>OX336341.1:12675617-14053117 GCA_946902875.1 Nematopogon swammerdamellus | reverse complement strand
CTCACCTTAGGTTTATTCAGGCTGATGAGCATCTTCTGCACAGGCGTGTGTGCGTCGTCTCCGTCGATGAGCATCATGAGGTCGTCCTGCAGCCCGCCGAACAGCCCGACGTGAGTGACACAAGTGACACTCACCTTAGGTTTATTCAGGCTGATGAGCATCTTCTGCATAGGTGTGTGAGCGTCGTCTCCGTCGATGAGCATCATGAGGTCGTCTTGTACCCCACCGAACAGCCCGACGTGAGTGACACTCACCTTAGGTTTATTCAGGCTGATGAGCATCTTCTGCACAGGCGTGTGTGCGTCGTCTCCGTCGATGAGCATCATGAGGTCGTCCTGCAGCCCGCCGAACAGCCCGATGGAGCCGAGCGCGTAGCGCGCCAACACGGCCATCGACGCCAGCTCCAGCACCGTCACGCCCTCCTCGGACACGGCCAACCACACCATCGAAAGGTCTGGCTGCTTTATCTGAAGTAAACAACACACTTTTAGTTTCTAATTCAATATGTTTTAGTTAAGTAGATATATTGTTCAAAAAACATTTTACAGAAACAAGTACAATATAATAATTTATTACATGAAGTGCAAAGGTTAGGCCTTCCCGAGATTTCTTCCAGTCAATTTTAGTCAAGCTTTCAGGTTATGGTATCAACCATAGTTATGTAATGAAAATTAAATTTACTGTACAACTACTCATATTGAAAAAAAAGGCGAACCTAATGCCTAAAGACATTCTCTATACTTAAATTTTGAACAGCTTTTGAACTTGTTATCGTTGGTATCGCTGTATGAAAGCATAGACCGGGTGTGTAAGGGACTTACCTACACTGGATTCCTACTACGACACAATCAAAATCTTTGCGACCCATCCTAGCTATGAGTTGCCCGGTAGTCACTGCTAAGGTGAAAGTCAATCTTACATTTTCATTCACTTTTATTAAAGAAACATAAAAAAACGGAGGTTGATAAACGCACAGACATAGCACGAGGATTTAATAAAACATTTCAAACATACCCTAGCCTGGAAGAGTGTAGCGCCGAAGTACGGCCATTTCCTGGTGCAGTTGAGGTAGATGCGAACACAATCCTGTGTGCTGCGACCCTTCAGCGCTATCCACTTCGATCGCAGCTTCTCTTCCAGCTCCCTGTGTGTTACAATACATCCGTTTTATTATTAAGATTGGCAGGAGAATTGTGCGAAAACCCCCAGCGTCCTGACAATCTGGAGCAATGAGTTCAGGCTAGACTCGGCGGATGGAGTCCCAAATGAGATGACCACAATCTAAAGAGGCTTATACCTAGAAGTAGTATTATAGTGAGCTGTGACCAACAGTCTGGACAAAAGAGGATGGGCAAAAATGTATGGAAGTTGGTCTACCCCTCCTCTAACAATGAATGATATATCAATCGAAAGGTCTTTCCAAGAAAACCCAAACATACCTAACATCTATTGTTAGTACTTTACGAGTTATATCACTTTAAGTTCTATAAACATAGAACCTTATCATAGTAATATGCTTACCTCTGTACGATGATCATCGTTCTAGGAAGGGTAAGTACTTAGAGCGAAACAGTTCCAAAATGACCGAGCGCTATTGAATCCAAAAAAATGGTATTTTAATCATTACGGTTTCAATACAGCTCGGCCATTTTGGAACTGTTCCGCTGTAAGTACTTACCCTTCCTAGAACGATGATCATCGTACAGAGGTAAGCATATTACTATGATAATGTTCTATGTTTATAAAACTTAAAAGTGATATAATTCCAAAAGTACTAATAATTGACGTTGGCTGCCATACTAAAAATGTTCTATATAAATCAACCTTTCCATTGATATAACACTCACAGCTAAAGGAGGGGTAGACCAAAACGCCCATTCTCCTTTGCTAAACAGAGTGTTTACATACATGCATACCACACGCTGTATCCCGACAATCGGGGTAAGCGGAGCAAACGGTGTTGTGCTGCAAGGACTCTGGTGAATTACAGCACAGTACCGACCAGGACGTTTAGTAAAGTATCGGGGCAAGATAAATATCAAGCAGCAAGTAAGGCACGAAGACCCACCTGCTGCATGACTCGGCGGAAGGACCGCACTAAGGTGAGAGGTGGCTAAGCCTGTCGCCCTTTAGCACGACGTCGTAAAAGGCGACTAAGGGATAAGGACGTTAACTCGTCCTTATCCCTTAGTCGCCTTTTACGACATGCACGGGGAGAGATGCAATGGCGCCATTATTTTTTATTATCGGCCCCCCACTGTGCCGAGTGTTTACAGTGTACAGAGTGTTTATGAACTTATAATAAAAATTTTCGCCAATCGAGAACTCTCTTGGTCTCCAGCTATCCTAGCGAGTCTATGTTTTCCATCAAGATGGAGAATGGAGCAGCCCGTGTAAGACTCGCCTAAGGCGTTCGTTGCTGAGTCCCGCGCGGTACCGATATGGGTAGAAGCGGTGCGCGAGAGGCTGGTTGTGTTGCGTGTTGTGAGGCGCGTGTTCGCCCATGTCCAGTTGCGCCATCAGTGCTCCCAGCTCCGCTGCCAGCTCCCGCGTCACAGGAAACCGCCCCGCCACCACTGCAATTCAATCGCGATTGTGAGAGCTTTGAACGAGGTGACAATTTTGAATATTATTTAATTTGAGGCAGTCGAAGTGGGCACGGGACTTTCTGGAGAGGCCTACAAAGAATTCAAGTTGACAGGTTAGAGAGTAGTGTGCAGTACCAGATGAAAGCTAAATAATGAATAAAGAATATTCAAAGACCAGCGGGCTATTCCTATTAGTAATTATTCACCGCTACTAGCGATTTATCAAGATCTGCGGCTACCGCATTTTTTTGCGATGATCTTTAATGGAGAATTTGCAGGCTACTGTGGACAACAACTGAGGACCTGACGAACAAACGTATCGAAGAACATTTGAGCAGAGAACTTTAGATGATCTTGAAACCTTTACACTATCAACGCAATAAAATTGTTGGTGTACAAATTCTTCATAGTGTTTTATTTCGCCGGAACGTACATACAATTGTTCGGAAATATGAAAACTCATTGGCGAACCTCCAACGTCTCCTATGAGATGCCAGTGCCCTAAACCACTAGGCTACCCGTCTTATTAAAAATAAAGTTTAATTAGAAAGGCTTACATGAAGGGCGCTTACCTTGTTGATTGACCTGATAACAGAGCAACAGTCGCTCCTTGTCTGTCTCGGTTCGTGTGGAATGTCTGAAGTACAAGCGGTTGCGGTAAGTGAGTCGGATCACTCGAGAGTTCTCGAACTTGCCGGACCCCTTTTCTCGCAATGCTGTCTCCCACTTTGATATGACGTCGCAGAGCTAGAACAAATAACATGAACATGTAAGTTGTTTTTCCATAAAAAAAGTCGGGTGTACTTTTTTTCCACAATGTTGAAAAATTCACCTGAAGTTATTCATCTCCTTTTGAATAAACTGAACTGAGGCAAGACAAAACTTGTGTGCAAGGTGAGGTGCAAAGGGAAACTCGTTTTAAGGGTAAGAAAGAGGACAACACTTATGTGGCACACATTTTTTCCTGCTCCTACAAATTATGTATATATATTCATGTCAACAGGCGACGCCAAAAGTAGTGCGTTTTCTCCAAAGAGAAGTATTAGCATGTGTCCACGGACAAGCCAAATTTTGTTCACCTCGAATATTGGCTTAGATATGCATCCTATCCCACTAGCACCTGCAGTCATTCAATCTGGCTAGGTACCTACTTAAAAAACTTATTATTTAGTTTTTTTCCAAAACAGAGCATTATTGACCTTCTTATCCGGCTTGATATAATGCTCCAGATCCTTCTCGATGGGGTCGTCGCTAAACAGCATGAAGCCAGAGACGGGCGCCTCCCGGCAGCCCAGCTCCGAACTTAGTGTCGAGAGGAACTCCTCCACGGTTGTAGATCCGTCGAAACTCACCACCTGTATGTGCACACACACACACAGACACAACATTTATATGAGAAAAACAAAATTAGACTTCATGGACAAAACAATTGATGAGAAGAAAATACAAGAAGCTTCAATTGAAAAAATTATGTAAAAATAAAGCCATATTTGTCGGGTTAAGCCATATATGGGTAGGTATACTTAATTCAACAGTTTTTATACAAAAATCTAATGTACTTTTTTTAAGCTTTTCTAGCATGAGTTTATATGACGACTCATGCGGGTCCAGATGATTGCACTGCTTTCTAGATTACTTCGGACAAAATAATTATACAGCAGCTTTACTGAGGCTGAATTACTTAAGTCTTTCGACTGTCGTAATACTACGACCATTGTTCTTGCAGCGACCTTGCACACTCGCACCATCGATCGTGAAATGTTAACTTATCGTCTAATAATACCCCCAAGTCGTTTAGTTGATGGGCAAGTTTGAATGGAATATCTCCTATTTTGTACTTGTATTGTATCGGTCGACTTTTCCTGGCGAAGCTAAGGGCCATGCATTTGTCGGTGTTGAAGTGCAGTATACACAGTTATATACATAAGTCGGTATAGGATAAAATTGGTACAGTTTGAGTGCCCATTTGATAGGCAGAACGAACAGCGAGCAATTTTTTCTATACTAGCGATACTAAATTAAATTTAGATTACGATAGCCAGATTAAATCATTAAACGGTGTATTCCCACTGAATATGAGGAGCATAACAGTCAGTCAGTCAGTCAGTCAGCGTGTTCACTGCTGGACATACGCCTCTCCAATTTTCCTCCAGTCCTCCCGGCCTTCAGCGATACGGAACCACTGCTTTCCGCCGACGTACTTGATGTCCCACCTGGCGGGTGGTCTGCCGACATTCCGTTTTCCTGACCACGGCCGCCAGTGTAAGACACGGTTACTCCAACGGTCATCGTCTCTTCGGCTAACGTGCCCAGCCAACTGCCACTTGAGCTTAGCCAATCGGTGTCTAATATCGATTACTTTGCATAACAGCACCTGATAAGTATTATTGAGCATGTGGACGGGTATGGCGTGAGGCAGACAGTGGTGGTAGGGGTTCTTCAGCAGTATCGACAGCACTTCCATCCTCGAAGGCTTGTCTTCTCGCCCGCCGTTCCTGATGGTACGTTCCAGCGCACGCTCGCAGTACGCCGCGTACTTCCCACACTCCGTTCTGAAATAAATATGTGGGCACTTCAGCAAGTAAATTCTTACCGAGGCTTACCATGTTGTAGTTGTGATATGATAATAAATTAATAATATATGGTTTTGGGGTATTCATCGTTTGCGGAATGTCTTTGGTCTCCAGCTACCATAACCGATAACTGGCCTATGTCTTCTATGAAGCCCACCAGATGGTCAGGTTGACTGCATGCCTCTATTTTTGTTTGATGTTACATCTTAGCGCGCGCCTGGAGAATTTGAGTGTTGCCGATTCACTCCCATGTAGGGAGTGAATCTCTCGTAAGCGTGCAACTCTCGTTATGCGCTATGCTTGAGATACCCCATTACCAATCAGTGTGCATGTCACGCGGATCATTACAAATGTCTTAAAAATAATAATATTTTTTTTATTCTTGGACATATTTGCACATGTATGATGTAATATGAACTAAAAATTTGATCTTCCAACCACGGCTTCCAACAAAATGTAGGTTTACTTTGCAATAATAAAAAAGGCACCAACGCTGCATCTAAATATTAAAACAATTCAATGATGTGCCATAGGGCCAGGCGCCAATTCTGCATTCGATTCTATTAGCGATTATCACAAGAATTGAAAAACCCATGTAAGGGAACGAATTAGAACATAAAATGTATTTCATGTCGAAATTGCATTTATCTAATCTAAATAATAATGACAAATACTATACATATACTTACTTGGAATCAGAGTTTCTACTCAAATGCAGCTTCAAGTACCACAGCAGTCGATTATTTCTCGGTACAAACAGACTGACGGCGAGCGCTAGTAGTTGCCAGCCTTGCACGAAACTGTACGTCGGTGGATTACTCTTACAATCTACTGAGAGCAGTGGCGCCTGGAACATACATTTTAGTTAACAATATTGTACAAACACTTTATATTGTACTCAGGTCTCAATATTTTCTATATGTATATATTTTTTTTCTTTATGGACTAGACGGATGTTCTACAAAGCTGCCGTGTTGTAAATCGCGATTGTTGTTTACAAGTACATTTTGTCTTGCTTTTACACTTTTACATACATACCACGCGCTGTATCCCGTCAATCGGGGTAAGTAATCGGTGTTGTACAGTAAGAGCTCACGTAAGTTACAGCCACAACACCGACCACCAGGTTTATCAAATTATTCAGACAAGATAACTATATCTAGCAGCAACCTAGCTTTTGTATGTTCTATGTTGGGTAAACTAAGGCATGGTTACTGATAATGTTAACACTGATTTGGCTTTTGAGAATATGGCTACTGCTATTAGAATATTTGAAAATGTAATATGAGTATACGAGGACAGGTGCACATATATAAATGTCATACATAGAAAGTGTACACATTCTGACATGTTGGACTTTTAAAGCGCAACCAAAGGAGAGCCCTGACATGACATCTAGACATGCCCACGACCGGAACAAGATGTGATGAGCTGGCATCACGGGTGAAGCAGGTGACGTAGTCAACGATGTCAGGTTCCATACAAAGAGTGGGGTTAGGCAGGGCTCGAGGATACCTGGACGGAGCTGGGCGAGCCGGCGGTGACGGCGGCGGGCCCCCCCTCCTTGCCGTCGGAGCCGCTCAGCGAGCCCCCGCCGCCGGTGTCGCAAGTGAACAGCGATTGTGTCGCGCACAATAGCAGTTGCTGCACAAATGAAATGTTGGTGTCGGGGGGACTCTACGGGGGAAACTAACCTAACACTACTAGGTATATAAATCTTAGGACAGTCAGGAGGCAGTTTTGGGGCCACCCTGGCATTTGAAGGAGCTAACCTAATGCTAGGTACTCTATCAAGTTTGTTCCGACCCCGTGCTTAGGACGGTTTTGAGACTATCTCGACTATTGGGATCGTTCCACGTGTTCGCGTTATCAATGCTTTCGAGAGAATGTTTTGGGACCAGTGTTCAATTTGGAAGCCTAACCTAACACTACTCTGTCTAACTCAGTGCTAGTCATCTCACATCCTTGCTTGTGGCACCGCTATATTTGTTTTAAAGTTGTCGATGAATATTCGTAGTTCACGGACGTTGTAAATAATGCACTGCCCTAGCGTACAAGGTGCCTTATTACGTCCCTTTTTAAAGATTCCAGCGGTACCAGATTTTACAAGCAATTTTTTAATAATTAACCTACAAGACCATACCTATGCATGGGAGGTATATGGCTCTATGGCTGGGTTCTCTTTCACGAAACTTACTGGACCATGAGTTAGGCACAGGAAATACCTTAAGTTAAACAGAATGATTTTTGCAGTACTGCAGATAAACCATTTTGGATTGATTCCCAGAAGTTTTGTTTTCTATAACAGCGTAGAAACTTCACTTAATTAGTAAATATACTTACTAGAAATTGTTTTTTAAATTAAGATGACAACAATAATTAAATCCTTTGTCAATTGATTAAGGTTAAACGTTTGAGGATGAAAATGATGAATAAATTAGTGCTGTGCAAATGATTTTCGTGTGTGAGTTAGTTACATAACATAATCCTTGTAAATTAACCCATAACCACAGTGGATATTTTCAGAAACTTTTAATTTATGTTTCTTTATATTTTGTCCTATATTTTATTTCCTCCGAATGACATTCGATTAAGTTTACGTTTTGTAATCGCTTACATTTCCAATCGTGTACCAGTTTCAAGTTATAATGAGAAATTTATTCCATTGGTTCCCAGAAGATCCCCGAGAATAGGTTCCCGAAAGGTTAGGTATATGTTCCACGGGTTCCGACACGGACCCGATATACTAATTCAAAGGTTGTTGAACATTCACGTTGCAAAGGTTCCACGAAATAATTGAAGGTGTTTACAAAGTGCATATTGGCAATATGTACAATATGAACTATAGGTATATATGTAGATAGGTACTTACCAATGCCGATGGTAAACATTCCGCTACACTCCCGACCAAATAGGTGTGTATAATGTATAAGGTATAGTTATGTCTATGGTTGCACTATTTAAACTAAGATACTTTATGAAATATCCATGAACTAATAAGACTGAAATGATCTTAAAGGAAACCTCACTGTAGCGGAAGTAAAATGTTCTAACGAAAAAATAAAAACAATGTTTCTAATACGAACTGGGGGTGGGGATGTCATTCTTGGATTACACATAAAGGAAGTAGGTAACGGGGGAACATTTTACACCAACATTCCATTTGTTTTGCGACAATATTCAGTACAAATACAACTTGCACTGGCAACATTCTTAGTTATTTATTCATAATAATATTTGTTTTTTTTTGCAACATAAAATTTTACTTTTTATTTGGGACAAATTTTAATAAATAATAATATTAAGTATCCAAACACCTAAGACATATTTTCTGTAAGTAAATGTATTTACGCTTTCGGGAATGTTGCCAGATCAGGAATGATCCAGATCAAGTTGGAATACAAACAGTATTTTCCAATTTCAAATATCCAATAGCAATGACCATGATGTAACTCTATGTAAGTAATTCGTTGCAGACAATTTTGTAAAAGCCAATAAGTAAGTACAAGTATTATTTTCACACGACGAGACACAATTCCAAGTTGATCGAACACAAGACTTCTAAAAGCTGCCATTTTTTTTTTCTCCACAGAAAGCCACTTCACACTAATTCAAGATAATACACTCAAAAGCACACGGATCAAGCGAATTTGGCTTGTTAGTGTACAATTTAAGAGGTTATCGGGAATGGTTGGGTTTCAGGGAGGCGTAATGAAAAAAATAATAGCTATGGATGAAATGTTTTGTTAACTAGAATTCGAACAGTTTTCAACGTAATTAAAATATACAGTATAATGAAAAATGTAAGTAAATAGATAGTATTGACAGTATAATGTTCCATTGCTATTTTGCTATTATCCTGGCAAAGTTTGTAATTTGTTTAAAAGTTATTTATTGATGATAAGGTGTATGTGAGTGAATATGACGGAAGAAGGAATTATAAAGTGTAAAAAAGCAAGACAAAACGCACAAGCTGCGAAGTGCGCCCAAGCTGGGTGGCTCAAGCTATAGCAGGCGTCCATGTTATAAAGCATCAGATCCCATTACCCTTCATGATAATGTTTAAATTTTATATAATTAATATATTTTTAAACTATGTATTTCTTCCTGTGTTGACTTCTCGGTAAGTTTTGTAGGTACTCGGCACATTAATTTGCACATTTTCGTAGATTTTTTTAATAGAGAAATAATCAAGTGAGACCATATACGCAAATTTGTTTCATTATCTGCGGTACAGAACACGGACTTATTGTATTAAGTAAGTTCTTTCAGTCAACCTTGTACACAACAACTCGTTCCTACGTTCTTTAAAAGTGTTTGAATGTGGAAAATCCCAGCTAGAGTTACATTTAGGTCTGTTCTCGTCTACATATTGGGCTATTCACAATTTCAGCGCATTTTTTCTCAAGTTTACGAAAATTTATGGAACTGCAAAAATGAAGGATCCAGTAGACGAAAACAAAGTCCACTTATGTACATCGAAAGCCATGCTACAAAGATATCTTCGAAAACATTTATTTGTGTGTTCACGAGTGACTTTCTCTTTCTCAATAAAGCTTTTGAATTTAAAACTGCATTAACACACAGTAACAAGATGAACAAGTCATTGGAATCACCCGTGCACTCACACAACATAATCAACATTCCTTTTATGCAACATATCTCATTAACTAGGAAGATCGCAATTCGCAAAAACGCTTTAAATATTGTTACTGTACTGACCCTAAGCTCGTCATTGGACGCCACATAAGAAGAACATTCTTTTAGCAGGTTCAGCAACAGTTTTTACATTGAGATGCGTTTTCTTGGAATTACAAATACATCATTTTTTTATTTTTTTTTATTATAATTTTAGCCAATTATTTGGCTACGCCATAACCATTAACCATTGCGACTATTGAAATAGGTCCTTCATTTCAATATTGTACAAGGCCACGTACATTTTTTTATTAATTATCTTCTTTTTAGCTATTTTTTACATCGGTTTTTACCCGACCATGGTGGTCGGGTAAAAACCGCTGTTTTAACATGACATACTGACATGTAAACAGCTCACATGAACAAACGTACAGATAGCACAAAAGGAATGCAGACATACCGCACAATCAACACATATAACCTGACCAAATCTCTTAGAAGCGTGGCACGAAGACGTATTTGCGTTGGCATCCAAAGGATCTGTCGCCCAACAATGCCCAATACAGCTGACGTACTTACTCAGTACAATCACAAAAATAATTTCCATGCGTCTAAAAGATTTGGCCGGGTAGTAAAAGCCGACTTACATTCTTAAGCTTGCTATGCATTTTTCCAGCGGTGGACGATGCTACACTATCTCTCAGCGGCTTAGGCGAAGCGTTGGCTTTCTCTCTGACGAGTTTAGGAGAGTTTGCGGACTTCCTCCTAATAGAGAGCGGGGTTACCTGCACCCCGTGTTTGTGATGGAGATGGGGAGAGGTCTGCTTGGCGAGACATGAGACCAGCTCGTCCTGGAGCTCCGACACCTCCAGACACTGCTGCAGCGCGTTTTGAGCCAAGACAACGTGGTAGTCGATACCGGCGTGCTCCACTGCTACCGACATGAATAGTTGCACGCACTGAAATTGCAACATACTCAGGTTAGAAATGGAATACAAAATGCGAAACATCTGAATGGAACAACAAGACCATAACCATTGTACCGCAGTATGTGGTCCGGTACTTGAAAAGAATAGGCGCACTGCATCTCTCCCCGCGCATGTATTAAAATGTTTAAGGGATAAAGAAAAGATGCTGTGCTAAAGGGCGACCGGCCAGCTACCTCGCCAGCTTCGTACGAAGGTGCTACCCAAAAGTTTATTTGAAAAATTTACACAGATTACTTAATTTACTTAAATTCAATAGAGTTTACCTTAAATAGTTTAATGGCCTCGGCTTGCAACGCTTCCGAGTTGAGTGAGGTGAGGGGCGAGGCGATGTTCTCTTTAGAGTAGAGGAGAGTCGGGTGCCGCCACAGTACACAGTCTGCAATTCACAATTGTACACACTCTGTTACTACGTACGAACGAACAATTAGTTAGCGGTTTTGTAACTGAATACCTTCATACAAGACAGGGCTCCTATAATACGAGTCCAAGAGGATTACACGAAGGACCCCACTTTGAGGGATTAGTTTACATGTGAAACAGCCACCCCTGTGCAGCCATGTCTGTGAGAATGACTGAATTACACTGAGTTACCCGCATGGGTGAGTCCTTGTTTTATCGAGCGCTGCCTGATGTTTGTCAACTTAGCTGTTTGGATGGTAGTCTGTACTCTGTGTACCCAGAATTGGTGTCCCAATGAGTAATAGCAAACAAGATTAGGTTGGTTAGAATATAGAAGAACGACGCGGGTCACAAATATCGGTGTAGCAACTTACTTTACGCCGTTTGTATGTTTGTTTCTTAGAGGGTCACCGACAACTTACAAATTTCACACTCTCGTCTCAATATTTTCGCCGGAATATGTGCCAGATTACATCATTTTCTAGAAGCTTTCCAGAGTTAAAAGCCGACAGAGACGGCAGGCATTGCCTTTTAGAACACGTAATTTTTTATTATGTATTCCGGTATATGGGTGGCTGAGTCAGAGGGGCCAAAGCACATACTCTGACTAGCCAATATCACCTCCGAGAAGGTAGGTGCCATACCGGAGACTTCCCTGGATTGCTGGCTATACTGTTCTAGAGGAGAACACAACCGAGACTGCTATGCGGCCATCTTACATCCAGTACGGTGGTATCAACCCAGTCGGCTACAATTTGAGCCTACCATCTAGTAAAGTGCAAGGGAAGGGACCTACAGTTTTACACCGGTTCCGAACGATGAAGCAGCAGGTTTAGGTATGCACGTACATTTTTTCGTCAGAAAAAACTCATTGGTACACGGCGACCGGATTCGAACCGCGGACCTCTCGCATGAGAAGCCGATGCCCAAACCACTCGGCCACCCGCCGCTTACGTAGAAAGAATACGCAATACTACAGAATACGCAAGTTGGGGCAATACGAACCGAGAGCGCCATCTGTCTCCATCAGTTTCTGAACGAGCTGCTCGAAGTGTGTGCCCTGGCTGAGTCCTCCGCCGCTCACGACTGTTAGGTGGTACAGCCACGGATCCTTATCTGCTTTGCTCTCGAACAGGAGGTAGGTCGGGCCCTGACAACACAACATCCACGTTGGGAGATATTGTTTTGACAAAGAAAACATCTACGAGTGAACCAAACTCCAATACCTCAGAATGTACCAAATATTTTTTTTTAATAAAAAAAAACAAAGCTCATTGCAGGCGATGTCTGTTCTACAAAAGCCACAAATGGTTGTACATAACGCCAAATGCATATTTTGCAGTGCAACATAGGTAAGTTGGTATACTTATTACACAAATAGTGACTTCCCTTGCATGCAATCAATACTTAAGCAATTAATACATGAAATCAATAGGTACTTTCTTAGCACTCATTGATGCACCTATGTACAAACAGCTCTAAAATTGCAGAACATTTTCACATGTATGGTCACGCGCTGGTTGGAGCAATGGAGCAAATATAAAAAACAATTACACACATAACATATGACAAAGCTTATTACATGTGTCAAAATGTATAACAAAAACATAAAATATGACAAAGCACGACTAAGCAGGCAGAGTAAGCGGCGGCGGAACTGACCCCAGTTACCTGGTGCTGCGGATAGATCGCAACAGTGAGATGGTTGCGCGCGTCGTCATTCTTCTCCTCTGAGTCGGAATCTGACACATGCTCCACATCTTCAACGCGCGCGTCGCGCATGTTAATCTGGCCAGTCGGGTTCTGGAATATTAGACAAGACATACTAATCACGTGGCCGGACCTACATCCCCAAGTAAACTTTGGTTTGTGCACAAGTGAAATGGCGACTAGTATAAGGCCCACTTGCACCAACACGAATTTAACTATAAACCAGTTTAACTCGTTAAGCTAGCACCCGTTGTATGTGGGAACCGCGTTTAAACCGCGTTTAAATCCATAACTCGCTACTTAACTCTAAACTCGTGTTGGTGCAAGTGGGCCTAAAGGAGGTAGCTGGTGTCTAAGAGGAGAAGAGGAGAAGCTTCACGAACCGTATCCCCTGGTGATTTGAAGTAGAGGAACATTTTTCCGATGAGCACACACCAGCTCTTCTTGGCGTGTCCGTTCTTCACCTTGGTGAGCCAACCCTGGATCGTGGGCTTGTTGTCTTCCTTGCTTAACAGTAGTTTCGTTGCGTTGCGTCTTTGGACATTCTGTGGAAGTCAGATTTACTGTATTAAAAAAAGTTGTTAAAATCTATGGTTTTGACAGTATTTCCAACAAGAAACTGTTTTTAAGCAGGACTAACGGATATCGTGAAATGCTCATACACTGGCGTGTTTCGCTAAGCAACGAAGATTTAAATGCCTTTAACACTAAAAGCTCGACTAATGTTCGATTAAATGCATGATGGTACGTGGAGAGGCGTCATGATCGATCGTGGATCTATTTTGGTCTACAAATTTAATTAACGTCAGATAGATATAAGTACATTACATACATTAATCCAAGACATAACATAACACCTGTTTCCCAATGGTGTAGACCGAGACAAGTTTTAATAAAAGAAAATTGATAAGAGTTAAAGTCCTTACTTGTAATACTCTAATCCAGTCTTCCATTGTGGCTATACTGTCAGCCGTGAGGTAGTAGGTTCTACTGCCGGTGAATATCTCGAACGTGGCCGCGCCTTCGTTGCGAGAGATCTTGCACGCCTCTCCCAGACCGATCTGACCTTGCGGCTTGCGGTTCACTTCCGACTGCGACTTCCAGTATGAGAGTGTACCGTTCTTCAGGACGAACCTGAAAGTTTCCACATAAGCGTTTAAATCTTAGCTCATTTTTGAAAAATGTCCTTACTTGCAAATGTTGTCATCTTCGAATATCTGGATTATTTTTGCGGTTATACACTTGCAACATTTTAGATTGTGAATCGTTAAAATTGTAAAAGTGCATTCCCATTAGACCTCGTCAGAACACCGCGTCAATACAATTCAAGCCAGGCCAGTGCACCAACCATCGCTTCCTCCAAGTCTTCAGCTTCCCACCCAGCTTCGCAAGATGGCCGCTCTTCTCCAACGCGTCATGGCGTCGCGGCGAGTCGACGTGCGGCGGTGGCGCGCGCGCGCCCAGCGACGGCAGCGAAGGGGACGCACTTGTGTCGCAGGATACCGCGTCCGGTGGGATAGCGTAGTCATCTGACATGCCCGATTCGAATGATGTGTCTGAAAGAGTGATGTGAACAATGAAGTTCTTCAATTTGTAAAAAGAGGTTTAAATGAGTTTGTGTACTAAAAGAAGGAATTAAAAGATGTAGTTTAGATGTAAATGTAGATCCAGTGACAGTTGGAAGTGTGGTTATGTTTAATATGTTGTTTGTCAGCCTCGATAGCTCAGTGGTGCAGACAGTCAACTGTCGCTATTGAATGTTAAGCAACGCTGGGTGCGGTCAGTTCTTGGATGGGTGACCGTTGGAGGCTGACCGAGGTTCGGATTCCTCGTAAAACTGTAGGTCCCTTCCCTCCTAATCTGACTTGGTGGTAGGGTTTAACCCGCCCGGGTTGATACCACCGCACTGAATGAAACGTCGGTCGAAACGGCTATGTAAATAGTTTGTGTTTTCCGACCAGTTCAGTGTAGCCGGCACGATCAAAGGGGGAAGCACTGACATGGCACCTAGTTCACCCGGCGTTATGGGCTGACATCACGGACGTTGTAGGTGATGTAGCCAACCGTGTCAGTTTCAATAAAAAAATATATACGAGTATATAAGATGTCAAAATATAAGTGTCCACTCAAGTGACCTCTTGTCTTGCTCTGCTTGCTCGGTGAGCCGCTACTTGACCGCTTGGCTGGACTAAGGCTGGAGCTGGTCTTGACGCTCTTGGAGGGGCTGCTGGCGCTAAGGCTCGTGTCGCTGGAGCTGCACTGTCCGTTGGCGCTGCTGCTGAGCACGAGGGCGTGTACGCTCGCGCCCGAGGGGATGTTCACGTTGTTCAACGGCTGGAGGAGACCGTGCGATGTGTGGCTGGGTGTACCTGTTGTCATTGGCTTTTGTTATCACAATCCTAAGTTTGAGATTGATTGTCGGATTCATGAATTGATATTTTACAAGTTTTTTTTATTATAAGCAAGTAGAGTACTACAATAAAAAGGAAACAACAATAACTTGAATTGAAGAGAGGGAAATGGAATGACACATATTTTACGAGAATATTGTAATGTTTTATAAATTATTAAAAAACACCTTTTTACTTTTATATCTACGTGGAACGCCAATACAATTGGGACTAAATGGTTTAGCTTGCTAAGGAGGCCGGACTCACCATAAACTGGATTGTGATGTGGTGTGTTGTGCACGACGACTCCGCCCATCGACTCCTCGCCGTCGGATGAGTCGTCCGAAGAGTCACCGGTGAATGGCATCGATCGTATTTGACTTGCTCTCTGTAACATTTAACTTATTTATCATTGTAAAAATCTTCGAAGGTGAAAATATTTACCAAAACCAGCGATGATACATATACGCGTCTGTCTAAAGATACCTACAGGAGTAGCTGCTGCAAATGGGATGAATGATTATTTGGACATGTGCATAGTCGACTTCACTCTGACAAGAACCTATTATAGCAGTTCGGAGTCAAATTACGCTTTATTGTATACAAAATATCGGAGTTAGCATAAAATAAAGAATGAGGGATACTTTGAAAATTCGGCTTGGCCAGTTAGATTTGAGTCATGTACTATATATAATGTTGACAGGTGCAGGGAAACGGAGTAATACGAAATTAGAGTGAACAGACGATTCGGCCTTCTCTGTTTAAAGAGACATAGGTTAAAATAGTGCGAGAGAGAGTTATCCAGCATCATATTCCCTGAGATATTTAAAGAAGAGTCATACCCCTTTGACGGTAGCGTAGACGGGTACAGATATATCCTGGTAACTGGTGGATTCGGGGATGGTTCGGCTCGGTGGTGGACTCGGCTCGCCCTCCACTGACTGCTGAAGGCCGTCATCGGCAACCTGACATAAAACTACACGTATAGCAGCGCTTCTTAACCTTTTCGGTAGGCGAGCCTACATTCAGAAATCCTTTAAGCTGGCGGCCCTAGTCACCGAAGCAAGTACACATATATTTAATCTACTTTAAAAAAACATAAATACCTCGAATATTTCTTTATTTGTGCTATAATATAACGGTCATAGGAGAGGTGTAGCTGATACATATCTACTGATCAACGGTTTACGTGTTTATCATGTTCCCTTACATGGTTGGCCTCAGCACCTGCTAGATTAGATGATGTTTCTGCTTGGAGCTAGGATTTGAATTTGCCCCCAGAGACCAACACTTTTACCAATTAGTCAACTATAGTTGTTCGTTTCGTTCAAGTTGCACAGCCTTGTATTTTAGAAGTTTTTATTTTTCCAAAGACTTAAGACTGTCTACAAGCCAGATTGATATACCCTTGGGGTTTTTAAAAGACAGCTCTAGCAATTCTTTCACTGCTATAGAAATACCTGATAGATCTTAGCCTCCCAGCTAGGGAAGCGATGCAGCGGCGGTGTAGGAGGGCGTGGCTGTTCACAAGACACGTCGCTGTCAGCCGTGCTGGAGCCCCCTCGGGAGCCGCTCGTCCCCTGTATGCACACCCCTCCTGTGCTGGCGCCTGCAGAGCCGGTAGCGCCGCCTTGCCATGCTGGTGTGCGTTCTGTAATCGATAGTTTCAAATAAGATTTGCTCTCTTTTCACGGTCCTACGACCTCTGTCTAAAACACCTTCAGGCTTCAGCGTTCATATTCCGAGCCCTTTCCCACCGCTACTAGAGAGCAAAGTGCATGAAACATGAAAGCAGAATATAGAACACAAGGACGTCTTGATGCGTTTGAAGTTGCCCTTAAATTTCAAAAGTATGTAGATAAAACCAGGAACTCTTAAAACGTGAAAGTTGTTAATATTTATTCTTGCATATACACATACATACATACCACACTCGGTGTCCCGACAATCATGGTAAACAGAGTAATCAGTGTTGTGCTGCAAGGACTCTTGTTAATTACAGCACAACACCGACCACCACGTTTCGCAAAGTATTTGGACAAGGACCGTGCCGAAATTTTACTTTTTTATGTATGCCAGTTTAGTTCTAAATGTGCAACCTTGAGATCGTTATACACTAGATAGAACACTTCTAGGTATTTCACTTATGTTCGTATTTCTGGTGCACAAAGTTTGTGTCCAAAAAGTGCTTACCTCTACTAGGAGTATAGATCTCGGCGTAGTCATGTGTGGTATCGCCATCCGTGGATGTGTTGGGTGTGGTTGGTAGCACTACTAAGTTCTCTACTGCAGCCTGTAAGCAACATCAGATGAGATGTTCAATCAGTGGAAGATATAACGACATCCCCATTTGCAGCAGCTCGCATGGGGTGGACAAAAATCATATAGTCCTGGTACCTACGACTAGAAACGACTAGAACTACTCCTTTCTCCGTCTTCCATTGCGGAATTCTGCGAAACGGTCAGAGATTGTGTCGTGACCTTCACTGAAGAGGGTTGGAGTAGCGAGAGATGAACGAAAGACGATTACAGGAAGGTTCGCAAGTTTTAAGTGGAAGATGTATCTGTGTGTGTGTTCTGTATGTACTATTGTACAAGCTTCCCAACGTTGTTGTAAATAGCCGTAGTTATTCATAGTTTAAACCAATGATATTATATGTTAAAAAGGAGGTAGATAGGTTATACGAGCTCCCAAAGCGGCACATTAAATTCAAGACCACAGGCCTGTTTGAAGTTAGTCGCGCACCAACGACGCACGCGTTCAGACGTGCGTCGTCCTTCCTAAGTAGTTATCAGATAAACCAACCGCCACATAACATGAATTCCCTCCCTTAATAATTGAAATAAGACTATTCGAGTCGGCGCATCACTTTATAGTTCTTTCTGTCAACGTTTCAAGTTCGCGCCGTGTGTGAGCACCGAATGTCGTATAGATAAGGTATCTTTCTTAAAATATCATTGTTTTAAACTCACAGCCAGGTCGTCAGCGAGTAGGCTAGCTGTGGTCCGGTCGTCCATGGTTCGGTTCATAGTTGGTGCGGCGCTGTGCAGACTGGTAGCGAGGGTGCTGGTCCCGATCGAGAGATTTCTTCTATGACGTACAGGAGTGCTGTAGTGGGGCTCCGATGACGTCAGAGTCGGCAGCTGCGGACCGGAGAGAAGATACTTTAAAGAAACATCCCTTTGGGAGTAATAAAGTAATGAATTACATTAAAGGCTCGATTAAAGGGGGCTTGCGTTTTTGTTCGGCTGATATAGGAAATTATTCGACCAGAGTTTGTGGCCGTGGGGATTTGCTTTAATGTTTGGAGCCACAGTGATATAGGAGGGAGGCATCTTTTATTTTTCCGTTTGTGAAATTTTCAATTTCACCAAATAGAAACGCCTGTAGTTTTCTTCAAGCGTTTCTACAAGTTACAAGTGGGTTAATTATATCAAATCTAGGTAAAGTAAACTGTGGATACGAAGTGTGGATATAAAAATTTCATATTATCATTGGCTATGCTTAGGTATGGTAAATATTCAATACAGAAGCAAAATTTACTTAAAACAGCTTATTTGTGATGAAAATAACAATTAAAAGTGAGGTATAGACGAGGCTAAAACACAAAGCTTGTCGAGCGCCGTTGAATGTGCTTTAAAAATAACAAAATTCGCGTACAAAAAGGAAGCGGATGTCTAGGATTACAAAATTAAACAGATGTTTCCATAAGGTAAGATAAAGTGAGTGCCAAACTATTATAAATCTACATTTATACTAGTAGCGAGTTCGTATTTTGGATAACCAGAATTGGGAAAGGTATAGTGAAGTACAACAGTACTGCCAACATTTCTGTATTACCAAACTACAAAGCAACATGGATACAGATAGTGCTTTATTATTTACAACATTATCTTGCTGTAATTTTGCAAGATTTTATGATTATTTGCCGTTTGCGCTGTAAAAGGCACGACTCCGTGGTAAAAGGCGATAAAAAAGAGTGATAACAATCGATCTTCTGGCACACTGAGACAAAAGTATAAGACCAGTTTAGCAACCTATTGCCAATGCTTAGGATTATAATCGAAATTTTTTCGCGTTCTGAGTATCTGGTACAGCCAATTTTAACCGTGAGGATGTGCAAGATCTTTATGATGGCGATCAAAGTCTTGAGAGAAAGGATAATTCTCGCGATTTGAAGATGCGTCGATTGTAGAAGGGAAAGGTGTTCATCGGTAGCCCATTTTCATTTCAGAACTGTCCGTGAGTTCCATCCTAGACTTTGGTAGAAGGTTGCTAACATGGTGCCGTCATGGTGTAAGTGAATGACTGTCTAGAGAGCGTGAAACGGGCAGGCAACAGCTGGTACCTGGGGCCCCTCAAGGCTCTCAGAGCGTCGCCTGTGGGCGGCGAGTAAGGACGCGGCCGTCCTGCCGCCGCTCTCCTCCGATCTTACTTCTAATGAAAGGCTTGCGCGGGAGGGTAACTGGGGACCACACACATTGCTGTCACTTTGCTCAATCTCTAGGGAATATATTTAGAGGTTCAAGAGAAATACTTCAGTTGGTTTCATCGGTCTACTGAATCCCTTGGAGATCTATTTAGGCAGTCCAGGTGGAATACCGATGACAGATGGTACCATTTTTAAACTAGAAAGAAGTTGAATTTAAAGTAGTTTTTGGAATCCCAGCCCTGATTGTGGTTACAGCAAAGGTTATAGATAAAAGTTAAAATTAGAAAGAAGAAGTGTTAAGCTAGCAGTATGCACCTTTTTAGGACCTATTGAATACTTGGATGGACTATTGGTAGACATAATATTCAAGCAAAAAAAAGTTACCAAGGAGTTGCGGCTGCCCTGCGTGGCGATATGGTTCCGCAGCAGCTCTAGTTGCTGGTTGCACTTGTCGTTCTGCTCCCTCAGTAGCTGGTTCTGCTGCTCGAGCTCTCGCAGTTTGTTCGTCACCCACTCCTTGATCCGCGCCGCTTTCGCCTCCACCTGCTTAGCGTCTTGCAGACGGAGTTGCTTCTGGAAATATCGGGACAATGGTCAACAATTCATATAATTTTTTGAGCTTTATGCTCGATTTCAGGGGGAATTTGAAAGTAAACCTGATGTCTGCCATATTCTTCAGATGACATATAAATTTTTTTTTGTTAATAGGAACGAACTCGGTTACGTACGCGGCCGGAAGGGACGAGCAACCGTCCACGAGGACTTGAATGAAGTCTATGAAGGAAGTCGGCCATTCAGTTACAGAATCTAAAGGGTATGTCATATGGCGGCGCAGCGCGCCGCGCCGGCCACCACCTTGGCCAGGAGAGCCTTGTACCCGACTCCCGTCAAATACTATGGCGATATCGTACATTGAATAAATTAACAAGTAAGTAAGCACAATTCAATCTACGGCGATATCTAGGCAAAGCAATCAAATTCTTCAAGCGGTTCCTCCCAGATCAAAATGCGCTAGATAGGAGATCACCTGCTGAACGCTCTTACTGGAAGCTGCGATATACAGGGTGTCCCAAAACTCAACGTCAAGCGGGAACCAGGGAGTAGGCCAGTTTATGAGTAGGTACCCAGGGAAAAATAAGAAAAAAAAAATTGGAGTCATTTGTTTTTATGATATCAGCATTTTTTGAGAAACGTTGTAAATTGACATTTTTAGGTACCTACTACGACTACAAATTTGCAAATATAATTATTAAATAAAATTTATTGGTAGCCTAAATAACTCTGCTGTTAATCAGTATCCCAAACAAAACCAGAATACTTGTAGTTTTACAAAAAAAATATATTCAGTTCAATTATTTTCTAAAAAAATAAAATACTCCGATTTTTTTTTTCTTATTTTTCCCTGGGTAGTCATAAACTGGCCTACTCCCTGGTTCCCGCTTGACGTTGAGTTTTGGGACTCGGTGTATATACTGTTTGCTGAAATATAGCAAATGGAGCATGTTATACAGAATGATGTCGGTACCTGTTCCTCGATCTGTCCCTCGAGGCGCGAGATGGCCTTGCGCTCCGGCGGGGGCTCAGTGCCGCCGGTCGGCCACTCGCACAGCCGCTGCTCCATGGCGCGGACCTGCCGACAATACAAACAAACACCATTAAATATATTGTGCTTTCATAGACAGACTTGAAACCGTTCCAACTACCCATTGATACTGTACTTATGAAATGAAAGTGATATTAAATTAAAAATCTTTATTGCCGTTGTACTTAAACTCCTACCTACAACGATTTTAGTAATTAGAAGTAGAATGTCGTTGCCTACCTACATAATAACAGCAAAACAGAAACAAATGAAAAAAAACTGCAAAAGAAAAAACATTAATATTTATATATATAAAATGGTAAAAGGTCTGACCACAGCTCTTGCTGGTCTTACACTGAGACCAAGTTGTGGTTCTACATTAAAAAAAAACGTTAGCTACTGATTTTAAGTCCAGTCAAACTACTGCCAGTCAGTGACACTTAGAGTAAAGAAAACAAAGCAAAAAAACAAAGCAAACAAAAGAAAGCAAATTATATACAATGTAAAACTTAATTAGGGTGTATTTGAGCTTGGGTTATTTGCTATTTATTCTATATAGCTGTGCACGCGGCTCCGCCCGATCTCATATTTGACTTCTCTGCTAACCTCATAAGCCATTTAACGTGATGAAAAGTAGTCTATAATTGATGGGAAGAACCAAGCTAGAAGCTAGAAGCAAACTGTATTAAAATCTGTTCAGTGGTTCTCGAGTTATAAGCGGACAGACAGACAGACAGACAGACAGAAAGCAGACGTTGGATTTTATTAAAGGTAAGGAAGGAAGGATAAGGATTATAAAAAAATTAATTTTGACAAAAATTCTTCTCTTTGTCTTCGCGATTCACTAAAGTACACGTTGAAGCCCGCGGACCAAGTACCTAAGCAAAAATAATAACTACATATAGGTAAAGAAAGACCGTTCCATAGAAACAAATTCGCATCTGTCCCAAATAGCACGTTAGAGAAAATTCATTCAAAGGCACACTCGTAAAGTGGCCTATATTTATAGCCAAATCGGCCCTAACGTGACAGGGGACCGGGAGCGTAGAGAGAGAATTTTTAAAATATTGGAAGTCTAATGGTGATGGCACCTGCTATCTCACAATGAACATAAAATCTCTGCGGGGATTTTATGAAAATACTTGGAAAATACTTAATGAAAGAGTCCTTTCAGGCAATTACAGGCGCAGAGTATTACCGTTATGGAATCTTGATTGCAAAGGTGCTGAAAATATCGGAACGCTTCGTTAGGGAAATACAATTATTATGAAATCTGAATTGGTTCACGACAAACGTATCAAAACAAGTTTTCCTTCCGAAAATAATTTACGCATCTGAACATGCGTCACATGACTTCAGTGAAAACGCTCAGTCGATCTGAGTAATCATATCTTTGAAAGCCGTCATCGAATAATCAAATAATGTTTCGTGATTGGCTAATTTCAAATTTAATTACAAAAACTAGATTCAATTGTGAAGGTTCGAAATTAGAATCATTTGGAATCTACGTTGTGGTTGGTCCATTTCAAATTGACGACGATGGAACTTCCGCAGCTAACAAGCTGACCAACACAATATGAAATGCATGTTAGTTAGCTTAAATGTTGCCATTCTGTTCACATTAATTTAAAGAGCTTCATTCATGTTCATTCAACCACATTCAACCTACGCACAATTGCAGCATAGTTCGTGCAGTTAGCCTACATCACGTCTGCTTTTACTTGTCAATTCACAGTTTCCACCGTCTCGTCGTCTGCGTCTGATCTAACCAGCTACTTTCGTTGTTTTTGGTCGCACGCAGCGCATGCCAATATACAGCATAGGTAGTGTAGTAGGTATTGTGCGCGCTTTGGTTAACCGCACCTTTCTATATCGCAATCTACGATATTAATACGAAACTTCTCGCTGCGGTTATTGTGTGGATAAGTTATTCTGCCGCCACCAGTACAGTAGTTATAAATCGGATTAGGTGACTTTGTAATGAATTGGTATGTAAGTAAGTGAAAGAAGAACTTTTGCTAGGGCTGTTGCTTTCGAAAATACGTAACAAAGTTCAGTAGGCGATAAATTTCACATTTGTAAATTGCTCCAAAATTCTATCATCAAAGTGCTTTAAGTTTGTGAAATTAGTTGGGTGGTTTAGCTCGATGGTGAACAAAATACACTTCGTGTTAGCTGTTAGCATTTATGTGGCTTCTAATCCAAGAAAATTCCGACACTTCCGTAGCGCCGAGCACACATACCTGAGCACAAGCCCCAATACAGTTGAGTCTTGTATTGCATTACACTCATGGACTTATTGCAAAATGCAATGTCCTCTAGCTAGCCTCAGAGGGTTCTTTACTCTGAGTAGCTAGCCAACGATGCATAGAACAACACTTTAGCAGCGCATTACTATACAGATGTCCACGCGGTTTGTTTTCATCAGAGATATGTACCTATATGTATCCATTAAAAATAATAAGCTCAAATCCCTCGCAGTCTATAAAAAAATATCGTTATTATATGCAAGCAGGTCGGTACACAGGCTCATTAATTTTGTGAATTTATGTTCGTAACGCTTTCCAAATTCCTTACGAAATTGGTCTAATTTAGTTCTTTTTCGAAATAATTTTGACATTGATTGTATACAACTCCTTCCATATATACATATTTAAGGGTTCTCTTTATTTTTCTTCAAGTTTAATTTCATTGTGCCGTTTCAAATTTCTTCCCAATACAGAAAATACACGAACTAACGGGACCCACGGGGAACGGAAAACAAATTGAAGAAAAGTAGCTATATTTTACGTAAAACAAGCACAACGGAAAAGACCATCTAACATGTAAAGTTCGTTAATTAACGGCTCTATACACTCCACAAACTGTTAATGAACACTTTAGTACGGTTCAACCGAGTTGTTTTGAAACGTTGTATCAGTTTAAAAAGATTCGTCTTTCCTGGACCCAAACAAACTTTGAAAATCTATTATAATCAGGTATATTTCAGTATTTTCGCCGTATCGAAATAAAACTAAAAGAATTACTTTTGTATAAAATAATTGAATTTTTCCTACTTCAGAATAAAACGTCGTAGAACAAAAGTTGTAATGAAGTAAGAAACGCTCCCCATTCATATCTTACAGTTAAATAAAAAAAAATCAATGTAAATAAAAACAAACTGTATGAAACATGTACCTACCTACCATTGATTTTATAACCCTGTCGGGACAGATAGACCACTCCATATAACAAATTTGGTAACGTTGTAAATCGTAAAACCAACAGAGGGCGTTAATAATTTTTCTTGATGTTGTCGTAAAACAAACAGGTGGCGTTAATGTTTGTTAATACTTCTATACTAAGGGCGCTATCTAGTTGAAATACAACATGTATCTAGGTACCTTTAATTGTCACTAGGCTGTAGAATTACTGCTACTAGACAAAAGATGGCGCTTTCATTTATATTTATAAAGAACATTATTTATGTAAATTCCAAAATTTTTAATTATATTTGAATAATAAAATTATGACAATTTACAATTAAACTAACACAAGAAGTGTTAGTTTAATTGTCATAATCAAATTAAATAAAATAAAAAAATGTTTTGAAAATTATTTGGTATACGGAACAAAATATTATTATGATTGTAATTTCCTGTTTGTGCGCTTTTAATAGATAGATCCACACAGAGCACGGAATACCCCCGCGCGCGCGCGCGCGGTATTCCGTGCTCTGTGGATAGAACGTATTTATTTAGTTGAACAGTTAAACAAATACTCGTCACTCTTCATTCTAATAATGTCAGCATTGTATGTAAAAAAAAATATGAAAACTGCCTTAAAAAATTTATGAAATTAAAAAAATCGAACCCTAGAGTTGAAGGCGGTGCTAAAGAAGGCTACACAAATCACAAAGGATATCATCCACGCATGTTTTCTTTCATGTATCATTTTTGCTTGCTTTAGCACCGCCTTCAACTCTAGGGTTCGATTTTTTTTATTTCATACATTTTTGAAGGCGGTTTTTATATATTTTTTTAAATAGTTTTTTATTTCACAGTTTTTTTTTGAATTTTTTGCTATTAATGTACTCGGCGGAATCGCTCGACCTTCGGCCTCGCGATTCCGCCTCGCTTTCCAATCTGATCTCGACCAAATTAAAATGGAACCACGTCATGGTTATCCCCTTTCAAACAAAAAAAAAGAATTTTCAAAATCGGCCCACAATAATTGACGGAGTAATCGCGTAACAAACATCCAAAAAAAGAAAACATACCGTCGAATTGAGAATCTCCTAGGTCTAAAGTAAATTGCTCGTGATGACAAATTCAACGAGCCCAAACACGATGGGTTTATCATGTGTAGTTTAGGAGTTCCTATGGCCACCTTCCGTCTCCATCATCAGACCAGCTCGATGGTACTCGTACTCGTATTATAATATATTAAACGCATCTGGCCGGTCGGAAAAGATTTCAAATTTAGAATATTCATGAAACAAGGGTCCGAATATGAATGACAATATCGATTCATGTATTTCAATACAATGACAGAGAAAATTTCAAAATATTAGGTACCTATTCTACCTATTTAATACTTTTTAGTTCTAGTTTATTTTTTTTAAGTCGGTTTTATATTTTTAAAACAATATTACATAAAAAACAATAATCGAAATCGAATAATCGAAATCGGTTGAAGTGGTACAGAATTATTCGCCATGTGTCAAACTGCAAATTGCTGAAAAAGCCCACATCACAAAAGTTTTGCTGAAGGTAACCACACACCAATAGTATTTTGTTGCTTTTTCATAAACCGCTCAATCAATTTCAATAAAATTTCAATGGGAGCACCTCTGAAGTATGACCTACCAAACAAAAAAAGAATTTTCAAAATCAGCCCACAATTAACACGTTGAACGCCATACGACCCACCGGTGGGCCTAGCGTACTTTTCGGTTCGGGCCAAGCCAAACTCATTATATCCGTAATTTTCATCAACTTGAGATTTTCATCACAAAGTTTATAAAATGCGGTAATTTGTAAGGAAAATAAAAATTTGCGACTTTTACCGTCTAATTTTCGAGATATAGCAGAAGGCTCACGGGTGGATCGTGTGGCCTCCTATGAAGGATTTGTATTTTTCTGTTGGCTGGAGCCGCGGGGTCACGCCGCGGCCCACCCGTTACGCGCGCGCCGCGGACGCAGCGATCAATCCCGGTCCGGCTGCGTCGACAATTGAGGATGTTTTACGCTTTTCTCGCCAAAAATGATTATTTTGAAGATTTCGAGTTAACACAAGAAGCGCTAACGCAGTTAGAAAACATCGAGATAGATCTTCTGAACCGTAGTTTCGGAATAGATTCTATGAAGACGTAGTTCAACCAACGAAAAGAAGATGCTGTCGAATTCTTTTGTCGGAGAGTGAGGATAGCGACTATGAAATGCATATAGAAAGGCGGAAGAGAATGAAACACACTCTGGAAAGGAAAGAGGGATTGGCCAGAAAAGTGAGAAGAACATGTCACCAATGTTATGCAAAGAACGTACCAATAATGGGTAGCAAACAGGCTAAAACCAAGTCGAAAAAAGTATCCACTTATTGCCAAAGCAGCCCAACTAAACCATTCCTTTGTTTGCCTTGTTTTAACATGACTCACGGATAATTCTTTATTGTTTATGGTTAAACCCTTTGAAGAAGTGTGATAATGTTGTGATTGTTCAATTTCATAAATATTTTGTTTTGTTCAATTTCATAAATTATTTTCGTAATAAATAATGTCTTCTTATTTGGCAATGAAGAAAATTTTATGTTCATTTTTATTTTGACGAATATTTTCTTATTATTTTCTGGTTTTATTAATTCTATTAATACAAATATTATTTTCTACCTTATCGTTAAGAGCAGCCCTAGCATCGTTACAATTAACTTAATAAAAAACTACAAGTTTCTATTGGATTTGAAAACCACGCCGTCCGCTTCGACTACAAGGCCATGCGGCTCACTTCCATATTGGCTTTGTAGCTGCGCTCTGTGGCTTGTAGGAAGCGTTTACGTAGGCCCTCTCACGCGGCTCACCGGTGACCCCCATGCCCTGAATGGTTCAGTAAGGAAAGGCTCACCGGTGAGCGGTGAGCCCCGTGGCCCAAACGGAAATACTGGATTTTTCATGTGGCGTTGAACGTGTAAGATTGTAATTTCCTGTTTGCGGTTTTACTCCGGTCCAAAGAATTTACAAACTCTTTGGTTGTACTTGGGTTGTACCTAGCTCCGCTTATTTGTTGTTATATCCGCTATAGTAACACATATTCTGTGAAAATTTCAACGGGCTTCCTATTACGGTTCAAGAGATACAGCCCTCGGATAGACAAACGGACGGACGGACAGACAGACTGCGGAGGCTTAGTAATAGGCTTCCGTACAGGGATACGGAAACCTAAAAATAAGGGGTGAAATAGGGGTGAAAGTTTTTGTATGGGGAATCCATGATTTCTCTAGGTAAGGATATGAAAATTTATTATCTAGGCTTTTGGCACAGATTACTCAATAGTTACTGCTTTTGGTAAGAAATAATGAATAATGGTCAGGAAGAGGAAGGGGGAGAGAAAAGAAGGGGGAGTGGGTGGGAGGTACGTTTGTCAGCCTGGGTAGCTCAGTGGTGCAGGCAACCCTGGGCGCGGTCAACACTTGGATGGGTGACCGCTCGACCATTTGAGGCTGACCGTGGTTCGGATTCCACGTAAAACTGTAGCACCCTTCCCTTCTTACCTTACTAGGGTTGGTACCACCGCACTGAATAAAACGTACGTCGAAACGGCTATGTAAATCAAAGAGATTTGATGTAAATAGTTTTTTCGTTTTTTTTCGTCCAGTTCAGTATAGCCGGCACGACATGTCCGACATCACGGATGTTGTAGGTGATGTATCCAACCATGTCAGTTTCCATAAAAAAAAGAAGAAGAGGAGGAGAGGTATGGAGGGAGGAAGGGTTAGTGAATGAGGGTAGGTGTGGGGGAGGGAGGTAGTAGAGGGAACGAGGAGGAATGGATATCGAGGGAGTGAGAGGTTGAAAGGGGGAAGGGGCGGGGTAAGAGGGGGTTGCGGACAGGATGAGGGGTAGTAGGGGAGGAATGGAATGCGAGGGTGATGGGAAGGAGGGGCGACATGAGGGGAGGAAGGGAAGTAGGGAGAGAGGGAGGGAATGGGCGAAAGGGAAGGTGGCAAAGAGGGGGTCCGTGAAGGGTGAGGGGAAGGAGGGGAGGAAGGCGGGATCGAGGAGAGAAGACCGGGAGAGAGGTGAGTGAGAGATGGGCGAGGAAGGAATCCCTTCCTTCCTCCCGAAAAAGATAGAGAATATAAGAGAAGCGATGGTTTATTATCAATTTTGCATTTAAATCAGATTTACTATTTTTTTATTTTATTCGTTGTCGTGTCGTCGTCGGTAAAATCTACAATTTTACAATTTTATATAAAATATCATTGACTTATATATTCTGTAAAGCTTATCACAAATACATTAAACCCACCCTCTTTTAATCTCTTTGGTATAACACCACCAGCAGCATCGTAGATGGAAAAAATAGCCCTGGACTCAACTTTTTTTAATTCGGTGCCCGGACTTCATACTCAAAGACATTTTGTTCATACTTCAACTATTACTAAAACGAGACACCGCGATTATGGTAGTGTGCGTATCGCGTGAATACAGAACCGACCGTCTCAAGAGATCGCATCGATATTGTGTCATCCTTTTTCCACGCGCAGTAACCCGTATCGCTTGCCTGCACGCTCCACGCAAACATTTGCGTGTTCCAAAACAAGCGAACGTCGCGCGTCGATCGATAAATTACCGCAACGGCTAAAAACTATGGAGGTGGCTTTTTACTTTCGAGCGACTGTAAGGAGAAAGGAAGTATTGTGATCGTCCAAAATGTCGAAGTTGAGAATGCGACTGATTTTTTTTTTTTTTATTGAAACTGACACGGTTGGCTACATCCCCTACAACATCCGTGATGTCAGCCCATAACACCGGGTGAACTTGGTGCCACGTCAGTGCTTCCCTTCGGTCGTGCCGACTACACTGAACTGGACGGAAAACACAAACTATTTACATAGCCGTTTGGACCGACCTTTCATTCAGTGCGGTGGTACCAACCCGGGCGGGTTAAACCCTACCACCTAGTAATATAAGAAGGGGGTCATATCCCTTAGTCGCCTTTTACGACATACACGGGGAGAGATGCAGTGGGGCTATTCTTTTAAAGTACCGGCCCGACACAGTACAGATTTGGGCTATATATCTGTCAACGATCCCAAAAAAGTGGTTTTGAGAAACATGTATGTGTGTGTGTGTGTGTGTGTGTGTCCGTCCAGCGACCTTGTGCCTAAACTGCTCAACCGATTTCGTTCAAAATTCGTATTTAGTAGTTTGAAATGATAATCTAGGGGTACCTTTTTTAGTTTTTTTTAATTAAAAAAAATAAGGGTAGCTGTCATACAAATTATTTCGTTGAGGTCGATTTTCTTATAAATGGCTAACGATTTTTATTATTATTATTATATTTAATCCATCGTGTTTGTTTCCGTTTTCAAAGGTGGTGAGGTAAAAAAATATAATTTTAAAGAAGGTATCTCCACTTTATCCTAACCGCACGCGCGTATTTGAATTGCACGCAGGTTTGGTTGGTGGGTATTTGGCAAAGACATTAAACTCACCCTCTTGGTATTTGGCAACTAAAAATATAATAAGAAATAGGCATGCCATCTATAGACAAATAGGACAACTTAACTTTGGTCTGACATCTATGATGCAGAAGCGGCGAAATTATACATTTTATCCGCCAAGCTCACGGACTGACAAAACATGAAAATATTTATTGGAAAAATTATGAAAACCTTAAAATACACTATTTTGAAATTTCTACTTAATATAAAATAATCTTTAAATTTAACTATGCTGTTCCCACTTAGCATCGTTCTATAATTAGCAGATTTAAAAATATAATAATTATTTAATTCAAATTCGATACTCCTGGCGCCATCTTAGGACATAATTGAAGACTAATTTCATGTTACCTTTAAAACATCGCTGACGGTACATCTGACTCCCCCTATAAAATCAATGCTACCTACTTATAAACTAGATTGAGACATATAGGCATATTGTTTACTTTTTATGGTATAATTTGATCCATTGGTAGGTAACCTAAGCTTGGATACGCCGGAAATTCCGCCAGTTCTATTTCAATGCGAAGAAGAACTGCCAAACAAACTTCACTTACAAATAATTAACCCATACTAGCACTCAAAAGAACGTTACTATTTACAGCATTTTTTTATTGCTTCCGAACTGGGTGGCTGTTCCTGAGGTCGAAACCTCAGGCGCAGCCAATTTCACCCCCGAGCAGGTGCCAGCCCAGTCGCTGCGGAAAGTATATTTTAAACCGCGATTTGAGGATCCGTGGATTGTAGGAGAGTGGGGAAAGATATTTCCCGGAAGCCCGGTCCGTGGATCGAAATAATGGTCAATCCACTCATTACCTACATTTGGTGTATAGTGCCGTCGTCAATTCTCCTAGTTAAATATATCAAGGCAACAAATTAGTATTTTATTTAATTAGTTTCGTAATCATAATCTGTTTTATTATCTAATAAAATAAATTGACATTAATATAGAAACGGAAATTTAAAATCAATAGTAAAAATGTTTATTACATAGGCTATCAAAAATTAACTTTGTACTTTAATAACGATATAAATAAACATAATTGTTAAAACACATGAACTCCGAAAGCCCCGTGACACATTAGTAGGTAGCCATGCCATGCGCAACAAGCAACAATGTAAGGATTGCTCTTGTCTAGTATGCTAACTCTCTAATGCACGCTTCTCGAGCTACAAGTTAATTTAACGAATACTTACCTACTTAATTAGTGGTACCGAGATTCAGCAAGTTTGTTCTTCATGAGCGGGGGTGCGCAACGTAAACTGCTATTGTGCAGGCAGGCTATTTGTATGAATCTTAAATTTACTATAGGAACCAAAGTTCCTGAAGTGCAATATAATTGTCATAGTTATGTTGACATTCATAATATTCTTCCATACATTTAAATTTAAATAGTACTTTTAATAATTTACACTTACACGAAAGATAACATAGGTACATACATGAAGGTACACAATAAAACAATGCTGTATTACAGAAATTAATTTCTTCCAGTCCTTGCGACCTTGAACACAAGAACGCGTTCCCATTACAGCACAATAAAAAAAAATTGAATGAAAAATTATGGATTGTATTAAAAATGTATATCGCAAACATTTAAAGCACCAATAAGTAGGAAACAAACTTCCTTACAATTTAAATTTTAATAAGATTACCCAAATAGACGCGCGGGCTTCATTCATCAATCATCAACGCCGAGTCATAAGTTCGCTCTCACACGAGACACGAGCGCGCCGGGCCGTGCGACAACCACTTTCAAGACCAAACAGCTATATGAGTACGAAACTCGGAAATAAACGGGCGGCCAACGGACGACAGTAGGTCGAATTGATCAAGTCGGGAGTTAGAAAATGTACAGATTTGGAATCTATTACATGTAATTTCTAGGACGGATTTCAAAGATATTTCCTTCATGACCTGGACATTTGTTTATAGACAGCCGGCGCGGGTGGCTGTGCCAAAAAGCTCAATGGAAGATCAGTCACAGCCAATAACACCACTCTTCGTGAAACAACGGCTCAGAGAGTCGACATGCCAGCTTTATGGCGGACAAAAAAGTCGTCGTCTTTCGATGATAATGATAACCAATGTATGGATGTTTTTAAAAGCAACGCGATTTTTAACGCGACCGAAATTATTATAAAATGTCTTGATTTGTCATTCGAAGAGTTTTTCGCATTTTCCGTAGTCAAAGTTTCTTCAAAAGTTTAGTAGATGTTCTTCGCCGTCGTTAAAAACAGCAAAACACTCTTACACGGATATTTCCAAAGATTTAAATAGTTTAGATTCCTAATAGGACGCTAGCACTCGTCACCAAAAATGCGAACAATAAAAGCGCTCGAACGAATAACTATCTCTGTCGCACTAATGGATTGCGTATGTTACTGTCTAATATTAATGAGTTGCATGCCATACATTTAATGCTAACGTTTTGATAGCGTGCCGGGTATGGCGAAGCTGTATCTAACTATTTAAATCTTTGGATATTTCCAATAGAAATCGTCAGTCAATTAGTGATTTTCCAGTCGATCTTAAGTATGTACTAAACGCGAAGTCCCTGAAATACTTCGCGCTAACTGAAGCCGCCGGATGACGCGTGCATTGCCGGCTTTCTACAGCTCCACAGATCCAGAAATAAACTGAACTCATCACAGGACACCGCATCCCATACACACGAATAAATAATGCTCTGATTCACCATTGAAAGAATCATATCACGTGAAAACGTACGGGACAGAAACAATCATACAATGAAAACTCGAGTATATGCACCTACAACAAGCAAAACGGACGGAACCGGTGGAAACCGGAAATAGCAAGAAATTTTGATTAAAAACCCACAGAGAGAATAAAGAAGACCTGGATTGCCTTCAGCATATTAATTATTTTCTGTTGAAAAGTTGAATTAACACACAATATACGCGTATGTAAGTTCTTATGCCTAGTTGTATTACCTCGAAATAAAAAATAAAATAAAAAAGTACATACAGAAAATTTCGTTAGGAAATCCATAATCTATTGTACCGAGAAAACTTGGACAAACATCTTAGACCATCAACTTCACAACCGCAGATACAACTTCTAAACGGAAGAGGACACGAAAAGTTTTATTGGAAAGGCAAAACTTTCCGGAAAGTTCACAATGACGGGCCTTGCTTGCCCGAGGCGCGCAGGGCGAGACGTTAGGAAGTGCCCACCCACTTTGACAAATGACAGCTGAACCAACATGGCGGCCTGTTTGTTGAGAAGCTATTTTAAAGAGCCTGTAAGTGCGAACGTTGTTCATGAGATGGTTCCGTACTTTCGTAGTGATTCCCTCCGAAAACTGCAAGATCCGCAATACAATTTCAGTTGAGTTGAGACGTTTGCGAACTCGGCTAACTGTTTCTTAGTCAACCAATTGTTCTCGAAGACGCGATCTTCAGTTTTTTTGCGACAATGTCATCTCCAGTCGCCTCGACTGGTCGTCCACTCGAGGGCCGTCATGACTCTCTGCCAAACTTGAATTGGCGTGCCGAAAATTTCACAGTCGAAAACGATGGAGCATCGGCCCCATAAACAGCTTGCAACCGCTCATTGATTTCGGTCCGCACTTTCCATTCCTATGTCAAAAATTCACAGATTTCATGCATTACATGACCTTCGGGTACATTGAAAATGACTTTTATGGCGAATTCAAATATAAGAAAAATATGTCAATTTTGAAAAATTCAATATAAAAATATAAAATTGAAAAATTAAAAATCTTAACTTACTATTATGTATGCCTACACGAAAACCATTTACCTACACACACTTCAAGATAAAGACGACACATAACTCGCATAACGGAAAATAAAAAAAAATTAATCATAACTCCCAAATTTTTTCACTTAAAAAAAAATCTAAAAACATCCCCAGATATTGAGTCAATCTATAATATAAAAGTTTAAAATATAAATATATTATTTAAATAATATTATTATTAAATATAAATTTAGAAAGATCTTTAAAAGTGCCCTTTTTAAACTTCATAAAAACGGCTATTTTAAGCAGTTTTTGCGATTTTCTCAAAAATTACTAACTCGCTTATTTCAATCGAATACACTTTTTTTTATTTTGACAGATAAACATTTGGCGGCAATGGCAACATTTCATCCAAAATATTGCCAGATATAAAAAGTTATAACCACTGTCTAATCAGAGCGCCACCTCAGGCTGATAACTTTTCTACCTCCCTGGTAAGACCAGTAGGTACTAGGTACTCAAAAAGTTCTCAAAAAAGAGTGTGAACCCTCACACTGACGTTTCCAGGCACATCTAAGGATGGTTAATGGATATTTTGCCGCGAAGCCACGCCGCGGGAGGGAACAGCCAGTTAAAATATATAGGTACGTACGCAAAGAGACTAAAATAAATTGATTGTAGGTTAAAAACTGTACGAAGATTAAAAGGTATTAAAACGAATAAAATCAAATTGCTTACGCTAGTAAAACAGATAGAAGTTTGTTTAGACGTTTCAGAGTTATTTTCTTGACGCGGCGCCTTGCCAGCGTGATTTGACCCATTTATCGACATGTAAAAGATTTTCTGATCGAGAATAGATCAAAGCAAAGCATAAAGTGTTACATCTGTAGGAAGCATTTGGTCATGTTTGGCGGCTTCACAAAGTGCTTGGAAGATCCAATAAAGACATTCTGATTATTTAAGCCTGGGATTTAGAACGGAAAAGCAGTTCGAATTAATTTATTACTTTTAATATCCTTATCCTTACCTATAATAAAATCCAACGTCTGCTTTCTGTCTGAGTGTCTGAGTGTATGTATGTCTGTCTGTCCGCTTATAACTCGAGAACCACTGAACCGATTTTAATAAAAAAAAATCTACGGATAATTCTTCCCATCAACTATAGGCTACTTACTCTCACGCTAAATGGCTTATGAGGTTAGCAGTGAAGTGAAATATGAGAGCGGGCGGAGCCGCGGGCATTTAATATAAAACGTCACTGGAGGCTTGTACTGTGTGGGGTCGGTACTTAATAAGAATAGTCCCACTGCATATCTCCTCTTGCATGTCGTAAAAGGCGAGTAAGGGATAAGGACAAGATGTCGTGCATAAGGGCGACAGGCTAGTCACCTATCACCCTGGCGCGGTCTTTCCACCTAGTCATGCAGCAGGTGGGCCTTCATGCCTAACTTGCTGCCTGATCAATCAATCTTGTCCGAATACTTTGCTAAACGTGGTGGTCGGCGTTGTGCTGTAATTTACCAGAGTACTTGCAGCACAACACCGATTACTCTTCTTACCCCGATTGTCGGGATACGGGGTGTAGTGTGTATGGAGGCATCCTACAGAATATGGATAGGTAGAGAGAGGGAAGTCGAGAGCGGGACTGGTGGTTCTCCGCGTCCTAGTCATGGTAGACTGTCTAAAGACGAGACTCTTACGGGAAAAATAGGCTAACTAAGCGCGATTGCAAAAAAAGGGCTGGCCGCGAGCCGAAACGTAATGCTTGAGAACTACAGAGTGGCCTCTGCTCTCGTTACTGCCGACCTCGATTGACTACTGCCAATGGGCCCCGATATGTTCGGTGAAGCCATCGCAAGCTGAGTTCAACACCTTCTTACATGGGCTACAAAGGCGGACTTATCCCTTACATACATTTCTTCCAGTTAACCTTTCGATGTTCGAGAGTCGATTTGGGAGAGATAAGATTTGAGTGTGAGAACTGAAGATAAAAGATATGATAAGACTTCTCATTAATAATAATAATAATGTTTTTATATGTTTGTATTAATTTTGTATATTTTTATATTGAATATGTATAAATGTATAAATAATTAATATAAATATTATAGAATGAAAATGTGATAATAAAGACATAAAATAATAATAAGTAAATGTTAGTAAAATAAAAGCTATACTTATATGAATACACAGATTTTTAGTAAATATGTATAATATAATATAAAAATGTGAAGAATTTGTTTAAATAAAACATTAAACAAATACAGAGATAATATTAAGTCTAAATATTGTTAATTTTCAAATGGTTAAATTAAATTATATTTATTAAACTCAAAACAAAGAAACAACAACCAACACAACTTATAAATAAAAGATTTCCTCTAAAAATAAATATACTCCATATCCGACTACTCCGCTGCTATCGAAATCATATCGGATTTCTCGAGCTACCTACATATATCTAGCTAAATGCCTTTAAACCCCTTGCCTCGTCGTCTCGTAGATTCCTCCGCGCGTTCCGCGCCCGCTAGGAAATGCCGCTTTTAATAAAATTGTGATATTTCAGGAGGTCTCCAGGAGAACGCCGCGCGCGGGACGGAATTTCTGTAATTTGAGACGGAAACTCATCTTGAAATGTTTAGTACCTCATTTAATATTTCATAAAAGTGTCATACATTACACCTCGACTATTATAAAACTAAAGCCCTGTCTATCTGTAGCGTAAACTCGAAAATAGTTAAAATGCAGGAAATGCGTAAACCGATTTATATGCAGCTTTCAATAATATAAAAGTAAATATACATACATACAATAATTTAGAAAACGATTTAATTAATTAAAATTAAATGAATATTTAAAATAAACCAAACTAACGTAATTTAATTTACCTAAAAAAAACATACTTATGTAAATTTAGTAAATATATTGTATTTTTAAGTATTATAATTAACTGTATTATGTATTGTATATTGTATATCTCGGGATTATTTGTTTTTTACCCGACAATTTAATATTGTTGTTTGAAATATATTTCAGCGCATAGTCGTACCAATTATAATGAACTGAACGGATGGATGAGAAGAGCGGAAGACCGCGTGTGGTGGCGTGCCTTGGGAGAGGCCTATGTCCAGTAGTGGACCGATACAGGCTGATAATGATGATGATGATGAACGAATTGGGCGTTCAGGAAACATTCTGCATAGAATAATGTTAGATTTTTTTTAAATTCTACAATGTTTTATTCGAACGAAAGTAAAGAAGTATTGAGAAGCACATATGCAGAACAACAGCATGTTCAGTTTTCATGTATAATTAACAAACTGTAGATACGAAATGTGTATTCCTAACCAGTTTCATACCGCGGTGAATATTAAGATTATCCATTCATAGACAAATCCCATTACGTAGGAACTCGTGCGGAATAATCATATATTCTACACATACAAAGGTGGGTTTCCAACGACCCAACCCCATTGGTCGTCTCACGCACCTCTGAGCGCTACAAATGCATTAGTGAAGAGCCGCCTCTGCATCGATATGAAAAAGACAAGGATAGATCTTGGATAGAGCACGCACACGCTCTATGCGCTACGGTAGGTCGCTGAAACGCTGCTCATACAAATAAGTTAGTGGCAGGTAAGTGTTGGAACATATTATCGTAGTAAATGTGAGGACATTATTCTTCAGGGTGGTCAATTCGACCGAATTTGCTTTTTTTTTTATGTAATCCGGTATGGGTGGCTGAGTCGGAGGGGCCAAAGCACATGCTCCGACCAGCCAATATCACCTCCGAGAAGGCAGGTGCCATACCGGAGACTTCCCTGGATTGCTGGCTATACTGGACTAGAGGAGAACACAGCCGAGGCTGCTATGCGGCCATATTACATCCAGTACAGTGGTACCAACCCAGTCGGCTACAATTTAAGCCTACCACCTAGTAAGGGGCAAGGGAAGGGACCTACAGTTTTACACCGGTTGCGAACGGTGAAGCAGCAGGTGTAAGTATGCACGTAAATTTTTTCGTCAGAAAAAACTCATTGGTACACGCTGACCGGTTTCGAATCTCGGACTTCTCGCATGAGAAGCCGATGCCCAAACCACTCGGCCACCCGCCGCTTCCAGTTTACCAGCGCGGGATTGTCCCTTCGGGATTCTTACCTTACTAGGTGGTAGGGTTTAACCCACCGAACAATGTTCAGTGGTTTAACCCCACCACGGGTTGACACAGCGGTCGGCTAAGCTAAGGCCGGTCTGTGTTCTGTTCAGATCTGTTTGGCCGGCACGGCCAAAGGGAAGCACTGACATGGCAACTAATTCACGGTGTGTTATGGACTGACATCATGAGTCATCGGGTGTTGTGGAATAATAAAAATCTTGCGCGGGTGTCTGTGCCCAATACTTCAACGGAAGATCAGGTACTGTGTGGGGCCGGTACTTTAAAAGAATAGCCCCACTGCATCTCTCCCCGTGTATGTCGTAAAAGGCGACTAAGGGATATGACTCCCTTCTTATATCACTAGGTGGTAGGGTTCAACCCGCCCGGGTTGGTACCACCGCACTGAATGAAAGGTCGGTCGAAACGGCTATGTAAATAGTTTGTGTTTTCCGTCCAGTTCAGTGTAGCCGGCACGACCGAAGGGAAGCACTGACGTGGCACCAAGTTCACCCGGTGTTATGGGCTGACATCACGGATGTTGTAGGTGATGTAGCCAACCGTGTCAGTTCCCATAAAAAAAAAAAAAAAAACACCATTCCTCGCGAAACCACGCTCAGAGAGCCGGCTATGAGGCGGACAAAAAGGTTGTCGTCTAATTTATTGACACGCCTTTTGAAGATTCCCAGTTTTTGGATTTTTAAATATTTACTGATTTCTTTCTTGAGCCCAATTATAGACGTAGATATAAAAAAACTCTGTGAGCTTATAGCCTGTCTCCTACTCGCCAGTAATTACTAATTCTAAGTTCAAACGTTACTAAAATTTTATCGATCAATTACGTACATGCAATTACGACGTTGACTGACTATTGGGGCATAGCAGCACAATTCAATTACAGCACAACGGCGATCACCACGGTTACAAAAGTGTACAATTCTAAAAATACAATCTGACAATCTATCCATCTTATATTTGAAACTAAAAACACTATAAAAACCGTAAGCACGTTTAAAATCATAAACGAGTATATTATGTGAACTGTAACATTTTTAGTCGTTATAAAATATTACCTAAATGAATAAGTTAAAAAAAAAACCGTTACTATAAAAACGAATCATTATATCTGAAACTTTTAACAAACCGAAATAGATAAAACTTTCGCCTCGACTCACATTTCATCGTTGAACTCATTGTCACGAGAACGCACATAATATCCCACTGGTTCACTGCACCGCGCTCCTAACTAAACCCTTGTGATACGTTACACATCGCAGTAGCGCAGTATGGATTATTTATAAAGACGGGAGCGGGGTTCGGCCAGTGGCGGAGAATGGCGGAGAGTGGCGGAGAGTGGCGGAAAATGGCGGACAATGTTGGGCGGCGTTGCGTACGCGCGCGACGAGTGGCGGAAGCACACTGCGGCCAGGACTAGCAGGACTGGAAGTCGGTAGGATGTTGATAGTTTACATGAACGAGCTACTGGAACGGATTTCGGTGTAATTGTGTGGATGGGGGTTGGGCAAGTAAGAGTCGCATTCATTCGCCCTCTGGAGGTTACTGAATACTGACAACCGTTCTGCATCTGCAGAAGGGGTAAAATAAAATCCAATAATTAATTTTTATTCTAATAACTATATTGTATAAATAAAAAAAGAATAATAAGCCATACTATTGGTATGAATAAAAATATATTTTCAAAAAATATTTTTGGAGCACGATTGTTGGTTTGACAACTTTTAAAATACAAACTAATAATAAAACTAATACTTAATACTTACTTAATAATAATACTTACTTACTTTTAATATTTAAATACAGGAGTGTGGCGGGTCAACGTTGCAGAATATATTATTATATTTTTAAGGTTAATTGATTTTCTAGTCACAATAAGCGTCGGCGTTGGTCGGCGAATATGAATTATTACAACGTAGCACTTCCTTTACTTATGATCACTCAGCGCTGCTAAGCGTCGAATCGGCGGCGCCGAATCAGAGTGACTGAAAAATAAGCCTTAGACCTTTTGAAAGCACTTGCAATGCAATTTATTTACGGAGTAGAAAAGGGAGAGAAAAAGATTAGAGTTGGCGATAATATGGAATACAATAGCACAATGTAAATGTGCATAGATAAATTTTATTATACATATTTTGAATTGCTCCATATTATAAGTGCTAAAATATTTTCGCCTTCGCTCATTTGATTACTAGTCCAACATTTTATAACCCAAAATGTCCTTATTCAAGTTCACTTGAACATGTAAAGTGACGCAATCTATCTTAGTACTCCCCCGCTCGCGCCCGGTGACCGAGCGGGATTGAATCGCCATACTATAGTGAGCTTAGCTGAGGCCTTCTTTGTGTCACTGACTGTGGAATCCTGCAATAATAAGGCGTGCCTCAAGCAGAGGTCACATTCCGAATAGACTTGACTGTTTGTCTTGTTTATTGAGAAGCCTATTGAACGAGAAATATGTATATGGCTAAGAACATTATTATAAGATTCCACATCTTCATTCATAGGAAGATTCATATTGTATATACGTACAACAAGATACGCCAATGGTTTGAGAAGAAAAATGCTGAGCTGGACTGGAGATCACGCACTGGCACGAAAAGCGACAGCATGCTAAAATGCACACAAAGCGCTCTTTCGGTTCATTTTTAATTACTAGCTATTCCTGCGGCTTAGTTTCGCGCAGACACCACATCCTAATCATCCTTAGATATGCCAGAAAACGTCAATGAAAACCCCATATGAATGTATTGAGAAAATATTGACTAACAAGGGAAATATGTCGAATAGACGACGCAGAGACGAGTAGGCAGGTCGGTCGGCGCTATTACAGATTTTCCGCATTATTATTTAGCATAAAAATAAAGATAGCATAATAAGTAGTACACTACTCTTGGCCTTGCCAAAATTTACGTCATAGTTCAACGGAACGGTCATCATACTCATCATAAAATATGTTTTTTTTGTAAACTGCAATTTAGTTTCCCTTTCAACAAGGCATGGATGTTTTCCCCACAGGTGATGGGGTTGGATGCTCGGCGACATGGTGCGTGCGAGGTTCTACGCTGGTTGTCGGTAATGATGCGGTTTATCCAAAGAATTCGAAAGAATAGAAGAGGCATACACTTTTCGAGCAGCTCGAGCTATTATAAAAGTTGTGTTTATTTATAGAAACTAGGTTTTTTAGAAAACGCGTCATTTGACGCCTAGCCACCCTAGATGACTTAACGACGCGACGCCCATGGACACTCGTTCGTTTGCGGGGTTGCGAATGCTATGCCGGTCACCCAGGTGTTTATTTATTTTCTAGGTGATGAAATTCAGGCTTCATCATTTCAAATGATGTGCACACACATATTATATCTCTATCGCACTCGTGGACTCCTGCATCTTTATTAACACGCGAGTAACGAGCCGTTTGATTTAAAGTGTGTGCATCTGTTGATCACGCCGTGGTTGAAGTAAGTTATTTGTAATGTATGACAATACTAGTTCCAGCCTTTTGGATTCTTTGAGTTTAATCGATAGATCCGCGCCACAATCCGCGTGTAGGTACTAGTAGGTACCTAGTGCATGCGTCACTTCAGTTCAGTGAGTGGGTGAAATATATGCGCGCAGTCTGTTGTAAATCTTATGTTGTTGCATCTTAACTAATAAAGCGTAAAATATGTAACGACGCACCGCACAGTGTCAAATATGACCTTAAAATCGAACACGTTCTTTTTATTCCAGAAATTAATAGATTTAGTTATTTACTAGCTTTTGCCCGCGGCTTCGCTCGCGTGAAATTCGTATTTCAAAGGAAGAACTAAGGGCGAGCTGGATTCAGGTACTTAAACGATAAACCGTCTCGAAGAAAGTGAGTAACTTTTTGAGGCCGAAGGCGGAGTTGCGTTCAGGAAGACGATAAACCTTCTCGAAGACAGTAAGTAACTATGGGCGAGGCCGAAGGCCGAGCTGCGTTCAGGATGAGGGTACCCTTTTCGAAGAAAGTAAGTAATAGAGGGCGAGGCCGAAGGCCGAGCTGCGTTCAGGAATACGATAAACCTTCTCGAAGACAGTGAGTAACTATGGGCGAGGCCGAAGGCCGAGCTGCGTTCAGGATGAAGGTAACCTTTTCGAAGAAAGTAAGTAACAGAGGGCGAGGCCGAAGGCCGAGCTGCGTTCAGGAAAACGATAAACCTTCTCGAAGACAGTAAGTAACTATGGGCGAGGCCGAAGGCCGAGCTGCGTTCAGGAAGAGGATAACCTTTCCGAAAAAAGTAACAGAGGGCGAGGCCGAAGGCCGAGCTTCGTTCAGGAAGACCATAAACATTCTCGGAGAAAGTAAGTTACAGAGGGCGAGGCCGAAGGCCGAGCTGCGTTCAGGAAGACGATAAACCTTTTCGAAGACAGTAAGTAACTATGGGCGAGGCCGAAGGCCGAGCTGCGTTCAGGAAGAGAATAAACCATCTTTAAGAAAGTAAGTAACAAAGGACGAGGCCGAAGGCCGAGCTTCGTTCAGGAAGAGGATAACCTTTTCGAAGAATGTAAGTAACAGTGAGCGAGTCCGAAGACCGAGCTACGTTCAGGAAGACCATAAATCTTCTTGAAGAAAGTAACTTCTTTGTTACTTACTTTCTTCGAAAATGTTTATCTTCTTCCTGAACACATCTCGGCCTTCGGTCTCGCCCATATTTACTTACTGTCTTCGAGAAGGTTTATCCTCTTCCTGAACGCAGCTCGGCCTTCGGCCTCGCCCTTTGTTACTTGGTTTCTTCGAGAAGGTTTAGGATCTTCCTGAACGCAGCTAGGCCTTCGGCCTCGCCTTTTGTTACTTACTTTCTTCGAGAAGGTTTATAGTCTTCCCGAACGCAGCTCGGCCTTCGGCCTCGCCATTAGTTACTTACTTTCTTTGAGTACGTTTATCGTCTTCCTGAACGCAACTCATTCACAAACTTTCGCGTTTATAATATTAGTAGGATGTATTTTGGGTAGGTTCGGAGTGAGGCCTGATTTTAGAAATTATTCCCAATTATCGGATGCATGCAAGTAAATCCGAAAGCAACAGCTAACAATATATAAATTTTTGAAATGTGTTAATTAAGCCCTTTCATTTGATAACCAAGACGGCATCATTAAAAAAAAATTTTTTAGGTTATGACTTGTACTTTAGAGGGCGCCATATACAATTTTATGGGACGTCACATTTTTTTTTTTTTATGGAAACTGATACGGTTGGCTACATCACCTACAACATCCGTGATGTCAGGCCATAACACCGGGTGCACTTGGTGCCACGTCAGTGTTTCCCTTCGGTCGTGCCGGCTACACTGAACTGGACGGAAAACACAAACTATTTACATAGCCGTTTCGACCGACCTTTCATTCAGTGCGGTGGTACCAACCCGGGCGGGTTAAACCCTACCACCTAGTAATATAAGAAGGGAGTCATATCCCTTAGTCGCCTTTTACGACATGCACGGGGAGAGATGCAGTGGGGCTATTCTTTTAAAGTACCGTACATAGCCTCTATCCAGCGTCAAGACGCATCCAACGATACCTCATTTGTCAAATTATGATAAGTAGTTTCGAAGTTATGTATGAGGGAACAGATGAACATACATACATACATACATACATACATACATACATATATACATACATACATACATACATACATACATACATACATACATACATACATACATACATTACATACATACATACATACATACATACATACCGGTCAAACACATAACTCTCATTTTCGCTTCGCCGTAGTCGGGTAAAAATAAGAATCTTTTCGCTAATAGTGCGCGCATACTACACTATGTACAATATAATAAACATACGATCAACCCCAGTTATCCAGTCCAATATCCGCTAACATCGACTTGCAACAACACTTTTACCTAAAATGTTTTTGGTTTGCACCTAAAATTAATCACATAAATACCTAATGAAGTAAACCTCTGGCTCGAGACAATGCATACACACACCGCGCTCGGCCAGACCGCACCCCGCGCCGCGCGCGCGCCCGCGCCTCCGCCGCCGCCAGCCTCCGCATGATAGCAGCTACAAACCGCCTCCGCCGCGCTGCGCCGCTTTTATTTCAATTCGATTTGTATGGGAGCCACATCTTAGCGTAGCCGGAAGTGAATTTTAGTTAGCCTATCCTGTGTCCCGTATAGTAAAATGGGCTTGTACTAAGTTTCATCAAATTCGGATGATGGCTTAAGGAGTTATGGAGGAACATACATACATACATACATACATACATACAGAAAAGATTTCTAAAAATCGTCAATATAGCTTTAGTATCATATATAGAGGCTACAAACTCAATATTTTCTAAAACAAAGTAACTTACTCCATGACCATCCCTTACAGATTTATTATTAGTATTGATATGGGCGAGGCCGAAGGCCGAGCTGCGTTCAGGAAGAGGATAACCTTTCCGAAAAAAGTAACAGAGGGCGAGGCCGAAGGCCGAGCTTTGTTCAGGAAGACCATAAACATTCTCGGAGAAAGTAAGTTACAGAGGGCGAGGCCGAAGGCCGAGCTGCGTTCAGGAAGACGATAAACCTTTTCGAAGACAGTAAGTAACTATGGGCGAGGCCGAAGGCCGAGCTGCGTTCAGGAAGAGAATAAACCATCTTTAAGAAAGTAAGTAACAAAGGGCGAGGCCGAAGGCCGAGCTTCGTTCAGGAAGAGGATAACCTTTTCGAAGAATGTAAGTAACAGTGAGCGAGTCCGAAGACCGAGCTACGTTCAGGAAGACCATAAATCTTCTTGAAGAAAGTAACTTCTGTGTTACTTACTTTCTTCGAAAATGTTTATCTTCTTCCTGAACACATCTCGGCCTTCGGTCTCGCCCATATTTACTTACTGTCTTCGAGAAGGTTTATCCTCTTCCTGAACGCAGCTCGGCCTTCGGCCTCGCCCTTTGTTACTTGGTTTCTTCGAGAAGGTTTAGGATCTTCCTGAACGCAGCTAGGCCTTCGGCCTCGCCTTTTGTTACTTACTTTCTTCGAGAAGGTTTATAGTCTTCCCGAACGCAGCTCGGCCTTCGGCCTCGCCATTAGTTACTTACTTTCTTTGAGTACGTTTATCGTCTTCCTGAACGCAACTCATTCACAAACTTTCGCGTTTATAATATTAGTAGGATGTATTTTGGGTAGGTTCGGAGTGAGGCCTGATTTTAGAAATTATTCCCAATTATCGGATGCATGCAAGTAAATCCGAAAGCAACAGCTAACAATATATAAATTTTTGAAATGTGTTAATTAAGCCCTTTCATTTGATAACCAAGACGGCATCATTAAAAAAAAATTTTTTAGGTTATGACTTGTACTTTAGAGGGCGCCATATACAATTTTATGGGACGTCACATTTTTTTTTTTTTTATGGAAACTGATACGGTTGGCTACATCACCTACAACATCCGTGATGTCAGGCCATAACACCGGGTGCACTTGGTGCCACGTCAGTGTTTCCCTTCGGTCGTGCCGGCTACACTGAACTGGACGGAAAACACAAACTATTTACATAGCCGTTTCGACCGACCTTTCATTCAGTGCGGTGGTACCAACCCGGGCGGGTTAAACCCTACCACCTAGTAATATAAGAAGGGAGTCATATCCCTTAGTCGCCTTTTACGACATGCACGGGGAGAGATGCAGTGGGGCTATTCTTTTAAAGTACCGTACATAGCCTCTATCCAGCGTCAAGACGCATCCAACGATACCTCATTTGTCAAATTATGATAAGTAGTTTCGAAGTTATGTATGAGGGAACAGATGAACATACATACATACATACATACATACATACATACATACATACATACATATATACATACATACATACATACATACATACATACATACATACATACATACATTACATACATACATACATACATACATACCGGTCAAACACATAACTCTCATTTTCGCTTCGCCGTAGTCGGGTAAAAATAAGAATCTTTTCGCTAATAGTGCGCGCATACTACACTATGTACAATATAATAAACATACGATCAACCCCAGTTATCCAGTCCAATATCCGCTAACATCGACTTGCAACAACACTTTTACCTAAAATTTTTTTGGTTTGCACCTAAAATTAATCACATAAATACCTAATGAAGTAAACCTCTGGCTCGAGACAATGCATACACACACCGCGCTCGGCCAGACCGCACCCCGCGCCGCGCGCGCGCCCGCGCCTCCGCCGCCGCCAGCCTCCGCATGATAGCAGCTACAAACCGCCTCCGCCGCGCTGCGCCGCTTTTATTTCGATTCGATTTGTATGGGAGCCACATCTTAGCGTAGCCGGAAGTGAATTTTAGTTAGCCTATCCTGTGTCCCGTATAGTAAAATGGGCTTGTACTAAGTTTCATCAAATTCGGATGATGGCTTAAGGAGTTATGGAGGAACATACATACATACATACATACATACATACAGAAAAGATTTCTAAAAATCGTCAATATAGCTTTAGTATCATATATAGAGGCTACAAACTCAATATTTTCTAAAACAAAGTAACTTACTCCATGACCATCCCTTACAGATTTATTATTAGTATTGATGATTGAAAATGCTAGAGTAAAACTCCCCCGCCTCTGCGACTTTTAGTTTAGGAGAAATAATTTTTTGAAAATTATACTTTTTTAGTTTCGGAAAAACGAAAAATAATTCTACAATTAAAACTAAGCTACTTATTTAAATTTCACTCAGCCTTATCAAAGACCCTTTCGAATATCCACATTTGAAAAGTTATTCGAGGCTGTGAAAGTTTACAGAAATCGAATTATATTAATTTTTTATTTTTTTTATTTTATTTTTTTTCTCCTAGATCCCATAGTAGTAGGCGGAGATATTTATACCGAAAATAGTTCACTGTTTCCTTTGTCCGTTAAAAAAAACCGACGCCTAATTCCATGGGATTAAGAAGTTACAGGAGTTATTCGCTATGGGCTAGGGTTGTTACTAGAATGAATAAAAATTTTCCCATTTTTTATTTATTTATTTTTGACATTTGATTAATTTTATTGTATTGTTTCGTGATTTCTTTTAATAATAATTAGCTTGTTTTGGTTTTTGTTTTTTTTTTTATGGAAACTGACACGGCTCGGTAAATCACCTATACTACAGCATCCGTGATGTCAGCCCATAACACCGGGAGAACTAGGTATGCATGCCATGTCAGTGTTTCCCTTCATTTCATGTCGGCTACTATGTTTAAAATTGGGGAGGCGTATGTCCAGCAGTGAACACATACACACTGACTGACTAACTGACCAGTCCATATACATCCACTGCTGGGACCATATCATTATTTTGCGGAAAAATAAAAGATTTTGTAAAGTGCCAACCCTATTGCCCGAAACTTGATAATCGCACTAAAATGAGCATAACTTCTTAAACCTATAGAATTAGGCGTCGGTTTTTTTTTAACGGACAGAGGAAATAGTGAACTATTTTCGGTATAAATATCTCCGCCTACTACTACGGGATCTAGGAGAAAAAAAATAAAATAAAAAAAATTAAACAAATATATAATTCGATTTCTGTAAACTTTCACAGCCTCGAATAACTTTTCAAATGTGGATATTCGAAAGGGTCTTTGATAAGGCTGAGTGAAATTTAAATAAGTAGCTTAGTTTTAATTGTAGAATTATTTTTCGTTTTTTCGAAACTAAAAAAGTGTAATTTTCAAAAATTTATTTTCCCTCAACTAAAAGTCGCAGAGGCGGGGGAGTTTTACTCTAGCATTTTAAATAACTAAATCTATAAATTTCTGCAATAAAAAAGACGTGTCCGATTTTGTGGTCATATTTGACACTGTGCACCGTCATCAATAATTATATGTTCGCTTATAAGTCGAGAACTACACAATCAATTCACATGAGATTTTCACTGACGTGTTCTGATACATCTAAGGATGCTTACAGGATATGTGCCACCGCGAAGCGCAACCGCGGCAACAACTATTACTTACATAATATGTAAAAGCTTGTCGCACGTTTGTTCGGCGAAAAATAATCATGAAAGTGGATAATAATATGTAATGCAATCCATATAACTCTCCAATTCTAATTCCGGTCGGGAAGTACGGCCGAAGTTGTTCGCTTCTAAGCTTCGTCACAACTCCGGGAAGCCCGGCTGATCGATTATGCAGGCGAGTGCATTTGCATGGCAGCTGCACGAACTTCAGACGGTTTCCACGTCTCTGAATGTCGAATGTGGGGCAAACGTCAGGGCTTCAGATGGGTGATGTGTAGATATAGTCTTCGCCATCTAAACCCGGCAAAAACTCATACATTCATACATATCACACACGCTGAATCCCGACAATCGGGGTAAGCAGAGTAATCGGTGTTGTGCTGCAAGAACTTTGGTAAATTACAGCACAACACCGACCACCACGTTTCGCAAAGTATTCGAACAAGATTCAATGGATCAAGCAGCAAGTAAGGCACGAAGAACCACCTGCTGCATGGCATGACTCGGTGGACGTACCGTGCCAAGGTGAGAGGTGGCGATCCCGTCGCCCTTTAGCACGGCATCTTGTCCTTATCCCTTAGTCGCCTTTTACGACATGCATGGGGAGAGATGCAGTGGGAATATTATTTTTAAGTACCGGCCCCACACGGTTCGGCACGGCAAAATGTCATAAAAGGATTAACTGTATTTAATTGTTTTGTTCTGTTTTTTAGACAGCCGGCACGGGTGGCTGTGCCCGTAGTTCAACGGAAGGTCATACACAACCAATAACACCACTCGTCGCGAAACCACGCTCAGAGACGCGCCATGCCAGCCAAAAGGCGGACAAAAAGCTCGAAGTCTAATTTATTCACACTCCTTTTAAAGATCCAGGTTATAGGTAGCAGGGAACACACCGGAAGACTGTTCCATATTTTCGCCGTACGACAGAGGAATGACTTCGAAAAGCCATGCGTTCTTAGAAATTACGTGTCAACAACATATGGATGTTCCGAGCGACTAGCGAGTCCAGCGGGTGTGGCGAGTACGTATGGGGGCTGGAGGGATGAGGGAAGTGCACCGGCCATGGTAGTAAATGTGGTATTATTGATTTATGCTGCAATATTTTTCAATTATGCTATCTTTAAAACAGCAAAAATAAGAACAAACATCTCTTACGTTTGAAATCGGGTGCTTTTATGGATTTTCGTTGGGTTTAGATGGCGAAGACTATACATAACATGCGAGTATGTGTGTCTCATGTGAAACAGAAGACAAACTTTTGGCACAAGAGAAGTAGCCTTATAAGTGGAAATAGTTTACGAGTATAGCGATCGCTGACTTTGCTATTGAGTTGAGTGAACGTATGGCGTCCGTCCACTTGGGTCACAGTAACACACGCGGGAATATTTTACAAAGAACAGGAATTTCTGCAAACGAAATACATTGCTCTTGGAATTTTTCCTATTAGAACATTTTTTCCCTAGAGAGCGTTGAGATAACGCTCTACCTAAATTCTTTTTGTGTATTCTCAGACACTGCGAAAATGTTTTCGATGCGATAAGGCTGAGTAATTTGAATGATCAATTCATCATTCAGAGGTCGTAAAAAGTGCGTTTTATTCGACTTGATGACTAGTTACAAATTACCTACATCTGGTGTATAGTGTCATCGTCACTTTTGATACTTAAATATATCAAGTAAATAACAATTCGTATTGGAAATAAATTTAAAATGTCTAAAAATCTAAAGATATAAATTGTATCCAATTGTCAAAGTTCGTTAGTGGGAAAACAGGAGTCAGACTCTCAGATAAAATTATGGTCAGCAACGTCTCTTAGTTAACATGATTTTATTTTGTCATTTAAAATTATTCTCGTCTAATTGTTTTATGTCTAATGATGACTATTATAAAATAAACTAACACTATTACAAATAAGTAAGTGAAGTTTTAGATAATCTATGATTTACTAATTGTACATTATTCTTACGTCGTCGTGTATCATAGTTTATGATTGTCGGAATTGAGAGAGGAATCATGAATATGTTTTCAGGTATAGCACATGTCTCTCTCTCATCGAACGCTTTTAGTTCCGTACCCAGTTCATTAGTGTGTTAGTTATCTGTCTAACTCACTTATGAACGGGCGGAACTGTGTGACATATGGCGCTTCCTATAAAACCCTAACTAAATAATTTAGCGGAAATGTCTATAAAATGTTTCTTCAAGTCGCCATTAATACGTGGGTAGGTACACAATACTTGAGGGCGATGTGTATAAGCAATAATATTATAAGGGTTCGTGGGTGTAGACGGTATGTATGGCCGGGTGTGTGAGGCGCGATGGTCGAGCAACGCTATAATGCAGTGTGGTGGTTCGCTATGCCATTATTGCGAGCGCGTAAACACATTTGTTTGGAAGGATTCCAAGCAAATATTGGATTTTTGCAACGACCGAGACGCCGTCGACGTCGCGACGCCTCCGTCTGTGCATTGCTGGACTCAAGGCTAAGGCTAACGTTGTTGGGAGAAAATAAAAATATAACATATTTGTCACGAAAGCTTTGCTTATCTTGTTTTCGTTTTTCCTCGACTACGGTCCGATGGAAGTATTTGCTGGAAAAGGACATTAAGTTTTAATGGTTATCTGTCTACAATTCAAAATACTGTAGCTGAACTTTCCAAGGAATCCATAACAGTTGTTTCGGTATCCGATGTTACATAAGGTACACACTACTCCTCATACCGCATTTCCATCGCAAAGTTAGTCCGAGTTGTAAGCGTTAAGTTTGTTTGTCAGAAGTGAACAATAATCAAGGCTTGAAAGTCAGTGTCTTATATACTTATGTCTTTTGTTAGGCACTCTCACAGAGCATTTTAGTTGGTTAGGTAGTAAGTAAAAGCTTCACACTAGGCACGAGATCGCATTACTCGTTCGGCAGCATATAGACTTTCAGCCGCAGTAGAAACATGTCTGAGCAATTTTATCCTAGTACTCATTCAAACGTAGTAAGTAAAATGGCCATCGTTGTTTTAGCACAAGTTCAATAGTACGACCGCCGCGGCCCTTCCAGCTGATCCTTCCTTATTCCGTGGACACTTCTTGTTTGTCAAATAAACTAGCAAAAAAAAAGCGACACCGGAGCGCGTTTTAATACCTGATTAAAATCAATTTTATGGCTATGCCCTACCACGGTCGCCGCCAAATTTCCCCATTACGCAAATGCATAAACAAAATAAATTAAAGTGTACACATCGTCAGTGAGTCAGGGGCGGGGGTGGGTTAGGGTAAGAATTGGGGGTATCTACTGGCTGACTTGCCCCTCCGGGCGCTCCCCTAAGCTGCGCTTCTCCTGTGGGAGTGAGGTCAGTGCTATCGATCGTGCGACCGCGCCGGTCGGTGGCCGGAATATTAAACTATGTTGTGGCACAATACCTAGGAATGTATATTTTGACCCTATTCGCTGAGTCGGAACGTCTCCTCAGAGGATCGATTATGAGATTTTTTTATATTCCCTATATTTTCTTGTATGTTTTCGTATACTGTTTTTCTTTAAACTGTGTTTAATAAATAGTTTCTATACGTCTTCAACAGGTCTCCCCTCAACACCCCTGCACTACGCTGCAATGTCGCTATAGCAACGCTTTTAATAAGAGTAAGCGCCTCTTCACAGACGCCTGCAAACAGCGAGCCGTCTTCAAGTATATTGGAAACAGCCAGCGAAGAAATTTCATTATGGAGAATTTTCTAGCGTGTGATGCTTACTCTGTGTAGTGCTTGACAAGGCAAGTAGAGGTTCTAAAAGATTTACGACTTGGTGCATTATTACAATTTATTTATTTTCGATATGCAGAGTCTGACCGTTTTTATTATTATTATTATAATTTTGCAAAAAACAATGGGATAGACTCTCTGAAAGTATCAATTCTATTTTTTCTTTGAATCTTCTTTGAATTATTTGCCCTCAGCTAACTGGCACTACATTGACATGTGACGTTAACAAAGAACCATTTTGAAAAATATATCAGTTACACGGTCACACACACATTTTAGAGGCGCATGACATGACGTCTTGGACCTTGTCATAATCACTCATTGCTGTGCTTCACAGCAAACAACGCTTGCAGGTGCTCGAGTAAAGGTTCTACATGTGTGTATTTCTACTTTTGGATACGACTGTACCACCACACCCCGCCTGTAGGCCTATTCTGCATGTCAAATGACAATTCCCAGTTGACGGTATATTCCCAGTTGCATGCCAGTTTTCGCAAAACATTCGTATTCTGCACGCAAAACTGGCGATGAACGTATAATGCCGTTAGCTGGATGACTACTGGGAAATCTATAATCTTTGCGCGCCGTTATCGTGAATATTTATAGTTTCATCTCGCTCGGTTATTCGAAGGAAAAAGGGATGTATTGTGAGAAATGCATGAGTCTATCACAAACACGCCAAGATTATGGAGCATGTGCAACACTGCGCTGCAGATATGTAATATTGTATTCTTTGGCTGCAGCTGTCAAGTTTAAACTATAGGACTGGTGTTTTATCATAATATAAATTTGCAACATAGACTGAATATTTCAAGTAATATCCATCCATAATATTAGATAAAATCTGTGTGTGGAAGTGTTATATTCTATATCCAGCGAGCCAAATTCAAGAAATACTACCATAAAAAAAGTGACCTTTAAAAAATGCGATACGTATTCGCTCCAAGAAATCAATGTTACCGGTGAGCCAAGAGTGAAGAAAATACATTCCGCGATACGCTCACGGCTACTGCAACATACCTATGACAAGGAAGTAGCGGAATACTGCAAGTTTTGATGTTATCAGCTGAGACATACATAACCTACAACGGACATACATTTGGAGGGTTCTCTGGACTAAGGCGCTTGCAGAAGTAAATAGGCTGAGCCGGAAGTGTTCTTCGACTAGATGGCGTGAGTAACGTGATATTTATTTATAATATAACACGACCCATACCCAATCTTCATTACATAACCTAACTTTTATAGATATACTTATTGTACTTCGGCACCATTGAGCTATACGTTGTACCATTGAGCTATACAACGTACATACATCTCAATGTTCGGCACAGATTGGCTCGAACTTGCTCGGGGCATATCGCGGTACCTCCGAGCACCGCAGGCGATTAGCCCACGACCCGAGGGGCAGTAGCTAGATTTTAGAGTCCTTCACTCCTGTTTGCAGTACAGCTATATACCTGCCGGTAGATCTACGGGACAAAGAGCCGATCGCAAAGCCAAATAATATATGCATGATTAGCTAGTTAATTAGTCTACACACTCTTATATATTCATACACTGTTAGGTATATTATGTTTCACTGTTAAAATTGTTATATTGTTATATTATTATTACAGTACATTAGAAAATTAGGTATAACATTGACTATAAGTATAGATATATAAGTACATACTTAGTGGAATATTAACTGTAAAAATAGAGCACACATAGCGGTACGTGTCACAGGATATTGTTGTTTATTATACACTTATATACACATACATATAGACACTTGTATTTGTACGTATTAACCATAGAATTATTGTTGTTAATTATATGTGACACTTGTATTTGCATGTGCTGACTATACCTAGGAATTCTAAAAGGATAGGTAGTACTACATAAATATTATATATATATAAACATAGTGACTACTACTGACATACTTGTCGTGTTACTTATTCTGGTTTCTGCTAACCGAGTTGACCTTTTTTTTTTCATGCGCACACGGAGCGGCGCACGGGCTGCAATGGCCAGCGAGAGCGACGGGCACCTGCAGAGCCTGCTACAGCAGACGGAGGAGCTGCGCGAGCTGAACGGGCGCCTCCTCACCGAGCAGGACGACAACTCGGCCGCGTTTGAGAACGTCTTGGCAGACAACGCTCGGCTCCAAGCGGTGCTCGTCAAGAAGGAGAGGTGCCTCGCGGAGCTCCAGGAGAGTGAGGAGAAGTGCATGGACATGATCTACTGGTATGAGAATAACCAGAAGGAGTTTGAGAAAGTCTGGACTCCAACAAAGCACTGCACAAAGAGTTGCTGGAGGCGCGGAGCAATAAGGACAGCAGCTGCTCGTCCTCCTACGACGGGGCGGTGGAGTAACTGCGCGAGGTGAGGGACCGGCTGACCATTGAGAGGAAGCAGAATGTCGCGCTGCGGATAGTTTTATCATTTATTTATCAAGACGGTTTATCATGCCTATTTTGAGAGCATCATGTCATATGGCATTATGTTTTGGGGAAATGCAGCAGATTCAAATAGAATATTTTTATTACAGAAGAGGGCCTTGCGGTACATGTTAAATATGAAAACTAGAGATACTTATAGGACAGCGTTCGGCGAGATAGGAATCATGCATGACTTTACCAAGTGCATATGTTTACCAGAACATATGCTTTGCCAGAAAATACATTCACGATTGCTCTCTTAATTCCGACAATCATAACTATGATACACGGTGTAAGAATAATGTACAACTAATAAGACATAGATTAGATAAAACGTCAAAAAGCTTTATTTTTAATAGTGTTAGATTTTATAATAAACTGTCTTCTAACATTAAACAATTAGATGATAATAATTTTAAACGACGGATTAAAATAATGTTAATTGAAAAGAGTTATTTTATTACACTATTAAGGATGCATTAACTGACCGTAATTTTATCTAAGAGTTTGACTACTGTTTTCCCCACTTACAAATTTTGACAATTGGATACACTTTGTATCATTAGATTTTTAATATGACTTATTACATTTCTTTGTAATAAATGTAAACTACTTGTTTTTATTTGACGTGATATATGAAGTATCAAAATTGACGTTGGTACTATACACCAGATACCTATAGGTAATTTAAATAGGCAGTGTGCTCATATTCTTGAGTATTCATGTTTATGCTGTAAATATAAATGTTCTTGTGAGCGGTAGTATGGGTTAATTATTGGAAATTACTTTAATATAATACTTATTTACTAACAAAACATTGTGACTTGCAAAGTTTGTTTGTCAGTTCTTCTTCGCATTGAATTTATTTAGAACTGGCGGAATTTTCGACATGACCAAGCGTTTGTTACCTACCTATGGATGAAATTATACAATAAACAATAAGTATTGCCAGCCTAACGTTTTTAAGGCGCTTTCTAGAATTTTGCATTCGCACGGCTGTATTGATAATATTTAAAAAAATATAATCGATACATTTTGTAGGTAGACGACGAAACATCTTATTAATTAATTACTTATAAATTAGATGTTAATTTATGTTTTTCTCGGATACATTAAAAAAAAGGTTATAACATTTTTGACAAAATTTTGATAAACAAGGTGGCAACACAAATCATTGTCGTCGTAGCCAACCTTTGTTTTTTTTTATGGAAACTGACGGTTGGCTACCTCACCTACTAACTCCGTGATGTCAGCCCATAACACCGGGTGAACTAGGTGCCATGTCAGTGCTTCCCTTCATTTCATGTCGGCTACACTGAACTAGACGGAAAACACAAACTATTTACATAGCCGTTTCGACCGACATTTCATTCAGTGCGGTGGTACCAACCCGGGCAGGTTGAACCCTACCACCTAGTAAGGTAAGAAGGGAAGGGACCTACAGTTTAACGTGGAATCCGAACCACGGTCAGCCTCCAACGGTCGAGCGGTCACCCATCCAAATACTGACCGCACCCAGCGTTGCTTAACAATCAATAGCAACAGTCGACTGTCTGCATCACTGAGCTGTCGAAGCTGACAATAGTAGCCTTGTAGTAATTTGTTGTAAAATATATTCATTTGTTTTAGTTTTAAATAATACTTTTTTTTTATTTCTTCATTCATTTACCTTAATACCTTTATTACCTTATACTACTTACCTAAACTTATTTACCTAGTAAGGTAAGAAGGGAGGGGAACTACAGTTTAACGTGGAATCCGAACCACGGTCAGCCTCCAACGGCCGAGCGGTCACCCGCCAGAGGAGAGACTGACCGCACTCAGCATTGCTTAACAACAGTCGACTGACCGCACCATGAGCTACTGAGGCTGACGAATTTCCTTATCCCTTAGTCGACTTTTACGACATGCGACGGGGAGAGATGCAGTGGGGCTATTATTTTTAAGTACCGGCCCCACACGGTAGAACGCACGGTTGTTGTCTTGCTTGTCATTATTTTGGTCGGTTCGTCAAAGAGTTTGCGATTTGCAATGGATTTTGTAATGGAACTGCCGTCGCCTCCGCCGCCGCCGCCCCGCCGCCGTCCACGGGAAGGCGAGGCTCCAATGCGGCAGCTGGGAGAAGGGTAGGTACCTATGTAAATTTTTTCGTCAGTCTATTCACAAATTAAAATTTCCCGACATTTATACATCATTTGTACCAATTTTATTTTTTATTTATTTATTTTTTTTTTTTTTGTAATCCCGTATGGGTGGCTGAGTCAGAGGGGCCAAAGCGCATGCTCCGACCAGCCAATATCACCTCTGAGAAGATAGGTGACTGACTAGAGGAGAACACAACCGAGGCTGCTATGCGGCCATCTTACATCCAGTACGGTGGTACCAACCCAGTCGGCTACAATTTGAGCCTACCACCTAGTAAGGGGCAAGAGAAGGGACCTACAGTTTTACACCGGTTCCGAACGGTGAAGCTGCAGGTGTAGTATGCACGTAATTTTTTTTTTCGTTAGAAAAAACTCATAGGTACACGCCGACCAGATTCGAACCGTGGACCTCTCGCATGAGGAGCCGATGCCCAAACCACTCGGCCACCCGCCGCTTATAAACAGAAACAGAATATCGACAGAAATCCTTTTTCTATACAGGTAGTCCTATACAGTCACTTGCCACATTATATATATAATAAAAATCATCGGGTTTTCTGATTTAAAAGAACTCGACGAAATATAAGTGAAATTTTATAAGTAGGTACTACGGTCTTTGGTTATAGGCAACGACATACGTTACCCCTAGACTAGCGGATGAATCTCAGGCGAAATCTCCTGAGAACTCGCAGTGACAGTTGTCAAAAGTGTTTCAAGAATACGAAATGTTTGGCATCCCATTCAAAGTAACGGCGTACTACGTGGCTAAATGTCAAATTCCATGACAGCCAGGTCCAGACTGCGTTCCGCGGATTTCAAGAATACGAATGTTTTGTCAGGCAGGAAAATCGTCAGTTTAGCGTGTAATTTCGCCTGAGAAGCGCCTGAGCGGAGTTGCCGAATAGACCTCCTGGGCCTAGCTAGACTCAGCCACACACGACCGGCCGATAAAATTTACACTTTATTGCATTTAAGTACGTTGCGAACGACCTACGCCGCACTTCGGGGCTATTCAAGAAGATTTCGCAGGGATTTTAGACATCAAGACCACTTCTTTCAGAAACGTAGACGTTTGAAATGTAAGTGAAAATGGTGCTGTAAATTACACTTGTACGGAATACGGGTAAGTAGGCACAAACGTATTTCAGCTAATGGTAGCGATGGCTTCTTCACAAATCATGTTTGAACGTACTGTAAACGTTCTATTTAACCATTGAAAGGTACAAAAAATGCGTGCAATCGGTCAGATGCCATTTTATAGTATATATTTTACAATATAATATAATAATAACTATTTATTGCACAGGATTAAAAGAAGACCAGTACACAAAAGTAACAAGATATACAGGAAAGCGCAAACGTGGACTTATTAGTCAACCTTATTTAATTAAAAAATTAACTAATATTTAAAAAAAACATACCAAGATATCTGTCAGTCTCGATAGCTCAGTGGTGCAGACAGTCAACTGTCGCTATTGAATGTTAAGCAACGCTGGGTGCGGTCAGTACTTGGATGGGTGACCACTGACCGTTGGAGGCTGACCGAGGTTCGGATTCCTCGTAAAACTGTAGGTCCCTTCCCTCCTAATCTTACTTGGTGGTAGGGTTTAACCCGCCCGGGTTGATACCACCGCACGGAATGAAACGTCGGTCTAAACGGCTATGTAAATAGTTTGTGTTTTCCGACCAGTTCAGTGTAGCCGGCACGATCAAAGGGGGAAGCACTGACAGACATGGCACCTAGTTCACCCGGTGTTATGGGCTGACATCACGGACGTTGTAGGTGATGTAGCCAACCGTGTCAGTTTCCATAAAAAAAAAACCATTTTTCATGTCTTTTTACGCCTTCTGTACAGGGAAGCGTCAAACAATGCAAGGCAAACTTCAGCACCGCTCGTACTTAAAAAAAATCATTGTATTTACTACTTCGACGCTTTTAGATAGTCTAAAACACAAAGACAAAGATTCATTCACCGCGTGTACATTGTTTGCCCTAAATTGATAGTAATTGTCAGTCTGCCACAAGACTTGAGATCGATAAATCGATTTGGCAGATTGTTCGTGCCGTTCCGCTCAAGCAGTTACCTTCGGGACAAAGCCGGTGACGACGGCGGGAATTATGGGCGATTTCAGAAGTTCAACGCTCTGATGAGTTTTATTGTCGACACAAATTCCATTCGCAGCATGAAAGTAATAAATATCTTCTGGACTTTGTATTACATGTAATACTTCTGAATCTTCACCCTACAAATAGAAAAACTTCTTCAATAATAGTTCCAAAAATAAACACTCGTGCCTACATAACAAGTGCTTCTCAGAATAATTATAGAATTATATCTAATTGAAAGTCTAAAAATACATTTTGAAATAAGCCCATACGCCATGTTCTGGATAAGTATTATAAAGGAAAAATAGAAATAACTTACATGGCAACACTTTTTTTAAAACTAATATGTAATTATTAGGTACGAAAATAGAAACATCAGAACGTCGAAACGAAAGAAAAAGAAAACATGATTGTAGAAGATAAAGCAGTTCGCCAAGTTAACGACTTTGAAGTGTCCTGCAAACTTGAACCTTTGCAGCTCCATAGAGACATAGGTTCACTAAGTGTGTTATATTGACTGTTCTACTGTGAATGATCTGTTGAATGAATGAATGAGGACCTGTTCGAAACGATTCCGACCTCACCATTTCACCATACTTAGGTCCACGCGTAACAGACAGGGAATGCATCCCTATACTATAGAGCTGCCTAAATGGCGGACTAAGCGCTCCAGTATTTCTTTTATCTTCCGCACTGCGAAACTCTGGAATGCACTTCCTCCCGATGTGTTTCCTTCAGTGTATGACTCTTTCAAGAGAAAAAGACGTAAAAAGACATCTGACACGCCGGCACGGCATTCGCAGCCCCCGGTCTAAACCGAATGCTTTTAGGCGTCGTCGGCTCAACAATCCACGCTGACAGCGCCAAGTGTCTCGCGTATCCATAAAAAAAAAATATAACGATACTACACTTCGTAATCGTTCCATTACAAAACTTCAATGAAAGCTGCGCGCGTCTTAAAATGATTCCAGCAATAGATCTTTGACAAACCGCCCACTCTGTTCCTCCAATTTAAGCCAGTAGTAACAAAACATGTCTCATCGCCCGCCATCAGTAATTAAAAGTAAAAATAGTGTTCCATTTTTAAACCGATCGCAGGGTATATAAACAATGGACAACATGATAGTTCTCCATATAGAGTTGGAGCGCGTGGAGTGCTGGACGGCCATGCTGGCTCAGTGGAGCGGAATAGTACTGTTACAACATTGTTATACAACACAATGTTACCGATAAGCCTTATCAATTTGTCCTCATGTCTACTTACTGCAGTATAAAGTTCAGATAAGCATAATTCAAAAATATCCTCCTGCAAATTAAAACAACCTAGACAACAAAACAAAAGATTTTATTTATAACCTTTAGCTGGATTTCGAAGATTTCTACCATACAAGTTCTTCTACCTGATGACAACCTGATGGGGGGTTCGCTGGGTTAAGCATTGGTAGGGGGGGTTCGCTGGGTTAAGCATTGGTAGTGTTCTCTGGAGCTGTATGGAGTTCACCAAATTACCAATCTAGCAATCTACTGTGCCAGCGGTGGGTCACACTAAAGTAGAGCCCAGCAAGTCCGACATTCACGTCCTCGTCGTGCTCCCTGGGCAATGTTGCGACGATGCCTTTGGCATTACCACCGTCCCAGAGTCGCAACAGCTGAGGAATGTCGGACGCAGGCGATCATCCTGCGCCTAAACAGGATTTATTTTCAGCCTCACTATGTGGTAGACAAGTCCTCCACTATGTCGTCCGGGTTGGTACCACAGGTCGTAGGCGAAAAACTCCTGATGTGGCTCTGCTACACTTGGAGGCCAGCCTGCGACTAGCCGGTCGGTGGACTTGAGTGTGTCGGGGGTGTCCTGGGTTGTGGATGCTAGTGTCGCTCGCACTCCAGACTCCTTTTAACCGACTGACAGCCGCAGGGGTCAGGGAGAGCCGGTGGAAACAGGTGACCGCTGCCTGCCTGCGTGGTAGTACAGGGGCCCGGCACACGGCCCTCACCAACCCGTGTGCTGGCTGCCCTATCAACACGCGAAAATCCCTGTCAGAGAGCATTGTGGGGCTGGTGACCATGGGAGACCACATGTTTTCTGGGAGGGGGGGCCCGGGGGTCCTCTCGCTCTCTGCGACTGTCAGTTGGTTGAGTCTATCCGAGTTGCACAAGGCATCACCGCGCCCTGGGCACATTCCGATACACTCCACGAATCAATCACCCATCTAAATTATGAGCCGAACAAAAAATAGAAAACTGTATAAACCTTCAGCGGCCCGTTCTCCCTCAAAATTTAAGGTAGACCTCGCCAATATAAGAGGTCTACACACAAATTTCTCATCCGTCGCCTGCCATCTGCAGACGGCGAGGCCTCACCTCCTCTTTCTTACGGAGACCCAGATCGGGCGTCCTGCGGACGCATCCTACCTGGACGTTCCTGGTTACAATCTTCAGGAACGTTTCATGGCGAAGGGTGGTGTCTGCTTGTACGTTGGATCTGGTGTCTCCTATACCCGGCTCACCCGATTTGAAGACCCTGTTTTTCCTGTGTTATGGATCCGCGTGAATCTTCCCCACGTGGTGAGGATTTACGCGGGTGCATACAGATCCCCTAACCTCAGTGCGTCAAGAACAGAGGCATTTTATGAGCATCTCAGCAGTACGGCAGACAAACTGCTTTGCGAGTTCCCTACGGCGGAGTTAGTGATGCTGGGTGACTTCAATGCTAAACACCAAGACTGGTTGGGCTCCCCCATCACTGACCATGCCGGCAGGGAGGCTTACAACTTGGCCATTGCGCACGGGTTGACGCAGTTGGTATCCGGAACCACTCGGATACCTGATAACCCTGCCCATAGACCTAGTTTGTTGGACCTTGTGCTGACTACCGAGCCAAATGGTTACAAGGTGAGGGTCGAAGCTCCCCTCGGAAACTCCGACCATTGCCTTGTACGCTCAACTGTGCCAACTGTACACTTCGCGGAAGCACGTGAATGTAGTACGCGAACAGTTTGGCACTACCGGTCAGCACAATGGGATGACTTCCGTTCCTTCCTGGGAGCCTACCCTTGGCACGACGTTTGCTTCTCTTCTCCAGACCCATCCCTGTGTGCCCAATCGGTCGTCGATGTGATCGCACAGGGTATGAATTTCTTCATACCTACCTCCACCGTTCCCATCGGCGGCCGCCATAAGCCTTGGTTTGATTGTCAATGCAGACTGGCTATTGACACTAAGAACAAGGCTTATAGGAAATGGCTGCAGAATAGGTCTGTCGAGAACAGACGAGAGCTCAACGTCGTTGCTAGGTCCTGCAAACGAACGCAAAACTTGGCCAAGTTCAGGCACGACCGTGGAATTGGCGCGAAACTTGCACGTAGCCCTTCGGGTAGCCGCGCCTTCTGGTCTCTCGCCAAATCCATCGGTCGGAATTTCTGCCGTCCTGCTACACCTCCGCTGGAACGTCCGGATGGCTCGCTCGCTATACTCGCGAAAGAAAAGGCGAATATCTTTGCACGCCTTTTCGCATCCAACTCAAACATGGACGACCTGGGCGCCAACCCCCCTTCATTACCCCATTGCGGGCGTATGATGGCAAATATTAGGTTCCACCCCAGAGTCGTCCATAAAACACTACGTGAGTTGGATATTTCGAAGAGTAGTGGGCCTGACGGCGTCCCGGCGATCGTCTTGAAAAATTGTGCTCTGGAATTGGCGCCAGTCCTCACCCGCCTATTCAAACGCTCCTATTCCTCCGGATCAATGCCTTCTTGCTGGAAGAGAGCTTCGGTCCAGCCGGTCCCCAAGAAGGGGGACCCAGCGAACCCATCGAACTATCGCCCTATTGCGATAACCTCACTTTTGAGTAAGGTTATGGAGCGTATTGTCAACTCAGCGCTCCTGACGTACCTAGAAGACTCTAAACTCCTCGACGACAAACAATACGGCTTTCGCAAGCAAAGGTCGACTGGAGATCTTCTAGCGTACGTCACGCATTTATGGGCTGAAAGGCTCGATGGTTTTGGGGAATCGCTGGCGGTCGCTCTGGACATATCCAAAGCATTCGATCGCGTCTGGCACCGGGGACTCTTAAGCAAGCTTCCGGCCTACGGTGTCCCTACAAAACTGTGCACCTGGATCTCCAGCTTTTTGAGTGGCCGGTCGATATTTGTCACCCTAGATGGTGCCTGCTCGGCCGACTACTCAATCAATGCTGGTGTTCCACAAGGATCCGTGCTGTCGCCTACGCTGTTTTTATTGTTCATCAACGACATGCTCTCGCTCGGCGAAATACACTGTTACGCGGACGACAGCACGGTGCACGAAGGGTTCATCAAGGACTGGAAGGGTAGAGAGGCCTCAGCAGCAAACGCGAGACGCGAAACTGTTGCTCGGGTTGACCAGGTTCTCGAAAAAGTATCCTCTTGGGGGAAGAAGAACTTGGTCAACTTCAACGTAGCCAAGACGCAAGCTTGTGCCTTCTCTACTAAGGCTGATCCGTTTCCTCTCCAAGCCACTTTTCAGGGCAGCCAAGTCCCCAACGATGGTAGTCTGGGCGTCCTGGGTATGGAGGTGTCCAGGGACGTTGGGTTTCGATCGTTCATAGAGTCCAAGGCGAAACTAGCGTCTCGAAAATTAGGAGTCCTTTACCGCTGTCGGCGATTTTTCACGCCGGTCCAACTGCTTACACTCTACAAAGCACAAGTAAGACCGGTGATGGAATATTGCAGTCATCTTTGGGAGGGTTCCCCTGAGTACCTTCTTTCAGCCTTGGATTCTATTCAGCGACGAGCCATTCGCCTCATTGGTGACTCCGTACTCACAAAGGACCTTCAACCTCTAAAGCACAGACGTATCGTTGGGTCATTGAGCCTGTTTTATCGGTACTACTATGGCCGCTGCTCTGACGAACTTGCTTCCCTTATCCCTCCTCCTCCTGTTCGCCTTCGCCAAACCCGCCATACTCTCGCGGAACACCCGTTTGTAGTCGACAGAAGAGTTCTTCGAACTGCACGATTCTCTAAATCGTTCTTGTGCCGCACTGCAAAGGTGTGGAACGGGCTCCCAGGAAATATCTTCCCCCACTCCTACAATCCACAGATCTTCAAATCGCGGGTTAATAGCCTTTCCCCAGCAACATTAGTCCACCTCCAAGCCGGACTGGCACCTCCTCGGGGGTGAAATTGGCTGCGCCTGAGGTTGCGACCTCGGACAGAGCCACCCAGTTCGGTAGCAATAAAAAAAAAAAAAAAAAAAAAACCAGGACCTCGCATAAAATGCCTTCTAGGCATAAAGTTTTACCTGTTGTAACATTTTTAAAGTTAAATATATAATTGTTATTTTACTTTATTCTTTTGAACTTGGCAAGTCCGATACGAGCGCCACGAATTTAAATGAAATTGTTAGAATATTCTTGAATAAATGTTGCAACACAGCTCTCCAAAATAATAATATGATAGCTTATGTCCCATTCGCTGAAAAATAATTATGATCGTTACCGTCTGGTGCGACATGGTTTGCTGGTTTAAATACATACATACATACATACATAACTCACGCTTTTGTATCCCGACAATCAGGTATATGTAGGTAATATTCATGCAGCAGCTGCTGCAAGACATGTCTAATTGCTATCTAAACCATCCTCTGTAACCCATTTCCGCACAGTCTCCATCTACGCCGGAATCGCATCGGCGCGACAATGGGGACACGACCCCACCCACGCACGTGCCTGCGGCGGCGCGTGAGGGACGAGGCCACTAGATGTCGCTTGCTTGCCGCATCGGTCAACCCAACGCCATTACCATAATGTTACAGTAAAGAGAGCCGCGAGCGAGACGCCGCCATCTTCACGAGAGTGGAGGGAGCGGGAGGGATGATGGAAGAGGAAAAGTTGCGTTTTTAATTAGCGCAGCGCAAAGTGCTAAAGAGGATTAAGAAAATGAGAAAATACTGCAAATCTATACTTTAGTTAGTCTATTAGGTACTAGTTTTATGCAGATTAAGGATACTTTTTAAAGACCTCGTAATTACGTAAGTAGCTTAACCCGATAAGAGAATTTTGACATTATATCAGTGGCATAATATTTTTCTTAGAATAACATTGTCAACCAACAGCCATCCAACCTACACAAACTGAAAGTGATCAAACGAAACCCCTAAAATGACTAACCAAATTTAGGATGCAACCTCCCTAGTGAGGAAGAAATTCCAATCAATAGAATTACAGTAATGGGCTGTCAACATCCTGACACAGGCTGTAGGCGTGAGTGAAATGTTTGCCAGCGTACACCCCGAGGGGCTGTGAACAGACTCATTCAATTAGGTACGATGTTTAGGTCAACCGGTTGGAAAACAATCTACATTCTAGTCGAGAAAGACGTGGTGGTGTCAACACATCGGGTCGGACGGACCAACACTTTTGCACTTGACAATTTCGTTTGCTGGATACCAGAGAATTATTGCATATTGAAACTAGATTCATCAAATATAACGAGTTCAGCAATGCATTAAGATCTTTTCAAAAATAGGGCCGGAGAAGTAGACAATGAATGAATAGTAGGGAACTTTATCGAAGACGTAAGTAAATATTACATTGGCCGACTTCAATAAAGACGTAGAGACAAACAAATACATCGATCAACATTAGCGAGGGTTACTCATCACATTGAGTATTACATTACACACATTACTCATCACATCACATCACATTACACATCACATTACACGCTGAATCCCGACAATCGGGGTAAGCAGAGTAATCGGTGTTGTGCTGCAAGAACTTTGGTAAATTACAGCACAACACCGACCACCACGTTTCGCAAAGTATTCGAACAAGATTCAATGGATCAAGCAGCAAGTAAGGCACGAAGAACCACCTGCTGCATGGCATGACTCGGTGGACGTACCGTGCCAAGGTGAGAGGTGGCGATCCCGTCGCCCTTTAGCACGGCATCTTGTCCTTATCCCTTAGTCGCCTTTTACGACATGCATGGGGAGAGATGCAGTGGGAATATTATTTTTAAGTACCGGCCCCACACGGTTCGGCACGGCAAAATGTCATAAAAGGATTAACTGTATTTAATTGTTTTGTTCTGTTTTTTAGACAGCCGGCACGGGTGGCTGTGCCCGTAGTTCAACGGAAGGTCATACACAACCAATAACACCACTCGTCGCGAAACCACGCTCAGAGACGCGCCATGCCAGCCAAAAGGCGGACAAAAAGCTCGAAGTCTAATTTATTCACACTCCTTTTAAAGATCCAGGTTATAGGTAGCAGGGAACACACCGGAAGACTGTTCCATATTTTCGCCGTACGACAGAGGAATGACTTCGAAAAGCCATGCGTTCTTAGAAATTACGTGTCAACAACATATGGATGTTCCGAGCGACTAGCGAGTCCAGCGGGTGTGGCGAGTACGTATGGGGGCTGGAGGGATGAGGGAAGTGCACCGGCCATGGTAGTAAATGTGGTATTATTGATTTATGCTGCAATATTTTTCAATTATGCTATCTTTAAAACAGCAAAAATAAGAACAAACATCTCTTACGTTTGAAATCGGGTGCTTTTATGGATTTTCGTTGGGTTTAGATGGCGAAGACTATACATAACATGCGAGTATGTGTGTCTCATGTGAAACAGAAGACAAACTTTTGGCACAAGAGAAGTAGCCTTATAAGTGGAAATAGTTTACGAGTATAGCGATCGCTGACTTTGCTATTGAGTTGAGTGAACGTATGGCGTCCGTCCACTTGGGTCACAGTAACACACGCGGGAATATTTTACAAAGAACAGGAATTTCTGCAAACGAAATACATTGCTCTTGGAATTTTTCCTATTAGAACATTTTTTCCCTAGAGAGCGTTGAGATAACGCTCTACCTAAATTCTTTTTGTGTATTCTCAGACACTGCGAAAATGTTTTCGATGCGATAAGGCTGAGTAATTTGAATGATCAATTCATCATTCAGAGGTCGTAAAAAGTGCGTTTTATTCGACTTGATGACTAGTTACAAATTACCTACATCTGGTGTATAGTGTCATCGTCACTTTTGATACTTAAATATATCAAGTAAATAACAATTCGTATTGGAAATAAATTTAAAATGTCTAAAAATCTAAAGATATAAATTGTATCCAATTGTCAAAGTTCGTTAGTGGGAAAACAGGAGTCAGACTCTCAGATAAAATTATGGTCAGCAACGTCTCTTAGTTAACATGATTTTATTTTGTCATTTAAAATTATTCTCGTCTAATTGTTTTATGTCTAATGATGACTATTATAAAATAAACTAACACTATTACAAATAAGTAAGTGAAGTTTTAGATAATCTATGATTTACTAATTGTACATTATTCTTACGTCGTCGTGTATCATAGTTTATGATTGTCGGAATTGAGAGAGGAATCATGAATATGTTTTCAGGTATAGCACATGTCTCTCTCTCATCGAACGCTTTTAGTTCCGTACCCAGTTCATTAGTGTGTTAGTTATCTGTCTAACTCACTTATGAACGGGCGGAACTGTGTGACATATGGCGCTTCCTATAAAACCCTAACTAAATAATTTAGCGGAAATGTCTATAAAATGTTTCTTCAAGTCGCCATTAATACGTGGGTAGGTACACAATACTTGAGGGCGATGTGTATAAGCAATAATATTATAAGGGTTCGTGGGTGTAGACGGTATGTATGGCCGGGTGTGTGAGGCGCGATGGTCGAGCAACGCTATAATGCAGTGTGGTGGTTCGCTATGCCATTATTGCGAGCGCGTAAACACATTTGTTTGGAAGGATTCCAAGCAAATATTGGATTTTTGCAACGACCGAGACGCCGTCGACGTCGCGACGCCTCCGTCTGTGCATTGCTGGACTCAAGGCTAAGGCTAACGTTGTTGGGAGAAAATAAAAATATAACATATTTGTCACGAAAGCTTTGCTTATCTTGTTTTCGTTTTTCCTCGACTACGGTCCGATGGAAGTATTTGCTGGAAAAGGACATTAAGTTTTAATGGTTATCTGTCTACAATTCAAAATACTGTAGCTGAACTTTCCAAGGAATCCATAACAGTTGTTTCGGTATCCGATGTTACATAAGGTACACACTACTCCTCATACCGCATTTCCATCGCAAAGTTAGTCCGAGTTGTAAGCGTTAAGTTTGTTTGTCAGAAGTGAACAATAATCAAGGCTTGAAAGTCAGTGTCTTATATACTTATGTCTTTTGTTAGGCACTCTCACAGAGCATTTTAGTTGGTTAGGTAGTAAGTAAAAGCTTCACACTAGGCACGAGATCGCATTACTCGTTCGGCAGCATATAGACTTTCAGCCGCAGTAGAAACATGTCTGAGCAATTTTATCCTAGTACTCATTCAAACGTAGTAAGTAAAATGGCCATCGTTGTTTTAGCACAAGTTCAATAGTACGACCGCCGCGGCCCTTCCAGCTGATCCTTCCTTATTCCGTGGACACTTCTTGTTTGTCAAATAAACTAGCAAAAAAAAAGCGACACCGGAGCGCGTTTTAATACCTGATTAAAATCAATTTTATGGCTATGCCCTACCACGGTCGCCGCCAAATTTCCCCATTACGCAAATGCATAAACAAAATAAATTAAAGTGTACACATCGTCAGTGAGTCAGGGGCGGGGGTGGGTTAGGGTAAGAATTGGGGGTATCTACTGGCTGACTTGCCCCTCCGGGCGCTCCCCTAAGCTGCGCTTCTCCTGTGGGAGTGAGGTCAGTGCTATCGATCGTGCGACCGCGCCGGTCGGTGGCCGGAATATTAAACTATGTTGTGGCACAATACCTAGGAATGTATATTTTGACCCTATTCGCTGAGTCGGAACGTCTCCTCAGAGGATCGATTATGAGATTTTTTTATATTCCCTATATTTTCTTGTATGTTTTCGTATACTGTTTTTCTTTAAACTGTGTTTAATAAATAGTTTCTATACGTCTTCAACAGGTCTCCCCTCAACACCCCTGCACTACGCTGCAATGTCGCTATAGCAACGCTTTTAATAAGAGTAAGCGCCTCTTCACAGACGCCTGCAAACAGCGAGCCGTCTTCAAGTATATTGGAAACAGCCAGCGAAGAAATTTCATTATGGAGAATTTTCTAGCGTGTGATGCTTACTCTGTGTAGTGCTTGACAAGGCAAGTAGAGGTTCTAAAAGATTTACGACTTGGTGCATTATTACAATTTATTTATTTTCGATATGCAGAGTCTGACCGTTTTTATTATTATTATTATAATTTTGCAAAAAACAATGGGATAGACTCTCTGAAAGTATCAATTCTATTTTTTCTTTGAATCTTCTTTGAATTATTTGCCCTCAGCTAACTGGCACTACATTGACATGTGACGTTAACAAAGAACCATTTTGAAAAATATATCAGTTACACGGTCACACACACATTTTAGAGGCGCATGACATGACGTCTTGGACCTTGTCATAATCACTCATTGCTGTGCTTCACAGCAAACAACGCTTGCAGGTGCTCGAGTAAAGGTTCTACATGTGTGTATTTCTACTTTTGGATACGACTGTACCACCACACCCCGCCTGGGCCTAGCTAGACTCAGCCACACACGACCGGCCGATAAAATTTACACTTTATTGCATTTAAGTACGTTGCGAACGACCTACGCCGCACTTCGGGGCTATTCAAGAAGATTTCGCAGGGATTTTAGACATCAAGACCACTTCTTTCAGAAACGTAGACGTTTGAAATGTAAGTGAAAATGGTGCTGTAAATTACACTTGTACGGAATACGGGTAAGTAGGCACAAACGTATTTCAGCTAATGGTAGCGATGGCTTCTTCACAAATCATGTTTGAACGTACTGTAAACGTTCTATTTAACCATTGAAAGGTACAAAAAATGCGTGCAATCGGTCAGATGCCATTTTATAGTATATATTTTACAATATAATATAATAATAACTATTTATTGCACAGGATTAAAAGAAGACCAGTACACAAAAGTAACAAGATATACAGGAAAGCGCAAACGTGGACTTATTAGTCAACCTTATTTAATTAAAAAATTAACTAATATTTAAAAAAAACATACCAAGATATCTGTCAGTCTCGATAGCTCAGTGGTGCAGACAGTCAACTGTCGCTATTGAATGTTAAGCAACGCTGGGTGCGGTCAGTACTTGGATGGGTGACCACTGACCGTTGGAGGCTGACCGAGGTTCGGATTCCTCGTAAAACTGTAGGTCCCTTCCCTCCTAATCTTACTTGGTGGTAGGGTTTAACCCGCCCGGGTTGATACCACCGCACGGAATGAAACGTCGGTCTAAACGGCTATGTAAATAGTTTGTGTTTTCCGACCAGTTCAGTGTAGCCGGCACGATCAAAGGGGGAAGCACTGACAGACATGGCACCTAGTTCACCCGGTGTTATGGGCTGACATCACGGACGTTGTAGGTGATGTAGCCAACCGTGTCAGTTTCCATAAAAAAAAAACCATTTTTCATGTCTTTTTACGCCTTCTGTACAGGGAAGCGTCAAACAATGCAAGGCAAACTTCAGCACCGCTCGTACTTAAAAAAAATCATTGTATTTACTACTTCGACGCTTTTAGATAGTCTAAAACACAAAGACAAAGATTCATTCACCGCGTGTACATTGTTTGCCCTAAATTGATAGTAATTGTCAGTCTGCCACAAGACTTGAGATCGATAAATCGATTTGGCAGATTGTTCGTGCCGTTCCGCTCAAGCAGTTACCTTCGGGACAAAGCCGGTGACGACGGCGGGAATTATGGGCGATTTCAGAAGTTCAACGCTCTGATGAGTTTTATTGTCGACACAAATTCCATTCGCAGCATGAAAGTAATAAATATCTTCTGGACTTTGTATTACATGTAATACTTCTGAATCTTCACCCTACAAATAGAAAAACTTCTTCAATAATAGTTCCAAAAATAAACACTCGTGCCTACATAACAAGTGCTTCTCAGAATAATTATAGAATTATATCTAATTGAAAGTCTAAAAATACATTTTGAAATAAGCCCATACGCCATGTTCTGGATAAGTATTATAAAGGAAAAATAGAAATAACTTACATGGCAACACTTTTTTTAAAACTAATATGTAATTATTAGGTACGAAAATAGAAACATCAGAACGTCGAAACGAAAGAAAAAGAAAACATGATTGTAGAAGATAAAGCAGTTCGCCAAGTTAACGACTTTGAAGTGTCCTGCAAACTTGAACCTTTGCAGCTCCATAGAGACATAGGTTCACTAAGTGTGTTATATTGACTGTTCTACTGTGAATGATCTGTTGAATGAATGAATGAGGACCTGTTCGAAACGATTCCGACCTCACCATTTCACCATACTTAGGTCCACGCGTAACAGACAGGGAATGCATCCCTATACTATAGAGCTGCCTAAATGGCGGACTAAGCGCTCCAGTATTTCTTTTATCTTCCGCACTGCGAAACTCTGGAATGCACTTCCTCCCGATGTGTTTCCTTCAGTGTATGACTCTTTCAAGAGAAAAAGACGTAAAAAGACATCTGACACGCCGGCACGGCATTCGCAGCCCCCGGTCTAAACCGAATGCTTTTAGGCGTCGTCGGCTCAACAATCCACGCTGACAGCGCCAAGTGTCTCGCGTATCCATAAAAAAAAAATATAACGATACTACACTTCGTAATCGTTCCATTACAAAACTTCAATGAAAGCTGCGCGCGTCTTAAAATGATTCCAGCAATAGATCTTTGACAAACCGCCCACTCTGTTCCTCCAATTTAAGCCAGTAGTAACAAAACATGTCTCATCGCCCGCCATCAGTAATTAAAAGTAAAAATAGTGTTCCATTTTTAAACCGATCGCAGGGTATATAAACAATGGACAACATGATAGTTCTCCATATAGAGTTGGAGCGCGTGGAGTGCTGGACGGCCATGCTGGCTCAGTGGAGCGGAATAGTACTGTTACAACATTGTTATACAACACAATGTTACCGATAAGCCTTATCAATTTGTCCTCATGTCTACTTACTGCAGTATAAAGTTCAGATAAGCATAATTCAAAAATATCCTCCTGCAAATTAAAACAACCTAGACAACAAAACAAAAGATTTTATTTATAACCTTTAGCTGGATTTCGAAGATTTCTACCATACAAGTTCTTCTACCTGATGACAACCTGATGGGGGGTTCGCTGGGTTAAGCATTGGTAGGGGGGGTTCGCTGGGTTAAGCATTGGTAGTGTTCTCTGGAGCTGTATGGAGTTCACCAAATTACCAATCTAGCAATCTACTGTGCCAGCGGTGGGTCACACTAAAGTAGAGCCCAGCAAGTCCGACATTCACGTCCTCGTCGTGCTCCCTGGGCAATGTTGCGACGATGCCTTTGGCATTACCACCGTCCCAGAGTCGCAACAGCTGAGGAATGTCGGACGCAGGCGATCATCCTGCGCCTAAACAGGATTTATTTTCAGCCTCACTATGTGGTAGACAAGTCCTCCACTATGTCGTCCGGGTTGGTACCACAGGTCGTAGGCGAAAAACTCCTGATGTGGCTCTGCTACACTTGGAGGCCAGCCTGCGACTAGCCGGTCGGTGGACTTGAGTGTGTCGGGGGTGTCCTGGGTTGTGGATGCTAGTGTCGCTCGCACTCCAGACTCCTTTTAACCGACTGACAGCCGCAGGGGTCAGGGAGAGCCGGTGGAAACAGGTGACCGCTGCCTGCCTGCGTGGTAGTACAGGGGCCCGGCACACGGCCCTCACCAACCCGTGTGCTGGCTGCCCTATCAACACGCGAAAATCCCTGTCAGAGAGCATTGTGGGGCTGGTGACCATGGGAGACCACATGTTTTCTGGGAGGGGGGGCCCGGGGGTCCTCTCGCTCTCTGCGACTGTCAGTTGGTTGAGTCTATCCGAGTTGCACAAGGCATCACCGCGCCCTGGGCACATTCCGATACACTCCACGAATCAATCACCCATCTAAATTATGAGCCGAACAAAAAATAGAAAACTGTATAAACCTTCAGCGGCCCGTGCTCCCTCAAAATTTAAGGTAGACCTCGCCAATATAAGAGGTCTACACACAAATTTCTCATCCGTCGCCTGCCATCTGCAGACGGCGAGGCCTCACCTCCTCTTTCTTACGGAGACCCAGATCGGGCGTCCTGCGGACGCATCCTACCTGGACGTTCCTGGTTACAATCTTCAGGAACGTTTCATGGCGAAGGGTGGTGTCTGCTTGTACGTTGGATCTGGTGTCTCCTATACCCGGCTCACCCGATTTGAAGACCCTGTTTTTCCTGTGTTATGGATCCGCGTGAATCTTCCCCACGTGGTGAGGATTTACGCGGGTGCATACAGATCCCCTAACCTCAGTGCGTCAAGAACAGAGGCATTTTATGAGCATCTCAGCAGTACGGCAGACAAACTGCTTTGCGAGTTCCCTACGGCGGAGTTAGTGATGCTGGGTGACTTCAATGCTAAACACCAAGACTGGTTGGGCTCCCCCATCACTGACCATGCCGGCAGGGAGGCTTACAACTTGGCCATTGCGCACGGGTTGACGCAGTTGGTATCCGGAACCACTCGGATACCTGATAACCCTGCCCATAGACCTAGTTTGTTGGACCTTGTGCTGACTACCGAGCCAAATGGTTACAAGGTGAGGGTCGAAGCTCCCCTCGGAAACTCCGACCATTGCCTTGTACGCTCAACTGTGCCAACTGTACACTTCGCGGAAGCACGTGAATGTAGTACGCGAACAGTTTGGCACTACCGGTCAGCACAATGGGATGACTTCCGTTCCTTCCTGGGAGCCTACCCTTGGCACGACGTTTGCTTCTCTTCTCCAGACCCATCCCTGTGTGCCCAATCGGTCGTCGATGTGATCGCACAGGGTATGAATTTCTTCATACCTACCTCCACCGTTCCCATCGGCGGCCGCCATAAGCCTTGGTTTGATTGTCAATGCAGACTGGCTATTGACACTAAGAACAAGGCTTATAGGAAATGGCTGCAGAATAGGTCTGTCGAGAACAGACGAGAGCTCAACGTCGTTGCTAGGTCCTGCAAACGAACGCAAAACTTGGCCAAGTTCAGGCACGACCGTGGAATTGGCGCGAAACTTGCACGTAGCCCTTCGGGTAGCCGCGCCTTCTGGTCTCTCGCCAAATCCATCGGTCGGAATTTCTGCCGTCCTGCTACACCTCCGCTGGAACGTCCGGATGGCTCGCTCGCTATACTCGCGAAAGAAAAGGCGAATATCTTTGCACGCCTTTTCGCATCCAACTCAAACATGGACGACCTGGGCGCCAACCCCCCTTCATTACCCCATTGCGGGCGTATGATGGCAAATATTAGGTTCCACCCCAGAGTCGTCCATAAAACACTACGTGAGTTGGATATTTCGAAGAGTAGTGGGCCTGACGGCGTCCCGGCGATCGTCTTGAAAAATTGTGCTCTGGAATTGGCGCCAGTCCTCACCCGCCTATTCAAACGCTCCTATTCCTCCGGATCAATGCCTTCTTGCTGGAAGAGAGCTTCGGTCCAGCCGGTCCCCAAGAAGGGGGACCCAGCGAACCCATCGAACTATCGCCCTATTGCGATAACCTCACTTTTGAGTAAGGTTATGGAGCGTATTGTCAACTCAGCGCTCCTGACGTACCTAGAAGACTCTAAACTCCTCGACGACAAACAATACGGCTTTCGCAAGCAAAGGTCGACTGGAGATCTTCTAGCGTACGTCACGCATTTATGGGCTGAAAGGCTCGATGGTTTTGGGGAATCGCTGGCGGTCGCTCTGGACATATCCAAAGCATTCGATCGCGTCTGGCACCGGGGACTCTTAAGCAAGCTTCCGGCCTACGGTGTCCCTACAAAACTGTGCACCTGGATCTCCAGCTTTTTGAGTGGCCGGTCGATATTTGTCACCCTAGATGGTGCCTGCTCGGCCGACTACTCAATCAATGCTGGTGTTCCACAAGGATCCGTGCTGTCGCCTACGCTGTTTTTATTGTTCATCAACGACATGCTCTCGCTCGGCGAAATACACTGTTACGCGGACGACAGCACGGTGCACGAAGGGTTCATCAAGGACTGGAAGGGTAGAGAGGCCTCAGCAGCAAACGCGAGACGCGAAACTGTTGCTCGGGTTGACCAGGTTCTCGAAAAAGTATCCTCTTGGGGGAAGAAGAACTTGGTCAACTTCAACGTAGCCAAGACGCAAGCTTGTGCCTTCTCTACTAAGGCTGATCCGTTTCCTCTCCAAGCCACTTTTCAGGGCAGCCAAGTCCCCAACGATGGTAGTCTGGGCGTCCTGGGTATGGAGGTGTCCAGGGACGTTGGGTTTCGATCGTTCATAGAGTCCAAGGCGAAACTAGCGTCTCGAAAATTAGGAGTCCTTTACCGCTGTCGGCGATTTTTCACGCCGGTCCAACTGCTTACACTCTACAAAGCACAAGTAAGACCGGTGATGGAATATTGCAGTCATCTTTGGGAGGGTTCCCCTGAGTACCTTCTTTCAGCCTTGGATTCTATTCAGCGACGAGCCATTCGCCTCATTGGTGACTCCGTACTCACAAAGGACCTTCAACCTCTAAAGCACAGACGTATCGTTGGGTCATTGAGCCTGTTTTATCGGTACTACTATGGCCGCTGCTCTGACGAACTTGCTTCCCTTATCCCTCCTCCTCCTGTTCGCCTTCGCCAAACCCGCCATACTCTCGCGGAACACCCGTTTGTAGTCGACAGAAGAGTTCTTCGAACTGCACGATTCTCTAAATCGTTCTTGTGCCGCACTGCAAAGGTGTGGAACGGGCTCCCAGGAAATATCTTCCCCCACTCCTACAATCCACAGATCTTCAAATCGCGGGTTAATAGCCTTTCCCCAGCAACATTAGTCCACCTCCAAGCCGGACTGGCACCTCCTCGGGGGTGAAATTGGCTGCGCCTGAGGTTGCGACCTCGGACAGAGCCACCCAGTTCGGTAGCAATAAAAAAAAAAAAAAAAAAAAAACCAGGACCTCGCATAAAATGCCTTCTAGGCATAAAGTTTTACCTGTTGTAACATTTTTAAAGTTAAATATATAATTGTTATTTTACTTTATTCTTTTGAACTTGGCAAGTCCGATACGAGCGCCACGAATTTAAATGAAATTGTTAGAATATTCTTGAATAAATGTTGCAACACAGCTCTCCAAAATAATAATATGATAGCTTATGTCCCATTCGCTGAAAAATAATTATGATCGTTACCGTCTGGTGCGACATGGTTTGCTGGTTTAAATACATACATACATACATACATAACTCACGCTTTTGTATCCCGACAATCAGGTATATGTAGGTAATATTCATGCAGCAGCTGCTGCAAGACATGTCTAATTGCTATCTAAACCATCCTCTGTAACCCATTTCCGCACAGTCTCCATCTACGCCGGAATCGCATCGGCGCGACAATGGGGACACGACCCCACCCACGCACGTGCCTGCGGCGGCGCGTGAGGGACGAGGCCACTAGATGTCGCTTGCTTGCCGCATCGGTCAACCCAACGCCATTACCATAATGTTACAGTAAAGAGAGCCGCGAGCGAGACGCCGCCATCTTCACGAGAGTGGAGGGAGCGGGAGGGATGATGGAAGAGGAAAAGTTGCGTTTTTAATTAGCGCAGCGCAAAGTGCTAAAGAGGATTAAGAAAATGAGAAAATACTGCAAATCTATACTTTAGTTAGTCTATTAGGTACTAGTTTTATGCAGATTAAGGATACTTTTTAAAGACCTCGTAATTACGTAAGTAGCTTAACCCGATAAGAGAATTTTGACATTATATCAGTGGCATAATATTTTTCTTAGAATAACATTGTCAACCAACAGCCATCCAACCTACACAAACTGAAAGTGATCAAACGAAACCCCTAAAATGACTAACCAAATTTAGGATGCAACCTCCCTAGTGAGGAAGAAATTCCAATCAATAGAATTACAGTAATGGGCTGTCAACATCCTGACACAGGCTGTAGGCGTGAGTGAAATGTTTGCCAGCGTACACCCCGAGGGGCTGTGAACAGACTCATTCAATTAGGTACGATGTTTAGGTCAACCGGTTGGAAAACAATCTACATTCTAGTCGAGAAAGACGTGGTGGTGTCAACACATCGGGTCGGACGGACCAACACTTTTGCACTTGACAATTTCGTTTGCTGGATACCAGAGAATTATTGCATATTGAAACTAGATTCATCAAATATAACGAGTTCAGCAATGCATTAAGATCTTTTCAAAAATAGGGCCGGAGAAGTAGACAATGAATGAATAGTAGGGAACTTTATCGAAGACGTAAGTAAATATTACATTGGCCGACTTCAATAAAGACGTAGAGACAAACAAATACATCGATCAACATTAGCGAGGGTTACTCATCACATTTGCACCCTTCCTCGCCAATCTAGGCAAACACAAGCGATTTCGAATGAAAATAAGTCTTATTGCTCTGGACATGCAAACCAATTTACGATTGTGAGATGTTTGCGGTTAGGACTATAGTCAGGGTGGGGAAGACAACGCGTTTATTTTGGAACGTTTGCTCAGCTTGTTAGTTGAACGTAATAGGGACGTGCTGCTAAATTCTAAGTCCGCCTTAGGCAAGATATACATACATATTACAATAAAATATAACCAATTAGGAGATAATATTTTTTGCACTGTATCTCTCTATACTTCCCATATCGTGGTAAATTATTTTTCGTGCAAAACCGATAGACCGAATTTCAGTTCCGACCGCTCGGCGTTGGTCGACGATACGGATGCGGAATTTATGGAATGGCCGGGAACAATAGTCTCTAGTGAAATATATTTGCAGTTAGAGAAACGCTGAAATGTTTAAAAGTGCGGAACGGCTAGTCTGCGTTTTGGAGTTATGTCTTGGCGCTGATCCAACGCGCGGTCGCGCCAGGACATTCTGCCTTGAACTTGCCAAATTTCATATATACACATAGATATACACCTATTGTTCGTTTGTTTGTGATATTCCACGGAAATCTAGAAATGATGGTGCTAATGTTGAATGTGGGTGTCAAATCAAAGATATTGTTTTTTTTTTTCATTTACGTTGGGTGCAAAGACGATTTCAATCTGGTAGAGATGAAAATATGAATATAAGTTCTATTGATAAATTAAGGCTGTAGAGGAGCCATCAGAAGAGTGTCAGAACCGTGGCATGTGGAAATCCGTTGTCTCTGCCAAGCCTTTTGGAGATAAGCGTGACGATAGGTGTGTAATAAAGCAAGGCCGTAAATATACACTCCAGGCGACCGAGAAAGTCTGTCTTGTCGTTAAAACTAAAACATCATAAAGAAACTTTCATTTATGTAGTGCAAAAAGTTGAGCTGACACAAGGAGCAGTGCCGGCTGCTACTCCAGTGAGACGCGGAGCCATTTCAAGCATATGTGCCCGGGATATACGGTGATATCTGGCCGCTTATGAAATCCGCATTATAAGGAAAAGTTTTCAAGTCTCAGGAATATGGGCCGAGATCGAAATGTATTTTATTTGTGGAAGTAAATGTGTTTTTGGTTGTGAAACTCGAGCCTGAACTCAGTGCTTACGTAGAAACAATAATTTTCTAAAATAAACTGGAAACGGGCAAGAGCCGTTAACAGAGTTACGAGGAATACGATTACTGTTAATGTTATAGAAAATGTATATTCGTTCATTGACAGCAAATGTGTTGCACTAAAGGACATAGAAGTAAAAAAAAATGTTCTTCTGTTAACCCTAGCTTTCAGCGATGAGAGCTACGATGAGAGGCAATTAAAATTAAAAATACAAACTCTACTAAAATATATACAAAGGTCGTATAGTAAATTATAATCTACATTAGATTGATAAATAGCCGTCAAAGTAATGGAGCAATGCAATGTAAGTGCAATGGTCGGGAAGGGTTGCCCTATTTAGACGCTTTAGACGCTGTATAGACGCTATATAGTCGCACGCACCTATAGACCAGATCGAGTATGTGTACAAAGAGGATCAAGTGTGTAGTACCCGCAACCGACGAGCATGTATGAAGAACATTATGTGAGTGGAAGAGACGTCAGAGGTGTGTCAGGATCTTGGCACGTGCAGATTCGTTGTCTCTTCCTAAGTTCCTACCCCATTGGATAGTAAGCGTGACGTTATTGTGTATGCGTGCATATTCGTGTACAAGGTAACAACACGTGAGTGCAACAAGGTTTTGCAGGCTTCCCACTTTTACAACCGACCGTACACACAGCAGAGAAATTAATGCAAAATGCTAAAACCCCGTTTTATATACGTCGAGAATATTGTTATCCTAAATGCGCAACTAAGAAAGCACATTGTAATCTTAATTAAACCGACCAGTCGATAAACAAGTTGCAAAACTTGTTTTCACAGCCCGATATGACGACCAACCAGTCTCACGATAGATCGTATACAACAGCTGTTTTGTCCTACGCGAGGCAGGTCGTTGCACCAACGCCGTGACTCATAGCCCTACATATACAAAGAACTTATATTCCATCTTGTCACTCCATTTTCCTGATACTTTCGCAAACGAACGGCATACTACGTTGCGATGCTGTGGCAAGATATTCTAGTGAAACTTTACTGTAGTTTAACTACTGCTAGACATGGATGGTAGGAACACGTTTTTAAAAATCAACCCTATGAAGGACGAAATAGAGCAGAGATTTAAACGGAATGGTAGTTGTTGGAATATAGGTATCATGGTGTAGGTGGAACAGTACACAATAGAAGAGTATCCATCCAGACGGATGGGCCAGTGTGCGCGTAACTTGCTTCTGGCGCCACACCAACTGACTGGATCGTTTGAACTGAAAGCATTATTGTGCAGGTAAGCTGGGAGTTAGGACAGTAGGTGTCTTGTCTGATGAGTCATACTTAGTGCACGAACGATATCAGGTAAATAATGTTCGTATATAAACCAGGTGTATCGTTAAATCTATTTATACCAGTAATTTATTTTTCTTTGTAATAGGAGCCAGGAGCATAGAACGACCTTCTTCTCCTTTGTTGTTTACATCATTGCCCAATTTCAGCTGACGGAAGTTAACTTTCTCCATGCAAAATCGTCTTACGGCATTTAATGTTTTCTAACCCCCTAAACCTTATAAGATTTTTTCTTGTCTTAAGAACAGACCAATCTACGTTCCTGTCATTTTTTTGTTTAGGTGAAATATACATACAACACCGGACATAAAAATTTGTAATTCGACCGAAAAAAATTGAATTTTTTTTTATGTCATGAAGTTCATTAAGCTTTATTGAGGCATCACTTTAGATATACAAAAAATAAAAAGACAAGGAACGTAGATTCGACTGTCCTTATTACAACAAAAAACTAATTGTAAAAATCGGATAAGGTAAGGGGTAAATAAAAAACAAAAATGCCGAAAGACTATTTTGTATGGAGAAAGTGGCCATCCGATGTTAATATTGATAGAGGATATATTTTCATAGCTGAAATGGGTGGGTGAGCTTATGATTAGATAGCCAAAGACAAAGACGCAACCGCCCTTGAGCAGGGGCTAATCCAACCTATTATCTACAATTTGAACATGCGTTGTAGGCATAATGTAGAGCAGAAGTATGAAGAGTAGAAGTGAAAAATGTTCGTGAAATGAAAATGAAATGATAGTTTATCGTCAGGATTAAGTTTCCTACCTTCGCATTTTGACACATGAACGAATTCGATACAAAATGAAAATAATGGGGATTTTACCCTTACACAATTCGTTATTTTATCATTACAGGCAGGGATTCCTCAAGGGCTCAAATGAGTCCTCGAAGATATGAAACAGATTATAAAGATGTACACAAGTTTTCTAAATTAAATTTTCCAAATTTGCCAAAGTGGCTTACGTGTATCTCTCCCTTTCCGCGTCTTTTATCAAGTTAAAGGAAGAGGATCCTGATTCAATTTTGAAGTTATGCTTCTCATCCTTTTACGATTTTCCGAGAATACTTTGCGACGCATTCTACAAAAGCTAGCAAGGCAGAATAATTGTGTCCCCGAATGGCAGTAAAAAGCGGAAACTTTCATGGAGTTTCGTAACTTGGGGCGAGACAAAACGATTCTGTTGTTCTGTGGGCGGGGTCTTGGTAAACTACTGCTCTGTTAGCTTCGTTTGCAAACTAAGAAACTTGACTTTTTAACGTGGGGCGGCTCGCTAACGCGACAGAATAACTTGTCAAATGTCATCAGAAATTGGTAAAGGTGATGATTTTTTATTTATTAAATTTTTTTAGGGCTTTTAACAATAATTTGTTCATATCAGTTTTTCATAACTAACTTAATAACTTTTCATGCTCCTCGAAATCTTCGAAGACGTGCGTCATGTAGAGATCGCGCACTATTTACATAGCCGTTTCGACCGACGTTTCATTCAGTGCGGTGGTGGTATCAACCCGGGCGGGTTAAACCCTACTAAGTACTGGATATAAGGTGGCCGCATAGCAGCCTCGGTTGTGTTCTCCTGTAGTCCAATATAGCCAGCTATCCAAAGGGGGAAGTCTTAGGTATGGCAACTACCTTCTCAGAAGTGATATTCGCTGGTCGGAGCATGTGCTTTGGCTCCTCTGACTCAACCATCCATACCGGATTACATAAAAAAAATTAAATAACCGCTTTCACAAGCGTGACGTATCTCCACATTTTGCCCCGCCAAGTCACACTGTGACTATGGATTGTAAATTAAAACAATAATGAAGGAATGCACGACGTAGATTGTGAGATTAGCCTGCCTCCGGCCGACATTGGCCTTTGCGCTTCGGTGAAAGTCGTTATAGCACGAACCACAGCCTTTTTTTCAGGAATTACATTTTTATTTGTTAGGTATTTAATAGCCATATCTGATTTATTGGTACCAGCTTTTAAGCATATTTTTTGATAAACTGTCGATAGTTGTTCTGCCACTATAGCTAATCGTTAAATGATTTCTGCTGATTTTAACAAACTATATGAATAAAAATTAAATGCTGTTAGTTAGTAAGCGCATCACTTGAGAACGGCTGGACCGATTTGGCGATTTTTTTTTTTTCGTAATAGCCCGAATAAGGTTGACTAAAATATATATAAATAGAATAAAATATATAATATGAGCTGTGAGTAAAAGCTAGTTTTATAATATATTTTTTTAAATATATATACATAGCTTCACGCCTGTTTCCCATTGGAGTAGGCAGAGACAACGGATCTCAACGTGCGACGATCCTGACACACCTCTGCCGCCTCTTCATGCAATATACACGTATGTTACGGGTACTACGCACTTGACCCTTTTCGAGCACAAATTTATAATTTTAATGCCCGATATAGAAAAATCTAGGGTTTTACATTGAGAAAGCTATCTGCAGGCCACATCGTCAATATTGATTGTGAGAACTTTTGAACGAAAAATAATTCCTAACATACATAATTACTGATAGACCAAGACCATCATTTGATAAGTAGTCCCTACGACTTGGAAAATAAAATTAAAATGTTCAAGGACTGCCGTGAGCACAATAGATAAAAACAAATTTAAATACCATATTTTAGGTCTTTTTTAATTTTCTGGGTCGAGGAATGTACAACCGCTTAGCGCGTTATGCGCATGTGTGAATCGTGTAGGAACATTCTTAATTTCCATATCATAAGGCCCATCAATCACGCTAATTATTTGAACACGCACGCGGAACCTTCCGGAACTAGCTATAACTAAGCTGAATCAAATATCTACAAATATCAGGGTAATATTTATAGCTCTATTCAGGGGTTTCATTTCAACATTTACTTGCACGGACTTTGATAAAATATCACAGAAATTTATTGAAACGGAAATTCTAAATTATGAGGCAACGTTTTAGGGTTTACATACTTGAAATATATTGTTAGGAAATCAAGGCATCTACGACTAAGGACAATAAGTACATCATAATAATAGAACAAGAATCTATTAAATCCATGCATCATAATTTTATTTTATTTTATTGATTGTGACAAAGGACGTCGTCTTGAACTGAAAGCACATTTTTTTTATTTTTTTTTTATGGAAATAACATAACTCTATTTACATAATTGTAATCCTTATATTCAGAAGCCAAGTGTGTGCTTCAGATATAATATTGTAATGTAAACTCCCTTCTCATCCCAAGAGTTTGCCCTCCAAGTTGGAAGAACCTCGCGTCTCTACACGGCCGCGGTAGTGACGGCACGTTACTGCCGACTTCCGACAGATGGCGCTGCCCTGAGTGTGCGCACTGCGTTAACAGCTGACAGCGCGCCGGCCATTTTCCTTTGGAGAGAAAGCGTGTGGAAAACATCGCTCTATTCGCGATAATAAGACGGCATTGTGGAAAACGGAATGTGTAAAATATAATGATTTTACAGCACGGAAAATATAATAATTTTTCAGTAAGGAAAATGTTTCAGCTTCTTTCTCATCATGTTCATACTGAACATGATGAGAAACCCCATCAAGCACTAAATTTTTTCGCTATATTGTTTGGATTTGCGTAAGGATATTCAAAGCCCGGTTGAAAACGCAAATAACGCAAAATAATATTTTGATAAATAAAAAAAAGGAAGTATTATTAATGGAAGTATTAATCATGCGTCGACATTTTCATCGCAGAAGAAATACACCATTTGCAACTAAACTATTTTTTTATTATGTTATATTTACATAATTTTGTATCAATTAAAAAACGCAGTACATATTGTACTTAGAATAGTTTGAATTTCCATAGTGAAATTAATAGCCATGAAAGTATAATAAAAAAAAACTAAAATCACTTACGGATGACTGCTATGAGTTGGTATCCGGTGGTGTCTTCTTCATCATATTAGGGTTTCGCTTCTCGAAGTCCGCGCTGAGCCGGTGCGCCATCAACGTGGTCTTTTTCGACATTTCGACCGTTTACAGTTTCAGATCAATCGAAATATTTACGTGTCAGTTCCTCACTCACGATCGACTAATCGTGTCGAGAAATTTACTATAAATATAGTGATACTTTGCAGTAATTATGAATTCTTACTTGCTATTATTTATAACCACTTTAGAGTTGCTGGTGCGTTTCTAAATCCGAATGCACATTGATGCAAAACACGTCTAGTTTATTTACAAGAACCGAAGCGTTCGTACTATAATTTTAATTAGGCATAAATTTCGTTGTTACAAAGCTTAAACGCGGCACATTTAACCACTACTATCACAATTATAGCTCACAACACCTATTTCGATCGGATTTCGAGAAAAAAATCGAGAAATACAAATGATTGATACAGAGTCGCGCGCTATTGATCAAAGCTCTCCGTGAGTTCCGAAGAGTCGTCGCCTCGCGGCGCTCCGCTCCTACTTTTATAGCCGAATACTATATTGGGTTTCACTTTGTTTTATTACAAAATAGTGCATTAAATTTTATGGCAGGATGGCTGTTTTAATATGATATTTTTTTAGAATCTACTCCGTGGTAACCTAGTGTTAGTATGTACAATATGAGTGATGTTAAGTTTGCGCGAGTCGGGCGCGTGGCTGGGTGGTTTCGCGGCTACCTTCACTCGATCGCACTGCGCATGTCGCGGCGGCAGTGTGTTCCTACCCTCGCTAAAAAATGGGGTGACATTGCATTGTGTTGCCAGCGGTGTGAGCCGTGGGAACAATGGTTATCATAGAGCATAATCTGTACTTCGCGATGTGCGTGCGTTATTAGGGGCACCGAGGTCAGGTCACACGAAAAAATATTATGTGATTGAGCTTTAAATGAAACTAAGCCACTTCCATACGCAGTAGTAAAAGTAATGCTCTTATTGAAAAAAAAAACACATTTCAATATAATGTGATCAAATTATATTTGCATTACATAATATGTCCTGTATGTGTGTACCTATGTACATATAGTCATCAAATGAAACGAGGTTAGTGTGTAAAAGCAATTCTTATCGCAGGCGAATATCGGCAGTTGTTTAAAATAATACTGACTCTGAATTGTATACAGGGTGTCCCAGAAACCGACGATAATCCTTTAACAGGAGATAGGGCTGCTAATTACCTCTCAGAATTTCTAATTTTAGGTTTAGTAAAAATGGCTTAGTTTTTGAGATATTGTCATTTTTGTAAAAATCCAAAATTTTCTTCCTAAGCTCATTTTTTTAAATGCCACAAGTACAAATGTAAGATTTTCTTAAATCTAGTTTTTGTCAAATATTCCTGAAAAGTAAGGCTTTCACACGGTATAGTTTATTTTTTCATTTTTAATCCTGTTTAGCTGAAAAACGACTTAAGAGCCACATGTTAAAAAATTTTTAGCCACATCCCTTGAGTTTGGCCCTTCGCGGTGAAAAAAAAAATTACTACACTAAAGTGGCATTATGCAACAAAAATACGTCCATCTAATGTAGTTTTTAAAATGGTACATCACTTACCGATTTGCCAAATAATTTATGAGATATTGTTATTTAACTGCAAAAAGACCTCGGAATTTGATAACTGTTCTACCAACTACGAATTGGAATAAAATAAACACTTGAAGTAATTGGTCTTTATGAACCCGTTAAAGTAGATGTTCAAATTGTTTACAACCTGCACAAATGCTAGCTCGACATCTTCTCACAAATGCCCGGTTGATGCGTCGAGCAAGTACTCGATGCAAGTGCAGATACGTCCACCTATGCTATGCAAATAGTTTGTGTTTTCCGTCCAGTTGACTATAGTCGGCACGACCGAAGGGAAGCACTGACGTGGCACCAAGTTCACCCGGTGTTATGGGCTGACATCACGGATGTTGTAAGTGATGTAGCCAACCATGTCAGTTTACATTAAAAAAAACCTGAGCTACTGCCGTAATTCTTTCTTTGAGCTCTATCAACTTTTCCACCGGTTTCCCGTAAACTTTTTCTTTTAAATAGCCCCAATAATAAAAACCTAACGGATTTAAATCCGGTGACCTAGACGTCCGATCCATCTGTGGGGATATGCTTGGTCTAAAAAATTACGCACTTCTCTAGCGTAATGGGAAATTTAGAGTGGCCACTCGCTAGTCCCGGCCTCGATTAATACCCTCCTCTACTGCCGATGGGCCCGGATATGTTCGGTGAAGCCATCGCAAGCTTAGATCCACACCTTCCTCCTTCCGAGGTCCTTTTGCAGTTAAATAACAATATCTCATAAATTTTTGGGCAAATCGTTAAGTGATGTACCATTTTAAAAACTACATTAGATGGGCGTATTTTTGTTGCATAATGCCACTTTAGTGTAGTAATTTTTTTTTTTCACCGCGAAGGGCCAAAATCAAGGGATGAGGCTGAAATTTTTTTAACATGTGGCTCTTAAGTCGTTTTTCAGCTAAACCGGATTAAATACGAAAAAATAAATTATACCGTGTGAAAGCCTTACTTTTCAGGAATATTTGACAAAAACTAGATTTAAGAAAATCTTACATTTGTACTTGTGACATTTAAAAAAATGAGCTGAGGGAGAAAATTTTGGATTTTTACAAAAATGACAATATCTCAAAAACTAAGCCATTTTTACTAAACCTAAAATTAGATATTCTGAGAGGTAATTAGCAGCCCTATCTCCTGTTAAAGGATTATCGTCGGTTTCTGGGACACCCTGTATATTTCACGTTTAGAAGAGAAAACTTATTATAGGAATGTAACATCCAGAATATAAACACACTTCAGTTGGAAATGAAAATGACATAAGAGTCATCGTATTTTCCGACCGGCTAACACAAATGAAGTAATGCATACATAATGTGATATTTTGAAAATCAATAGCGCCAGGCTCCCGTCTCGCCGAGATTAGAAGCAGGGGATGAAGAGGGGAGAGATGCCTGTGAGGGGAGGGGTATATCGAACTAGATCCACCTACACACGCAAAAACAGACAAGTGCACGCGAAAACAACTGGGTACTGTCAGCAAAACTACATGCTGTACAATTTTTCTTTGTATTCATAACGTGTTTGGAAACCAGAACGAAAAATAAATTAATTTATTGCTAAACTTTTGTGAACGAATAAGGGGTATATCATTTTTTTTTATAGTACGCGCGTCATTTGGCACCGAGCTACCCATAAGGTGTCTAACGACCACGACCATGGACATTGCATTATTTTATGACTTCTACTGGTGTGCCTAAACTTGATCTAAACCTATTCGTTTAGACAAATACAAATAAAACGTTTTCGAAACAAAAAGGGAAAAAACAAAGCGACAAAATATTAATATAATGTAACATTAAAATTATCGTCTGATGCTGTCGGTACGTCCACCACCGCCCCCTTTCAAATTAAACCCCACATTCAGATCGGAGCATATCCCCACTTGTGTTGGCAACTTGTTCCACCCCTAGCACAGGGGTAAACCCACCCCCGCACAGAGTCAACAGAAGGATCAACCCTTACATTCAAGCATGAGTGCGGAGATTATTAAATGAATTTGTGAATGTGTAAAATCTGTAACATGTCCAACCCTTTATAGTAACTTAAATGTGTCTGGGCTCCGATCGCGTTAAGCTTGGATTAAGAGTAAATCAAGCGGCGGGTGGCCCAGTGGTTTGGGCATCGGCTTCTCATGCGAGAGGTCCGAGGTTCGGATCCGGTCGGTGTGTGCCAATGAGTTTTTTCTGACGAAAAAATTTACGTGCATATCTACACCTGCTGCTTCATCGTTCGGAACCGGTGTAAAACTGTAGGTCCCTTCCCTTGCCCCTTACTAAGTGGTAGGCTCAAATTGTAGCCAACTGGAAGAACAAACATGTTAACAATATTTCATTGACACGGATGCATATTCAGTATGGTTCGTCCTACTACGTCACAATATTTTGCCCAGAAAAGCACGACACGGCACCTTCTTTAGACAAGAATACGGTGAAATGTGCTCACGCACATTTAGGAGACGACGACGAATGTGGGGCAAGCATTAGATCACAAAAAAATACATCAAAATACACTTTTTCACATCTTCGTACCCTCCTCTCATCCTTGCCGGGGTTTCTCTCAGTTTTAATCAAAGTCTCGATGTTTTTGTGCTCAGTGACTTGCGAGCCAGATTGCTTCCCGCCTAACCCCTGACACAGCACATTTTCAGCAAACCAAAGAATTAAAAAAGTTAGAGATGCCACAGCTCGTTGAGCAAGTGAAGTAATTTAAAATGATGTGCGCAAAGACGAAATTACAAATATATCTCTATGTCTGTCGCACTTGCGAACTCAAGTGTCACCGCACGAGCTACAAGCCATAGAAAGATACTAAAACACGATGCTGCAAACTTTGAGGCGATTCGGCCGTTCCCCTCCCGCCTCCGCACCATGCGCACAGTAGGGCTATTACGAGTTTCGCTACGCCGCACGTACGTCAGCTTTGTCGGAACGAGCGAAACCTCAAAATCCAACTTTTTCCTATTTAATCACTAAGTATTGAAAAAGATGCCGTATTAACACGGCAGTACACCACAATAAATAAATCCAGTCATAGTCGAACACTTGACTCGTCGCGAGCCCTTGTCACAACATGTTGTAATGTCTGTTGGGGCGCACAAAATTACCGCGCTGTTAGTCGAACATATTAAACTGCTTCAAAGTTGACGTAGCGGGGTTTATGTCTCGGATGTCTCTTCGTTGATATCGTAAATATGGGTAAGTATCTTTAATTTTTAGCATATAAACATTAACAAAGTTTTCATTTGCATACAAAAAAAAATTGATGAAATCTGTGTATCGATAATTGATAATTTTCTAAATTTGCATTACATTTATTAGACTGGAAAAGTATGGGATTGCTACGGATTGCTAATGATTGTGACTTTATTATGTCAAACATGTATTAAGGATTATATTTATGCTACATTCAGCTGCGTGAACCTGCGTCCTGAGTAGTTATAATTTTTCTTTTCAGCATCGGCGAATGGTATTACTCGACGGATTATTCGACGTATGGTGCTTTAAAGTTGAAGTAGCGGGGTTTATGTCTCGGATTTCTTCGTGGATATCGTAAATATGCGTAAGTATCTTAAATTTTTAGCATATAAACATAAACAAAGTTTTCATTTGCATACAAAAAAAAATTGATGAAATCTGTGTATCGATAATTGATAATTTTCTAAATTTGCATTACATTTATTAGACTGGAAAAGTATGGGATTGCTACGGATTGCTAATGATTGTGACTTTATTATGTCAAACATGTATTAAGGATTATATTTATGCTACATTTAGCTGCGTCAACCTGCGTCCTGAGTAGTTATAATTTTTCTTTTCAGCGTTGGCGAATGGTATTACTCGGCGGATTTTAAGAAAGGTAACAAAGACAAAAAAAATGGTTCGTTACCGAAAGAGGTCATTGCAATGCTGACAACGCTCTACCAACCGGCTGAAAACCAAGATTCCAATGAGAGCGATAGTGATTTTAAGTTATGTTAATTAAATTGAACATTTAATAACATGTAATATGTGTTATGTAATCCTCATTTTTATTTTATTTTTGTACATGGGCGCTTGGTGCCGCAAATAAATTTAATTTAATACAAATAATTCTTAATCAATAACATTTAATTATATTTTCATAAAACATTCATGTTGAACTTTTATTTTTAGCGCTTTCCTTCACATTACTAAGATAAAAAAATAATTACAAGACAGAAAATAATATTTTTAAAGTTAAATTGATATTTCCTCACTTTCAGTAGTAATTTATTAAATGTTACAAGTATAAAATACTTTCGCTCAATCAGATCATCAAAGCTGACCACAGTGCGCCGCCGGCTACGCCGAGGTGTAGCGTGCGTAGAGAGCGTAAGCGTCTGCGCGGAAGCGAATGCGATAGATTTGCGAACTCGCTTCCGCGCATCGGCTTACGTTCTCTACGTAGCGTAGCGAATCTCGTGATAGCCCTGCTGGACAGGGATTGCATCCCTACACGTTGGACATAGCGCGAATGAGAAATATAGGCATACCAGAATATGATGGCAAATGGAGAAATGATATTTCTGGAGTAAGCGACACTCGGAGCAATTGGATTAAAACGTCTTGATACGTTTTAGGGTTCCGTATCCATACGGAATAAGGTGATTACGGAATGAGTATTTTTTTAATCTAAAAAGAATGTATGTTACCAGAAAATGTTGACTGGAAGAAATCGCTTATATTGATAAGTCCGCCTTTGCACGCTATTGTTGTTTGTGTATTACATACTGTATTTTTTTTTGTTCTCCTGTATATGTTTTCTTCACGTATCATTGTTTGTTGATGTTTTGGAGTGCAATAAAGAATTTCTATCTACTTTACTTACGCTTGTCTCTCTGATCAATTTTATTCAATACATAATATTACGTATTATACATTTGCGGAATGACTGGATAACCGTGGGTGACTTCTGCACACCACATGACGACGACGTAATGTAGGACAATAGCAGTTCTGTTGCTTTTGAGTTTTTTGCAGCAGGCATGACCCGAGGCCTTCGAATGAAAGACTGAAGCAAAAGTTTGCCTTATACTGAATGTTCCGCTTTTGATGGCGCGTTCTTTTCAGCTTTAACTTTGCTCATTAATTATGAAGGGTTTCTGTGCGATAATAATAAGGAAATTATAACAACGCCATAAGCCTAGCGCCACACTGGGCGTAATAATTTGCGTCGCGTAAAATTGTTTACTTCGACGTAACTAAGCGTTCGGTGTAGGACGCAGTAGAAACTTGTATTTAGCGCAATGTATACGCGTAACGCGACACAAATGCCGACCAGTGTGGCGCCAGGCTTAGAGTGTACTATTATGAATGCCATTAGACATTAATGATTGACGCGCAATGAGGAGTTCGTCGGCCAAAACGACCGCCAAAATAAACAATTATGATGATAACATTCATGGTAGGCTAAAAGTCGTGAATGAAGTTCAGTCGAAACGGCTATGAGTTCGTGTTTTGCATTCAGTTCAGTGTAGCCGACACGACCGAATGGTCTGACAACACGGATGCAGCAGGTGATGCAGCCAAGTCCCGATTTTGAAGTTATACTTCTTGTTATATTTGTATTTATTGTTTATTGTACACCATTTTACTATAAAATAAGGTACAAAAAGGTCGCCTTATGCAGATTTGCATTATATTCAAGCAAACATTTGGGATGTGGTAAAGGGAGTCGAAGTAGGCGTACGGGTAATGTGGGAAAATACTAACAAAATCCATATATACATAGGTACCAATAGACATTATCGATATAATATTATCCACTTTTAGCTTATCTATATATAAAATACCTAAATATATATCTATACAATCTTCTTCACTGACGTTATGAAATAAAATGAAATCCTTTAGGCGCGTTATGAAAATGAGGAATAGGTACATTTAGAAAAAACGTCATCGTCACCGGCCACCGCACACAAATTATTTGTAATTATTTTTTTAGGACGGGGTGAAGGGGGCAGGATGGGGGAGGGTAGAAGGGGTAATTGGGGGGTGGTGGGAGGGTTGGAGGGGAGGGAATGGAGGAGGGGGGAAAAGAGAGAAGTATAACTTCTAACGAGCGTACATTATAAGTACACGCACCCTTTTTTTATATACTCGTAGAACGCGGGGCATGTGGCGTCGAGCTACCCATAAATTAGTGTCTAACGATGCCCATAGACATTCGGTCGTGTACGTGTTATACGAGTGCCATGCCAGCCTGACAGGTCGCACCCCTCTTGAAAAACCAGAGACAGTACTGGTTAAAAAAAAGTTTATTGTGATGTAGCAGTACCACAGATTACTTAATAGTTACTTCGTAACAGATAAATCACTCCATAGAAAAAGTTCCTTCGGCTTTAATAGCCTACTGTTTTACGTCGCCAATCGCTGCGTGCGAAAATGTACCTAAACGATCGAGATTCGAGTGTAAAGTGATTATTGCTTTGCAGCTGCGCGGTTGCGCGGGCGAGCGTGTAGGTATGCTTCGCGCGGCTGACGAATTTTTACTGAATTAAACCGCCGGCGGTCCACCGAGCGGTAGGTAGTTAGCCCGCGCAAGTACATAGAGTGCGTGAGGCCTGCCAGTACTAAGAAGATTGAAACATGTCTTACCTTGTCCTCTGCTTCCTCCGCTCGCCCTTCCGCCTCCAACACCCGCTGCTCGAGCTCGGAGAGCTGAAACAGAAAACAAAAACATGTAAAAACCCGTTTCACTTACTATTCTATTGTTCTCTAAACACGTCTCAACTACCAAGTAGCGCCACCTATTAGAGAGCGAAAACTTCGCAGAGAGCTTTCAAAAGCTTGAACTGTCTGTTCCAAAATATTACACAGATTCGCCTTCTTTCTGTGTGAAAAAGGTAATAGTGCCCTTTCAAACAAATTGATTTAGCCGAATATGTGAAAATGAAGAATTCAGTAAATAAACCTCGAAACAATTTTAGGATCGAGACGGTAAGTTACAATACAATAATATGATGGTCCCATAAGTCGTTTATGTTCTGAATCTTCGAGGAATATGTCGATGTTCTGAATAATTAGGTCAAATTAAATGTATAAGTAAATTTGTAGATTGCGTACTAAACGGAAAATATCACGCAGTGGGCAACGGGTTATTATGTTTTCAATGGTATTATTTAATATGTAAAACATAATACCTCGTTGACAGTGGGTGGTAAATATTAATGTACAGTACGCGGCAGGAAATAATGAGCATCGAGCTTTAGAAAGAGACAATCCAGTTGTAGAGCGTCGTCACAGTCGCACATAGACGTGCGAGTTCGTGCGACTAGCTAGGACGACGCTCTACAACCGGATGGTTTCTTTCTAAAGCTCAATGTACATTATTTGCTGCCGCGTACTGTAGCTTGCACGCGATAATTCAATCATCCTAGAAAAAAACTGTCCCTTAGCGCCATCTATCAGATAATAATATAATCACGGAGAGCTGTAAAAGCTTTCTGTGCGTTGCGTTCGGGCGTTCGGGGCGTGCGTGGCGTGCCACGCGGGTCGTTCGTCGTTCGTTATCGTTCCCCTTTCAAAATGCTTCACCGATCAGAACCCATCGCCGCGCTCGCTAGCCGGGTGAGAAGTAACTGCGCCACCCGATAGATGGCTGCTGCGTCGCTAGTTTATTGAACAAGGACTGGCATACATAACATAGCCGGTAAATTAGGTATTCGTCGAGTTATGTGTGTTTAGTATGAATATGTAGGGAGGTATTATTGTTCTGTTATGTAACGGGGAACGTCGGTAGACGGGCGGTCGTTTAGGCACAGCTTTCATGAAGTTACGGACGTACCTAAAAGTATTATCTGAACGTGCGCTTTTTGTTATATTTCATTTACACGGATAGCTATGCTAAAAGGACGACCATGACAATGGTTTCCGAGATTAAAATATTGGTACAATGTTAAGTGCAAGGTTCAAAATGTAGACCAAGAGATACAGATATGTACGAGTAAGTACACTGTTAGATTGATTAATTTAGAAAAAAAAAATGCATATAAATTATCAAGAAACTATGCGTAAGAATATTTTCCTGTTTTCATAGTGCTACAGTTTCAACCAGTCTGAAATTAACATTTTCCTTTGAGCTTTCCTGTGTTTAGTAAAAATATTAAACTGAAAAAAATAAACACATACTACCAAAGCAAAAAGTATAAAATGAAAAGGAAGGCGCAGCAGGAAGGTAGATGAAGCAGGAGCGGAGAGGGGGTTAGTTCCGCTGCATCAGCCTTGCTTTCCGCTCTCTATCGCCAATAGGCGAGTGGCTATTCAGTGGAAAATAAACAGAAAATCAACACAGCCGAAACACCCCACCGACGACGCTCAAACAAAACGCTTCCTTTCCGAAACTCTCGCCCCGCTGAAGTGATGGAAAAGCAAAGGAAATCCCACCCTTTCCGTGTGCATCAATTTTCTGCACCGGTAGAACATTTTCACAAGACCGCCCGTTACCGTAGAACGGTTGAGCCGGATTCGGACTTTGAAAAGCGCTCGGCGACCGGCGGCGCGGAAAAATAAATCAAACCGAAGTCGCTGCACTCCGCTCTCCCGGCAGTGGAGCGCCGCTATGTTATAGATAGAGGAACCGAAGATGTGGAACCACACGTCAATCAAAATATATAAAACAAATTTCGACTCGATAAGACCGCTATAATAATTTTACGCCCTTTTCAGGGAAGCGTCTAGACGCCTAAACGCTCCAAATTACTATAGCACATTTTTCTTTTTTTTTAACGTCCGCTTGTACAAAGTTGAACAACGCAGTTTATCAAGTGTGCTGCGGAACGACCACCAGCTCGTGATAATATATTATTGAGGCAGATTGAAGAGGGGACGCGCGAATATACGTGCGCACTTTACGACGTCCCCCACTCGAATAAACCCCGCGGCGCGACCTCACCGCGCGCGCATCCCCCCTCCGTCCCGCTCCCCCGCGCTCTTCGTGCAAGGATTGAAGCTAAAATATTTACCAACTACCCGCAGACGGGAGATTATTTCAATTCAAATGTGACGTTTTATGGCGTTTGCGGAAAACTTCGCTTATTTTACTTTTATAGCTTGTTAGTGTTTTATTGCTCTCTTCGGACGCGAGGTAATTTCGTTGTAGCTACATTTCCCGAAGCAGGAAGCAGGTATTTATTTGGTCGGTTAGTGGGTAAGAGGAGTGGTAAACTCCGCGGGCGGGATAGCCCGCAATCTTTTCATGTAGCAGGACGGAATTGTGGGTTTTCGATTAGTTTGGGGTATATTTTTATTAGACGAATTGGTGGAATGTAGCTGGCTAAAACGAGCAGAAGTAGATAGGGCATATTTACAAAATTGTAAATAATATTAGTAAAATTTGGAAATCGTAGTTATTGAATCGAGCCTAACAATTTAAGAAATTATGGTTGTCTTTTAAATATTTAAAGCTAAATCCGGTAATTCGTTTCTATTTTTATATTCAAGACAACAGAAGTAGTAACCGTAATTGATTCTCGACAATCCCTACATTGTTAATAACTCTCTCTATCCCTCTATAGGTACCCAACTCTCATCAGCGGCGAGTCACATAGTTCCCAACTCGCATTGCCGTCAATACCGTTCAATTCTGGCTGCAATATTTCATATTAGCGGCCTATAAATAAGGACGGTCGGCCATTACGCCGGTTTAGTGCCGCAGCGGAGTTAGCGGACGTGCCGTCGTCTCCTAACTACTGGTGTGCGACAAGCAGAGTGCTTAGTGGCCGTATGCCCTTATATTGCGAGCACGGACTGCGAATGGGCGTTGGCAGAAAACAGTGGTGACAACTTGTGGACGATTTTGTGAAATACGGAGAAAAAGGTTCACGCAGTGAGATATTTCAACATTGCAACAGGGATAAATGTATTAGTAGTCTAGAGAGGAGTGAGATAATTCGACATTGCAACAGGGATAAATGTATTAGTAGTCTAGAGAGCAGTGAGATATTTCAACATTTCAATAGGGATAAATGTATTAGTAGTCTAGAGAGTGAAATCTGTAGAGCAGATCTTCGCGGTGGCCGTGGCGAAGACTGTGGACCAGATCTTCGCTGCGATCGTGGCGAAGACTGTAGAGCAGATCTTCGCGGCGAACATAGCGAATACTGTGGACCAGATCTTTGCGGCGATCGTGGTGAAATCTGTAGAGCAGATCTTTGTGGCGATCGTGGCGAAGACTGTGGAGATATTCGCGGTGACCGGGGAGAAGATAGCGGAGTAGATCTACGCGGCCGTGGCAACCGTGGCGAAGACGGTGGAGAACTTCGCGGCGACCGAGACGAAGATATTGGTAGCGGTGATGATAGCCCCAAAGGCTCTGGGTCCGAAAGATCTTGCCTTATCGAGCACGGACTGCGAATGGGCGTTGGCAGAAAACAGTGGTGACAACTTGTGGACGATTTTGTGAAATACGGAGAAAAAGGTTCACGCAGTGAGATATTTCAACATTGCAACAGGGATAAATGTATTAGTAGTCTAGAGAGGAGTGAGATAATTCGACATTGCAACAGGGATAAATGTCTTAGTAGTCTAGAGTGGAGTGAGATAATTCAACATTGCAACAGGGATAAATGTATTAGTAGTCTAGAGAGCAGTGAGATATTTCAACATTTCAATAGGGATAAATGTATTAGTAGTCTAGAGAGCAGTGAGATATTTCAACATTGCAACAGGGATGAATGTATTAGTAGTAGAGATTCTTTCTAATGGCCGTAACAACACGGAATCGGAATTCACTTTCCAAATTCTACTACGGGAGTTCGTTAAAGCCTTTTATTTTTTTCTTTGGTTATTATCTTTCTGAGACATTTTGGCCAGTATAGAGATGATTCGTCATCAGGTGCGACCATTTAAAAAAATTAGACTGAACGCAGAGCCTGGAAAACACTTGTTATGTTTTGTTTGTGTTTTCCAGACTCTGCCTTAAGTCACAATTTTTATAATGACCGCACGTGACTATTAATCTTCAACATACACGACACTGGTCAAAATGTCTCAAAAAGACGATCGTAAAAGAAAATACTTTTTTTTAATAAAAAATAGCTCCCGTGAACTCCCGCGTGGCATATACTTTGAAAATATGCCACGCGGTATCTCCTGTAAATAAGGGAGATAGATAAGAGACGCCGCCTGCATTCCACAAAATCGTGCCCAGCAAATTGCGGCCCATTCCGACGAATTCCTGTCGCACTCGCTCGCTACACAGCGAACAGCCACAACATTTGGCAAATGAGAGCCGACAATGTTTTGGCAAGCGGTCACCGTCCGCGACCGGCCCGTGGGAACGCAAATTCTTAAACATCTGCCAGCTGATACTGCAGCAGCCTTCTGCTGCTTGTACACCGAACCACCAGATGACTATGAGCGAGGAACTGACACGAGGGTATGGTTGTGGTCTTGATGCTGTGCACAGGTTGTATTTAACAATACACAGTCGCAATGCGGGTATTTCGCCAAGTAACTACTTATTTATTTGACACTTTAGTACTTGTGTTCGGAAAACAAAACAAAATACTAACGAGCCGTAAGGAAGCATCCGTTATAGGTTTTTCTACATTTTAAGTTTTCTGAAGTTTTCTCTGGCCCTTAGAGAGGATTGTGGTTATAGTTAGATCATACGTTTGTGCGCAACTTGGAAAATTAAGGTTGTATCTTCCTGTGCCTATATCAACAATAAATTGTTCTACCGTCCCTTTCGTAGCCTGCCCAGCGGGATATCTGAGTCTGAGGGCTTCGTAAAAAAAACTTTTACTAAGACAATGTAGATAAAACTGTTAACTTTATAAAAACAAAGCCCTAACAAAACTTGGCAAATTATTTAAAATGTTTTGAGCGGAAACAATAATTTATTTCGAAGATACTTAAAAATTATCTACTGAGCACCGAAGGAGTTCGAAATAAACAATAAAAAAAAAAGAAAGGTGACATTTCCCACCAAAATGTTATTCGAAGATACTTAAAAATTATCTACTGAGCACCGAAGGAGTTCGAAATAAACAATAAAAAAAAAAGAAAGGTGACATTTCCCACCAAAATGGGTTATAAGCGGCGGAGGCGGAGGTGGTGCCCTCGGGAGCGATCGAAACAAGCGATACCGGAGCAACGCGACGCTCGTCCATTGATCCTTCCTTCCGTACCGACCGAAACCGCTACATTTACAATATTTTAATTAAATGGCGTTATGTTCACGGACAATACTTTCATTGACAAATTTCGCAAAAATTATGCGACATCTTGCATGAAGGTGCAATAAGATCGAAAATTTGGAGATAATACGTCACGGCCCGGTTGCGTAGTTGGTTATCGCGTTGGCAGCTCAAGCCAGAGACCCAGGTTCGAATCGAATCCCTGGTCGGGATGTATTTTTTCCAATGATTTTCGATTTGCATTTTTCTAATTAAAGATATATATTTAATTGTAGCTGTAGCCATAGTATTTCATAAAATTAATATAATTAGTATTGTATATTTTTATCTATTATGTAAACATGATGAATGGCACGAATAGGCGGGTTTTCCGAATTTTCGAGAGCAACTTAGCTATTTTATTTCTGTTGAGTCAAATATATCCAATTATATTTTAGGCTCAATATGTCTTGTAGAAAGCCATATATTTTTCCAAACATCAAACTACTGTCAGGTTTACGAGAAACATCAGACGGGAGAAACCGAATTTTGGTAGTGCTGAGCCATAATAGGGCATAGATTTCGGTACAATCTTTTCAATGCTAGCCGAAAGCAACCACACGCATGTATAAGCTTATCAAAAGAGCGAGACGGCGCAATATTACTCAGTGGACGAGGGCGCTTCGTCGCGATTTCAACTACTGCAAGTTGACTTTTACGGCGCAGATAAATGCAATGATGCATTTGATGATTCTTTTTATTATTTTACTCATTCGCTCGAGAGGAAATGGCCGTTCCGAGACGGCGCGCGCGGTCGGGAAATGGTCTGGAGTTTCATTCAGTCATCCTAGATGAGAATCTCACCGGTAGTGATATGGTTATGCGAACTGTGACGTTTCGTGCGGGCGGCGAGGGAACGGTTTGCTTTATTGGTGAACCGGAAAGGGTTAAGGCTGTATTTTCTTTAGAGAATTAAGATTGTGTTGGATACTACAAATATATATAGTTATACAGTATACACATAGTTCAAATTCTGGCGATTGAGACACGAGTCCCCTCAAAATTCACACAAAAATAAAGTCACTTGCCCATAGGTTACGATCGTTGATCAATACTCAAAAAAGTATCCTGGTAGAAAATAATTTCGGTCCTAATGTGTTAATGGACCTGTGATATGTGCATTGAGTGAAATAAATAAATAAATTACGAAATAGTAATAAATAACGAAATAAACAAAATATAACAATAATAAATAGAGAATGATTACAAGATGGAATGTCACCTTCTAAATATAAACATTAATATAATTAACTTTAATACATTTTATTCACAAAACCGTATTAGAGCACTCTGAATAAAAACGCTGTAAGCGGCCCAATGCATACGACAACAAAAACAAAACCGTGCGAATACTAAAATGACAAAAAGTGTCGACTCGCATCACAACTGCCCCCTCTAGAGCTATAACCACTGAGTACACGCAAGCGGCCTCTACTGACGCCCAGCGCTCTACTCTTCGATCGTTCGAGACGAAACAGTGTGAAATGTTGGCCATCATTAATTATAAAACTAAATACACATATATACACTATAATCAGGCTGCTCGATTAGCCTGAAAATACTTCTTTCATGTGTTGCTTCATCTACCCATGATAAGCAAGCGAGCCGAAATGTCGGAAGATTTGCTTATACCATGAAAATGCGGAAGGGTTCCCAAAACGCGCATCTTGTGGCGCAACATGTGGCGCCGTGCTGATCATAAGGTGTCTAACGACGCAAGGTGTCGTACGACATTCGGCCATATGCTGGGGGTTGCGAATGCCATGCCGGCCTGTCAGTCAGCGTGTAAGCGTCCACCGCTGGACATACGCCTCTAAATTTTCCTCCAGTCCTGACAGATGGTTATTCACGCCCCTCTTGAGAAGGATCTTTGACTGCCATTGGGGGGAAATACATGGGCAGGGAGATCATTGATTGTAAGAAAATATAATCAGACTACATGTACATACATATACTTATGTATCACTGTATTGGTCATAAAATTCTTTCTCTAAATCTATAAAAGTGATATTTTCTTCATATTACGTCGTTTATCTACATGAATATGAATTTTTTAGGTTATAAAGTATTTTGGCTCATCCCCCCCAACTACACATAGACACACACACACACCCTCACCCTCACACACCCGCACACACCCTCACACACACACACACACACACACACACACACAAATTATGTTTCTAAATGTCTCCCTTTTTCAATATGCACTAACATCTGAGCCCTACATAGATATACCAGCTATGCTTGAAACGTTATGGATCCGACATTTCGCAAGCTTTTTTATCCATATTATAGGGAGATAACGAATGTGAATTTAGTTTGCGACGGTTATTATCTGTGTTGATATTTTTTTTTCAACTTTTCGTCACATATTTAGAAAGTCGTCTGAAACAAGAATCCATACCCCGTGAACCGGGCGGCTTATCTACGGAGGCTGCGGCGGGCTCAGACATAATTTTTTATTATACCGCTTATATTTTGTTCATTTTCAGCCACATTGTTTGTTGCCTTGAAAACGACTGCACTGCAAAGTAGTAATTAGAGTTCGTACTGGTAGATGATATTAATAATTGTATTAATATACAAATTAATAATAAATGTTTACGTATTTTAGTTTAGAATTAATACGTTTATACGTTAATAGGTTTATACGTTGTTTGGTGTATAAATAAAGTGTATTTATTTTACATATTGTATCAATGTTCTACTAAATAATGCAAGCTTAGAGCTTTAAACAAAACATCAAATATTTAAAATGTCGTTTAGCATAGCCACGTTTTGTAACCACTTCTTACATTAAACTAAACCACCACGAATAAACTGAACAACTTTAACCGCAACTCTAGAACCGTTTAATTTCAGGAAATCAACATTTATTCTATACCATTCAGTTCTGTAGCCTAGGCATGTTAGGCCATTCCGGCAGAAACGTGGTGTAATCAACTTATCATTGATCTAGAAACTGACGTAGTTAGCCAACTGATCCGTGAAGTAGCACCAGAAAAACATCACACAGTCAGCAACATAAAGTAACGAACCAAATCCGTACGTAAGTTCTCCGCAGGTTACCTGCCAAAGGATTTCAGTGCACAATTCACTGGCCGGCTCAGTCGTGCCGCTCCTAATCCATTAAACTCGCGGCCAGATCGCACGGCGAGTACTCCAGGAGCTCGCGTGGGGAGCGCGACTTACTTCTGCACTCGAGTGCCGTAAATTCTCCAAATAGCCGACGACTGCGCTTACAACCGCTTGCCTTTTGTCTTGGTTTATCGACGCTGGTGGCTGTGGGCGGTGCTATCGAAAGATTAATTATATATTAAAGAAAGAAAGACTGTGCGTACTGTGTAATCATCAGCGACGTAACGCTGCCTCCGTCATTGGGACAATACAAGGTCCCGATAAGGAATATTTTTATTTATAGTTGAATGTGTATGTATATATGCAGGGGTAGGTTTGTTTGTAAAGAATGGTGCACAGTATTCAATTCGTCTTTTACGTTTTGTGTTTTTATAGTGCAACTGCTCCGTGAAGTAGCATCAGCAAAGTAGCAACCCCCGCATAAGACCGAATGTCCGTGGGCGTCGTTAGACACCTTATGGGTGGCTCGGCGCCACATGTCGCGCTTTCAATAAAAAAAGTATGGATCTCGTCATTGTGGGGTAATGGGAGACATTTTATTCCGAAATCAGTCCACGTTCTTCGCCGCATAACACCTTTGTGTTAAATTGAATTTAGAACTGGCGGAATTTTCTACATGTCCAAGCGTAGGTTACCTACCTATGGATGAAATTATACAATAAACACATACCTACTGGTGTAGTCAACCAAAGCGATATTGAACACCTGGTGGCTAAGTTCAAGTGGCAGTTGTCTGGGAAAGTCAGCCGAAGAGACGTCAATCGTTGGAGTAATCCTGTCCTACACTGGCGGCCGTGGGCAGGGAAACGTAGGACTACATCAAATAGATACGTCGGCGGAAAGTAGTGGTTCCGTGCCACTGAAGGGCGGGAGGACTGGAGGAAAATTGCAGAGGCGTATTTCCAGCAGTGGACGCAGACGCTGACAAGACTGACTGAAATTATGTAGGAAGCGTATGTAGGAAGGCAGGAAGAGATGAAAAGTTTAGGAAGTAGTATAAGATATAAATAACGCGTGGTTTAGAATTCTCCAGTCGCACCTCGGTCGATAGATTTAATCAACTTGTCCCCGCTACTCGCTCCTTGCGTTGTTTCTTATCGAAGGCTACGATTAAAACTATTTTATATCCCTTCGTTTTTTTTATTGAACTCGGACGCGTCGAGTTCGCAGGGAAGTAATATAAAAGTTTAATGCAGTTGCGGCGACGACGACGGCGCCAGTTCGGACCGATCGTAAGAGATCCTTTGTTTGCCTCAATCCGTTATCGGACGATAACGGAACCACGAATGTTTGTGAACGGAACTGCGAACGTTCGTGAAAGGAACAGACAAGTCGAGATGCATAGATATGAACTAAGTAGAGAACAATAATTTACCCTTGACATTTTTCATACAGCTTTGGCCTGAGGATTCGCTGATTAGTCACTAAAGTGGAAAGGTCCAGTTAATTGGTAGTTTAGCTAGCTAGAGGCCTGAATAACAGTAACAATACTGTAACTATCTGACTGCGGCTACGTTCGTGTTAAACCCAGTGAATATATAAGTCAATGGTTAAACCAGTCTTAAGGTGATGTGAGACTGCGTCTGACTCGAATTTTAAGAAGTGTACCGCCAATATTACTTACCTGACAGATTCAGTTTTAATATATGTAAAACTTCATCTATCAGCGCAGATCGATACCTTTTTGAAAACACGATTTGATTAACTTCGCTCGATAGAAAAAAATCATGAACATACCTCTGAATTTAGTTATAAAAACGTATTTAAGGCAACGTGACCATACCAAGGCTTTGGAAAAAATATATTTTACTTTTATATATTCAATATATCTAAATCCGGAGCTTTTTACTTTTTTGTTTCGATCCGTAGTTTTGGAATAAAAAAATAAAAACCTAATTTTTGATTGATTTATGGTGTTGCATCCTACTCCACTCAGCGAAACGGCAGCGGTGCCTTGAAAGAGGAGTACGGGTGAATACGGGTTGACAGGGCCTTAACATTAGAAGTATTTGCGATTGTCTTCAACTGTGAACATTTCCGAATGCTCAGTCTCCCTTTTTTATATACAAACCAACATGGGTGGCTGTGCCAATGGTCCAGTCGACAGAGCCAAAATCACCTCTCCTCGCGAAACCAAGCTCGGTGAGGCGTCATGCCAGCAGATTTGCGGACTGCTGTTAGGCTGTTAGGCTGTCTAGCCCGTTAATACGACGCTTGAAGACTCCGAGGTTAAAGGATTCAGGAAATACACTCGCCGGAAGACAGTTACACACTCAGGCGGCGGTCTAGCCTATTGATACGACGTTTGAAGAATTACGAGTGAGTAGTTCTTGAGTGTGTTCTACTACCTATAACCTAGTTATAGGTAGTAGAACACACTCACCATTCACACACTAATTCCATTACCAATAGAATGATGTTATATTCGGCGTTACACGTGCTATATTAATATAAGGTAGCACCCGATAGACGGAGGATTCTACTCCTGAAACCGAACAACGTTTGTTTTGACTTGATTGTGAGATATTTTTTTTCACTTTCTATACGAAGAAAGTGAAAAAAATATATCTAAAAGGCAAAAAAAAATAATTTCAGTCAAATGAAAGTAGGTGCCACCTAAAATATAACACCATATATATCATATACCCATCATATTTGAGATAGTATTAGTGGAAACCGGATGAGCAGATATACGAACAACATACGTTGAATTTTAAACTTACATTTAAAATTATGTTCGAACCTGTACGAAACTCAGTTTAAACATAAATTCGTCGTTCGGTCAACATCGCAGTAATGTTTAATGAGTCGATCCACATTAATTAATCGTGGGGACGAGAGCGCGGCGCTTCGCAATTAATATTTCTACGCATGCGTCAATTTCCCATCGAATTCAACTCATTAAGATAAACCAATAAAGGAAAATTATATCTGAGATGGTCTGCGCTTCGAAATATTATATCGTATCCGTTTCGTCCGTGGTAAAAATAAATTCAAATATAATATCGCTAATATGTCGGTCAAAAATTCGAGATACCTACATAATGTTTTTGCTCTATGACTCTGGGGGTAGGTCAACCCGGATCGCGGTAGTCTCTCGAGAGGCTAATTATTTTTAAAGTTTGTTTGTTTTGTTTTAGTTTAGGTAATTTTAATTTTATAGGTAGTTTTAGTTTCTATTTTAATATATAAAATTTATATTTTTTATATATAAAACTTTTATTACACTTAGTATCCCTGGACGGCCAAAGGGAAGCGATGCCATGGCACCTAATTCTGACAGGCCCAGGTATAATGAGTTGACATCATGATTTTAGTACGTGATGCAGCTAAACATGTGTCATGCAATATAACTAATTAAACAGATCATTTAAAACTATTTTTGTGCACAATTTTGGGTACAGAACCCTGAAAATTGGCGCGCGGATCATCTCCTGCCCTATCTCACGATAGCCCATCAACATCCCATCAAACGAGACAAAGGGATCGGAGTTTACCCCGTGCGGTGTGGCCGGCACGCGCGCGGCGCACGGCACACGTGCGCGCGCATGATGGATGTGCCGCGCCCGCTGACATTCAGGCGCGGGGGGCCGCGGGGGAGGCTGCGGTGTGCGCGGGAGGGGGGAGGAGTGACGAGAAGCAGGGCTGGCTTCTTGTTGGCAATTAATAGTCTGATGCCGTTTTCAGTGGGTATAATAAAATGGGTATAAGCATAGAGAAATAATTCCTTTATACGTGCATATTTGCGTATCTATGTATGTTTGAATATATGTATGTATGCTTGTATGCGTGTATGTGTGTATGTATGTATGTATGACATTTTTGCTGATGAACATGAACATACTGCAGAGTGAAATTTCTTCTAGATAATCTTCTACGCAACAACCAACAATACTCGTACATACTTTCCATAATATTAATTTTAAAGTGACATTCTAACCCAGTTGACAGGAGTTAAACGGGAAATAAATTTTAGTCGAAGGCTGTGATGGTGTACAAATAGTTTTTAGGGTTCCATACCATAATAATGGTAAAGTGGTTTATTTATTAGAAACATAAGACATAAGTATTTTTAATTTTTTAAGTGAATAAAATCGTTCATTTTTTCAAGCAAGCTAATTAAAAAAAAAAAGCATCATCAGTGTTAACTATAAACATAATTTGGACACAACATCCTACTCACTTTCATTCACTCAACATGTCACTCAGGGTCACTCTATTTTACAAGTACTATCACGGACGCTACTCGGAGAAACCTGCATCCCTTATTATTTGCCATCCAACCTATCTCCGCAACATTCGTCGCAGAGAAACTAAACACCCTTTTATTGACATTGGGCTTTTGAGGACCCATTGTTTCTCAAAATTGTTCCCCTGTCGCACCGCTAGGGTGTTGTGAATTTGACTGTTTCGGATACCTCTGGTCCCGCGGCACAGCCACCCACACTGGTAAATTTTTTTTTATCCCAGGCTGACTGTATAAAATAAAACAAAATCTCCTTCAACTCAACAGTTTCGCAACTAAAATCATAAAACAATCCATACTTATTGAACGACATACTGCTGCGGCAACCCTACTAACAAGTGGCTTAACAAGAGCCGGTATTTAATAAATTATTAATGCGTGCTACGGCGCTACGCCGCCCTATGTAGCTACCTCTACGCGTCGGCGCAGCCGCCCGCCCACCGGCACCGGTTGGGGCGGCGAAGAACATCTACGTTTCATCTGTTGTATGCGCTTTTCATTTGGCTTTGAAGTTTTATAAAAGGATAGAATAGATAGTTTTATTTACACAATGCACACATTACAATTCATGATCAACAAACAGGAGACACGTACAAATATTGTTTTAAAGGAACTCAATAGCCTCAGCACCATATTTGCTATGTTAAATTTATTCATATTGGTACGCATTGCTTGTCAGATACATAGCTATTATGGTAGTGTTAAGACACAGAATGTAAATCGAAATACATAATAATTGGAACCGACCGACGACGCAACATCATCGTATTCTATTTTGGCTTATAAGTCCATAGTTACTCGATCAAATCACGCTGGATTTTCACTTACCTATTCAGGCACATTTAACGCATGGTTATAGGATATTTTGACGTGAAGCGAAGCCGCGGAAACGGTTAGGGTTGAATAAATAATATACACATAAATATCATAGTATACAGTACGCCGCCGTATCAAATAATGTACATCGTGCTTCAGAAAGAGACAATCCAGTTGAAGAGCGTCGCCCCTGTCGCACAGAGACGTGCAAAACAGAGATAAAGCTGGACAACCGAATGGTTTCTCTCTAAAGCTCGACACTCATTATTTGCTAATGTTTTAAGTTTACTCTGTTATTAATTATATTAATTTTTAAGTTTCCGGATAAACAGTAGGTGTACTAAAGACTTACACAATTCGACGTTTCGCCCGCCACGTGTCGCGGGCTTCTTCAGGAACTGCGGGAGTTCCTGGATTCGACGTCTGGTGTCCGTTGTACCATGTCAAACTGCTCTTTTTCGAAGATTGTAGCTGTAGGTGGGTTGCACAATATTCGGCAGCGGTGTCAGATCGCGATCCATACATCGTACGAAGTCCCGGCTGCACGCAGCACTCAATTTGTCTTCAGACGCAGGCTTGGCGGAAGATCTTGAAGAAATATGCTGTGACAGCACGGGCAGCCAAGAAGGTGATAAATTCATACTGTCGTCCCTGTTGAAATTTCTGTGCCTGATGATTTCGATAGCTTCCCTGACTAGGCGTGGAGTGTAGTGACGTTCTACCGCTAGTACCGACGCTTCATCAAACCGGATCCAGTGGTTATTATCACAAAGCAATAGATGTTCCGCAATGACCGATTTCTGCAGGTCACCATTGTTGACTGCTCTTATGTGTTCGCACATTCGCTCATGGACGCTCCTCTTCGTTTGGCTTATGTAGCTCTTCCCACAGCTACATGGAACTTTGTGGACCCCGGGGCTTGCAATGGTATCTTATCTTTAACGGATCTAAGCATTTGAGACACTTTAGGTAGAGGCTTATTAGAATGTTCTGATTTCCATTCTCGAAAGTAATTTACCAATCTGGTCTGTAACTTTTTACGTATGGTAATAAATAGGCGGGCTGTCTACTAACCTCTATTCGTCTTTGCCTTTTTCCCTGGATTTTAATATTTCAAGCCCTCGTGTTAAATCAATTTTGCTGCAATGCACTTTTCACCTGGTTCAGCTCCATTTGAAGGTGCTCTTCATCACATACATTGTGTGCACGGTTTACCAGGGAGGTTACAACCGATTTAAGCTGGGCTGGGTGATGGTGCGAGTTGGCGTTCAGGTACCGGTTGGTGTGTGTCGGTTTCCTATACACCATATGCAACAGGGAACCGTCGGCTCTTCTCTGTACCAAGACATCCAGGAACGCTATTCGGTTCTCATCCTCAATTTCTCTCTTGAACGATATGTTTGGATGGGCAGCATTCAGTTCTTCGAGGAACTGAGGAGGAGGAATTATTTGCTACCGGGAACTGTACGACGCTCTACAACCGGATTGTCAATTTCTAAAGCCCGATGTGCATTATTTACTGCCGCGCCCTCCACACGATTCCCCTAACGACTGAATATTCGCAAGTACCGTGCAATATGTAGATGCAAATGAAGTGAACATTAATTTGTTATTGAATTCGCAATGAGGGCCGACTTACGAAGGCTGCGGAGGACTTTCCAGCGAGAGACCGGAGCATCGACAGCGGTATCACATTTCAAAGGATAACCTAATACAGGTACATTTTAGATACCGAGCCATTTTAATAATATCATAGCCGGGATCAATGTTGCCTGGACGACAAACTTGACGACCTAATTCACCAAAGATCTGACGGGCTAATTCGCCAAATCTTTTCCACAGAAAATCCATTCTATCCATGAAAAGACGTAGGACATTTAATTCTGCGCTCAAATGCTCGTAGTAAGCAAGAAACAAAAGAACGTTTTAACGTTTTAACTTACTCGGACTGATTTAGATAGATGGAAATAGTAAATTCTTTATTACTCCAAGAAAAATTTTACAGTAACACATTCCAACTTTTCATGAGGTGCAAAGGCGGACTTATACATTACAGAGATTACTTAAAGTTAACCTTTGGATATTAGTGAGCCAATTAATATTGTGAAATGTAAATGATTGATTTGATGACTGATTTAAATTGAATTGGTTAATTATTGCGAGTATTAGCATAAGCACAGTGCAGGATACCTCGTCGCGTCGCGTGTCTGAGGACGGCCACCGATCGCTGTTCTGTGATGATAAGAGATTAAGAATATGGTTTTTATGTAATGAAGTCTATAAGTGTTCGCAAAATAAACTATTAATGTTTTTTTATAATAAGTTTGTTTTCCATTAGCATGAAAACAGCAGCATGCGAGCTGTCGAGTCGGTATAGTGATTATCACGCGGCTATAGTGATCCATTTGGGAATATATTTGACAAGGGTCGATGCATCATTTTTTCTGGTATTCAGACGAGGCGAGCGAGCTTAGCACTGTGGTAAGCAATTAAATCTACGAACGCGCAAAAACGATTTATTGAATAAATTTGAAATGTCATAAAAGAGACCCACGGGAATTTAACAGAGACATGTTCCAATAAAAAATGGCGATTGAAAAGTCAATTTTTCCGGGACTACAGTCTGGTTGGTGCTGAAAAAAAAATTAAAAATAGCACGAGCGTTATTTTAGCAGCTGACAACACAGCAACCAGGATAAACGGCGCGACACGCGGGGCGAGGAGGAACGGGGACGAGGCGGGGATGAAGGCCCACTGCGTGAAATATTGACATTTTCCTACAGCACAATAATTGAGCACGGAGCCGAAACACGACAAAAAATGTAGGCGCACGGCTGCCGTCAAACTTTTGAGAGATTTCGCGAAGGATAAATTCGAAAAGGCCGCAAAACATCGGCGAAGGACGAAACATCGACCCTTTTCAATTTCCATCACGACTTGTCACTTGCAAAATATAAATAACGATTTTACCTAGGCTCTGAAATAAAGGGACGAACTTGTAGAACCCAGTCACACTCACTAGTTATTCGTGCTGCCCAATCAACACTCGTGATAGTAAATGTGCGAGTGCGGAAGGCTTTCACATTTGTTTTTTCCTCATTTTAGAGCCACGTGACATGCGACACGCGACATTTCATCACATACATAATGAGTTCGCTTTACGAAAAAATAACATGGTTTCAATACGAAACCGTTTAAGTTATGTGCGATGTTTTAGTTATAATTAAATGATATAGTTAATATAACGGATAGACAACTGACAAGGAGAGTTAGCTGAAATGACTTTTTCTTGAATTTTGTGCGCTGGACAAGTTCGGTAAAATTAGGCCAAGGGATTTGAGCGTACCGCTAGTGTTAAATATGCATGGCAAAATTTTTGGACCTTCTGGCCTATAAAGTGGTCGACCCTTCTAAAAGTGGACTGTTTTATAATTCAAAATGAAAGGTTTAACGTGTAGTCGGGCAGTTCTGTGTTAACCCTTACCTAGTTCTGGGATCTGTAGTTTGACAAAATAATTACGACACCAGAATTGTGGCAAGTAATATAAATTGTGTCAAGGACAGCTCATCCGATTTAGAAGTGGTTTCCGCCAATTGGTTCTGAAATAGCTTCGAAACTTTAATGTCCCCAACATAGTTGATGTTTCTTTGGTTCTGAAATAGCTTCAAAACTTTAATGTCCCCAACATAGTTGATGTTTCTTTGGTTCTGAAATTGCTTCGAAACTTTAATGTCCCCAACATAGTTGATGTTTCTTTGGTTCTGAAATAGCTTCGAAACTTTAATGTCCCCAACATAGTTGATGTTTCTTTGGTTCTGAAATAGCTCTTCCGTCCTTTTGATTCTGAGATCTCCGAATGGCCCGCGAGCGGAGCCCTCGCCTACCTACCCCGCAAGCCCGCAACACATCTGCGGAGCGGCGTGATAGCTAACATAATAACGTCCACTATAATGATTAATCTCCAGAGAAGGCGGAGCGACGTTGACAGAACGCGCGCGCAGCTCTCTTGTTTTCTTTTCGCGTAGTACACCGTCATGCGTACCGATTAATTATAACTGGTAATAGTCCTAACTGTTGTGTGTGATTAGAGGCCCACGTGGGCGAGGAAGAGGGAGACGGAGATGCAGACGGTGGGAAAGAAAAGTGGGCGGGAGAGGGAAAGGGAGTAAGGAGAGGGGGAGAAACGACGCATCTTCAAATAATTTAAAAGCCAGACTGTCTTCTCAAGTCTTTGAGGAAGACACATCCTCGGATATGAAATTACCTGAGACTCTAACCTCGAGCTATATTGATAGATAACTAAAACTTGACCATGGCATGATTGGCCACCGTCACTTGGTACCGAGTTCCTTGTACGGCACGGCACGGCTAGTCCCCTAATTAATCAAAATATCGCACACCATACTACAAGCTCTTTATACGCGCCCAATCGTCTACTTTCATAATTCCATTACACAGAAAGGGTTTTGTAATAAGTGCACACCTGATGCACGGAATCCTGAGTGTATCGTGGGCTTTTGTGCGGACGAACGTGAGCGATGAGAGGACGAAAGGAAAATCAATTGTTCATCGGCACAGACGATGGCGTAGATAAGGTCCTTTCTTTGTCGCGTCGTAGAGGCTTTTGAAGGATTATTTAATCTATCGCATAGCAAGGGTATGGAACTATCTTCCGGGCAATCCTATAACCTGGTGGTCTTCAAAAGTCGTGTCGTATTAAGAGGCTTGAAAGATCCGCAACGCCCTATTAACGTATGTACGTTTTAATTTAATTCAACTGAGACATACATAAGGCATCAGAGCATTCCCACATGAAACCGACTTCTTTATCCAATGCTTTTACCATGCGGTTGTGTAGTGTGTCAATTACGCTAGCTAGCGTGTTTTATTGAACTTCTAATTGACGCCAGGCTTAGACTTCGTTTCCAGGGCCCTAGGTTCAGGCTCGCCTTGAGCAACGAAAGCTGACGTGTTACGACATGTGGCGACGCCGACACGTCTCACGCAACACGCGCGAACCACACGTACAATCACACGGCATGATTAATCATGCGCTGCAGACAGCGGGGAGGGTGGCTGCGGAGGCGTTTACCTCGCGCTCGCAAACATGTTAACGAATTCCAACCTCGATTCATTTGTTCCTGACGCAATGCCGCGAACGGGGAACAATGGTGGCGTATGAAACACTACATTTTCCACGGTACAGCCAGTCTGATAAGTTAATATCCAGGAGTAACAATACGGCGACCACGTTAAAACATTAACGTATATGTGTAGTTATTACTATAAGAGTTAGAGTGTGTACGCATGAAGTCCTTGAAACAGCTTTCACAGCTGAAGACGGGATACGAAAGGATGTAGGGCGGGGGGGGGGGGGGGGGGCGGCGCGGCGTGTGAGAGGCGGGGCGGGGACGACGCGAGAGGTTACTCCGGGCGCGCGTGACAAATGAGCGGAGTCGTTCTCGAGAGCTCGAGCGACGCACATCAATCCACAACAATTTCCGAATGGATCGCGTGAGACGAGATGGATGGGCAGAGGGTACACATAAATTGCACTATAATGGATTTAATGGCGGAATATGAGTGGCCTTTCAACGCCTATTATGGGGGCTCTCTGCGAAGGCTTTTGTTATGAATTACTGCCGTTCTCGCGTACAATACACACAGCGGCGTTCATTTCCGACAGTTTTCTTCTAGTAGGGGCCATATAATCCAAGTTCCAAAATATGTGTTGGTGGATTTCATCAGGATACTACGATATCCTAAGTTCCCAACCCGGAAGATATTTTATGAACGGAAAAAAATCCTAGAAATCTTTATGCAAATGTCACCGCAAACACAAACAGCAGAAAGTCACACGTAATCGCATAAAGCGATGTCCCTCAGGATCGACACACGATCTTAATATGAATATTCTAGGCTGAAGGCGGTGTTCGGCATACACAATCTGGCTTATGGTAATACCCGGTTAATATATTCGGGGCACGCTAACGACCCGGTTAAGACTCGGAGCGAGTCCCGGTCGGGAACCGGATGAGCCGGTGAACTTGCGGTGTCGTCACGAGTGGGTCGCCGGAGGAAACGCGCGCCGGCACTGGCGCAATCGGCTAGCTTAATGGCCGCGCTGCGTTGCGGGTGCGGTTTTAACCGCGGGCAAGTCTCTACCTGTCTCTGTAGCACGATGACAATATTTCTAATGAACTAAATTGAAAGAAACTGAACTGTGATTTTTTTGGAAAGTATAAGAGAAGAAGTTTATTGTTTACAACAGGCCACCGAACAAATAAAATAATTCATTTCATATTCGAAAATTCAATCCAGTTATGTCAGTCTGAATTCAAATCAAAACCGTATTCCAGAACTTGGGAAGTTTCCCACGGAATTACAAATTCAGATGTATCCATTCGCATCGTCGCGCCGCCCCGCGCGCTTCCTCCGACGCTCCCGCTTCCTGAAAACAATTTGATTCCGGCCCCGGCGACCGGTTCCGCGCCGCTGCTCCAGTCAACTCGCCGCCGAATTAGCAGCAAAGAACAAAAAGAAAAACAGTTAATCGTAAATTTCGACTCAGCGGCGGCATGCAGATGATCCCCGCGCGGGAAAATTGTGAAAACTTGCCACTTCCCGCTGAAGGACGCACCTGTCCCGAGCGAAGTTTCGGGTAATCCTCGTGAGGTCTCCGTTACATCGCATCGGCATGGAGGTGTTCGTAAAAATATGTTAAATATGAGGTGCATTAAACACGTTCTCTCATACATTGAGCATATATTGCCCGTTGCATAGCCCACTAGTCAACTGGTAGGTAGGCATACCAGTTAGCATTATTTATCTCTAGGTTTTTTCACGCAGTATTTATTTAACCATTTCCACCGCCCTCAAAAACACACCTGCATATAATGATATGAACTTTTCGATCGTGTGCGGGCCATGATTTACCGATTAAAGTTATTTATAAATCACCCAAGCCTCGTCAGATTAAATTGCCATTTTGCAAATGAAATCAGTCGGCACCAGTTTTAATTGGAAGCCGAAATATAGCTTCAAATGTACGTTCGTACATGTACCTCGTGCATGTACGTTTAAAAGAAGATTTCATTCTCCAAATTCAAATTTAAATGAAATTACCGTACACTATCCGACGGTGAAATAGTTTTTTCGTTCTCTTTTAACGGACATCAACATTTAAATGCATATTTAAATCGAATCAAAATACATTTCCATTCGACTGCAAGTACATTAAAGTGTACGGAACGCGAGAATGGTATCATAATGGTCGTAAAATTTAACAAGCACTCGTTGAAAAGCTCTCATGAAACGTAGATGTCAATTTAAAATTCATGAAATACATATGAAGGTTTGTTCTACTGTTTGCCTATTCTAATTAAATTCTGAATGTAATGGCATCAAAGCGGCAATAACTTAGTCGTTCGAGGGGTCCCAGCTTTCAGCCATTAGCGCGGAGACAATAGGCCGGCTGACGAATAATAATACATGAATTATTAATATGATCGTTTCCGCACTAATTCACCCTCGAAGGCGCCGCGATCTTTGCATCCCTCGCTCACTAGACCTACCTACTCGTACATGTGTAGTGTATTTGTGTGTGTAGTGTACGTACAACCGATGTTTGATAAAACTATTATTTCAGAATGTTTATTATTAGTTTAATGTACTTGTCGTCGTATCACTGAAACAATTGCGTAAGACAATAAGTCTGCCCTTGCCACTTAACATATTATTCAAATCAAATCAAATCAAAAAACGTTTATTGCACATAATTGTTGTACAGAAGGTAGCACTTAATGCCTATGGCATTTTCCACCAGCCTACCCTTATTTACATATAGAACACGGGTAGGTGCAACAAGACAAGGTAAACAAAACAAAGTCTTATAAAATAGAAAATAGAAGGACAAATAGTATATATCTATATATATAATGCATATAATACACATATATTATTCATAATAAATAATAAACATATATAAACATATACAAAATAAAACTCAGACATTACACAACACATAATGAATTATACATTGTGAAACAAATTGTCATTATTAAATTAGTTAATTTGAAGATATAAACATACAGGATTTAAGATACAGTCAACATTTTGTTATACACACTGAGTCCTCGTACGCTGAAAAAATATGAGCAAGATGGTGGTCTTATTAATATTTTCCTTTATTGTAGTAACATAAATTTCTCATGAAACATTTCGACGTTTGTTATTTCTTGTGTGAAATTGCATAATAGCTCGGAATACATTCAATAGGTTGGAAGATTCAAAGGGGTCGGTCGGAGACCACCCTGCGCCGCCCCCCACACCCACCCGGCACAGTCGAGCGGAGGTTCTGTCCTTTCTGTGAAACGAGATCGTCTCGTTACTTCTTCAAAGAAATACGAGATGGGGACGTATTGACATAGTAAGCTTCAGAGTCTAATGGGGCGGAGAAAATAAATTTCAATAGCCTTCATCTTTGGATATTAAAATTTCGTTTCATAAAAGCTTCATGTTTTGAAGGTTGAAAGAGCGAAAATAAGCTCAGGATCCTGAGCGAAACAGATAATCGCGGTGAAGAATTTGAAAAGTTCATGAAAGAGAGGCGACATTAAATATTCATGGGAATAGCTTTTGTTGTTAGCGTACACTCCGGGGACGGGAAGGGTATGTAGACGCTCGGGAAACTGTCACTAAACTGAAGCGGGATCAATGTTAACTGGATAAATATGCCGAAAGTACAAAATGTTTTCCTTTTTTACATCGTCCAAACAAGTTCGTATTTTAGAATGTTACTTTCATTATAATTTTAAATTTACAATTTTACATTTAGATATTTTATTTATATTAAATATTAATCTAAGTACTGTGTGGGGTCGGTACTTAATAAGAATAGTCCCACTGCATCTCTCCCCGTGCATGTCGTAAAAGGCGACTAAGGGATAAGCGGCCTGCAGACACCCCGGTCGACTTGTCGCTTTCATGGAAGACATAGGCTGGCTGGGGTAGCTGGAGACTGCGGGGTTTTGCACGAAGGTCCCCAACCAAGCGGGATTAGTTTGCAGGCCTAGAGCCAATCCCAAACCAAAACAACAACAACAACAACATTATATTAATATAAAATTGTAAATGTTATTTTTACTTATATTAATTTGTGTCATTGTTAAATTTTGTTAATTGTTTGTTAACAATTTGGAAATTGTATTTAAATATTTATTAATTATTTAGATAATGAATCATAATGTAATTTTCAACATTGTATAAGCTTCAGGAAGTGTGATGATTCTGATGATAGACAGTGTGTAGGGCAAAATGGGAAATATCGCATTATGTTGTATGTGCCGTATGTGTAAAATCTAGGAATTGTAATAAGATGGTCATGCCTGTAAAATATGGTGTTACCGATTAATTTGAAATAAATAAATAAATACATTTGAAATAAATAGTTGGCTGGTTTAAATATGACCGTTGTAGCAAACAACCGTTTTGATTGTTTATTATTGAAAGTGAGTGAGTTTCTTCTATTCTATTGTTGTTGTGGCGCCGCGCGCTCAGTACGTAGTCGAGTTTGAGCTCACATCTACTCACCGCGGGCGGCGCAGAGGAGAGGCGACCGTTTGCATTACTTATTTATTACTTATTTATTATAGAAGGAAGCTCTGGTTCTCTGGCGGCGTGTACACTTGTCTATAGGTTATTTTGTGGCGCGAGTCCGAAATTCCAGGCCATGTTCACGTACGTGAGTACGACATGTCATTTTATTTATTACGTTAACTTTTTGGGATCAATCGAAGTTTCGTTGTTGTCACTTCAGCTGTCAACTGTCAACTCCATACAGTCAATAACGTGGAGTATTACCTACATCTGACGGAGAGGAGGGGGAAGCCGACGATCATGCCCCACAACAGGCCCGCGCCCGCTCGCCTCGCTCAAATAGAATAAATTTATAATGAAGTGAAAATCTCCTTAAATTCTTCTTCTACGCAAGGAAAGCCTCGTGCGACGTCTCGCCTCGGCGGGAGGGAAGGAGAAGGGAGATGGAGGGGCAGGGGAAAGGGGGAGGTTCTCGTCGCAAGCTGCTTTGATCTTATGATTGAGTTTATTTCGGAAAACAAAAAATATGCGAATAACTTGTGGAAATTTCAGAAGGGGCGCTTGTGAGATGTATAGACGTGTGTGTCGGCTGAGAGTGCGCGGAGTGCCGAGTGTCTCCGCCACTCAGCTTGACGGGCAAAGAGTCTAATAAATTGCTTCATTGAAACCATACCGAATGTATGAAGTGTTTGTGTCGTCTGTGTTTGCATTCAAACAAAACTGTGCACTGCTGGTTAAAATAAAAGTGTTCGTCTGCAGAAAATAGAACTAAATTTGGAACTCTGTCAATACAAAAAAATACAGCGGTCAAAAAAACGTAGTCTGTGGTATCGATTTCGTTCCGTTGTGCTGTTTCAAATTTCGATTGCATGAGTAAATTGTCGTGGTGAAGGAGTCAAAATAATCATAAACACAGTAGGGCTCCTCAAAGATTATTTTGGGTGCAGCTGCACTGCGCCTATTATTAAAAATCTGAACTATACCTATGAGGATCCTAGACTATGTAAAAAGCCTACTAACCTAAATGCCTATGTATTTATTATTATAAGTAAGTTGTAAATACAGTAGAATTTTTTTAAGTCCATAGCTATTTCTGATACACAATTGAAAAAGCAGAAAAAAACAATTCATTTCGTTTCAATTACGCAAATAAATTCATTCGTCCGCGGCGGCGATGGCGGCGCGCGATCCGCTGATTAAACGGACCTCTGAAAAAGAAAACCGGATGAAAAATTAATTTAAAAACTCATCACCGCCCTCTATCAGTAGTAGGTGAGTATAGCTCAATTCAATTTGCCGGTTAATCGCCGGTAGATGTCGCCCGACTGCAGATTAGCGCGGGATTCGCTCGCGATGAAAGAATACAAAGGCCTTTTATTAGGGTCTGCGGATGTACCGCAGTTTATGGGAGCGTGCCAGAGCTCCGTTTATGTTTAAAGCTTTTGTTTCTCATCTCCGACGCGGTCAGCATTTTTTCGAGTTCTGTGTTGATTTCAGTTTTCTGTTATTATCAGTAATTGTTGTGTGGTAGCGACGTTCTTTGAAATGTCGTTGCAATAGCTATGATAGGCAACATATGAACAGGTAGATATGCAACTGTTCAATGGCTAAAAGACTCAAAATTATATAATGGAAGCGAAATTCCTGCATCAGACTGGTGGGAGCGCAAGTCGTGGGGGGTGGGGAGAGGGGGCAAGAGACGCCCACCTGGACACGAAGAGCAAAGAAAATATTCTTTTGTATGGGGAATCACTAGATTCATGCTAGATTCATAATAAATACCCGTATATTGTATTGTATTGTTTATTAATCATTCATATGACAGACTGCACTTGAACTTGTCACAATTTCTTCTATCCGGTTCGATTACACTCACGAAGAAGAACCGACAAGAAACTTCGCAGGGATTATATCGGGGATTATACATATTTTTACAAGTATTTAGTATATAGCCACATAATAACACCGCCTACAGTCTTATATTGTATATTGTGTTGTATAGTATTATCAAAACCTCGTGTCCGGTTGGGCAATAAAGTTATATGGCTTAGGGAAGCGAATCTGCACAGGGCGCCATGGCGCAAAGCCATATAACTTTATTGCCCAACCGGACACGAGGTTTTGTTGCGCATCCAGGCGGGCGGTGAGAACATCACTACCATTATAAACAAAATTATAAACTTATCGATTGAATCTTGTTTGAATACTTTGCGAAACGTGGTCGTCGGTATTCTGCTGTAATTTACCAGAGTTGTTGCAGCACAACACCGATTACTCTGCTTATCCCGATTGTCGGTGTGATATGTATGTATGTATGTATGTATGTATTATAAACTCAACGTGTCTGCTGTTCGTCTGCCAGTCACATCTCTTGAACAATATATTTTTTACCAAAGTAAGATGTGATATGGCGCTGGGCGTCCGCCATTTTGAATTAAGTTACTCCCACGCAGAGGGTTCCGTAGCTATTCCCTTGCTCGCATAACGAGTGTATGCGGGGTTGTGCTGTTGTGCTCCGGACTGCTGCCGAACGTTCACCCCGTCGCCCGTGAGATGTTACAACGCTCAAAAGAATGCCATTTTCTGTATAACCGTGAAAGGTAAGATACATACTTAAAATATGTTCGTACCGTAAGAACTACATGTATGGTCCATGTATGGACTAATTTTATATTTCTTTTTTCATGAAATAGTTGTAATATAGTGTTTGAAAGATCTTTTCATGGATGCACTCGGCCTGATAAAAATCATTTATTTTCAGCTTAAATTTTGCGGCACCTATTGATTAAAGATATTGACCCTTGACATTGTTTACACAAACAATTTCGTTACCTCCCGGGAATTCTATAAATATTTCAGGTTTCAAGAATATATTTACGTTTACGAGCTACAGGTTGTGACGGACGGACAGACAGACAGACGGTCGGACGGTCGGACGGTCGGACGCACGGACACCTGACCGATTTTATAAGGGTCCCCGCCAGCGTCGCTTGCTACGGAACCCTACAACGTCTATGATACGCTACGCGAAGACGAGACGAATCCAACGATGTCCATAGAATTAGGTAAGTAGTTTAGGCTCTAGGTGAGGGAACGATGAACACACGTCATACAAACATACATTTACCCTCCATTTGACTTCCCCGCAGTCGGTTAAAAATATTTGAGAGAAAATTTTCTAAAAAAATTATCTTACACTTTCACGGCAGTGAAGCAGCTTTTGTGCGGCCGTACAAAGGCGATGAAGACTTCAGCTAACATTTCTCTGCTCCAGTAAGACAGCAGTAATTCATCCAGGCGCGGCGGGGCGCGGCGGGGCGGCACGGGGACCTGAGGGATTACCTCGCTGAAGCGATTAGAGGATCGCAGGCTCCTTCCCTTCCACTCCCGTGCCACTACCGACTACGCGGAACCGACGTAATGCTCCAACTGATTGCTCATAGTAGCTGGGGTTTTCGATGTAAATACGAGGAAATATTACGAGTAAAAAATTATAAGTGTGACGATCGATGTGCACGTGTAGGTTGACGCTGACCTGGGTTAGTACTACCGCGGTGAACTAAGATCGATTGGAAAAAAAACTAATGACAATAATTACAGAAAAACATACGAGTCGAATTGACAACTACTACTAGGTACCTTGTCTTATGAAGTGTACCGGCATGGTAGTTGGTACCTACTGCACGAATGTCTACGCTATAATGAAAGTAAGTAGCCAAACGTGTCAATGTACTTATAAATTCTCGATTTCACATTCGCTTACTTGTATTTTTAATACTCGACGCAAAAAGAGGGACGTTATGCGTTTGAAGAATTTTTAACAAATTATAAGCAAGTGTAAATGGAAAACGTATAATAAATACTCAAGCATGGCAGCCAAGTAACGACTGAACTCAGTAACGGCGGCGGCGCGGCGGCGCCATGTCGTGAATGCTCAACGGTAACGTCCAAATGAAAATTTAATTTGAGATTTAAATCAGTCCCATATGCACGGGAACGGGCGACGGAACCCTCGCAACCCTTCACACACATAAACGTCACGTTACTCCCGGCCGTTTTACATACGTCGCTAGTTATATATGTAGGAGAGGTATCGCGTAATTTGAAGCGTTCGATTGCATAAAATGGCAAATTGCAATCATAGGCTGTCACATGTAATACAATTACTAGAGACTAAAGAGGGTATCTTAAAAAAGTAAAACTAATCACTGAACTCCCACCGGTGACTAGCAAAATATGTATAACAATCAACATAACGAAAATCCTTTGTACCTACCATTTTTGGGATGGAGAATACCGAACTACCTATATATAACCTACCTCCGACACGGAGGCTCCGAGTCGGTTTTGCGTATTTACGCAAATTATAGCATTACACAACCGTATTAGGTACGTCGCTAAAAATTTTCGCCATTCGAACATTTGTCTTTCCCCAATGACATGGTGGCACTTCACTTGGCTTAGCGTATTCGCGATTGTTGCAAACATTTTAGTTTTATCTCGCTCTAAACAAGCCATTAAAGGGAGACGAAACGGAAATTTTTGCCAAATATTTGTGTGCATACAGCCAAGTGAAGTGCCGGCAATAAACTAATTAAAACAATTATCTTTTTGAAGAGTTAACAGCACCGGTTGCTATTTGACGTTTGTCCGGGCGAGTGCTAAAATGTTACGCGATAGCGTCTCCGCAATGGATTTGCGGCAGTCAGTAGTTATATCGGGTCTTGTGCGCATCAGAACCGTGCGAAAATTGGGCCCGAGGACGTGTCGCAGTAAGGCGATCGGGCGCATAAAATTATTTTACGGTGCCGAGTTATAAAAATCGCGCGCTACGCTCAATCCCTATTTCCCCGTAAAACGGCCGTAAAGACGCAGCGGAGACCATTAAAATTGTCATATATTAAAAGTTTACAGTTTCCCTCAACACGAAAACAGTCTTATAAGGTTTTCCATCTTTCATATCGGCCGCGAACTCGCGATGTTGACACAGAGAAAGGCCTTTTTGGCGTCATTTTACGAAGCTTCTTTGAGGTTCAATGTGGCTTCAACAATGGAAGTTGTAATAAAAATTCTAAAAAGGAATTTTGCTGTGCCCGCCATTGTGCTACGTCTCGCGTCGCGTCTCATAAGGGCGAGTAACACAAAACATCAAACCGCACGCGGTCTACTAGAAGTGGCAAGTGAATTTTCAAAATCCCCAAATGCACGCAACGTGAAGTTATCAACTGGCTGAAGTAAAACAATCGTACCACTTTGTCCCATTCAGTCGGACACCTTTCTGATGCATGCAAGTTAAGGCAATAAATACCTACCCTTAGGTTGATATAGGTACATTGTGCAATTCTATACATTATGTATAGAATGATTTTGTTCAAACTTTCGAAGGCCAGTTTTGTTTTTAATTTAATTTAATTCAGAATTTAAAACTACACTACCTTAAAAATCATAGCATTAAATAGAGAACTCAACCTTCGACGCCATTTTAAAGAGGCACCAAATGTTGACGTTTTAAATGCGCTTTACTACTACTTACAGAAGCATTTATTTGATTTAGGAAAACAACCAATGTGTACTTTGTTTTTTTTAGGTTATTTTTGTTTTAGGTTAGTTTTAGTTTTAATTTTATAGTTATTGTAAGTTCTTCCTGTTTATTTAATGTTTATGTTTTCTTTCTGTTTAATAAATTTCCTACTTTATATAATTAATAAATCGATCTTTTACTAGTTAAAGAAAAATGCCTTATATTATTTAGTATAACGGAATGCTGTTAATTTTTCAAAATTTTTACTTTGCTTGAACAATACACCGAAATATTGTATTCATTTCATTTCAAATAAAAACACGGGTATGAAACTAACCGAAGAACAATAGGTATTTAAAGGTATTTGTAGGGCATCATAACATTATGTGAGAGGTATGTGTAGAGACACACACACAATGTGTAGGAGGTAGCGTAGGTAGAGCTTAGCGTAAGTAGAGCAGAGCAGGCCGCAAGTTCATGATTGGTGGCGCACTTAGGTGGCGCGGCAATGGAGACAGAGCGGGCGGCAATGGCGGTGACAGGGAGGGCGGGCGTCGCGGCGGATGCGGCCGAATTCAAAATTTTATTTATTTCGACGATGAAACGACCGGAAAGGCGTGATTTTGGTAAATTTATGAAGACTTCCGAATGTAAATTAGCCGCGATGGCTGAAATGCCCCCTAAAACTCCTTATTGCAACTGCCATTAAACACGAGCACCGACATAAAGCGGACTTAACTAACGCGGAGGCTTTGTGACCCGCCTTCACGCCGCGCCGCCACCCGCCGCGAGTCGCGCTGCTTTGAATATTTTATGGAATATTATTCGGTTTATTAATTTCTGCAGATGGGAGATAGCATCGCGAGAATCTTCTCCCAGTGTTACAAATGTACAAAGTCGTCTCGGTACCTGCTCACTATATGAGCAATATTTCGTCATAATTAGTTTCCTTCGTTACCGCAGTAACTAACTACGTGTGTTTACTGCACTGCACTGAGTGCACTGAGTCTACTACTGCGTCACAATTTAAATTTGACACAAATGCAGACTTCTCGGCTTCCACAGGCGCTCCTCTCTCTCCCCAGAGATCTCCGTCTCTGAGCCTGATTCCTGCCGAACGAACAAACGCTTCACTCCTCCGCCGCGCCGCCGCCGCCGCCGCCGGCAGCAAACAGAAGGAAGCCCCAAATTTCTCCTCACCTAATTTACTGCGAGTTCTCTGACTTCGATTCCTGCGGATTTTTCCGCTCGGACTGTCAAAGGAAATTCATTTTCATGCAACACCGGCGGCCCGGATAACCTTTTGATGATCGGGCGCCCGAATTAGGTCGACCGGGTGTCGGCTTCAAATTTATGCCCGGAACGTGAGCGCCGCGCGCGCACGGCATGTCGACTCTTCCCCGCAACCAGCAGACATAATTTTTTATGTGGATATTAGCACCCGTGTGGTATTTTCACAAAAATATGCACGTATGCATATTCAGTATTACAAAAGTGAAACGATGTGGGTTGTTCGCTATCGTCTTCTATCCTATTCTTCAATTCTGTTCTATTTATTATACAAGTTAGCTACAATAGGCGAGCTTAATGCGTGGGAATTCTATTCTAACCAACCTTTGGGATGTGGGAGAAGTACATGCAGGCGATCAAGAATATTTTGTGGCAATGTCAACTGTAAAGAAATATGGTAAAAAAATACAAGCGAATACTACATATAAACTTTAATACGCACATAGACTTAAATATTATGTACATTAATGAAATGAGCGGTACTGCTGTACAAAATAATCAACTTAATGAAAAAAGAGAAGATGGGAGTTAAGATTTATGTATGCAATATATTGATATTAGTACGGTGAGACGAAAAAGGGAACTTAAATAATAGGATACGGCTCAGAAATATAAATTTATCGTTTATTTCATAAAACACAATATACGATGTAAAAAGACAGGGTGTGAGTTATCAGATATCACTTGAGCATCGTAGGGGTGACGACCGAGCTAATCGATTAGAGCTATAATTCTGTCCGAGAACTTAGCTTCGGAAGGGGAGACGAAGGTCTTCGCAGGAAGGCCGACACGAAGTCTCCGACGCGTCGCTCGATCTCCACCCTCTTCACAAAGTCTGCTTCGGAACAGCCGGACGAGGAGTAAGGCCCAGGTGGCTCGTACCGGCTATGCCGTCGCAGATGATGCAGGCGTCCTCGGACGGAGAACGTAGAACGGGGAAGTCTACGTGTAATCGTAGCAGGATCTACGTGCAGACGTAGAAGCATCTACGTGCAGACGTAGAAGCCGTAACCCTGGCTGTGGGGACTCCTCTCTCAACGCTGAGATGAACGGCTGGAAGCGTCCGACGGCGGCGGCGGTACAGCGCCGCGGCTCGTTGACAGTGGCACGGTCGCGAGGGAAACTAGTGTAACTCACGGCGGCAGATCGAGCGCGTTATATTTTATCTTGTAGCGGAGAATTATTTAACAGAAGAAGTGAAGTCTGGTTTCACTGAGACCCGCTTTTATAGACGGCAGCGCGCGTTTGTGGTGTGGCTGCGGAATGAAGTCGGCTAGCACGCAATGACGCGCACTGTACGTGGTTACCTGAATCTAAGTGGCTGAAGGCCTGTAACTCCATTAGTTGATAATATTGGACCTCTACTAGGGGTCCTCCGATGATGTCTGAATTAAAATGTAAGATAAATACAACCGAGGTGAATGTGAATTCCCGTCTATTTGGGATATATTTTAACCGCCTGGCAACCCATTAATCAACACCGCGATGTGCGATGTTGCCAAATACAGCGAACAGAAATTCCATACCGACGCTCGCTATCTTTTTCGATACGTCAAACAATATATAATTTTAGTATGGGCTGACAGCGGAAAGAGATCGTGGAAATTCACGCTCGGTAAATGATGCAAGAATGTGTGCTCGGTTACGTAGTGAGAGTGTAGTACGCCGAGATATGTGTGATTGAGTTTTCCAAAATGTAGGTTGGCAGTAATAATCTTCAAAATAACGGACGTCTCACGTGTAGCGTAGCCTTAGTACGGAGTATTTTCCTCCGTACTGGCAATGTGTCTCTGACACTTCGGTAAACGGCATTTCGACAGTCCGCTATTAAAATTCACTACGTGACAGTACCCCCTCGGCCCGTTGAAAATTTTCTGGCATCAGAAAATTTTATCCGGTGAAGGCGTACTGCACACGTGCGAAAATAAAAAAAAAAAATGTAAATATGTGTTGAGTGTGTGCATGAAAAAAATTACAAATGATTACTACGGCAATATAGGAGAAAAGTAAAAAAATTGAAAATAAAATGAATTTAACTAAAATGTTTTTTACCTACTTTTGTACCTGTGTTCCCTATGTCCTGCATTCTCATCTTTCATACATCATCTCTCTTTCCTCATCATTCCTGAACCCATCTACTCATTCATACTTCGCATACAAAGGTCGCATTCATACCATGGCATACCCCGCAATCGGTGCCTAGCACTCGCAGCTGAGTAGCCTCCTCACAACCAGAGTGCGCTCCGAACATAAGTACAAGGCGCGCACTCACCACAGACAACCCAAATACTAAGAAGGAAACCGGTAGTTGGCTCGGCTTACGGTCTGGCATCGAGAGAACATAACTCCTTGGCTTATAGTTTTCAGTCTGTCGAGCTCCCGCAGACTAGGTGAAGGCATATTTAGAGTGTCACTAACCGCACTTGGTGTCTTAGGGCTTAATTTTACGAGTAACCAACCGCTCGCATGTGAGTCTGTCTTTGCCAAACCCCAACCGGCCAACACCTTGAGAAAATGAAATAAATAAAAAAAAACTTTGTGACAAAAAAATTAAAAAAAAAGGTATTCGAGGAACAAGCTGAGTTGACAACCCTAATTGCCGAGTAAGAAAAATAAAAAAAAACAAATGAAAGAATGTTGCAGTTACATGTTTGTACGACATGTAGGTACCATGTCGGTACCATGTCGAACCATGACTGCGAACAAACAAAAAAAACAAAACTATATACACACTATGTATGTATGTATGTATGTGCACTATGTGTGATTCAACAAAATATAAAAAAAAATCGATCAATGGTCACTTCATCTCGTAACACATTAATCTGTATCTCCCAAAAACATACACCGGTGGTCATAAAAAAATATGAAAAAGCCCGCAGGGAGATTCCAAACTATTTAAAGTTTCGAACAAACGTGACTACAGCAGCATTTATCTGAACTGTAGCCTCGAGTTCACTCCTCGGGTAACCCAACCGGTAAGTATAAATGTACCAAGCATGAAGACTGACGTGTCCATCGTACTTGGTAACTTAGTGCCATGTACACCCCTACTGGAGGACCTGTACATGCAACACACACAAAATATGGAGATACAAAAAAAAAACAAAATAAAATTATTGAATCGCACAAGTGTATGTATACCTAAATGATGTTTTTTGTACAAGTTATATATTATATGAAAGTAATAATATATACTGTCAATGTAAAATGTTACAAATAAAACTTTAAGTTGTGTTGTTGCACGTCACAAAAAAAATATAGGTGTTCATGATAAAAAACTGTATGTATGGGCATGACACCTAGATGTGACAATCAGTTTTAAAACAAAATAAGCACTTTAAAAGTTGCTTCCGGAATGCCGGTAACTAGTATAAATAAAAAAAATGCTTAATGGACATGGCACCTAGTTGTGACTAGCCATTTTAAAAATAAAAGAAAGGGAAAATAGCCTTTAAGAGTAGCGTTCTGAATTACCGATACTAAAAACATTAAAAAAATTATGTTTGGGCATGGCACTTAGTTGTGACCAGCCATTTTAAAAGAAAAGAAATGATATAAACGGTTTAAATGCTGCGTTCCGAATTGCCGTTAACTAAAAACATTAAAAAAAATTATGTTTGGGCATGGCACTTAGTTGTGACCCGCCATTTTAAAAGAAAAGAAATGATATAAACAGTTGAAATGCTGCGTTCCGAATTGCCGTTAACTAAAAACATTTAAAAAAAATTATGTTTGGGCATGGCACTTAGTTGTGACCAGCCATTTTAAAAAGAAAAGAAATGCAGATAGGCCATTTAAATGTTGCCTCCGATTAGTCGGTGCCTAATAGTAATTAAAAATTGGCCAGTAACTAATAAAATGTAAAAATTTGCGAGAGCTGCGGTAACTGTGAAGCAGTTATCGCGTTGTACCTACACGGAATGGTGTCAACTATACATTTAGATATACCCACGGGGAATAATAAAACCTGAACATGGGACCTGGCTCGAGTGCTCTCCTCTCCAGCCCGTGCAGTGCCTCTCGCTTGCTGGAGGACAAACAGTTGGTGTGCCGTTCCATTCTAAACATAAAAGTTGACGTTAGAATATTTAAAATTATACAAATTACTATTATGTTGACAAGAAGATAATGTTGACCGTTGATTTCGAAAAGGTTAAAATTACTATAACAAACTGACTAGGTATTGTTTATTTCAACGGTCCGTTAAGTTGGGATTCTACGTCTAAAAGAAAGTAACGAGTTGACATGTATGTGCGTTGTGCTGGCATGAAACATCAAATTATTTTTCTATAGGTTGCCTAACTGAACTATAATCACCTAATGTTTGGAATTAAAAAAACGTTGGCTAAAAACTTGTTGTTACACAAACACAATATAAAATATAAAAAACTAGCCAACGACCCTGCGGATCAAGTCCACATGAGTACAACAAAAACTTTCACAAACACTGGTGTGGGTAATTTCATTACCTATAAGTGAAAAAATACATTATTTTTCTGCAACCTATTATCTGATATGAAAAAATATGATGGACGTGGAGACTACCTCTCAGGTTTGGAGGTATCTACTAAATTTTAAAAAAATTACACAACACAAGAACGCACAATACAAAACAAATGAAAATTTTAGCTCGCTCGTCACAATATAAGCTTATAAGGTAGCATATAGCTCCTTATAGCTTGTTAAAACCCAGAAAACCTAACAATTTACCCAAAAACCCGCCGAAGAACTAGGGATACTGCACAAATTGCACAAAAACTACAAGTTATAATAAAAATTTGCACAAATAAAATAAAATAAAAAAAACAAACTACATCCCTAGCCACAGTACCGATTACAAAGATAGATGAAGTCTATACTTTGAATATGTTCGGGCGTTGCTAGCCAACTACTGTGTGAAGATGTAAGTACACAATAACTAAGCCTACCTACTGCTCAAGTGATTCTTTACCGGTAGGCGCCACTGAGACGAAAAAGGGAACTTAAATAATAGGATACGGCTCAGAAATATAAATTTATCGTTTATTTCATAAAACACAATATACGATGTAAAAAGACAGGGTGTGAGTTATCAGATATCACTTGAGCATCGTAGGGGTGACGACCGAGCTAATCGATTAGAGCTATAATTCTGTCCGAGAACTTAGCTTCGGAAGGGGAGACGAAGGTCTTCGCAGGAAGGCCGACACGAAGTCTCCGACGCGTCGCTCGATCTCCACCCTCTTCACAAAGTCTGCTTCGGAACAGCCGGACGAGGAGTAAGGCCCAGGTGGCTCGTACCGGCTATGCCGTCGCAGATGATGCAGGCGTCCTCGGACGGAGAACGTAGAACGGGGAAGTCTACGTGTAATCGTAGCAGGATCTACGTGCAGACGTAGAAGCATCTACGTGCAGACGTAGAAGCCGTAACCCTGGCTGTGGGGACTCCTCTCTCAACGCTGAGATGAACGGCTGGAAGCGTCCGACGGCGGCGGCGGTACAGCGCCGCGGCTCGTTGACAGTGGCACGGTCGCGAGGGAAACTAGTGTAACTCACGGCGGCAGATCGAGCGCGTTATATTTTATCTTGTAGCGGAGAATTATTTAACAGAAGAAGTGAAGTCTGGTTTCACTGAGACCCGCTTTTATAGACGGCAGCGCGCGTTTGTGGTGTGGCTGCGGAATGAAGTCGGCTAGCACGCAATGACGCGCACTGTACGTGGTTACCTGAATCTAAGTGGCTGAAGGCCTGTAACTCCATTAGTTGATAATATTGGACCTCTACTAGGGGTCCTCCGATGATGTCTGAATTAAAATGTAAGATAAATACAACCGAGGTGAATGTGAATTCCCGTCTATTTGGGATATATTTTAACCGCCTGGCAACCCATTAATCAACACCGCGATGTGCGATGTTGCCAAATACAGCGAACAGAAATTCCATACCGACGCTCGCTATCTTTTTCGATACGTCAAACAATATATAATTTTAGTATGGGCTGACAGCGGAAAGAGATCGTGGAAATTCACGCTCGGTAAATGATGCAAGAATGTGTGCTCGGTTACGTAGTGAGAGTGTAGTACGCCGAGATATGTGTGATTGAGTTTTCCAAAATGTAGGTTGGCAGTAATAATCTTCAAAATAACGGACGTCTCACGTGTAGCGTAGCCTTAGTACGGAGTATTTTCCTCCGTACTGGCAATGTGTCTCTGACACTTCGGTAAACGGCATTTCGACAGTCCGCTATTAAAATTCACTACGTGACAACGGATAGAAAAACATTCTTAAATGTTTATCTTAAATACACTCATAGATGTAGAGGAGCGTAAATGCACGGGCAGATTATTCCAGAGGCGAGCTGTTTGTACTGTGAAACAGTCCGTGTAGTACGAACTTGAGTGAGCCGGTATTGCCAAGAGTAAGTCGTCAGCAGATCTTAAAGCTAGACCACGAGAAGAAGATGATTGCCGTGAGATAATTAGAACGCGAGACAAGAGTGGTTGACAAAAAAAACAGAATCTGAGAAGGCGGTGCAAGGGGCAATTTGGACAGTGCGCAAATTCAGGATTAAGGTCTCCGTCAAAGACCCTTTGGAATGAGCAATAAAATATAAAATGTACTTGAATTTTTTGGGTCAACGCATAAAATTTTCCTAAATACACTAATAGAAATACTAATAGACTAATAGAAATTAAAACCGTTCACTTAATATTTGAGAGCAGCAAGATCATTAAGTGTGCTTAGGAGAAGAGTTCCTGCGTGAGAGTTTCACAGACCACGGACATCGAGCCACTCAAAGCGAGCTCGATTTTCAGAAATATGGTTGAACGTTATATATATTTTAAGTTTAGTATTTTTGTAAGTATATACCTAATGATTCTGTGTGGATAATGCTAATAAAATAACAATAAAAAAACTTACGCAAAAGTAGTAGCTTAACAAGTTTTGACGACACAATCATAATAGTAACCTTGAGGGTTGGAACTTTCGAACCCTATCATTGTGAACTAGTCACAGCCCATCACAGCGATCGGGGCCGCGTTCTCTACTCTCTGAAACTATTGGCGTAATAAGAAAAATCTATTACATACGACATGAAATTTTAAATTTCTCGCGATTCGACTTATCGTGTATTCCCGGCTCTCATTGCGATGTGCACGTGGAAGAGCGTTTTGACACGTGTGCCCGCAAGGGCGTGTGCCGCCTGCCATACATGGACCCTGGTCTGCAGTGGAAAGGCTCACACTGCCTTATATGACCCGATTTTACTCGCATCAACCTTAGGTGTTCATTATCATATAGGCACATGAAATTAAAGAACTTTATAATTTGATGTTTTATCTTCCCGTTCAAATTAATATGTTCACCTACCAATTCTATATTTAAATCTCCACTTCTTATAAAAGAGACCGTCTGCCTGTATGTATGTATGCTTGAAGTAAACTCTGGAACCACTGAACAGATATTGATGCGGTTTGCACCAATGGAAAGAGTAGTTCTTGGGGCTCACTATAGTCTATAGAATATATACCATCACGTTAAATAGTCTTAGGGCTGAGCAGTATCAAAGAAGGAATAGTATGGATGGGAAAGAAAGAGAATATAAGAGAAGCGATCGTTTATTATAATATTTGCGTTTAAATCGGATTTTTTTTTTATGGAAACTGACACGGTTGGCTGAATCACCTACAACGTCCGTGATGCCAGCCCATAACACCGGGTGAACTAGATGCCATGTCAGTGTTTCCCCCTTTGATCGTGCCGGCTACACTAAACTGGTCGGAAAACACAAACTATTTACATAGCCGTTTTGACCGACGTTTCATTCAGTGCGGTGGTACCAACCCGGGCGGGTTAAACCCTATCACCAAGTAAGATTAGGAGGGAAGGGACCTACCTTTAGATTTGCTATTAAACCGAGTCTACCGCGAGCGAAGCCGCGACATTAATTTACATTCTTTTTTTAAGTTAAGTAGACGGGAATGCCTCATAGAATTACGCTCAAATTTCGAATCAACTTTTTGCGAATGTACATAATATGTATGTACAGCCAAGAAGGGTAGGTTTTTTATCATAACCAGCACGGCAGTAAGCGTGGCTGGGCCAAAAAGTTTAGGGGTTTGTTTCGAGGATTACTTACGATTACAAGATTTTGTATTAGAAAATATTCAGATTGCTGCCGATATTGTCAGCGACCCCAATGATCTCGAAATCGGGTTACCAACAGTTGTTTAAACTTTTGAGGTGTTTCGTTAAATAAAATCAATGCAGACGGGCAGTGCAGTGTTGTTTCCTTATCAAGTATTTCCAAGTAATAAAATGTGCCAACAAACGGTCGTATGTTATGTACGCATGCGAATGTTTCTATAATATAATTACAAGCAAAGATAGAACGACACAAAAGACGACACTCCAGTTCGAAAGCGTCAGATGCGTGAAAGGAGAAGCCTGCGATTGGCTCAATGCATCGTGTTCAAAAGCGGTAAATGAGCAACTAAAAGAAAATTCGTTTTTACTCTCACATAACGTGTTTTCAGTCGCACCCACTAATTTTCGAAGTGAAGTGCCTCTTATTTGACAAATGCGATTTCCCGACAATCACTTCTTAGACGCGTTGGAGGCTTTTAGGCAATGGGGGAGTGGAAAGCGACGTGTGAGGGAAATAACGTGTGGAAGGTAAAGAGGGGTCCATTAATGAAAGGAGTTTTTCAAGAATGAAAGTGTTTTCATGCATCATTACATTTTATTGAAAATTTAAAATGTATGTAATCTGTGTCATTAGCAGACATCGGAATCCGCGGGGCACGAATACGACCTTGTTAGGGATTGACTACGGCGATCAATAAACAATCGACACTGTTATCGATACTCATATTTATTTATTTATTGTATTTTATTCATGTCATATTTCAGACCTGAATACTTATATACCTACAGTACTTATATAAACATGTATACTTTATGTTAACGATTAAGTAAATATAATACATATTTATATAAGGTCTTTCAAAATTAGTTCATAGTACGCTAAGGGGGGGTTCTGTATCATATAGGGAGTAAAACCTATATATAAATTTTTGGACCTTGGGCTTTTTTTAAGTAAAAAATTTTTTTATGTAGGTATTTAAATAAAAAACTAGGTGGTTGATTTTTATAACCTAATCGATTCAGTTTCATAACAGTAACAAAAAAGTCTTCATTATCATTATGATGTAACACGTGTAACTTGGTAAAAAAAATCAAATTCTTTCTATTCCATACTAATAAAACTAATATTGTGCTTTGAACAGATTTGTATTGTACCTACAAAGTAAATACAACATTTGTTTATTATATCTTATTTTCTATAGAAATACTCTTAGTTTTAATAATCGACATTATTTCATATTATTCTAAAATAACGATCGATTTTCGATATTTGTGGATACATTGTCCCATCACTAAACAACCTTGAATCATTCGTGCCCCGCGGATTCCGATGTATGGTCATTAGAATAGCGACGATTGTTATGTGTTATGTAAAATATGGTCGTATGTAAGTACGTATGCATCTTCTCCTGGTAGAAACATGGTGTGTGTAATGGGTTTGCATGTAACACAAAAGGCGAGTTTAATTCTTATCATTATCATCAATACTAATAAATAATACATAAATCTGTATGGTCATGGAGTAAATTACTTTGTTTTATGAGATACCTACTGAGTTTGTAGACTCTATGTATGATACTAAAACTATATTGACGATTTTTAGAAATATTTTTAGTATGTTCCTCCATAACTCTTAAACGGATTATCGGAATTCGATGAAACTTAGTAAAAGCACATTTAGCTATACGAGACACAGGATAGGCAAAATAAAATTCAGTTCCAGTTACGCTGAGATGTGGGTCTTGTACAAACCGAATTGTTCCGCGCGCCAAAAAAATATTAAAAAAATGTCAGCCATGTAAGGTGAGCGTGTGCGTTCGTGTGACAAGGTTCTAGAAATGTAAATATTTTACAACTTCAATAGCTAACAACTATGTACTTGAAAGCTCGACTCGTTTCTTTACATCGTGAGACACGGGTAACTGCCTCGAATCGTATGTACGGTATGTTACAAGTTCGGCATGTTACAAGTTCGGCATACATCGTTCAACTCAACAAGACATCCCGTTTCTAAGGGTGTAATTTTGCAAGAGGATAGGCGGTATCGAAATATAAAATCAACTTATTATTTGTATAGGATAGGTTCATTTCCATCAGGCAATCTCAGTATAAGTATACAGATAACTAAATTTTCTGTCGAAACATTCATTGGTAGTTTTCCGATACTGACCACTGACAACATTTTGTAGCCCAATATAGACAGTTCACATTAGGTGTAGTGGTTAAGTGTGTTACTTTGGAACCCATATGCTAAAATGTTTAGAAAATTTTTAGGTTAATTAGGTGATGGAGCAAGTCAAAATTTATATAATGTAACATTTCAGAAAAATTCAGAAAACATCTAGATAAATATGCTTTTAAATCTTTCAAATCGGTTCAGTACTTTCGGAAATATACAGGATTCAAGTTGAGCTTTTTAAAAAATGCGCCGTTCGAACGCATTACCCCTGTGGCATCGCAAGGCACATTGCTGGCCGCCCTCAGTCGGAAATCAGTACGATATCACACTTAGGCAGTAGTAATGTCTCGATTATTATTATCTATACAAAAATCTGTCCACCAGTCGAAATGTTGCTTACCTCATGATGAAACATGATTATCACGTTTTCATGCTCAAAGTGTTCACTCACAGTCAACTTGCTGTTTTTTAAATATTTATTTTCGTAACCACATACATTTTCGCCACATATACATACATCACACTGTATTCCGACAATCGGAGTAACCAGAGTAATCGGTGTTTCGCAAGTAAATTACAGCACAACACCGACCACCACGTTTAGAAAAGAACCAGATATCTAGCAGCAAGTAGACACGAAAGCAGTTAGTTACCTACTACATGACTTTGGAAGAACCATGCCAAGTGCCATGCCATGACAGGTAGCTAGTCTGTCGCCCTTTAGCATGGCGCCTCGTCCTTATCCCTTAGCCACTATTTATGACATGCCGGGGAAGAGATGCAGTGGTCGTAGTCTTTTTAAGGTGACATGATAACTGGAAACGTCCATGAGATATATTTTTAAACCACGAATTTAAAAATATGGCTTAGCGAAACCCTCGACAAGGAATATTATAGATATATATAATTTGTTTTTCATGATGATATTCACTTTTAATTCTCTTCTTAAAGTTAATTCTCGAGCGTCTGGCTCAGCCACATTTTCGATTTAGGCTCCAGATTAATTACTATAAATTAAAACATGAAAGCGCGCTCCGAGAGATACGCTAAATATACTTACACAGTTTTTGCACTGCATATCCGCAGAGCCCAAAGAAAGGTTTGCTTTGTGGCGAGATTTCTCATGTCACTTTAAGTACCGGACCCACACAGAGTATTGAATACAATCAAATAAAATTAATGCAATATCTATAAACGAGTGGCAGGCAGCTCGCGCTAGTGTTCAGTGCCGGGGAGCCCTCGTGAGATGCATGCGCTGTGACGGTAGAGAGTAATGACTGCTGAGCATGCGACTCAGCAGTTAGTGTTCCACGTTGCCGGCAGCCGTGTGTAAGTAATTGTACTTGTATGAAACTTTGCCCAACTTCACTAGAAATAGAATGAAGGTCGATTCAAAGTTGTAAATAGCAGATTGCGTACGTAAATCTGCTCCGATTGTACATTTTCAGCGAGTATCGGCGCCCTCGGTGTGTCCTATCGCCCATTTCAAAAGGGGTGCTCGGAGGAGCTGTTTGACACGACTCCGCAATGATCATAACTTTTTCAACTGCGACCAAACTGTGCATGTTAACTTGGGCAGATATTGCATCTTCGCATTGTAGACTAGCGCTAGCAGTGCTAATGCTAGCAATATGTGTTTTTAATTTGTTAGGGTTCCGTACCTCAAAAGGAAAAATAGGATCACTTTGTTGTCCGTGCGTCTGCCAGTCTGTCGCGACCATTTTTTCAGGAAAGGGCAAAGGTATCAAGTTGAAATTAATAACAAATACTAAGGTCTACGGTTCCTTGGAGGTGTAAAAATTCAAGCTTCTAAGTCAACGCAATCAAAAGATATACGGAACCCTCGGTGCGCGAGTCCGACTCGCACTTGCCCGCTTTTTACAGAAAGTGCAACATATTGTGGCACCGACCGAGCCACTCATAGGGTGACATACGACGACCATAGCCATTTGGTCGTATTCGGGGGTTACGATGCCATGCCGGCTTGAAAGGTGCACATACGTCCCTCTTGAAGAACCCGATACTGTACTTGGGAGGAAATATATGGGCAGGGAGAAGATTCCAGAGTTTATTGGTGCCGTAGTCAAAAGTCGTACAAATATAACCTGTTCTGTCCATTTATTAAAAAAAAAATCCATGTACTTAATTATCGCAATGGATAAAAATACACACAAAAAGGGTAAAAAGAATATACGGGAACGTAGGACCAGGTCCAGCTTAGGCGGCAGAATCTAAATAGAAGCGAGGCAATCAGAACATTTTCCATTCCGGCCAGGTAGGTGTCTAGAATGTACGGCGCGTATGTACGTACCTAGTTATTTCTCGGTGGTGGGTGACCTAGTCAAGTGAAAGTTAGTGCTGACCGACGGGTAGAATAGCCCTGAATAACTAATTAGGCTTGCTATTTCTTTCTTTAGGCTTGATTCCGTGGACGATTTGATTCATTGTGGCACATTTTTATTTCATGAAATTGTTTTCCCAACAAAAATATGTTTCTATAATTTGTACAATGATAAGAAATTGTCTGTATTAATTGACCGCGTTGAAAGATAGCGTGGCATGTATGGATGAAGATCGTGGTGAATTCATTTCAGTGCGTCTGAATTCTACAGGCAATAATTATGTTTGTTAACCTACGACCAAATATGGTAGACGCAAAAAACATTCCAAAGTAGAAAATGCTCACCCGTATGAGGACAGTCAGTTCGGAAAGCAACATTGTGACTGAAGTGTATCCTTCACCCAATTCGTACCTGAAAAAGAACAAAACATTTTAAATTCCATGTTTTTACGAAACGAAAATAGGTAATTACATCGCAAATAAAGTAATAAAGTACTTGTATATTATGAAGTAATGATGGATCGCTTTGTTTTTAACTATAATAAACACTTTTAATTTTGAATGGACCAAAAATACGGTTCTATATTCTGCCCGTATACATTTTTGCACTTGTTTGTTTTGAATCTATAATATTCCGTGACAGCAAGACAGCCAATATCGTCCATGAAACGTAGAGTAAGGCAATATTGGAGAGGTGTGGAATTTAAAATGAACTTTACTCGATATGGCTAATTCACATTTAGCAACATGACCGTGGGCGTACACGACGCGACGTTACTTCCGGCCACGACATGCGCGTGCTTCAATTTCCGGTCCAATCTCCCGTGGCACGCCCCCTGTCGCCCGCCGTCGGGAACTGGCTAGTCGGGCAGCGACCGCGCAGGACGATGCAACTGCGAATTATTGCATTACCGGACACAACGGAACAAACTCACAGCATGGTATGGAGCAGATAGGAAAAATACAATATACGAAGAATTATTGTTTAGTACAACGTCCAGTTTTTTTTTTCAAGAAGTCTCAGTGAAATGCTGATGACGCCTTCGATACAGAATACAGAATTACTCATTCATTAAAGATGTGAAGAGTATTTTTAGTATATAATAGTCTGAAGTTTTAGTTTCTTTAAAGTTTAATAAATGATATAGTTAATTTTCAGCTGACCTTTCGAAGCATTTCCTCGAGAGAGTCCATGTCGACGGAGGAGGCGGGCTCGCCGCTCGCGCCGCCCCCGCTTCCAACTCCGTTGTTGTTGTTCGTCATAGGAGAGACGCACTTTACCATCCCACGGCTACTATCCAGTTCCGCACAGGAGGCCCGTACTTTACCATCTGACATGCACTACTCAACTCACAACGTTCGAATTTAAAATTTCAATTTGTCGGTGGTATCACTTATAGCTTGACTTATAGTTTGTGTTCGAAATGGAGCACTTTTAAACACTGATTGGTTCATTAAGGTGCTCTAAATATTTCCGTTATATTATTATATTATTTGGTACAAAAGTGGACTAGATACATTTGTATGTGTTCGTTTGTATACGCTAAAGTAATATTATAAACAATAACTATTAATTTTAGTTATTGGTTCCATAGCTAGATCGTTTGTATAATGCTTATTATCTTCAGAATAATTGTTAATTGTTTATCACTTAATTAAGAAAAGTAGTAGAAAATACGCGTAAGTACGTTAGGTAACAATAATATTTGCCTAAACCTAGTTCAGAATTATTATACTAAGTTTATGTTATTAAGCTTAATTAAGTGAGATTTTCTTGAAAACTCGCAAGTAAACACGAGGATTGTGTTGGCAATAAAAATATAATACACACACGAAAAGGGCAAACCTTTTATCATAAAAATGGCCAAAGGTCAACAGTCACAAAAAAGCCACAAAATATTATTTTGGGCGCCTCCAACAGTATAAACCTGAAACCACTGACAACATCCCAACTCCGGATAATCCCGACCACAACCCGACACATCCGCTTGACTGGCGAGTGTCATCTGCCCGTGCGTGAGATAAGGGCAGTCAAACAGGCCGGTAATGTTTGGTTTCCCTATTGAACTCGTAATTCAGTAAGAATACTCTGTTATTCTGTATGACCAAGATAATCCGATTTAATCTCGCCCAAATAATAACCGGGACTACAAAAAAATCGCACGAAAAGTAAAAAAAACAGCATCCCGATCAGCCTGGGTATGGTGCTGGCAGTTTTAATCTGTTAGGACAGACAGACGGACAGACAGACAGACAGACGGCGAGGATGTCAAAAGCACGGCTCTTTCAGCTGTAAATCGAATGAAGCCGCGATTCATCGCGACGAGCCTCTCTCCTCCCCCACCCCATCCTTCACCACATCAACCCCTCAGCCGCCGCGGGGAACGAAGGAAGGGAGAGAAGAGAGAAGCGAAGGGGGAGGCACGTCTCGCTGTTTACGGGGAAATATTAGACGCAGTGGAGGGTATTTTCTCCTTTTCACTAAGCTTTATTATTAAAATATGATTTCAAGTAATTTTAATTTAAAATTTCTTTGCGTACTCACGATTTCTTTCTTCGGATCGTAGACACCATGAGGATTATACCTAGATATACATAAAGTGTCCAAATAAATAAATAAAAGCGTGCTAGATAATTTACTACACTAACACACAGTGCATTTTATTATATTCACTTATTGCCGTTTGCCTTTTTTCTTATTACGAATTTTTAAAATTAAATATATGAATTTTGTTACAATTTTAGAAATTTCATGTGTTTTAATGTTGATGTTTTATTTTTTTTTTTTTTTTTATTACTTCGACATGTATTTTTAAAGCTTAAATGTAAACAGCTTTTTAATGTATTTAATAAATAACAAAAAAGTAATACTAATAACTAAAGAAATAAACCTACCTAACAAACATTAAAATAACTATCAAAAGGGGCATTTTCAAATGTTCCTAGAACACTTGCTGCATTACCCCGCTGGATGGCAAGGCTTACCCTTTGAATGAAGTAGGCCCTTGATTGCGGGACGCCAGTTGCGTCCACCAGCAGAGGCCCAAGCCTCTTCAAGAAGCTTTTGGCTTCAAGCTTAAATGTTGAATGCTGTATAATTATGTATGCAATTATACAATAAATAATGGTTTGATTTAGTAATCATCATTACAATACCCTTAACTTATAGACAACATTTCCGATACTCGGTAGCATAAACAGCATGATTATTGATAACTAACAAATACATATTTTTTTCAAGTAGGTATATAAATGTAAAAATATTTGTAACAAAAATAAGGTTTTTTCACTGCTATACCTACGGTTAAAATATTCTCATGCTACGACTTCCTACGAAAATGCCTAGGTATACACTGTTTCTGTTCTCCGTGGAAATAGCTTGCCTCCAGCAGCGCGACGAGGAATGCGTGCGCTCTTCATAATGTATTACTCAAATTTCACCGACATTACAACCGACTCGTAAACAAAAGTCGTAACCTTGCCCGCGATCCTGATTTACTTTTAATGACTTTTTCATAAAAATAATTTGTGCCGCAAGCCCGCTTCACGATCACGTCGATAGCGACCTTGTGCGAGCGTCGCGTAATGTTATATATAATGGAAAAACAAAATTTAGTACCACACATTAAAAGGGGTCATAAAAATGCTTCATATTAAATTTTTTTTCTGATGATTTATATTGTAATGCTAAGCAAGTATTCACTCAGAATTTAATGTGGTTTATGAAAATATACACCTGTTCTGTCAGAATTTTAACTTTAAAAATAAATAAGTAAATCTCTTTCAGACTGCAATTATTGTAGTTGATAGATCAGGTCAGGTCTAGATAGATCAGATCAGGTCTATTAGGCGGAATTGCCCGTAAATTGCAGATAAAAGTAATACAGCAAGTATTGCTGAAAACTGTAAAAAAGAGGTCAGGTTATTGCAGATTTTCGCTCATTTAAGGAATAGATGCGATCCAGCAATAACGGCCTCCATGTTTTTTTATTTGAAAAAAAAAAAAAAACGAACGTTGGTGATTTGAGCTCCAAAATTATCCATTAAAATGTTGCCAGTGATTGCTGAATTACCCTGTATAGAAGGATGTATTGCATGTAATTTAACGGAAGAAATTATATACAACTAGATTTTTGCCCGCGGCTTCACTCGCGGCATTGTAGGTTATGCTTAATTGGTGTTCTTAATTGGTGGTAATACGCAATATACATACACGGTGTTGCAGTTGCCCCCGTAATATTTTTAACTGACATAAGGGGGTTATTCTATATGTGAAAGTAAACAACTTCTGTAAAGAAAAAAAATTTGTTGAAACAAAAAAAAAATTTTTTTTCTATGCCTACTAATTTTAAATATCTATTCTCAAAATGTATGTAGAAAAAAAATTTTTTTTTCTTCAAATAAAAAAGTCGTAGAACAAAAATTGTTCTATTTCACGTACAGAATCACCCCCTTTCGGGTTTTACGGTTGGGGTTGCAACACCGTATTCTCTCTCTCTCTATACCTCCTTCCCTCCTATTACTTAGCTTACCTTAGGCACACAATGTTTCATCTGCAAACAAATTGTATTTATTTACAATAATTTGCTACATACTAAACCAAAACAAAAGAAAATGCAGAAAAGACAATTGGGTCCAAACCAGCAATTTTTTTTTTAAATGGGTCCTCAAAATGGGTCGAAACCTTCCGAGATCAAATAAACTGTGCGCCGGAAAACGAATTAGAAAATTTCAACATTATAAAATTGTCGTCACCATCATTAACTTATCCGACAAATTTTGAGCCAGAATTTTGTTTCGCTTGTGCCTTAATCAGAGTGCCGAGGTGTATTTCCATTTTGGTCGCCGCCGTCTGTACGATTCCCTCGGTAATGAGGGAACGGACGACTAAACGAAGAAAAAAAAACTCGACTCGATGAAAACACGGCGCCGCGCCGCCGCCCCGGTGGCGGAAACGCGGACAGAGGGTGCTGTTTTTTTTTAGCAAGAGTAGAGCTGTCGTATAATAGACGGCTAACTTTTTTTTAAATTTTACAGGAAGACGGGAAATTGAATTATTTAATAGGAATCGCCCTAAGGGCAAGGGGAGAAATGAAGATTCTCGGCTGCATTGTGACGCAAACGCATAGAACAAATTGTGACAAGTTCGAGTGCAGTATTACTGCCATAAGAATGCACAACAAACAATTAGCAATAAACACCCGAGCATCCATCCAGCGAAATATAATTTGTACTTATTTACCTACAGAATGTCCTAATAGGTAACCGTAATAATAAATTATTCAGACATTCGCTCCCGCACCGCATTTAAAACAAATAAAACTCGTTTTACGCAGTGAAGTCGGACAAATACACCACGTTACGTACTCTATATATAAATATAATCTAAAAAGCCCAAAATAAAATAATATATATATATAGAATAATAGTTCAAAATATTTGCAAGCAGTCTAGTCTAACTAATTTACGCGTATAAACTTTATAGTCTCAAGAATACCTCACTACAAACGATATCCTCTTGAAGTTCGCGAATAATTTATGTTCCTCTTCAAACACTCCTTCAGTTGACAAAACAATTCGTTTCGTTCAATTCGGATGAAACCATAATGGAAGTTAAACAAGAATCTTTTGATCTTGAGAACGAAACCCTTTCTGCATTCATCAATTCCAAGGCTCTATACAACATTAAGCCTCAAGGGTTTGAGCCACTTTTAACAAAAGTAAGCAAAGGCGTATGTTTTTATGCAAACGTATTTGCCCTCTATTTATTTCTTCCGTTCGATCTGGAGTAGCCAGGACATATTATTTTACACTGAAATCAATTGAAATAACTTAAACACGTAAATAATCAGCACAAACATTCTAAATTTTAAACACGAGTAAAGGGACTCGAAGAATTCGATTCTATAAATTTTTTCAAACATACACCACGAATACCGAGTACAACTTTGACGGATTGCGTTAACGTACAGTTTCTGGTTCAAGTAAAATAATGACGTTCCCAGTACATGGCGGACGGCGACGATGTATTTCAGCACGCTTCACCTAAAAGTTGAAAATAAAATAACACGACGGCGTTTTATGGTCTACATTAAGGTGTCATGAGACCTGAGAAAAATATCTGAAACAAAAACTCGCCAAGACATCTCAGAACAAAGCAAAACTTTCTTTGAGTTTAATTCAACTTTTTCATTACTATAATTGAACTCTTTCAATTTACAGCCAAAAATACTTCAATCCACAAGTGTGAAAGCGATAAACATTCGTTTTCCAATATACATTCGATATACATTCGTAAATGTTCGCATCATTAATAAATATTTCAAATACCACAGGCGAACAATCGGTTCCCTTAGCCTATTTTATGGGTACTACCATGGCCGATGCTCTGACGAATTGGCTTCCCTCATCCCTCCTGCTCCCATCCGTATCGGCCACACGCGCTGGACTCTCTTGCACCATATGATATTGGCACCCAATTTCTGCGACACATCATTTCTCGAAATCGTTGCTGTGTCTTACGGCGAAAATATGGATCGGTCTTCCGGTGAGTGTGTTCCCTACTACCTATAAACCTGTGGATCTATCTTCAAAATCCACCCGCCTGATTTTCCATTGAGCTTTTAGCACCGCCACCCGTGTCGACTGTTGCTGTGCCGGCAAAAAAAAACGCTGGTTCAGCCCCTTCCTTTTGAACTCCTTCAGTAACGATAAAAACATATTTGAACCCACTCCTGCCCTCCAGCTTGCAATCGGCGACATCACAACACAATATCCTAAATTAAAACTTCCTTCATCGCCGACCCTTCCTTAGAATCCTTTGCCTCGTCTTTGAAAGCCTTTATAAATAAGGAGGTTGGTGGGCGAGGGAAGTAGCCATATTTCGTGGAACTGTAAAATCAAGATGATATTGAAGACGACGACGAGTTGATAGAAAATGTCGGGTTTGCTTCCATTTTGCTTGTATTCAGTTGAAAACTTTTGTTCCGTTTAATTAGAAGTGACGATCAAGGAGAGGGTCTCTCAGGGTCAGGGTAAACTTCGCACTTTGTTTTATCAGTAATCAAATCAGCCCAGGCAATAATGATACACACATACATAACGTCATGCCTGTTTCACAGCGGTGTAGGCAGAGACAACGCATCCTCACGTGCCACGATGCTGACACACCTCTGCCATCTCTTCCACTCTCATATTTTTTTTTTATTGACAGCGCGACATATGGCGCCGAACCACCCATAAGGTGTCTAACGACGCCCATGGACATTCGGTCGTATGCGGGGGTTGCGAATGCCATGCCGGCCTGACAGGTGCCCATTCACGCCCCTGTTGAAGGACCCGAGACTGTACTTGGGGGAAATATATGGGCAGGGAGAGCGTTCCAGAGTTTACCGGTTCTGTAGAGGAATGATCTGCAGAATCGATTGGTACGCATCCGCGGTAAGTCCAGCGTGTAGGGATGCAATCCCTGCCCAGTGCGCGTGGTGCGAAGGTGGAAAGGGGACGCCGGGATCGCATTAAACAGCTCCTCCGAGTACTCCCCATGGAATAAGCGATAGAACACACTTAGGGAGCCGACATCCCTACGGTGTTGCAGTGGTTCAAGATCGCAGGACACTGTTCTTCATGTATGCTCGTCCGTTACGAGTACTACGCACTTGATCCTTTTAGCAATAATGATATAATAATTTCATATTATTGAACTACTAGCTTCTGCCTGCGACTTTACTCGCGTTAAAAATAGCCCATTCTATAAGTATGTCCGCTACCGCAGTGCAACATTTTAGATTCCCAAGTGCCCTGAACGAGTCGTTTGAGCATAACAAACACACAGACAGACACAATCAAGTTTTTATTCCAAATGGATCCGGCAAATCATGCGCTCTACCAAAATTATCAAATGCCTTCAGTGGCTATTTTGTTCCACCTTGATATGCAACAGTCTCGGGTACGAGTCATCGAGAGGGACGTGAATAGGCGCCTGTCAAAACCCCGCATGCGACCGAGTCTCCATGGGCGTCGTAAGACACCTTATGGGTGTTTATATAAAAATATAAGCGTTTACTTTGATTGGGCCGTGAAGTCGAATGACCGATCTAAAGACGACTATAGCCTCGTTTAACAGTTATCTGTCAGTTTAAGTTACATTTCTAAAACAGTTGACAGGAGTTCACCGGCGACTAAATTTTAGCAGAAAGTGGTGAACTCAGTCATAAATCGTAATAACTGTGAAATAATTTTGGAAAGCGAGCCTGTGTAAGCTGGTTGTTGTGAAGCTTTGTCGCGAACTATAAATATTCAAGGCAACTCCCAAAATATTATTATCTAAGTCTACGCAACGTTGAGTTGACTAGCAGAAAGCTCATTTCACGGTGAGCGCTCGTCCGCACCGTAAGCTGCTTACAGATATGATCTCAAGACTTGTTGAGGCTTTATTTAGGTAGAGCTTGCGCCGGCTTCAAACGCACGTGCTCGTCCCGCCTCGCCTCGAAGTAATTCCCGCGATTACATCGCGATTCTTGAACCTATAAACTAAATTGGGGCGTGACAATTAATTCAGAGGTCTCAAATATTGCACGCAGGAGTTTTTTATTACTTTTGATGTATAAAAATCTATACCGGAACGCGAGGATTTTTCGGGGCTGGAGTGAATTGCGGTTTCGTAACATTAACGGTGACAGCGACGCTCGCGAGTAATGTAATTTTTTAATAATATCATTCGATTACAATTTTATTGGCAAATAAACATTTATTTTTGTGACGATTTACAGTAAGCCTTACCAGAGTAAAGTTATTGGAATTCAAAATTATGTTCTATACCTATAATGTCAAACTCAGTTTAAAGTTCTACTGAGCTTCCCAGTAGAACTTTTAAACCGATTTAGGCAATTGGATGTACTCATACTTTGAGAACTATATTTTATTATAAAAATAAGCGAAAAATATAATATTAAAAATCCCAAGTTGACTTCTAGTGTCCGACGCGAAATACGACTTTGATGACGACAGCATAAGATTCAATATTGAATCGTGCAAGTTGACTGAACGCAGGAGATTGCGTCATACCTACTAGGAAACATGCAATCAACGATTCGAAAATTTGGAGAGATACATCATCGACCCGGTGGCGGAATTGGTAACGCGCTGGCGGCTCAAGCCGGAGTTCCAGGTTCGAATCCAGGTCGTGACGTATTTTTTCTCTTCATTTTCGGAATTGCATTTATCTAATGAAGGACTACTAATGTTGAATGTACTAAGTTAACTACGTTGATACAAATTACGTGTCAAAGTTTGACTAAGGCTCTTTACTTAATTAATAAGTCTTTGAAGTCAGAACTCCCAGTAAAATTGTTAATCTTCCTCTCAAGCTGTGTTTTCGACAGAGTGTAGGCGATGTTATTATGTGGCTAGTCTCTAAAATACTTGTAATATTAAATATGAAGAAAACAAATACCCTGCGAAGTTTTCTTGCCGGTTCTTCTTTGGGAGTGTAATCGAACCGGATAGGACAACTTGTGACAAGTTCGAGTGCAGTCTAACTGTCATATAAATAAACAATAAAGTGTTTCTATTTTTAATTAGAAAAATGCAAATCGAAAATCATTGGAAAAAATACATCCCGACCAGGAGACGAACCTGGGTCTCTGGCTTGAGCTGCCAACGCGATAACCAACTACGCAACCGGGCCGTGACGTATTATCTCCAAATTTTCGATCTTATTGCACCTTCATGCATGAGAAATATATATAAAGCGAGTACGTGCTTAGTACTAACATATAAACATAAAATATTAATAAAGTGTTTCTATCAGTGTGCCATGTGATTTGTTGGAGTCCAGTTGTCTCAAGAGAAGAAGACACGACGGACACGACCAGCCGGAAGTGGACACCGTCAGCGCCTTCTGTCTCTCCGCCGAGATCCGGAACGCACCTGAACCCTCGTCTACGGAAACTACCCGCACTGGCCACAGCTACAATCTTCGTCAACGACGGACGGAGATCTAACAGTTCTCTGCCAACCGTCGCACCAGGCAGAGTGCTCATGATGATGGGCCACGTTTCGGGCCATACGCTTGGCCCGAAACGTCGAGCCACATAGCTCGTGAAGAACCGTGAGTAAAGCTGTTTTGTTTAAAAATAATGTCTAACAACCACGGTAATTTAAAAAACCATATATGAAACATTAACTCTGACATTACCTTCCTTTGAGTTCGTTCGCAATTGGGTAAAAAACCGGTCAAGTGCGAGTCGCACTCGCGCACCGAGGGTTCCGTACGACGTAATTGGCTGGTTTTTACATCGAAGCTTCGGGCACGGAGGGCAAGAAGATGTTGTTTTGAGCTGGGCAGTAACGATGTTCGAGGAAGGCAGTGAGCGTTAAAGCCTAATAAATTGATAAGCATATTAAGTTATTTTACTTTAGAATTGGCACTATAATCACACCAGGTTTGACGCTTGAATATATTACTGTTTTTACTATAGAGCAAAAACAAATGTGAAAAACACGTTTCTTGTATGGGGGCCTCGCTAATTTTTTTTTATTATTTGTTAGTATATCCTCCATGACAACACAATATATTCTGTGAAAATTTCAACCGGCTACCTATTACGGTTCAAAAGATAGAGCCCTTTAAATGTAGTACAGATGGACGGACGGACGGACAGACATAAAGACAGACAGACGGCGTAGGATTAATAATAGATACCCGTACCGTACGGATACGGAACTCTAAAAATGTTCATGCAATGTCTTCGCGCGTGACAGAAGTGTGTCATCGGACTCCACGACGACGACGACGTAGACGGGAGGGGAGCCCTCAATATGCATAGTCACGGACCTAGCGTCATTACATTATCAGTGTTTGTCCAGCCGTGTGTCTGGAGCCTAGCGCGGCGGGGTTACTCGATTAATATCGTAGTGATGTGGGTGAGCACCGCCCTGCATATGATGTCGTGATTACGTCTGCGCACGTTACATATTGGTATATGAACGCACTTACCGCGTACAGTAATAGCCTCCAGTATGTAAATTAATATACCTACTCAAAAAGAGCAATGTCACCATTGATATCTATTTTATAGATTGGCCCATCCCATACATCACTCCCGAAAAAATATGTTCTCGACGAGACCTGCATATAATGTAGATTTCACGGACAGCCGCTTCATACGGCATAGCATCCTCGTAGGGATCGTGTCATCATCACAATACTGTGTGTGCGTGCGCGCACACTTGTACCGACGTCTAGCACAGGTTGCATCGTACGACGTTCGATCTATAAAATAGATGTCGATGAATGCCACTTATGGCATTTCACGAATATTCGATGGTTAAACACTCTAATTTAGCAGACAAACAATAGTTACATAGTAAACAATGGTGAGAGAAATAGGACACATTTTGTAATATCTCACAACCACCACATCCACAACGCAATCATAAGAACTAAGATGTATTTATTAACTTTAACATAATTAAATTATGGGTACAGGGACCAATAAATTGTTTCGTATTCTGTTTAAATTTCCAATCGTTCAATTCAGTTTTCTTAAGAAATAAATAAAACAATAAATCTATAATTTCGTCTTTTTAGGGTTCCGCATCCGTCGTACCCTATTGCTAAGCCTACGCCGTCTGTCTGTCTGTCTGTCCGTCTGGCTGTATCTCTTGAACCGTAATAGGTAGCCCGTTTAAATTTTCACAGAATTTGTGTTGCTATGCCCGATATAACAAATAATAAAAATAAGAAAAAGTAAAAAATTCACGGGGGTCCCCATATAACAAAATAAAAAGTGTATGCGCGCCATCTATCGAAAAGAGTATGAAGCATTTGAACTAATCATGAATTTTAACTAAAATGAAGCATTTCATAAAACACGCCATAGATGGCGTGAGTGGCGCTGACCATGGCATGGCGATACGGAACCCTCGGTGTGCGACTTCGACTCGCACTTGGCCGGTTTTTTATGAAAACCAATTCTTGTTAGGCCAACCATTGGTACCTGAAACACGAAACAGCCAAATGCATCTCACCTCGCGATACTGCGCTCGGCGAGGCCAGCTGTTTTGCGGATTATAGAAGCGCTATCCAGCTTGTTAATACGATTCCTTCTCCCAGTCCAGTCCCTAGACCAGTATAGCCAGAAATCTTAAGGGAAGTCTCCGGTATGGCACCTACCATTTTGGAGGTGATATTGGCTGGTAGGATCATCTGCTTTGGTTCCTCTAACTCAGCCACCCATAACGGATTACATAAAAATAATTAATAAACATATAAAAAATAATAATATTATTGTTCCCACAGAGACTACGACAGTCTTTAGTAGAAATGTCGATACAAATAAACATGTTTACTCTATCCCAAGTGGTAAAGAAGTGATCGTTCTATTACGTTAGTATGGGATAGCACAGAGAATATTATATCTCATATAGAGATGAACTGCACTCGATCTCAATCATTTAAAACCTACTGTTAACGCAAGTTCCAGCATTACAATCAATGTATTTGGGATGAATAAACAGGAAAAGCTCGTTGCACGTTCGAAATATTTAAATATCCGGGTTACACATCACTCGTGACGCCGCCGCCGCCCGGGACGACGACGACGACGCCCGCACAATGGTGCGTGTTTGCTTTTCACGCACCATTTCAGATTAATTTTATTATAACGCTTTGACGCCCCCGATGTGTCCGGGGGCGGAGGCGGCAGCGCGGCAGCGGGGAGAGGCAGTATTAATTAAAATCGATTATTTATTCATATTAATTATCAAACCGTGCATTGGACCTATGAAAGCTTTCCTCAGGAAGGATCTACTTCCGGGTATAAATGAAGATGGTTTAATGAATTTTAATATAAAGCTAATAAGAAATAGTCCCGTTGAATATTGCCTTCCATGACTTCATGTTTAAAATGAACCGTTTATTGTTATGAAAGTGAGGTACATGCATAAGTAGAGAAAATAAATTAAAATTATTGTATTGTAATATGCACCGTTGCGAATACGCAGGAAATATCCTACCACCTAAATCAGCCATGTCTGTCTATGGCAATAATAAAATAAAAGTAAGAATGCATACTAATTCCAGAGTTCCCTCCGCCAGTAAGTAGGGAGTTTACCTCAAGACGTCAGTACCGGTAGTTTAGGTTGTGTTTGTGACAATCGAGTTTGTTTGTTTTTTTTTTCTATCTATCTTTCCTATATTAATTTGACTTTGGCTGTAATGATTATATAATAAATAAATAAATAAACAAATAAATTAAGCGTCGCAGCCTCGGCAGATCCATTTCTGCCGAGGGGATTTTTTATTTATAAGTTAATTACTTTTTTATTTTAGAAATATAAGTTTAGTTTTTTTATTAATTAATTGAAAAAGTCTAATTTAGGTTCAATACATTTAATAATACCTAATAAAATAATAATTATTTGAAATAAACTGTAAAATGTACTCGTATGAGTAATTTATCATAGGAACTAATCACAGTCTCTAGATTTTTCATTTTTATTTTTAATTTCTAATTAAAACAACAACAAAAAACGCTAAGTCATAAATAAAGTTATGGGTGCAGTTGTGAGGTAATTTCATCATAGTGCCGAGGGTAGAGACAAACGCTGTGTTTCAGGCGGATGTCGGACGCGCGTTCTACAAACCTATATAACCTGATACTAGACCTACACACACATTACGGCAGGTGCAATTACCTGGATGCAGAGATATAATTACAAACAAACGTATTGATGCGTTTTCTCGCGGCTTCACTCACGCAAATTTCTACTTAACAAAATGCTCACCACTGACTTGACTGATTGAAGCATGAAATTTTGCACAGGCGTTCCTTATATAACGTAGGTGAGCACTAAGAAAGGATTTTGAATATTAATTCCCTAAGGGGGCTAAATAGGTGATGAAAGTTTGTATGGAAGTTCGTAATTTTTTAAGTTTTGAATATAGAAAAACCTACAATGCCGCGAGTGAAGCCGCGGACAAAAAGCTAGTTGCTAATAAAGTCGGGACCTCATGTAACATTTCACATTAACAAGTACCCCAGTTAGCTCGTCGAAGTATTTTTACTGAGCTGGTGAGGAGTCTTCACAATCTTCGTTCACAATAATAAAAAACTTGTGGGAGTTTTCATAAAACCTGTCATGGTTGGCCACATCATCATTCACATGTTTGATCCCATTAAACAGTAGTACATACATACATACATAGCGTCACGCCTGTTTCCCGGTGGGGTAGGCAGAGACAACGGATCTCCACGTACCACGATCCTGACACACCTCTGCCGCCTCTTCCACTCCCATAATGTTCTTCATGCATGCTCGTCGGTTACGGGTACTAAGCACTTGCCCCTTTTTGAGCACATGCCCGATCTGGTCCAGATACGTGCGTCTAGGGCGACCCTTCCCGACTCTTCCACTCACATTTGCTTCATAAATTTCTTTCTTTAGTCTCCTATCATCCATTCTTCCAACATGACCGAACCACCGAAGCACCCCTTTCTCAATCCTTGTCACTATATCTTCTTTCAACCCACAGCGCTCTCGCAGTACACTATTTCTCAACAGTAGTCTAACCAGGGAAACAACAAAATATGGCCAGACTTCAATGTATGTATAGCTTAGATTACCTATGTTTTATCTGTGATTATTACGCTGTCTGTTTTATAACAATAAATAAATAAAAAATAAACAAATAAATAAATCATCTGCTACATACCACGATATGATCCCATTACACCTTGTTTGTGTCAGAGCTAAGTGCCATATCAGTGCTTCCCTTTGGACGTTTCTGAAGTAGTCGTGTGCAGTGAATTATTGTCGTACAAGTAAGAGCCCCCAGTATAATGTTGCCGTCCTTGGACTCAATAAGCGCTAGTATGTGGAATTGTCTACCGGTGAGTGTTTCCCAATACTTTCAACCTGGCAGTCTTCAAACTTCGTCGTATTAACAAGCTGGATAGCGCTTCTGTAGTCCGCTAATCTGCTGGTGTGGTGTCTCACTAAGCGTGGTTTCACGAGGTGAGGTGAATTTGGCTGTTTCAGTATCTCTGCTCCCTCGGCACAGTCTGGTTTTCATAAAAAACCGGCCAAGTGCGAGTCGAACTAGCGCACCGAGGGTTCCGTATCGCCATGCCATGGTCAGCGCCACTCAAGACATCTATCTATTAGTTAAAATGCTTCACCCTTTTCAGTAGATGTCGCGCGCATACACTTTTTGGATTCTAGTATGGGGAAACCCGTGAATTTTTTACTTTTTCTTATTTTTATTATTTGTTGTTACATAATAAATAACACATAATCTGTGAAAATTTCAACGGGCTACCTATTACGGTTCAAGAGATACAGCCCTCGGACAGACGGACATACAGACAGACAAACAGACAGACAGACAGACGGCGTAGGCTTAGTAATAGGGTCCCGTACGACGGAGAAAGAACCAATGTATTCTCGACATACGAAAACGTAGCCTAAAATTTAACTTTTCCTAAATTCTAGAATATTGTAAGCTCCTCGTAACCGCTTACGTTTCTTCACAACTTAGCCAGTCAGCGCTGCAGCGCAGCGAATTAAGCTCATCGCAGCTTATTTACAGCGGCCATTAGCTCGAGAACACAAGCTGACATTAAGCTACAGATTACTTCATTAGCCCCTGTCCAGATTGTGCCGAAAAATTATTGCATTGCGGCCTCGCGCAGTACCTACCTAGCTACCTATGTGGGCAATATGAAAATGGTATCGTAAGGGATGCAGGCACATTGCCTTTTTAATTCATATCACTATATTAATCGACTCTGAAACATCCAAAGGTTGACTGAAAGAAATCTCTGTAAATGATAATTCCGAATGTTCGATATATTGTGCTTATTTATGTAAAAATGTGTTCACCAATAAAGTATTATCTAACCATATGTTCTATACATCCTTAAAATATTACGAGTATATCTGTCTATTTTAATGGACACCTTTCATTATTTCCGTCGACTTCTACGATGTATGTTGCAGGGGAAATGTTGGACCGTGCTGCGGTCAATGTCGTACATATTCTCTGCACACACCAGTAGAGATATCTCCCGCAACATGTCCCGCGGCACGCAAATGCCGCGCCATGTTCCATGCAACATTCTAGCAACGTTGCACGCAGCACGTAGACTCTATGGTGTGCGGCATGTTGCAACGGTATACCCCCTAGTGAATCCAATGCTTCGAAACAGCCTAAGAAACAGTGTTATGATTCGAAAATAGAATTTGGTCAAGTACACGAACCGGATAGACACGTTTAAGTTTTTTTTATAGGGAAACTGGAACGGCGGCTGTGCCCAGAAGTCCACCGGACAATCAGATAGAGCCAATAACACCACTCCTCGCTATTACCACGCTCAGTGAGATGCCATGCCAGTGGCAATGGTGAAAAAAGATTTTCGTCGATTTTATTGACAGGCTTTTTGAAGACCCCCAATTGTAGGAGCTAGAGCACACGCGCTCACCAGAAGATCATACCATATTTTTGCGCAAATGTGAAACACAAGTAGGTGTGTCAAGACGGTGCCATGTGGAGATTCGTTGTCTCTGCCTACTCTATTGGAAGACAGGTGTTATGTACGATTTGGTTTGGCGCATACTGCGAGCCGTTTTAGTGCATTTGCGACTTGACTTGTTTTAGTTTGTGCCTCTTTTTTAGGTTAGACGACGCAAAAAATTTATCTGATGGATATTAGAAATCTCAACTCAAACTATCACAATAAAATATTTTATTATGTACTAAAACTGTATTTGTCATGCTTCCAAACACATAGCAAGTGCGATAACGCGAAGACTCCTGAAAAGAAAAATAAATGACAAAATGCGTAGAATGAAGTCAGTAAAGAAAGAGCGTGCATTTTCTTCTCAAGGCCAAAATAACAACAACAAGAAAACACGCACACACATTATAATAAAATAAAATATATAAAATAAAAAATTCTAATAGAATAAGTTCTATATTCAATGAATGTATAGAATAAGTTCTATATTCTTGAAGTTCTATATTCAAGCCCGTGACAGAAATGCAGAACAAGAAACACAAAAAAACAATATCGCAAAATTAAAATATGCTTAACAAACCATTGCCTTATTAACACTTTCTGATATAATATATGATAAGAACTACCAAATCCATGTATCAAATAGTCAAGACAGATTTGCAGTCCCTAAAGGTGCTATGAATCTTTATCTTTTCATCTCCAAATTATCTAAGAGGACAATATCATTTTGGTCAGAATAAATTATATCCTGTTTTGCGAGTCCACCGACGAGTAAGACAGGAAGTCACGTATGCCACGAGACATCTAGGCTTGCGTGTTCGTTCATAAGAGAGCCGAGCTTGTGTTTTAAGCCTGCGATTGCGCTAGACGAGACGCTAGCTAGGTTATGTTTGTCAGAAAGTCCTAACCTGAACAAATCCGTTTCGTTCTCTCACCAATTCCCTATCGCTCTATCGCGACTTTTTTCTAGTGTCTTACCTTAAGTTGAATGGTCAATTGTAATTTTCCAGTCACTAAGATTGGACTATTTCATACCGCACGTGTCTACGTCTATAATATTGGCTGCTAAAATCTAAAAGCGGTACTAACGTTGTACGGAAAATTGTGCTAAAAATAAATTAAAATTAATAAGTTATAGTAAGAATTTTGGTTAATTTGTACATAATATTAGAATAGGAAAATTATTCTAATGTGCCAAATAAGAAACTATATGTGAAACTCAAATCAAACTGGAACTTGAAACTTTGTAGCGCCCTCCCGCCAGTTCTCCCACAACAGCCATGTCGAAGAAACCATAGGGTGTTCAGTTAAACTAAAAGGAATATAACGTGTATATAATTACAATCTACACACGTAAAAACACTAAACTCATAACCATAAGCCCTCCGGGTCTGCTGGAAATCAAACCACCATAATAAATTATTCAAAAGACTATCTCAAGAAAATTGTCGAGGATCATTGATATAATAACCCCAGTCTATATTATAATATAAACCTAGTTATATTATAACCCTAGTCTACATTATAACCTTAGTTTATACGTTATGATATGATATCTATGTCAAGTACATAATAAACAAGGCAGCAATGAGGAATAAGACTGTGGACTCCTATCGTTTACGAGCTCATCCAAATATCGTTGCACCTGGGAACAGAACTACCACCGAGGACCCAGTCCGGTCGAGTTCAGACCGTATATTTTACACTCGGCTCGCTGTATAGGCCACCGCATGGATGGCAATAACCAGAAATTGCATTTTCAATCATTGCATACATTTATCTTCTCATCAACCGCGCTGGTCGGCATGCACTGCACTTGCAGCATACTTAAAAGCCAAAAAATATATTATACCTATAGCACCTATATAATATAGATCCTGTTGCTCTTTTGAGTTTCTGGCATTCGTGAACGTGGAAACTCTTGGCGTGTGGACACCACACGCAAAATGCTTTTCTGATCAGCTCGGCAAGTCGGCTAAGTCGGGCGACCGCCGACGCGCCAAATCGTTTTTACCCGACTACGGCGAAGCCAAAAGGACGGTAGGTAATATGTTTAGCCTGAATGCTTGTATGGATTTTTGTGTGTTAGGGCCACTCTATCACCTAAACGACTCGTCAGATTTTGATGATTCTTGTATCATTCGGATTTCTCTCCAGCGAATAGGGCTATAGATTCAGAGGGGCAATGCTGTTAATATTTTGAGTAAGGTGGGGAAATCGGCAGAGATGGGACGAAATTTTATTAATTTGATTTTAATTATAATTAGTTTAATCATTGTTGACAAATAAAATATGTAAATATTACACCTGGGACCTTTCGAAGATACGTATGTAAATAAACAAGTGTGAGAGAGATTTCGACTTGGCACACTTTTCTTACAGCTCTCAACAAGGTGATGCTTATTCTAGGTTTTTTATTTCCATGGGCTACCGATTTATAGCTTTCCGATCGAGATTTTACATCTTCGCAGGACCGTTCGACAGAAATTGGAGTGGTTCTTATTGCAAAATCGAAGAGACCTTGAGAAAACGCGTTGATCATCTTGTACTGCGCTCGTAAAAATAACGTGTCTGGAGAAATTGGTTTGTGCTAGAACAGCGCTCACACGACAGTCTCAAGAGTCGTAATAGAAGCAGAGTGCGCGAAATTTGATATTTTAATTAGATAAACTAGCTACCTAGTTATTTTTAAGGGGAATCTCTTTAGTAGTTTCTTAAAAGACAATCGTGTATAATATAACTTTTTTGTTAAAAACCGACTCCATCCCTGAAGTACCTCCTTTCCAACACAAAAAGAACCGTCGAAATCGTTACATGTGGTAAATAATTATCGCTAAACAGAACAGACATAAAAAGATTAGCTTTTTTTTAAGTCGGTTAAAAATACGTAGCACTAGTAAATAACAGAATATAATGTAGTTTTTATAACTGGAAGGAAAACACGAGACCGACCTTTCGTTGGTGCGGGGGGTTATAGCCTACCACTTAGTAAGGTAAGAAGGGAAAGGACCTATAGTTTTACGGGCAATCCGAACCACGGTCACCCTCAACGGTCAACTGTCACCAATCCGAGTTATGACCGCACCCAGGTGTGCTTAAGATCACGAATGGCGGTATGTCAATCGCACTACTGAGCTACTGAGGCTTATAATTGTTATTTCTCACTGTTAATATGAAATGTATGCAGTGGTCTGCAAGGTGTATCTATTGATGTAACGCCACATATATTATGGCGCTGTTATGTTATGCGAGTCGGATGAGATGGTTGAGGTAAATTGGCTCGTCAAAGAAAAAGACGGTAGCGACGACGACGACGGTCGAAGACAAAGGATTCCGAGGGCAAATCTGAACGATCCTGGCTAATGCAAAGTAAACACAATCACCGCACACAAATACACTTAGCGAGGAAGCCTGAAGTGATCCCAGCTACCCGCCCCCACTCTCCCACCCCCGCCAAATTCACTGAAGGGTAACTGAGCATTTCTGTAAAATCGTGCTGTTGCCATGCAACAGGAAATGTGTAAATTTGAGAAAATGAACGACAGACCGCAGTCGCGCAATTATCCAATGGCAGCCGCTTAAAGCCAACATTATTTATGAGCTCCGCAAACGCTCATCCGGTTTCAGTTTCGTAGTGGCGAGGAGGTGCTCGCCGAAAGTATAAATTGAATACATAATTTTGTCAACATTCCTCAGGCCGTACAAAAGCGAAATGGGCTCAAAGGAAAACAATTAATTTTGCTACACAAAGGCATAATATTTCAGTCGGTTTGGTAACAGCTGAAGTTTTCAGGCGTTCGTTCCTCGCTAACGCTAAACATTAGTAGAGAATGGAGAATTGAGAACAAGGTGGTATCGTAAATGCAGTCAGTGAGTGATAGTAATATATTCTGGGTGAGTGTGGAGTATCGTGGAAACCGATCAAGGATGCGTGCCGCGCGTCGGCAGTGCGTTGCACTACCGGTGTGCAGTGTCCTCTGTCTATGTATCAGTTACCTTCGAGCATATATTAGCCGCGCGCTTTCATTGATTGACGTGCAGGTTCTGTACATTTCTAAACTCTCTCTGTGAGATTCAGATCCTTTCCAACCTGTAGCGGATTAGAATAAAACAGTAATAAGTATCTAGGTTCTGATGAAAATTATATTATCAGCATCCGATCAAAAGATGCACTATTCAGTGTTGGTACTTGATTTTTTCAGCAACATTCGAAACGTTATGGATAAAAAAAATTGAACATTGCCAGCTAGTCATTAGCTGGTCCCGCGCGGCTTAGTTTCGCGGCAAATTGTCCTTTATATGTGACTGAATAAGTCAGTGAAACCGCGACCTGAATTTAGTCTATTTGGATGAATAAATTATCATAATAAAAAACACTAAAAATATAATTTGCGTACTCAATACACACGAAGGCACTTCAAGGTAGAGGTACTTTTGGTTTCAAGTCTCAATCACTTCATCCATAAACTAGTATAGCCACAAATGTATTAAAAATATGTCAACTTAAGCACCAGCACACGCTAAATAAATGCGCGTAGGAGTTTACTTGGCCTTTAGGCCGACGTTGTATCATTGTCTATGTCTAGTCCTCTATTAGATAAGTAGTAAGCCCACGCACGAACTTTCGCGACTCCCACACAAACAAACACACACAAAGAGCAGTCTTGTAAACAACCTACATAATATGTATGTAAATATTATGTATTCTATACACGTAGGTAGACCTGTTAAAATATCGTGAGCTAAACTTATTAAGACACAAACATTACCTAGACCTTCAATGGATATTGAAAACACAATGCAAACATTTGAAATGGTAAATAAAAAAATTACAAAATATTAAACTATTGTTAGGTAATACATATACGTTTGGACTTAAAAACATTTTGATTTATTTATTCAAATTAGTAGGAGGTCATAGATTTAAAACTACCTATCAAATTAAAATATAAAAATAAAAATATAAATATAAATATTAAAATTTATTATTTTGGGATATTTTCATGACGATGTATTGGTTGAACCCGTTGATTTCATTGTCCTTAGATAACTGCCAAGAGGATGTTTACATGCATGCGATTTTTTTTATGTAATCCGCTATGGGTGGGTGAGTCAGAGGGGCGAAATCACATGCTCCGACCAGTGAATATCACCTTCGAGAAGATAGGTGCCATCTTCTCTTTTGAAAGAAGATGGCACCTATCTTCCCTTCGAACACTTCTCTTTTGAATTGCTGGTTATTAGATAGAACACGGCCGAGGCTGCTATGCGGCCATCTTACATCCAGTACGGTGGATCTAATGACTCTACCGTGCATTGTTTTATACAAAATAAATTCATCACAGCGAATCGTGGAAAATAAGAATATCATTATCAGACAGCTATATGTTCAAGAAAAATATAAAATGCGAAGCTATATTCTTGTGTACGTAGCTACATCACGTGCCAGGTTTAACGCCCAAATTATCTGTAAACACGCCCGAAAAAACAGCCTCGCCGACACCCGGGGAGCTACGAAAAAAGAAGCGAGCGCGCAACGACGTCGCCGGCAAACTGACAGGAGCTCCGTTCCGGAACCGGAAAGGCGACATCGAAACACATAAATAAACATGTCCTACACAACCCTCACGGCGCGACACGCACGCACGCGGCCCACTCACTTACCTAACCTTATTTTTATTTTGTTTATAATTCACTCCACTGAAATAACAGGGAGATACCTAGATGTGTACTCGTGTTTAAACTATTACAAGAACATGCTCAGATCGACACATTCTGTTTATATTTAATTTTGTTTATAATGGCAAATAAATGTTATTTTCTTTCTCTTTGTATAATCTTTAGGGTAACTAATTTAATTTAAATTAATTTAATAATATCTTAATGGAATGCGTAAGTTAAGTTAGACTAGTAAATGAGTTTGGATATCCCGTAATGTTTGCTAGTTAAGTGTAAATAAATAAATAAATACATAAATAAAATTAGTATTAAATAGAACAATACGAAGTGCAATAAAGTAAAACATTTTTCAGAAGAAAAATTACAATGCGCAGATTAACAAACATTGATTCGCCATCATACGAGTACTGTTATATTAGCAAATTAGAAAATGTATATAGAAGGTATACGTCTACGAATAGCTATGTCGAAATGGCAATTTTTATTATTATGTATTGTGGCATTTCCGTTAAGTTGATGGTGTTGAACAGTAGGTACCACTGATTAATGTACATAATATGTAAGTCTATTAACGCGTAGTAAAATATTTATGTAGTATTGTTTGTAGTTTATCAAATTGCTTTACTGCCGAATACATTGCCACAAACTATTCTTGTTCGCCTGCATATACTTCTCCTACATCCCAAAGGTTAGTTAGAATAGAATGCCTCACGGCTCACCTATTGTGCCTAATTTGTATAAACTGGTGTTCAATAAAGAATATACATACATACATTTCCAGACTTCATTCCGATCCGCGAATTCATAAATCACAATGTTTGTGACTGAAAACATCGCCACAAAATAATGTTGGTTAATTTACGTTGTTTATTAATATATTCAGATATTAGTACATAGATACGTATATGGTATAAGAGCATTAACGACCCCTTTTCATGACGTAAAGAGAAGGTGAAAAAGCACGACCCTAAAAAATTTAATAAATGTTTTTTATTGCCCCGCAGTAACTGGAAAGTAGATCGTTACGTTATCTTTGTGGTGGTATTATATACTTTATTAATTCTTATAACTAGACGATGGTCGAAGGCACTTTGGTTGTTTATTGGCTATAATAGAGCAAGCAACACAACTGAACTTTCCATGGAACCAATTTTTATTGCAGTGAAATATACAAAAATGAGAATGCCACGCGACAATATCGTAATATCTTGGAACTCACAATGTTTTTTGCTCCATAATTTCAACTCTGACTAGATTTAAACGCAATTCGCAACAACATCCTTTCACATGTCACTAAAATGTCTTCACTTAAATTATTTATCGATATCCACTAGGTTTGAATAACACCACTATTGACTAGATGTGTGAGTATTTTGCGAATTGTCTCAAATGTTTGGTAAAATCGAGCTTGGAAATCACAATCACGCGAGTGGTACGTAGGCAGGCTACGCGGCTCGTAGAAGGCTCTACGAGGCGTGCTGGCGGGGCGGCGCGGCCCGCTGCACTGGCGTAAGCGAGCCTCCGCCGCCGCCAGCCCGTCGCTATAGCAGCAGACACGCATCTACCTACGCACCTAGCTATAGTGAGCTGAGAGACTGCATGGAAGTAAAAACTCTAGAAACTAAATAGTCAAACATTACATACATTTTGCATTCCCTTTCCACTTACTAGGTGGTAGGCTCAAATTGTAATCGACTGGGTTCGTACCAACACGCACTGAAGGTAAGATGGCCGCATCCGGCTGCGCTCTCCTCTAGTCCAGTATAACCAGAAATCCAAAGGGATGTCTCCGGTTGTCCGGAATTTCTCAGAGGAGATGTTGGCTGGTCGGAGCATCGACTCAGTCACCCATACTGAATTACATATTAAAATACCTTGCTAGTAAACAACCAATGGTTAACTGGATCAAATGACTTCAAGGGACAAGCCCGTATTTACCTCTCACAATATTTCTGTAGAATATGTTTTCAGTTGAAGGGAAGCACTGACATGTCACCTAGTTCACCCGGTGTTATGGGTTGACATCACGGATGTTGTAGGTGATGTAGCCAACCGTGTCAGTATCCATAAAAAAAGAATGTTAAATGTTGTGGAGCAAAAAAAGTATTTCAGACGGGATATACAAAACAAACCGTAAACAAGTCAGAGAGACATATAATTAATTTCGTCATTGCGGACTTTCGTTTTCGCCTCGACAAGTCGATTCCGCTTCTAGATGGTTACTTGCTCGCGAGACAGTATGTAACGAAGGCTGTAGTGAGAGTGGTGTAAGCTCGCTCCGCCGCCGCCGCTATGATTTCGCATTTAGGATGGGCAATAATGTGTGATTTGGGCGAGGATTGCGATTGTTGCCGCACGGCTGCGGTCGAGGACGACTAAAGGAGTATTACCTCCGTAAGCTCGCGGACAAGAGCGCACGCAAGTGCCGCACGAGGGAAGTTTAATCCAAGGAAAGAAGGTAATAGACCGGCGAAAAATGGACCGGTGAGTTAGAGCTGCGTTCTGAGGGAATTTTACCAAATGTATGTTTTAAATAGGTATAAGGACCTTATCCATAAAATAAAAAAAAAATTAAAACATTTACTGATGAAAATGAAGACATCATTTGAAGAAGTAAGATATAACTGTTAATAAATTTTTAGAGTTTATTTTAGTTAGTATCTAACACAAGGTAGCCGGGAGTGGATGGATGAGAAGAGCGGAAGACCGCGTGTGGTGGCGTGCCTTGGGAGAGGCCTATGTCCAGCAGTGGACCGATACAGGCTGATGATGATGATGATGAGTTGATGACCTAACACAAAACAAGGGCACGGCGGCGGCCGGACGGAGTAAGACGGCCGTCGATCGCTGTTCAGTGATACCTAACCATGTTCGGAACATTTACGTCTTATAATAATGAAAATAAAGGCGTTTAATGCCTTCTAATTCACATACGTAAATAAATTAGCGATCGTTTAAAATCAACCCCCGAAAAGCATTAATTACAGCAAATTATTGGCCATTTTAACAACGCATGTAACGAATAATTTTCACCGAGGTTAATCGATTTACCAAAAACGATATTTATGTTCGTAACAACCTGTTAATTTCAATAAATGTATCATTTCCCTCGAAGCCTACTGGCCCTTTAAAATATGGCGTCCGGCGCGGTGGGGGCGGGCCGGCCGTGGCTGTAGGGCGGGCGGTGTACGTGTCGCGGGCAGATTGCATATTTAGGCGTTTTACAAGGCGTCTAGACGCTTGATGAAATGTCGGAATGCCTTATATCTGCGATTTAATAGATTAAGTTAGTTCAGTTTAGGTATAGTTGAGTTGAGTTAGGTTACGTTTGATTGTGTTAGGTAGGGCTGGTTCGGGCTAGATTAGGATTAGATGGGCTAAAAGCTAAGACGATTGTAATAGTAACTTAACCTAACTTGATTAAACTTAAACGTATGAGAAAAATATGAAATAAACAATACAATACGTTTGTAAAGCGCCTACATAAAGAACCTTTCTAGGCACTTAAGTAGTAAAGCGTGTGCATTTACAGCCGGCAGTCGACATAACGCACTTGCGAGCACATTTGGTTGCCGGCCAAGTGTGTGGTGTGCCGCACACAATATATTACCAACAATAAACGTACACGCGGTCACCACACGCGCGCTCACGCAAAAAAATCAGCCGACACTGCACAGTCTGAGCTGGGGCGCAGTGAATTCTACAGTTATACTTGGAACCCCAGAGCAACTAGAATTACTTAATAGATCCCTCGATGTTCAAGAAATAACAGACATTAGTGTAGTGTATACTTGGACTTTCACGGAACATTCGGAATCCATTACACTGGCATAAGTGCTTACTATTATTTTTGTAATTTGAAAGAAGTTGAGATAAAATAATGGATTCCCTTCGATACTATTACGAAAACTGATTCACTTATAAATGAGTCGTATAGTTCCAGAACCCGCCAATTCCTAGATTTACAGTAAGACGAAAAAACTATACCTACCTCAATAAATAGCCGCCCAATTAAACTACGAGGGAGCTGGAACGAATATGAATTGTTCTTTGCGATTCTCTCTGGATTGGACTGTGTTAGGAGTTAGGAAATTTAATACTTTATTCGAAACAGTTTAGTAAAGGAAAATTATTTTTTACTTTTAAGGGTCGGGGTTTTTTAAATTTGTAATTTAACTTTTATTTCAAACTTTAAAAAAAAACCATGAAAATCGGTCCACTTTTAAGATAAAATTTTTTTTTATTACTTAATTACTTTATTACTTGATTACAAACATAGCTAAGAACCATCCCGATTAGACAAGCTTCCTAATAAAAAAAAACCGCATCCAAATCAGTCCATCCGTTTGGGAGCTACGATGCCACAGTCAGACACACACACACACACTCACCCTCACACACACACACACACACACACACACACACACACACACCACACACGTCAAACTTATAACACCCCTCCGTTTTTTTCGTCGGGGTTAAAAATGACATCGATGACATGACGATCTCTCTCTTGCTACTCGAGCTCTTGCACTTTTTGTCGTTACGTACCGCAAGCCAACGCCATAGTTGAGCAGTCCTCAAATTTTTCCAAAAAAATCACACGTTTGTAAACGAAAACATCTCTACTCGAATTACTATTTACGAGTAGGTACTCACCGAAATTCATCATCTTGCGATTCAGTACCTACGGAGATGTTATTGTTTCCCACAGTAGTTAACACAAACGAAGCAAGATGTAATGACGAGGTCAATTTTCCACTTCTCTTCCAGATCCATCATCTCCAACAGCTGACTTCCCGCGTCCAAGGTCTCGCGTCGCATGAGCAAACTGCTCTCGTACGTAGGCGCCAAGAAAACTGACCATTCGGGCGAATCACGACCTTGTAATATAACTTATTACGTCCAAAATCAAATGGGTCGGCTGCAAAAAAATTTGCTCGTTTTAATAAAATTGCTCAGTAGTAAAACAATGAGTACGACATTTGGATGTGAAATGTACAATACTCTGTCGTGTTTGGCATTAGCCCAGTAAATAGAGACCAAAAGAGGGGGGTTACCTTACAAACGGTCCGGTAGTTCTAAATTTTTGATATGTTGTCTAGGATGGTTAGAAGTATTTAAAATATAAAATGCACAATTCCCCCCCCCCCCTCCGCGCCCGCCGCCATATTGAAAAAACCAAAAAAAATCGGCAATTTCTTCCGATTTTTGCTTATATCTTCATTTACGTGCATTTTAGCTATAAAAAACCTTACTCATTGTTGTAGATAATTAAATTTACTATAAGGAACATTTCAAATTTTGTTTATAAGACTGATACTTAAGGAGATATGAACTTTTAAAAAAAACAAATTTTCCGGAAATTTGGCAAACTTCTAACTTTAGAACGCTGTAATTAAGTTACGGCCTATTCTAGGAAAAAAGTATCACAATAAAATTTGTAGGGAATTTAATTACCTACAAAACGCATGTCAATTTTTTTTCATCAACCCTACGGAGTGGGTGGTAAAAACAAAAGTTTAAACAACGGAATATTGCTTTTTTTGCTATTGTGATGCCAGGTGATCTTGTATCTAAAAAAATCACTAATAACTTTGCCGTTTTGGCTTGAATTTGGAGTTTATACCAATCCTACTTGAGTTTCTTACATGTTACAGCGCAATGCTCATGAAGTCATGAGGCAGGCACTATTTCACTTTAGTCCAAAATGAATGTAGAGACCAAAAGAGGAAGGTTACCTTACAAACGGTCCGGTAGTTCTAAATTTTTGATATGTTGTCTAGGATGGTTAGAAGTATTTTAAATGTAAAATGCACAATTTCCCCCCCTCCGCGCCCGCCGCCATATTGAAAAAAACAAAACAAAAATCGGCACTTTTTCAGATTTTTGCTTATATCTTCATTTCCGTGCAAAGCGAAGCTACAAAAGAGTAGGCTCATTGTTGTAGATAATTAAATTTCCTATAACCACCATTTTAAATTTTGTTTCTAGGACTGATACTTACGGAGATATGGACTTTAAAAAAAAAAACAATTTTTCGGAAATTTGGCAAACTTCTAACTTTAGAACGCTGTAATTAAGTTATGGCCTATTCTAGGAAAAAAGTATATGAATAAAATTTGTGGGTTATTAAATTCCCTACAAATTTATTCTGATACTTTTTTCCTAGAATAGGCCATAACTTAATTACAACGTTCTAAAGTTAGAAGTTTGCCAAATTTCCGGAAAATTTGTTTTTTTTTAAGTTTATATCTCCGTAAGTATCAGTCCTAGAAACAAAATTTAAAATGGCCGTTATAGGAAATTTAATTATCTACAACAATGAGCCAACTCTTTTGTAGCTTAAATGCACGGAAATGAAGATATAAGCAAAAATCTGAAGAAAGTACCGATTTTTTTTTGTTTTTTCAATATGGCGGCGGGCGCGGAGGGGGGGAAATTGTGCATTTTACATTTAAAATACTTCTAACCATCCTAGACAACATATCAAAAATTTAGAACTACCGGACCGCTTGTAAGGTAACCTTCCTCTTTTGGTCTCTACATTCATTTTGGACTAAAGTGAAATAGTGCCTGCCTCATGACTTCATGAGCATTGCGCTGTAACATGTGAGAAACTCAAGTAGGATTGGTATAAACCCAAATTCAAGCCAAAACTGCAAAGTTATTAGTGATTTTTTTTAGATACAAGATCACCTGGCATTACAATAGCAAAAAAAGCAATATTCCGTTGTTTAAACTTTTGTTTTTACCACCCACTCCGTAGGGTTGGTGAAAAAAAATTTACATGCGTTTTGTAGGTAATTAAATTTCTTACAAATTTTATTCTGATACTTTTTTCCTAGAATAGGCCATAACTTAATTACAGCGTTCTAAAGTTAGAAGTTTGCCAAATTTCCGGGAAATTTGTTTCTTTTAAAAGTTCATATCTCCTTAAGTATCAGTCTTAGAAACAAAATTTAAAATGTTGCTTATAGGAAATTTAATTATCTACAACAATGAGTAATATTTTTTATAGCTAAAATGCACGGAAATGAAGATATAAGCAAAAATCAGAAGAAAGTGCCGACTTTTTTTTGGTTTTTTCAATATGGCGGCGGGCGCGGAGGGGGGGGGGGGGGGGGGGGAATTGTGCATTTTATATTTTAAATACTTCTAACCATCCTAGATAACATATCAAAAATTTAGAACTACCGGACCGTTTGTAAGGTAACCCTCCTCTATTTACTGGGCTACATAGGGTGTAGAAGATAATAATTTACATATTGAAATAACGATTCTGTGGGCGCGCACTTGGTTTTTTTTAATGGATACTGACACGGTTGCCTACATCACCTACATACAACATCCGTGATGTCCGCCCATAACAGTGGGTGAACTTGGTGCCACGTCAGTGCTTCCCTTTGGTCGTGCCGGCTACACTGAACTGGACGGAAAACACAAACTATTGACATAGCCATTTCGACCGACCTTTCATTCACTGCGGTGGTACCAACCCGGGAGGGTTAAACCCTACCACCTAATAATATAAGAAGGGAGTCATATCACTTAGTCGCCTTTTACGGCATACACTGGAAGAGATGCAGTGGGGCTATTCTTTAAAGTACCGGCCCCACACGTTCGTTCTGTATACGCTCGCTCGATGCAGTGTTGTCAGATGGTTCAGTTGAAAAAACCGGACATTTTTCATCAAAGGACCTCTGATTTTTCAGGTACCTACAAATGTTTCATGTCATGACCCTTACTTTAGAAAATGAATGGGAGATTGAGTAATAAATAAAAGGGTTGAATTGATCGAACAAAATCAAGAACACAGTAAGATTAGTATGTTCTAAAAAATAAGTATTTTAATAAGCGATATATGAAGAAAAAATTAGACGTTTTGATGGCTGATTTTTCATTATTTTGGAGACCGGACACATACCTCAAAAACCGGACTGTCCGGTCCAAAACCGGACATCTGTCAACCCTAATGCCACAGCTCGACGCCGCGTCGTCGTCGTCGCGCTCGCGCCCGCCCACTAGCTCGACCAAATACTGTCTTTACTTTGACTATATAGACGTCGAAATGGTTTAGTGGGCGACTGACTAACCAGTATCATACCATTCATTCATTAACGCCTTATCTTATCTCGTACTCGGTTACAAATCGTATATAGGTAGGTACGTCTATGCGGTTGGTTACATCACATAAATGTTGTTGTTTATTGTTTATTGATCATTCGTACGGCAGTAAAACAGCACTCGAATTTGTCACAATTTGTTCTATCCGGTTCGATTACACTCTGTAATTTTGGCGATTAGTAGATTTGACGTATAAAATCATTGACTTATATATTTATCACTGTATAAAATACCTTTAATTGCAAAGATTTAAATCGACTACATTTTCTGATCGTATAGCCTTTTGTACCTTTAATCATAAGCATGAATCAATATTGATTCATGCTAATAATAATAAGTACCTTTTCAACAATCACGAGCAAGGCATAATAAAATAATACTAGTAGGTATGAAGGCGAGTGCGATTAGGATCGCATTCACAAATCTCATTAGAAGGGAGCTGATTGTACCTACGAGAAGCTGAGTGAGCGCGACTCATTTCATTTGTGGAGAGATTAGGAGGGATTGTCGATTCCGCCATCTGTCAGTGTGAAGGCACAAATTACGAGTACCTACATACCTACCCACTGAGATATCTCAGTGTACATACCGCATACAGCCAGGGAGTCCCGTTCTACAATAAGTAGCTAACGTGTGTTTAATCCTAATAAATGTTTCCTAAAATAAATAAAGCGAAGTTTCTACGGCCGTGTAACGTACGTCAATATATGATATCCTTATAACTCGAGAACCACTTTACCGATTTACATACGGTCTTCACTGTTACATTCTGTCACTGGTCAATATCGTTTTAGGCTATAAATCATACATAACGCTAGGTCAATACCCGCGCACTCTCGAGTTTTTATATTTTCATTTACTTAACGGTCCCCCGACTCCTTTAAGTAAGTAAACGGAAATTATTTTTGACTTTTCAAGGGTCGGGGGTTTTTTAAATTTGTAATTTAACTTTTATTTCAAGCTTTCTTTTAAAACCGCATGCAAATTGGTCCACTTTTTAAGATAATTATTTTTTTTATTACCTACTTAATTACTTGATTACAAACGTAGCTAAGAACCATCCCGATTAAACCATCTTTCTAATAAAAAAAACCGCATCCAAATCGGTTCATCCGTTTGGGAGCTACGATGCCACAGCAGACACACCCATACACATATACACACACGTTAAACTTATAAGTTATAACATCCTCCGTTTGCGTCGGGGATTAAACAGAAAACATAAATATAAAGTTAGAAAATTAATACCTCTTACACGAAAGTTACATGCACATGATGCACAACTATATAAGGTCTTTCAAAATTAGTTCAAAGTACGCTAAGGGGGGCTTCTGTATCGGAAATAGATAACTTTTGAAGAACAAATATATTTTTTTTTTATAATTTTTTTTTTAATATAAAATGTAAAAAAAAATTATTCTTAATCGTTCCGGTTTCATTCCAGGAACATAAAAGTCTTCCAACACATAGATCTCTTTCTTTCAGAAATTCTGAAAAACCACAATTTTAGTTTTATTAGTATGGAATAGAAAGAATTTGATTTTTTTTACCAACTTACACGTGTTACATCATAATAGTAATGAAGACTTTTTTGTTATGAAACTGAATAGATTAGGCTATAAAAATAAACCACCTATTTTTTTATTTAAATACATAAAAAATATATTTTCCAAAAAAAAAAGCCCAAGGTCCAAAAATTTTTATATAGGTTTTGCTCCCTATATGATACAGAACCCCCCCTTAGCGTACTATGAACTAATTTTGAAAGGCCTTATATAATACTCTACTTAGCCCGATTGTGGGGATAGAGCGTGATGGTGTAATGTAATAAATATGTACCTACTTATGTAATAAATATGTACCTACTATATCGGGTTAAATTTTAGTCTAGTTTTTGAAGGAAATTTAGGGTTTCGAAATAATGTTTTCAGACTATTTTGTTAAAAGGATACAAGACCTGAAGAAAAATCGTATAATAGGTATTGTTGACGGCGATCGCCTGTCACCCTGCCGCCCAGTCATCGGATCAAGTGGGTACCTCAGGTATTGATAAAATAAATATTTTGAAAGGTTTTAACATTTACCAACATTATTATCGTATTAATTGCATAACGGACTAAAAGTCTGCATTATACCGATGATTTAATAGATGTGTAATAGTAACTTAAAAAAAAAACAAACAAAAAAAGTTTGCTAGCAGAGCGTAGTTTCGATCTACGGACCTCTGGGTTATGGGCCCAGCACGCTTCCACTGCGCCACTCTGCTCTTGACGGCTTCGACGAAATAGCGCTACAATAGCGACGCGGCCCGAACGCATTAGCCGGTGAGACTGTGTGCTATCTGTGTGTGTCGGTGTCGCGGTCGGCCGGCCGGGGCAGTGAACTGTTATCTGTGTGCGTGTGTGTGTGGCCGCTTGCTGTGCGCGCGTGTGCCGTTGCGTTGGTTGGTGTAATCGGGTAAATGTGATCAATGGTGTGCTGTCAATGTCTGCGTGACGAGACGAGGCATATATTCTCATCTCATCTGTGACGAGCGAGGCTTTCGATATTATATATATGTGTGGGTAGATAACGTGAGTGTATTGGGTCAAGGATCGGCTGCTGCAAGCGGCTGGCGTGTAGGTCGTTCGTTCATCTTGTGATTCTGTTCTGATTCTTGGCAGATAGAAGTACGTTATTCCAAATTTGTATAATAAATTAATTTTGCTATATTTATTTGCCATACATAACATTAGTAAAAAAATAATTAACTAAGACTAAATAAAATTTAACGATTATAAATTAAAACTAAAAGTGTTGTATATCTTATGTAGGTATGTGTCGCAGTAAGATGCTTGACTATTCAGTCGGTCGGTCTTTGACCCCACTGTCCACTCCAATTTTTCTCTACCCATCTATACATTCAGCGGTACGGAAGCACTAATGTCGTCCGACTCACTTAATGTCGTCATGTCTTCAAACACTCCCGTTTCCCAATCCACAGTCGCAGTGTAGGACCCACTTACTCCAACAGTCGTCGTCTTGTCGGTCGACGTGTCCAGCCCACTTCCCATTTGACATTGGACACCGGGTGAGTAAGCTCAAATAGCAATGGACTGGGAGCTTAGTCACCCAGTGTCCAATATCGACGATCAATATCAGTGGTCAAACTGCATTGTAAGATTTATCTAACCGCGGATACCAAAACCAGTTTTGAGCGAAAAGCCTAACTTGCAGAATGTCTTTAAAGCAAAACGTCTACAATCAATGTCTAAGTTGTAAAATGTCTAAGAAGCAAAACGTCTAAAACTTAATTTGCCTTAACAGCATTACGTCTACAATGGTAAAATGTCTAAGAAGCAAAACGTCTAAAACTTAATTTGCCTTAACAGCATTACGTCTACAATGGTAAAATGTCTAAGAAGCAAAACGTCTAAAACGTAATTTGCCTTAACAGCATTACGTCTACAATGGTAAAATGTCTAAGAAGCAAAACGTCTAAAACGTGATTTGCCTTAACAGCATTACGTCTATTATAGTAAAATGTCTAAGAAGCAAAAGGTCCAAGATAAAAAAAAAACAAAATTAAAAAGCTACTCGGATTTAATTTTACGAAAGGTTTAATCTATCTAATCCTACCCTAATAATGCACATGTCCAAGGAGGCACATGTCAATGGTATGGTACTCCGTGTAAATTTAACATAATCCACTATAAATTGAAGCAACCAATATTTTTTTTTTTTTCAATACTAATATATTTTCTGTATCCGTGGTCAAACTAAAAGAAAATAATAGGGTCAGATGCAGAAGGCGGTCTTGCTCGACACCGCTCGAATTGTCCGGAGGTTTCTCTCTCTCGGGTCCGACCATCGGTAGCCTGGGTTCTCCCCGCCGCACAGTGGTCTGGAAATCGAGCTCCATAGACATAGAACCTTAATGTCAGGAATAAAAATGAAAACAAACTTAATGTATCTGGTATACCTCCCTTTATTTCATATTATAGTATGAAGGGTGTAAGTAGCTCCACGAGTGAGAAAAAAAAAGTTTTGTTTTTTTTTGTATGGAAGAAAACACTTAAAGTAATTTTTTTTTTAACTGAATGAAACTGAAGGGCTGGTGCTCACATCTTCTATTGCACCTTACACAGCGATCAAGATGACATACAATTCCTTCACCTTTGGGTGCCTATTTGCGCGTAGCAAACGTTTGAAATTTGGAATTTTCGATAAATTATTTTTTCAAACCTTAGTCGTAATTTAATGAAGTTGCCTATCGCTTTGAATACGAAAATACTTTTCTAATGTTGTTATTGTACTGAGTAGTACTGACAGTACAGTAATTAACCATATTTTATAGTAAACACAGCGTAGCACTGTTAAAATAATAAGAATAACATACAACACACACAAGCGAGCGACAACTAATTAACGAGTTAGCGAAAACCGGTTTTTTCCACTCGCAGCGCGTACTGATCCTCAACACATAACCAGTCCCATGCCTTCTTAGTTTCAGCGAAATTCTTTCAGTAGCTTTTAGCACTTGTGCGCGCTAACAACTATACTTATTACGTTCTATTTGTTTTCGTGCTATGATGGAAGGTTTTGGTACCAATTTGGACATTTTTGTGTTTGTGGCAAACAACAGTTGTTTCTCACAGCCCAGTGCGCTGTTTGAAGTTTTTAGGAGTGCCCTTGATCTGTCAGAAAGTGAAAAGAAAGAACTGAAACATTTCTGTCAGACTTATGTGTGTTCGTTGAGCAACAAGTGGATCTCGTGTAATCGCACGAGACATGCATTCACGAAGAAGTACGAAACGTGGCTGCAAGAAAACATAAGATGGCCTGAGTTTATGAGGGAAAAGATGACACTTTCTTTAGTGTCAGTAGAGCGGCAACCATGTACCAGTGACTTCGGTGTAAATTAGGGTGCATCAACGTCCTCAAAACGTGCACTGTTGGAATATTACCAAGAGTTGTGAGTGAAAGGAAACCGTTCTCGGAACTAAGCCCTAAACAGAAGAGAAGGAGAGTGGAAGAGCTCCTAACGTATAGCACTGAAAGCCTCGTTCATGCAACTGTTTTAAGTGTGAACAACAAGGATGTGGCAGAAATAATAAAATTGGTCACAGAGCATCCCGAAGAGGCTACAAAGATAAAACAATTGTTGAAGCCCAAGAAAGCTGTGCCCGTATATTCCGTTGATAAAGCTTTAGGTATTTTGACGCAGAGACGCAGAGGCACAAAGGAGCACATAAAAATACTGGAATCATCTTTGTCCGCCATACTTTGCTTGCACAAACTTTGCCCTGAAGCACCATCAAAGCCCCACTTGGATATTAGTTTTAGTTCTTTGCCATCCAGCGAACATCCCAAACGTAGGAATTTTCCTAGCCTAGCAACAGTTTTGTCCAAAATTGCTTGAAGCTTTACTCTTACCGATCTTTCCGTGATTTCTATTGTATCTTTTGGTGGGTAACACTCCTTCTTTGCCTCTAAGATGGCAGTATACGAAGGATGAGTTGTAATCCTTCTTGTTTTGCACAAGCTCTTAATGTTGTATACTGCAACTTCGAAAGCTTCACCGACGTCAAAATACCTAAACCTTTATCAACGGAATATATGGGCACAGCTTTCTTGTGCTTCAACAATTGTTTTATCTTTGTAGCCTCTTCGGGATGCTCTGTGACCAATTTTATTATTTCTGCCACATCCTTGTTGTTCACACTTAAAACAGTTGCATGAGCGAGGCTTTCAGTGCTATGCGTTAGGAGCTCTTCCACTCTCCTTCTCTTCTGTTTAGGGCTTAGCTCCGAGAACGGTTTCCTTTCACTCACAACTCTTGGTGATATTCCAACAGTGCACGTCTCTGGTTTTGAGGACGTTGATGCACCCTAATTTACACCGAAGTCACTGGAATACGGTTGCCGCTCTACTGACACTAAAGAAGGTGTCATCTTTTACCTCATGAACTCAGGCCATTTTATGTTTTCTTGCAGCCACGTCTCGTACTTCTTCATGAATGCATGTCTCGTGCGATTGCACGAGATCCATTTGTTCCTCAACGAACACACATAAGTCTGACAGAATTGTTTCAGTTCTTTATTTTCACTTTCTGACAGATCAAGGGCACTCCTAAAAACTTCAAACAGCGCACTGGGCTGTGAGAAACAACTATTGTTTGCCACAAACACGAAAATGTCCAAATTGGTACCAAAACCTTCCATCATAGCACGAAAACAAATAGAACGTAATAAGTAAAGTTGTTAGCGCGCACAAGTGCTAAAAGCTACTGGAAGAATTTCGCTGAAACTAAGAAGGCATGGGACTGGTTATGTGTTGGGGATTAGTACGCGCTGCGAGTGGAAAAAACCGGTTTTCGCTAACTCGTTAATTAGTTGTCGCTCGCTTGTGTGTGTTGTATGTTATTCTTATTATTTTAACAGTCCTACGCTGTGTTTACTGTAAAATATGGTTAATTACTGTACTGTCAGTACTACTCAGTACAATAACAACATGAGAAAAGTATTTTCATATTCAAAGCGATAGGCAACTCATTAAATTACGACTAAGGTTTGAAAAATTATTTATCGAAAATTCCAAATTTCAAACGTTTGCTACGCGCAAATAGGCACCCAAAGGTGAAGGAATTGTATGTCATCTTGATCGCTGTGTAAGGTGCAATAGAAGATGTGAGCACCAGCCCTTCAGTTTCATTCAGTTAAAAAAAAAATTACTTTAAGTGTTTTCTTCCATACAAAAAAAAACAAAACTTTTTTTTTCTCACTCGTGGAGCTACTTACACCCTTCATACTATAATATGAAATAAAGGGAGGTATACCAGATACATTAAATTTGTTTTCATTTTTATTCCTGACATTAAGGTTCTATGTCTATGGAGCTCGATTTCCAGACCACTGTGCGCCGCCCGCCGGTGGTGGAAACTCCATTTTGTTATTTTGTATTAATTTTAGATTTAACTTTTTTTATGTAAAATTAATATAAAAAAGAAAATGTGTTAATAAACGAATAATAAAAGAAAATAAAATAAAAACTGGCAGATAAAAGTATAGAAGTGTGATTTAAAAAAAAACTATGATCGACTACTTTGATGCGTCGGCGGATTGCCTCGTTACGCACTATATCGCGTAGCAATATCAAATCACTAATTTGTTCAATCACAATATTTATCAAATCACTGCTTTTATTTAACATCTTTCTGCGACATATACGTACTTCCGCAGCGCAGGTAGCTAGCAAAGCAAGAAAAGACGCGCTCGTTAAGGAGACGGTCCGTAATCAAAGCCGTGGCTGTGCAGTAAAAGTGATAAAAGTGAGCCAACGATGTTACTCGCCGTAATCATAACGTCGCAACAGGATGTCGATCACGGGTTGTTTTCGCCCGTTCCATTAGTTAGTCCCAACGAAAAATATTGTATGAAAAAGTGGAACGAAATAAAATATAAAAACTCTGAGCTGCGCAAGAATTTACTTAGCGGTTTCCCGACTCCTTTAAGTAAGTAAACGGAAATCATTTTATAATTTTTAAGGGTCGGGGGTTTTTTTAATTTGTTATTTAACTTTTATTTCAAGCTTTTTTGAAAAAAACCTCATGAAAATAGTTCCACTTTTTAAGATAATTATTTTTTTTATTACTTAATTACTTGATTTCAAACACAGCTAAGAACCATCCCGATTAAACAAGCTTCCTAATAAAAAAAACCGCATCCAAATCGGTCCATCCGTTTGGGAGCTACGATGCCACAGACAGACAGACACACACACACACACACACACGTCAAACTTATAACACCCCTCCGTTTTTTTCGTCGGGGGTTAAAAAAAGATGCAAGCACCGCGGTCGCCCGCCACTAACGAGAGATTTGGTCATATAATTTATCTCCTTCGGGCCATCGCAGACCGGGCGGGCGGCGGAAACAACTCGTGATCGAAATGCTGGAAACTAATTTGTAATAAAGAATACTCTGCAGATTTTGAAAATCGGAACAGAAATATTCCCTAATACTAATACACTAAAACGGCGGGTGTCCGAGTGGTTTGGGCATTGGCTTCTCATGAGAGAGGTCCGAGCTTCGAATCCGGTCGGCGTGTACCTACCAATGACTTTTTTCTGAAGAAAAAAATTACGTGCATACCTACACTGCTGCTTCACCGTTAGGAACCGGTATAAAACTGTAGGTCCCTGTACCCTTCCCTTGCCCCTTACTAGGTGGTAAGCTCAAATTGTAGCTGACCGGGTTGGTACCACCATACTGGACGTAAGATGGCCGCATAGCAGCCTCGGTTGTGTTCTTCTCTAGTCCAGTATAGCCAGCAATCCAGGGAAGTCTCCGGTATGGCACCTACCTTCTCGCAGGTGATATTGGCTGGTCGCAGCATGTGGTTTGGCCCTCTGACTCAGCCACCCATACCGGATTACATAAAAAAAACCTTCGTTCTTTGTATTTTATTATCTTTTTTTGTGGATAAGTATCCTCGACTTAATTTTTTTTTTTGCGTAATGTAATCTTATATTTAAAAAGCTCTATAAGGTTTCTTACCCGGTTCTTCCATACAGATTGCATTGATAAACGGGACATGACAAAAATAATGATGACGAACCATACATAATATGCATATGTCTCAATGAAATATTGTTTTATTGTTGTGAATAAATATCTGAATCTGGTGGTAGCGGACAAGGGTGCTCCATTATATCTATTTCAGTGTTGTGTACAGATTTTTCCGAAATTTCCTCATTTTTAGCCAGAGCCCAATCACCATACCTACACCACACCAGTCACCAGTACGTACGAGATACTTAGCCGCAGATTATGTCCGCCGTGTGCAGAGGAAGAGATTTCCTCTAACGAGTCCCAGGTCGGTTGTTACACCGGCGAAATGCAATTTCCGCTGATTTCCGTACACTTTTTGTTTATATTCAAAAGTGTAATGTCGGTTTGTTACGTGCAGGGAGAAGGGAGACACATTAGCGACCGCAACGTTTCCCTGCGGCGTCTGCCGTCGACGCGACGCGACGGCGACGACGGTTCCTTTGCCCCCTTTTTTTGGGCATTTTTAATACGAAATCCGACGAAAGATTATTAATAAATAATAGATTATTAAGAATTAATAAATATAGAGTAGATACGTAATAATGAAAGAGTAGATAATTTAATAAACATAACTTGAGTGAGAAAAGTATATTACTAAAATATGTGTACTGAACTAAATTCAACGTGAGAGAAATTTCTGTTATGTATGACTGACATCTCGCTCGACTGATTAACATTTTGGCTAAAGATGAATTACAAGTTTTTATTAAACTAAATTAATAGTATATCATCATCACACAAAATCTTGTGATACAAAGTCATACTTAATACAATCTTATGCTAAGGCGTCAGTCAATATTGTGTCATTTATCCTTATCCTTCCTTACCTATAATAAAATCCAACGTCTGCTTTCTGTCTGTCTGTCTGTCCGCTTATAACTCGAGAACCACTGAACCGATTACCTATAATAAAATCCAACGTCTGCTTTCTGTCTGTCTGTCTGTCCGCTTATAACTCGAGAACCACTTGTGTACCGTGTGGGGTCGGTACTTAAAAAGAATAGCCCCACTGCATCTCTCCCCGTCGCATGTCGTAAAAGTCGACTAAGGGATAAGAAAATTCGTCAGCCTCGGTAGCTCAGTGGCGCGGTTGGTTAGTCAACTGTTATTAAGCAACGCTGAGCGCGGTCAGTGATTTGATGGGTGACCGCTCGACCGTTGGAGGCTGACCGTGGTTCGGATTCCACGTTAAACTGTAGGTCCCTTCCCTTCTTACTTTACTAGGTGGTAGGGTTTATCCCGGCCGGGTTGGTACCACCGCACTGAACGAAACGTCGGTCGAAACGGCTATGTAAATAGTTCGTGTTTTCCGTCCAGTTTAGTGTAGCCGACATGAAATGAAGGGAAGCACTGACATGGCACCTAGTTCACCCTGTGTTATGGGCTGACATCACGGATGTTGTAGGTGATGTAGCCAACCGTGTCAGGTTCCATAAAAAAAAAAAAAAAAAACCACTGAACCGATTTTAATAAAACAAAATTCTACGGATAGCTTGATTCTTCCCATCAACTATAGGCTACTTACTATCACGCTAAATGGCTTATGAGGGTAGCAGTGAAGTGAAATATGAGAGCACTTGGCAATATTTGTATGTAACGGACGACACGGAATCATTCACCCGAGTAAGAACCGATGACATTACAATATCCTGAAGGGGGAGGGGATGGGGGGGGGGGGGGGGGTAAGTAGAGGAATATAGGGTGAGGGAGGGGCGGGAGGGGACGTGGAGGTAGAGCGATGGAATCCCCCTTATCCTTATCCTTTCCTTTCTTTCTTCCTTACCTTTAATAAAATCCAACGTCTGCTTTCTGTCTGTCTGTATGTATGTCTGTCTGTCTGTCTGTTTACCATCTTTGGGGTTGCCATATTTACTCCAAGTATGAGATGGAGGGAGAGGGAGAGGGAGAGGGAGAGGGAGAAGGAGAGGGAGAGGGAGAGGGAGAGGGAGAGGGAGAGGGAGAGGGAGAAACGGAAACGGAGTGTTAAAGATTGTATGGGAATATCGGTTTTTTTAAAGGAAAATCATAATTATAGCTACTCAAAACAAATAAATGGGGGGGGGGGGGGGGGGGGGGAGGGGGAGGGGGGATGGGTGTGACGGTGGCCTCGCCCTTAGTTACTTACTTTCTTCGTGGAGGTTTATTGTATTCCAGAATGCAGCTTAGCGCCCATAGTTACTTACTTTCATCAAGAAGGTTAATCCTCTTCCTTAACGCAGCTCGGCCTTCGGCCTCGCCCTCAGTTACTTACTTTCTTCGAGAAGGTTTATAGTCTTCCTAAACGCAGCTCGGCCTTCAGCCTCGCTCTTTGTTACTTACTTTCATCGAAAAAGTTTATCCTCTTCCTGAACGCAGCTCGGCCTTCGGCCTCGCCCTTAATTACTTTCTTTCTTAGAGATGGTTTATCGTCTTCCTGAACACAGCTCGGCCTTCGGCCTCGCCCTCAGTTACTTACTTTCTTCGAGAAGGTTTATGGTCTTCCTGAACGCAGCTCGGCCTTGGGCCTCGCCCTCAGTTACTTACTTTCTTCGAGAAGGTTTATCCTCTTCCTGACCGCAGCTCGGCCTTCGGCTTCGCCCATAGTTACTTACTGTCTTCGAGAATGTTTATCGTCTTCCTGAACGCAGCTCGGCCTTCGGCTTCGCCGTTTGTTACTTGCTTTCTTCGAGAAGGTTTATAGTCTTCCTGAACGCAGCTCGGCCTTCGGTCTCGCCCTCAGTTGCGTAATTTCTTCGAGAATATTTATGGTCTTCCTGAATGTAGCTCGGCCTTCGGCCTCGCCCTTAATTACTTACTTTCTTAGATAAGGTTTATCGTCTTCCTGAACGCAGCTCGGCCTTCGGCCTCGCCCTTAGTTACTTACTTTCTTCGAGAAGGTTTATAGTCTACCTGAACGCAGCTCGGCCTTCGGCCTCGCCCTCAGTTACTTACTGTCTTCTTTGAAATACGAATTTCACGCGAGCGGAGCCGCGGGCTCAGCTAGTATTATTATGAAAAGCATATCTAAATACTTGTCCACTTTAGCCAAATAGTAGCGGCGTTGTAGTAGTAGCGTAAGTGCTGCATCCAAACATTACGACGAACGGACAGACAGACGAACGTAGGCGTAGTAGACGTAGGTTTCCGTATGGATGCGGAACCCTAAAAACGTAGTTCTGGCCGCTTCAGAATGACTAGTGAAATATTCATCCATCTCTGCATTAACCCGTCCCTTTTATATGACGGGCTCATTGTAGAAAATGTTTTTAAAATTCAAGTTAGCCCGGAGGATTTCCCCGGGTGCTAGTGCTCGGGGGACATTAGTTAAATTGTGTGTTTTCATAACTCGCTCGCTCGGTGAGTGCGTTGCGCAGTGTGTGGACAATGTGCCCGCCCCCTTATATTATGATAACGGGATGATGGTTTCACTGGTCGATAATTAAATAACCTGTGTTTGTATGTCGATTAGAACTAACTTAAAATTAGAACTAACTTATAAGAGGAAAAAATGTGTTAATGTTTATTAAGTAAGTAAGTATACTAAATATACTAGTATAAGTAAGTAAGTAAGTATAATTAAATATACTAGTATTTGTCTCCCCATGTTGTATCAATGGTAGAGTATGTACTTATGTAGTTTCCTTACTTGCTGCTTTATAGTTATCTTGTCTAATACATTGTTAAACGTGGTGGTCGTTGTTGAGCTGTAATTTACAAGAGTACTTGCAGTACAACACCGATTACTCTGCTTACCATGATTTTCGGGATACAGCGTGTGGTATGTATGTATGTACTGACGCCGCTATTTTGTGCCTTTCATGATTTATGTATAAAACGTGGGGTGGCCGGTATCTTCACAAATATTATTTACACGAATGCGGAGTAACAATGTCCTTAATTAGCCGACGACGACGGAACGAGCTACTCATATTATATGGCGTTCCAATGTGTCTGCATTGTTTATTATATTATGCATTTTATACTGTACACATGGATTTTGTGCGTGCTTTTACCAGAGACCTGACCAGACCGGAGATATAAAAAATACATAAAAAAATATAAATGTTACAAATCTTATATTTCGACTTCATAAGTCGTCGTCAAATAATAAAGAATTAAATAAAATATATTTACATGCTTGATGTGTCAAAATGATGATGACTTTAAATATTTTATGATTATGCATTTTTCAAATTAAAAGGCCCACTCATCTGAGGGCACCTTATCATTGCGCGTTGGTTCAAAGTCATGGCCGCTTCTTCTGACTCCGCGCGCCCCGCCAGCCTACCGCGACGACGACGCCCGCGTGGAGAGTTTAATATGAAGGACCACCACAGTCCACACCACATCAAGCTAGAGGAGCGTGGAAGGAAACGTTCTACTGATTGATGTAACTATCTGGGTGAATCAACTTTTTCTTGTTTTTGTTATTTGTCTGAAAACAAGATATTATCTTGATAAATTCACCTATTTTAATAGTTACAGCAACTCTCAGATAAGTAATTGATTAATAAGAAAGAAGCTGCACAAAGAATTTTGAGTAATTAAAAAAAAATATTGGTTACCCTGGGGATAACCCCTGTTTTTTCCATACAAAACTGGGGACAAAATTGTCCCCTGGGTCACCCCTAAAAATTTGGTTAATTTTGTTTTTTATGGAAACTGACACGGTTGGCTACATCACCTACAACGTCCGTGATGTCAGCCCATAACACCGGGTGAACTAGGTGCCATGTCAGTGCTTCCCCCTTTGATCGTGCCGGCTACACTGAACTGGTCGGAAAACACAAACTATTTACATAGCCGTTTTGACAGACGTTTCATTCAGTGCGGTGGTACCAACCCGGGCGGGTTAAACCCTACCACCAAGTAAGATTAGGAGGGAAGGGACCTACAGTTTTACGAGGAATCCGAACCTCGGTCAGCCTCCAACGGTCAGCGGTCACCCATCCAAGTACTGACCGCACCCAGCGTTGCTTAACATTCAATAGCGACAGTTGACTGTCTGCACCACTGAGCTATCGAGGCTGTTAATGTTTTATTTGAAATAGTTCTCAATAAGTATTTTATACTTATTGATTTTCAACTAAGTAATAAATTGTAATAAACTTTTTTTTTATTTGGCTTTGCAGCTGGTTTTTACGTTACAAGAAAAAGTTGATTCACCCACCTACGTTTTAGTACCTACTACGGTCCTCATATTACCGACCAGTTCACTGTAGCCGACACGGCCCCTACTCACCAAGCTGTTATGTATGGGCTATCATCACGGGTGTAGTAGTAAAACCATGTATGTAAAATATGTAACGAAACATGTAACGAAAAATATGTACCTAGAACCTTACCAAACTCATTAAAGCGTGTGCACCAAGCTCCAAGTAACTCTTATTTGTTATCGACACGGTTTGACAAGGTTCCACGTGTGATCACGTTGTTATGACCGTATCGAGAACAATCGCCGAGAGGAACAAAAGGCCGTATGACGACGTCTACAACGGAAGTGTGCACCAGGAAGGGGAGGGGTGGGGGGCGCCACCTGTCACACTTTCCGGTTCCTCCTGCAACCACTACCACCCACTTTCCTCCCCCACACGCCGCACAATGCCTCTCCTATTCTCGATATTCATGGTCGTGAGGATTGTATGTTGGTATTGTAACTAGGTCATTTTAGGGTTCCGTCCCTCAAAAGAGGAAAAAAAACGGAACCCTTATAGGAACACTGTCTGTCTGTCCGTCACAGCTTGTTATCTTGAAATTTAGTACATATAGAAATCAGAACCCAAACACAGACGTATAGCGTAAATGAAATAATTTCGATTTTGGGGGACAAATTAAAAAGTTCATTATTTTTTCAAGCGCATTCATGTGACATTTAAATGGAAAGGGCTAAAAATTATAAAAGTTATAAAAAAAAATATACGAAAATCGAACCCCCCTTATCTCCGAGTCTCAAATTTTGAAAAAAAAATTATTTTTATGCGATTAGGAAGTAGCAAGATGACGTCAAGGTGGGAAAAATAAAAGGATGTTAATAAAAACGTTTTATTTTTAAGGAAAGCTCAAAATGTTATATCCTACGAGCAGAGGTTTATAACAATGCCCATGAACATTCTGTGATGCACGGCGATTGCGAATGCCATGCCGGCCTGAGAGGAGCATTTTCCTGCTTTTAAAAACCCCAAAACTGTGCTTGGGAGGAAACAGATGGAGAATGTTTCACATTTTCCCGGTTATGTGAATAGCCGTGTAGTTTATAGTGTAGTTTATATTTTCTTTTCCAAAGCGGTACTGCAAAACTTAAATGTAGCCTATTAGCCACAGTTCCGAGGTTTATAAGTGCAGTGGCGTCAGCGGCGGATATAACACATAATACGGTAACATATAACACGCATTCCCACTGCTTTATTAAAAAACAACTTAATTTCAACGATTCACTGAAACATGCACTGAAATCATAACAGGCACATGTCCGTTCCGTGTGATACAATTTCACAACCCGCTCACATCGAGAGGCAGACGGCAAGTGAATTGCATTCAATCAATGTTATCGATTAACATGCACGAGTGAGTCCGATTTTGGAAAATTAGATTCATTTTTGGAAATATTCTGTTCGCACAAAAATGCTATTGTTTACAATCAAATGATAATAGACTTTATTGCACATTATTAGAAATACTGTTCTTCCGTAAAATAAATACCTGAAAAGTTGCACGAAATTCTCGGATTCAGATTCCAGAATGAGTGTTTCTACCTCGCCGCGCACATCACTCTGATTCCAATTCCCCATTCAACAATGAACCCCTCGGCCGGTGAACCTCGGAACTCCACTCCACAGTTTATTGGAATCGCCCGAATTCTTACATCTCTAACAATTATCTCTATTCCGACAAATACGACGTAGGCGGGAATGCGAGGTCTCCATCACTCAATCCGAAGCTATTCCTTTTTATCCCGGATCCCGATTTTCTAATTCCGACCTGTCTTCGAAAGACCCTTTACGCTGTCAGTGACATTCCTTTCCAGTTGGCTTCCGCGTCAGCAAAAGTTTACGCCGAGCCGCCCCGCCCGCCCGCGGTGGGCCAAGTTTGTTAGGCTTTCGGGTGCGAGCATGCCCAGATTACTGCCAGTAATGTTTATAATTTTGTTTATTTGCGTTACTTGTTTAAAATGCAAATATTTAAAACTAGCTTTTCCCGCGGCTTCGCTCGCGGTAAAGAAATTGGTAGATTTTTTTTCCGACTGCGTTCACTTCCGGCCCCACTGCTAGGTTCATATGAATAATGGCGTGATGCTAATAGCCTAATAAACTGGCGGAGATATGTCGCATTACACAAAAAAAAAAAACTGCAAGTGAAGCTGCGGGCAACAGCTAGTCTTATATAATATGTAGGGAAGATACGGTTGAAAAGTATGTTAATAACTTAAAAACTCGCAAACATCGCATACAACAATTCGATGCAAAAAGAAAGAGCAATAAAATGAAAAAAATAACCGCTGAACCAGAGCCGACTGTCATTTTTCTTGCTGAACCTGGCTGAACCGTTCCGTCAGGGAGCCGGAAATTTTATGAAAAGAACACTGAGCTGACAGATGATGAGTATTCCACTAAACTTGAACATTCAAGGGATATGACTCCCTTCCTATATTACTAGGTGGTAGGGTTTAACCCGCCTGGGTTGGGATCACCGCACTGAATGTAAGGTCGGTCGAAACGGCTATGAAAATAGTTTGTGTTTTCCGTCCAGTTCAGTGTAGCCGTCGCGACCGAAGGGAAGCACTGACGTGGCACCAAATTCACCCGCTGTTATGGGCTAACATCACGGATGTTGTAGGTGAGGTAGTGACAGTTTCGATTAAAAAAAAATCTGAGTGGTCACTGTCGGGCGCGCGTCGTCACGGCAACACGCGCCTACCCGCATGTAACAGCGTATGGCAGCGTATGACCGCGTATGACCGCGTGTGACTGCGTGTGGCCGCTTGCACCGGATACTCAACATACGAGTACGTGATCCGAATATTTTCATCCACCGCTCAATACAACGTAACACGTACAATTCAACTATGACTTGGGTACATTTAATTGTTCCGATGTGCAGCTGAGCGTGCGAAAAACGGTCAATTTAATTTTGCGTTTGACGATTGGTGTTTGGTCAGTCCAAATCAGAACGGAATTGCTATAAGGGTTAACTTTGTGAATAACAATTAGAATATAGGAGTACTAGCTGTGCCCGCGGCTCCGCTCGCGGTAAAGTCAATAATAGTAAATCGATTTCAATCGGAAATTATCTCCGACTGTGTTCGCTCTCGGTCCCACTGTTCAGCCCATATGAATAACAGGGATATGCTATAGAGCGTATAACCTTGGTGGAGATATGTCGAATTACGTAGGTATAAAGCTGACAGTTGACAGTCAATCAAACTCTTATAATAATTTCTGCACCAGCCAGTATGTGGATGTGAATTTGGTTGGGTGGGCAGTATTGTCTACCTACAGTATTCTTGCTTGTCAATTTTTATAGTTCCGTATCCATACGGAAGCCTATTACTAAGCTACGCTAATTATATATTCTATTCTCTCTCTATATAACTTTATTTATCTACAACTTTTCTCTTTGCATAGTTTAGTTATCACATTCACAAATGATGTGTTGGAGGATTGTATGGCGGAGGCAGGTCAGCAATCATATTGTGTACTATCTCTTCCTGTCTCTGCATTAATCCCAATTTAATAAATCAATTAATAGAAACATCCACAAGTAAATATGTAGGTTGAGCAGTTATTGGCTTATAATAAGCCCACATATACAAACGGCAGATGTTGAATTTAATATTATGTATATTGTGCCTGTGAGTCCACTCGCGTTGAAGCTGCACTTTTAAGAGCAAACACATTCAGACGAATTTAGAAACTCCTCTTCTTTTTGAAGTCGGTCAAAAACACCTTCAACTCTTCTGCACACTCCCTATTTTCGAGATGTTCCATAATAGTCCGGTTTGTATGTCAGATTGCATTTATACATGTAAACTGCATTTAAATCGGTTGAACCGTCCTCGAATTTATAAGCGAACACTGGGTACGTATACCGACTGACGGCAGACGTTATATTTTATACTAAGCAGATAAGGGAGGAGACTAGGGTTGCCAGGTGCCCGGGATTTCCGGGATTGTACCGGGCTAGGCTCCAATGTCCCGTGTCCCGGGCGAAGGATCATTTTGTCCCGGAGAGAGTTTTGTGCAATTTGTCCCGGGAAGAAAAATATGATTATACATACGGCTTGACGTCGCGCAAAGAAGCCGGCGAACAAAAGTCCAGATGCTGATAAATTACTCAAATTAGCAACTCACAAGAAATATGAATAATTAATGTAAAGGAAGATTCTACTTTCATTTTAGTGTAGTGTTGCTTACTAAAGTTGTTGGTGATAAAAAAAAACGGCAAAAGTTCGCCGTAAAAATTGTAACAGAAAAAAAATTCTTACATTTCTCCACCTTATTTGCTCGCTTATTTGTGTAGGACTGCAGGTAGTAGATATGTACCGGGAAGGCTAACATCAGATCTGGCAAGCCTAGAGGAGACAGATAATTCGATTAGAGACTGGCTCTATCTATCTTTGCTTATAATATGCTTTGAGTGGTGTCGTTTTGGAGGCACGCGGTGATCCGTTGTCTCTGCCTACCCCACTGGCAAACAGGTGTGACGTTATGTATGCATGTATGCGATAGTATTTATGGTGCGGCTGGTAATGAATGAGCCGCAGTATCGACTGTCAATTAATGCAATGATGGCGACCGCGGCTCTGGTAATGAATGATTACAGGCAATTAACGCGAGCACGCGACACCGCACCGATTCCACTGCTTGTTACTTTGATTTATCTAGAACTAGTGTTTGCCGGCGGCTTCGCTCGCGGTAGACTAGGTTTAATAGCAAGTTCGATTTAAACGCAAATATTATATTTATAATAGATGATCGCTTCTCTTATATTCTCTCTCTCTCTCGTCCATACTACACTTTCATACTGCGCAGCCCTAAGGCTATTTATCGTCGGTAAATAGCCTATAGTGAGCCTCAGTAACTACTCTTTCCATTGGTGCAAACCGCATCAAAATCTGTTCAATGGTTCCGCAGTTTACCTCAAACATACATACAAACACTGACTGGAAGAAATCTCTGTAAGGGATAAGTCCGCCTTTGGCTCACATGTAAATTATTACTTATCGTTTGTTACTGTAAAATGTTTTGGAGCAATAAAGTATTTCTATCTATCTATCAAACACGTTCCCTTTTAGAATAAGTAGAGATAGAGCGAGTGTAAGACAGAGCGCTCTTGTATAATATTAATATATGTATATCATAAAATATCAATCCCGAAAAACATGGAATCTATTAGACAGAGAAAAAAAAAATATAATAACCATTTTTGTAGCTTATGAGCTAAGTAATCGCGTGGTGGAAATATTATGTGGTCGATCTGGGGGACATTCTGTATATTTGTAGTTTTCTTCGTCCTTGTGTCACATCATTTATCTATGTGTCACACCTTTCACCTGCTCAATGAGTTGATGGCATTTTTGTCTTATAGATTTCAGCAAATGGTGTGATGATGAGATGACGATGCGTACCTACCTATGCTTCATCATGATATTTCTTCAGGGAACTGAGCAGCGAATCCCGATGACACCGCGAGCGGGGCTGCGGGAAAAGCTAGTATAGGCAGTACTCGTATAATATATAGAGTACCTGGGCGACCGAACTTCGCTCGGCGTCTAGACTTATATAGATAAACTTACACAAAATTTCATCCAAATCGTTACCTATAATATAACAGTATATACTTATAGTGGGGGATTTAGTGCGATAGTTTGTATGGACACCCTGCATTTTTACTTAGAAGGCTCATACTTGCAACAGTTGTTCCTTAGGTGCTCCTGAGTGGATTTCCACCGGTAGACATCGGGGGTCACCGCGGGGGTGGCGGGGGGAGGGGGTGGAAGTTTGCTTCTGCCGCGCTTCACTTTGTACCCTATTCCTTCAAAACTATAGGTATTAGGGCAAGTGTGATGTCATTTTCGGATAACTCAAGGATGACGAATTCATTTCTGGAAGAAACATTTTGCCTTTCTATACAAAAAAATATAAATATTAGGCAAAACTCACAAAACGTGAAAATATTTTTTTTAAATAAACGTCGTTTACTTTTGAACTACTAAAGATAAAGATAAATAAAAAATATTTGCTAAAAGCTGCATTTACCAGGATTACAAATATATAAATTTTATTGGGATGGAGTAATAATAAGTGAGTGAAAAAAACATTCAAAACAGGGCGGTGTATTTACATTTTGAGGCTAACATAGCGAAAACAGTACCTAGGTGATACGTGATAATTATTATTATTATACATTTGTAAAATTATTGCTAATTAAACATTAAATTATTCAAATACACACACACACACACCCTCAAATACACACACACATACATACCATGTTTGTGATTGCTACCTAAAGTAAATGCTTTATATTTATTACCATGTCGTCATTTTTTTATGGAAACTGACACGGTTGGCTACATCACCTACAACATCCGTGATGTCAGCCCATAACACCGGGTGAACTAGGTGCCATGTCATTGCTTCCCTTCATTTCGCGCCGGCTACAATGAACTGGACGGAAAACACGAACTATTCGCATAGCCGTTTCGACCGAAGTTCTATTAATTTCATAAAGTTCTATTAACAGTTTATATTAGTTCTATAATTATTTATTTTTTTCTGATTTAGCCATCTGCCATCGGAACTCTACCATAAGCAGATTATTTGTTGTTTGGGGTATGACGTTTGAGGTGAGCCATCCATTGACGGCTCTCCCTTTTGGTTGTTAGTGTCAAAGATCTAGGGTCAACACTTGGTGTCGTTTCAGCCTTCCAGGGCCGGTGTGGTCTTGGAGTGCCGTGGCCAGAATATTTGGGTGATTTTTTAGCCTCGTCTTGTATCTGGTACAATTCGACTGGATCTCAGCTTTTATGCTCGGCACTTTGAGATGCTCGTGTATGTCATCGTTTTTAGAGAACCATGGTGCGTTTGATATGTTTCGAAGCACTTTGTTTTGGAATCTCTGCAAGATCTCAATGTTGCTGTTGCCTGCAGTGCCCCACAACTGTATGCCATATGTCCACACCGGCTTGATGACCGCTTTGTAGATGAGGAGTTTGTTGGATGTGCTCAGTTTAGAGGCTCTGCCCATCAGCCAGTGCAGTTTGTTGAGCCGTAGGTTCAGTTCCTGTCTTTTGCACCTGATGTGCTCTTTGAATGTTTGCCTCCTATCTAAGTGCATTCCTACATAACGCACGGAGCTAGTGTGTGGTAGGGTTTCGCTTCCAAGTTTCGCAGGAGGACAGTCGCCGACTCGACTATTAATTACTAATTAACTACTCTATTAATTTGTAGATTATTTATTAGGTAGGTACGTAGTAAGTACGTACCTATGCCTACTTACCTATATCCATTAGAGCCGAGCGGGCGGGGGATAGCTGCGGGGTGCGTATGATTCTAGTCGGCCCCCGCGCCGCACCGTACGTGCGCCGCCGCCGCGTTTAAGAGCGTATATAAGCGAGCGTTTAAGAGCGACAGTCTAAAAAATATAACCAGAGAAAAACGTGGCACTGGACCAAAAACACTGGTGTCTGCTACGGCCAAAATACCTAAAGGCTGGGGGAATTTCCTAAGGGACAATTCAAACAAAGAAGGACTGTTTCACTTGCTTTCAATACTCTGCCAATCCTACGCAAACGAAATTGAGAATGGGAAAGAAGTTTGCATCACGGATGGGCCAAATATCACCCGTGCCCGTGACACACAGCGATTAGCCCCGTGTAATCATGAAGACGCGGATACTCGCATGATGGGCTTAACAAAAATTATGCTACGTACTGTAGATACCGATGTCGTAGTGCTAGCAGTTGCACAGGTGCAAAAATTACCTCAGCTTGAAGAGCTGTGGGTGCACATAGGTACTGGAAAACACCACCAGTACCTTTCAGTCAGTCAGTCAGTCAGTCAGCGTGTAAGCGTCCACTGCTGGACATACACCTCTCCAGTTTTCCTCCAGTCCTCCCGGCCTTCAGCGGTACCGAACCACTGCTTTCCGCCAGTAACTTTGCTGCCATGATATTGCGACTTCCATAAGTAAAGACTTAAATGTTTGCATTACCTATACCTATATTAAGTATAGACACAATAGATGCTTTATATTATAATGTAATTTTTTTACAGTACCACAGCGAGCGAGGGCCTTGCCTCTGTTTCATGCGTTTTCTGGGTGTGACACTGTCTCTTGCTTCAGCGGAAAAGGCAAGAAAAGTGCTTTTGAAGCATGGGAGGCCTTTCCCGCTTTAACTGAGGGTTTTGTGTCAGCGACTGAAGGGCGGCTCGAAAAGGCAATGACGACGATTGAAAAATACGTCGTTATTTTTTATGACATTTAGATTTACTAATATTTTTTTGAAGTGGATACTTCTTTGTTCGCCATATGGGCCCCCCTTTTCAGAACTTCTACGTCACTTCCGGAACGACTTTTTTAACTAATATAACTAATATAAACTGTTAAAACTTTATGAAATTAATAGAACTTCGGTCGAAACGGCTATGTGAATAGTTCGTGTTTTCCGTCCAGTTCAGTGTAGCCGGCGCGAAATGAAGGGAAGCATTGACATGGCTCCTAGTTCACCCGGTGTTATGGGCTTACATCACGGATGTTGTAGGTGATGTAGCCAACCGTGTCAGTTTCCAAAAATCTAAAATGACGACATGGTAATAATATAAAGCATTTACTTTAGGTAGCAATCACAAACATGGGTAAGGTAGGTATGTGTGTGTGTATGTGAGGGTGGGTGTGTGTGTATGTGAATAATTTAATGTTTAATTAGCAATAATTTTACAAATGTATAATAATAATAATTATCACGTATCACCTAGGTACTGTTTTCAATTCACTACGCATCTTAGCACGATGTTCGCCTCAAAATGTAAATACACGGCACTGTTTTGAATTTTTTTTCACTCACTTATTATTACGCCATCCCAATAAAATTTATATATTTGTAATCCTGGTAAATGCAGCTTTTAGCCCACATTTTTTATTTATCTTTATCTTTAGTAGTTCAAAAGTAAACGACGTTTATTTAAAAAAAATATTTTCACGTTTTGTGAGTTTTGCCTAATATTTATATTTTTTTGTATAGAAAGGCAAAATGTTTCTTCCAGAAATGAATCCGTCGTCCTTGAGTTATCCGAAAATGACATCACACTTGCCCTAATGCCTATAGTTTTGAAGGAATAGGGTACAAAGTGAAGCGCGGCAGAAGCAAACTTCCACCCCCTCCCCCCGCCACCCCCGCGGTGACCCCCGATGTCTACCGGTGGAAATCCACTCAGGAGCACCTAAGGAACAACTGTTGCAAGTATGAGCCTTCTAAGGAAAAATGCAGGGTATATCGCACTAAATCCTCCACTATTACACAAGTTTAGCTCACTAGGATAGTGGGATAGGTAATAGGATAACTCACAAGTAATAGGATATAATATAAAAGCGTAATGGCTGAAACTAATTTTCCATACCAATAGGACGTCCCGAAGAACGTCAAACGCACGCAGCTTGGATTTTCACATATCCGGCTGCAGCTTATCCACATTTACAATTTATTCCAGCTCGGTAAATTATACTTTATGGCGCAGCGTTAGTCGATGCAAATGTACGCATTTTATTTACATACGTCTGCTATCCTTTTGTATTCCGCGCACCGAAAGAGCTCTATTCCAAGTTTAGCACGTCGAAAGATCACATGGCGCGAACGTACGAACTACTGTGTAAAACTGTAGGTCCTATCCAAATTTTTGTGTCGAATAAATCATTATTTCTTTCTTTCTTTCTTTCCTTCCGTTATCCTACTAGTACTAGGTGGTAGAATTAAACCCGTTCGGATCGATACCACCGCTCTGAAGGTCGGCCGAAATGGCTATGAAAAATGGTCCGTGCTTTCCAGCAAGTTCCGCGTCGGCATGAAACGGATGGATACAATCGCGCCACCAAGCATCGCCCGCTCCCCTGCCCGCCGCCCCGTCTCGGCCGTACACATCCTGAGCCAGCGCATCACCACACTATAGTATCTGCGCTCCAGTCTGACAATACCGGTCATTCACACCTTCCTACCAATGTTACTCGTATTTGCGGAAGCGATACTTCCCTATGTTCTGCGTATCGAGCGAAATTACTGTCGCTAGCTTATTGTGGTAGCCGGGCGGCCGCCTGACCGTTCGTACTATTTTATGATACACACGCCTTTCTGCGCATGTGTGCGTGCTGAGAGGAAGGGGTGAATGACCGGTATTGTCAGACTGGAGCGCAGATACTATACCATACGAGTACACCTGTCAGATACGCCTCTCCAATTTTCTTCCAGTCCTGCCGGCCTTCAGCGGTGCGAAACCACTGCTTTCGCCAGACGTACTTGATGTCGTAGTTCCACACACTGGCGGGTGGTCTTCCCACACTCCGTTTTCCTGTCCACGGCCGCCAGTGTAGGACACGGTTACTCCAACTGTCGTCGTCTCTTCGGCTGACGTGCCCATCCCACTGCTATGTACTTGAGCTTAGCCACCCGGTGTGAAATATCGACTACTTTGGTGCGTCGATGGAGGTGCACGTGGCGTTCACGATATACATAATGATGTTACACTTGGAATCGAGCTACAGGCATGTACAGGCGTTGCGTAAATCACTGTTAGGTGCAGATTAAAACAGCCACATACGCGCTGTTTCACTTGGAGGGAGAGGACGTACAACCCGTCTATAAGCTGTTATCACATCTATAGAACGTTGTCAGACTATCCAGATTACCTACTGCTCGTTCACCCCCTCATGGGGCAGTGCGCGCTCCAACGACAAAACGGTTGCCCTATACTTATCCGTTTTCGTAGTAAAATTATTAACCACATACAACGTAGTTAGTGTAAAAAATCCAATTTGTTAAGAAGATACTAAATTCCTCACCGGTTTTACGATCAGTTAAATATCCCTAAATTGGCCTAATGATAAAGCGGTAGTTAATTCGATTTAAAGCAGCTCAAGTTCGCCTCACTGAACCAATGGTGCGTGCATTGAAACAGCTGCGTACTCATAGTTTTGAGCGCACACAAGTGTCCGCTTGGCGCCCAATGTGGACAGAGGGGGTGGGTGGGAGAAAGAGGGAAAGGGGTGGAACATGAGTTAAAGCTTTCAGAGCGGATATAATTAATTAGTGCGGACAGGACAGTATGTAAATGCGGAATGGGCCAGCAGCCGGAGTCTGGGGGGTTGCAGGGGCGGCTGGGAACGCGAATGTGCACTAATGCACTATAAATCTGGCGAATTTGAACTGCTATCATAGAACAAATTAATGCCGCACGATAGAACAATGAAATCCATGCGCTTTACCAAAGAGACAAATTAGCTGTTTGGGCTGCTTTTGTGTCTTTCCCATCTCGAGGTGCACGAAATGGGAAATTACTAGTTTTAAGTAAATTTATCTAAAGCACATACTCGTATTTTCCCCGTATTGTATTTGTTCACACATTTTCCATCTGAGCCTAAGTACTCGGACGTATTTATTATGTGAGGCAATTCAATTCGGGGAGGATTGGTCGGTTCAGAGGTGGGTGAGAATAAATTTAGATTTGTCCCGTGATATAGAATGAGAAATATTCTTCATTGCTCTTAAATAACAATTTTACAAAGGGCAGAGTTATTACCTATGGCAATCTCTGCCAGTCTACCTGTCTTGATTACAAATATAACATAGGGTAGCAGCATGGTGAAGAATTAAAGAGACTTAATAAAAAAAGTTAAATAAAACAACAAGACGCCAGACATATGACATAATTACGTAAACTACTTAGACATATCTGTAACTAATTATATAAAGTCAAACAAAACCTTTATTCCTGATATACATAGGAGTGGTTAGGTACTTATGATGACAAAGTGTCTAGATTAATGGGGGAGTGGAAACATCCCACTTATTCCCCCTCCCCCCTTGTATACGTGCCAGAGTACAAATGTACACTGGAGATTTCGGTAAGATATCGCTAGCGTTGGTACTTGCGGTGATAATTCGGCACACAGGCGTGAAATCAGAACGACTTAGCTATGCTTGAGATCCGAAGTACGGACGGAAGTTGTGATGCTCTGGCTACATAGGAGTACCATCACCTCCGGAATTAATGATCGGGCGTCGAACTCGACGCGAAAAATCGGAAAATACACACGCCGCGAGCACCAATGAAATTCCTACGTCCAACCCTTATCTCCCCCTCCCCTTTCACGAGGCCTTTTATTAATTGAGGGGTTTCTATACCTCGGAATTTTCAGGATTTTCCGAATAACATTTTCCGTCACCGGTAATGGTCCCGGCAATGTTTCCTGCTACGGTGCGAAGTGTGGTCACGTGACTTAAGGGTTCCGCACCTATTCCGACCCCCCCAAGCCTGTTAATAAGAAGATATTTATCCTCGTTTTGGCTTTCGCCGGGTAAAAATATAAGTCATAAAATTTTTAGGCTAGGCACCTCTCACCTTGGCGCGGTCCTTCCACAGAGTCATGCAGCAGGTGGGTCTTCGTGACTTACTTGATGTTTGATAGTTATCTTGTCCTAATATTTTGCTAAACGTGGTGGTCGGTGTTGTGCTGTAATTTACAATAGTTCTTGCATAAGAGATGACATTAGCGTCTTGCTATAGGTATGGCACGGTATATTTCTTCTTCACGATATATGTCTTCTTCACGGTATATTTCTTCTTCATGGTATATTAACTTATGATTGACATATACGCTTCGTTTTAGGGTTCCGTAGCCAGCGATGCTGCCAGTGTCGGTCTGCCTGTCCGTCGATCTCCGGAACGTAAAGCTCAATAAAAAAATTGGTTGTCTGTAAAGGCGGTTTACGGACGATAGTTTTACGTGATGACGTGCAAAGAGTTTGTATTACGTCGCAGCGACGTAATACAAACTCTTTGATGACGTGGAATAATCGTAGTACATAGAGCAAAGATCAGTAATTTCTATTTCCAGTAGAAAGATTAATCATCTTGTGACTGGCCATCAATAAACTTCTGTTGTCTGATCTTGACAGTTTTACTGCTTAAGACGTTTCCATGGTAACTTTGACTACACCGATTGTGCCTCTCTATCGCTTGTTACGCGCTCTCGCTTGTTGTCTCGCTCTCAGGCTCAGATGGAACGTGACACTTTTTCGTGCGTGCAGCCGGTGTTCATCAATTTATAAGACGTGACGTCATCACGTCAAAAGACTAATTTCGCTTAGCAAGATTTTCAAATGTCACAGCCCAATTAATTATACCCAATGATAGGACAGCTCGGCGGATTCTAAATTGTTGTTTATTGTTTATTTACCCTGTCTTGGCAGTACACTGCGCGCAGATTTGTCATATTTACATTGTAACATTTCGCCAGTTTGATTATTATCACAGCGAAGAAGAACTGACAAAAAAACTTCACTGACTGGATATTTTTTCAATGTGCACTTAGTCTACAAAAATGTTTGCAACTACCTAAACACGCATGTGCTGATTTATGACATAACAGTTGCAGCAATTCATGACAAAGTGATTTTTTTTTAATATGAAATCTTTTTAGGTTTTTTTTTTATTTTTATTGACAGCGCGACATATGGCGCCGAGCCACCCATAAGGTGTCTAACGACGCCCATGGACATTCGGTCGTATGCGGGGGTTGCGAATGCCATGCCGGCTTAGGTTTCCGTATCCCGTACGGAAGCCTATTACTAAGCCTCCGCCCGTCCGTCCGTCCGTCCGTCTGTCCGAGGGCTGTATCTCTTGAACCGTAATAGGTAGCCCGTTGAAATTTTCACAGAAAATGCGTTACTATGGCGGATATAACAACAAATAAGAAAATGTTAAAAATTAAGGGGGCCCCCATACAAGAAACGTTCAATAAAATAGATTAGTCACACTATTGAATATATGGCGCCACAGGCTTTTATACATTGCATTGTTATAGCCGCTAAAGTGCCAACGACCTCATTGAGGTGCTGTCATTTTCTCACCGTAAATTGCTATCGACCTCATTGAGGCTTCTCTCCGATTGTCCTACATATCTTCGAAATTAAAATTCGAAGACCATGCCACCTGCGCGGATAGGCGGATATTATTGATAGCGGATAGATACGGAAACCTCCGCGCGCGAGTAAAACTCGCACTTGACAGATTTTTTATTTTGTTTTAAACTTAATATGCAAATCAATGCTTCTACAGACATGTTGTTGCTCATTGGAGTTTTGTTTAGAACAAGTGCTGAGCTGATTGAGTAGTTAGGTTCGCTTGGACAGTTTTCAATAGTCGTCGTAAAGTTGTGGTCCATAATGAAAACTGCTGAAAGCGAACACGAGCCCACAGCTCCATTGTTCGCCCGATTGATAGTTTGCGGTGGAACGTGACTCCATGCGCCGCGCCGCCCGGCGCGGTGTGCGTTAGTTAGAGGGAGGCAAAACATTGCTCATACTGTGAAATTATAAACACAAAAGAGCCTTCAAATATCGATACAAGCAAAACAATTATTTTGTTTAAGCCCTAAAAACTAACCTATTAAAAAAGAAGAATAAAGTAAGAAATGTTCAGACGGTGATGTTACAGTTTTGCAAGTGTATCTTTTTTGACGTGATAACGTCACGTCTTATAAATTGATGAACACCGGCTGCACGCACGAAAAAGTGTCACGTTCCATCTGAGCCTGTGTGTGCAAGCGAGAGCGCGTAACAAGCGATAGAGAGGCACAATCGGCCCAAGCCTAAAGCGAACCAAGGGAATCCGATATTCGTTTGGTCGTTTATGTGATTTCGTGGCTCAGTGGTAAGAGTTTAGGATTTGTATTTTTTGACCATGGTGTTGAATTTTTTTTCTTTTTTAAGCAATGTTAAGGTGTTTAAATTTTTTTAGGGTGTTTAGTTTTTTTTATAACCACCTAAGAATTATTTTCGGAAATACAAACGTAACAAAAACGACATGCGTAGTCTTACCACTTTATGACGTTATCACGTAAAACTATCGTCCGTAAACCGACTTTACAGACAACCAATTGCTTCCGAACTGGGTTGCTCTGCCTGAGGTCCAAGACTCAGGCGCAGCCAATTTCACCGCCGAGGAGGTGCCAGTCCGGCTTGGAGGTGGACTAATGTCGATGGGGAAAGGATTATTAGGAAAGGACTATTCTTTTTAAGTACCGTGTGGGGTCGGTACTTAAAAAGAATAGCCCCACTGCATCTCTCCCCGTCGCATGTCGTAAAAGTCGACTAAGGGATAAGAAAATTCGTCAGCCTCGGTAGCTCAGTGGCGCGGTTGGTTAGTCAACTGTTATTAAGCAACGCTGAGCGCGGTCAGTGATTGGATGGGTGACCGCTCGACCGTTGGAGGCTGACCGTGGTTCGGATTCCACGTTAAACTGTAGGTCCCTTCCCTTCTTACCTTACTAGGTGGTAGGGTTTATCCCGGCCGGGTTGGTACCACCGCACTGAACGAAACGTCGGTCGAAACGGCTATGTAAATAGTTCGTGTTTTCCGTCCAGTTTAGTGTAGCCGACATGAAATGAAGGGAAGCACTGACATGGCACCTAGTTCACCCTGTGTTATGGGCTGACATCACGGATGTTTAGGTGATGTAGCCAACCGTGTCAGGTTCCATAAAAAAAAAAAAAAAATTATTAACCCGCGATTTGAAGATCCGTGGATTGTAGGAGTGGGGAAAGATATTCCCTGGGAGCCCGTTCCACACCTTTGCAGTGCGGCACAAGAACGATTTAGAGAATCGTGCAGTTCGAAGAACAAAGGGATGTACCTTCAAGTATACTGGAAGAAAATGCTTCAGGCATTAGGCCTACCTTATTCCCACTTACATATATTCGAGTTTAATAAAGATGTACAATACAAACTTCCTGTATAAAAAGTACAATTTATTACGAGAATATGAACAAATTACAATGCAAGCCGACTCATAACTCAGTGGATTGCGAATGCAATTAGTATATATTCCGATATTATCACTTTTGTTCATATTGAGTGCAGGATTTATTTCCACTCAGCAGGCAGCACTAATCCAGGTGAAATTAAATAATCACAGAATATTGTTACAGACAATTTTTTAATGAATATTTTTGTGTATTATCCATTTGCCATCTAGCCTTTGTAGATCATGTCATTTAATCATTGTGGTTTTTCCTGTAAAATATTTTTGTGAAGCAATATAAAACTATAGTAAAAAAATATAAAATAAATCCACGAATAAGAAAACGGATATGAAAAGTTTTTAATTTGTTTTCAGTAATAAATAATAGTAAGTAAATACTTTATGCACAAGGTTCCTTGAAGAGGGGCGTGAATGGGCACCTGTCAGGCCGGCATGGCATCCGCAACCCCCGCATACTACCGAATGTCCATGGGCGTCGTTAGACACCTTGTGGGTGGCTCGGCGCCATATGTCGCGCTGTCAATAAAAAAAAAGAGTTTTGCTGCTCGTTGTACCCGGGATTCGAACCTATGATCTCTCGCATATCTACATTACCTTCAATTCAACACTCAAAATGCACACCTAACCAATACAATTAGTGTGCATAATATGTAGAACATATACATACAATAACCGCAGCTACCCCCACGAATGCGGTAAGTGCTGCGAAACTCGATGCTCGATGCCAATTGAGTGCGGGAGGGCACTCGTAGGTAATTGCTAGATGTCGATCGCTAGATGTCGCTAGTCTAGCAAGGTCCATAAAAACAATACTCCTATCTTTAATTTCTTTAAATAATAATAAATCAAACATTAAGCGATAAAAACTAGTGAAAACTGTACAATAAAACAAATTAAGCACGTGTGAGTGTTATCAAGTGAACTGAAACTGTGTAAATAACAAAATAAGAATATAACAGTGTAACAAAATAAATCATTCCATACATAATAAAACATTAAACATTGTGTAAATGGTCGTCACGACATTCGAATGACAATCTAAACGAGTGAGTAAAGCTAACCATCGTAAAACATTATGAACATTTAACGTAAATAAACTTAAAACTTCAATTACTGAGCAACATTTCTCAAGGTCACCTCTAAAGAAAAAAAAGTATGATGCGACCTCTACGAAGTAAGAAATAAATGACGATCTAGGTGGTTAGAATACCATGACAAAATGAAGACCCCTTAGATTCGAACCACAGCAAGTAAGCTGTGACCATACTACTTACGCCCGTATCGATCGCCCGTCGCTGATGTCACTCAACAACAGCGCCATCTATGATCTATGATTAATAATTCAATGGCAGTCGCTTACTGTGAGAAGCCTATCTACTAATGTGCACACACACACACTGCACAAGAGTGTACAGAAATTTCACGCAGATTGCAAAGTATACGATAGCTCAACATCGCAGCACACCTCCTAACAAGCGAGTGACCCAGGTTCGATTCTCACTCAACATTGGAAGTATTCTATTTTATTTGGGACATAACCGTATTATGCCAAAATATTAAATATTAATCATTGACATGGCTGCTCTAAGAACAAGGAGCATGTCTAAAAAACTTGTAACCAATTCACCATTCGACGAAAATAGACAAGCAGAGGAACAACTAAACATTCTATGGACTACAATAAAGCAACTAAAAAATCAACTTGTTGAAAAAGACGTGTACATACAGAAATTAAACGATGACTTAGAAAAAACAACAAATTTGGTGTTAAAATATCAAAATGATTGCAGCGAATTTGAAAAAATTTTAAATGATAATACAAACTTAAAAAAATCATTATTAGAAATGCACTCTCAACTCTACTCGAATAGCTTCTCAGATAGTGTCTACATACATGATGGAGAACATGAAGATTTACAAACGATCACACAGCAACTACAAACTGAAAGAATGCAGAATATTGATTTAAGGAAAGAAATTTCAGACACAAATATGACAATAAGACGACAATCACTACAGCTGTCTTCCTTCATCGCCGCTACCAGAGCCCGGATAAGTGCGACGCCACCGTCGCTGTCGCCGTCCAATGACTGCAATTCTACAAAATACGACGAAAACAACTGTAGCGGCGCTGCGATTGCTGGTGCTAACCTGGACTCCACCTACGCTGGGACGTCTTCTGGTACTAGCAGCGACCCAGCCGCTGCCGCTTATGTTGGACTAGACGCCGCCGTTACCGTGCCGCCGGCTGGCCGACCAGCCACCACCGACCCTGATAGTGCGCAACTGATCATCACTACTGCTGACCAGATGGACTCTGCAATCTCCGCGATTGTTGGTACAGGACTAGACACTGCCTACGAGCCAGGTAACTCTACCACAGCCGCGCCTTCTAATACTGGTTCAGCCTCCGGTGCCACCTCGACTGCCGGTGCCGGTACAGGTTCAAATGCTATCCCCTCTTGCTCTTCTATACCCACTTCTGCAGCAAAGCCAAAGAAGGGAAAACAGAAGACTACGAAAATTCAACATACAACTAAGAAGAAATCACAAGCCAACCTGAAATCAAAAAAGAATAAATTAGACATAACAGTAAAATTAAATAACACTCCAGATTTGACAAGTATCCATGTCCCTGAGCGCAAAATTGATAAAGCCCTCCAGCCCACTGCTGCCGAAGTCACAGAGCCCACTGCCGCCGGAATCCTGGAATCCACTGCCGACGGGATAGCCGAATCCACTGCAGCTGGAGCCACTGAGCGCACTTACGGTACCAATGGAGACGCGGACGCCACCGCGTCAGCCGCGCCTGCTGGTACAGCTGGATGCGCCAAGGTTAACAATGCCGCTAGGATACCACCATCAATGGAGAGTGTGAGTGAAAAGAACAGATTGTTAATACTTGCGGACCAATTTGGGTTAAATTTATTTTCTCATTTATGCAATAAGTATAATACCACAAGCATTTGCAAGCCTAATGCTTCGCTTGCAAAAATTATTGAAGAACTGCCTTCTATTGTTAAATCACTCCATGAAGGAGACATTCTTACAGTTATAGTCGGAGAAAGTAGTAACAATCGTAATGTATGTGAATATTTGCGTAGCGTGGAATACATACTAAACACTTGCAGCGAGCACGGCATCACTGTATTTATAAGTTCACTTATGTATCTAACTCACCCTAGGCAACAGACGACTCGCATAAATAAAAATATCAGATTCGTAAACAATAAAGTTCTACAACTTATAAAAAAATCTGAAAATGCGATCTATGTTGAATTAAATGGAACTGATGAAACATGCTATGCGAAAAAAAGTACGAGACATACCACCAACACTAATGTAGCAAATCAAATATTAAATTCAAATAGATCTATATGTACGACAAACTTACGATACTGTGTCAAAAGTACAGCTTATTATAATTCTTTTTTATTATAAATGACCCACCATTTAATGGTGGACAAACTATAGACTGTAAGGTAATCTGTGATACTAGTTATAAGGAAATTAATAGGTATAAGCTAAAGCCAAAAAAACTAGAACAATATTGTAATAATATGACATTGATTCATCAAAACATACGTAGCATAAGTAGTTTTAACAAACTTGTTAATTTTGACATTTTACTAAACAATTTCAACTATGACATAGTATGCCTCACGGAAACATTCCTGTGTTACGATAAAATCCCATTACTAAAGATCAATAATTACTTGGTCGGCTCTTTCTTTTGCAGACGTATTTATGGTCATGGTGGAACACTTATCTTAGTTAAACAAGGCATACATTTTAAAAACCGACAAGACGTTGTGGATCAATCTATAGAAAAGGAGTTGGAAATCAGCTGTATAGAACTTAATAACATAATAATATTGTGTATTTATCGATCGCCAGATGGAAACCTTGATAACTACATCTCGAAATTGGAATCAGTACTAGTGAAAATATGCAAACGAAGCGCAAAACTAGTTATTCTATGTGGTGACTTTAACGTAGATCTTATGAAAAAGACTTCTAGCTCTGTAAAACTTCTCGATTTGTTGGACTCATTCTTATTAAAAAGAAAAATATTTGAACCTACTAGAATAGCCAAGGACTCTGCCACTTGCATAGACAATATTTTTGTAAACAGTGACATAATTGGTGAAACTAATGTTGTGTCAGCTTTTCCGTCCGACCATTTTGGACAAACAATCACTTTTCCAATGCCAAAAATTAGAAATAAAAATACTAACAAAATAACTTTATCAAAAAGAACAGTTGATGCTTATACTATCTCTAATTTTACCTTAAATCACGAACTCTGCTATAAAAATTATCATGAACTTGGACCGAACGAGAAGTACAATTACTTCTTTAATCATTTATTAGACCGTTTAGATAGTAGTATGCCCATCCGTAAAAAATCAATAACAGTTAAAGGACAACGGGATATCAATTGGATCACGCCGGGTATAAGAATATCTCGCGATACATTAATAGGACTTTATGCTGAACTTAAGGAGAACACAGATGCAGATTTTCGTGGATATGTGAAAAGATATAGTAAAATATTTAAAAAAGTGTCAATTAAAGCTAAACAATTAAGTATCCACAATAAAATAAGTAGGGCTAAAAATATTGTAAAAATGACATGGAAAATTATAAAAGATGAAACAACACCTAGCTCCGGAAAGCCAACACTAATAGAACTCCTTGTAAACAATAAAATCACATCAAATTCTTTCTCTGTAGCGAATGAATTTAATAACTTCTTTGGTACGATTGCACAAAAGATAACGGCAACACTAAATCCTCTCGACCAATCAGCTACTGATATTCTACGCTCTACAAATTTACCAAATACTAACTCTATAACCTTTAATTAAGTAACTAATTATGAACTGCTTAAAATAGTAAAAGATTTGAAAACAAAAAAATCTGTTGACTCCTGGGGAATATCTACAGTAATCTTAAAACAATTGCTCAAAAAGTTCCCTAATCATTTGTGCGTAATTTTCAATGACTGTATGAGTGAAGGTGTATTTCCTGACCTACTGAAAATTGCTAAAGTCTGTCCGATATACAAAAAGGGCTCAAAACTTGATGTCAATAACTATAGGCCTGTATCAATTCTTCCATGTATAAGTAAAATTCTCGAAAAAATTATTTACTCCAGGTTAGTAAAATTTTTCCTCGAGCACTCGATTATTCACCCACGCCAATTTGGATTTCAGAAAAATAAATCCACAAACGATGCTATTGCATGTATGCTTGAGAGGATACTGCGACATATGGATAACGGTTCAGATAGTATAGGTGTGTACTGTGACTTATCTAAGGCCTTTGATTGCGTAAATCATTCCATATTATTATCCAAACTTGACCATTATGGAATAAGGGGAGTTCAGCTAAAACTAATAGAGTCATATTTAGAAAGTAGGTCACAATATACTACAATTAGTGAAGTAAGGTCAGAACCCATAAATGTTACTTGTGGCGTCCCCCAGGGATCCATCCTCGGACCGCTGCTTTTTCTCATTTACGTTAATGACTTGCCAGATTATGTCCCATCTCATGTGGCAGATATCGTTCTGTTTGCAGACGATACATCAATTCTCTTTGAAGCAAAATCACATGAACCTACGCCTCACATACTCAACAATGCTTTGTCCAAGGCTCACAACTGGTTCCAAACTAATCAATTAGTGCTCAACGTAGAAAAGACAAAGTATATGAGATTCTCTCAGAAAAGCAATACAGATTCATGTGATATCAAAGTGGGAGATAATAAACTTGCAAGAGTCCCAAATGTAAAGTTTGTAGGCCTAACTTTGGATGAAAAACTAAAATGGGACAAACATACTGAAAATATTGCAAAGAAACTAAACTCCTCAATATTTGCCATACGCAGGATTCGGCAACTGTGTGGGTCCTCCACAGCGAAGATAGTATACTTCGCATATTTTCACAGTGTCATGTCTTATGGGTTAATGTTTTGGGGAAATTGTGCTACCAGACATAGAATATTCAGACTGCAAAAACGGGCTATTCGTGCAGTAACGGGTATGAAACCGAGGGAGTCCTGCAGAGATGTATTTGGCCAACTCGGTATTTTGACTCTAGCGGACGAATATATTCGCCAAAACCTTCTATATGCACGTAAGAATATAAATAAAACTCCATCAAATGGCGACTTTCATGCCCATAATACCAGAAATAGAAATCAGATTAGGCCCGTCTACTCGCGATTGGCTAGAGTACATAAAAGTTTCCTGTGCCAGAGCGTTAAGTTCTATAACAAGCTTCCACTTGCATTTTCAAAGTATAGTGACAATTGTTTCCAATTCAGAATCAAAGAATTATTAATGAAAAACTCTCACTACTCGATAGATGAATTCCTTAATGACACATATAAATAATTTTGTATTAATGTTAATATTTTAATATACTCAAAAAAAATATTGATTCACTGTTACTTTAAGTATTTAATTGATTTTATGTTATGTTATTTTTGTTTGTTGAACCTGTAACTTTTTTAAGAATTGTATGCTTTGTTTTTGTATTGTTGTATTTTGTCTCATTTATACCATGTTTTGTTTGTTTGATTGACTTATCTGAGAGGCACCTATTGTGTCCAAAGATGAATAAATAAATCTGAAATCTGAAATCTGAAATCTGATTGACGCGCACTCGAGCACACTCGACACTCGAACGAGACACTTATTAACATCAATACGGTTGGCGTTACGTGCAAATTGGATGATGGCGTAAATATTCTGTAGCATATCTAGTGCTTGTGACGCTTTCTTCGATATCTTTATAAGATCATGCATTTATCCAACGTTTTATCTTGGACAGTTATCTGTCTTAAAAAACATTCACACTCTCGTAAGGTTTCCTTCCATGCAACAAACACTGTCTCTATTTTCATTCTATTTTACACTATGGTCTACCTAACAGTATTCTAAATATACTCATCCACTGAACATACAACTTATTTAATTTCATTCAAACAAATTAAATAATCGATTAAACCTGCGAAGAATTTTTTATTAAAAATATAATTGCCAATCTCTATCTCTATTTTCTTCTCTATCTCTATCTCTATCTTCTTCTCTTCTCTATCGTCTCTATCCCGTCTCTATCTCTATCTCTACTCTCTATCTCTACTTCTTATAAAAGGGAACGTCTGTCTGTATGTATGTATGTATGTTTGAAGTAAACTCCAGAACCACTGAACAGATTTAGATGCGGTTTGCACCAATTCAAAGAGTAGTTCTTGAGTCTCACTATAGGCTATATACCATATAATAATAAAATATAAAAACTCAGAGCTGCGCGGGAATTTAATTAGCGGTCTCCCGACTCCTTTTTAAGCGAGTAAATGGAAATTATTTTTTACTTTTTAAGGGTCGGTGATTTTTTTAGGTCGTCTATCTATACAGCTAGCCAGGGGGCGTCCCACGCTACGTTTGCATGTACGTGGCCTCCATTCGAGCACCTGTCTACCCCAGCGGTTGTCGGGGTTGCGACAGATGTGCCCAGGCCACTGCCGCTACAGCTTATTAATTTTCTTAGCAATAGCATGTACGTACATGTTACACTATAATAATTTATATAAATAAATAAAATAATTAACTGGTTAAATTCCCACGCTTAACAAGTAACAATTAAGTGTCTACATTAGCACACACTCCGTTTTAATAGGTATGAGGGCTTGGTAGCTCGCAAACCGTTCTCCACCTACAGCCTGCCTCTACCAATGGATAAGTACATAGTACAGTATGATATGATATTGCGTTGTGTTGCGAAGATACAAGCGGCAAACACAAGGGGGCGCCTGCGGTGCGCTGTAGTACGTGTTGAGGTGATTCCTAACAATTTGAGCGCCGCAGTACAGCCTACACGACAGGGAAAAGCGAGGCTTTAGAGGCATCGGCAGAATTGATCAAATAGTCGATACCTGTGAAATAAGTGGGAGATAAGAGTGTACATAGATTTACCTCAATCTCATTGTCGGTCGGCGGCGTCAAGTAAATATAATTTTTTTAATTAAATTATTGTATAGATGGCTGAGTCAGAGGGTCCAGAGTAAATGCTCCGACAAGCCAATATCACTTCCGAGAAGGTGCCACACCGAAACAGTCCCGTTGCCTTTCTGGTTATAATTTACTAGAGGTGTTCCAGTTCGACGGGTTTCGCTTACCACCATGGGATTGCTCGTTGAATAAGCTTCGTAAAAAGAAAAATGATTTTCTAGAACTTGCACTTTTCGAGATAATCGCCATTAATCGTTTCCGATGTTGGACATGGTTTTGGCGATCCTTTCCTAACGCATAAAACCTCGATTATCTCGGAAAATAGGAATAAAACGCTACTGAGCTTTTTCTAAAGCTTATTAAATAAAGAATCTTATGGTGAAGCTAATCCGATAGAACTGGGACAACCTGTATAATATCCGACTTCCTTATTACGGTTTAAAATATACAGCCCTAGGACGGACGGACAGACAGACAGACGGCGTAGGCTTAGTAATAGGCTTCCGTATGTTTACGGAATCCTAAAAAGTGAGATTATGGAACAAACACCAAATGCTTATTTAAAGAACCACGCTATTCATTTAGGAAGTAACCGTAATAAAGCTTTCATTAGGGCAGCATAATGCTTAGTAGGCCAACGAGAGCTCTATAGTATACGTCGAACACAAGCTTTAGAAACATGCACTGCGTTTTGGGCATTCTCTATCCCGTCGTCCGTAAATATTTTGCAGTTCAGAATGTAGCCGAGCGTCCAACCGTGTGACTTTCGCGAACCGTTCGGACCTAAAGTTATGTTACTGCGAAGCGTTTACGTTCTTGTTCGAATTTCACAGTAGCAAAGTTTGGTGGAAATCCAAGTTTCGTTCTCTCTGAGTGAGGCGACTGCTCTGCCGCGGTTTATCTGCGTCGCTCCCGATAAAGTGACGCAAAAACCTATTCCGCGGTCTTCATATACAACATGCGCTAAACTGAACTAACTGCCTGGGGGAGCACGAGATGACATACATACGAACGCACACTTTGCTCGCTTCGCACAAAGGGCTAATATCACTTTGGGAAAACCGGTGAACGTGTTATGTTCGCTCGAGTTAAGAAACATCAAAGCAATAGTCAAGGTCTACGCACTACGCACAAGATCAATAGTAAGACGCACTAAATACCGTTCTTGGTGAAAATAACTATTATGAATTTCTTTTATTTACTATTTTCACTGTTTAATTATAAATTAATAGGCGTTCCCGCGGCTTCCATTCGTCGCAAAATATCATATAACCATCCTTAGATGTGCCAGAAAACGTTGAGTGGTTATCGAGTTATAAGCTAACACAGAATCGACGAGGGCAAAATGCCGTTACAGTTTTTCCACTTTATTTATTAGGAGATGCCCGTGGAAACAGTCAGCGTGAAAACGTAGAAAATGTTTAGACACAAACACGCGAAAATAATCCTATTTACTATGTAGTTATCATCAACAGCTAGGTATTGACTGACAGTTCGGGCGATGGATCTCACGGCGGCACAGTCTCGCCACCCAGTGAGCGCTTGAACGTTAGACATAACACTATTTTATTTGATAAATAACTACTTCGATTTGTGACGTAAGCCAAGCTTCGTCGCCTGCCCCAAAAACGTATATACAATGCGAGTTTACCTACTTGTATTGTCGTTAGGTGCCAGAAAATATTTCGACACTGGACGATTAAATTCAAATCTGTCCATCGAACGCAAATGGCGCTTATTAAAATCAGAGCAGAGAAGTGACGCGTCTCCTTGCGGGCGAGGGGTAGGATAAGCCCGAGCGACAGGCGCGTCGGTTAAAGTAGAACCGGAGTTATAGTCCTCTTGGGAGCCGGATAACCCGGGTTTTCAGGGCAATTTATCATTTTGTTTTGCAGATATCAATATTGTTGTGAACTCGGCAAGTTCCGTTGTTTATCTGCAAAGCTTACGGAGTCGCGGAAGGAGAATAATAGTCGACATCAATAACGCTCGATGAATTTCGGGGGAGTGGCTCGGCAGAGTTCGCGCTCCGAATTGGTTTCCGATGAAAAACGGGCCACGCCAGAGTCGCGGCTCAGTTTAAATATTGAAAAGTGGTAGAGCTGAGCGCGCACTCAAGGTTAAGAGAAAACTGATAGAGGTTAAGGAAAGACTGATAAAGTCTCAGAGGAAACTTAAACGTTACATACAGAAAACAATTATAAAGTTTAAGAGAAAACAAAATAGTAAGATAGCTACTTAGCTAGTAGACTATAGAATAGTAAAATTAGTAAATAAAAGAAAATACTGGAAACTGTAAAAGTTAAGAGAAAAATATGATAAAACTTGAGAAAAACTACCATGCATTTCGAGTGTTTTCGCACTATAATAAATACATTTTCCACTTGCAACCGCTTTCCCAAATTAAGCTAAAAGCTTGTTTACTGATAAACATATCTCGTTAAGGAGAAAAACCCTCGAAACTTTTCGTATGGCTTAACTAAAAGTTAGTGTCATTTCCGGCCTCGGCACTTACGCACGAGCTTCTTGTTATAAGTTTCGCGTTACTTTTCCTGTTTTATTGCTTTCCACCCCTAGCTACGGCGGGTAGTTCCCGGTGCGGCCGCAGTGCATCGCGGGTACTCGTACCTACGCGGCTGTGCTTTACTATTTTTGGATTACCTACATACTTACTATTGCAAAAACTTTCGATGTTACGACAGATATTGATTTTAGTAAACATAGTTATGTAGAGAACAGGGACTGCATATATGTATACATAACACCTAGTAAGGTAATTGAAGGGACCTATAGATATATTTACATGAAATCCGAAGCACGTATAAACTTGTGTTTATAACGGAAATGCATATAAACTCGGAATGGAAAAGAAAGTGATGCATACAAACATGTTTGAATACAATACACTCACTGCAAACGATGCAAGGTTTTTACCGCTAGACTGCTAGCCAATACGTTTTGTCTTTCATCTAAGGCAATTTGATCCAAACCAATCCCTTTGCGATAAATAGGTGCACTTCGCCTAAGAAGATGCAAATGTCAGCAAACACGAAAAACGTTTCCACTAACATTGCAACTACCTGTGCGGTACTGTAACAATGGTCCTCCCGCAGGCGGCAGGTAGGAACGCCTGGGATTTGCAAGGCTAAGCACCAAAGAACTACAAAGAAGAACAGAGAGAGGGTCTCGAATTCGTCGAATACATTCATTATAAATAATTATAAATGGTGTAAAGAGCTCAAATGCACAAAAGGTGTATCAACTCGTTGAGCTCGTGAAAAGTAAGCAACTAGTGTGCACAAAGGCGAAATTATAAATATGATAGCAGTTTCTGCGCCTTCGCTTCGCGGTAGCACATATTCTAAAACCATCGTTACTGGACTGCCCATGTCACATAGCGACTTCTTATACCCCTCCCCGAGTAAAGGGGGTATGCACTGGCTGTTAGACTGCATTACTAACTTTTAACGTGTTTATACATCTTGCTGTTCTTTTCCTTATATCATGGTGTGACATCGTACATTCGAGGACAGGAAGTAGTGGCAAGTTTCCGTTTTCCATAGTTTACTTAAGATCTTTCAGACGGCTGGCACGCTGGATTCGGCCTTGTACAGCTAAATTGATAGCATTTCTAACTAATGACGGCTTTGTGCATTTATTTACTTGAGATTTGAGCCAAGAATTATAGTGATGGTGCACTCTGAAATACTAAATAGTACCTTGAAAACTCTTGGAATAATAAAATAACATATATTCTTAAGTAAACGACCACATAGATATGTCAGAAAACGACTGTGAAGACTCCATGACATACATTTTAATGCCCCATGTGAATTAATTGTGAGTAGTACATAATAAATAATAGACGAGGGCGGCGGCGCGGGGTGCATGGGTCGTCACAGAGTTTTCGCGTTATTACTTAGGATTTCTATACCGTATTCACACTTGTGGGCTAATGAACTCATGCGCGTTACGAGTACTAGTTCAGATTTGCTCATTTAACGATATTATATGAGGGCGAATTAGGCAAATTGCACTTTGGTCTAATTAAAATACAATTACAGCGACAATGTAAACTTGTATGAAAGTATAAATATAATAAACTTGGAAATCTTATATTCGTACAGCACGTTGTGTTGTTGAGCGATAGCTTGAATGTTCAATGGCCGCATACAAAGATTATTGTGATAAGCTTGCATAAGTTAATAAAGTTGAAAGTCGAGTTTAGGTACATATCTCCAACTTTTATTTTGGGGGAACGTTGTCTCTGTGAGATCTTTTCTGCAGTGACATAATGTAGAGATTTTCGGCTTAGTCCATTAAAGGGAAATTAATTAATTTGGTCTTGGATCTGAGTTACATACTGTACAAAATACATAATACGTATGTATGTATAAGAGCTCTTGGCGCAAGCGCAATGTATTCAGCCGGTCATAATGCTGTTGGATAAATACGCATTAAAGAGAACAAGCGTTTTTACTCAGCAGACTGTGTAGCGCGCTGATGGAACTTTTATTATTTTCTAGAATGCCTCGAAAACTAACAAAATTACTCCATGATAATGTATTTAAGTCGCTAGAGTAACATGTATTTCCAAAAAATATATATATTTAGGACTATATAAGATTAGCACATTGAAAATAGCGGATCATATTGGATCGATAGATATTATTTATGACATTTAGAATATAAATTCTGTTTCAATTTCCCTATAGATTCTGACATTTGGTCAAAAATGTATTCTGAGCTTTGTTGTTCTCTTGTATAGCAAGAGTAATTTAAATTGTTTTATTAGAAACCAAATGTTTTTATTTTGAGTTTTTTTTTAAGTTACGTACTTTTTCACAAGCTTAACCTTTGCTGTGCCTAAAAAAGTTTACGACACATTTTACGATATATGTAGTTACCACCACAAATAGGTATGTGAAGACTGTGAATTTCGTACAAAATTCATCAATAGCGCGACGTAACGACAACCGCACGATGCGAACGAATACAGCCCTTATCGTCTTTGATATACGAATTATACTAGAAGCACTAGTGTGTGAGTGGGTATTCCAATAAGTAAATAAAGTAAAAGACAGTATCTGGCGCCACTGAATCACGACAGAGGCGCCTGACTGTCGTCTTCCCTCCCTCCTTGATTCACTCGACGCGTTAGTAATATTCGTGATACTGAAATATCTACTTGGGAAAATAAACGGTTAGGCCCTCGCTACTATATCCCCTAAATTGTTTAAATGTAATCGTATTTTATTTCATTTGCAGATATGTACATGGATATTAAATAATAGCCTTAACAAAGTTAAGTAAGTAATTTTCTAGTGTGCAAGAAGGCAGACCTATGAAATTGAAAAAAAAAAACTAAATCTTTAGAAATAGTAATGAAAACATATTTACCAAATCATCTCGTCCAGACGTTCTTAATAACTTTTGAAAACTGCTAAAACATACCTGAAACAAGCAGAAAAATATTATTACCATTTGACAATTATATACATTTGGTTTGGACTTTCGTCTGTAAGGTTTGCGACTCGTACACGTACACTCAGTTCAGCCAACAGCTTACCAAAACACCCATAAGCTTCCATATTTATGAAGTTTGGCTGCCGAACTTCCCATGATCAGTAAAAGTCCCACCAAATATTATCGGCGCATTTTCCTTCCCCGTCGGCGACGACGGCGGCGGCGCGGGGTGGTTGAAGGGTGGGGTGAGGCAGAGCTTGTGTGAAACAGCGGCGGCGGTACAATCAAGTCCCTCCACTTTCGTGTTAATAGATTTTCTCAGTGCTTTCCCTAACTTAATAAATACGCTCATAATACTGTGCCGGCGCGGCTACGCCATAGACTTAGGATCGCGATAGACATGTTTATGGGAAAGTTTGACATAGTCTTCCAGAGATTCTCGACCGACGACGACGACGTTTCGAACTGACGAGTGTAGACCATCACCAGGCGGGACAGCGCTACTCGCTGCCCAGTCAATGAGGAGCGTTGTAATTGCCATTCGTACTTTCGCGACGTTTCAATTTTTCTGAGTTATGTCCCCATCCCAAACGTACGTTAAAAAGCTTCCCTTCAAAATGCAGGAAGAATGTTGAGAGAAACGGAGAAGATATAATATGTAGATAGAATATTCAAAATAATAGTTATGATTGTTTAGTCCAATAGTCGAGGGCCAATCTCGACATGAACATTTGCAGGTGGCGATTTATAGCGATGTATGTTTTTCAACCTACTTAGATGTTTCTCCTGTCGTTCACACAAACCACACAAGATGAAGAGCACCCAAACAACACTCCTCACATCGAGCGCACCGTCACCTCACCTTGTGGTCTCCCACGACCGGGATGTTTATTAACATCAGACAATGCAGCCGAAATGAAAACACTCAGTGAGGGGCACGCACAAAGCGCATTCAATTAAGCTGGAGGAGGAATGAGGGAAAGCTATGATTGTTGCGGTAAGGTGGAGCAGAATTTGCCGAATGTATAGACATATCCTGACGAAATTTTCCGAACTTTAGGCACCAACATAGCGAAAATAGTGTAGTGTTTAACTAACTTTGCGAACGTAATCTTAATTTCTTTCGCGAATTGAATGTTGAAATTGCACTGAAAATTACCAAAAGCATTACCTTCGTTAGACAGTAAGCGTAAAATTATTAAACGCCCGGAAAGAAGACCTAAGACAGTAAGCGTAAAATTTTTAAACGCCCGGAAATTACTTTCGGATTTTGCATACGCACTACTCGTACAGGGCAGGGAATGCACCCCTATACAATCATCTATTACCTCCCAAGTGCAGCTTGGGGTTTTTCAAAAGGGCAAAAGGGGCGTGAAAAGGCTCCTGTCAGGCCTGTACGGCATTCTCAATCCCCGTCCAAGATGGTCCACGCATCACAGAATGTCCATGGGCATCGCTAGACGTGTACTCGTAGGTGTAACGATGCCACATGTCGCGTTTTCCATAAAATAAAGATAGATAATTTTATGATTGAGTTTTTGTGTGAACTTTTGTTATTTTTAACGTATGCTTAATTGATCTACAAATCGTCTTTGACTCAGATACTCCAGACCATCTGTAGTTTCGGGTCACCTACAAGAATCGAGCCCAAGGACGCAAGCAGATATTCTACACTCCCAGATCTGACTACAGTATGTACTCCATCACCGGCCTAATCTGTGTTTTGTACAACAGGAATAGTTGTGCCGGTGAGAAGAACCGCCTATTACCGAAAAGTGGTGCGGTTTTAGCCTCGGACTTGACTAATTGCCGGAAACCTACGTCTTTCGAAATGATGGCACCAATACATTCAATTGATTTTTGAATATCCAAGAGGGTGTTTGTGCAAGGATTTTTCGTCCGTTCGCTAAAGATCCTATTTTGTGCACACATTTCCAGTGCCAGTACCCTACAGATTTCTATGAATATGACTGGGAATTAGCATCTGGCGCCTAAGGGCAGCATCCTGACAAGGTGTTCGGAGGTTTCGCTGCCACAACGAACAGTGAGTGCTCTGTGTTGCGGACCATTTACTGCTCTGCTCACCAGAACATCACTGGAAATTTACTGCATGAGCAAATAGGCGGCTACAAGCTTCAACTTTGAATTCCATATTATGGGTGTGCACGCACTATTGCTAAATGGATATTTCAGTAATATGTGACTATTTGTAAGGTTAGATTTGTTTAAGACGCAAGGACCAGCGAATACCATGTATCTTCAAAAACATTGCGACATTACTCACTATTTACGAATTAGCATTTATAACGAATTTTTAATATTATATAAATTGTATTAAATGATCATATACTTGTATTCTGACATTTGCTCAAAAAAACATTTTGAACTTCTTATAGTAAAGGGCAATGCCACATTTTGTATGGAAGGTGGTGCCTTTTTTTCGCGCGGCCATCAACCAAACTTGGTTACTTTAGTTCAGAATAATGTTACAAACAAAACTTGTTATGACATATGTATGCCTAAACTCAGTCCGAACGAAGTTATAAAAACTAAACCTGATGAAAATGCATAGAAACATAATATTATTCGAACTTCTGACCCTGAATCTGAACTTCTAACTTCGTTCGGACTGAGTTTAGGCATAAGTATACATGTCATAACAAGTTTTGTTTGTAACATTATTCTGAACTAAAATAACAAAGTTTGATTGATGGCCGCGCGAAAAAAGAAACTATGATAACAAAATGCACCAATTTTAGGCAATGCCCTTTCAGAATCATTATGGGAATTTAATACAATGTGTAAACACTAAAATATGACAATTCGATTCGTGAATAGAGCGAAATATAGAAATGTTTGAAGATACGTGGTTTTGACTGGTTTTAGCACCTTAAGACTGATCATTTGAAAATGTTGTGGCGGTATTCTGTGGTTTCTGATTACCCATAAATTTCAGTCAAACTTTGCAAAATAGTTAGGTTGGCTTACAATGTACCCGAGAATGTACCCAATATTGTACTGTTAACGGCGACGCTTAATAGCGTTTGAGTAAATATCTGAGAGCTTCCATGACATTTGCAGTGTCTGCATTCACACAAATGCTCAAATCAGCAGAATAATTCAGTTTTCTCAAAAGATTTGAGTGAATAAATCTTACGATATAATTTGCAGAATCATTCAACATGCCGGCTCCATCACCCCTCAAATGGCGTTGAGCGGAGCAGAAATCACTCTCATTGTTCCGGAAATCACAAAAGAAATCATTACTAAGCTAAGCAGATACCTATACTTGTAGGCTGTTGCTTCCGTAGGGGTCGTTCACAGCGGGAGCAGCTCGAGGGCATATAAGACCCAATGGACCAACATTATTATCAAGAATTGTATTGTAGTCTCGATTGTAGTGTTACGATTCTGAACAATGTGCATCGACGGAAAATATTTAGTCACCGACTCTTCCGACTGATTTCGGATCTGAAGAAACTAAATATAATAAAAAAAAACCGAACCTTAAAAACTAAAAAATAATTTCCGTTGACTTACTTAAAGGAGTCGGTGGACCGCTAAGTAAATTCCCGCGCAGCTCTCAGTTTTTATATTTTATTTACTTAACGGTCCCCTGACTCCTTTAAGTAAGTCAACGAAAATTATTTTTTACTTTTTAAGGGTCGGGGTTTTTTTAAATTTGTAATTTAACTTTTATTTCAAGCTTTTTTATAAAAACCGTATGCAAATCAGTCCACTTTTTAAGATAATATTTTTTTTATTACTTAATTACTTGATTACAAACATACCTAAGAACCATCCCGATTAAACAAGCTTCCTAATAAAGGAAACGCATCCAAATCGGTCCATCCGTTTGGGAGCTACGATGCCACAGCAGACACACACACACGTCAAAATTATAACACCCCACCGTTTTCTGCGTCGGAAGTTAATAAAAACAGGCGTATTGTGCATTATAGTGTGTACGAAGACGGACGGAATCGTTTTCTACTTAAAGTTATATCAGTATATTTGGGCGTAGCGAGTATTTTAATACAAAATTCACAAATGAATTATACCTCCATTAGAAAAGTCAGATTTTAACGCAAACGGAGCCATGGGTAAAAGCAATGTGTAATAAATTTGATAAATGCGTTCGTCGCCACCACCGCCCCGTTACTGCCCTACGGATGAACGCTTCCGGTGACTCATTCCGTAAATTTCAGCCCTGCGACGACCCAAGTAGCGAACTTGTGCACTCGGCCGGAAAGCACAGGATAAGCCTCGATCCTGGATGCACAGTCGCCTCTGAAAGCGGACATAAGTGTGCAGAACCTTGGCGCACCTACTAGCTGACTAACTAACTACATCTCCAATTACTACTCATTATTATACGTTTCATTTGTTGGTAGCGCAGTTAGATTCGCGAGTGTGAATGCATTCGCAAATTAAAATCCCGTTCTTAGGGAAGGTGGATAGGTAGGTACATTGTTCTGAAATAGGAAATTTTCCGCTACCACTACACTAGAGGCGAGCCCGCACATAAACTAACTTTTCAATTATTTCCCGCGTGAAGTGGGGCTAACGGAGTAGATGGCGCTAGTATCGTAAATAAGCAATATGGCCGACGGGCACTTCCGGCGACGCTGCGGAGCGGCGCCGTCGGGCTTCCGGTTTGTAAATACTCTGCCATGCGTCGCCAGATATCTACTAGACTGGTAAATTTACTATAATTTGGTAAGGGTAATTTATTTTGATACCTAACTTGGATGTCGAGTATCTTAGACAATATTTTCTCACTCATACATAAAAAGGTTTAAAAAAATACTTTTTGTTGTGCATGTTGCCACGTAAAAACATTTTTAACTATTCTAAGATTATATTGAAATAAATTCTAAGAAACAATAAGTCCGTTAACATATAAGTACAATTATTAACAAAAACAACAGCGTTCCGATAAATGCTTCCTTAATAAGACATTTGTCACATTAAATAGGCGATAGAATTGATCTTGGATTAAATCTAACCAGATAGGACAAATTGTGATAAGTTCAAGTTTTACTGCCATATCAATGATCAATCAACAATAAACATCTAGTTGTTACGACAAAGAATTATCTAGTTGTTTAATGCCCACGAACAGAACCTTACAGGCAACACTCGTAGAAGCTCAGAGCGCAGTAACTTCTGCCACCGTTCCGATATTTATTACCAACTCATCCCGTATTCCCGTTACAGGCCGCGTTGCATTCTCAACGGAGGTCGCATTTTTACAAAAGCTGAAAGTCTAAAGTAGGACATGTTTTTAAAACAGACCAGTTTCAATATCAGCCTCGTGGGGACGCGCGGCAGATGCCTCGCGGGACGACAATATATTCTTTCAGCTAGAGTTTCGAGCTCTTGGAGCTACTGATAGCACCAAAACGTCGTTGCGTCTTCCCGTCGGAAAGACAGAGAGACGACAGGCGCCCAGGCGAGATGCCTGTCGAATTTTGCGAAACGTATTCCATTGTCCTACTTAATTCATGTCGGGATATTTGTGACATTTTTCAAAAACTGAGCTCAGTTGTCTTTCAAGTTATATCAATGTAGATATTTATTTGAAGAAAGTGCATTTGCATTTGCATGCATTGTAGTAGAATGTGCATATATACTAGTAACTACATATTTGATGAAAACGCAAACACAAATAATATAGAATGATCGAAGATTTTAAGTAATGCAGGCAGTGACAGTAAGCTTTTCTAGCGTAGAGAATGCATAGATACTGGAAGAATAACACAATTTTAGAAAGTAAAGTGTATGCAAAGTTTGTCCGCGCGCGGTCTAGGCGGGCGTACCATGACCATCCCATAACAAAATGTCATTTACATCGTAAAGGTGTGGTAAAGGTAAAATTTGTCTCACTTTGCTGGTAGGAAACATGTTCGGAGCAGTGTGTAGTATAGCATATTAGACTCGTAATTTAGGTAGAAAATGAGGTATCAATTTGTTGTTGGTTCTTGTACATAAACAGAGTGGCCTCCTTCCATCGCAACTCTGCAACTCGAAGAGTAGTCACCTTCGCAAGCCTGCGCCGCCGCGTCAGGCCCTCACCTTTGTTCAGCATTCCTGCCTGTGTCCACAGAGGGGCGGAAGGGGTGGAGAGAAGCCAGCCTAGGAAGTGCCGGGGGAAAGGGAAACGGAAAGAGGGAAGCGGGAAGCAGGAATCACGAGGCAGCAGCGACCAGAAACAATGTCTTTTGTTCGCAGCCCTCAATGCGGGCGTTTTAAGAGCTCGGGAGCGGCGTGTACCGGAATTTTAAGATCTCGTATGTGGGGCATTTTGTAGTGGCTTCGAATTTGCGAGTGCTTTCTTTTTAGTCGTCTCGGGCGCCGGTTGGCCGCCGCGCCGCCGCGCGCCGCCGCCGTTCGCCATCGTGGGGACGTTTTGGCCTCGTGCTGAATTTTTACGGACGACGGAAGTTAGGGCCGCGCATTAGTGTTTTGGTGCAATTCATAATTGTTTTGGTTTGGTAAGCTCGTTTTGTTCAGATTATTCTAAAAAAAAAAGTGGAAATTCCTAGTATAATTAACAAAAGAACAGGCAAGGTGGTAATGGCTATGGTGCCAGCGAAGGGTCGGTGGATCGAAACCTAGTATCCAGAATATAACCTGTTTGAAATAAATAAACTATTTGCAATAATTCCGCCATCCGGATCGCAGGAAAGTATACCTACAATACAGCTGCCGACCTAAGGGCCGACAAAGCGATATATAAAATATCTCAAAAGCTCTAGGTAACGCTAAAGAAAAATTATTATACGTTATAAATAATTTCAGCCCCGAGCGTCGACCGGCGGCCCCCGGGCTGCTGTAATAATTCGCAGGCTCCGGAAATTTGATACCGTTCGTAAATAGTGATCGATGAGCCGTTCTAATTAATCGAAGCGGCTCTAATATCGCACCAGCCTGACCTCCGTGACTCTGCTGGCCTGCGTCGCTCCGCCGCGGCGCCGCTCCGCAGCTCTGCGACGTGACTCCGTACTTGAAGACTGGTAAATACCTGCAGGGTTCGCCACATGTTTAGCGCACCTTAGTGAGCTAGGTTCCATGCCAACGCTTGCACATAACTGGACGGCAAACACGGACTATTCACATAGCCGCTACGGTTCATTCAGTGCCATGATACCAATCCGGTCGGGTTAAATCACCTAGTGAGGTAAAGGGAAAGGACCTACAGTTTTACGTGAAATCCGAACCACGGTCAACCTCAACGGTTGAACGGTCACCTATTCAATCAAGTTCTCATCGCGCCCGGGTGTGCTTAATGTTTGCACGTCGATTCATTGAACCGACGACGGGCTATACGATATGCCGCAGGTCGTTCCCGTATCCAGTAAGTCCTTTGTCGCACCACTAGAGGAGTGTGAAACTTTGTACTTGGGAGTCTTCAAATGCCGACAACCCGTACTACGCAAATCTACTGGAAAGGAACTCTTTAGGCCTGAGGACCGGGAGCAGGTATTAAATATAACCATATGGGTCATCCAACGTTGGTTTAGATTAACTATATAATACTTTTAAACTAGGTTTAAACTATTTCAATCATAGGTAATCATTGAAATACATAGTTTTAAAACGCACAAAGTAATTTTTTTGCTAGCCAACCCTGTTCCGAGGTCTACTTACCCATGGTTCTCCACGCTGACGCACACTTTATACCGAGGGTGGAGACCAAAATAACCCCCGTATGCAAGGCCAGTTTAATGCATATGAGATTGAGCAAACGACGAGCGACGAATTGGCTAGTCGTGTGTGCACGAGTAGCCATGTAGGTGGTCATAGAGGACATGAATATTGAAGTCCCTCTACCTATGTACCTACCTACTGAACTCTGGTGTTATTTCGATCCCAACGTTTACAGGCTACAGAAAAAGTGTATCAATGTGCCAGAGATCAATAAAATAATAGGTAGGTATAATCGGTGGCTTCGTGTTTAACTGTCACTTTTACTGCTAGACAGTGACAGTGAGCGGATTCTCGCCAAAAACGACATTCTTCCTGACGTGACACGACTATTAGAGGTCATAACTTGGACTTGATTGAAATCTCGCAAGAGATAATTTTTAGGGTTCCGTATCCTGTAAGGGTCCGGTAATTACTAAGCCTACGTCGTCTGTCTGTCTGTCTGTCTATTTGTCTGTCCGTCCGTCTGTCTGTCTGTCCGAGGGCTGAATCTCTTGAACCGTAATAGGTAGCCCGTTGAAATTTTCACAGAATAATAAAAATAAGAAAAAGTAAAAAATTCACGGGGTTCCCATAGAAGAAACTAAAAAGTGTATGCGCGCGCGCCATCTATCGAAAAAATATTATGAAGCATTTTAACTAATCATGAATAACTAGCTAATATGAAGCATTTCATAAACACGCCATATGGCGTGAGTGTGTGAGTGGCGATACGGAACCCTCGGTGCGCGAATTCGACTCGCACTTGGCCGTTTTTTTTAATGTTGTTGTACATTGTTGAAAACAGCTTTTCGAGATTGTCCGCGAGATCAGCCGAAGGCCCCGTGTCGCCGGAACCAGCGAACCCTTTCTCTGAACAGGTACTCCGCTGCGGAACTCCACCGCGGATAAGGACCTCGGTGAGACGTTTTGGTACCGAGAGCGTAGGTTTGAATTTTTTCAACGCTGTTTAATACACACCTTATTTAATAGTCAAGTGCGTTATTTAACATACACAGTGTGGTGAATAAGGTATCTTTTTATTAGCAGCAAATATTTTGGGAGGGTTACTTATCCACCATAATAAACACGTTAAACAAAAAAATAATGTGACGTTAGCATTCGTTTTCGAGAAATTTAACAAAACATGTCTTTTATACATGTATTCTACACATTAAAACGTGCCACTAGGTACCTAAACAGCAGATTATCTGAGGTCATTCACTCTCCTGGCTTCGCCGCGCCCGCGCATCTCATGGTTTGAGTTAAAGACCAATGATATTGCAGATTGTTCATCTTTACCAATAGCTCAGCAATTTCTTTTGAAGTCCAGCGTTTTTTAAACGTTGAGTCTTATCTACGCTTTCCGCATTGTTGGAGACATTCGTAGTTGAAACAAACAGAAAATTAATTAAATTAATTTAATTCCATAGTTGTATATTTTTGATTAAGCATTTATAAATTAATGTAAAAGGAGAAACAGAAAATAACCAAAAACTATTTCTCACAAATGTCGAGATCCGGTTGAATGAGAGTTCCTGATCCCCCAGTCATGCCTAAGTGACGCAGCATATTACACAGGCACATAAAGGGACCACGGGGGGAGGCACGGCGCGCAAAATCTCATGAAAATGTATCAGAAAAATCAAGTAACGAGTCCTCTTCGAGGAAAATGGGTGAATCCGCATAAATATTCAGGAGGACAAGGAGCCTGAGCGTAATGAAAAAGGGTCAACCTAAGTTATTTTAATTCAACTATGAGCCTATAAAGGTAAGAGGGCTTTGGGGTGTGGGTGGAGTCAAAGTATATCGACAGAGATGTGGTGTGCTATTGTATTCTCAGTGAAGCCTATTTACATAGGAGGAGAGGCACCACTAAACAATTCAAAAGTGTATAAATGCTAATATCAATTTATTTCGTCCCCAACACAATTTGCGACTGACGACATACATTGAAATACCCTTGACTTGCTACTACCCATTGAGCTATAAGTAGGCTTACCATACGTCCCGGTTTGACCGGGACGGTCCCGGTTTAAGACCCCTGTCCCGGCGTCCCCGCCGGTTTGCATCAGCGTCCCGGTCAAACTAAAACTCAATTGGAGTGAAATCGAAAAAGCAGCAGAAAATATAAATAAAATGCAAAAACCTCCATCGAAAAACCAAATAGTGATTGATGAGCTGTTTGACGAGGTGTCATTGGCAAAAGGATTTAAAAAAAATCTAATGAAGTTGTTTACTCAGATAAATGGGTCCAGCTCTTCACCCATTTTCACATGAAGCAAATTGAGGTCCCAAACCTTAAAAAAATCTTGGAATTTGCTATGTTTCTATCCGGTACTTCAACGCGAGTAGAAAGAATTTTTTCACAGATGAAAAAAATGTGGTCTGATGATGATGATCGAGGTAGGATGGAAGAAAGTGTTGTGAAAGCCTTGCTCATGTGTAAAATGAACTTTAATAACATGTCAAGCACTGAGTTTTATGACAAAATTAAGAATGACAAAAAAATTCTGAAACAAGTGCATTCCAGTGAAAAATACAAAGCAAGCGTGGGCGAATAATAAAACTGGGCGAATTTTTGTTGTTTCTTTTTAGCCACTTAAGTATACTGTATGTATAATGTAAGCGTACTGTATGTCTCTTTTTTCTTTAGTTAACATAACAATTTATTAATATTAATGCGTCTTTGGCTTTGTTCTTCGTAATTTTTATTCATCCAAAATTTGCCTCTTTCTATTGAACGTCCCGGTTTGGCTCTTCATAATTATGGTAAGCCTAGCTATAAGCCCACTTTATGGTCCACGGCACCGGACGAAAGATAGCTGCATTTTTTACCTGACTGTGCGAAGCAATAAGGAGGGTAATGTTTAATTGTTTTTATTTTTTAAATTCGATGAAAAAAAGTGGTATGATATATAAGTTTGACGCCTCCGTCTTTCTGTGTGTCTGTCTGTCTGTCTGTGGCATCGCAGCTCCCAAACGGATGGGCCGAATTGAATGCGGCTTTTTTTTATTAATAAGCTGGTTTAACCAGGATGGTCCTTACTAAGCTTAGCTAAGGACTCCTTCATCATCATCATCATCATCATCAGCCTGTATCGATCCACTGCTAGACATAGGCCTCTCCCAAGGCACGCCACCACACGCGGTGTTCCGCTCTTCTCATCCATCCACTTCCGGCTACCTTTTTTAGGTCATCTGTCCACCTAGCCGGGACAGACAAGGACTCCTTAGCTATGTTTAATCAAGTAATTATGAAGAAATAAAAAAATTACGTCTCTACGTCTACGTCTACGGATGGACAGACTTGGGTGCGGAAAAAAAAGCTTGAAATAAAAATTAAATTACAAATTTAAAAAACGCCCGACCCCTTCAAACAGTCAAAAATAATTTCCGTTAGTCGGGGGACCGCTAAGTAAATAAAATATAAAAACTCAGAGCTGCTCGGGTATTTACTTAGCTGTCCCAGACAAGTAAATAAACGGATTTTATTTTTATTTTTAACGGGTCGTGGGAGAAATGCATTGGGGCTATTATTCGGCCCCACACGGTACAAAATGCTCAAAATATGCTCTAGCGCCTCTGACTCACTACCGAATAGCATAAAAAATACTTGAATAATTGACCCAACCAAAAAGAGGCCTGAGGTACACTATAAAATATAAAAGTAAGCATCAAGTAAGTTTTACCTCGCGTGTCTGTCCGTAAGAATAAGATTAATATCTGAAATTGCAGTAGTAATGTAAAATCTGCGGCGCACGGGATTCATTGCGGAAGCCACGCGAGGGGTAGGCTGTGCCGGCGGAATTATGTTCTTCCATTGCGTGCTGGCTAGCTGAGCTGTGCACTGCAACCACGAGTAGTAGGTAACCACTGTACCTAAACTATATATTTTCCGTACCACAAAGAGGCCAAAACGGAACCTTTTCTATGAAAACTGACACGGTTGGCTACATCACGTACCACATCCGTGATCCACCTAATGGTCTGACTCGCGTGTCCGTCCGTCTGTATGGTGCGAGGTCATAACTTCTAAACGCTTCATCGTACCAAGTTGAAATTTGGTAGGAAAAGAGACTATTAATAAAGTTATTATTATTAAAGTCTAGCTAGAACATAATATTATTTTCGAAATGTATTAAACTGTCCCCACAGGGAGGTGTTGAATGTAACATTGAAAGAATACAAATTTATTTTAACATATGGTAAGCGGCACATCGTTGGAACACGATCGACTTGCAGGTACAATATTTTTTTTTTATTTTAATTTTAATAGCTATGTATTCGAAAAAGCGAAAAAATGTGTGTGTGTATATAGAACCCTGTCATAATCGCTAACGCTACATGCAGTATTTGAATGAAGCTAAAAATTAAATATTCAATAACGAAAAAAAAACTAAAATGAATTTATAACTGAAAGTCACTTGTGCGTACATATTTGTTTACCCTACAAAACCCCAAGTAACTGAATAGGTAAGATCTGCATTATGCACATTACGAGATACGTTCCCTTCACAAACATTCCAACTTGTCTTCGAATGCCGCGACAACAAGTCATTAGCATAAATACTTACTCCTCTACACCTTCATCGGCAACTTCGTAAATAAACCGTCTTGGTTTAATTTGAATGAAAATCTGAGGTACTCGGGCAACTCGCTACGGCTACGAAACCGAAGCACTCTGAAATATAGTTTCGTGTTTTCATGCAAATGTTCGGGAATGTTCTGTGTCGTGTTGGAATGTAAATAAATATTAATATAGTAGCTATATATCATGTCAGCCTGCCGCTCGATTGTAACTTTTACAGGATGATTTCAGCTCACAAACTATAGGATTGGCTTTGCACAGAAAACAATATTATAGAGAAATACTGCTTTTAAAACATACTGGGAAATGTAATATTCATCGAATAAACAATACTAAGTGGCTACGTAAATATTATGTAGAGTCATCATTTTAACATGCACCGATATTTACAATACATTTACAACAAGCAATATTTTCCCACCGGGATGACTGGAAGAAATAACCTAAGGCAATAAGTACGCCTTTGCAGACATTAAGCGGCATGAAGTGTAATAATATTATTATTCGTGTTCTTTTTAGGGTTCCGTAGCCAAATGAAAAAAACGAACGCTTATAATTTCATCCTGTCCGTCTATCTATCCGTCCGTATGTCACAGTCATTTTACTTGGAGACTATTGGCACTATATATACATAAAATTTGGAAGGAATGTGTGTTTTATGAACCACTTTACAGTGGTGTGGAAACAATGGTATATCAATATGGGTGGCACTCCATACGTGTACCTGAAGGATAAAACAAACATTTTTAGTACACACAAGCGTGTGGGGTATCGTGAGATAGGCCTTTAAAACAATGGCAAAGTTTTAAAATGATCGTTTTGATTAAGCAATAGTTGGTGAGATATGAGCTTCTATTCCAATATACGGTGGAAATTCTGAAAAAATTAAGGTAGGACTTAAAAAAAACACCAACGATTTTTTTTTAATAAGATTTAAGTTCACCCGGTGTTATGGGCTGACATCACAGATGCTGTAGGTGATGTAGCCATCCGTGTCAGTTTCCATAAAAAAAAGTGGACTTTTTGAGATATGGGATATTTTCGGTTACACCGTGAACCTTCTTCCAGACTACCGAACCCTTCACTTCAAGGTTCCGTAGTTTTGATTTTTTCACCAAGTGTTAATTTTTTCAACAAATTTTATTGGATGTCCCAATTGATGGTTTGCCGATGAGTCAGCGATTAGACCTGTGAGATTTCTGAAATGAGTGAAATACGGTTAGCGAGCATCTACAGAAAAGCTTCAAATACCTAATAGTAGCAATGACCAAATTCCGTAATTTTCGTTTTTCCGGGCAACGCGGATATCTAGAGAAATAGCCCAACCTAAATCAGCGAGTAGAATAAAAAGACCTAGGAAAAGGCTTTATTGAAATACAAATATCAGAAACCCTTCGTAGAGAAAGGTAGTTTATCCCCGACCAACCGTAAGACACTTTGTACTTGTAAAAGAAGTTTATCTCACAAAAGGTGCGCTGGATAGAGCCTTTGTTCTAACGAAGACAGTTATAGTACGACGCCACACAATATAGAAATGTGAGAAGTTTTCGTGTTTCTTCCTGTATTTGTGCCGACACCGCGAAAGTTTGACGCAGCTGCGCATCAAACGCTTCATTCCGAGAAATGATTTGTTGTTCAGCAGTGCGGTCTTATAAGGGGCCGTCCATAAAGGACCGTCCGGTCGATTTGGGGAAAAATTACCCCTCCCTCCCCCGCTGTCCGGTTGTGTCCGGTTTTCGGTTCCCCTCCCCCCTCCTGGACGTCTAAAATCGACGACCCCCCCCCCCCCTCTCTGGTAACTTTACATTAGTAATTTTTAGAAAAAAATCAGTAAAATGTAGATTAGTCCCATGGACTTTTTAACCATTCGGATAGTGGCTCAGCGAGAGGAAAAGGTGTTGGCTCAGGGGGCTTGTACCCGGCAACAGCTTGCGTCTCCAGATCGAGCACATCAATCCACTCCGCATCCTCATCGCCATTGTCCATCCTCAAGATGCACAAGAACTCGGTGTTTCTCTTCGCGATGACGTGATGAGGCCGTACTCTTGCAGCAGGTCTTTCGGCAACAAAGTCCTTGCCATGACAGGAAGATTTGTGTAGTGTCATGGCTGCCCTTGTAGGGTGGTACAGGTGACACACAGTGCATGTTCTAGTATTAATAGATCCTTTGACACTGGGACAGTACATATCGAAGCGGACTCCGCCGGAGGTGCGCCGCTACTCCCCTTTCCACACCTCCCGCCCTCGCCCCTCTCACCTTTTAATCGTCGTTTGCGCACGCGTCGCTTGGACGTCCGGATAAGCAGTACCCCTCCCTAACCCAGCGTCCGGTTTTGTCCGGTTTTGCTAACCCCTCCCCCCCATCGCGACCGGACGGTCCTTTATGGACGGCCCCTAAGCGAGGATCCGTAGTGTTCGATCGTATAAGTGAACAAAGTTCAAGAAACAAAAAGTGTGGTAAAACAGAAACACATAACGAATATGCCACTGCTAAACAGAATTTGAGAAGAAAATTAGTTTATTAGGAATCGTCCTTGGTGGTCTTTGTTTCTGTTCTGTCATACAAAAAGTCTGCTCGTGGTCGTGGACCATGGTCGAGCGTTCACTTCGCACGGAAATTATCGAGCGGCGACGTAAAAGACCGCGAAAGCTAACGGTAAGCAGAAAGTAGAGAGGACATATAAGTTAAAAAAACTGCTCTGACGAACTTGCTTCCCTTATCCCTCCTCCTCCTGTTCGCCTTCGCCAAACCCGCCATACTCTCGCGGAACACCCGTTTGTAGTCCACAGAAGAGTTCTTCGAACTGCACGATTCTCTAAATCGTTCTTGTGCCGCACTGCAAAGGTGTGGAACGGGCTCCGAGGAAATATCTTCCCCCACTCCTACAATCCACAGATCTTCAAATCGCGGGTTAATAGCCTTTCCCCAGCAACATTAGTCCACCTCCAAGCCGGACTGGCACCTCCTCGGGGGTGAAATTGGCTGCGCCTGAGGTTGCGACCTCGGACAGAGCCACCCAGTTCGGTAGCAATAAAAAAAAACCGGCCAAGTGCGAGTCGAACTCGCGCACCGAGGGTCCCGTATCGCCATGTCTACTCACTACTAGCGCTACTCACTACTCAGCGCTACTCACGCCATCTAGATGGCGTGTTATGAAATGCTTCATGTTAGTTAATGTCATGCTTCATAATATATTCGGTAGATGGCGCGCGCGCATACACTTTTTGTTTTCTTCTATGGGAACCCCCGTGAATTTTTTACTTTTTTTAATTTTTATTATTTGTTGTTATATCGGCCATAATAACACATTTTTTGTGAAAATTTCAACGAGCTACCCCTATTACGGTTCAAGAGATACAGCCCTCGCACAGACAGACGGACGGACGGACGGACGGACGGACGGACGGACGGACGGACGGACGGACGGACGGACGGACGGACGGACGGACGGACGGACGGACGGACAGACAGACAGACAGACAAACAGACAGACAGACAGACAGACGGCGTAGGCTTAGTAATAGGGTCCCGTACCTGATACGGAACCCTAATAACACTTATAAATGTAGCTGCTCGTATTAAATAAAAAGAGCGGAAGGCAAAATATGCGTTCTTAACCAGCGTTAAAGATGTATTATTAGTTTTTGAAAAGAATATTCTGGAACAAGAGAACTGCTTCGCCAACGACACTGCAACACCATTAAGAAAGATCACAAGAGCACGAGTGCACGACGGACGACGAGTCGTATGACATTCTCTACTAAACCGTATGTAAGTCCCGCTCCCTGGGGATAAATCTAGGCATTACGACTAGCCCCCTCCCACTCGCACACTCGTACGTCTGTGTCGTATACCCTTCATGCTCTGTCTATCTTACGTCAGCCATAGACGTGAGAACGTTTCGAGGGATGCAGTTGTATTTCAAATCGAGCGGACCGCACGTTGAAAGTCATCGCATCGTTTAACGATATAATATTATAATTTATAGGAATATTCAGAATCTTCTGAGCGTATCAGGGTCTCATGGGCGCGCGGGGCATGGTGCGGGGCGCGAGTTTCGACGCTGGGAAGGGTGGGCAGTGGTGATGCACAATTTGAGGAAATCCCTCGATGTGTGAACAACGTTCGCACGTAAGGGGCTATTTTCGTTCTCACTTTAATGGCCAACGATTGAGAGCCCAAAACAATTTTTTTTTCTTCATTAGATATTTTATTTATTTCGGCTTTACATAATATATGTATCTAATGAAGAAATATAAAGCGAGTACATGCTTATTACTAACATACAACATTTTTAATATTTTTTTTTGTCAAATTAACTATACATACATATATAGCGTCACGCCTGTTTACTAGTGGGGTATGCAGAGACAATAGATCTCCGCGTGCCACGATCCTGACACATCTCTGCCGCCTCTTCCACTCTCATAATGTTCTTCGTGCATCCTCATCGGTTACGGGTACTACGCTAGTGTTGTTAATTAATGAGAAAAAACATTAATTTAATTCACTTGCGAATCTTACGCCATTAACATGCTAACGTTAAATGCTAAATGCGAATGCGAAAAATATCGCTCGACAGTTCATGATGGAATGAACACACACAATGAATGTCTTATACACGGTGTTGCAACCCCAACCGTAAAACCCGAAAGGGGATGATTCTTTTCGTGAAATAGAACAACTTTTGTTGTACGACTTTTTAATTTGAAGAAAAATAATTTTTTTTCTCCATACATTTTGAGAATAGGCATTTAAAATTTGTACGGAAAAATATTTTTTTTGTTAAAAAAAAATGTTTGCGCCACATAAGTTGTTTAGTTTCACATATAGAATAACCCCCTTATGTCAGTTAGAAATATTACGGGGGCAACTGCAACACCGTATGAATAAACAACGTGACAATAAACAAACAACGTGTGAATAAACCAAAACAAAAGTTCACGTGACAGATGGATAGATCTCACCGAGAACTGAAGTTTGAGTATCAACACGATGGGTCTAGCACCAGTGGTTCTCGAGTTATGACCAAAACAAAAGTTCATGTGACAGATGGATAGACCTCACCGAGACCTGAAGTTTGAGTACCAACACGATGGGTCTAGCACCAGTGGTTCTCGAGTTATGACCAAAACAAAAGTTCATGTGACAGATGGATAGATCTCACCGAGACCTGAAGTTTGAGTACCAACACGATGGGTCTAGCACCAGTGGTTCTCGAGTTATGACCAAAACAAAAGTTCATGTGACAGATGGATAAATCTCACCGAGACCTGAAGTTTGAGTACCAACACGATGGGTCTAAGACCAGTGGTTCTCGAGTTATGACCAAAACAAAAGTGCATGTGACAGATGGATAGATCTCACCGAGACCTGAAGTTTGAGTACCAACACGATGGGTCTAGCACCAGTGGTTCTCGAGTTATGACCAAAACAAAAGTTAATGTGACAGATGGATAGATCTCATCGAGACGTTCAGATTGAGTACCAACACGATGGGTCTAAGTCCATTGGTTCTCGAGATATGACCAAAACAAATTATCACGTGATAGATGGGTAGATCTCATCGAGACGTTCAGTTTGAGTACCAACACGATGGGTCTAAGTTCAGTGGTTCTCGAGATATGACCAAAACAAATGATCACGTGACAGATGGGTAGATCTCACCGAGACGTTCAGTTTGAGTACCAACACGATGGGTCTAAGTCCAGTGGTTCTGTAGATATGACCAAAACTAATGATCACGTGACAGATGATAATTCCGATCCCTCACTCGCATGATCGCATCGCATTTCGCGTTTAGATGCTACCTAGCAGCGGAGCGCAGGCGCTATATAGCATTTAGCATTTAGCATTTAGCAGTACCACAGATAAATAGCACATACTTCATTGCTTTGTGCGTTCCAAAACAAACGAACCAACTAAGTTTTACGAACGCAACAGCAATGCTAACTAAAATGAAATGTGATTTGTTGCTTAGCATTTAGCATTTAGCATTTTATTCATCAGGGCGCTTAGCAGTGCTAAATGCTAACGGGGTATTCATTATGAATTAATTTTGTTAATGCTAAGCATAACAAGACTATACTACGCACATGACCCTTTTTGAGCACATGCCCGATCTGGTCCAGGTACGTGCGTCTAGCTAGGGCGACCCTTCCCGACTATTGCACTCACATTTAAATTTATTTCGTTAGTCTCCTATCTATCATCCATTCTTCCAACATGACCGAACCACCGAAAATTAACTATACTCGGAACAAAAGCCATAACAACATTCATTTGAAAGTCAAAGTCCAGCTACAAATGGCGCAGACAGTCTGACGGACAGACAAGGATGAGACGTTTTATAATAAAACATTCTGAGTGATGGATGACTGATGAGACTCGCGGTAAACATCACTCGTGAGCGTGACGCCCGCGTTACCAAATCGCAATTCACTCCAGCCCTCGAGGTCCCGTATAGTAGACGGTAGATAGATAGATTCATTGTACGCACAGGTCTAGTCTTCACATTCTCCCGCTAAACCCTTACGCCTGTCCTGAAGGGAGGAGGCTCCACCCACACTCGCCCTTTTATATCCTGAAACGCTTATGGCCCGGAAGAGAGCACGTATAAAACGTTGTCAAATGAAATGATAGGACTCGCGATGTGTACACCACCGGCCTTATTGATGCGACGGGGCTTAAGGGGGCCCTCCTTCTGGGGTTAAAATGTTTATTGTTTGTGCGCGTGTACAAATTATTGTTTGGTTTGTGCCGAAAGGTCGGCACGGACATTTGCTTCTATATACGAGTACAGTGCTTTTCGAAGGGTAATTTCCCATGTTCTGTTTTATTTTGTAGGACTAGCTGTGGCCGCGGCTCCGCCCGCTCTCATATTTGACTTCTCTGCTAACCTCATAAGCCATTTAGCGTGATAGTAAGTAGCCTATAGTTTATGGGAAGAATCAGGCTATCAGTAGATTTTTTTTTTATTAAAATCGGTTCAGTGGTTCTCGAGTTATAAGCGGACAGACTGACATACATACAGAAAGCAGACGTTGAATTTTATTAAAGGTAAGGAAAGATTAGATGGCCTACAGCGACAGAAGCACAAGGAAAAAGATATCATTGATACGATCGTACAGAAAAACAAAATAATACGAGTATATAATATATAGAATCGCTCCTCCTCTAGTCCAGCATAGCCAGCAATCAAAAGGGAAGTCTCCGGTATGGACCTTATTAGAGGTGAGCTGGTTGGGAGCATGTGCTCTGGCCCCTCTGATTCAGTCATCTATACCTGATTACATAAAACCGGCCAAGTGCGATTCGGACTCGCGCACCGAGTGTTCTGTACTACCATGTAATTGGAGCGAATTTGAGTCCTTCGTAAACCCTCACGCCATCTATCAGTGATCATTTTCATACCTTTCGGTTCATACTTTTGTAGTTAAAATGTTAGTTAATGATGAGTAAATGATCATTCGGTAGATGTCGCTGGATCTTCCAGATATTATGTTAATTGTATGAGGACCCCCCTTAATTGTATACTTTTTCCTTTTTGTTAATCGGCTACCTATTAAGGTTCAAAAAATTCAGCCCTCGGACAGACAGACAGACAAACAGGCAGACGGTCAGACGACGACGTAGAGATATTAATCGCCTTCCGTATGGTTACGAAACCCTAAAAAAGATCGCACATCTTTTATACATTTTACATTTAAACATGCATTCACATAATCATATAGATTGGCCAGAGAAATGTTAGTGTAAAGTAAAAGAAAGTTATGTAAGCATCTCAGGGCAGCAGTTATCTTACCACTATATCAGAAACCTTGGATACCCCCACCTCACATACGCTTTTATTTGAATGAAATACTCGATTTTGTACTAGCAATAACTCCAAAATAACTGAACCATCACACAGTACAAAGAGTGATGGTATTCACTTGTAACATGTTTATACCCCCAGATTACAGAGACAGTTCGCCTCCAAGACACGGTTTTAAGTACGGTCTCAGTACAAGGGCTTAATATCTCGCTCAATGATTGTCTAGCGAAGGGGTCAGAGTGTCTCGGAGGTGATTAGTCAGACTGTGTGATGCGAATCCATTGTCACTCGAGAGCTGGATAGACGACGAGACGAGAAGTCATTAGAATCGTGGACCTTTCCTTTGTGGGTGAACGGCTTATGACCCGGGTGACAGAAAAGTTCGTCAAACAAGCTTGCTACTTGTGGCAATGAAATCGTACAAACTTTCGGGTAGTTCTCAGTGTTTTAGTATATATCTTTATTGGACACCCATTTACACAAATTTGGTACAATAGGCGAGCTTAATGGCGTGAGGCATCTTAAACCTTTGGGATGTGGGAGAAATACCTGCAGGCGAACAAGAATATTTGTAACATGTTAATAGCCCCGATTACAGTCAGTTCGCCTCCAAGACACGTTTTAAGTGTTTTGTCACACATCATTTTACATACTACTTCATCTTCTTTATTTTTAGGGATCCTTACTAAAATGGTAAAGAAGTAATTGTCCGTCCGTGTGTCCGTCTGTCTGTATGTCCCTTAATTCCTAAACAACAGTCCGAGAAAATTTCAAACTTTGTACGAAAATAGATCGTTCCGGTAAAATATATGGTTTTTTGAAGAAAGTCAGTTTAAAAGAAAATGAAAGCGTTTATATAAACGAATTTATACATCTCCCGAATTAAGTCATTTAGGGCCAGGTTCAAGGTCATAGATAATGTGGTATTATTGACTGATACGAAATCCGCGACGCGCGAGTCTAACTCGCACTTCTTCAGATTGTTCAAATATGAAGCTTTCTCTGAACCTCGTAATAGTAACCGTGTTAAGTATTATTAATCCCTATCGGCGCACACTAAAGTCGTTTGTGTTGCTACGGGCGGCAGTTCAGTCTGTCTCCTCATTCTCTCGTAAGAGCCTACGAGACCGAGTTAACTAGAACACCTTTGAACTTAAAAACTTGCATGAAGGCACTTGATTTTACGATTAAATAGCGACTAACATTCAGAATTTGGATGGGAAAAAGTCACTTATTTAAATAAGAATGCATGTATAGTATACTTTAGTAGGTGTACCTACAGAGTTTCAAGCCTGTTCATTCAGGCACCTTCAAACAACATTTTCCAAAAATTCCACACCGTAACCTCCTTCAAATCCTCCCTCCCGTCGGTCACTCCTGCCTAATCGCGGTGGTCCTTAAAGGTTTAAAGTGTTACGAAGGCTTCCAGTGGTGACCTATTTCCGGCGGTCGTCATTGTGACTATACTCACGCACGTTTATATAAGCACTTCACTTGAACAATAAAGACGTCAAGTTGTGTCTATATCCATGTTCAGACACATGGATAATCCCATCAATAATATCCGAGATTTATTAGTTACGTGCTATACCCAATGTCAGCTAAATCTCCAAAAAGAACTTGTAATGAACATTAAAAAAAATTAAGAAAGTACATACAAATAGGTACGTAAACTATAATGATAGTTCTCGCTGGAGTACGACAAGTTGATGACAATGTAAAGAGAGAGTATCACTTTAAAAGCGTATCCACATATGTACTCAGTTCTTTGTTCAAAATTCGCCACACGCAATTACAACTCTCGATGGCGCTTCACACTAAAATAACTCAGTCGTCTCCATTAGTAAGGGCGGCTTCACACGCGACGATCGCAACTGGAGACATTTCGCTCCGACTCCGCTGTTTTAAGGCGAACTTTAAAAGGAATATGGCGGCTCGTCTCCGCTCCCTGCATTCTGGGAAATGCTGAAGTATTCAGCGGGATAGAAACTTCTGTAGAAACGCAGACTTCAGTATTTTTATGAAAAAAAAATATTGTACCCGTACTGGGTTGCTGTTGTCGAGGACGGAGCCTCAGGCGCAGCCAATTTCACCCCCGAGGAGGTGCCAGACTTGAGGGCGAACTTAAGTAGCTGGAGAAAGACTATTGCATTGTACTTAAAAAGTATGAAACATGAATTATTAAATTCAACAGACAGATTAACTGAAAACTTAGAGCATTCATAGACTTTAAAACACCCAGAGTCACACATTAACTCTCATATACACCAGCATGATACTAGGCATTAACATAATGCTCAAATTACGAAGCACAAGTCATCTAAAATGTAGAAAAGTTTTGTTTCCAATAATGATAGATGTTTAATAAATAAATAATAAAATACCAGAAGAGGTAAACTATTTTTACCCCTGCGAAGTTCCTTACCGGCTCTTCTTCGTAGGTGTAATCGAACCGGATAGAACAAATTGTGACAAGTTCGAGTGCAGTTTTGCTGCCTAAAAACGCTCAACAAATAATAAACAATAAACAAACGTGAATGAATGAATTTTCTTAAAAAAAAAACTGCCTTATTATTAACCCGGCTATATATAAAAGAAGCGATGCAAGTCAATCAAATATTTGTGAATATTCTTCAACTAGCAGTATCTACTCCCAAGATTTCTCCCAAGAAACCCCCACCCCAACAAAGAGAGTGGAAGTAAGTTAGTGTAACAGCGAGTAAATCTTCCGCGCCCCTACCCCCCGGCCTCAGCGCCCCGCTCCGCCGCTGCAGGGGCGCCATGCCATTGGACCAGAACCTAACGTATACTTAACATTTGCTATGGTGCGTTTAGCACAAACTTCTGTAATTCGATTTCGACCTATATTCCTCCCTTCCTGTCTACTTGAAGTGTTATTTATAACAGAAAACATATTAAAGAAATAAAATGTTGTTGTCAATATCAATAATTTAACATTTACGTATGCAAGAAAGATACGACAGAAAATAAAATTATTAAAATCGATACTTTAAAATGGCGAAAGGGTTCTAAGAGCGCCATTTATAATCTGAAAAAAAAAATCTGTGTTGGTCGCTGTGTCGCACCAGCCAGGAGTTTTCATAACATCAACTTTTAAAACGTTTAATTAATTAAACAAATATATTACTTCTCCAGTTATCCCAGCCTAGCTTATTGCGCCCACTGATCTATACTACTAGATAGCCACTTCTCATACATCACTCCCGAAAAAACATGTCACCGACCATGTCAGCTTATAATTTGCGTTCACAATGACTAAAGTTGTACGGTTCACTTTTTCGTGGTTGGGTACCTAAGCTAGTGAAGAGTATTAGCGTATTCATATGAGCATGATATTTTTTATGTAATCCTTTGAATGTATCTGCGATGACAATTTGCATGTGGAGTGTGAAGACACGCTCACTTGCTTATGGACAGGTCACATGATTTACCGCGTTTTGCCTATTCTGGTATTTAGTTCGGTGGTTGTGCCATCATTTTAATATACCCTTTATCCCTTCATGCCCTCCCCATTATAAACCAGCTCCCTCAAAAGTCCTGCTGTGCTAAATATCCTAAGGCATATTATGTTTTGAGGTGAATATTTTGGTATCATGCAATTCATAAAATATAAGTTTATTAAACCTACGGTTAATCCGCAGAACTCAAGACGAATTAATATACAATGTTTTAGTAATGTATTTCTTTAATATCGTCAATAACTCTCTTTAAAGCAAATTTAATGTTTAAGATGAACTCGGAGAGACGGAATGAGGGTCCTCAATGGTCCCCGTTAAAAGAAAGTCCTCCGAGAGTCTCGAGTATGGCGTCTTAGCTGCAAGTCTCAACCCGGGCCGGACTTAGCCTTCGCCGGGCTGTAAAGTACAGCCCTAATGATGTCCGTGGCCCGCACTAGTCTAATCTCCGCTAAGTCCCGGCGCCATCGGTGTGGAAGGCCCGCAGTTTTTATACCGCTTTACGAGGAGGACTTATGGCTCCGTCTTCGGGGTCGTTAATAAATATATATATATTTATTAACGACGATATATATATTTATAAATATACTTGGACGATAACTTTAGATTTGTCAGTTCCTCAGTTTGCTTAGGATGCTTAGTTTAGACGTAAAGCTGTAGGTTTTTCCCTTCTTACTGTACTAGGTCCTAGGGTTTAACCCGTTTGAGTGAAACCCGAACTGGCACTGAATGAAAGGTCGGTCGAAGCAGCTATGTAAATAGGTAGCTCGTGTCGTGATACCGTCCAGTTCAGAGTAGCCGGCACGACCAAACGTAAGCACTGACATGGCGCTTGGTTCAACAACATGTTATGGGGTGACATCAGAGGTGTAGTTGGTGATGTAACCAACCGGTGACAATAGTGCGTTACGCTTTGTTTCTTAAGAAGTCATCGACGTCAAGAAGTCGTTGTTTGCACTTTTCCAACATTGTGCGTGTAAAGGTTATTCTCGTGTGTTTTCCTGCACCGGGGTGTCCTCGGCTGAACACATAAATATTCCGAAACCATTTAAAGCCAGCATAGTGCACACTGCACGGATTGTTTTATTGAAGTTGCCGCCAGGAGGAGATCCTCTAACCTGAGCGAAGTGTGGCCGAGCACAGGATTGTAACTTCTAAGCCTAGGGCTGCGGGAAGGAGTTTCGTGGGAAAACTCCGAGCGAGTCACGTACATAACACCTTCGCTTTATTTCATTAAAATTGTTTTCGAAAATGTACCCGTATATGTACGGGCCACTGTACTGTAACTGTATATCGGTAAGCCTTAATTTTGTGGTAAACAATCCATATATATATGTCACTCCGGTGAAGGAAAACACAGAGAGAAAACCTGTACACCGACAGAACTAAGCTCAAATGACGGTGGGCTGGACACGTCAGCCGAAGAAACGACGACCGTTCAAGTAACCGTGTTTCTCACTGGTGGGAATTACCTCACTATGCAGACTTAGATATTTTATCAGATTCTAGTACTAGTACTAGAAGAATACTACTTAAAAGAATAGCCCCACTGCATCTCTCCCCGTGTATGTCGTAAAAGGCGACTAAGGGATATGACTCCCTTCTTATATTACTAGGTGGTAGGGTTTAACCCGCCCGGGTTGGTACCACCGCACTGAATGAAAGGTCGGTCGAAACGGCTATGTAAATAGTTTGTGTTTTTCGTCCAGTTCAGTGTAGCCGGCACGACCAAAGGGAAGCACTGACGTGGCACCAAGTTCACCCGGTGTTATGAGCTGACATCACGGATGTTGTAGGTGATGTAGCCAACCGTGTCAGTTTCCATAAAAATAAGTACGTTGTTCGTAGCACGTTAGCCATACTTAGCACATGAGCCATATCTATCCATAATACTTCATCCCAGCCAGGATAATAATACTCCCCGCGCCACACAAATGTCGACGTTTGCACTCTCGCTTCCATATTCCGCGTGTTGCCATCATTAATAAGGATTTCGCCGAAGTGAGCAGTTTTCCCCCAGTACATACCCATACATAGCGTCACGCCTGTTTCGGAGCGGGTAGGCAGAGACGAACGATCTCCACATAAATTTATTATCAGCAGTAATTTTATTTGGCTTAATTTTTTTAACAAAAACCGATATATTTAAAAAAAGTTTACAATGAGCACTAAACAATGAAAATCTAAGCTACCTGTGGTTCGGGAACGTGGTTCGGATTCCACGTTAAAATGTAGGTCCCTTCCCTTCTTACCTTACTAGGTGGTAGGTATACTTTATCCCGGCCGGTTTGGTACCACCGCACTGAACCAAACGTCGGTCGAAACGGCTATGTAAATAGTTCGGGTTTTCCGTCAAGTTCAGTGTAGCCGACATGAAATTATGGAAAGCACTGACACGGCACCTAGTTCACGCGGTGTTATGCGCTGACATCACGTATGTTGTAGGTGATATAGCCAACCGTGTCAGTTTTCATAAAAAAAACCTGTATTAAACATCCAAAGGTTGACTGGGAGAAATTCCTGTAAGGGATAAATCCGCCTTTGCCCCTAATGTAAATTACTTATTGTTTGTTACTGTAGTTTTTTTGGTAGCAATTATTTCTATCTAATTAGACCTGTATAACCGTGTAGGTAGAGTCTCGGTGTAACTAACCAGATTGCACCGTCACGTGTTCCCGTCGGGGCAAGAATAATACTATACTAGCTTACTTACGTTACATCATAAATGTAAATAACATGCTCGAAGTAAATAACACAAGAAAAAAAAATTCAAGATGTGTCATCAACTTTTTAACCGACTATCATTTTAGTCCGATGCTACCAGTCATATAAAACAATTTATTGTGAGCATTAACGTTTTACAAACGAGACCGGATGCAATGTTTCAAATCTCAAATGAGGCGGCCGGCGGCGGGCGGCGGAGGTGGTCGGCAGAACCTAAAATTATTCACTCACTGAATTTCACTAACATTTTAAAATTATTTTTAAGCGAAAAGATGAGGACGGTATTTTTATGCATATTTAGTTTTTAACCTTACATTGAGTACAAAATATTGTATTCCTAATAAATAAAGCGAAGTTTCTACGGCCGTGTAACGTCGTCAATATTATGAATATCCTTATAACTCGAGAACCACTTTATCGATTTACATACGGTTTTCACTGTTATATTCTGTCGCGTCACGCGGCCTGAGCTGTAAGCAAAAAGTCGCGCGAAGCGAAGCCACGGGCTAAAGCTAGTATAACATAAAGTGAGTTTTTATCAAACTGGAGTCACACAAAAGAAATGCGTCATATTTTTTTTAATGTAAACCAACATGGTCGGATGTGCAGAGAGATGCAGTCGACAGAGCCAAAATCACCTTTCCTGGCGAAACCACGCTCATTGAGGCGCCATGCCAGCAGATTTACTCGTATGTAGGTATAATTAATTTATATACATTATGCACTTCCTGCTATGGACGGCACATACTTATCATAATGTAGTCGAGGAGAGCCCCTAAGAGCGTTTAACACTTAAGCGTTAAGACACTCCTCGGGTTTACGAGCAGAATATTTACAACTATCGCGAGACAGTCCATCGTGCGTTTACGGTTATGTGCAGTTTTATGGTGATCATGGATAACCCGAAGTGCGGACGCTCACTCCCATGGACGAGAGGGAACATTCTTTCGTTCGCGTTAGAATGTTTTCTTTGAGAATCTTCATATAACGCAGCTCTTGGGAGGGAAAATATTGGCGGACTGGGTGTGCACAGTGGCAAATTTGCAAAAATATATTATATCGTCTATATGTTTGTGATATTGGAGGACGTCGCATACCTTTATCATGTATTTTACGAGCCGTCTGATGCAAATTGTGTACCTGCATATAAGAGTATTGGAAACGCAGTAACTTGTATGAAAAGTATGACATGATACTCGTATCAGCCTCGGTTGTTCGGTGCTGCTAAGCACACCGTTGGAATTTGCAAGGGTGACCTCCCGACCGTTGAGGCTGGCGCGGTTCGGATTCCACGTAAACTTGTAGGTGCCTTTTCGGAGACGGCTCAATTAATAAAAAATTACAATATCAGTTATATCCTTGTAAGTACATTCTTCGTCAACCGCCATGTTCGCATAGAGACGGCTCAAGGCAAAAAAAAAATAACAATATCACTTTTTTACATTTTGTTTCAATCTCCATGTTCGCAGAGACGGCTCAAGTAAAACAAATAAGTAAAATATCAGTTATATCCTTGTACATTCTTCGTCGAGCGCAATCATGTTCGCATAGAGACGGCTCAAGTTAAAAAAATTACAATATCACTTATATCCTCCTACGTTCTTCGTCAACCGCCATCTTCACACAGAGGCGGCTCAAGTTAAAAAAATTACAATATCAGTTATATCCTTCTACATTCTTCATCAACCGCCATGTTCGCACAGAGACGGCTCAAGTTAAAAAAATTACTATATCAGTTATATCCTTCTGCATTCTTCGTCAACCGCCATGTTCGCACAGAGACGGCTCAAGTTAAAAAAATTACAATATCAGTTATATCTTTCTACATTCTTCGTCAACCGCCATGTTCGCACAGAGACGGCTCAAGTTAAAAAAATTACAATATCAGTTATATCCTTCTACATTCTTCGTCAACCGCCATGTTCGCACAGAGACGGCTCAAGTTAAAAAAATTACAATATCAGTTATATCCTTCTGCATTCTTCGTCAACCGCCATGTTCGCACAGAGACGGCTCAAGTTAAAAAAATTACAATATCAGTTATATCCTTCTACATTCTTCGTCAACCGCCATGTTCGCACAGAGACGGCTCAAGTTAAAAAAATTACAATATCAGTTATATCCTTCTACATTCTTCGTCAACCGCCATGTTCGCACAGAGACGGCTCAAGTTAAAAAAATTACAATATCAGTTATATCCTTCTACATTCTTCGTCAACCGCCATGTTCGCACAGAGACGGCTCAAGTTAAAAAATTCACAGATTTCGTGCCTTACACGACTACCGAGCACATTGAAAATTAATCTACGGAATTCGAAAAAATATTGTCGCTGAGCGACACGAGAAAGTCGGGATAAGGAAAACGTTAGTTGCGTTCTGATGATGGAGCCGGAAGGAAGCCATAGGAACTCCTAAGCTACACATAATAATCCCATCGTGTTTGGGCTCGTTAGATTTGTCTTCGCTAGTACTATAATCATATGTTATTTCCAGGGTCCTGATCATGGAGCCGGAAGGAAGCCATAGGAACTCCTAAACTACACATGATAAATCCACCATATTTGGGCTCGATGGATATAGGAATATAGGATAGCCTATATTCTTATCTTCTATATCCTTATATTATATTTTTATAATTGATATTTATTAATTTGTTACTTTAGTTAGTTAGTTACTTTAGTAATGTCAAGCTTATCTCTTTTTCTGTCTAAATTTTAGTTTAAATTTTTTAAGCTGCTTGTGTTTTTGAAAAATAATAAAAAATATATAAATGTAATATTTTATGTTATTTTGTTGAATTCATTTTCAATGCGACGCATCTTCTAACCTAACCTATATTCCTATATATATATCCAACGAGCCCAAATATGGTGGATTTATCATGTGTCGTTTAGGAGTTCCTATGGCTTCCTTCCGGCTCCTTCATCAGGACCCTGTAAATAACATATGACTAGAGTACTTGCGAAGACAAATCCAACGAGCCCAAACACGGTCGATTTGTCATGTGTGGTTTAGGAGTTCCTATGGCTTCATTCCGGCTCCATCATCAGGACCCTGGACATCATATATGACAAGAGTACTTGCGAAGACAAATCCAACGAGCCCAAACACGATGGGCTTATCATGTGTAGTTTAGGAGTTCCTATGGCTTCCTTCCGGCTCCATCATCAGACCCCAACTAACCTTTTCCTTATCCCGACTTTCTCGTGTCGCTCAGCGACAATATTTTTTCGAATTCCGTAGATTCATTTGCAATGTGCTCGATAGTCGTGTGAGGCACGAAGTCTGTGAATTTCTTTTTTCAGAAAGGTTGAGCTAAAGGGCAAACCCTTAACCCGATCGTCTTTGTTTCAGGCTCAAATTGTAGCTGACTAAACTGTCCAGAGGAGTTTTTCTCAAATTTTTGATATCATTCTTCGTTTCCAAAATATCGAGCGCCAAAATTAAAAATTCGGAAAAAAATTAATTTTTTTTTCACTATTTCGGCCATAACTTTTTTCGGTTTTTACTTTCTCGAATAATTATTTTTTCACCTTACAGCTCTCCTGAATACGCGTCATTTGAACCTTTTTTGAATATCATATCTTCACAACTCTCCGAGATATAAGGGGATCGCACTTTTTCGTGAAATCGGGGCCTATACTGAAACGAACCAAAAGACATTTTCAATGTCAAAAATTACAATATCAGTTATATCCTTCTACATTCTTCGTCAACCGCCATGTTCGCACGGAGACGGCTCAGTTCTCGCGGTCACCGTGCGTCACTCCATAATGCAGGACACTCGCCGTTCTTCGCTTTACGATGTAAAAAGTGCACAAAGCCTTCGTCGACGGATCATCCGGCTTACGTGCGGCAGTAACCTCAAGTTCGCGGCCACTGGGACTGAGATGCGGAGGAAAAGTGTTTCTTTTTCACGGATTTATGGCGCAGACTTTGGCGTGGTCTAGACGGCCATGGTAATATTGCGCTTATGTGGACGACAATATTAAATTGCGAGGCTATTGTGCGGTGGAGAAAGATGCGAGGGGCCTAATGGAATGAATGCTATTATGATACGAACGTGCTTTCGTGGAAACTGGAGATTAAGAGTGGTCCATGTTGTGTTGCCAGAGAGGATTTTGTGTATACAATAAAATAGTCAAAAGCAAATATAAATGTTGAAAAACACATACATTTGTCATGGAACATACTTACGAAGATTAGAAATGTGATTAAATATTAAATAAATATGTATCTCAACTATATAAAACGAGAATGTTGATGGATGTTTATGTTAAATTAAAAAGTATTGACCAACATTTCAGTGCCTATGAATTGGTTCGGATGTCAGAGGTCGGATACTGGCTCGCTCGTCTTACTTCGTACGCTCTGTATGTAAAGCGAGAAATAATTTATTTTAAAAATTAATTCGCTGAAGTAATATTACAAAACCGCACTATACGTTTATCACCTGTTGGTGTATTTTAAGAAATGTTAACTGTTAGCCAATCGTATTCCACAGTACACATATTTCCACAACGAAGCGATTTCGAAGTACATACATATTTGCATTTTAGAATGGTATAGTACCTACACAGTACACACAGCTTGTAAACCAGCAGGCTGCAATCGTAGAGAGCGATATTTCAATATACCATTTACTTTTGTTTTTAATTAATTTGCTGTTTTACATAGGCTTTTCCAAAATTAAGCTAGAGAGCTAATATTGTTCAAACTAGAGACGCGGGCGCGGGGCGACGCGGCAGCAGCGCCTCACATATTATCATAATGAATGCATGTTTCAATAAAATTGGATCGGTGTTGGGGCCGGCCCGCCCCGCCCCGTACCACCGCCCGCGACAAAGTTTGATTGGAATTGTGACGCCGCCGTGCGACGATTGGGCGGATCTGGGGGCGGCGGGGGCGGGGCGGGTTACACGACGCTATTTTTAATTGTAGAATTATTTGCATTTATTCGATTTAACCTAACCTAACCTAATGAATCGTTGAATCGGAATCGCTCTATCTACAATGAACTAATATACCAAGATGTTGGATTAGTATAAAATATTTTATTCAATAAGAGTTATAAACAACAAAATTTCATATAGAAATTACATGTTTATATTTTTTCGAAAAAAAAGCATGCAACATTTAAAATCAAATTTAGGGAATTTCACATTAGTGTGCGGTTTTAGCTAGGCGAACTCAGCATTTATTTCGAAACAGTTATATTAAAAAAATATCTAGCTGCTAATACAATTAGTTAAAATCACGATTTCAATATTTTCCAATATGTTATGATCTACCTCTACTCAATCATTGCATACCTTGTATTTTAGTATAATTTAAAGGTTACACTATAGCGTTCAAAAATAATTACAAAATAAATGGAGAGTAATATGAAATAGTCCCCGACGGCGCGGGGGTATGCGACAAGTCCGATTCAGCTATCGAGTTGAAATAGAAAATGTTTTAAATTGTTCATTTCGCGAACTTCGTGAATTCTAATTTCCATTTCCAGCGTACACTCAAAATGCTAATATTCCCGAAGTTATCGTGGAAATAACTAGCTCGCTGACAACCTGTAGGAGTTAAATTGCCAATACATTGTTTGATCGATCATAGATTGTACTGTAAATAGCCGTCAACCGATAAACACCTGCTTAAATATATTTTAGGTAAACAATGAAATAAATCGTTGCTCGTACAATAAACTACAGTTCAACTTTACGTACATAATAAAACCTCTATGCTATAGTATAAAAAAACCCAGCTAAGTTCGAGTCGCACTCGCGCACCGTGGTGCGAGTTTCCGCACCACAAAAAAGAAAACGTTGAAAAAGCACTTTTCTAGTATGTGACGCCCCTTAATTTGTTTTTATTATAATAACAAATATTCTGTTAAATTTCAACCAGTTAGCTATTACAGTTCCAAAGATAGTTCCAGTAGGACAGACAGACAGACAGACGGTGTAGGCTTAGACGGGGTACGGAAACCTAAAAATGTTCTTCCAGCGTTCCTGAAAGTATCTAGAATTTAAATAACACTATTAAAATTCACTAAATTGCAATCCTGGATCATGCCTCCCTCTCACACCCCACCAGTAACGCTACCGTCGCGTTGCGAACGCAGACTTATCATATTTTGTCGGGATTGAAATTCAAATATCGAACCGTGCGAGACACTCTTGCGGTATTGCTAGTTCGACTTGCCGTGAAATTTGACTATGACTCCTTACAAAACGAACATCATTCAACGACGAAGGCGTGACAAGTTTAACCAGATACCATTGCACCTGGGCTTACCTCAACCTGCAGCATTGCGAATTTTCAAATTATTTATTGATGAATGCACAATGTATATACCTATACTGAATAAACTCGTACCGTAAAAGTTACAATTTCCTTTCAAGATACGTTTCAAACAAAATTAAAAGTGATGATGTAAATAACAAGACTCATAGTAATCTATCCTATTTCAGCGTACAGCGACTTCATAAACGCTTAATTACAAAGAATCATCTCCCTGCGAACTGCCACGCCCAAATTACCTGCAACAAAGGAAAGTGTATCTTAAGTCACAAAACACATCAAGCTCAGGCGCCCATAGCAACATAATGTAGAGTCGAGAGGCGGTGTCCTGCGTTTTACGATTCCCCACACAATGGACCGTAGTAAGGGGTACGCCGGAAACTAAGTCTGCAGTGACGCTGCGTTTAATAGCGAGATCATAACCCGGTGGAAATTCTGTTATGTAATACTGTTATGTTCCATACTGCAATAGTTTTATTATCCCTGAATTTATATTCGTAAAGATTACAATGTTTGTGTATCGAAAAGACGATACACAAACATAAAGCGATGCATTTGAAGAGTATGGGATACTTAAGTGTATCCTACTTGAGGAAATTTTAACATATCGTGGATTTCCTTATTATATTAAAACAATGTGCATTGTGTTTGAAAAGAACATTACTAGTAAAAATTCACCTTTGCCTTATACGTATTTTTTTATGCTTGGATATCCCCTCATGCCAAAACTTTATAGGCGTTAAGCACGAAAGTGTTGGGCGTTTATCATATAAAAATGACAAGCATAGGTTATTACTCGTACTAGTCATTAAATATATCTTTGTATTATCAGGAGGTTATACTAGTTAATTGGAAAGGTTTTCGCTTTGTATTATCAGGAGGTTATTCTAGTTGACTGTAAAGGTCTTTGGTGCTCTCTTCTTGCTTGCAGTGTAAATTTTTGTCCAATTACGTCCAGCAAAAAGAGCTGAAATTATCCGAAGTCTTTTACTGTTAAGTATTATTAAATTAAATTTTTGATTCATTCTTTTTGAGACATTCTTCCTATTTTTTTATTTTTTATTCGTTTACATAATTCCACAGTCTGTTTTTATTCAGTGGCTCTGAACAGACTCCCAGAACGCTGAACGTTTCGTGACGAGAAAATCCGGCGACAGAAAACCAATTCTAATTGGGCGCCCAATCCGTTAGTTCGCCTCGCCTCTTACCTCAATTCCTAGCTAAATTATTTCATGCTATTTCCGACAGCTAGAGTCTGGCTAACTAATCGTGGCGCTAAAATAATCAGCGGCTTCTCGCTAATCAGTGAAGTCCTTGCTTCTTTTTGCAAGAGGCTGTGGGCTCGAAAGAGTCGCGTCTCAGAGTGCACAACTTTCCATATGATAATTTTTATAACTGAAATTGTGTCATGAGCACGTGTCGCTTCACGGTTTTTTTACCTGACATATTGTCATATTGTATTCACGTCATACAAATTCACACATAGTATAGATAGACTTACGACGACTAAAGTGTAATTAGCAGATAAACCTAATCAGGTTCTGCTAATTTAAGGATGCTAATGTATGTATATGTAAGGAAGGATCACCTGTAACACCCGTAATGTCAGCCCATAACACATTGGTGAACTAGGTGCTGTGTGTGTTTTCCTTCGATCGTATCGGTTACACTGAACTGGATAGAAAACAAGAACTATTTACATAGCCGCTTCGTTCGATTGAACTTCCATTCAGTGCAGTGGTACCAATCTAGACGGCTGAAACCCTGCCACCTAGTAGGTAAGTTAATGGAAGAGACGTTGAGTTTTACGTGGAATCCGAACCACAGAAAGCCGCAACGGTCGAATGGTCACCCATCCAAGTTCTTATCGCGCGAGGTTGAGGGCTTAATTTCACGATTGGACATTCGATCATTAGCTATCGAGGTTGAAAATTGCGAGCTATGTATAACTCTTTCGATGTTGGAATAACATTCCGCCACCAATCAGACAATTAGAAAAGACGGTCACTTTTAAAAATCACATGAAAATATATATTCTAAATACACAGATTAATACAAATAAATAGTTGGAAAATAAATTGGGTAAGCACACATTTATATATAAAAACACAACTAATCACACACACTCACCTTCTCACACACATAATCCCTCACACCCCCTCACAAGCATACATACATCCTCACACGCTCACACACACACCTTGATACACATTACACTATACATGCAGTATACCTGCTCGGCTGTCCCAGTGTTGAGTGAGCACATGTATCACCTTGTCAAATCAATTTACACTTGTATACCTTCCTACAATTGTGGGTTGTTCATTTCATTTCATTTATGTTGTCAACCAACTGGCAACGGCAAATTTAATTATTTTATAGTTATCTCATTAGTTAGGTACCTTGCTTTATCTTTTTCACATATTATCCTACACTAATTGTAATATTTTATGTTATACCTAATGTGTATTAGGAGCTAAGCGCTTATTGGCTAGGCTTAAAAACAGCACCAATGTGTCCCTAGGCATAGGCACATTGAGCTGCGCCTAGGCCATTTTCACCAAAGTGAATTGTAAAATATTATGTATAAGTAGTTTGTTTTTGTTTCTGTGTAAATTCACTATGTTGAAATAAATATTTTCTATTTCTATTTCTATTTCAACTGTTGGACCTTTCTACGTAATAATGTACTGCCTGGATTGGTACTAGCGCACCGATCCGACCACGAGAACAATCATTAGATCAGCACAGCACTGTCAAGACAGCTTTGCCAAAGTTTACTAATCTAGGTTCGCGACTTGCATTCAACACGACTACTCCCGGAATTAATTGAGCAAGCTCCAATAACGCAACAGTTCAATTTGAACTTGCACGAGGCTCAACCAACTTCAGTCTAACAGGAAGGGTCCAACGAGATACGAACGAGATATCAGTGATGATCACAGAGCAGCACGCATTTCATTATTCTGTGAATGAAAGGTTATAATATTATTTATATTCTATTCTATGGGTGGCTGAGTCAGAGGGGCCAAACCACATGCTCCGACCAGCCAATATCACGTCCGAGAAGGAAGGTGCCATACAGGAGACTTCCCTTAGCTTTACTGGCTATAATGGACACTATAGCAGTCACATCACAGCCATCGGAGAACTCAGCCGAAGCTGCTATGCGGCCATCTTACATCTAGTTCGTTTATGAAATGAACTTACATAAAAAACCGGCCAAGTGCGAGTCGAACTCGCGCACCGAGGGTTCCGTATCGCCATGTCATGGTCAGCGCCACTCACTCCATCTATCTATGGCGTGTTTATGAAATGCTTCATATTAGTTAAAATTCATGATTAGTTAAAATGCTTCATACTCTTTTAGGTAGATGGCGCGCATACACTTTTTAGTTTATTCTATGGGAACCCCGTGAATTTTTTACTTTTTCTTATTTTTAACCGACTTCCAAAAAAGGAGGAGGTTCTCAATTCGTCTGTATGTATTTTTTTTTTTTATTTTTTTTTTTTTTTTGTATGTTTGTAACACGATTTTTATTATTTGTTATTTGAGATACAGCCCTCGGACGGACAGACACACAGACTGTTTCTGTCCTGCCTTCAACAAAACTTTTTCAAATTATGCCAACAGCATTTACTAAAATTTATATATAACATTTTCCATAGTGCTTTTAATCAATTTTCCATTATTGCGTTATGTATTGAAATGCTTATTCAATTGCTGATCACATTCCGGAGATGGTATGGGACTTTCATATTTTTATTTCTCTGTGCTTAGATCTCGCCCTGTACGTACTTACTGCCTCAGTTCGCAAACGCCTACCTACGCAATATGAGGCGGCATGTCACGTGGCCCGCCTCGCCCCGCCCTACTGTTTATCAGGACATCTCGAAACCCCGGCGCCGCCGCCTGGTGGATGGTAATATGTGCGACGGATCTGGCAAATTCGTCCGAAGGCATCACGTTGGATTGGTGTCTAAGGATCTGTTCGAAAACTACAGGCAGCTAGCGTACGCAGAAGTTGAATTTATGATCGTAAACGATGTAATGAAAGAAAATACATAACGGTCTAAGGGCCGTTATTTCAACTCTCACTTAGGGCTAAAGCGCGTCAAAGGCGATGAAGATGCTGTAATATTTTATCTTAAGATGCCGTAAGATGAAATGTTGCAGTATCTTCATGTATCACACACGGCTAAGATGCGATAATATTTATGAAACCTATACAATCTCATAAAAGCCTACCGACCGTTTAAGTTAAAGCTAATCAAAGCTGAAATAGTCATTTTTTTAACTTCGCTCAAAGAAACCAAAGATCTGTATAACTACACATGAAATTTTTCATACTAATCAAAATAAAAACGATTTGATCGAAATTTGATTCTCCGTTATTTTGTCATATGCACCTTGAGGCGATTCCTTCCCGTTTCACTAAAAAGGATACTGCATCGCGCTCTTTTTGTCTCCTGGCCCCCTGTGCCCGCTGAATGAGGAATGAGGATTCCGCTGAGCGCATGACGTCATTATGGACGATCTGGCCTTAAGGTGATGTGAGACTGCGTCTGACTTGAATTTCACGAAGTGTACCGCCAATATTACTTAAAGACGTATTTAAGGCAACGTGACCAAATCAAGGCTTTGGAAAAAATATATTTTATTTGTTGAATATATATCTAAATCCGTAGCTTTTAGTTTTCTTGTTTCGATGCGTAGTTTTGGAATAAAAAAATAAAAACTTAATTTTCGCTTGCGCTAAAATTGATGGATTTAGTTGCATCCTACTCCAACCAGCGAAAGCGGAGCCTTGAAAGAGGAGTACGGGTGAATAGGGTTGACAGGGCCTTGAGGGTCTGCCTTATCAAGCCCAAGTTAGAACACTAATTTATGGAACCAAGAACCACCTCATTTTTATCCGACTACGACGAAGCCGAAAAGGCGGACGCCGAAAAGATTAGACGTATTAGACATGACAGCATTTGCTGTAGTCGGACTATTCGAATATTTCTACTCTTTAACACTGCGCTTTCGTTCTTATTTTCTTCTTTTTTCTTAGTCGAGTTGATTTTTGATCAACTAATAAAAAAAATCTAATTAAGAAGCACAGTGTTTAAATGTAAGGTAAGCGAAGGGAAGGAAAGGAATCTACAATTTCATACGGACTCCGAAACGTGGAACAACTCGTCAAAAAGTCAAAAGTCGAATTTAACTCCACTGCCACTCGCAAACAAGGCATGTTGACCTTTAGCGTTGTCCAGGAGCCGTTTATTTCTTAATTCTCGTATTTCTAGTAACATAATAAATAACATTACCGACACAATTGAACTAACAGACACATCTCCAGTCTCTGATCCGCGTACTACAAGCGCGAGTTCACGCGTATCTCACGGTCGCGGGTTGATTAAAACGCGGTGTACACTTTGAAGTGTCGCGACAAGACTCGAAGCTCAGGGCTAAACGCTCAAGGCTTAGGGCGGCGGCGCGCCCCCGATTCAGGGGACGTCCTTGGTTCAGTTCTTGTCATTTCAACTGTGATGGATGATGCTATATAGATCGACGATCGAACACCGGGTAAGTATATATGTATGTATGCAACTAAATCCATAAGTATGTATGTAATGAATATATTTATTTGTGTGTTAAATATATAAGTAAGTATATTATTATTTTAATCTCACTTGAATTAATTGCCCGGTGTTATGGGCTGACATCACGGATGTTGTAGGTGATGTAGTCAACCGTGTCAGTTTCCATAAAAAAAAGCCTCACGATAATGGTCTCATCGAGCGTTGCCTAAACTTGTGTATTACTGCGTGTGGAAACTACCAGTATAAGGTGTCCTGAATGTACCACATTTTGTGTTAAGAATTCAACGTTAATTATTTCAATACCGTACGAAATTCAAGTGGAGCTGTAGAGGTTAAGCTAACTAGGTAACGCCCCCGTGAATTTCATTAAATTAAATACGTTTTGCGCGACATTTTCAAGCGGTTCGGTCAGGAATTTTCCAAAAGTTTCCCCCTCACCCACCCCGCGCGCGCTCCGCCCCGCTTCCCCCGCAACACCGGCGGCGGCGCGGAACACATAATGAATAATATTACACGCTTGATTCGTCGCATTTGAATAATTAGGTTAGCAGCCCAGACAGCTAGCGCTCTATGCAAACAGAAACACTAGTATACACCTGCGCTAAGGGTGTAAGGGCTAAGAGCTCACCTACATGCTAAGTATATGGAGCGCAATGTCTTTGGGGATAAGAAAGACGAGGTATACATAATACCTCGTTGGATAAGAAGTTGAAAGCTGAACTTCGTTGTTTGTTAAATTCTAAACAATTTTGTTCTGTTTTAATAAAAATTATGTACAGTTCGTATAGAATTTTTAAAATAGAACAATGTACGTAAGTACAAATAAACGAACAATTTGCTCATATTATACGATATAGAAATACATAATGACCATATTATTAGCTACGAGTAATAAATATAATTTATTTTAGTTGGTGAGCGTTTTAGTCTCTACTGCTGGAGATACGCTTCTCCAGCACCTCTCAAATCATCCCGGCATTCAGCGACACGGAAGTAATGTCTACTTCGGACATTCCTTGAAGACGACGTACCGGATGCACTCGTCCCACCTGCGTATTTTTAAGTAATACGCAGGTAAGTACTATTGAAAATGTAGATGGTCAATACAACATACGTAGGTACGCCACGTTTCGGCGACCTACCATCGTCGCGCTTGTAGTGTGCTCCGGTAGGTGAAAGTACTCATAGTTAGTACGTTTACCCTAATATGTTTTTATAAAAAAAAACCCCGACCCTTAAAAAGTCTAAAATAATTTCCGTTTACTTAAAGGAGTCGTGGGACCGCTAAGTAAATAGCCCGCGCAGCTCTGAGTTTTTATATTTAACGCATCCAAATCGGTCCATCCGTTTGGGGGCTACGATGCCACAGACAGACACACACAGACTAGCATCTTTCCTTATTCCCTGCCACCCGTCCTATCTCCGGATGACTCGTCGCAGAGAGACTCAGCACCCTTTTGTTGTTGACATTGGGCTTTTGAAAACCCATCGGTTCTCTAAATCGTTTCTTTGTCGCACCGCTAGAGTGTGGAACTGTCTTCCGGCGAGTGTATTTCCTGAATCCTTTAACCTGGGTGTCTTCAAGCGTCGTATTAACGGGCTAGACAGCCTAGCAACAGTCGGCAAATCTGCTGGCATGGCACCTAACTGAGCGTGGTTTCGCGAGGAGAGGTGATTTTGACTCTGTCGACTGCACCATTGGTCTCTCTATGCTGATTTACATAAAAAAAAGACAAATGGAGGCGTCAAACTTAAAACCCCTCCTTTTACTTTGGGGGTTGAAAACTGACCACGGTTGGCTACATCCATACAACATCCGTGATGTTAGCTCATTACACCTTGGTGAACTAGGTGCCACTCCAGAGCTTCGATTTGGTAGTGCCGGCTACACTGAACTGCAAGTAAAAACTAACTATTGATATAGCCGCTTCGACCGACCTTTCATTCAGTGCGATGGTAGCAAACCGGTAAACCCAGTACGTTAAAATAAAAGAACGGACATCTACAGTTTTACGAGGAATCCGAACCACGGTCAGCCTCCAGCGGTCAAACGGTCACCCAAGTTCTGACCGAGCCCAGATGCGCTTAATATCGCGAATGGCAGTCGACCGATCGCACCACTAAGCTACCGAGGCTGACAAATCAAATTCTACTACTCTCTCCCATTTCAAATGAACTTCTCCCTGCCTCTTCTAGAGTTTGGAAGGTCTACAATTCTAACTCCGACCATGGCGCCATCTGGAGTGTGAGGCGCGCGTCAGTTAAACAGTTTGCTTAAATTTATGTAGATTTTATATTTCAGGCAACACTCGCTTCGACGTCGTCGTCGTGTGAGGTTTTAACCATAGCCACATATGTATCAACCTGTGCAGGTTTTATAAATAACTGGCAGGTTGGCTGTGCCCAAGCGTTCATCGGATAATAGATAGATAGATAGAAAATTCTTTATTGCTCCAGTAAACATTAAACAGTAACCAATACATCAGAAAATTTACATAAGGTGCAAAGGCGGACTTATCCCTTACAGAGATTTCTTACAGTCAACCTTTGGATGTTTGAGACTCGATAATATAGTGGAATGTACCTAAGTAATACACTGCCAATTTCTTTTTTAAGTTAATCCGGTAGGGGTGGCTGAGTCAGAGGGGCCAAAGCACATGCCTCATTGATACACGCCGACGGATTCGAACGAACGGATTCGACAGTGCCTTAACGAATCATAATAGTACTGGAGAAAGTTCACTATTACTTTAGTCCAAAAGGGCTGAGTAAACAAGCTCAGTGGTTCTGTAAGTATTGAACGTGCTGACTAAACATACGAATTAGGTAAGTAGAGAATACTCGTATAACCCAAATAACCCTAGAAACTCAGTATTATTAATTATTTTATTTTCAATAAAACTCTCACACTCAAGTCTTTTGCTACTACGTACTTACATTTTACGATATTAATCTACTCTCAAACATCCAAAGATTGGCTCGAAGAAATCTCTGTAAGTTATAAGTCCGCCTTTGCACCTCATGTAAATATTAAATCGGATTTTATTATTTATTTATTTATTATTTTACGTTTAGATTTAAATTCTTAAGTTATCAGTATCACTTATGCCTATAGTTTGTTAGTGTAATTATTAATTGCTTACTTATAAATAAATGTAATACATTAATAAACAATAATCTACAATATTATATCGTGCTTGTTTCGGTAAAATGTTTTTGGATCAAGACAGTATATTCTGTCTATCTATCTAAAGAAAATATTATTTCAAGACATAATAAGGATACAGAAAGCCAGAGATACAAGTAGACAAAGTATTTCTGTAAAATCCTGAAGCTCCTGCCCTAATCAAGTAGGCCACGCAGAAGTGAAGCAATTTGCGCAGACAACATTCAAATTCATCTCAATTCGCCCGGGTACAATTTAAATAAAACGACAATTGACAATTTATTCGTCCGTTCACTTTCGTCATAAAAGCGACGTAAAGTGAGTTCTCGCTAGATGAAGTGCATTCCATACATAATTCATTACATTGGCACCAAATCGTTCAAATTATAGAACAGGCATCGATTAGCCGAAAAAGTTAAGTAATTTAACACACCCGTGATGTGGTGTGAGCGCACACCACAGTACAGCTGGTGTGTACTAAGGTTGCTTCACCACCTTCAGCTAAAACGTGCAGTCTGAACCACGGTCAGCCTCATAGAGGTTGCTTCACCACCTTCAGCTAAAACGTGCAGTCTGAACCACGGTCCACCTCATAGAGGTTACTTCGCCACCTTCAGCTAAAACGTGCAGTCTGAACCACGGTCAGCCTCATAGAGGTTGCTTCACCACCTTCAGCTAAAACGTGCAGTCTGAACCACGGTCAGCCTCATAAAGGTTGCTTCGCCACCTTCAGCTAAAACGTGCAGTCTGAACCACGGTCAGCCTCATAAAGGTTGCTTCACCACCTTCAGCTAAAACGTGCAGTCTGAACCACGGTCAGCCTCATAAAGGTTGCTTCGCCACCTTCAGTTAAAACGTGCAGTCTGAACCACGGTCAGCCTCATAGAGGTTGCTTCACCACCTTCAGCTAAAACGTGCAGTCTGAACCACGGTCAGCCTCATAAAGGTTGCTTCGCCACCTTCAGCTAAAACGTGCAGTCTGAACCACGGTCAGCCTCATAAAGGTTGCTTCGCCACCTTCAGCTAAAAACGTGCAGTCTGAACCACGGTCAGCCTCATAGAGGTTGCTTCGCCACCTTCAGCTAAAAACGTGCAGTCTGAACCACGGTCAGCCTCATAAAGGTTGCGTCGTCACCTTCAGCTAAAAACGTGCAGTCTGAACCACGGTCCACCTCATAAAGGTTGTTTCGCCACCTTCAGCTAAAAACGTGGAGTCTGAACCACGGTCAGCCTCAACCAACAGTCTAGCCGTCTGATGCAAATTGTGTGCATGTGCGGATTATGTCGGGGACGAAGTGTATTGTAAGCAACGCAGGACAGAGGCAGTTCTATACTTTTGAATATTTTGACGGAGACATAAACCGGCGCGGAGCCGTTGAGGAGACCACCGAGTCTGCAAATGATATTAGCGTAATGAATTATACCTACCCACCGCCTATTCCGTTTGCTGCACAAAGGTGCTAAGGTAGAAAATGGACTAGCATATTATCAAGTTTTTCAAATTCTTAAAACGTGAAAATATATACTTCTAGCCTACATGAATAAATGTTCATACACATTAAGGAAATTTAGCATGTCCTAGCTAACGATGTGGAAAGCATAAACTTTCAGAGACCACGTATATTAAGTTGTTTCGGATGTTTTAAGGAATACGAGACATTTAACATAGCTACCCCTTCTCATCAGTATAGAAGCAGCATTATCCGGTCGTCCGTTTTACTTCAGTAGATCCTCGGTAACTGACATAAAATTCGAAATTCAAACGTAACAGTGAATTGAATAATTTCTTTCACAAGTCCTCTTTAATAATTATTCTTGGATGTCAATGCATCTTGTCATTTCGATGTTCTGTGTCCTTTCAATATCCTTTGTATACGCTCCTTTATTTCCAACTCAGCCGACACCTAAAGCCCCGTCCGGAAGGCAGTATGAAGGCTCTCATCCAATCGCCCGCGCAATGCATCACGCCTCTGAAATTTCCATTCTAAGCCCGAAGCGGTCCCCTGCGTTTTATTGCTCGGCGCTGCAGCGCAGCTCGGCTCGCTATTCTTTTTGGCGCAGTGTGAATGCGCCTTTAAAGGGTTGATTGATCGCTATTTTACGGCGTTTTCTAATCGGTTTTCTATGTTTGCGCGATGGGCAGCCCACTTTGTGTATTTATTTATTGGTAATACTCATGTGTATTGTCTTTAGAGACAAAGTTGCACTTGGGAAATATTGTGTGTACATATGTTTGATATGGATACGGCATTTGAAGGCATTCTTAGACATTCTTTATGTTAGTAGTTAGTAGTCTTATTCCTATGTCTCGTTTATCAACAGAATATTTTAAACCAAAAGATTCACAAGTACAAGGAATAGTACAAAACGCGGAATTTCTTGAAAAAAGCCCAACAATCGGTTTTACATTTTAATCAGACGATGCATGTTTGTCAAAAATCTAAAATGTTGCATATTTGGTTAACAAAATCATAGGATACCTATCCAAGGATATAAGATAAGGGTAAATAAATGCATTGTAGAAAAGTGTCCCTAAACCTACATTCGCAAGAAAAATTCCCGTCTTCACTGCGGCATTGAATGTGCTACTGTTTGTTGGCACTTAGCGATTCCATCCGGCCACGTAAGCAGTCTAGGCAAGCACCAACCTCACACATAGTGCAGTGACGGAAAATCTAGAACGAAGAAGACACGCAAACTCTAAAAGGGTAAATACTCTGAACTCGTATTTGCAGCAAGCACCATACTACTCTACTAGGTGTACATATATAAAAGGAGCCACTTGTACCGTACAGAACACACAAGAACCATGTCGGTAGATTTGTTTCATGAATATACGTTTTGTTAAAGGATAGGTTTTCATGGACTACTGGACCGCGTTAAATTTGCCGCTATCACTGAACGTGGACAAATGTATTCAATGGAATGAACTATAATAAACATAAGTACCTAAGATTTTCACCGGCAAAGCTAACGCGGACGGCTACCTACTAGCATGCATGTATACTATAGAATGCACGTAGCATGCACGTACTATAGAAAACTGACACCAAAATGTGAAAACTCAATCACAACTAATTTTGAGACATACAATTTTACAGGTTGTACAAAACTGAAACACATTTTGGGCAATGGATCGAAGAAGTGTTTGAGGCTATCCCGCCATTCCCTTTCCACCTCCGCACAACGCGCACTGGGCAGGGATTGCATCTCTACACGCTGGACTTACCGCGTATTTATACCGAGCGATTCTCTTCAGAACCGGTAAACTCTGAAACGCTCTCCCTGCCCACATATTTCCCCCGAGGACAGTCTCGGGTTCTTCAAGAGAGGCGTAATAGGCACCTGTCATTCCGGCATGCCATTCGCAACCCTCGCATGCGACGAATATCCATGGGCGTCATTAGACACCTTATGAGTGCCACCATAGAGCCTTAGAGCCACATGTGGCGATTTCTATATACCAAAAAACCGAACACCGTTAAATACAATGCCTCATTAATTTTATACACAATCTCATTAATTACACCCTATGTTATGTAATTATTGTACGTCGCAGTCATAATGACGACATATTCAAAAGATGGAAATATTAGAAAATATTTCAGGCATACTTATTGTCGCAAAAGTAATAAAAAATGAAAACGAGCGACCGTTCAGCTTTACGACCCAACATTCAGCATGTCACATTACTGCAAAACGCGATGAGCTGAGTAGGAACATAAATACTTAGAGAGCCATAAAATAGTTGTCCACACATTCCCGGAGCGGGCGGAGACAACAAAATATAAATTATAAGGCTTTCAACCGCGTGGTAAAGGCGTATGATTTATTAGCAATAAACAAGCAGTGGGATATTGCAGTAGAATAAAAAAACGCGGAAATAAACTATTCCACTGGCGACATCCGCGGAAATATAAATTATGCTCGCACCTACACACGAAGAAGTGAGAATGCTGCATGTTGAAATGGGCATTCTGGAATAGCACAAGTTGGGCAATAGACACATCGTGTTGAAACATTGTAATGTTATGTATTGTACAAAATGTGAATTTATTTGAGATACTCGTAGAATATTGATAAATTTCAAGTTAGGACAATTTATGAAACAAATCGCTTAAAATTCAAATCGGACAAGTAGAGCATACTTAAATACAAATTTTTAAAAACCCGACACAACAACCCTTTAAAGTAAAAAATAAGGGTTGTTGATGTGTCGATGGATTTTTAAATTTGTAATTTAACTATTTTTTTAAGAGACGTAATTTAACTTATAATAAGGTTGTTAGGTTAGGATAGGTTACATACAAATACATAAATTAGTTTTGTAATAAATTTCCACTTCACAGCTGAGATCCCTTCACCAATTAGGAAAAGTGCTGATGATCTTCGAATCGGCTGACCTGATCTTCATCGAACATAGCTAAGAACCACCCCGGTTAAACCACCTTTCTAATAAAACAAACCGCATCCAAATCGGTCAATCCATATGGGGGCTACGATGCCACAGACAGACACACAGACAGACGGAGGCGTAAACTTATAACACCCCTCCTTATGCGTCGGGGGTTAAAAATAAAATATGTTTTATCAGTTATCTATCACATAAGAAACTACCCAAATAGTATTTTAAAATGAGAATAACCTGTAGTTTCAAATTTCAAAAGTATTGCGAGTAGAGTAAGCTTAATTTAATTTATCCCAATCCTTCGTAAAACTGCGTACCTATTTGAATGTTAAAGTGATGAATAAGAAGGTACCGCATTTCATAAATTCGCAAATTTAACTTTTCAATAATTAATTTCGCCAACGTACTAAGTCAACGCAAGCATGTACACAGGTACGACCGCAAGTAGGAAAAAAAAATGCCATTAGATTGGTGGAAGCGAGAGCGCGGGCCTCGGTGTTTGCTCAACTCCCGGGAAATAAGGAAAATGATTGGTTACACGATACTCCTGTTATGGAAATACGAGTATCGAATTTCCGCGGCCGGGACGACGACGACGACGGTGAGGTATTAAAAATATTGTGTATCGGTTAGATCAGTTTAAAGAGGGAATAATTTAAATAAATAAAAAAAGTTTTAAATAAAAAGAAAAATAAACACAGTTCGTTATTATCAGTTTCACTTTAATTATAGTTTAAATTTTAAATATTTTTTTGGACTTGTCAATATTATTTTATAGCCAACTGGCTCGGCGAGAGAGAACTTTGCGGAAGTTTCTAACCCATTTAAAATAAAAAAAGAAAAAGGTGGTTCTGGCCCATTTTAATTTTAATTTAAGGAAGGTTCTGACCCTTTCACTGTAAAACACACATATATGGGCATAGGTATGGGAATTTATAAATATTATAGTATTTTTAGTGACCTCCTGACAAATGTTAAGGAGAATTGTTACGCTAAATGGAAAGAGTACTTTGACAGGAGGTCAGTAGAGAAGGGCATCTGGTACAAGACCAACAAGCGGAACCACTTCGACAGCCATGGGTAATCGTATCACGTCTTCCAAATCCAAGCATAAAATTAATTTTAAGATTCCGATCTGGACACATTCCAAAACTACCCACACCACACGATGCGAAAAATAGATCCACCAAATTGCAGCGTTTGCACTAAAGTCGAAGACCAATTTCACGTTTTATTGAAGTGTGATCGGAATAATATTTTAAGAAATGGTTTGATAATAGAATAAAGGACGGACAGATTAAATTTAAGTTTGTCGATTCACAGGGCAATTATTGTGATTGTCAATTATTATTTATTATTATTAAATGCATTATAGATACATTATAAATAAACATAGGTACAGTACGGAATATAAAACCGGTCAAGTGCGAGTTAGACTCGCGCGCCGAGTGTTCCGTATGGGTCACTCATATTATTTATAAAAAAATCTACTTTTTCACTTCGTTTTTCGTAGACATTTTTGTATTGCTTCCTTTTGCTCATTATAACTTTTCAATTTAGTTCTTAATTTACGCATGCGATTTTTATTTGTCACACGTACACAACACAATACTCAGCAGGTAAATACTAAACATTGTTTGCATTCAATAAGCTCGGCGCTTCTGGTTACACTTGCCTGTATGTTCTGCTTTCGCATCAACAGTCCCGTGTTGGTGTGGGTTCTAACTAGTCTACGGAAACGTGGCATGAGATCTACGAAAAATTGATTCGCAATGAAAGAGGTAAGCAATAAATATAAAAAAAAAAAAATACAAGTAATGTAAAGATAAATCCAAAAAATTAACTACAACAGATCGAATGCAGTGACATAAGGACTTACAGGAAAACGTATTAATTATTTAAATTGATTGCTTTAGGTAGTTTCAAGATTTTAACCTCGGGTCTTTAAAGCTTTTTTGCTTATGATTTGATGTGCATAGTCCGTGTGAAGAATCAACTAAACAAACTAATACGCACTCATATAGTAAATAACCGGGACAGAGAGCAGAGAAGAGATATAGTAGGGAAGATAGAGTAGAAAACTATTTAAAAAAATCTATAATTAGTACCTAATTAAAATCATAATAAAATAAGTAAACCGTTCCGTGAACTAAACACAACTAAACTAATCAACGCTTGAAATATTTGCGAAACCATATAACGATATAAGAGCAGCTGCGTACAGTTCCCACGGCCCGGACGAGTAGATTCTGTTTATTTCCTCAATAGTGCAATTTGTTCCTCGCATTCTATTCACTGCCCTCCAGCGTTCACCAGACAGCGCTGCTGCAAGGTTCCATCGCTTCACGTTAACACTGTAAGGAATTCTTAAGAAAACAAGAATAGTTCTGAAATAGTACCAACTTTTGCGTCTACATAAGTAATTCCCTGAAATATACTGTACTCAAACATCGTTAAGTGCATAACTACTAATGGTCAAAATGTCTAAAACAAGACTCCATGTCATCTCAGCTGATTACCGTACAAGAATCAATCTGAAGTAAAATTTCTTAACGATTGAAGCATATAAATTTATAAAGTTGAAGACATCTACACCGATGCTTGAACTACCGTGCACCCAGATTGTCCTGGCAAGTAGTGGCAAGCCGTGAACCGTCCTTGGACGAAGTAGTCAAACCTATCTACACTCTTTTTGGAAGAGGAACCGCTGTCGCCAGTTTCCGATCGCACACAATCACAATTCATACGGACGCACCAGCGATTTTTGGGCAATCCAAATCGTTGCATCCACGTGCGATCGCGCACACATCGATCGGTAATATGGGCTAATATACCCATATTACCGTGTCGCGGACACGCCTCCTTCGCATATCTACTCTCCTTCGAAAATATTTGGTAACTACCTTACTATTAATTTGTTATTGCAATTACTGTATTCAGCAAAAACCAATTATTGCAATAACGATGTGATGATCTAATGTGCGAAAATTGTACACACTTCTAAAGTAGCGCTTGAGCAGCTGTATTGCGGAAGACGAGCTGGCTGCATTGAAGGATGTTTCCTCAGCGCAGAGCTCCGTACAAATGAACACTCCCTCAGGGCCAGTTGCCAGCCGTTGGCTGTACTGCTGTAGCGTCGCAATTCAATCGCTTTCATGAATTGGCAGCCTTTATTGCTACTCGGTTGGTTAAACAACTGGTTGACTCAGGGCTTGATAATAGTACTATGCTGTGATAATAGTGCCTGCCGTGAAGTCCTAAGTGTGTTATTTGCAAGCCTATTTGCGAAGTAACTTGGAAAATTTGCATGCATTTGAAGAAGGTCTATTTGAGTTATATTTACTTGTAGTATTGGGAGCGTTCATACGACGAATGTGCTCGTGTTTGCCTCATGGTAGTTTTTTGCACTTTTGCATTCGTGATTTAAATGTGTTTTGCATAAATGATAGCAGCACGTGTCGCTCAGAAAAATATGTACAGTATGTACTGCAAAAATATGTACTGCATCATATGCTCCTAATCGAGTGATTCATAAATAACTCGTGTGTATGTGTATGTGTCATTCGATTTCTCTAAATAAGAAATGGTAGTCGCAAGGACCTACGTATAAGAAAACACATTTAACCCTTTCTTCGCGACATTATTTCGCGTAGTGACTTGTGGCTTTCCCAGCCCCTTTGTTTGCTTTGTTCTTATATTTTATTTTCTCGTAAGTTTTTCTTTTTCTAGTCTAGGTATCTTTCGTGTTTTCACAAATTGACTTAGCTCACGTAATCTTGTCTATGTTTGTGTTCCGCTTGCCGATCTCTGCTTTTTCTTTCATATAAATAATCGATTAGTAGCAGAAGCTTTAGACAGATATCTCATACTCTCCACAGATAGTAACTTATATTTCTTGGTACACCTTTGTTTAGTGTATAATGCGAGTCTACCGTGTTATTGGTTATCTAGAAATACGAGTATACATTTAGTAACACTAACAATTAGTTACAGAACTTGACGTTTCACAATCACAATAACATGTTGTTAGATATGAAAAATTCCAGCATAATGGCATAAATTCATTTTGTATTTGTTCAAACGGAACGCCAGTGTGTCGCGTGCCGACTCCTGACTGTACTAGCTCGCCGGCTCGACCTCCGCTCTTTCTTTTGCTAGGAGCGCGTCAGTTCAGTTCGCATTTGTTACGAGGCAGGGAGTTGCTCATTGTTCATGCTCAAGTTTGACGTAACGTGACACCTTCATACAACACTTTTAACCCACGTTCGATATAATTTTTAATCGCTTCAGATTGAAAATTTTAGCTTTATTCCAATAATATAAATTTTCATGTATCCATCATTCTGTGGTTTCTGCATTACTCGAGAAGCCATCAACATTGAAAAATTTCCAAGTAGTTTAAAACTGATTGGAACTTTATCGAAGGTGAAATTGGCTGTGCTTGACTGGTGCTTCAACTTGGAGCTCATCCGGCTACATAAATAAAAAAGTACAATTGTAATTGCATTACAAGTGTAATTTTTCAACGTACAGCAGAACGTAGTAATAACACTGTAAACTTCAGTTTGTTTCGCCTTTTTACTCTGAGGCGTGTGTCAAGATAGTGTAACGAGGGGCAGGTGCGGTGTTGTAACGAGCGCATACACCCACCACTCACTAGGGCTGCAGCTATTCCAAGTTCAGCACGAAGACGACGCGACGACACATCTGACAGTTTGCTGGACGGGCATGCTACACTCGCCGTGTTAGTTACATCTTGTTCCTATCGGAACCTGAAAGCAACAGTCGGTCATTCAGCGCGTAAGAGTCCAATGTTGGATTTTTTTTATGTAAGCGAACACGTGTTGCATACTGTGCCGAAGGACCATTTTAGGAAACCAGTTTTAATTTAATAAAAATATTACAATAGCAGTGTTATCCTTTTGAATTTAGTTATCGTACTAAGCTTGGAGTGGGGCTGATGGAGGCGGCACGTAGCGCCGCCACTAGCTCAGATTTGCTCCGACACGCCGCCGCCCCCGCGGCCCCGCCGCTCCCCGCCGCCGCCCCCGGATAGAAGATCCGACTGACACAGATGCAATTTGCAGAGGTAGCAAGACTGGCCGTGCGGCGCGGCGGCGCCGACACGCTCGGCTCTGATTTGAACCGAGATCAAAGAAAGGTGAAGAAAACGTGAGTCCGATTTGGAACCTGCTAAATGCGTGAATTTTATATTTTATGGAATTAAATGATGTTTGAAAATCAGTGGTTTGGAATGGAAATGTTAATATAACACTTTGATATCAAAGATTACGCACATTCAACAATACAGCGCTTATTCGCAATACAAGTATTATTTAATAACATATTTATACCTAATATACCTACATATGATTCAGGAGCGCACGAACTCTACTAAAAGTTTAGGTTTCTAGCATTGCCGCCCTCATGCGCTACACCGCAGCGGACGGGGGCGCCGCGCTCCACGGCCATGCCATTCAATAGTAACAATATTTCCAAAACACTCGTTGAAAAGAGGAGTGTTTGCATTCTATCCTTATTAATAATACACAGCTAAGCCACAAGGCTGCAATCTCAAAGATGGATTTTTAAATATTCCTTTTACATTTGTTTTTTTCTTTATATTAGCTGTTTTACATAATAATAATATACGCTCTCCAGAAGACGTTCTAGCCAGTATCCGATCTTAATATACGAGTACCTACAGTACAATACAATAATACATATATACATAGTATAGTATACGACGACACGAGGCAATGTTGCGCCACACCACAAGCAACCTGTAGACGAGCAATGAAAGCTAAATTACAAGAGGTGAAAGCGCGGCTCCGCTCGGGAGGATGTCGGATAAACCACCTGCTTTCTTCCACCCCACTCATTTTAGCTCGTCTCGGCGGGTGGTCCGATTACCCGCGGGGTGGAAGAAGGCTTAGATTAAGCCCTAGCTGGTGGAGGTCGGAGTAAGTAAAAGGTGGAAAATATGAAAGTGTGAATTTTATACACGAGTACAATGTACGATTAGGTACAATGCAAGAAGTCTAAATGTAGGTGTATGTATTGAGTATACGAGGATAGAAAATATCTCGCTCTACTATTTAAAAGTTGATAAGGCAGTCAATTATTTATGTACAATATAATTATAACAATATTTGTAAATAATATATATGTTTTTTATGTAGTCCAGTATGGGGCTGAGTCGGAATAAATAAATGCTTAAATAATATATTTATAAGCATTTTGTTTTACCGTTTAATTTCGTTAGATTTACAGATATAATTAAATGGTTTCTCAATGTGTCTTTGGAAGTTGGTCATTTGCAATCAATTGTTTTAAATTTAACCTAACCTAACTTAAATATCGCTAGACATTTTTACATCTAGCTAGTTGTGTTCGTGTTTTTTGTCTATACGAGCATAAATATTAAAACCGGGTGGCCCATGCGTAGTTAGGTATAGGCTGTGATATAAGTAAGTTACAGAAAATGTGTAGGGAGTAAAGTCAGGTCGAACAATAGAGCGATCCTGTAGCATTCCAAAGGTGCTTTGGACTAAAGCCTGCGCCGAGGAATATGTAACGGGGTAGACAGGGGGGCCAAAGGTGAACGTAGACGTCGAAGCGATGACTTATTGCCGCATTCAATGGGAATAATTGAATCCTCGCGACGGGGTACCGCAAGGTTCACAATAGGGCTCGCCGCCTGCTGAGTATTGGATCGACGAAAGGCAGGATCGAGGCAGTATAGACATTTTGAGGTTACACAGGTTAGAGGTGGGGTGTATTGTGCAATTGTAGATTTACCGCTTCAAAACTGTTTTAGGTCTCCTAAAGTATCTCTGTTTGAGTAAACAACTTAAAAGCCAGAGCAGAATTCATAAGCATAGCAAGAAAGAGATATTCAGAGCAGACTTCCTTATTTTTTTAATGATATATGTAGGTACAGTACCCGACAGTAAATAATGAACATCGAGTGTTGAGAATCTCAGGTGGCAACAAGGAACATTACTCATCAGCAGATAGCCGGCCACATACAGGTATTTGCAAAATCTGGGCGGACGAAATTATTTTTGTGTCTAATTAGAATTTAAATAGCTCCAATAAAATAACAAACACATTTTAAAATTTTATTTATATATTACACACTTTAAGGTACCTACTATTTTAAATATTTACATACAAAAATAATAAAATAAATTGTATTTACTTTTAAGACATTTTATCAACAATTAACTTCTGCAATAATATGTAGGTAATAGGGTATGCAATTAAGACTAGGTAAAGGTTTTTTTTTTTATGGAAACTGACACGGTTGGCTACATCACCTACAACGTCCGTGGTGTCAGCCCATAACACCGGGTGAACTAGGTGCCATGTCAGTGCTTCCCCCTTTGATCGTGCCGGCTACACTGAACTGGTCGGAAAACACAAACTATTTACATAGCCGTTTCAACCGACGTTTCATTCAGTGCGGTGGTATCAACCCGGGCGGGTAAACCCTACCACCAAGTAAGATTAGGAGGGAAGGGACCTACAGTTTTACGAGGAATCCGAACCTCGGTCAGCCTCCAACGGTCAGCGGTCACCCATCCAAGTACTGACCGCACCCAGCGTTGCTTAACATTCAATAGCGACCGTTGACTGTCTGCACCACTGAGCTATCGAGGTTGACAATACTCGTAGTTAACCCCTTCATTGTCTTTATTCTTCGATATCACTTTCTGACGAAGACTCAGAATTTTTTTGATTAACATCTTGTTTAGTTAAAATAGTCATTTATCCGGACGTATCCGGACCGGACATGTTTACATTGTTATTTAAATAGAAATAGTACCTAGAATAACTCAAAATAAAAATCATAGCCCGATATATCACGATACACAAACAAAAACTTTAGCTAAGGATAAAATGTATCAAAATCAGGAAATAAAAAGGAGTTATTTTCATAAGTTTAAATTTTTTTATAGTTAATAGTTTGTCGTTACTCTTTGAAAACACTTATTAAGCCTCTTACCTGCTTTATGAGAATCCATCACTTTCAAATTGCAATGTGAACTTAAAAACAACTATAATTGCAATTTAGTTTTCGGGACTAATGTCCGCCCAGATTTTTTGCTAATACCTTTATGGCGGTTAGCAAGTTGCCGTCTCCACTCTGGTTTGGCACTTCACATCCAGAGGAGAAAATAGGTTCATCCATGCACATGCGATATTTTGATTAAAATTCACTAAAAACACCATGCAGTTTATTCCGATCGGAATGGGTTCAATATCAGTATTACACGAGAGATTGGTTTCAATGCTCGACGAACGATAGCTGATTACGACTAATCTGACAGTACGGTGGCACAGCGGCGATGCGGGGCTGCGGGGTCGCGAGGGGGAGGGGCTCCAAGCAAGCAATGACCGTGTCGCCGCCTCCGGAGCGCCGCCCCGCCGTAGATATTCATGCTGTGAAACCATGCATCAAGCCTTCTTCCACGCATGAGACTTGAGTGAGATTCTTGGTTGAAATGACTGAAAAAGAGCTAACTAGATTATAACCTATTGTCGTTCGTAACAAAACCAAACAATGATAAAACCTACAAATAAAATACATAAACATACCAAGACTAACATCGTCTGAAGGTCGGTAGGACTGGAGAAAAATTGGAGAGGCGGATGTCCAGCAGTGGACACATAAACGTAACGGATAAAGACACACTCGTATATAGATAATCTGAATTTTTGACTATAGAAATGGCATGACAATAAAAATAAACTAAAAGAAATAATACGATTGGGAAAACAACAATAAAAGCTAAACCCCATTTAATTCAGCGGTTTCCAGACGAGGACTCTTAGACCCCAACAAGTACAAAACCATAGAGCAAGGAAACGTGCCGGGCGCCGGCTAGGCTGGGGGAAAACAGCCACCGATCGCTGTTCTGTGCACAAAATAATGAGTTACACAAAACAAAACAGAAGAAAAAACTTCGCTTACTTCAACAGTCCTCTATCCAATCGAGTAGGCACATACGAGTACAATGGCGATAAACAAACAATTATGTAGGTATTCAATTAAGTATCAAATGTTCGTCCCTCACACTCACGACACACACACACATCACACCCTCTTAAAATTTAATCCTCACCCTCCGCAGTTACTCAATATAACACTTATTTTAAATGCACTCAATCTAAAAACAATAGCCCTCAAATATTCCAGACAAATTGCGGCTGTTACGTGAAGCCACGAAACAAAGGATGAGTAGGTTATTCTTATTAAGTTACCGTGGTCAATGTTCTGTCATATTGGAAAAGTATATGAAACGGATCTGCATACTCATGGCCTCTTGTAGATGTGGTTTTATATTTCAGGCCATAAGTACCTGTCAACTTAATGAGCATTCTGCTGTACTTTGATCTGACTTATAAAGAACAGTCTAACTAATATATTTAATGATAACTCAAGGAAATTAACCATGTTCATTGCCAAGCAAAGAGTGAAAGAGAAATAAAATAATGCGACGATTGCGACGAAAATATTATATTTGAGAATTAAAGAAACAAACATAATACTAATGTATCAACTAAACAACGAAATACTCTTAACATTTAAAGGTATAAATGAAACTATATACGAGTAGGTACTTGCTGTATTACAAAATTTACATTTCCAATAAACTTTCAAAACAAGCATTCAAAGTTCCGTGTGAAGAAGTAATGAAGAGTGATAACATCGCAAACACCCCACAAACAACTATTCTGAAAAAGCTCTCGAGCGCTGCAGGCGGCCGCAGGCGCGGGTGGAAGAAGGAACTCCCGTCAATGCGCCCCAGACGGAGATTCATCTTTTTAAACAGCTATCATTTATTCCTAGATGCAGTTTAAGTGCCCGGAATATACAACAAATGAGGATTTATTTTTGCATGATGGTGGGATTTATGGACTGTTAGACAATGTAACATTTTAAAATAATCAGAATTTGAAAAACTACCATTCAATATAATTCAAACCTAGACTAAGTACAATAAAAATAACCATACAATTATCAACTGATTTGGTAAATACATAATCCTATTTACTGTTATGTATTATCGTGTCCCTCCGTTATTGGGCATTAAACAGTCGTTTTAGCTCTGCATGGCTCTGCTCAGCGACTCACCGAGACAAATCACTTATCGTCGCGTCTCCAGGGACAGCAGATGTATCAAACGAAAGCAGACGCCAGATAAACACAATCCCCCATCCGATAAATCAGGCAGCGTCTAATGAACCGTAGAATCTACTGATTTATTTACAAAAACCGCCGTAAATGCAGTACGGATTGAGCGATCGCTCTTTCCCCTGGCCAATTCGGAAGTGCATTTCTACTTTATTGGGTGTGCAACGCTCAATTCATCTGTCACAGTCGCGCTACGGTCCCGTTCCCGTTGTACAGTCGGGGTCGAGAGAAGAGTTCTGTTGTGGAGTAGTTTAGGGTTTATAATCGTATTATTTATTTTAGTTGATTTTGTCGTATCTGTTTTGAAGACAATTATGTCGGTCTGCCATTATGCACTGATATTATTATTATTCAATAAAGATGTTTTCTTTAGTAGGAAATACAGGATTTCCGCGCATTTGTTACTTTATAAATATTTTGTGAACTGCATTTTTTCTTTCTGTATCCCAGCAAGTAAAACAATCAGTGTTTGAGGGGTTATTGGAATGGATCAGAAACTTCATTTCGAACATGAAACGAGTTCGTGCAGCTATACATTTTCCATTTATTCTCTAATGTGCGCAAAATATTTCCAGACTAAAAAAAATCCCGCCCGGTCGCATTTAGGGACACTCGCATAGGCCGTAACGTCAAATGCACTTATTTACGATCGGCGGCACCCGCCCCTGCTTGAAGTATGTGCACCATTATGTGCACTGCACCGCGTTCTCATTCCACCGACATCCCTCCCAGCTTCCCTCGGCACTCTGCGGTTAGCGAGACCTCCTCGACAAATTTGTTAATGGCGCTGCGAAGTGTGCAGGCGATTCGGGATTAGGTTTCCTGTTTGTAAAGCAGGACGCTTGCCGGACGTCTCAGGACGTGATCTTGCGCATAAATTCGGTACACAGAGTACAGCTACGAGACATATTCTGTCTGATTACATTAGGCACAGAATAATTTCAAAGGCAACAGAGAAGTGTAGCTAGTCAAACTGAATACACGGCATGCCTTTTAAGTTCTGTCGTTAACATATTTACCGGCAGCTTTGAATTTGGAACTGTTCGATATTCAAATTTGTGTGAATTTAGAATCTCAAAACAATTGAAAGTATTAGGATTACTGCTATTGTTTAGTCATTGCGTCGTTTTGAATCTGTCAAGTCACATACGAAAATGAATCTTACTAAGGAAAATGTACGTGCAATAATTTTCTACAACTTTAAAAGAGGCCTAACACGGCTTCAGTATTTTGAAGAGCTAACATCTGTGTTCCATGATGAAGCCCCATCTCTGCGGACTGTCGAACGCTGGTATTTAGAATTCCAGCCTGGACATACCAGTCTTAGTGACAAATCTCGTGAAGGACGTCCAAAATCCGCCTTCGCTGAAGAAAACATCATTGCTGTGAGACAACTAATTCTCGAAGATCGTCATGTGATTCTCTCGCCTGTGAACGCCTCTATCTCGAGAGATAGAGGCGTTATTAGGAATCTCAGGGACAACCATTCAGAAGATCTTGCATGAGGTGCTTGGTGTGAGAACGCTAGTTTGCCGTTGGATCCCGCATTTGCTTTCCGACAATCATAAGGGGGCCCGCGTCAGATGGTGTAAGAAAACTCTTCAAAGGTTCAACCGAGGAGAGTCAAATCACGTCTACGACATCATCAGTGGTGACGAATCTTGGATCTATGCCTACGATCCTGATTCCAAATAACAATCTACAGTCTGGGTCTTCCAAGACGAGCCTAAGCCGACTAAAGTAGTTCGCTCTCGAAGCACTTCAAAGAAGATGGTGGCCACGTTCGTTGCGAAAACCGGTCATGTTGCGACGATTGCACTAGAAGATCGTAGAACGGTTAATTCAGAGTGGTATACCACAGTTTGTTTACCACAAGTCATAGTCGAACTTCGGAAATCTAACCCAAAGCGACGCATCATCCTACACCATGAAAACGCAAGCTCACACAGCGCTCGTCAAACTATTCAGTATTTGAAGCATGAAAATGTAGAAATTCTTGACCATTCTCCATACAGTCCTGACCTAAGCCCTAATGATTTCTTTACATTTCCTAAAATTAAGAAAAATCTTCGTGGTCAAAGGTTCCAGTCCGGTGAAGAAGCAGTCGACGCTTTCAAGACAGCCATATTGAACACCCCTACTTTGGAGTGGAATAAATGTTTTAATAACTGGTTCGAGCGAATGGAAAAGTGTATTAAACTGCGTGGTGAATACTTTGAAAAACAATAAAATATACTATAAGGTTCTAGTAGTGTTTTTTTCTTCAAACGACAAAACTTACAAGGCATCCCTCGTAATAATGAAGCAGGAGTAAGAAACACTAGAAAGTGAAAATTAAACTAGTGACAAGCTTTTAGAGAAATAACACCAAATTACCATAATAGTAAAGAAATTAACCGAAGGTGTGGATAACCAGTCCCTTGCCTTGCCTAATAAGATACATTAATAGAATTTGCCATTCGAAATGTTAAACAGAGATTAAAAGCCCTAATAAAACATAAGATTAAAATAAACAATTATTCCTACTCCATACTAAGCTGACACTCATGTTACCAAAACGACCGCTACCGATGCAAACAGACGGATGTGCAGCTCAGCTGTATTTATTATTTACAAGCAGATCAAGACGAATCGCCCGTGATATCTGTTTGTCAATCTTGTCGCGTGATGTATGTGCGTCTCATTTCAAGATGGGGCGCAAATTGTTGCAAATAGCGACCGTAAAAGCGAGGGGTTCGCGAGATAAGTTCCGTGGTTCCATCAAACGTCAGCTCTCTGTCAATTCCATCGCTTGACATATGGATGGGCTCATCCGGTAATGGTCCCTAAATTGCTGTATCATGCAGAGGCAAGGCATTAGACGGAGGCATTGGATTAGTGTAACATTTGAGGATAGTGTCACGGAGGATACATAAGAAGAATAAAATAAATTATTTCGTTTTCCATTCTGGTGCAAGTCTGGAAGAATATTTCGCCTCTAAATTCGGATAAAAATACAAAGACCGTTTTTATCGTGAGAATGGCTTAATCAACTTATAGGCTGGCTTCAATAGTGTCATCTAAAATTTCTTCGAGTGGTGTGTATGCATCACGCTATCCTTAACGTAGGCTGATCAGTTCGGTTGGATGGAACAAACTAATATTGCAGTTGCAGACACTTTTTGTTATCTTGACGGATAAACTAAATAACTATGCTGTTGACATCGATTGATAATATTGTAGCAGGGAGAAAATTTGACGGACGGACGGACGGACCGACCAACAGACAGACAGACAGACAGACAGGTTCCGTACGACGGATATGGAACCCTAAAAAATTATCTCGCTTACGTGGTTGTACGGAACCCTCGGTGCGCGAGTACGACTCGCACTTGGCCGATTTCACGTTATTTATTTCACGTTAGTATCGAATATCGTTCAAATGGCGCTGCAGAAAATTAGGAATATGCATGAGTGTGAATAGGTAAGCAGACTCCCACAGGTGCAGCGTTGCAGGGCTGAAGTTCCTCGTCATTATAGAGGTCATCGATCAACTCTAACTGAATAATTAAAGTCTAGCGGAGGAAGCGGCGCGGCGGCGGCGGGAATTGAGCATTTTTCTTCGTCTGCCTGTCTCGCGGGAGAGGAGGAATGCAGACGCTTTCACTTGCTCTATTCGATAGCATCTGTTCCTTTGACGTTTTGTTCGTTAATTAGTGGTTAATTCAAGGCCAGAAATATATCCTGAGAAAACAATATTTATCTAGCATGCTTGAGTTTTCATTTATGGTGATTTTTCTTTGGAGGGTGATTCCCTATTAGATTCTGTCTTTTGTTATAGTATTTACTTGTTATATAAGGTCATATTTTTGTGTGTGTGTATGAGAATTTTGTTTCATCTCTGAAAAATAGTCGTAAAACTAGTTTTTTACTTCCAAGTGCGTACATAACACACATTACTTACGAGAAAACGAGATTTCTATACTGTTACAGCACTAATATGTAAGTATGGAAGGTGTTGCCTGTGGCTGGTGGTCCCAGACGTTGAAGCTCTAATATTTCTACGATCACTTTCGGCAAATGGGTTTCCGTTGTATTCCCTTAAGTAATCATAAAATCTTGGAACAGGAAAGCGATCTACTTCCAAGGCTAATAAAACCAGGTGAACCTAGGATACAGCGGACGTATTTCCTTTAATATTAAAAAGTATTTTAATAACGTGCTACAAAAAACACGAGCTAGAACGTACGCTTCGGGCAGTAAACTGATATTGTGTTTTTACGCACCGAAGTTTTGTGAGCTTTCAATCAAAATATAAAACTTGATTCAACTAGCTTCGGCGGCAGCTACAAGCCTTCTACCTGGGCGTATTTACCTTTCTCGCTACACGCACTTATTTAATAGCCAATCTAACCTAGTCATAAACTCTCGTTGGCTATTTAAAACCCATATCAATAAAGTATTTATTTGAAAGAATCTGTCAGTGCCTAAACGTTTTCTGATTCGGTTCGTCTTTATTATAGATAGGGTTTGTTGAACGGGACAAAATAAATGATGATTCATATTGAATATGCATTTGTCTCAAAGTAACACCGTTGAAGGATAGACCGCTACCACTGTTAACCGTAAAAATATAAAATGAGTGTATAACACCGTTGACATTGTGTGTCCTTCATGGCGATATAAACAAATGAACTAAACCTTACTGCGGGGACGGTTGGATCTAAAGCGCGTCACAGATGAAGATCCTACAATATTTTATGAATCCTATAGTATATTCTCTTAAGAGGTCCGACCGTGTAATCAGTACTACAGGATTGATATAGACCTATGCAAATTAAATGTACGTATAGATAATGGTTTAGTTTTCTCTCTCTAGTGAGAATACATGAACATACATACAACAGTATATTTTTAACTACGCTCAAGGAAAGTCTAAGAACGTTATAAAGTTTGAATTTTCCTAATCCAAATAAAAACTATTTGCTCGAAATTCACGTCTCCGTCATTTTGTCATGTACCTTGATGCGATTCCTTCCCGCTTCACTAAAAAGTAAACTGCATCGCGCTCTCCTTGTCTCCGGGCTCTCCAGTTCGCGCTGAAGAAGGAATAAAGATTCCGCTGAGCGCATGACGTCACTATGGACGACATCGCCTTAAGAGTATGCCTAGGTGCCCACACGTATGTTACGATATATTTCCATATCGCTTCATATCTTTCGATATCGCTCGACATCTTATTAAGATACTGTAAGATCAAATATATATTATCTTCGTCGTGGTGACGGTGCAAAAGTTTCTATGGTGAGCGATATTGTGAAATATGCCCATGTTAAGATAAAATATTATATTTATCTTGGTCGTCTGTCTGTGGCGCGCTTAAAAGTGAACAAAATCTAAAAGATATTATACGGAACATTTTCAATTTCACTAGCTTGCTGCGTCCCCTTTGAACGTTCTAGGGAGGAGGTATGCATTTTTTTTTAGCTGACCGTATCCATGCTGAAAACGAAACATATTATAGGCGAAAATCAAGTTTAACGGATTTGATATTTTCGGTGACGGAGTCTAGTAGGTAACATTTATAATAATAAATAAAAGTAAGTAGAATAGTGCGGTCTTATAGTTTTTAGAATATAGTTTCAACCTACAACCTACTCCCTTCAACCTACATTAGGCTATGGTAAAACCATATTTGAAAACCAAATTTAAACATACCTTTCCAACGAAAACCCTATGTTTCATCAATTTTAATAGGAGACGCATGTGGAAGCTAACACAATAGTTGAAATACTGTACAGTTCCCGGCAGAAAATAATGCGTGTTGAGCTTTAGAAAGAGTCTATCCGTTTGTAGAGGGTCGTCCCTGTCTCACGAACTCGCACATCTCTGTGCGACAGGGACGACGCTCTACAGCCGGACTGTCTCTTTCATTGTCGACATGCATTATTTTCTGCCGGGAACTGTACATCCCCTGATGAGTGATCGGATTCCGATCACGTGGGGGCTCATTTATGCACGAGCACACCCGCCGATTATGTGCGACCGACATGTTGTCCGGATTATTGCATACAAATGACGGTACACACAAAGAGAGGGCTGCGAGAAGCTTAGAAAAGGAGGGTGTCGGATATGGGAAGCTTTTACCAAGCCCTTTTTACAAATACTGTTATGTCTATTATGCCTTACTCTACCTAAGGACTCCACCACTTACGTAGATGGAATGGAGGGAGGGGGAAATGGGTGGAAGGGGTGGGAGCCATCACAGCAGTGGTGCCCATACTTTTTTCTTTGAAGATGTACCTACAAAAAATTTAAAGTTGTGAGCTCGACACTTGTACAAAAAATTTTTGTTGTTCAATAATTTGCAGTCATTTTTGTTTGAATTGAAAGCTATGTTCATTAAATCCTTTAGATTTGTTACTATTGCGGTCATTGTGGAAGACGACACCACCAGCAAATGTTTGTCACATCAAATACTATGAATTCTTTGATAGGTCTACAAGTCACTTTTTGCTCTACACATGTTCTGCGATCGACCTAAAAGCCTCTTGGGATCGACGGGTCGATCTCGATCGACCGTTTGGGCACCACTGTTGTACAGCGTTCGTCCTCGAAATCTAGCGACCATGTAAGAAGTCTATTGTTTTGCTTTCTTCAATTTTTTATTTTCAGTGGGATATTTATTTTCAATATTTTTCAATTATGCTAAACTGACCTTGGCAGTGTACATTAGGACCAATATCACGCGGCTGATCTGGACCAGTAACAAATGGATGATTTTCGGTCTTTTATTGAATTTCAAGGACGAATACAGAATACAGTACTTTATTGTTTATTGTTTACTGTATAATTTCATCCATAGGTAGGTAACCTACGCTTGGACATGTCGAAAAATTCGCCATTTCAAAATTCAGTTCTTTATTAAAATAAGAAACACAGACTTTCTATTTTCCCTCCAAAACCCGTAGAGCCTGACTCATCCATCCATTGCTCTCGGCGCGTGATGGTAGCGCGCGAGGGAACGGGCGAGTCGTGTCCAATCTTTTCATCTACAAGACGCTTCCGCGATAGTTTAGAGGCGAAACGCGAAGCCCCTTCAAAATTCAATTCCGCATGCAAAACGCCCTTCAAACCGCCGCCGCAAACAAATTCATAGGAAATGATCGTTGAAATTCTAAGGAGGGAACTTCAAGAGTTCGGTGGCGTGGGGGAAAGAGATATTGGAATATTTGTATGAACGAAGTATTCTTTTGATAGAGTTTGGACAATTCTCTCTGACTGTTCGGCTTTGTAGTAATACGATGAGAAATAATTGAACTTTTCCTACATGAAAATTAGTTAATACCCAAATATTATATTACTATCCTCTTTAAAGTGACGTAAAGTAATAAAGAAGTATACGTGTGTGAGAGACATTAAGTCACGTATTTATTTATATTTTAAATAAATACGAAATATTTTACTTACAGTAAGAATTTATGTAATTATTAGTTTTTGTTTTGCGGTTTACGTTATAAAATAAATGTTGTTATGTATATTATATAGTCATATAATGCAAATATGTTTGTGTACCAATTTGCATTTTATGTAAGTATTTTTTATTCAGTAGATTTTTAACCGTCAACAAGGCGATAGGTAGGTACAATGCCTCGGCCTGTCGAATTCGGAGTTATTAGGCGCGTCCACCGCCGCTGCTCAATATAACGTATTTTCAAAGCCTACTAAATTGTACAAGTTTTACGAATGTTTATAAATGCAATACTATGGACGAGGCGTTTGATACTTTTTTCGAATTGTACACTTATTATTTTGATGAAGCTTTTCCCGTTAAAAAGAGAACCATTACAACTCAGAAACAAAAAAACTGGTTAGAACCAGAAACAAAAGTACTTAAAGATAAAATAACAGCGTTGGAAGTATTAGGAACAAACATAAAAAGTAAGGAATTCAAAGAAACACTAAACAAACTAAAATTGAACTATAGAAACCAATTAAAAACTGACAAAACTAAACATATCAAGAAAATTATTGAAAAAAGTGACAATAAATCAAAAACTATTTGGAAAGTTGTGAAAAGAGAAACCGGAAAAGATAGGAAAATCGATAAGGAAAACATTATTTTAAAACTATCAGAAAACACTATGACCAATAACCCAGATATTATCGCAGAAACTTTCGGCGCTTACTATCAAAGCATACCGAAACTTCTTGTTGACACATTAGGCAAGAAACAAATGGACCCATGTGCGCTATTAAAAACTTGTCATATGCCAGTATCTCACAAAAACCGGTTCAGAGCACAAGTACTAACTGAAAAAAACATAGAGAAAATTATCAATTCGTTAAAAAGAAAACCAACTCAAGATCAAAGTGGTATCTCAGTAGCACTGCTACATAAATCATATAAGCCTATCTTAGGTATTCTGACCTATTTGATAAATCTTTCTTTTGAAACAGGTACTTTTCCCCGGAAACTGAAATGCGCGAAACTAATACCACTCTATAAAAAAGGAGATAAAGCCTTACCGGAAAACTATAGACCTGTATCCGTGTTGCCAGTGTTTTCCAAAGTCTTCGAAAAGGCCATGCACAATCAACTGTTACATTTTGTAGAAACAAATAACATCCTTTCACAAAACCAACACGGTTTCAGGCCCGGAAAATCAACATCATCGGCCACGTATGAATTAACGAAGTCAATTCTCCAGGCACTGGACAAAGGCGATAGTGTAGCGGGTGTGTTTGTCGACTTATCGAAAGCTTTCGACGTAGTAAACCACAAGTTCCTTCTTCAGAAATTGAAAATTTACGGTGTGGAAGACCAGGCACTGGATTGGTTTCGGTCTTACCTTAACGATCGCACTTTTAGAGTAAATGTTGCATCGTCGGACACTAAAAAAGGAGAAATGACCACGGTCATATCGAAGCCGTTTGTGTCTGAGTATGGAGTACCACAGGGATCCATATTAGCACCGCTATTATTTATTATATTTATAAACGACTTTCCGAAGTACACTACATTAGTTATGTTGTCATACCTTGTGGTGCTCTATGCAGACGATGCAAATGTTATTGTTACTGACGAAAGTAGAACTAAACTAATAGAAAAAATTAACACAGTTATAAAAGAAATCGGAGCATGGTTTTCGGCAAATGGTCTAATTCTGAATAGTGGGAAAACACATTGTGTTAATTTTTCAATAACAAGTAAAAACATAAAAGACAATGAAATGTTCATAAAATATAACAATGAAATAATCGAATTTGCTGCATCCACGGTATTTTTAGGCTTCACTGTAGACCAACACCTACGATGGGTTGAGCATATAGACAAAGTATGTGACAAGCTTAGCAAAGCATGTTACTGTCTGAGGACGCTGTCAAAGTGCTGCGACTTGGACACCCTCAAGAGTGCTTACTCTGGGTACTTCTACTCGATAATGTCATACGGATTAGAGTTCTGGGGTCACTCGGGGGAGGCTGTGAGGGTGTTCACGTTGCAGAAAAAAGCGGCTCGGATCATGACGAACGCTGCATGGGATGCTCACTGTGAGCCCATATTTAAAAGGCTAAAACTCCTAACCATGTACGACGTTTATGTTCTGAAGACTGCGATGTACGTAAGAGACAGACCAAATGAATACCAGTGCCTGAACCACAGATACTCCACTAGGCACAGGTCAAACATTCAGCAAATAAAACATAAGACACAAAAACACAAAACTGGTGTACACTTCAATAGTATAAACATTTATAACAAACTTCCAGAAGATCTGTGCAACCTGGAAAACAATAAACATTTCAAAACGGGACTAACGAAGTGGCTACACGAAAAGACCTTTTACAATTTAAATTTCTTTAAAATTTTAATATAATAAATACATTATTGTATGTATATACTCGTACTCTGGACATTACTTTAATTTAGAAATAAGAAATTGACGATTGTTTAATATTGAATGTACTGTAATTACTTATGTGTACTAAATATGAAGACAAAATAAATGTTTTGACTTTGACTTTGACTTTGAAAATGGATTGTCTAAGAGAAATATTTTCAGCTGACTCTGGAACACATTGTCACTATTTATTGATTATATTGTATCAGGAACATTTTCGTACAATTTGGGTCCAATCACGTCAGGGTCTTTGTTCAGAAAAAAATTTCATTTTTGTTCCAAGAAGTTCTCAGAACCAGCAGAACGTACAAGCGCGTACAGCATCCTTAGATATGCTATAAAACGTCGGTGAAAGCCTCATGTGCATTTATTGAGCAGTTCTGAAGTTATAATAAGCGAACATAGACTCGAGGACGGCGCGTCGGTCGTTCCAAATTTTGCGGTCTATTTATTAGGATAGTAGAGAGATCACACGAAATAAACTTTCCTAGTTTCATCTGTGCATTTCTGCAGACGTTTGAATGGTCCAACCGCGGGGCGAATCCCAAGACTAGCGAGCGACTCGACGCTCGTAGAACCCATTGCCACGTTCAAAAGCTACTGCAGTATCGGTTTCCTTGGCTCAGTTCTCCGCGTTCTCCTTATCGGTGCTTGTAATATTATATTCATCGCAACAGGTTTGCATTCAACAGCTATCCATTTACGGCCGATTTCACCACTTTCGGCTAAAATGTAACTGCCGGCTAATGTAGACATTAAACTCTAAAAGTTTAAACATCAAAATTCCTGTCAACCTTACGAGAAATGACACTTTAACCGACTGATAAATATTAACCGATAAATATAAACCAGATGTGGTGAAATGGAATGTGATTAGAATATAATACTTATCTTTTCTTCTACTACTTCTTTATTTCTTTACTTTCTTTTTCTTATGTATGTACCGACTCGGCCAATAACGAAAATGAAATGAAAATTGACTTTATGGTTTACCACACAGATCATAGAGTTAGCTAAGGAGTTCTGTGGTTCACCACTAGGTATGCAAAATGGTCACAATTTCACAAGCATATAAATATGGCATCACGCCATTATTCACATGGCCGAGCAGTGGGATCGGAAGTGAACGCAGTCTGAAAAAAAAACCGGCCAAGTGCGAGTCGAACTCGCGCACCGAGCGTTCCGTATCTATCGCCATGTCATGGTCAGCGCCACTCGTTATGAAATGCAAATTGCAATGTCTCTGCGTCCCTGTCTGTATGTATGTTCGGTTTTCAATTTCATTTAAAAGCATATGTCAAGTCAACGATGCAACCCTAAACATCTTCGGATGATAGGCTACTGTCAACTATTAATATCACTCTATCGTAAATATGGGTTGAGCATACATCCTTCCTTTCCTTACCTTCCTTATTCCTTATTCCTTCCTTACCTATAATAAAATCCAACGTCTGCTTTCTGTCTGAGTGTCTGAGTATCTGAGTGTATGTCTGTCTGTCCGCTTATAACTCTAGAACCACTGAACCGATTTTAATAAAAAAAAATCTACGGGTAGCTTGATTCTTCCCATCAACTATAGGCTACTTACTATCACGCTAAATGGTTTATGAGGTTAGCAGTGAAGTGAAATATGAGAGCGGGCGGAGGCGCGGGCACAGCTAGTACCTATAATAAAATCCAACGTCTGCTTTCTGTCTGAGTGTCTGAGTGTATGTCTGTCTGTCCGCTTATAACTCGAGAACCACTGAACCGATTTTAATAAAACCAAATTCTACGGATAGCTTGATTCTTCCCATCAACTATAGGCTACTTACTATCACGCTAAATGGTTTATGAGGTTAGCAGTGAAGTGAAATATGAGAGCGGGCGGAGCCGCGGGCACAGCTAGTACATACATATAACACACGCTAAATCCCGATAATCGGGGTAAGCAGAGTAATCGGTGTTGTGCTGCAAGAACTCTATTAAATTAAAGCACAACACCGATCACCACGTTTCGCAAAGTATTCGATCAAGATTCAATGGATCAAGCAGCAAGTAAGGTACGAAGACCCACCTGCTGCATGACGCGGTGAGAGTACCGTTCTAAGGTGAGAGGTGGCGATCCCGTCGCCCTTTAGCACGGCATCTTGTCCTTACCCCTTAGTCGCCTTTTACGACATGCATGGGAGAGATGCAGTGGGGCTATTCTTTTAAGTACCGGCACCACACGGTACGTAGTAGTACGGTAGTAGTAGTGACAATTAAAGCGGTCGATCGGAATGTGAGTTTAACGCGACTGGAGCTGAGGGCACAGGGCATGACTGAACCAATTTTAATGTACTTTTCACTAATGGAATCTAGCATAATATTATGTCGAAATAATTATAGGCTATGTATCAACACGATATTTCTCCAGGTGCTGTGAACAGTGAATGAAAACTCTTGCTAGACGCTGATGTGGGAGTCATCTATGCCGTATGGTAGGTATGTAGTAGTTTTTTGTTTGTTTATGGAAACTTACATGGTTGGCTACTACATCACCTACTACATCCGTGATGCCACCTTCTTACTATCATTTTTATAATATTACGTTTTGTTTATAGACGTCCAGAGATACCAGTCTTGCGGCTACAAAATCCAGACGTCTACACCTGCACTCTTGCGAGTACAGTGATCATGCAATGCATGCCAGATCGAGGCCCCATAGCTGTACCGTTTTTCTAAATAATCCTATGGGAAAAACACAGACTGTGACCTTTCCCCAGCCGATCCGAGCCACCACCCGTCCACCCGAAGGAACCCTGACCAAAGCCAAGAGCCGGGGGTGAAGCCTTCACTGCCACTGGGGTCCGCGCACCCTATCCAACCACAGCCTGTGCCCAGGGCCTCAGCGTTTTGTTCTGGCTGCAGCTTTTGTTTTCACCAGCTATGTATATGCGTGGAAGTGCATATGACCACCACCTAATGTGTACCGGGGATCCACCGGTCTCGAAGAACTTATAGCGTCTTTGACTCGTGAGAAATCCAACCACCATCTACATATAAGTGTGTGTTGCACCGACATACCGATCTACATTATTCGCATGTCTACCAATTATCCACATTGGTTACGGAGCTCTAAGTGGCTCACCACTCGCAGCTTTCGCTACTTATTCCCGTGTTTTATACTTTGAAAGAAGCACCAGGGAATCGACGCTAAACCACAACCCCTGCGAGACCAACTCCAGTGTTCCGTGCAGAAGTACGAAGCATTCTGGGGCTTTTAACGGAACCCCGCAGTACTCAACCCAGCGTTTAGGGTAGTATCTCATTTGACCCACCGACCTGAGTGGGGTTAGCAGCGTGAGCTGAGAGGAGGCCTAAACCCCCTACTTAGTACTCATGTTAGACTTGCAACGTTACCCAACTTCGACACCTTGGACGACTGAACGCCTCTGCGATCCCGCTCAAGGGTCGCTCAAACGGGGTCTCCGGATCCTAGTGGATGGGCCCGACACCTTGGGTGACCGAAGTCTACCACTGCGATCGCTCCCCAGCGACTACCCTAATCTAACCCTAACTATCCGTGATGTCAGCCCAGATTTACGTGGAATCCGAACCACGCTCAACCTCCAACGGTCGAGCGGACACCCATCGAATTACTGACCGCGCCCAGGTGTGCTTGTGATCACGCCCGACCGCACGATTGAGCTACCGAGGCTGACAAGTTTATGCAATCCAACCACATATTACGCATTTGTGCGTACGATTTGATTAAATTCCTCCCATGCACCATCTACTTACGTTTGATGAATTTCACGAACAATTTCAGCCTTTGATTGCCTCTTGAGTGCTCACTGAGACATTACTTCTAATGAAGACTGACACGCGCCTCCCCGCCACCCGCGCCGCCCGTCGTGTTGCGTTCCATACGTATTACCATATTGTTGCGAGTTAATATAATGCAAATTATGAACGAACTGATATTAAAGGTAAACAAACATACTACAGACATTAATGCCGATTACACCACCATCGACTAAAATTCAGCTGCCAGTTAACTCATGCCAACTATAAGTAGATAACTATTAGCCGAGACTTAACCGGAGGTGGTAAAGTGGGTCATAGAATGATATGGTTCGAAACGAATACAAAGAAGAATTGGAGTGCAGAACTCAAAATGTATTTTTCTACATCTCAGTATTTAATATACCTATACGTATAAATATTACAGACGACCAATTAATCAAATTATAAGTATTTAAAAAGGAAAATTTAAACGAAATGCGCTGAAGGTACAAGCCAAACAGCCTAATTTACAAAAAGATCGCGACACGATCTTTATAAATTTCATTTGCGCGGCTATTATATTATCGCTGCCCCCATTTTGATTATAAAAATGTGAATTCTCTCATCTTAGACGCCCTCGTGGAACATCGAGCGATCCAGCGGCTGCAAGAATATCCGATTTAGACGAAGATGCCGAACCGATATCCTCCAGCGCGTCCAGCGCTACACAGTGGCCGCCCGCCGCTGAATTGTGGGTAAAAAATCGTGTTGGAATTTTTAATTCAATTACGATAGCGATCTCACATAAACGGCCAGCGGAGACGTCCGTAATTGCAAGGGGACTTTCTTATTATCTCTTCTGCATTTCTGAATGTCGACAGAGAAAATGGTTTTCTTATTTCCGCCATACTGTGCTGAGCTTAATATGCTCCTTACCTTTGCGCCATGTGCCAGTGGGACGCACGACGCTGCATAGGGCAGAAATAAGAGTTAAATGTAGATAATAACTCAATGAACATCAGTAAATTTAAATAAAAGTAACATGAACGTTTTAAGCTTTATATTTATTTATTGCCTTAGTTACGTAATAAGTAATAACAATACAGATGACGAATATAGAAAAAACCCATCGATAGGTAAATAAAACGTTTAAATGTTGAACGAATTCGCAATTCATTTATTGAGCTTAACTTGTCAAAACAATATTTCAAGGCCTAGGTGTGACGTTATCATAATGTAGAACAGAGCTGAGACGCGAATAAAGGGTTAAACCGTCAAGGGTTTGTCGCCCTCTGCGGGGTTCAACTTTGATTGCATTCTAGAGTAACTTTGACTCCTATTTTGGCAGGTTGACGCGTCGAATGTTCCACTGGGGATTTGTGGGCGACGGCGCGGCGTTTTGTGAATTTTCGTGTTGACCTCTTCTAACTTTTCTCGAATTTAAATACAAATCATGCAAATAGACGTTCCGGCAATGAATAATATTTCAGCGACGCAATTACGTGAATAGAGAAAAACATTTCAAATAATGGAATCTTCAAACGAAATACGTTTTGGGTCGTTTTCAGTTGGAAATTCGCTATCTCTCATTTAATTGGAATAAGCGTATCTCACTTCACTTAAATCAATTTCGCTGTCAAACTTACGCCCTTCTTGCATACAATAATGTATTACTTCCTCTTCTCGGTTCTTACCTCTGTTGAAATGTATTTTCTTATTTCTTCTTAATTAAAACAACTATAGCATTCATAAATAGCTCAAAAAGTCGTCATAATTCAAAAATTCTTTGATGTCGCTGTTATCGCTTTAATTTAACACGCCCGAACGCAGTCATAAGTTACAACAAACGACTGTGTGGTTGTTCGTGAATTAGTTCGCCGTCTGGCCGCGACCGCAGCAGCGCTAGTGGCGTGCCGTGATAGAATTCGTCTCGTGCGGACACGGACCATTTGTCATAGAAACTAATTAATATGTCTGGGAATAGATTTCTGAGCGGAAAATTTAACAACAAACCTTACTTTTTAGGTTTCCGTACCCTCACGGAAGCCTATTACTAAGCCTACGCCGCCTGATTTGGAACCGGTATAGGTAGCCGGTTACAATTTTCACAGAATATGTGTTATTATGGCGAATAGAACATAAAATAATAAAAAATAAAAAAGTTAGGTTAGGTAATATATACAAGCGTCAAACTTGGTGTAATTATAGTGTAAAAGTATAACAAATAATAAACACGGCCAATTACGTTGTGGTTCGGACACCTCGGTGCGCGAGTCCGATTTTTCACTGTACCTGAAGCTAAATGCTATGACAGAGAATAAAATTTGTCTTGCAATATTTTCAGTTTTTAACCGACTTCCAAAAAAGGAGGAGGTTCTCAATTCGTCTGTATGTTTTTTTTTTGTATTTTTTTTTTTTTATTTTATTTTTTTTTTTTTTTTTGTATGTTTGTTACGCGATTTCTCCGTCAATTGAGGGCCGATTTAGAAAATTCTTTTTTTGTTAGCTAGGTCATACTTCCGAGGTGGTCCCATTTCAATTTTATCGAAATTGGTTCAGTGGTTTTCGAAAAATCAGCATAATACTATGGTGTGTGGTTACCTTCAGCAAAACTTGTGATGTGGTCGTTTTCGGCAATTTTCAGTTTGATAAATTAGTATGGTGTGTGGTTACCTTCAGCAAAACTTTTGTGATGTGGACTTATTCAGCAATTTGCAGTCTGACACATATGGCGAATAATTCTGTACCACTTCAATCGATTTCGATTATTCGATTTCGATTATTCTTTTTTATGTAATATTACTAATAATATTACTAAAAAGAATGAAATAAAAACTGTTTTAAAAAATATTAAACCGATTTCCAAAAAACAAAAAAAAAAGAACTAAAAAGTATTAAATACCTAATATTTTGAAATTTTCTCTGTCCTGTTGAAAACATGAATCGATATACTAGTGATACATATTCGGACCCTTGTTTCATGAATATTCTAAATTTGAAATTTTTTATCTTTTCCGACCGGCCAGGTCCGCTTAATTTATTATGGTACCTGACCGGTACCTACTGTACCGAGTACCATCGAGCTGGTCTGATGATGGAGACAGAAGGTGGCTATAGGAACTCCTAAACTACACATGACAAACCCATCGTGTTTGGGCTCGTTGCATTTGTCTTCACGAGAAATTTACTTTAGACCTAAAAGATTCTCAATTCGACGGTATGTTTTCTTTTTTTGGATGTTTGTTACGCGATTACTCCGTCAATTGTGGGCCGATTTTGAAAATTCTTTTTTTTTCTTATTTGAAAGGGGATAACCCTGAGGTTTTTGAAGTGAAAACTTCTTTAGCGGCGCTTGGCACTTTTTTAGGTGGGTAAAAAATGTATAATTCGCGACATCGCGTCAGCTTCATTTTTAAAATGAAACCTTAAGTCATTGCATTAAGGGTTAAGTTAGAGTGGCACGGGATCTGCCGGCACTCCCGGAGTGCAACTGTTAAGTAGGGTTCGGTAACACGTTTATGTCTGTCCATTCTACTAAGTTCTGCAAGATGAATGTAGGGTTCCGTAACAAATGTATGTCTGTCCGTTCTACAAAATTTTACAATTTTCAACCAAGGCCCTCCGACGGTTATTTATAATAAAAGTAGGGTTCCGTAACAAATGTATGTCTGTCCGTTCTACTAATTTTCTCAATTTTCAACCAAGGTCCTCCGACGGTTATTTTATAATAAAAGTAGGGTTCCGTTACACGTTTATGTCTGTCCATTCTACTAAGTTCTGCAACATCACCTACAACGTCCGTGATGTCAGCCCATAACACCGGGTAAACTAAGTGCCATGTCAGTGCTTCCCCCTTTGATCTTGCTGACTACACTGAACTGGTCGGAAAACACAAACTATTTACATAGCCGTTTCGACCGACGTTTAATTCAGTGCGGTGGTACCAACCCGGGCAGGTTAAACCCTACCACCAAGTAAGATTAGGAGGGAAGGGACTTACAGTTTTACGAGGAATCCGAACCTCGGTCAGCCTCCAACGGTCAGCGGTCACCCATCCAAGTACTGACCACACCCAGCGTTGCTTAACATTCAATAGCGACAGTTGACTGTCTGCACCACTGAGCTATCGAAGCTGACGTGGTCCTATTTTAATTGGGTCAAGATCGGATTGGAAAGCGAGGCGGAATCGCGAGGCCGAAGGCCGAGCGATTCCGCCGAGTACATTAATAGCAAAAAATTACTAAAAAAAACTGTGAAATAAAAAAAAAGTTTTAAAAAACATAAAACCGACTTCCTAAAAAAAGTTAAACTAAAAAACTATTTAAAATAAAAATATAAAAACCGCCTTCAAAAATATATGAAATAAAAACCTAAAAAAACAAACGAACCCTAGAGTTGAAGGCGGTGCTAAAGCAAGCAAAAATGATGCATGAAAGAAAACATGAGTGGATGATAATATCCTTTGTGATTTGTGTAGGCTTTTTAGCACCGCCTTCAACTCTAGGGTTCGTTTGTTTTTTTAGGTTTTTATTTCATATATTTTTGAAGGCGGTTTTCATATTTTTATTTTAAATAGTTTTTTAGTTTAACTTTTTTTAGGAAGTCGGTTTTATGTTTTTTAAAACTTTTTTTTTATAGTAATGACGCTTGCGTTGTGTAGTTATTCCTATATATGTATATATTTTCAAATTATTTATTCTCTACATAACGTTACATACTAAATAGAGCCTTCTTTTATCTCTATCTCTAATTCTTATAAAAGGGGACGTCTGTCTGTACGTATGTATATTTGAGGTCCACTGAACAGATTTTGATGTGGTTCGCAACCAATGGAAAGAGTAGTTCTCAAAGCTCGCTATAGGCTCAATATACCATCACGCTGACGTTGCTCTGATGAATTGGCTTCTCTCATCCCTCCAGCCCCCATCCGTCTCCGCCACACCCGCCGGACTCGCTCGGAACATCCATATGTTGTTAACACCCAACTACTAAGAACACATCGTTTTTCGAAATCTTTCCTGTGTCGAACGGCGAAAATATGGAACGGTCTTCCGGGGAGTGTGTTCCCCACCACCTATAACCTGGGAATCTTCAAAAGGCGTGTCAATAAATTAGACGACAACCTTTTTGTCCGCCTCATAGCCGGCATGGCGCCTCCCTGAGCGTGGTTTCGCGAGGAATGGTGTTATTGGCTGTGTCTGATCTACCGTTGAAGTATTGGGCACAGACACTCGCGCCGGCTGTCTATTAAAAAAAAAAAAAAACTCTAAATAGCTACAACGCTACACGCTTCCCTGGTAGTGCAAGAATTGCTCTATACAGGAAAAAGAAAATGGTCAGTCTCTGCGATACACATGCGTGGTTGGCGGGGCCTGGATAAGTAGGAATACCCAAACTTAAAATTGATAGCATTTAATTATTACAAATTATTTGTTTGAAATACTGAGGAGAATACCTGTGTCAATACGATTTTTTTCTACGCACTAGCGATACTTTTACTTCGTTTTTTGTTTATTGATAATTCATATGGCTGTAAAACTGCATTCGAACTTGTCACAATTTGTTCTATCCGGTTCGATTACACCCGCGAAGAAGAATCGGTAAGACTTCGCAGGGTATTTTTTTGTTATGCATAAGTATTTTAGTTACTAGACACATAATAACATCGCCCACAGTCTATCGAAAATCGCCCACAATCTTTCCCATATTAGCTAAACACTTTCAGCTCTATACATTTAAATAGCTACTTATTTGCACATTCTGTATTTTAATGTGTTTTTATTTAATAAACTATTTTAATTTTGATTGATTTTGATAAACGTAGTAAACGCAAATAATAGCGTACTAGACATATTTATACACTTAATGGTTATGCAACCGTTTAGAATTTGACTAAACGTTTGTAGTGAAGCAGAAGTGGAAAGGTTCTACGGTACAATTTCTGAAAAAAATCAAGAAAGAAATAACAAAACATAACGAGCAAAAGCGAAGAAGAATCATATTAAAACATATTTAACCGGTTCTCAAATTTAATTTTTAGCCTTTGTCGGCCAGCGTTGCAGTACTCGCCGGGTAAACATTTCCGTTTTCCTTCAGCGGGTAACTGAATCTGAGCGGCCATTGTAGCTTTCAATGAAAAAGTAAATAAAACTCGCGGCCGACGAAGCGCAAGGGATCAAACAAAACTGCGTCGAGCACGGACGGAGCGGTATTTACGATGAAAAACTCTTCGGTAATATTACAGTTTAAACTCAAGTATTCGTATGGAGCGGTAGGCGCGAGCGCTTCGTCCGGGAAATATTTTCATATTCTTGTTGTTGGAGGCATTTCGAAAGTGTCCATTTCACTGCACAAATACGATTCTAGCCAGCATCTGCTGCAAGCGAGACTCAGTCAAACAACAAAGAATATGTCTCTAGATTTAAATTGTTCACATGACTGAGAGAAGACAATATACTCGTAGAATGGGACGCGCAGGAGTATATATAAATATTGTATGTGTACATATGCTTCGCAATCCCCGTGCATCACAGAACGTCCACGGGCATCGTTAGACACCTACTCGAAGGTGAAACGATGCCACATGTCACGATTTCCATAAAAAATTAAACAAAAAAAAAACAAAAAACAAAACCAAAAATATTTAGTCTAAGTATCTACTCTAAGAAAAATTTAAAACATTAAAACCGACAAAAAAAAAAGCGAATTCCTAGTTCTCTCTCAAAAAAAAACATTTGCATTTTAAAAAGTCAGCCAGTCAGATAGTCAGAAGAGTTGCAAAAGGTAAACCGGTCAGGGTTAAACATTTACATGTCGAAACACAACACGACTCAGCTTGGTGAAAAGTTTCACAAATACAAATCGGAATCGTCGCACATGCTCAGTGCTCTCGTGAGCGGTATCAACCCCTGTCGAGATATTACGTAATACCGGGCCGCGCGACTGGAAAAATGTGTTAATTCAGCATTAGTATTGGACAGTAATACAGTAATACACTAGTATTGGAGTTGTCAACCATCTTGAGTTGGTTAACTTACACTTACGAAGAATATCCGATTGGGCAACTCGTGGCCAAACAGTAAAACATTGCCCTGTTAGTTGCCTAATAAATAAGCGAAAGGTTGTCGTTAGTCGTTGTCGTTTTTCTCTCCGAGTTTAATAGGTTCGTTTCTTTGGTGAACACTAGTTGAACGATGATGGTTCGGTTTCCATCTAAAGTTGTAAGTACCTTCTCTTACCTTACTAGGTAGTCGGTCTTAGAAAAAATAAAAAACAAATATTATTTACTTAAACAATTTTTACATGTCAAATTCCCTAAAGTCCCTACTCTTTTTGAAGTCGGTTAAATATAGCTCTTGTTTTCTGTTCATACTATGGTTCAATTTTGTAAGAAGTTTCACAGAAGCCAGTTGCTATTTCTAAATTTTCCAGTCGCGCGCTGACATTTTACGCTATAACTCAGCTGGACGTGTAAAGAGCGAGCTCCGGTTTTGAGCGATGCTCGATGGTGTCGTTGATATATGTGAGAAGGACGTGCCGACTGACTGAGGGATGCCGGGAGGAGGTTCACTGGGGGGCTGCGGGGAGGGGTGGTGGAGTTTTGGTGACAGCTTGAAATATTGTTATATTGAAACATTGTATGTAATGTAGCGTTTTAAGTTATCTTTGCATTGTGCAGGAAGCATACGCGATGCTGGATAATTTTGTAAATCCGTAGAATTAAATATGCAGGCACCAAAGAGATTTTATGGCAGGCACTTCTTTTGTTTTGAATGTTCTTAATTCGTTTTTCAGAGCTTTCCCTCAGTCTAAAATGAGTTCTTAAAATCGCTCTAAAAGCTCACCAACATTATGTTATTCTCTGAGGAGGTCACCAACATTATGTTATCTTCTTGCTGGATACATAAATGAATGTAAGTAGATATTTTGAGAATAGAACTAAGCAGATGAACGATTGACTAAGGTTCTTTCTATGAGATGAACAAACAGAGCTACATCGTGAAACAGAGAATCAAAAGAAGAAATCAAGATGGCTGACAATCTGTCAAAATCAAGACTTGTTGCTGTCAGTTGCGCGCGCATGTTTTTGTTGCATCCCAAATTCGAATTTATTTAGGGTTGGCAATTACGTATCACAATCAAGGCAATTACATATCACGTACTTGCTGTATGCTGCTTCTTTTTATATCGTTTTTCATCACATTTTCGCATGCTTCCAGAGTCTCCAATATTCTGCTGTGTTTAAGATTCGCCGGTCTGTTAGCATAGACACGTCTCACAGAAAAAAGTCAGGAGCTGTGAAATCCTGTGATCTTGGAGACCAATCCAAGTCACAAACATTCTTTTCAGCATTTCCACAACAGAAGATTTATTTGCGTAGAACTTTTGAATAATTAAAACACGTGGTTTAAGTGTTAAAACGCTCCATAACGAAATCGCCGCTTCTGCACTGATTGATTGTTAACGAACAACTGTCAAATATGGCGCCAAATCAAAATGACGACAGAAAAACTTGCATACCTCTAAGGTGGCCCTCTACCTACATTCATTGATATGACTGATTTGATGAAATTTTCAACAAATCTTGGTAGTCATGTTTCAATAACCAATTTGTATACGACGTGACTGCTACAGCACAGCTACTGATAAAAGCGACAGTACGGCTTCCACAACACCTCTTAAATTTTAAGAGGTGTTGTGGAAGACTTAAAAGGATAGGTGTTGGCGCCATAAAGATTTAGAAAAGCTCATTTGAGTTACCATATGTTGATCTAAAATAAGTAAAGAGGAATAAGTACAGGATCCCGAACAGCAAAATTCATATTTATGAAATTAGATGCAGAATAATAGCAGGCAATATCAATATCACTATATCACATGCAGATCATGATTGGTTTGCCAAACTATAGCTGGTCTACTCGAACAGACGAATGACAGACAGTACTCAGTAAGTATGGCATCATGAGGCGATTTGTATCACTTCAACAATTGGTTTGGTTAGTAAACAAGAAACACAACGATTAGCAAATATGACATTTAATGACATCATAAAAGTTCATTTAGTTAGAGCGAGGCGAGGGTCGCTTTCTAAGATAAACATTCTACAAAATACGGTACATGCTTTAACATGAAAATTATACATAATTGATGTATTACATCCTAGATGAGCCGGGTATTACCGACGACAAGAGTCATACTTACTTGAACAAGCCAGCTTGATTTATAGGTACTACCATGGCCGGTGATCTGATGAATTGGCTTCCCTTATCCCTCCTAACCCCCTCCATATCCGCCACACTCGCCGTACTCGTCTAAGAACACATCTCTTTTCGAACTCTTTCCTGTGTCGTACGGCTAGAATATGGTCTTCCGGGGAGTGTGTTTCGCACTACCTTTAACCTGGGGACACCGATCAGTCTGGGAATCTTTAAAAGTTGGCATGGTACCGTGCTGAGCCCGGTTTCGCGAGGAGGGGTGTTTGGTTGTGTTTAATCTCCAGTCGGATTTTTGGGTACAGCCACCATGCCGCTGTTTCAAAAAAATCCTCTTAAATCCAGAAAACGAGAACTTTTCGCGATTTTCTGCATGAGTTTCCATTAAGCCTACTCTTTCAGACCAGCCAATGAGGCTTTATCAGAATTCCAAAATTCAAGGAAACCCGAACTCGAAGTGAGCCAACAAAAAAGCCATCCATCATAAAAGTTAGAACCTCCGGAGAGGCCGGGCCGACCTCTGTCAAGAAATTACACGGAAATCCCCTGTCCCAATATTTAATTTTCGATCCTCGTCAAAGGCGCCCAGTTCATTAGGTAAAAGCCTCAGATTTACGGCGCCCGAAAGGCGGTATCATCGATTGAATTACCATAAAAAATTCTGGCTCCCTAGTGAACACGAAGCTATGGATCAGCAGAACGCGAGTGAGAAAAAGAAGGGAAAATAAATATGAAGTTATTCACCGCTCTCACATTTTTTACATCACTGAAAGTTTCTATTTCAGTTTCAGTTTATATTAATTAACTAGCTTTTGCCCGCGGCTTCGCTCGCGTGAAATTCGTATTTCAAAGGAAGAACTAAGGGCGAGCTGGGTTCAGGCTAGTAACTAAGGGCGAGCTGGGTTCAGGTAAACGATAAACCGTCTCGAAGAAAGTGAGTTACTTTTTGAGGCCGAAGGCGGAGTTGCGTTCAGGAAGACGATAAACCTTCTCGAAGACAGTAAGTAACTATGGGCGAGGCCGAAGGCCGAGCTGCGTTCAGGAAGAGGATAACCTTTTCGAAAAAAGTAAGTAACAGAGGGCGGGGCCGAAGGCCGAGCTGCGTTCAGGAAGACTATAAACCTTCTCGAAGAAAGTAAGTAACAATGGGCGCGGCCGAAGGCCGAGCTGCGTTTAGGAAGACTATAAACCTTCTCGAAGAAAGTAAGTAGCAAAGGGCGAGGCCGAAGGCCGAGCTGCGTTCAGGAAGACGATAAACTTTCTCAACGAAAGTAAGTAACTGAGGGCGAGGCCGAAGGCCGAGCTGCGTTCAGGATGAGGGTAACCTTTTCGAAGAAAGTAAGTAACAGAGGGCGAGGCCGAAGGCCGAGCTGCGTTCAGGAAACGATAAACCTTCTCGAAGACATTAAGTTACTATGGGCGAGGCCGAAGGCCGAGCTGCGTTCAGGAAGAGGATAACCTTTTCAAAGAAAGTAAGTAACAGAGGGCGAGGCCGAAGGCCGAGCTGCATTCAGGAAGAGGATAAACTTTTCGAAGAATGTAAGTAACAGAGGGCGAGTCCGCAGGCCGAGCTGCGTTCAGGAAGACCATAAATCTTCTCGAAGAAAATAACTTCTTTGTTACTTACTTTCTTCGAAAAGGTTTATCCTCTTCCTGAACAAATCTCGGCCTTCGGCCTCGCCCTTTGTTATTTGCTTTCTTCGAGAAGGTTTAGGGTCTTCCTGAACGCAGCTCGGCCTTCGGCCTCGCCTTTTGTTACTTACTTTTTTCGAGAAGGTTTATAGTCTTCCCGAACGCAGCTCGGCCTTCGGCCTCGCCATTAGTTACTTACTTTCTTTGAGTAGGTTTATCCTCTTCCTGAACACATCTCGGCCTTCGGCCTCGCCCATAGTTACTTACTGTCTTCGAGAAGGTTTATCCTCTTCCTGAACGCAGCTCGGCCTTCGGCCTCGCCCTTTGTTACTTGCTTTCTTCGAGAAGGTTTAGGGTCTTCCTGAACGCAGCTCGGCCTTCGGCCTCGCCTTTTGTTACTTACTTTCTTCGAGAAGGTTTATAGTCTTCCCGAACGCAGCTTGGCCTTCGGCCTCGCCATTAGTTACTTACGTTCTTTGAGTAGGTTTATCGTCTTCCTGAACGGAACTCATTCACAAACTTTCGCGTTTATAATATTAGTAGGATGTATTTTGGGTAGGTTTGGAGTGAGGCCTGATTTTAGAAATTATTCCCAATTATCGGATGCATGCAAGCAATCCGAAAGCAACAGCTAACAATATATAAATTTTTGAAATGTGTTAATTAACCCCTTTCATTTGATACTCAACACGGCATCATAAAAAAAAAATTTTTAGGTCATGACTTTATTGTCCCTTAGAGGGCGCCATATCTAATTTTATGGGACGTCACATAGACTATAACCAGCGTCAAGACGCATCCAACGATACCTCATTTGTCAAATTATGATAAGTAGTTTCGAAGTTATGAGGGAACAGATGAAAATACGTACATACAAACATACATACATACATACATACATACATACATACTTACATACTTACATACATACATACATACATACATACATACATACATACATATATACATACATACATACTTACTTACATACATACATACATACATACATACCGGTCAAACACATAACTCTCCTTTTCGCTTCGCCGTAGTCGGGTATATATAAATACAAATAGGAACTCCAAATATCCGCTAACATCGACTTGCAACAACACTTGTACATAGGTCTGCACCTAAAATAATCAAATAGATACCTAACGAAGTAAACCTATATAATAATTATTATGAATCGAATTAAATAAGATACTCTGCTCGAGACAATGCATACACACACCGCGCTCCGTCAGACCGCACCCCGTGCCGCGCCCCGCGCCCCGCCGCCGCCGGTGCCAGCCTCCGCAGCTAGCCGCCACGAACCGCCGCCGCCGCGCCGCGCCGCTTTTATTTCGATTCGATTTGTATGGGAGCCACATCTTATCGTGGCCAGAAGTGAATTTTAGTTAGCCTATCCTGTGTCCCGTATAGTAAAATGTGCTTGTACTAAGTTTCATCGAATTCGGATGATGGCTTTAAGAGTTATGGCGGAACATACATACATACATACATACATACAGAAAAGATTTCTAAAAATCGTCAATTTAGCTTCAGTATCATACATAGAGGCTACAAACTCAATATTTCCTAAAACAAAGTAACTTACTCCATGACCATCCCTTACAGATTTATTATTAGTATTGATTGATGATTGATTGATTAATTCTTATTATGAAATCGGCTTACCGGCGCGATTGTAGCGAGCGCATCGCTGCAGCTCGAAATTTCACCCCGGGAGGACGTGTTCACTCCGGCAGCGCCGGCCGGCAGCATACGTCTTGAAACGTCGAGCTGCAGCGATGAGCTCACAACAATCAAGCCGATTTCATTATTATTATTAGTGACGGTGCGGAAGTAAAAAGTCATGTATTAATTCTATTGGTAATACTCGACTATGCAGATGTCTGCTATTTCGACTTAAATGAAGATCTTCTACACAAACTTGACAAGACTTTTAACCGTGTGTATTCGCTACATCTTGGTCTGCGCAAGTACGACCATATTTCCGAATATCGCACACGTTTTCAATGGGTCAATATTCGAAGTCATAGGAATAGCCACGTCCTCTCGCTTCTCTTCTCTTCCGTACACTGAGCGACCCTGCTGCTCCGATATACCTAAGTGAGCGGTTTAATTTTCTGTTCCCATGATCTCTCTTTGAGATAATTTGACCACTTCCTACTTCCTACCAGCCCACTCGAGTTCGTTCTGTAGTGACTCATTTACAATCAGTACGGCTCGCATGTGGAATCACCATACACCAAAGCACCAAACCATAGCACCAAACCATAGCACCAAAGAGTTCGCATACACAATCGTTTGGCAGTGCAGTTGGGAATGAAAAAGTAAGGCTCTTTAAAATTCCATTGTGCACTACTACTCAATAGTGCAAAAGTGAAGAAGTAATTCCAAACGACACTACCGGTTTGGCAGCTGGTAGTGCAGATGGGACAAAAAATTCCAAACAGCACTACCGGTAGTGCAGCTTGGTAGAGCAAGGAAGGTTCACAACAATGCAATTATTAGATAAAACAATATCCCATCAAAACATATAATGTAAAAAATATGCCAAGTCTCGCCGCTACCTTTCCACCGTAAAAAGTTGGAAGATCCCATGCCGACCCAAGTCTTCATATCATTGAAGCCCGAATTCAACAATGCTGCAATGTAAGAAAAATCTATATTTAGTTACTCTATCCATATTTAACATCTTCATTTCTGTAAAAAAATATCTTGACTTGCCATTTATGTGCTTTACTAATTGTTCCGTTAATTGTATTTATGAAATTCATCTTTCGCAATAAGTATGCATTCGACTTTTACAGAAGGTATTTTTTTCTTGTAACTATGTAACTGTTAGTTACCCCGGCTTCGCTTCGCGCCAAAATATGGTATAGCCTTAAATGTACCATAAAACGTCAGTGATATCACCATGTAAATTGATTAACAATTGAGTTATAGGCGAACATAGAATCGACGATTTTCCGTTTCATTCGTTAGGAGTCCATTCATCGTCTTGTTATTTATTTCTTGTGTGGCTATTAACAATAATAATGCTATATGTATGTGCATTTAGATTTGAGTAGAATATTTCCCACCCATTCGTGTTTTCCGCCAATACACAAAGAGTTTGTATTACGTCGCTGCGCCGTAATACAATCTCTTTGCCAATACACTACATCCTTTCCGGGTCAAAATTACACAAAATGTCGCAGATGACACTTCCTTCAAAATGGCCGACATAAAGGACCTTTTACGAGTTGCTAAGCCAGGGCAGTTAATTAAAAAGTTTGGGGCACATAATTAAATCGGAATGGGCCCCTAAATGAAACAGGGTCTTTGTCGAGGAACCGATACGGCCCTTTCTTTATGGGCAGACTTTGTGACGAACAACGAGGCGCAAGGACGGCACTATGCCGCTGAAAAAGGACATAGGGAAATATCATAAGGGTTATTTTGTTATTTCATTAGGATAACTTTGATAATTGACATTTGTTTTGTTTGTTGTTGAGTCAGAGTAGCTGAGAAAATTAATTACGTAAAATTTTAATATAGATAGGTGATTTTTTTATGTGTAACATCTTGCTCTCGTTATGGGTAGTAATTTTGTGAGTAAGTGGCGTTATGAAGCGGATATTATGAAGTGACGTGCACGCGTGTGACGGGAAGCGCGCGCTATTCAATTGTCTATTATGATTCTTTGGCTCATGTCAACAGCTGTCATCTGTGTCCGAGGCTAGATGTTAAACATGATTGGTGTATGACGGTCAGAGGTTTTATTTAATCAGGACAAAATTAGTTTAAAAGTTCATCGGATGCATTCAGGCATTACCTAAATAAAGGCACACTCACTCAAGGCATAATTAAAAATATTCTAAGACACACTAACGACGATTTGAATTTACAATATTTACTTTATCTCAATGGTTTTTTGTGCATTTCAAAATAATTTTTAGATTAATGTCGGGAACGCTGACAGATTTTGACATACTATGAAGTAAAAGGTAATCGTAGTATACTAATATCCTTCAGTGATACTAAAATGAGTCTCAAACTTAAAAATAAGTGGCTGGTCCCGTTCCGCATTGTCGGAGTCCTGTGAGCGATTAGCCGAACAATACGTCGTATCGACGCCGCTGAGTCGAGTGATATTAAATTCGGTTCGCAACTTTTGCTTTTTACGATGCCGGAGGCTGAGGGGAGTGTTGAAGCAACGAGGCCTCGGAGGGAGCTCTTATGCAAATTGAAAGGTCACTCGTTGTCGGCCTTAATTGGCGTCGGAAAACTTTCAGCACCGACACAAGTTGAATTGTTTTTTTTTTGCTTTGAGGAAATGCGCTCTAATTTATTTTTCGGAAACACCAGTATTTGGATTTAATTAATTGCAATAGCATACATTTGCAATATTTTTTCAAGTTTGTTCAATTAAATTTTCGATATAATTTGTTCTTGCTTCGTTTGAAAATAAAAAATAATTGTATATGATTCCTGATAAAACCTAACCTAAAATATAATGGAACACGAATGGATGAATTTCTGCTTCTATTTAGATTTCGGTTCGAATGCGAAAGTTGAGGTAGATACTCGTATTTAGGACAATATCGACATACTTATTTGAAGAAAAAAAAAAATGTTTTCTCTTTAGTCTATCGTTATGTTTGTGCTTCGCTACATTGTACAGCTACATTACATCATACAATACTCGAATTTCTCAAAATTTTACAGTAAAAGCCAAAACGTCGATACTCTTGCCGCCGCCGCGGCCGCTGCGCCGCCGGAGTGGCCGGTAAGTGGTAACGATATCGTCCGATGCACAATAATAGCCAGCGAAATCGTTGCGGGTTGCGCTTCTGCAGACAACGGCCGACTGTTAAGTTTTATTGCCTGCCTACCGACCGACCCTCATGTGTTAGACGAGCGTGTTATTCTAAACGCACGAGAGAATTATTTTGACTATGTTACTAAAGATGATTTTTTTTTATGAATTAACATTTTAGTTTACACAGCTGTTTAAAAACATATTCAGTTCTCGCCTTTTGTGAAGATACATTGTGTAAAAGTAATGCAATACGTATTGAATTGAGTTGAAAATACATATCACAAAGATAGACCAGTACTCCATAAGGATTGGAATGAAATGAGTAAACTTGGACATAGAAGAATTTAGCAACGACAGGTATTAATGGTCGCATTAGTCGCTCGGCGCGTAGCACAGAATAGACCGTACCTGACGGAGGCTAGTCGCCGACTGACTGGGCTGAGTGGGCTCCGCTCTGCGTATCTTTTATTGCCTCAGTCATTCGCTCGGATATTGCGGACTACCCTCACATTGTTGAAATTGTTATTGATATTAAATCGAGTCCGCTTTATGGGTAGTTCGTGTTAATTTTATCGATAGGCAACACGGCTGCTTTGTAATATGTTGATGATCCCTCTAGAAGGTTTGTGTTAGAAATTTAAACCCTTATATTGTAGCATTGTGTATTATTCGATGTGATTGCATTAACATTTTTAAACTCAATCAGGCCGGAATGATGAATCAGAATTAATAACATGTCGCTTGCTACATTTATTCGTCAAGAGTTGGAGCATAGATAGAAGAACAGCAGATCATAGATAGAGCATTCGGTAAATAAATAAATTATACGTTACCTTGTACCTACCTATAAATATATTCAGATCAGACATGAGAGTAAACTATATTCAGTGCATATTAGCGCAATCAATTAGTTTAATTGTATAGTGATAAAATGTAAAGTTTTGTATATCTAATATTTTTGAGGAGACCGATCCTGACAACGAAAATGTGAACTTTGTTGTAAACCATCCGACGATATGTGAAAATGGATTTTTTTCATTTAATTTTTTTCATACATATATATATATGTACTGTTTGTATATGTTCATTTTAGTGCAAGGATTAATGTTCAAATAGTTCTTAGTTCAGCAAATACACGATTCATTTGGATTTCCATCTATCTCAATCGTTAGGTCCGCAGATACGGCGGGTAACCAGCAAATACATTTCCGGGTGTATCCAATTTAGCACTAATAGAATTTCTATTCGTCGGGCTCACCGCGAGGCAGAGGTACAAAGACTGTATAGAGCGTGCGGTCTGCGAGCCAGCTGAGAAACGACCGGTGGTCACGAGGCTTTAATTAAACCTTACTCTACTTCGTTAAGAATGTCATAGACGATGAAGATACTATCATATTTTATCGTAAGATGAACATATTTCACAATATCGTTTACCATACAACGTACCTCCCCAGTTTTGTATGGTAAAAAGGGGTTATCCTCCAGGGTAACCAATATTTAAAAAAAAAAACTCCAAATTATTTTTGCAGCTTCTTTCTTATTAATCAATTGCGTATCGGAGAGTTGCTACGAGTCTAACTATTAAAATAATGTGAATTTATCAAGATAATATCCTGTTTTTAGACAGATACCAAAAACTAGAAAAAGTTGATCCACCCATATGACAATATGACGGAGACGCGAATTTCGAGCAAATATTTTTTATTTTGATTAGTATGACAAATTTAAACTTTATAACTTTCTTTGAGCGAAATTAAAACATTTCTTCTTCTTCTTTTTTTAAATAGTGGCAAAATTAAAACATTTACTGTTTTAGCTTTGACGTGACAGATGTCATCGAAAATACGCGCATGAAGTTCCGTATTTTTTTACAGTAAAATGGCAAGCATGTCATACTTTATTGGTGGTAGGAGCACACGAATAGTGCTGTTCGATCGTGAAAATATAAAGGAATCTTGTTCAATCGATCTTGATATGATGATCGATGTTGCTAAATTTAATAAGTAATATCTTTTTAGATTCAAAAAGAATATTTTTTAATTCAAACGTTCAAAATTAACAAAAAAATAATAATCAATAAACAAATTCGACCAAAATCATCTGTTTTGTTCGCCAGCTGGTCAATTATGATCGATTTTCAACATTATCCTAACTGGATCCCAAGTCCCAATCCTATTCTAGAATGTCACTCTGACATCTGTCACAGACACCGAGCATACCTACGGGAGTGGCAACCGTCGAGCGCTAATATATAGGAAAATTAGCCGCGTGTTAGAGCATTTGCACTAATATATAGCGCTGCTGCGGGATCGACCGTCAGTGCGCTCGCGACTTGGGAACGAAGAACACGTATATGTGCACTACGCAAAATGGCGATTTGTGCAGTTCGTGCGTGTCGAAAGAGCTCAAGATCATCAGGAATGACAAAAGATGGCGTAACCTTTCATAATTAGGTCATTTTAATGATAATACAATGCTTAAAGCGTGTAAAATACAAAAATTCCGCGAGCTAGGAGCACGACTGCGCGCCATACTGGGCGCGTACACATGATAGGCAAATTTGACAGACTGGAAAGAAATTTGAAATCAATTATTGTATAAGGGTGTTGTTAGTTTTTTTATGGCAATGACATGGATGAATTCAATTTATAATATGTATTGTTATTATTTCTTTAATATTACGTTTTCTATTTTTTATAATTATAAAACAAATATACCTATACAAAACTAATATATTGTATATTATGTATTATTATAATAAGTATTATTATTATCAGTGATAGGAATAGGTAGGACTTATTTACCTAAACTTCGAGGAACAGAGTAAAAAATTGGAGACTTCCTTACGACAATATTTTTTTCCGGTTTAATAATACCTATTCATGGTGTTATAATTTCGCGATTTAAAAAAGTGGCCGCCATTTTGAACTTTTTAGTAACTGGACAGATTGCTTTCAAAATCGACATCTGGGTGTCAGTGAATACGAATCTGTAGTCAAATTTAAAAAAAGTAGCCGCCATTTTGAAATTTTTAGTTACTGGACCGATTGCTTTCAAAATCGATATCTGGGTGTCTATGTAGGCTCTGAATACGAATCCGTTGTCAAAATTTAAAAAAGTGGCCGCCATTTTGAACTTTTTAGTTACTGGACCGATTGCTTTCAAAATCGATATTTGTTTGTCTGTGTGGGCTCTGAATACGAATCCGTTGTCAAAATCTTAAAAAAGTGGCTTTTTGAGTGGCCGGTCGATATTTGTCACCCTAGATGGTGCCTGCTCGGCCGACTACTCAATTAATGCTGGTGTTCCACAAGGATCCGTGCTGTCGCCTACGCTGTTTTTATTGTTCATAAACGACATGCTCTCGCTCGGCGAAATACACTGTTACGCGGACGACAGCACGGTGCACGAAGGGTTCATCAAGGACTGGAAGGGTAGAGAGGCCTCAGCAGCAAACGCGAGACGCGAAACTGTTGCTCGGGTTGACCAGGTTCTCGAAAAAGTATCCTCTTGGGGGAAGAAGAACTTGGTCAACTTCAACGTAGCCAAGACGCAAGCTTGTGCCTTCTCTACTAAGGCTGATCCGTTTCCTCTCCAAGCCACTTTTCAGGGCAGCCAAGTCCCCAACGATGGTAGTCTGGGCGTCCTGGGTATGGAGGTGTCCAGGGACGTTGGGTTTCGATCGTTCATAGAGTCCAAGGCGAAACTAGCGTCTCGAAAACTAGGGGTCCTTTACCGCTGTCGGCGATTTTTCACGCCGGTCCAACTGCTTACACTCTACAAAGCACAAGTAAGACCGGTGATGGAATATTGCAGTCATCTTTGGGAGGGTTCCCCTGAGTACCTTCTTTCAGCCTTGGATTCTATTCAGCGACGAGCCATTCGCCTCATTGGTGACTCCGTACTCACAAAGGACCTTCAACCTCTAAAGCACAGACGTATCGTTGGGTCATTGAGCCTGTTTTATCGGTACTACTATGGCCGCTGCTCTGACGAACTTGCTTCCCTTATCCCTCCTCCTCCTGTTCGCCTTCGCCAAACCCGCCATACTCTCGCGGAACACCCGTTTGTAGTCGACAGAAGAGTTCTTCGAACTGCACGATTCTCTAAATCGTTCTTGTGCCGCACTGCAAAGGTGTGGAACGGGCTCCCAGGAAATATCTTCCCCCACACCTACAATCCACAGATCTTCAAATCGCGGGTTAATAGCCTTTCCCCAGCAACATTAGTCCACCTCCAAGCCGGACTGGCACCTCCTCGGGGGTGAAATTGGCTGCGCCTGAGGTTGCGACCTCGGACAGAGCCACCCAGTTCGGAAGCAATAAAAAAAAAAAAAAAAAAAAAATCGGCCCAGTAACTAATAACTTCAAAATGGCGGCCACTTTTTTTAAATTTTGACAACGGATTCGTATTCAGAGCCCACACAGACACCCAGATATCGATTTTGAAAGCAATCGGTCCAGTAACTAAAAAGTTCAAAATGGCGGCCACTTTTTTAAATTTTGACAACGGATTCGTATTCAGAGCCCACACAGACACCCAGATATCGATTTTGAAAGCAATCGGTCCAGTAACTAAAAAGTTCAAAATGGCGGCCACTTTTTTTAAATTTTACAACGGATTCGTATTCAGAGCCCACACAGACACCCAGATATCGATTTTGAAAGCAATCGGTCCAGTAACTAAAAAGTTCAAAATGGCGGCCACTTTTTTTAAATGTTTACTACAGATTCGTATTCAGAGCCCACACATACACCCAGATATCGATTTTGAAAGCAATCGGTCCAGTAACTAAAAAGTTCAAAATGGCGGTCACTTTTTAAATTTTGACAACGGATTCGTATTCAGAGCCTACATAGACACCCAGATATCGATTTTGAAAGAAATCGGTCCAGTAACTAAAAAGTTCAAAATGGCGGCCACTTCTTTTTTATTTTGACTACAGATTCGTATTCTGAGTCCACACAGACGCCTAGATATCGATTTTGAAAGCAATCGGTCCAGTAACTAAAAAGTTCAAAATGGCGGCTACTTTTTTTAAATTTTGACTATAGATTCGTATCCAGAGTCCACACAGACGCCCATATATCGATTTTGAAAGAAATCGGTCCAGTAAATAAAAAGTTCAAAATGGCGGCCACTTTTTTAAATGTTTACTACAGATTCGTATACAGAGCCCACACTGACACCCAGATATCGATTTTGAAAGCAATCGGTCCAGTAACTAAAAAGTTCAAAATGGTGGCCACTTTTTTCAAATCGCGAAATTAAAACACCATGAATATTATTAAACCGGAAAAAAATATTGTCTTAAGGAAGTCTCCAATCTTTTACTCTGTTCCTCGAAATTTAGGTAAATAAGCCCTACTTATTCCTATCACTGATTATTAGTACAACTTTTCAAAAATATTAAAACAACAGTCTTGTTTAATTTTTCAATATTTTTTTTGGATTCAAACAATAATATTCGTTCAGTAAAAACTATTTGAAATAATATTACAAATAACAATTTCAAAATTCACAGATATACCGCACCATCATTGTCCGTCAGACTGGCATTCGTAGTGATCCCGTCAAGTTGCCGTCAAGCAAGGCTTCCGATTGGTCGGACGGTCGGCTCTTACTACCAGATACCCGAGCCAAGCCAGCGATAACAAACCTGTCGCTCGCCTTGCTCGCTCTGTCTCTCTCCATATCGCGGGGCGCGATATGGGTAACGGAGATAGACAAGTCACGTCATAAAAGATTAAATTGCGATTTCGATTTTCGTAGTAGTAGGGATTTTTGGCTAGCCGTGCTCCGATACAAACGCAGTAGCGTTGCGTCTCCCGTAGGTATTCTCCTTGGTCACAGAGATCAAGCTATATTTTACGAACTATAGAACATTATGTTGGTCTGCGTTAATCCTGCGGTACAGATTACCTGGTCGATAGGACCAAGAAATCTGTACCGCAGAATAAACGTCTTATGAGAATGCATAGGTTGCATAAAGTATTATCGTATTTTAGCCGTGTGTGATACATCAAGATACTATAACATTAAAATTTAATCTTAGGGAATCTTGAGATAAAATATTCTATTCATCGTCTGTGACGCGCTTTAGTACTTATTCCGATATAGGCGCGGCGCGATTTGTTTGAATCCTTTACCTTTTGTTTTGCGATTATTTTTCAGTCGTTACTCGTAAGTAGTGGAATTCAGTGATGGTTTTTTCTCTTTCTCGTAGCAACGGAAAAATATTTCACAGTGCATTAATTCCCTTCTGTGAGTTCCGAGTTTCTTTGTCCTTGCGTGATTCATGTTTATATATAGTTCGGAATAGCTACTACTTCGAAAATACATTATAAAAGAAATTACTCCTTTCTCCTACGATATGAAAAGTCTTCCAAAAGTCAGCAACTCATCGAACATATTCTAGACTTCTTAAGTTTACTACGATTGAATTGAAACCATCCCTATAATTTTACGCTGTTTATCCGCAGTGGTTCAACCCATTTGGAGTCCCGCAAACCCCTTATAAGTGTCAAAGCGCAAGTATTTCAGTTGTAATCCCTTCGCAATATCTCCGTCGGCTCGGGAACTCGGCAAAAAACTCCGCCACTTGTGCGTAATGTTCATGTCGAATTAAATCGCCCACCGCCATAAAGAACAGATGACGTGGATGTGCGTTGCCGCAGCCGAACCACCACCCAACCCTTCCGGATGAAGCGTATTATTCTAACGGATGAACCTCACTAATCTCTTCAAGAAGATAAGAGACTGTCACAGAGAGACATCTGATCGAATGTACAATGAGTCCATGCTCCATGGGCTTCTTACGGATGAAATGCTAACGAGACGGAACGGTGGCAAATGATCATGTTCGAGCTTTCTATAAATAAAAATGTTTTTATTTTTTACGAAATAATTTATGAAAAATCCATTCGCGCTGGTCCGGCTAGGGCGACGTCCACGAGACGTAGCGGTGGATAGTCAGCCGACTCGTCGCCGGCAGTTCTTTTACTCTTAATGTCTTCTGAAGAGTTATAGAGTTGAATAATCGCTTTGTATGTAAATGTCGCGCTAGGTTCCGCACGCGGATTGAATTCCCAAGCCGTTGCGAACTTTCATGTTTCTGCTAAACGGAGCATATTTTCAGGTTCCGACGGATACGAAATACTTCTACTTTGTTTTTCATTTAGCCCTACTTTAAAATTGCATGCCTGCCGTCTGTCTGTATGTATATTTGATTATAACTCCGGAACCACTGGATCCATTTTAAGCAGGTTTTTATATTAAGATTAAAAACTTGATGGAAAGAGACAATTTCACAGACCTGGTCCTAACTATTCCTCACAAAAACTTAAATAAATATTTTCGATGAACAAAGTAATTTATGAGGGTTGGATTTAGATAGGCAGTAAAATTCTCTAAGAAAACGATTTGTAATATAAAACTAATACAAAGATATACTAAAAAAGTGTGCGCAAAAATGCTTAAACACATATTTGTTAAAAGCTCAAAAGCTCTCGAGTTGTTCAAATCCCTTGCAACTTTCTGGCTTTTATCTAGTCTAGAGCAAGTTTCAAGGTTCCAGTCGCTTGGGGCCTTACTTACCTACACATGATATCGCACTTTCCTTAATGGCTGGAACGCTTTCGACCTTCACCTACGAGGAAACTGTTTCACTAAGGTGCCTTAAAATTTTATACGAAATTATACCTAAGCACCCTCTTTTTTAGGGTTCCCTACCTCAAAAGAGGAAAAAACTGAACCCTTATAGGATCACTCTTGTGTCTGTCTGTCAGTCCATCAGTTACAGCCTATTTTCTCCGAATCAACTGGCCCAAAAAAGTTTAAATTCGGTACATATTGATGATGATGACCCAATCACGAACGTATAGGGTAAATGAACGAACGGTTGGCTACATCACCTACAACATCCGTGATGTCAGCCCATAACACCGGATGAACTTGGTGCCACGTCAGTGCTTCCCTTTGGCATATTGTTGAAAAGGGCTAGTTAACAGTTATGTTTAAAAGCTATTAAAGAAAAAAATCAAAAATCGAGCATCGATGGTTCTGAACAAAATTTATAATTCCATTCGCCAATTTCCTCGTATGAAAAGCAAAAGCCCTACAAAATCAATGCCCTTGTTCTCTGCAGGGAAATGTCCCTTCCTGAGTTGCCTTATTTACCCATAGCCGCAGAACGCGGGCGCGGCGCGTCCTCCGAGGCAAGTGTTACGCGATAATTTCTCTAGAGGGCGCGCACTGTTTTGGTCGATCGTTCGCTCGTATAAATTTAAAGCAGACACTGAAACAGAGTTCCTTCACGCTCAGTAAGTGTTGGTTTTTATTGAAGGTTTTTTGTTATATTTTAACGGACAATTAAGTCGCCACTTCGAGTCCTTAAGGGCTGAAAGAATTTGGAAATTAAATGTAGATGTTGGAAGTGGGCCAGTACTCAGTACTTTAACAATTGAGAATTAAAAAGTATTTTATATAAAAAATAAAAAATAAATATTTAAAGCCATTAACCAATCACGCATAGTTGCAATAGTTGTTGTAGGTACCTAATTGTACCCTGTCTAAGTGTCTTGGCATATCAACAATTTGATTAATTTAGCTCAGTCAAACGTACATACATACATAGCGTCACCCCTGTTTCCCAGTGGGGTAGGCAGAGAACCTAACACACCTCTGCCGCCTCTTCCACTCTCATTTTGTTTTTATGGAAAAAAAAAATATAAAATAACTCTCATTATGTTCTTCATACATGCTCTTCGGTTACGGGTACTACGCACTTGACCCTTTTTGAGCACATGCCCGATCTGGTCTACATACGTACGTGCGTCTAGGGCGACCCTTCCCTACTCTTCAAACCTATCTGTTATTAAGAAATTATTTCAACAATACCCTGCTTCCCTTTTGCGTATGTTATTAAATACAATATCATCATGAGGATCAAATAAACTGGTACAATTAGATACTTCACAATACAGTAGGACAACAAAAAATGCAGCTGAAGAACAGCAGCAAATAAAAGAAAGCGTCGAACTTTACTATTGTGAAGTTACTAAAACAACAATGTAATGTAGATACTACAATAGAGCGTAAACGTAAACCCAACCTGATTCCTCCTCGGTATCCTCAGAGGTCAACACGTCAATGCAACAATTCCGATCCGGATTGGCATTTTTGGTCCCGGGAGCTTTCGTTCTCAAAGCAATAGCGGTCAATTCAACATCCACGATCGACACAAAGTACATATATACTACATACAGTGTTACAATCTATATTTTGTTAATTGTAGTGGAAAACAGGAAAGCAAATCTATAACGAGAATACACTTTGTAACAAACATTTAATGATTATATACTAAATGCGCATACTATAAAAGGTTTATTTAAATTCCAATATAGAACGTAGAACACGTGTGACCGGTATCTACAGGTATTATACTTGCATACGACGACGACATCCGCAGCATGCCCGCAGCATCCCGCAGCCATTGAAATTTAAATTAAGAATGTCACCATTCATGTCGTTCCATTCGCGTTTCTTTTCAAGTTTAGTAGCCATAGTGAGTGTTTAAAAATCCTGTCAAGCGTGAACGTTGTTCACACGCACACAGAGGGTTCCGGAGCCATTATCATGTTGCACGCAAGTCGAGTGCGTGCGTGGCTGCTTCGTATGTGTCGCCGCGAGGATGGTTCCGCGCGCTTCGCACGCCGATCCGCGCGCTTCGCACGCCGATCCGCGCGACGCCCCCCGCCGCCGCCGCCCGTACGACCAAAAGCTCTTTGCTATTTTTTAATCGACTTCTTAAAAAAAAGGAGGTTTATCAATTCGACACGTAATGTATGTAAGTAATATCGTTGGAATTGCACAATATTCGTATATGTTAGTCTATGTGGGCTTCTAAACAGGTGTGCCAAATTTCATAAGTGTATGTACAAAAGCACACCTGGAAATGGATAGATGGGCCCCTTTTGTGCTTTTTACCGCCTTTAAGTCAAGGCTTCGAATATGAATCAAAATATTATTTAACACTTTTAAGTTCTAGTTGTTTTTTGAAGTCGGTGCAATGTTTTTTAAAACAGATTTTTCTTTCTAACCATTTATTATAAATACTGAAACTATGTTTATATATGAGTACAAACTGAATAAATTTAAAAATAAAAAAAATTGTAGTATTCTAGGATTTGGAACTTATGGAAGATCTTTTCATCGATTTCACCCTACCTGTTGAAAAAACGTTTTTATTTTAAACTTAGTTTTTGCTACCCCTATTAATTAAAGTTGAGAATTCCTGACATTGTTTATCTTAAAATTTTGTTAATTCCCGTGAAACCATAATCATTCCAAGTTTCAAGAGATATCTCGAACCGTTTAGAAGCTACAGTCTGTGACGGACGGACGGACGTACGGTCTGACCGATTTTATAAGGGTCCCTGCCAGCGTCGCTGGCTACGGAACCCTAAAAAAGGGCGCCTCGATTAAGAATGAGTTTTGATGAAGCCTTTCCATAGAATATTCGAAATTAGACAAATTACCAACGTACAGGAGAAAATGATCCCTAAGTTCGCACGAAAAATCACTTTGCAAACGCTCATTCACCAGGTTTAAACCGATTTTGACTAATACTAAATGCGCAAACTTTATTCGTGTCGGAAAGTTAAAAGAAGTGTCATTAGAAACGGTTGAACGAACCGGCGAACAAATCTCGTTTCGCATTCAACCCGAGCGATAAAACTGTGTGCCAAAACGGAAACAAGTTTATTTTTATTTCGTTTATTTTCTGTGCGTAACTCTTTTGTAACTATGTTTTAAATTGTTTTACGTTTTCTGTTTAGACCTATGACTTCTATAACTTACAGTACTGTTGTTTCTTGAGGCTCTAAGTGGGCTCAACTATATATTTTTAGAGTTTTTATGTTTTATTTTCCAGTTTCGGAAATAGAAATACAAGTAGAAGTCGAACTGTATGCATCTACTTGTACGGAAATAGCTACTTACAGTTCAAATCTTTTTCGTATCTTTATTACAACTTCATATCGAAAATGGAGATAATTAAAAGTAATAGTGGCGAATGAATGTAGTCAACTCATAACTTTCCCTTAAAATTCAATTATATATATTTTTTTAATTAAATTTTAATTTAAAATTATAATTTTTTAGTTGGCAATCAAGAGGCGGTACCTTAGAATAAATAAGTGCCCAGTCCCACGACAGGAAAAGGATAAGATGCAGGATGTGACTCCTCATAGCTAACGAGCTACATGGAGTAGCTTTTAATGGCTCAAGCACACATGAGACCTCGGGTGTTCTGTCTTCAGCGTTCATTATTATAGTTTTTGTACTGGAGCACGGTGCGCAAGTGGAAAAAACATAGACGCTGAATGAAGAACGCGTGAACGTCTGCATGTGGGTTTGAACCCTCAAATCGTCGTTATCACTAAAATCATACATACCTTATCTCGTAGCATGTCGCGCACCCTGGTGGCCTGGCTACGACTACGATGCAGCTCCAGCTGCAGCTCGAGACACCTCTCCTGCCAGTTAACGAGGCAGGCCGGGTCTTGCCGCAACCCACCGCCAGAGGGACCCGCAGCCGCCAGCTCGTACGACAGCGCGTCGTAGTGCGCGGGAGTTGACTGCGGCGCTGCCAACGGCCTGAGGGATCACATGGCAGTCATCATCATCATCATCCTTTCGTTAGTTGGTGGACGGCGATGATCATCAATTAACTGCTGAGTTGGGACAATACCATCGCGTTAATCCAATTTTGGTTTCTGGTGTTCACAGTTGCAAGACAAGCGGAGGACCTCTACCTCTGGCCCAACTTACCCTACTTTCTTAGGACTGTCTGTTACAAAATAATTGTGTGAAATGTAGGGTTTTCTGTTCTGCTCGACGGAGCACGCTTCTCCGTCATCATTTATTGGGATATTAACTTGCTATTGATATTTACTATGCACTCTCGTAATGACCAACTTGATGATGAATTGGATTAGAGGCGCTAAACACAAACATACTTTAGTACTGCTACTGTCTCCGATTCCTCACGATGTCCACCAACCGGTTCGGTTTCATCCAAAGTTTCATCAACTTTATCATCAACGTCAAAGGAGTTTGTTGCTTTTGCTGAATCACGGAAAAATGTTCCAAGTACAATGAATCGATGCAAGAGGTATTGACGGCTATTCACAATTTCTGGGTTGAATCCAAGGGAGAAGTAACAAGCCAAGTGAAGTAGGTTGAAGAATATGAACCAGGGCACCCGGCTTATATCAGAGAATGAAGCCGGACTAACCTGGGTGGCGGAGGTGGGGGCTCCCTGGCGCGGCGTGGCATCAGTCTCGGACTGCAGGGCATGCTTGCCGACTGTCCCGACACGGCGGCGCCGCTGTGGTCCGTGAACCGCGACAGAGGGTCGAAGATCTGCGACAACCGCCGCGATCGGTCCTCCGCCATTCTTATTCAAACGAACTGATCTCGTGCAGAGCCACTACTTGAAATGCTAATTTACACGTACAGACAGGCCGACGTTACATAAATCACAGATTAGGCCCTTCGTTGTATTAAATCTATCTTTCAGATAAACACAGCTCTAGTATTAGGATTAAACACCGTTCGTATCAAATACTATATACTTGTAAATTAGCAAAAGGATTAGATCCACTAAATATTATATCACTCAATATTATCAACGTTTCGAGCGGACTTTTAAATTCGAAAAAAACAGAAGGAAGCATCGATTGAACCGATCACACTTTAAGAAACTACGTTTCAGGCAGGGCAACACGAGACATTTAACTCAAAAACAATTTAACAACACAAAAACAACACGTGTAAGTTTCCCCGAGAGTTCACATGTCCGGTGGTCCGCACGCGCCGGTTAACATTTCGAAATGACTATTTAGAACACTTTAAATGATTAAAATGGCGGAAGTACAGGTGATGGCCGCCGCACGCCGACAGATGGCGCTCGGCGTGACGCGGGATTTGGCGCGCAATCTCCGCCGCCATGTTGGTTCTTGTGATGTCTTTCACGGTATATGCGTTGTCGCCGCGGATGTGACCGGATTTAGACCACTGAAAAGGAAGAGAAGTAAAAATTAGAGTGTTAATGTGTCTCGGGGCGACGACGACGTCGGATGATTCATATAGAAATTAATACTAATGAGTTCCAAGTATACGATAATGATAATGCGAGTACATCCGAGGTGTGGACAGCTTGTTTGCTGGCGGTCACTTTGAAATAAGAGTAGCATAATATTTAATTTAGTTTTATTAGACTAAAGTATACTACTAGTTTTGCATAATATACGCTGGACATACGCCTCTCTAATTTTCCTCCAGTCCTCCCGGGCTTCAGCGGTACGGAACCACTGCTTTCCTCCGACGCACTTGATGTCGTCGTCCCACCTGGCGGGTGGGCTTCCCACACTCCGTTTTCCTGTCCACGGCCGCCAGTGTAGGACACGGTTACTCCAACGGTCGTCGTCTCTTCGGCTGACGTGTCCAACCCACTGTCACTTGAGCTTAGCCACCCGGTATCCAATATCAACTACTTTGGTGCGTCGGCGGATTTCCTCGTTACGCACCATATCCCGTAGCGATATTCCCAGCATGGCTCGCTCCATTGCTCGCTGGGCAACTTTCAACCTTTGGACAACACCGACCGTCAGAGTCGACGTAAGAGCGTGTATGTACGAAACTCCAATGTTTCCCCACAGACATATAAAATAATCCAATTCTCAAATAAAAGGTGAGATAAAATCATTAACAAGATTTCATTGAAGGAGTTGATTTATCGCTAACTGTTCCGGGCAGCCTCATCAGCGAAACTTCCGAACAAATCTCTAGGAGAAACTTGAGGTAAGTTTATTTATTACTAGGTTCAAAGCGCGGAAGCTGTCACGGCAGTTTCAAAGTTAACCCAGATGTCTAGACCGAGGTGCTTTGAGTTAGGCTAAACCGGACAGACTGAGTAGTGGCAGTAAACACTGTCACCGCCTCTTTTGATATTCTAAATTAATCTTACCTTAAATACCTATCCAACACTTCTCAAATTTCTCTGTTTCGCACTTAAAACTGGATTCCAATTATTTGTTTATTTTAAACTCATTCTAGTACTAAACAGATAATAATACGCACATCGAATTGTTTTGTTATTTTTATTATATTTTGGTAGGTCTGACTTACCGCAAAAATTGAAAGACCCTTATATATGACCAGTGCGTCTTCCCGGTTATGACGTACGGGTGTGAAACATAGACTCGACGTTTTTGTCCAAAGGTTGAAAGTTGCTCAGCGAGCAATGGAGCGAGCCATGTTCGGAACATCGCTACGTAATATGGTGCGTAACGAGGCAATCCGCCGACGCACCAAAGTACTTAGTCGATATTGGACACCGGATGGCTAAGCTCAAGTACCGATTGCGGTGTGAAAGTGTTCGGACTAATACCTTTTTTCCTTCGCAAATTCCAGATTCCAAGTGGCAGTGGGCTGGGCACTTCACCGAAGAGACGACAACCGTTGAAGTATCCGTGTCCTACACTGGCGCCCGTGGACAGGAAAACGGAGTGTGGGAAGACCACCCGACAGGTGAGACGACATCAAGTGAGTCGATGGAAATCACTGGTTCCGTACCGCTGAAGGCCGGGAGGACTGGAGTAAAATTGGAGAGGCGTATGTCCAGAAGTGGACGCTTACACGCTGAGTGACTGACTGGTATTTTAAATATTTTTACAAACTTAATTAAGGTCTGAATTAATTCGCTCGTGCAAGGAGGCTGACTTCGCTGTAGCGAAGGTCCAAACAAATAAACACCAGAAATACATGAATTATTATTGTACTACAAATTATGACTTTGTGGCCTTCGCGGTAGAGACGCTTGGAGCATGGAGCTCGGATGCCGTCAGTTTTTCAAAGCAAAAAAGGAAAACAGCTTATTGAGGCTTCCGGGGACCGTCGGGCCGGTACGTACTTCAAGCAGCGAATTAGCATTGTTGCCATTCATTTGCGAGCAGCATCCGTCATAGGGACCATGCCGTTGATCCCCATGATGGATGAACATTTTTATTTATAGGCTACTGGTTAATTTACTTTATATATTACCTATGTTTCTATTTCATGTTACGTATATAGGTTTTAAATTTTCTTTAATATCAAAATAAATAATTTGCGTTACTTCCAATTAAAAACAATTTAATGAAAAGAAAAACCTATGACATCAGACCAGCATCCCCGTTGATATCGAATATCCCATATTATTTCTAGTATGTTTGTCAAAACCGGCTGGTGAAACGTTGCAGCCAGACAGGACGTCGCGCCCCACTTCCACGATGCACAATCCAGACAAAATGAAATACGCTAGAAGTTTAAGAAGCGTCGGCTCAGGTGACGCCAGCGAAACACCTATATAGCAGCCAACAACTCATTTCAATGATAAAAGACAGTGTGACAGCGAAACAGGATTAAAGGTAAATAAAGCTACATCAAAATGATCTCATTCATGTCGGGGAGATTTTCATTATTACACACTGTACGTGTGTGTACCAATATCTATGTATAAATTAATGAGAATACTAATTCTTGTCTCCCTCTAATGCTTTATATATTTACAATAGAGATTTCAGTGGATTCGTTCGATGTAATGGGAAGTTTGGCAAATTTAATTAAAATATTAAATTCTACTCTTCTCAGTAGATCAAATTAGGCCATTCGATTAGGCCAAGAACGCCCCTGGAGAAGGAGGAACAAAACGACATATATTGCATATTTTAGGCTAAAATAAATTCTACTCTTCTCAGTAGATCAAATTAGGCATTAGGCCATTCGATTAGGCCAATAACGCCCCTGGAGTAGGAGGAACAAAACGACATATATTGCATATTTTAGGCTAAAATTAAAATAAATTTCAGGCGACCATAAATCGTTTGAAAGTCATGTTTGTCTTTCAGCGTGGACATACCGTAAGTGCACCAGGGCACTCCCAATCACAGTCATATTCATCTGTTTGCGGACTGCATGGTATGTATGTCGATATTTTTTTATCAATTAAGATTTAATTGTTGTCTGACTTTCCGGTTCACTAATATTGTTCAAACAGAATTACCAAATTAATGCGTTAATTTGCTCAAAACCGCAGCTATGGTCAAGCATATACGCCACTTTACTCTTGCATCTGATTATAAGCTATCGATTGCCATTCTCAGTTATCAGTATACGGCGGTCGTAATAATATACCAGATTCCAATTAACCCATCTACCTAATGCATGCCCTGTGCGCCTTCCTAACTAGCGAAGGAGAGGCTACACTGCCTGGATTCAGTGTTTCGATGGCACTGCAACCTGCAACCCGTGGTTATAGTCATACTATTGGTAAGGGGAGGGTTTTGGTATGTCCACTCTCGATTTGAACAAAACTAATATGTTTATATTGTAGGTAACGTATTCTTAATGAGACAAATGTATAACATTAATTTTAACATTAACATTGTAGGTTAATACTTTAGAAAAAAATTTTAAAGTTTCGGCGAGAAAATTAGTATTTTGAGAAAAAAATTGATTTCATTTAAATAATTTTAAATTTTTTCCCAGTTCAGGCAGTCATTTTGGAAGTATCATTGTGGTAATAACATCTAAAATAATGCAAAAAACGTCATGGGCTGCCTTGACATGGCCCTATTAGGTTACAACTTCTATAGTATATTTACCTTCTATGGTAATTTTTTAAACCACCAAAACTAGTTTCATCTTTCTAATAGCACCAATCAGAATTCTAAACTTCAATGCATTCAGTGTAGCCCTATTCGTCCAAAGCTGCGATCTTGCGTCTGCTTCATATATTCCCATCGAGGAAGGGCATTATGCAGCATAAGCTGATAGCGACCAGCTCCGATGCACTGAGAGGGTCTTCAGTCTTCACCAATGACTTAATCCGTGCTCTCCACCCAGCCGAGACCGAGCTAGGACCTGTCTATTAAACGTTATTAGTCAAGTTGGAAGTTGTGAACGTCGTCCTAGTGTGCCAGACAAGGTCTTAGTCAGTCAATTGCGTTAGGATTTTTCTATGAGCATGCTTTGTATACATTTCATGAATGTTTGAGTAGTATCAAATACACTTCAGGCACAGATGAGGTACTAGTTACTACACGCGGATTGGTACAAATCGACTCGACGCATAAATGACCTAAAATCATAATGTTAACAAAATCTGGCTATGTGAAGATTCATCGAAAAAATAAATCGGCCAAGTGCGAGTCGGACTCGCGCACCGAGGTTTCCGTATCACCGCGTAATTGACCGCTTTTTATTATTTTATATTTATTTTATTAATTCTTATTTTACTTTTAGAGTTTACACTTAGTTTGCAGCTTCTATGTATGTATTACCGTTTTTTTAGCAGAAAACGTTGAGAAAAACACGTTTCTTCTATGGGGACCTCCTTAATATTTTATTTTTGTTTATGTTATTTGTTGGGATATCCGCCATAATAACACATTCTGTGAAAATTTAAAACGGTCACCTATTACGTTTCAGAAGATACACCCCTCGGACAGACAGACAGGCTTAATAGGCTTCCGTCCTGATACGGAAACCTAAAAAGCTGTAGAAGGCACCTATGTTAATCCTGCATGAATGTTGAATAATGAATGGATATCATTAATGAAAAAAGTAGCCAGATTACAGAAAACCGAGATAAAAACAACTACGGAAGAATGGATGGGGAAACAATTTTTCGCTAAGATTGCAGTAGTACTCACAACTTTCAATACTTCATCGCAGCTAGAGCGGAGTAAGCGAGTGGCGTACCATGTCTAGCGTCTTACTAAATATTAACTCCCGTATCTCGACGACGACGATGCCAATCTGTGACTGCCTCGACGCCTGCACGTTAATTAAGACATCTTCTATTATTGGGGCTTTCATGTTGATGTATTGAGTGTCGCGAACTACCAATCATGTCTTGATTTGAATGTCTTTGATTGTTACATACTTGTCTGTATCGCACTGCACCCCTGCGATGTCTTCTCGCACTGATGTTATTTGATGCAGCAGTGATAACAATGGAGACCGTTTTACGTAATTAGAAAACTGTGGAATACTAATCTCTTATATATTGAAGTACATTTATTACATTCATGTTTCAACACGTCTTAATCTACCTACAAACATACACACATAGTTATGTATATTGAGTGCTAATAATGATTAATTCATAAGAGGCTCTAAATGGCCAATGACAATAATTTATATGGGCTTTTAAATTACCGTGGTTGTTAGACATTATTTTTTATAACAAAACAGCTTTACTCACCGTTGTTCCGAGCTAATATAACGGAGTTCACTGACAACCGTCGCACCAGGCAGAGTGCTCATGAGGATGGGCCATACGCTTGGCCCGAAACGTCGAGCAACATAGCTCGGAACAACCGTGAGTAAAGCTGTTTGTTATAAAAAAAATTACAATAATTTATATTCACGGATCGTATAATTATTATGATATGTCGTTCCCAAAAAAGTCAACAGTTTTTAGTGGATCGACTTGGCGAAACAATATTATGTCGTCGCCAGCGAGACAGTACCGACTAATGGAAATTGCTTTACTCGCACCGTCAATTCGCCTTGCAAATTACAAGCCTGTCAATCCCAGCTACGGACGAGCCTGAAAAGGTTGGTCGGCACACACACACACACACACACCCTCATAATGTTCGGTAGGATTCTGTGAGAATATACTTTTCGAAGTTATAGCTAACTTGGCGCCGGCAATTTTATAATTTGTTTGCTGATTATTGATTTCATTTTTAACTTTTCAGGAACATTTCCTGCCTTTATTTTAAACCTCAGAGAATAGTTATACATATGTAAATAAAGTTTCCCCAAGCTTGGTTAAACAAAACGCACCACAAAAATACCCGGCAGCGTTATCTTTGTTATTATGAAATATCCATTTCTTCCGGTAAGAGGATAACACGGACCCCGTAATTGACCCGGAGCAGGCGAAATAATGCTCCGCCCTGATAATACCTTCGTGGCCATTTTCTCTAAGCTCTGTTGCATAAATATCAGAGCCGACTCACTCAAAAATCTCATTTACTGGTACTCCAGAGGACAGGCAAAAATATGCACTGATCTGCAAAATTATTGATTTAGTTGTGAAGCCTGATTATTGTGGCATAAACATGTTCAGTGTACTCTGTTATGCTTGTAGTAGGCTCCTCACAAGTCTGTTGAATGTATCTTCGTTGAGCGGCGGCGGTCGAGAGTTTTTCGAATTTTGTAAATTCAGTTCGGATGGGAGAGTGATAGTTTCAACTTTCAAGCATTAGAATTTAAATTCCCAAAATGCAAAGTCTTCTAGACGAAAGAGGCAAAAGCATTTCACGTGATAGGCTTCGCGATAAGAGGCGAGGGCGTAGTGTAACTAGTGACTGAGCCGAGTTTAACTCGTCGGCAGCGGGTTGGGCAGATTTTTCTTATCGCTGTCAAAGCGCTCGTCCCCGTCGTCTGTCAGTAGAGCGGAGATAACACGACAACAAATCGGTTTGGCCTAGGCACACTTCTTCACCGTGTTACAGGCGGTGATGGGAGCACCGGTGGTGGAGCTGTCTGGAATCACATTGGGCGGCATTGGCCTGTGCATGTAGTGAGTCATCCGAGGCTGGACAAAACATAGCAATGTGTCACCACCTGCAATGACATCTCATTTTGTCTTTTCCGAGCACTTCAGTTTTTTGTTCCTTGGTGATATGATAGTTCGTTCAAAAGAATTTATATCAAAAATCTTTAGCACCTATGTGTGTATCGTGTGTGAGAGACGCGTAACGCGGGAGGCGGTCGGATAATAATCTTTAACTTGATTTCATGATTACATTGCGTTAGGTTAAATAGCTTAGGAACAGGGGGCGTGCGTGTGGTGTCCGATAATTTATAATAATTATAAATTCTCGGACACCACACGCACGCCCCACCACCCAGCTCCACGCCGCCGCCGGTGCATTTCATCGACGGCGAACATGGAGCGTTGACGTCGGACGAGCCACAACATCTACGGTGAGGGCGACGCCCACCATCGGCCAGCTTGGAGTCATCGGGACCTCACGTCCCGTCTAGTGCCCCCGCTACCGGTGGTGCAGTGCGAATATCAGGCGACGCGCGCGCGAAGAGGAAGAAGTTTAAAAGAGCTGCGCGACGACGACGTCGCCGTGCAGTCCGGCGGATGCTGGGCTCTCCGAGATGGGGTTGGTGGTGGCGTACGTGTCTAGTACCACCACCCATCGCTCGAAGCTAGTCTCGCGTCGTCTCGGAGAGCTCCGTAGCCACGGCCTGCACCCGCCGGCGCGCTTGGAGGCCTGTCTCCTGTATTACCGTTTTGATTTAATGTTTATATTAATTTTGTGTATTTTTATTACTTTTTATAGTACTTATAATATGTAAAATTAATACAAATGATTATAAAAATGTGAAATAAAGGACATAAAATTATAAATAACAAGTATAACAATTATGTTGCCAATGGGGCTAAGACTCCACATATGACCATCAGTGCCATTAACTCAATGCCGTAAACTTTAATCAAAGGGTCGTCTTACCTTACCGATTTTAACATGGCTACAGGGGTTCGTATATCTCTCTATAACCTCTTTATAATATTCAAGTAACTACAAATCGAGAGAATTACGTTTTTACATTGACGCAACGACACGGTTACAAAGAAAGATATTTCTGATATTAAATAATTTTTTGAAGTAGAAAATAAGACATAGATATCAACTATCAACCAATCCAGTCAACTGGAATGTTCAGCGTCAATCAAGCGTCAGATTATTTCTCCATTAGGCCTAAGTAGTGAAAAACATTTCTGAAAAAAAAAATACTCTTTCCACTCAAACTCTCGTGAAATTGGTGTAGATTCAATCAGGTCGCGTCACCTCAAGCAGAATATTGTATAACGGAAGCATATTCCGGGATCGCCATAAAAGCTAATGCAAAAAGCATCGAAAAAGGGTTCCCAAAGATATTGTGCCCGATAAGTTTAATCGTTGTACATAATTCACGCCTGCGCGACCGATACCCCAATTTTCTCCGAGTATTCCTGATTTCCTCAAATTGGATGCCGGATGGCTTTGACCGGAAGTTGCGAAAAGAGGGCAACCTTTTATAGAACTCGACGCGATCATTACTTTCAAGACCTATAGTTTGTAGTACCGTAGATTGGTAAATCTACTTTAAGGTTTTCTCGGTTAAGTCACTAATATTCACATCTGGACAACTATAAAAGGTCTCAAATTAATGACTTAATGCGTTGTTTTTCGCAGTACTAGCAAGAAAATTGTGTAGGCGGCAGAGCCTAACCTAACCAAACGGAACCTCACTGGAATTATGTGTAGGACGCAGAGGCCTAGTAGAGCCAGCCTACGACATACTTAACCATCTGTTAGAATCCAGAAATCGGTTGTGGGAGAGAAATAGGTCGTGATGGTAAAAGTGTGGAGAGATGTCAGCTTCCTCTCTCTCCACTGTCTTTGCTGTGCAGCTTGCTGGTGTGTGGGCTACTGCCCGATGGTTTCTGAGTTGAAAACATATATGTACTGAACGTAGAAACAATTCTTTCTACGTTCAGTACATATATATTTTCATGAGTATGTTATGGCGATTCGTTATTTCGATTGTAGCTCCATATCCCATCGTCACCGTGAATCTTTGTTTAGTCTCTTTGGAGAGTAGTGTCGTAAGCGGTCATTCATATTTCATGCAGTCAGAATCAGAGCAGACAATCAATATTTAAACGTCAGAAATAGGCACAATAAAATTGTGATAGATAAAATTTAATAGAATTGAATAATTAATTTTCCCAATTAATTATTCACGTTTACACAGTGCCCCCCCCTTCTTTCTTAGTTCATGTCTTTATTATGTGTCACTGAAAACGGTCCAAATTGATGTTTTCGTAACTTAGTATTCGCTTTGACAAACTTCCCTTACTCCGCGAAATTTCGTCGGAACGATATTCGTCCATACTGGTGCTTTAGACCCGTTTAGTCCACATCTATTGGTTTATTGGGCTCCGTTTTAGGTCAATTACGTTATCGCCAAAAAGCACCCGTTGAACTGGGCAAATGAGACGCGGCCGCGGCCGCGGACGATGATGCAATCGTGTCGACGAGATGAAGGTTTTTGCCAATCTCTGAGGAGGCATCAGATGTTAAGAAAAAACAACTAAACAATGTACTTAGTGAAAAATATAAGAAATCAGAAATAGTGGAAAAGAATGACAGTCAAAGTCTAAGAAGAAAGAAGAACAAAAGGTGTGTATGTACGTAAAAGGCAACTGACGATGAGTTTAGTAAAAAAGGCAAATATTTTTATAATGTCTTATAAGAATTCGATATTTTCGGAACTAGGTACCCACTTTATTTTGGAATCAACATTCCATAATCCATATTATTGGATTATGCTATGGGCTAGGGCATAATACAATATTTTTAGATATTCTGAAACACAATAGAAACACATTCATTCGATGATGTTCGGATAAAATATGAATGTGCATGATGAAATATCACGTGACATTCTGGTTCATCATGAAAGAGTTCGATTTATAATCTTGTTGAGTGCCGGCCGTAGCAGTTCCAATTTCGTTTGATGACTTGAAAATTTTAATCAAATGAAATGTTTTCCTGTACGTGAGTTTCGTTACAGAGAGTACAAGTCTTACGTTTTCCTACATCAGTATTAGTAGGCGGTTCTACGGGGCGGGGCGGGGTCGGAACATTTCGTCGATTACGTCGAGAAAAATCGAGTTTCTTATCGCATCGACTGATTTATCGACGCGCGGCGGATTAGATCGTGGCGTCCTGCAGGGAGCCGCACTAGGCTACGGGAATATCAACTTATAGTAAAAGTCGGTCAATATGACCCCGGTCCGTTTTGGAGGGAGAGAGCCCTATAATTTACTAGTTATAGATCGGGTCGTAGCGTGTCTCACTCAAGCAGATATGTAAAGGACGGACAAAAACGCTTAACCCAAATTGACTTTATTTACAAGTTTTATACAATTACGTATTTTCATAATATAAAAGATCCCAATTTAACTCATACCCCATCTTTTTAAGTTTATAGTTATTAGAGTTAGGTATCATTGAAACAAATTTGACTATAATTCATAAACAAATTCATATATAATATAACATTTAAAGTCTACCGCATAAATGCATGTACATACCCATTCATATAAGCTTATAATTCGGGAACGGTTTAGCCGATTTAGATAGGTTTCCACCATTAGACTTATTTGTCTTATTTGCTGTTTCCAAAATACATGCGAGCAGGAAAGCCTCTGCTGTTCCCAAAATACATGCGAGCAGGAAAGCCATGCGCGCACAAATGGGCATGAGTTTTTTTTCCCGCACTTACACTAATGAAGTTTTCCGTTACATTAGGGAGAAACTGTAACTTGGTGTAAAAATACCTATAAGTACATCCTCTTTCTTATCCTTTAAGTGGAGGCAAAAAAACTGTGTCGGCGACGTAAAGCAGACGCGCGTTTAAGGCGGCATTCGGGTGAAATGTCAACTGTTCGCTTGTCGATTATTTGTTGGGTTCACAATTATTAATATGTCCAGTTTTTCTAAATGTGTATTTAATCCCTTCAAAGATTTCACCCATAGCTTTGTCCCCGTTTGTTAACACATGAGACCGAACATATTTGTATCCGCTCACATCAAGCATTGCATTGCAATAAGTCCGAATTTTGCATCGCTATAAATTGTATTTAAAACAATTTATGTTCAAGAATGACAAATCAAATGTTCTGGTTTGCAAATTTAATATTTATGCTTGTTTATTGTTTATTATTATGTAATTCACAATCAAGCTGTCTCGCTTTACTTATTTTTCTATTTATACTTCCTGTTGTTGTAGTTTCGTTTGTATTACCAAATAAACTAAATAAAAAATCAACTTTCGTAGTTATCAACCTATTAAGTGTTTCCCCGGCGAGTTTTTTAGCGTACATAGTACAAAATAAAAATGACAGGATCTGGCTGGGCCGGGCCTTAATGACGCGATAGCTGCGAACTACGCCCTAATGAGCTGCCATTTGTCATTAGGGTGAGAGTTCCCTGTTACCCGGCTTTCCCCCTTTTTTTGTTGTTAGTGGTCCTGGCGCGTTTGTAGTAGTAAGTAGGCTTTGCGCTCAGATTTTTCGTATGTCTGTCGGTTTATCTGTTAAGTTGTACTCGTTTTGTTGTACTAAATATGCTGGGCTTACAATATAGTCCATTGAAATAATCCTGGACTTTTTATGTGTGCGTTGACATCTTCCGTGAATTGACGAACATTACTGAATATTTATGTCAATAGACGCAATGCCGTTGCCGACACTTTGTGTTCTTTATGGTGAAATTCAAAACTTTATAAATAGATTAATTTCATTCCGCTGCCTCGTTGATAAATGAGGCAACTGGAAATCGATGCCATCGTTAATTTCATAGTAACAATAAATTTCAGATACATGGTTGCGCATATTGCGAATTAACGGCAACAAATTACTAAGTACCTACATTTAAATAAATTAATTAGAAAACAACTTAATAACAATTATGGATTGAATATGTTCGAGTTTTTACCAAATCCATTTATCAAATCATTGAAATTGATGAAAGGCGTTTATTGTGTCATTTGTCTATCACACCCAGAACCAGACACACCATCACTTCATTAGTGAGCGATAGATAGCCGATCAAACTCACCACACATACTACAAGCTACTGACAGCTTGTCTATCTGTTGTTAACGAAATGATAGATGGCGTGGCGAAGCGTGTTCGTGGTGTTGACATAACATGGTGTTATCTGTACGAACGTCGTCATACATAATTAATCCAAAGCAGGTATCATTCAGGTGACAACTAGGGTGGATTCGCCAGTTTACCGGCCACCGCCTGCTATCGGCCACCTCGACCTTAAATCATTTAAAATAGGCAAACGAACGGTCCCATACGCACAAAAGGGAAGGTGTATATAGCTCATCTATCGACCGATCAAATGGGAGTAAACGTTTGAGAATCCTGTCACCGGCCATCCTTCCAAAAATTACGTCGTTGGCGACCGCACTCCTGTTCGCATAGACACGTCGCCCGCTGTGAAAATACTAGTGAACTGCGCGTCGCGAAATAGTGAATTACGACTGTATTTTATCATGTTTGCATGCAAGTTGATATAATGTGGTTGCAGATAGATCTGAAAATACTATAACAAGTGAAAATAACATATTTTTATCCAAATACATTGAAATTTTGCGTGGCCGATGATCTGGTACCTTAAATTAGTGGAAATCTAGTTATCGGCCTCCTGGCCGATAGCTGGCTGAGATCACGTAAATTTGTATATGACTTCCTATTGGTTTAGAGTTTAAATATTCTTCATTGAAGTATCCAAGGTCATCGAATACCGTACATGGAATATGACAGCTAGTTGTCGGCCACAAATTGTCGGTTATTAGCGTTTTTTTATCAAAATAAACAATGCTCTAATAGGCACGGCCGATAACCGGCTACAGGTACCATCTATCGGCAGTGTATTTTTGTTTGGCGATTTTGGTGTCCGATAACTGGCTACATATCCCAGCTATCGGCCATTTCTTTTGTATGTAAATTTCCATGGCCGGTAGGTTATATGGATAAGTAACCACCTATCGGCCGGGTAGTTTTATAAGTAGATTGTGGCGGCCGATGGCCTATAGAAATGGTAAAACCAACGAAATCAATTGATCGGCCGGTGTTCCATAGGATTTCCAGCCCAACCGTTTGAAATCGCTGCGAGGCTGCGAGTGACTGTCCATGGTGCATGGCCCATCCTATGTTTCTTAAACGGAAATAAGGTAATAATTTTGACTGCTGTTGACTGATGCAACGTTGGGTGCGGTCAGTACTTGGATGGGTGACCGCTCGACCATTGGAGGCTGATCGTGGTTCGGATTCCATGTAAAACTGTAGGTCCCTTTCCTTCTTATCGTACTTGGTGGTAGGGTTTAACCCATTCGGGAGGTCGGGAGTCGGGACTAGCGAGTGGCCACTCAAAATTTTCCGCGCATGCTTCACGTTTCGGCTCGCATCAAGCCCTCGTCAGCTAGTCTGCGTTGACTAGGACGCGGGGAAACACCAGTCCCGCTCTCGACCTCTCTCTCTCTACCTATCCATATTCTGTAGGATGCTTCCAGTGACGTTCTCGAAGCTCTCTCCATGTATGAGCTTAGCGTCGATCTTGGCGGCCCTAGATTCTTGAAGAGACTGTAGAGTGACTTCGCTGGTAGTCCTCTTGATCCGACTTCCACAGCGAAGAGATCAGTCTTGAATCCGTTTCTCACAATCCGGTCTACTAAGTTGCAGTACTTGTTAAGTTTGATGTCCTTCGGTATCCTATCCTATCGGTCCTTCGGTATGTTGTTTTCCCATGGAACTGTAAGTTCAACAAGTACTACATGCTTTGTCACTTTTGAGAATATGAGTATATCCGGTCTTAATGCTGTGGTACAGATTTCCGAAGGCTTGGTGATGCTACTCATGTGTGTCCATCAACAATTCCCAATCCTTTGCTGCTCCCAAAATTTAAGAAGGTACCTATCTTTGGGCAGCTTATTGGCTCCAGGTTTCACAAAGTCGACCTTCTGGAAGCAGCTACTGGTTTGCCCTTTTCTGGTCCGTGCAATTGACAGGTTGATGGCCTCTCTGATGATTTGGAGGACTTTATCATGACGGCAGGAATACTGGCCTCGCTCAAGTAGTAGGTATTGGCCGTGCCTACGGACTCCTTACATGACAGGCATAGTCTATTTGTAGATTTCCCCATCTAACTAGGTTACTCGGCTCGGGGAGAGTAAGCTGGAATGCATTTAGGTGAACTTAAGCAGCTCAGGGGACCAGTTGTATATTATGGACTTCCACTTCAATGCAGGAGGGATGTAGAAGTCGCCCACTGTTAGCCAATCATTCTGCATTTCTAGGATTAAGGCGTGAAGTTTGAAGCCTTGTTCCATGTCCTCCTGAGCAAAACCTTTCAGTATTTCTTTATCAGACTTTGCTGTTTCTATGCCGAGTCCAGATCTTTTGGTGCGTGTACCAACTTGGAATGATGTGTAGAAGTCGAGTCTCGATTCCAGTTCATCTGATAGCGATGTGTTGGGTAAGGCTTGAATAGCGCTATCATTGGAGTCTTGAGTATACATCGTTTGGCTATTCTCCCCTTTTGATAAAATATGGATGGTTTCTTAATGTTCAGTCCAAAGTTATTGTGGGATCTGTATAGCGTCGACGAGTCAGCCGGGTGAGCCAGTCCAAACCATGACTTCAGGAATCTGGTCACTTAAGAGTCTAATTTAGTCAGGTTTTGCTTTGTGAAGTCGTAGACGAGAAATAGCCATGAAAGTTTTGATGTCAGGCAGAGGCCGGCTATTCTCTTCGGACATAAATCACATATTATGTCAATGATGTTAAGCCAGATATATACAAGGGAATAATTTTCTACGCGCTTCCCCCAAACCCCACTCACATCATGCAGCCAGCAGATGTGAGCGTTTTCAAGACCCTTGGGAACCTCGTGACCCTAGGGACTCTCGGGACCCTAAGGATCCCAGGGACACGGGGAATCGGGCCCTGAGGAATGTCCCTGAGGACCCTCAGGGCGAAGAGCGGTGTCGGACCCTGAGGGATGATCCTAAGGACCCCTCACGGTCCCTCCGTGCCTCTGCGGGCCCCTGCGAGCTCCTCAGGACCCTCAGGGCGCCGGGGTCCGAGGCCCATCGTCGCCCTGTCGACTTGACCTACATACAAAACATTTTTGACAATGACGATGACTGTGACGGTTTGAATTTTTTTGAGTTTACTTAAAACGAAATCGATCTCAGAGTCAATGTCATAACCAGTCATCCCCCCTGACATACATACGGGCAGACATACGGACTACGGTAGACGGAATAATGTTGAGAGTTCTTCAGAATCCAGCGGCCGATAGGTGGAGTAATGCTGGCCGATCCCAGGACAGAGAGGGGCCGATAGCTGGTAAAATGGACTTTTTATTCAAATGTATTTTTTATTTAAAATCTGATAGGGCATTAATTACATTTAAAAATATACTTGAAATTACATTATACACTCTTTCCATCGATATGGGTGTTTTTTTTTTATAATGGCAGCAACATAATCTTTTTGACTTGTAAACTTTATAACCTCCTAAGTGTCCGATAGCCGGCGAAACCACCCTATATCGTAATGCTTTTAAAACCATTCAGATATATTGATATAACTCTACAAAAACTAACGTGCCGTAACGTACCGTGTGGTGCCGGTACTTAAAAAGAATAGCCACACTGCATCTCTCCCCGTGCATGTCGTAAAAGGCGACTAAGGGATAAGGACAAGATATCGTGCTAAAGGGCGACGGGCTCGCCACCTCTCACCTTGGCACGATACTTCCACCGAGTCATGCAGCAGGTGGGTCTTCGTGCCTTACTTGCTGCTTGATCGATTTAATCTTGTTCGAATACTTTGCGAAACGTGGCAGTCGGTGTTGTGCTGTAATTTACTAGAGTACTTGCAGCACAACACCGATTACTCTGCTTACCCCGATTGTCGCGATTCAGCGTGTGTGATATGTATGTATGTATGTAAAAACTAACGCTTCCACGATTTCTTTTATTAATATTACTATAGAAAGATGAACGTCATTAAAAAAGTTCGTCTTTCAATGTAACGTTCAGAAGCTTTGTTTTCTAAACGAATTAAGACATTTTGAAGTCGGAAAATGAAATTTGTATTTTCCATATTTCCGCAATATTTGCATTTCATTTCATATTTCAGCCATTAATCCATAATTCGCACATATTTACGAAAATATTATGACGAAATACGTATAAATATATTTTTACACATATGCCTTTATGTAAAAACTTATTTTGCAAAAATTGTGTGACAAACATTCTGATTCACTTTAATTCCTTTGAGATTTAGAGAATTAGAGAATTGAGAATTAGATTCCTTGAGCGTCCAAACTTCGTGTGTGTGCGGTTTGCTTGATACGAGACATCATCGTGAGTGTGAGAGAGAACTTTCAACATCTATAGGTCTACTTTTTCAAACTACAGGTTCATCTCTAGTAAACACAAATGGTGAAACAGCAAATGTTTTAACGTTGATAGAAAAAACAATCCAAACCTATCTACCCAAAGACACTAAACCCTACCACTAGTTTTGCGGCAATTTCCATTATACTCGGTAAATAATAATGCCATTTTTTATTTTTCTCTACGTACAATTTTGTATTAAGAATATAAAATTGTACGTTAGTTAGTTAACCCGAATCATAGAATGTTATAAAGTTTAAATTATTCATACTAATCAAAATAAAAATGTTTTGCACCAAATGCGCGTCTCCCTCATTTTGGCGCCTTGAGGCGATTCTATCCCACTTCTACTAAAAATGAAACTCTCGGGCTCTCTTTGTTTCCTGGCTCCCCTGTCCCCGCTCCTGATTCCGCTAAGGGCATACGGTATTCTCGTTGTCCCTTATTGCTACAATGTAACTAGTTACCGCCCAAGTAACAGAACCACTAGAAAATAGAAACTTGTAATCAACTTATGTATTCGATTTAATGTACGATTTAGTTAAGTAATTTTTACTATAGGTATGTGTACCTAATTTAAGAAAAAAATCTTCATATTTTGTCCACATTTTGACCTATTTACTTGCACATTATTTTTAATTAATAGTACATAATTGGAGGAAATGTTTTTACTGTAACGTTATGTTTTTTTTTAGTTTTAATTTATATTAGTTTAGTTTTACGAAAATAAATTATTCAATAAAATTAAATAGTACATATTATATTTATCCTGGCCCTAGTAATTACGTATGGTTATATTAATTCTAACTAACCTTTGAGACGTGAGACACACCCAGGAACAATAACCCGCACACATTGATGACAAAAGTGAGGAAATTCAAAAGTGACAGTCGACATTATAATTCTCCCTCAAACTGAGTCACATGCAGGGCGGCCCTACTTACTCTCTGGCACAGATCTCTTTAGTTTGTTGCAGTAAGTGCTGAAATTGTGCACTGAAGATAACATTTTGTAAGGAAAGGCGATGCAGTAACGTGTAGTAACACAACAGTGTTGTGTTACACTCATGTTACAATCTATTATGTGACAACTTAACAAGGTGACAGGCTGTGGAGGAACGGGCGCGGCGTCTGGCGCAGCGTGGCGCAAACTAAAATTTAGTTTGCGCCACGCTGCGCCAGACTAATTTAATTCTGTCATTTTCACATAGTGTGCCTATGCTATGTATGACCTGGCTAGTACATAATATTTAGGTGATACAATGTATGGAAGCATGCGTTTGCGGTACGTGAAGACAAAGTAAGTTCATTAACTAATATTTAGTTAATTATCGTTGTTTACTCGTAGGTGTATCGCCAGTGACGTTTTATAATTTTTGTCCAGTCAATACAAATGCAGTTTTTAGTCCCGCACCGTCACTCATATTAAATTATGAAACTCGGCTTACCGGTGCGATGATGGCGAGCGCATCGCTGCAGCTCGACGTTTCGAGTCCTTTATGTGCCCCGTTCTCAAGAGGACGTGCTAGCTCCTCCGGCAGCCAGCACGTCACTGACAGGAGCCCGCCTGCTTCTCAAATTGTAGTGCTGGGTAGGTATAACTTCCGGATTCGCTGCGTTCCTTGCCTCTTCGGACATGCAGAAGTTGCTGACGGTTTCGAGCTCTCGGAAATCGTCTCTTCGGTTCTGTTTTGACTGCAGCGTAGCCAGTACCGGCTTCCATATCGGCGAGATCTTGAAAGAATCTTCGCGGTTGAAGTTGTCGTGTTTAGCAATTTCTATTGACTCACGGACAATACGGGGCAGATGTCGTTTTTCGGTGGACAGACGGTGTTACACCCGCATCGCAAGATTTCAAGCATGCTGCGATCGGCTAAGGACAGGCTGCCGCCGCAATCATCAGGGGTATACAAGATACCGTGTTCCTGCGGAAAATCTTACATAGGACAGACAAAACGGAGTGTCAGTACAAGGGTGACTGAACATATTCGAGCGGTCAAGAAAAGTCAAGCGGATAAGTCAGCGATTTGTGACCACATCGACTCCGGACAAAATCATTGGATTAGATTCGATCAGGTGAAGATCCTCGCCACCGTAAAACTACATCTGCCCCGTATTGTCCGTGAGTCGATAGAAATTGCTAAACACGACAACTTCAACCGCGAAGATTCTTTCAAGATCTCGCCGATATGGAAGCCGGTACTGGCTACGCTGCAGTCAAAACAGAACCGAAGAGACGATTTCCGAGAGCTCGACACCGTCAGTAACTTCTGCATGTCCGAAGAAGCAAGGAACGCAGCGAATCCGGAAGTTATACCTACCCACCACTACAATTTGAGAAGCAGGCGGGCTCCTGTCAGTGACGTGCTGGCTGCCGGAGGAGCTAGCACGTCCTCTTGGGAACGGGTCCCATCGAGGACTCGAAACGTCGAGCTGCAGCGATGCGCTCGCCATCATCGCACCGGTAAGCCGAGTTTCATAATTTAATACAAATGCAGCCTTACAAATAAAAGGATGGCCTAAAATTTTAATGACAAAAACATGTTGTAATAGGCTAAGTATAGCGAATGTAGCCAAATATCCAAGTAGTACTGTACTGGTACCTATGTGATAAACATTGCGCGACAACCGAGGCGGCGCGGGTGGCCTACTGATCTGGGCGTCGGCTTCTCTTGCGAGAGGTCCGAGGTTCGTATCCAACCTGCGTGAACCTATGACTTTTTTTTTCTGATAAAAAAAATACGTGCATATACCTTCACCCACTGCTCCATGGTTCGGATTCCATGTAAAAATTTAGGTTCACCGGGTTGACTGGAGAAAATTATCTAAGGCAATAAGCCCGCCCTTGCCACACATTAAGTGGCATAAGATGTATTATTATTATAAAAAAAATTAAATATGAAAACACTTATAATAAGCTCTACTAAATGTACACCGTGAATGACTATGGCGAAACTGTAAGAAGTATTATACGAATGGACGTATTAATTAAAACTGATGGAATCGAAACTTTTAAGTTTTTTCTAAATACATATGTTAAAAGTTTCATTCTCCGCTACCATCCTGCGTGTGCTCAGTCCGCGACTCCCTACGAAAATGTGTTTAAATAAAAATAGCTAGCCAGCGGAAAACGGAACACAATTAAAAGCGATAAACGTTTACGGCCATTCAGTTTATTTCGACGGCGACTCGTAATCTTTATGGGCACGACAGACACACGGACAGACGAACGAACGCCCACAGGGCTCGGTGATTAATTAGTTTTGACAAACTGTCAACTATTACTGTCGCCGTGCAACAGTGAGAGTTTGAAGAAGAACTGTATGTAACGATTGGCTTACGTTGAATAACGTTGCAAGTTGAATGCAGTAATTAAGAATACACCAGTGTTTTTTTTTATGTAATCCGGTATGGGTGGCTGAGTTGGAGGGGCTAAAGCGCATACTCCGACCAGCCAATATCACCTCCGAGAAGGTAGGTGCCTTCTCGGAGGTGATACTATATACCGGAATACCGGAGACGTCCCTGCATTGCTGGCTATACTTGACTAGATGAGAACACAACCGAGGCTGCTATTCGGCCATCTTACATCTAGTACGGTGGTATCAACCCAGTCCGCTACAATTTGAGCCTACCACCTAGTAAGGGGCAAGGGAAGGGACCTACAGTTTTACACCGGTTCCGAACGTTGAAGCAGCAGGTGTAGGTATGCACGTAATTTTTTTCGTCAGAAAATTTAATGCAATGAACATTAAATAAATCCTCTCCACCTGTGCCAGTGTGAACGCCGGCTAAAGTCGTAAAATGAACCACGGTGGTGGCGGAGTTAAGGAGCGGAAATGGAAATGGGTTAAGTGCGGAAAACCAAGCGCCTGTGTGAACACGTCCCAATAATAGACATCGACCGTCCGCCGTTGTGTGAACGCTTCTTTAGTCATCGATACGACAGCAGTAGGTTTACTTACATACATACATACCACACGTTGCATCCCGACAATCGGGGTAAGCAGAGTAATCGGTGTTGTGCTGCAAGCGGAAACAGCGAGCAAATGTCATTGCTCAGTTCTGTTATGTATGAGACATCCTAGACAGCTGAATTTCAAAGATGCGTCAACCAGAGTTTATACTGAAAAAAAAAACGGTCAAGTGCGAGTAGAACTCGACTCGCGCAGAGGTTTCATAACCATCCGTTTTCCGTGAAAACTTTAATACTTCGGATTTTCGTTTAGGCTTTCCTGTAAACTATCTCTATATTTTTTTTTAATTTTAGACTATGTATATGTATGTATATGTATGTATGTATGTATGTATGTATGTATGTATGTATATATTCTTTATTGAACACCAATTTATCAAAATTAGGTACAACAGGCGAGCTTAATGCCGCGAGGCATTCTATTCTAACTAACCTTTGGGATGTGGGAGAAGTACATGCAGGCGAACAAGAATAGTTTGTGACAATGTGTTAGATTAAAGAAATATGTATGATAAACTACGTACGAATACTACATAGATACTTTAATAAGCATATATATGTATATAATAAACTTAAATATTATATGTACATTAATCGGTGGTACCGTTGTGCAACACAATCAACTGAATGACGGGAGAGTAAGAGAGGGGCGTAAAGATATGTACTTATGTAATATAAATTGCATTTACTTCGGTAAGGAAAGGAGAAGTTTGTTTAAATTTAACTTAAATACATTCATAGACGTAGAGGAGCGTAAATGCACAGGCAGATTATTCCAGAGGCGAGCTGTTTGTACTGTGAAAGAGTCCGTGTAGAACGAGCTTGAGTGAGCCGGTATTGCCAAGAGTAAGTTGTCAGCAGATCTTAAAGCCAGGCCGTGAGAAGAAAGAAATTCAAATCGTTCACTCAAGTATTTGGGAGCAGCAGGATCATTAAGTGTGCGGAAGAGAAGAGAGAGGGCGTGAGAGTTCCTGCGACCACGAACATCGAGCCACTGAAGGCGAGCTCGATATTCAGATATATGGTCATACTTGCGCAATCCGAAAATATAGCGAAGTTAAGAATACGGTCAAGTTTGTTGAGGAGATCCTCATTTAGGTCAAGATAACACACATCAGCATAATCTAGAATTGGCAATAAGAGAGATTGAGCGAGCGTAATTTTTGTGCCAGTGGGAATGAAGTTTTGCAAACGCTTGAGAGAGTGCATGCTCCCGAAGACCTTACGACTGACCTCATTAACCTGCACACTCCATGTAAGAGATTCATCGATCATAAGCCCTAAATTTTTAACGCACTTGCTGTAGGGGATAGCTATGCCATTGAAAACAACGACGGGGCGAGTATCCCTGTCCAGCTTTGCCAACAATTTAGGTGATCCGATGATTATGACTTGTGTCTTAGCAGGATTAACGAGCAGTCCGAAGCGCGCAGCCCAATCGAGTACAGACTCAAGGTCTATATTCATGAGGGCTACGGCAGTATGAGTGTCCTCGAGACGGAAGTGACGGTAGAGCTGCAAGTCGTCAGCATATAGATGGTAGGAACACATAAGAGAGACAACAATATTGTTGATGAAAATGGAAAATAGTAATGGAGAGAGCACACCGCCTTGTGGTATGCCGGCAGTGATGTCACACCACTTAGAAGTGGCATTGTTGACACGAACGCACTGGCGACGACCGCTGAGATAGGAAAAGAACCAATCGAGTACTGACTGTGAAATGTTCAAGGAACGCAGAATAGCAAGAAGGATTTCGAAATCAACAGTGTTGAAAGCACTGCTGAAATCAAGTAGAACCAGCAGAGTAAGTTTCCGATCATCCATTGCATGGCGGATATCATCGGTTATTTTGACAAGTGCAGAGACTGTGCTATGAGATGGTCGAAATCCCGATTGATATCGATTTAAGAGGCAGTTTGCAGAAAGATACATGGAGAGTTGGGAGTGAACCACACGTTCAAGTACTTTAGATAAAAAAGGAAGTATGGAAATAGGACGATAATCCTTGAACTGAGTGGGGGAGCTGATCTTAGGGAGCGGTATCATATAGGCCTTCTTCCACAGTTCAGGAAAAGTTGCCGACACTAGCGAATAGTTGATTATGTGGGTGAATATGTGTACAACATTGTCTAATATCGGCAAAAACAGTTCCCGACTCATGTCATCAGGACCTACAGCCTTACTCTTAATAGAGAGGATGATACGTTTTACTTCACAGTCAGTGACTCTGGTGAAACCAAATTGATCAGAGTCGGAAATTAAGGCTGAATTCAACTGTCTAAGTGTGTGAGCCTTAACAGATGGGTCCATAACTATAGGAGAAGAGGAGAAATGTCGGTTTAAGCCATCGAGATCAATCAATTGATTAATCTCAGACGATGACTTGCCGACACCTAGAGTGCGTAGAAACTTCCACATATTGTGTGGAGAACAATTTTCAATAGACTCATTAATATGGCGGCGTTTTGCATTTCTACACATCTGATTACACCGATTTCTCGCAGCTTTGTATTTTTCCCAGTTTTCTTCCGTCTGTTGGCGTTTATGCCTTCCCATCGAGCTTTCCGATCGCAGAGCATCGAGATTCCCATCCCGACGAGCCATCATACTGCGGATCCCGTCGTTCAGCCATGGAGCTGGACTACGTTTGATTCGTACTGAATGTATTGGAGCATGTTTGTCATACAGAGCAGTCAACTCGGTAGACATGATCTGTACTTTAGAATCGACACAGTCTGAATTAAATAAAAGAGTCCAGTCAATGGAGTCAGCACCTGCTCTCAGCGCGTCAACATCCATTTTGGCAAAATTACGCTGAAGGTGGACTTTGGTTTTTTGTTTAGGAGGCTTCATTTTGTATGAGAGAAAAATAAGGTCGTGGTTAGAGAAACCAGGAGCGGTAAATTGACCGTGGTGAGAAACTAAATCGTTGCGTGAGGTGAGAATGAGATCAAGAAGCGAGTGAGAATCACGCACATGGTAAGTGGGCTGAAGGGGAAGAATGTTTATATTAAGGGATCTAGTAATAGATAGAAGTTTGTGGGAACGGATGTCATCTTTGACAAGGCAAGTGTTAAAGTCACCTAATAGAACCAGATGTGTGTATTCTGGAGCATACTGCTCTAAGAGAAGCTCAAATTGACTGAAGTAGTCAACTTGAGGAGGACAATAAAAGACACCGAGTAGGAGTTTAGAGTGGTTGAAAGTCAATTCAAGGAGAATATATTCCGCAGAGGCAGAATATTCTGAAGGAGATTTGTTGAGAATTTTGTAGGAAATGCTGCTCCTAAGGTAAACAGCAACACCTCCCCACCCTTTTTTAGTCCTGTCATTCCGCACGAGCTGATATCCAGGCAGAGAAGTAGGATATTATTGTTGCATCTAGCGCACTCATCAAAACAGTGACAAGGTTCCATCTCCCATACAACTACTATGAAAGTTGGAACCCCGTCATACTAAAAAATGTGAAAGACGGGACCAAAAAACCCACTGTTGCTTCTGGCCCACCTACCCCCGCCCAACGATCCCGCCCACGACCGGCCGCCCGCCCTCGGCCGTCCGCCCTCGTTCGTCCCCGCCACGCACCCGTTGCGCCCCCGCCTGCGCAGGCGCCTGCGCCGGCGAGGATAGGGGTGGGTTTACAAGGGTTGGAATCGTCCACGACTGGCCGCCCGCCCTCGCTGCTTCCGGTGGCGCCCGCCCTCGTTCGTCCGCCCCCGCCACGCGGCCGTTGCGCAGGCGCCTGCGCCGGCGAGGATAGGGGTGGTTTTCCACCATCCCCCACGCGTCTACGCGGTGAGAGTTGGAATCGTGTCATAGTGATGCTTCCGCTATGCCGCCCTCCGCTCATCAACGAGGGGGATGGAGGCTTTCACGGCTTCCGCTATGGAGGCTCTCCCGCCCTCCGCTCATCAACGAGGGGATGGAGGCTCTCACGGCTTTCGCTATGGAGGCTCTCCCGTTGCGCCCCCTCGACGAGGAGAATCGTCACCATGGAGGCTCTCTCCGCTTCCGGATTCGCTATGGAGGCTCTCCCGCTGCACCCCTCAACGAGGAGAATCGCCAAGGTGACTAGGGGTTTGTATTTCATTCACATATTATTGAGTGCATAGCTCACTCTTATCATAAAACACATTGACCTCGCCTCGCACGGACAAAAGAGATAAAGAAATAAAGGTCGTCACGCTTCCGAGAGCATCTGACTGACGCAATATTATCTCTATGCGTGTGGGAATATGGATAGAGAGCGATGTGTCATCAGCTCTGCATTAACTCTCGAGAGCTTCCATCAGGCAGTAAGCTGTTACACTATCAGTCTATCAGGCAGTAAGCTGTTACACTATCAGTCTATCAGGCAGTAAGCTGTTACACTATCAGTCTATCAGGCAGTAAGCTGTTACACTATCAGTCTGTTAGCTGATAAACACCTGTAACAGCTGTCGCATCATCGGGCTGTTAGCTGATAACCAGCTCTATCAACTGATCTGATTGGAGCTGCCTGCACTGTGAAAATTACCTATTATAAATGAGCTCATGATTACGTTCTAAAAAAAAATAGATAAACTTTTCGCACTATAAATTTTACACCAACATTTATATATTACTCTTATTATGACTATTGAGGAAGAGTGATAGGATTTGAGGACGGGAAGTGCAGGAATTAGTGAAATAAAACCTTTTATTATTGAACAATATTTTTATTATCAATCCAACTGTTTGACGATTGAGGAAGACCTAACCATTTCACATACACTTTATTTCCACGTCGCTTGAGAACTTTCTCAACCAAAAACACGTCTGGATACCGGACGATCTGCAGTTCTTCCTCGTAAAATCCACCCCTAATTACATCTCCACCTTCATCCTGCAGTATGTACGTTGCGGGAAGAGTATTCTGTATTTTATAAATCTTAAACACCTCCGTCGTCCAATTTCCCGTGTAACCCTTAGTGAATACAGTCTTATGTTTACTTATCCTCACATAGTCACCGACGTGAAATTTTCTCGATGCAGCTATTTTAAGGTGACTGTACACCGTTGAGAGAAGACTGTCGGCATTCGATGAATTAACCTCCATCGGACGCATTTTTATCGTGCGATGCCATTTATTATTGTAACGCTCCGTGAGTGATTTCAAATTCTTAATCCAATTATGGGAGCCCGTAAAGGAGAAATGTTGCCATAGCCATGTTTTCACGGTTCTTATCACCCGTTCTGCAATCGACGCTTTCATCGTGCTGTATGTCGAGTAATGATTTATATCGTAGCGCTTCATTAGAGAGTTGAAATGTTTATTATAAAATTCGGTGCCAGCGTCGGATTGTATATTTTTAGGTCGTCGAGGTGCTCCTTCAAGTAGAATTGATTTCATAGCATCGTTCACTTCTCTACCTGTCTTACTCTTCAGCGGTGCTGACCAGAGATATTTTGAAAATGTGTCTATACACACGAGGATATATTTATAACCTTTGTTGACACGAGAGTAGTTTTGAAGATCGATGAGGTCGATCTGCCAGGTGTCATCGAACCCGCGTTGTATAAAACGTCGTCTCGGATAGTTTCTTCGTGCTTGTCTATGTATTTCACGTACCACCTGCAGCTTACTCATTATTCCTTTGAGGTTGTATCCCGCGTGCTCGCCGCCGATGTCCTCAACACCTTTGCTGACGGTGGAGTGGTAGAAGATTGAGAATCGTGTGGTCTTTTATGTAACATATTGGATTCTATCGGTTTCCGATGAGGTGTAGAAGAAGATTTTTTATTCAACATATTGGATTCTATCGGCTTCATCAGTTGATGAGATGGCACAGCAGACTTCTTTACCGCATTCGCTGGAGAGGTTTTATGTAACATATTCGATTCTAACGTCTTCTTCACCGTCTGCGGTGGTGGTGAGGGTGCTGACTTCTTATCCAATTCTATCGACTTCATCGGTTGATTAGATGGCGCAGCAGGCTTCTTTCCCTCATTAGCTGGAGTGGTTTTATGTAACATATTCGATTCTAACGTCTTCTTCACCGTCTGCGGTGGTGGTGAGGGTGCTGACTTCTTATCCAATTCTATCGGCTTCATCGGTTGATTAGATGGCGCAGCAGGCTTCTTTCCCACATTAGCTGGAGTGGTTTTATGTAACATATTCGATTCTAACGTCTTCTTCACCGTCTGCGGTGGTGGTAACGTAACTGGCGGTGGTGGTGGTGGAGTGAGCGACGATGGTTTCTTAAGTGGTGGTGGTGGCGGCGGTGATTCCTTGGGGAATATTTTTTCTAAACATTTATCCAGATATTCCTTGGTTACAACGTCGGAGCCGTCAATGGGGGGCAAGACGCCACTCAATCTTCTCTTCTTAAAATAAATAGTTTTTCCTCGATTCAAAACGATAAAGTACTCTCTAACATTACATCCGCGTCGCTCCAGGTATTCACCTAACTTATTCAGTGTCATTGTGAAAGTGGTGGAAGTTTGTGAGAACAGACTGCTTATATAGGTAGACTGTCTCAATAATTATTCCATACTTTCAATTATTCCCGCCTCGTAAAGTTCTTCTAAAATGGATATTATTTCGTTATCATGGCCGCTGTGGCCGCTCGAGCGAGATGCGATAAGAAGCCTCAGTCGATCAACCAGTTCATTGGCGTCGTCCCAGTACACGTAATCAGTGTGCGAGTTGTAGCGCTTGTAGAGTCCTTCACCCTCACGATGACGAGTGCCCGCCGCCACTGCATTCAACATTCTCGAAATGAAATGTTTATATTTATACGAACGTCCGCCCTGCACCTGCCCCATGCGTGTGAAATCGCGTCTATGAAGATTGGTATCTCGCATAATCTTTGCAAACTCACTCTTATCCCCCTCTTGAACGAGTTTTGCGTCGGGGTCCTTCCGAAAAATCAATTCCATCAGTCCGGGTGTTATACGATAGGGGGTATTTCCTATATAAATTTCGTTATTATGAAATTTAAGCGGCGCACTCCCGATGTATAATTTGTTATCTTGCAGGCGCGCTCCGAATGGTACTTTTGTCACACCTCTCATAAACTCTGCTATATAATTCGACGTCAGTGAGTTCATTTCGGGGGGTATTGATTTATTGAGAATTGATTCGCCTCCGGGCGATGATAATATTTCCCTAATCGTATCGACATCGCTGCCGCCGCCCCCGTCCTCCTCGCGTAGATTATGCGATGCAGATAGTACATCTCTCAATAGACTCTCCGAAGTCTTACGTTTCGGAGTGGATGACGTCACCATGCCAGCCCAACCGGTCAATTCACCTTGAGGTGTGAGAAAGCGGGAGGGGGATGGATGCGTCGTACGATGCGCTGCCTTCTTGCTTGACACATACCCTCCCATATCACCACCCCATCCGTCATCATCATCATCATCATCTGCAGCGGCGTCTTCAAATCTCTCCTCCGCCGAGGGGGTGAAGAATAGAATTTTTTTACTCTTCGGTGTCGAGGCGGCAGCGTCAGCGGGGGCGCCAGCGACACCATACTCTTCCGGCTGTGATGGGTGTTGCGGAAGTGACTCAGAATTAATATTAGATGTAGAGTGTTTTAGGTTTTCTCTGATTTCGCGAAGTGGAGCAGTGATCGGCTCAAATGTACTCTGCAGCAGCTGATCGCGGGATAATTTATTCGATTGTAGAGCTTTGAACTTCTTCTTGACGGAATCGACACTCTCTATAAGCTTACGCTTGAGCTCTTTATCAACCATCATGTTGATGTGCGTGTTAATCGGAGAAGCGTCAGATGTGAACTGATTGTTTAACGCATCATCATTGGTTTATCAGGGATAGCTTTCAGCAGGCTGTATTCACTTCCGCGAGAGCTTCCATCAGGGTGTAAGGTGTTGCGTCATTAGGTTGTTATCCATCTCTTTCAGCTGATTGGATCTGTCTGCACTATGAACATATCGAAACCTTGTCGGTAGCGCCCCTTAGTCGTATCACTCTCCTTATCGATGACTAGGAAACCATGTTTATCGCTCCAACATTGACCGCAAATATGGCGGAAACTCTCCCACGTCATGTCGGTGGTGACGTGATCATCGTACGCATGTCTTAGATTCATATCATCCTGGCGGAAGAGTACAATCATATTGGCGTTGTCACGCACGAGGTGTTTAGGTATCCTGGAGTAAGTTTGACATAGATAAAAACAGTCGATATTGCGGTGACGCCCCATTGCAAAGTAATCACGCATATTATTCTGTTTTTCACACGCTACATCATCGAAAATAATAACACTATCCGTCGCCGCCTCATTTGGTGGAATAACCTCGACGTTCTCGTTGAAAATGTGGAACTTTAATTTAGGTATTCGCGAGACTATTCGACGAAGAAATTCATATTTAGGTTGTTGTGACGTCTTCGAATACAGATAAATATTTGTAAATTTTAAACCGTTCGCTTCGATTAAAAGCGATAACATCACGTTTGTTTTGCCACAGTTGGAGGGGCCGCATATGAGTGCTCGAACACAGTTTGGGAATAAATCGCCGTGTTTTTTCACACCGTCGCCACCATTGACCGCGTCAACTTTTAAATCTATAATTGGTAAACGTATGTCTTGCCCTATCACCTTCATCACGATGACTGATAATATATATATTTATAGCAATATATATATTTACGTGTGTGCGTTTTCACAACGCGGTCCTCATCTCTCCCACTTCATTGGAGAGAGTTGAAGTGTACGCATGTGTGTTTAATCATGTATCCAGCCAACTTGAATTTCACAATTCGCGATTTGACAGCCGACGATTTGGCGTGCATCAGTAAAAAGATTTTGATAAACTGTTTCGGCGGGGACATAGAGGACGTTAAGGAGCAACTGCCCCCGCGTCTCGCCAACGATCCGGAAGTTCAACAATACTTCACGTGTTGGGAGCATGCAGAGTTTTTCAACTCGGGTGATACACAAATAGACGGAAGACCTCCGGTGAGGAAGCGGTGTATCTACTGCAAATATAATGCTCGTCTATCACCATCCACCCCACATTCACAAAGGTAAACCGCATAGAGGTGGAGGTATCGTTAACGCGCTAATAAATAAATTACCATTCGAACTTCATCTGCCCGGATACAATTACTGTGGACCTGGCACACGACTACGTCAGAGACTGTTACGCGGTGATAAGAGTGTAAATAATCTGGATGAGGCTTGCAGACGTCACGACATCGCCTACGCGCTAACCAACGACTTGGGTGAACGACATAAAGCCGATATTGCTCTAGCAGACGCCGCTCACTCGCACGCCTCCATCAGCCTTGGAGAACGCGCCGCTTCATACCTTGTGGACAAAATCATGCGTCAAAAAGTGAGAATGGGTATGGGAATGAATCCATCAATCGGTTTCCATGAGCTGGTGAAAGCCGCTCGTGGAGCCCTAATGAGTCACATGAAAAGAGGGGGGTGCATGAAGCAGAGCACTCTGACTCGTGTGAGCAAACGAGCTGTCAATGATGTGTTGAGGGGGAGGCGTATGAAGAGACTACCTCGCATCATACCTATACCTACAAAACGTGGAGGGTTCCTCCCCCTACTTCCGATACTGTCAGCTCTCGGCGCGGCGGGAGGCATCACGACTGCGATAAAAAATATCTACGACTTCTTTGCTAACAAATCATCAACTCCTAAAGCTGTCGGAAACGGAATCCACATAAAACCATATAAAAAAGGATGGGGTCTTTATCTCTCACCAGCTACTAAGTCAAAAAACTAATCGATGACTCCCTTCCGAATCGCGCTCTCACCAATGCAGACATCGAAGACTACGTGCGAAGAAAGAAGATGACACCACACTTTAGAGGTGTCTTCATGCGTGATGGTTTACCCGAATCGGGTCCCAACCCCCGCGGCGAGATGGGAGTCATTAACTTGGATGATGATTCGGGTGACGGAACACACTGGGTGGCCTACGGTAGACGGGGCGGCGTCTGCGAATACTTTGACAGCTTTGGTGATTTGAGACCACCACTAGAGTTTCTCGACTACATGAGGGGAGTCGTAATAAAGTACAATTATACAAAATACCAGTCCTACAACACCGCAATCTGTGGCCAATTATGTTTAAAATTTTTATGTGAATTTAATAGGAAATATTTCAATAAACGTCTCCGTTGACTATACATGTGTGTATTTACTTTATATATATTACTCATCATCACCCCTAGGTCATTCATAATGTCCTTGACGGTCACTTTGAACGGACGAGAGCCAACACTCTCAGCCAGTTTCTTGCCCGACCTCGATTTGCGTGATGGAGAATATCAGTGTGCCCTTATCTATTTCAAGTCATTCAACTCTATTCCCAATGTGGATTATAGGAATAATCTATTTCATTATAATATTGGTGGTCGCGTTAGCACGATTGAAATACCTGAAGGTTCGTACGAATTAAATGACATATTTCACTATTTGCAACAAGAGCTGGTGGAGCGACAACAAAAGCAAAATAATGAAACCGGTGTTTATCACCTCGATATTGAGGTGAATAAGAACACTATGAAATGTGAATTGGGAGCACCGTTTGCAATACACTTTGATGAGGAGAACTCCATAGGCTCCCTCATGGGCTTCGAACGTCGCATTCTAGCACCCTATAAAAGACACATATCCGATAATCCAGTCGACATTCTCACTGTGAACACGCTACGCGTCGAATGTGATCTCATTGAGGGGTCCTACGTCAACGGTGCACCTTCGAGAGTACTTCACGAGTTTTCACCGGACACCCCGCCGGGTTATCAGATTGTGGAAGTAAAAAATAATCCAATATACCTACCGGTGAAAGCGAGGACTGTTAGCTCGTTTCAGGTGCGCATTGTTAACGAGAAAGGTGTATTGGTCAATTTTAGAGGAGAAAATATCGCCACTCGCTTACACTTTAAAAAAATATGATTGTCTTTGGAGGTGGAATGACGTCAGATGACATCGGCTGCTGCGTAATCAACGATAAAATCATCGAACAATCTGGAAGAGAGGTCAGTACGCGAAAGAACGTAAGAGAGGGAGGAAGGTCGTTGCCATCACGATCGTTGACAGCAGAGAATATTCAATTTTTGGAATCACTGGGGTTGCGAGTATGCAGGCCATCTTGAATATTGAGCAGAACGTCTCGTACGATGAAAGTATAGAGGGTATTGAAATACACACATACAATCCATTTAACGACACTTTCAAGAACAACGATGAGATTCGCATATCTATATACCAACAGGATTTATATCTACTACCGTCACAGAGCTCCCTCTACATTGAGGGTCGCATCGAGAAGGATGCCTCTTTCGTCAACAACGGCCCCCTCTTCCTCTTTCAAGACTTGCGCTACGAGCTAAACGGAGTTGAGATTGATAGAAATAAAAATGTAGGCATTGTGAGTACAATGAAGTCCTTCATCTCCTACAATGACGACACGGCGCGGTGTGCTAAAAATGCTGGTTTCAGCGTGGGTGGATTGAAGGATGTCAGCGAGTCGTTTAGTGTTTGTGTGCCACTATCGCATATTCTCGGTTTTGCCGAGGACTATAAGAAGATAATCCTCAATGCTAAGCATGAGCTCATCATGAATCGAAGCAACACAGATCTCAACGCTGCAGTGGTGAAGGACGGCACTAAAGAAATAAAAATACTCATCAACCGCGTGCAGTGGCGAATGCCCCACATTCGAGTATCCGATAAGAATAAGCTGAAACTCTTGAAGATGCTGGAAAAAGATACTGTAATACCGATTACGTTTCGCACCTGGGATCTGTACGAGTATCCGACTCTACCCGTAACTAATAAACACATGTGGACAATAAAGACGGCCTCTCAACTGGAGAAACCGCGCTACGTCGTTCTCGGCCTTCAGAATGCACGCAAAAACGCCAAAGATAAAGATATGAGCTCATTCGATCACTGCAATTTAACCAATGTCAGACTCTATCTAAACTCGCAGTATTATCCCTACGACTCATTTTCCATAGATTTTTCAAACGACTGTCACGTAGTGAATTTTAATAGCGGACGTCGAAATGCCGTTTACCGAAGTGTCAGAGACACATTGCCAGTACGGAGGAAAATACTCCGTACTAAGGCTACGCTACACGTGAGACGTCCATTATTTTGAAGATTATTACTGCCAACCTACATTTTGGAAAACTCAATCACACATATCTCGGCGTACTACACTCTCACTACGTAACCGAGCACACATTCTTGCATCATTTACCGAGCGTGAATTTCCACGATCTCTTTCCGCTGTCAGCCCATACTAAAATTATATATTGTTTGACGTAACGAAAAAGATAGCGAGCGTCGGTATGGAATTTCTGTTTGCTGTATTTGGCAACATCGCACATCGCGGTGTTGATTAATGGGTTGCCAGGCGGTTAAAATATATCCCAAATAGACGGGAATTCACATTCACCTCGGTTGTATTTATCTTACATTTTAATTCAGACATCATCGGAGGACCCCTAGTAGAGGTCCAATATTATCAACTAATGGAGTTACAGGCCTTCAGCCACTTAGATTCAGGTAACCACGTACAGTGCGCGTCATTTCGTGCTAGCCGACTTCATTCCGCAGCCACACCACAAACGCGCGCTGCCGTCTATAAAAGCGGGTCTCAGTGAAACCAGACTTCACTTCTTCTGTTAAATAATTCTCCGCTACAAGATAAAATATAACGCGCTCGATCTGCCGCCGTGAGTTACACTAGTTTCCCTCGCGACCGTGCCACTGTCAACGAGCCGCGGCGCTGTACCGCCGCCGCCGTCGGACGCTTCCAGCCGTTCATCTCAGCGTTGAGAGAGGAGTCCCCACAGCCAGGGTTACGGGTAACATTACAATCTCTCCAGCTCTGCCTTGCCTGTCGCTTGTGAGACACCGCCGGCCTAGCGGTTGTCGTTGCGCTTCACGCACAAAACGTATAACGCCCATCCGTGTATTTTCTCTCTTCCCATCCACAGGGCACCTTGATATGTGTGCATTATTTAATGTGGGTGTGTTTGTGTGTGTGTGTGAACAGCTTCTACGTCTGCACGTAGATCCTTCTACGTCTGCACGTAGATCCTTCTACGTCTGCACGTAGATCCTGCTACGATTACACGTAGACTTCCCCGTTCTACGTTCTCCGTCCGAGGACGCCTGCATCATCTGCGACGGCATAGCCGGTACGAGCCACCTGGGCCTTACTCCTCGTCCGGCTGTTCCGAAGCAGACTTTGTGAAGAGGGTGGAGATCGAGCGACGCGTCGGAGACTTCGTGTCGGCCTTCCTGCGAAGACCTTCGTCTCCCCTTCCGAAGCTAAGTTCTCGGACAGAATTATAGCTCTAATCGATTAGCTCGGTCGTCACCCCTACGATGCTCAAGTGATATCTGATAACTCACACCCTGTCTTTTTACATCGTATATTGTGTTTTATGAAATAAACGATAAATTTATATTTCTGAGCCGTATCCTATTATTTAAGTTCCCTTTTTCGTCTCAGTGCCCCACGTTGGGCGCCACTGAGACGAAAAAGGGAACTTAAATAATAGGATACGGCTCAGAAATATAAATTTATCGTTTATTTCATAAAACACAATATACGATGTAAAAAGACAGGGTGTGAGTTATCAGATATCACTTGAGCAGTAGGTAGGCTTAGTTATTGTGTACTTACATCTTCACACAGTAGTTGGCTAGCAACGCCCGAACATATTCAAAGTATAGACTTCATCTATCTTTGTAATCGGTACTGTGGCTAGGGATGTAGTTTGTTTTTTTTATTTTATTTTATTTGTGCAAATTTTTATTATAACTTGTAGTTTTTGTGCAATTTGTGCAGTATCCCTAGTTCTTCGGCGGGTTTTTGGGTAAATTGTTAGGTTTTCTGGGTTTTAACAAGCTATAAGGAGCTATATGCTACCTTATAAGCTTATATTGTGACGAGCGAGCTAAAATTTCATTTGTTTTTGTATTGTGCGTTCTTGTCTTGTGTAATTTTTTTAAAATTTAGTAGATACCTCCAATCCTGAGAGGTAGTCTCCACGTCCATCATATTTTTTCATATCGGATAATAGGTTGCAGAAAAATAATTTATTTTTTCACTTATAGGTAATGAAATTACCCACACCAGTGTTTGTGAAAGTTTTTGTTGTACTCATGCGGACTTGATCCGCAGGGTCGTTGGTTAGTTTTATATTTTATATTTTGTTTGTGTAACAACAAGTTTTTAGCCAACGTTTTTTTTTAATTCCAAACATTAGGTGATTATAGTTCAGTTAGGCAACCTATCGATAAATAATTTGATGTTTCATGCCAGCACAACGCACATACATTTCAACTCGTTACTTTCTTTTAGACGTAGAATCCCAACTCAACGGACCGTTGAAATAAACAATACCTAGTCAGTTTGTTATAATAATTTTTAACCTTTTCGAAATCAACGGTCAACATTATCATCTGGTCAACATAATTGTAATTTGTAAAATTTAAAATATTCTAACGTCAACTTTTATGTTTAGAATGGATCGGCACACCAACTGTTTGTCCTCCAGCAAGCGAGAGGCACTGCACGGGCTGGAGAGGAGAGCACTCGAGCCAGGTCCCATGTTCAGGTTTTATTATTCCCCGTGGGTATACCTAATATTATAGTTCACACATTCCGTGTAGGTACAACGCGATAACTGCTTCTCGGTTACCGCAGCTCTCGAAAATTTTTCAATTTAGTAGTTACTGGCTAATATATAATTTCTATTAGGCACCGACTAATCGGAGGCAACATTTAAATGGCCTATATCATTTCTTTTCTTTTAAAATGGCTGGTCACAACTAAGTGCCATGCCCAAACATAATTTTTTTTTAATGTTTTTAATTAACGGCAATTCGGAACGCAGCATTTAAACCGTTTATATCATCTCTTTTCTTTTAAAATGGCTGGTCACAACTAAGTGCCATGCCCAAACATAATTTTTTTTAAATGTTTTTTAGTATCGGCAATTCAGAACGCTACTCTTAAAGGCTATTGTTCCTTTCCTTTTATTTTTAAAAATGGCTAGTCACAACTAGGTGCCATGCCCATTAAATTTTTTTTATTTATACTAGTTACCGGCAATCCGGAAGCAACTTTTAAAGTGCTTATTTTGTTTTAAAACTGATTGTCACATCTAGGTGTCATGCCCATACATACAGTTTTTTATCATGAACACCTATATTTTTTTTGTGACGTGCAACAACACAACTTAAAGTTTTATTTGTAACATTTTACATTGACAGTATATATTATTACTTTCATATAATATATAACTTGTACAAACAACATCATTTAGGTATACATACACTTGTGCGATTCAATAATTTTATTTTGTTTTTTTTTTGTATCTCCATATTTTGTGTGTGTTGCATGTACAGGTCCTTCAGTAGGGGTGTACATGGCACTAAGTTACCAAGTACGATGGACACGTCAGTCTTCATGCTTGGTACATTTATACTTACCGGTTGGGTTACCCGAGGAGTGAACTCTAGGCTACAGTTCAGATAAATGCTGCTGTAGTCACGTTTGTTCGAAACTTTAAATAGTTTGGAATCTCCCTGCGGGCTTTTTCATAATTTTTTATGACCACCGGTGTATGTTTTTGGGAGATACAGATTAATGTGTTACGAGATGAAGTGACCATTGATCGATTTTTTTTATATTTTGTTGAATCACACATAGTGCACATACATACATACATACATAGTGTGTAGATAGTTTTGTTTTTTTTTGTTTGTTCGCAGTCATGGTTCGACATGGTACCGACATGGTACCTACATGTCGCACAAACATGTAACTGCAACATTCTTTCATTTGTTTTTTTTATTTTTCTTACTCGGCAATTAGGGTTGTCAACTCAGCTTGTTCTTTGAATATTTTTTTAATTTTTTTTGTCACAAAGTTTTTTATTATTTTATTTTCTCAAGGTGTTGGCCGGTTGGGGTTTGGCAAAGACAGACTCACATGCGAGCGGTTGGTTACTCGTAAAATTAAGCCCTAAGACACCAAGTGCGGTTAGTGACACTCTAAATATGCCTTCACCTAGTCTGCGGGAGCTCGACAGACTGAAAACTATAAGCCAAGGAGTTATGTTCTCTCGATGCCAGACCATAAGCCGAGCCAACTACCGGTTTCCTTCTTAGTATTTGGGTTGTCTGTGGTGAGTGCGCGCCTTGTACGTATGTTCGGAGCGCACTCTGGGTTGTAAGGAGGCTACTCAGCTGCGAGTGCTAGGCACCGATTGCGGGGTATGCCATGGTATGAATGCGACCTTTGTATGCGAAGTATGAATGAGTAGATGGGTTCAGGAATGATGAGGAAAGAGAGATGATGTATGAAAGATGAGAATGCAGGTCATAGGGAACACAGGTACAAAAGTAGGTAAACAACATTTTAGTTAAATTCATTTTATTTTAAATTTTTTTTTATTTTTCTCCTATATTGCCGTAGTAATCAATTGTAATTTTTTTCATGCACACACTCAACACATATTTACAATTTTTTTTTTTTTTTTATTTTCGCACGTGTGCAGTGCGCCTTCACCGGATAAAATTTTCTGATGCCAGAAAATTTTCAACGGGCCGAGGGGGTACTGTCACGTAGTGAATTTTAATAGCGGACGTCGAAATGCCGTTTACCGAAGTGTCAGAGACACATTGCCAGTACGGAGGAAAATACTCCGTACTAAGGCTACGCTACACGTGAGACGTCCGTTATTTTGAAGATTATTACTGCCAACCTACATTTTGGAAAACTCAATCACACATATCTCGGCGTACTACACTCTCACTACGTAACCGAGCACACATTCTTGCATCATTTACCGAGCGTGAATTTCCACGATCTCTTTCCGCTGTCAGCCCATACTAAAATTATATATTGTTTGACGTAACGAAAAAGATAGCGAGCGTCGGTATGGAATTTCTGTTTGCTGTATTTGGCAACATCGCACATCGCGGTGTTGATTAATGGGTTGCCAGGCGGTTAAAATATATCCCAAATAGACGGGAATTCACATTCACCTCGGTTGTATTTATCTTACATTTTAATTCAGACATCATCGGAGGACCCCTAGTAGAGGTCCAATATTATCAACTAATGGAGTTACAGGCCTTCAGCCACTTAGATTCAGGTAACCACGTACAGTGCGCGTCATTTCGTGCTAGCCGACTTCATTCCGCAGCCACACCACAAACGCGCGCTGCCGTCTATAAAAGCGGGTCTCAGTGAAACCAGACTTCACTTCTTCTGTTAAATAATTCTCCGCTACAAGATAAAATATAACGCGCTCGATCTGCCGCCGTGAGTTACACTAGTTTCCCTCGCGACCGTGCCACTGTCAACGAGCCGCGGCGCTGTACCGCCGCCGCCGTCGGACGCTTCCAGCCGTTCATCTCAGCGTTGAGAGAGGAGTCCCCACAGCCAGGGTTACGGGTAACATTACAATCTCTCCAGCTCTGCCTTGCCTGTCGCTTGTGAGACACCGCCGGCCTAGCGGTTGTCGTTGCGCTTCACGCACAAAACGTATAACGCCCATCCGTGTATTTTCTCTCTTCCCATCCACAGGGCACCTTGATATGTGTGCATTATTTAATGTGGGTGTGTTTGTGTGTGTGTGTGAACAGCTTCTACGTCTGCACGTAGATCCTTCTACGTCTGCACGTAGATCCTTCTACGTCTGCACGTAGATCCTGCTACGATTACACGTAGACTTCCCCGTTCTACGTTCTCCGTCCGAGGACGCCTGCATCATCTGCGACGGCATAGCCGGTACGAGCCACCTGGGCCTTACTCCTCGTCCGGCTGTTCCGAAGCAGACTTTGTGAAGAGGGTGGAGATCGAGCGACGCGTCGGAGACTTCGTGTCGGCCTTCCTGCGAAGACCTTCGTCTCCCCTTCCGAAGCTAAGTTCTCGGACAGAATTATAGCTCTAATCGATTAGCTCGGTCGTCACCCCTACGATGCTCAAGTGATATCTGATAACTCACACCCTGTCTTTTTACATCGTATATTGTGTTTTATGAAATAAACGATAAATTTATATTTCTGAGCCGTATCCTATTATTTAAGTTCCCTTTTTCGTCTCACGATAAGTACTGTCTTCTCTATGAGGCGTTTGCTAATTTTCAAATGTCCTTTTACGGAACGAGCGCACCGAAACCTCTGCTCGATCCTGCTCACTTTAAAACTATCGCACCCCTATGCGTCATCGATTGCTCTCGTCAACATGATGTCATTAAAACGGGCTCTGTCGATATTCGGTTGGAATTTGAATGTAGAAATAACATTCCCGCCAATACTAGCGCCTACTGTCTCATTATCAACGATCAGCTGTTTGAACAACATCTACTCACCGGCCTAGTCCGCAAGCTGACATCTTAACGTGAACGCTCGTGCAAGATGGGTGTGTATTACGCCCCCTCCATCGCTGCGGTCGGGGATTGCAATTTATTTAGAATACACTATTTTTTTTTTTTTTTTATACTAAGCGCGACATGTGGCGCCGAGTCACCCATAAGGTGTCTAGCGACGCCCATGGACATTCGGACGCAGGCGGGGGCTGCGAATGCCATGCCGGCCTGACAGGTGCCTATTCACGCCTCTCTTGAAGGACCCGAGACTATACTTGGGGGGAAATATGTGGGCAGGTAGAGCGTTCCAGAGTTTGCCGGTTCTGTGGAGAAAGGATCTGCAGAACCGATTTGTACGCATCCGCGGTAAATCCAGCGTATAGGGATGCAATCCCTGCCCAGTGCGCGTTGTACGGAGGTGGAAAGGGGACGCCGGAAACACAACACACTATAATTTGGATTCGATAAATTACCCCTATGTGGCCCTCTATCTCGCCGGTGATCAACGCATGCAAGTGGAAATTGATTTGGGTGGAAAGATAAAATTCAACGAACACGATTGGAGGGATATTGTAAAATCTCAAGATAAAATATCGCACTTCATCAATTGTGCCGTCATCGACACGTCGTCACAGCGGGCAGCGACAGCAGCAGCTACCACAAGTGATGATGCCAACCTCGACTATGATGATGTCTTCCATCGCAACAGCTATGAAGAAATTGTATTCGGACAAGGACGTGCGATTAGTGTGCATTCTCACTTCTACAACACCTACGCACTTCTCAATCAAATAGACTGGTGGGCGCTGCGTGGGGTTCTAGAATGTCTCGAGCTACGTCTTCAAGAATTGAAGAAAACCCGTATCAGCGTGATTCACCGCATCAACGCGTTCCGCAAAAAGTTATTGCTATGCTACCCCATAACGCTCCAGCATGCGGCGGTGATCGTGAGTCAACATTACGAGAGAGACTCCATCATAGATAGCGAACTCTACCATTTAGGTATAAATTATTTGTTTCACACATACATGCTTGATCGTTATGAATAAAATTACATACAGTCTCTATTTGCATTTTATTAACCTTATCTCTCCGTGCCATTCCCACATCTTATCTCTCCCACATCCGGTGACACGCGCGGGCATAGTCAAGGCCGATTCGCTCTGAGCACATGGATTGACATCACCACATCAATAATTATTCTCCCCATGTCGAGGGGGTGCAGCGCGAAAGCCTCCATGGCGGAAGCGGCGAAAACGCCTCCATCCCCTCATTGATGCAGCGAGAAATAGGTTTTATACCCTTTTTCACATTTTCACTATGACACAATTCCAACTCTTGTAAACCCACCCCTATCCTCGCCGGCGCAGGCGCCTGCGCAACGGCCGCGTGGCGGGGGCGGACGAACGAGGGCGGGCGCCACCGGAAGCAGCGAGGGCGGGCGGCCAGTCGTGGACGATTCCAACCCTTGTAAACCCACCCCTATCCTCGCCGGCGCAGGCGCCTGCGCAGGCGGGGGCGCAACGGGTGCGTGGCGGGGACGAACGAGGGCGGACGGCCGAGGGCGGGCGGCCGGTCGTGGGCGGGATCGTTGGGCGGGGGTAGGTGGGCCAGAAGCAACAGTGGGTTTTTTGGTCCCGTCTTTCACATTTTTTAGTATGACGGGGTTCCAACTTTCATAGTAGTTGTATGGGAGATGGAACCTTGTCACTGTTTTGATGAGTGCGCTAGATGCAACAATAATATCCTACTATCGATATTGAGGTGAATAAGAACACCATGAAATGTGAATTGGGAGCACCGTTTGCAATACACTTTGATGGGGAGAACTCCATAGGCTCCCTCATGGGCTTCGAACGTCGCATTCTGGCACCCTATAAAAGACACATATCCGATAATCCAGTCGACATTCTCACCGTGAACACGCTGCGCGTCGAATGCGATCTGATCGAAGGGTCCTACGTCAACGGCGCGCCATCGAGAGTACTTCACGAGTTTTCACCGGACACCCCGCCGGGTTATCAGATTGTGGAAGTGCCCAATAACCCAATATACCTAGTGATTTTTGGAATCACTGGGGTTGCGAGTATGCAGGCCATCTTGAATATTGAGCAGAACGTCTCGTACGACGAAAGTATAGAGGGTGTTGAAATACACACATACAATCCATTCAACGACACTTTCAAGAACAACGATGAGATTCGTATATCTATATACCAACAGGATTTATATCTACTACCGTCGCAGAGCTCCCTCTACATTGAGGGTCGCATCGAGAAGGATGCCTCTTTCGTCAACAACGGCCCCCTCTTCCTCTTTCAAGACTTGCGCTACGAGCTAAACGGAGTTGAGATTGATAGAAATAAAAATGTGGGCATCGTGAGCACAATGAAATCATTCATCTCCTACAATGACGACACGGCGCGGTGTGCTAAAAATGCCGGTTTCAGCGTGGGCGGATTGAAGGATGTCAGCGAGTCGTTTAGTGTTTGCGTGCCACTATCACATATTCTCGGCTTTGCCGAGGACTATAAGAAGATAATCCTCAATGCTAAGCATGAGCTCATCATAAATCGAAGCAATACAGATCTCAACGCTGCAGTGGTGAGGGACGCTACTAAAGAAATAAAAATACTCATCAACCGCGTGCAGTGGCGTATGCCCCACATTCGAGCATCCGATAAGAATAAGCTGAAACTCTTGAAGATGATGGAAAAAAATACTGTAATACCGATTACGTTTCGCACCTGGGATCTGTATGAGTATCCGACTCTTCCCGTAACCAATAAACACATGTGGACGATAAAGACAGCGTCTCAACTGGAGAAACCGCGCTACGTCATTCTCGGCCTTCAGAATGCACGCAAAAACGTCAAGGATAAAGATATGAGCTCATTCGATCACTGCAATTTAACCAATGTCAGACTCTATCTAAACTCACAGTATTATCCCTACGACTCATTTTCCATAGATTTTTCAAACGATAAGTACTGTCTCCTCTATGAGGCGTTTGCTAATTTTCAAACGTCCTTTTACGGAACGAGCGCACCGAAACCTCTGCTCGACCCGGCTCACTTCAAAACGATCGCACCCCTATGCGTCATCGATTGCTCTCGCCAACATGACGTCATTAAAACGGGCTCTGTCGATATTCGGTTGGAATTTGAATGTAGAAATAACATTCCCGCCAATACTAGCGCCTACTGCCTCATTATCAACGATCAGCTGTTTGAACAACATCTGCTCACCGGCTTAGTCCGCAAGCTGACATCTTAACGTGAACGCTCGTGCAAGATGGATGTGTATTACGCACCCTCCATCGCCACGGCAGAGGATTGCAAATTATTTAAAATACACTATAATTTGAATTCGGAAAATTACCCCTATGTGGCCCTCTACCTCGCCGGTGATCAACGCATGCAGGTGGAAATTGACTTGGGCGGAAAGATAAAATTCAACGAGTACGATTGGATGGATATTGTAAAATGTCAAGATAAAATATCGCACTTCATCGATTGCGCCGTCATCAACACACCACCAACGCGGCGAGCGGGGGCGGCAGCAGCTACCACAAGTGATGATGCCAACCTCGACTACGACGACGTCTTCCATCGCGACAGCTATGAAGAAATTATATTCGGACAAGGACGTGCGATCAGCGTGCATTCTCACTTCTACAACACCTTCGCACTTCTCAATCAGATTGACTGGTGGGCGCTGCGAAGGGTTCTACCCTGTCTGGAGCTGCGTCTGCAAGAATTGAAGAAAACCCGCGTCAGCGCGATTCAACGCATCAATGCGTTCCGCAAAAAATTGTGTGCGTGCTATCCAATAACGCTCCAGCACGCGGCGGTGATTGTGAGTCAACATTACGAGAGAGACTCCATCATAGATAGCGAACTCTACCATTTAGGTATACATTATTTGTTTCACACATACATGCTTGATCGTTATGAATAAAAATTACATACAGACAATATTTGCATTTTATTAACCCTATCACTCCGCACCATTCCCACCTCTTATCTCTCCCACATCCGGCCACATGTGCGTAAATTGCATACAGACTCTTTATTTCTCATCTCGCAATATCCCGGCGGCTCGCCGCCTTATCTCTCCCACATCCGGTCACAAGCACACACGCATAGTCAAGGTCGATTCGCTCTGAGCACACGCATTGGTATCACCACATCAATAATTATTCTCTCCATGTTGAGGGGGTGCAACGTGAAAGCCTCCATGGCGGAAGCGGTGATAAAGCCTCCATCCCCTGCAGCCTCCATCCCTAGCCACCCTATCCTCGTTGAGGGGGTGCAGCGGGAGAGCCTCCAGGCGACAGAGCCTCCACCCCCTCGTTGATGAGCGGAAGCGGCGTCGAGAGAGCCTTCATGGCCGGGGTAGACCCTTTTTCACTATGACACGATTCCAACTCCCACCAGTGTAGTCGCGCGGGGGATGGTGGAAACCCACCCCTATCCTCGCCAGCGCAGGCGCCTGCGCAGGCGGGGGCGCAACGGGGGCGTGGCGGGGACGAACGAGGGCGGGCGGCCGAGGGCGGGCGGCCGGTCGTGGGCGGGATCGTTGGGCGGGGGTAGGTGAGCCAGAAGCAACAGTGGGTTTTTTGGTCCCGTCTTTCACATTTTTTAGTATGACGGGGTTCCAACTTTCATAGTAGTTGTATGGGAGATGGAACCTTGTCACTGTTTTGATGAGTGCGCTAGATGCAACAATAATATCCTACTCAGAGAATAGGAAGTCGACGGCAAAGTGGGTTTCAGCACTGTTTCGGAGACAAGACAGGCATGTATGTGGGGGCTAGTAAAAGTGGTGAGGAGATCAGAATAGTGTGCAGGAATACTCTCGGCGTTTATGTGACACACATTGAAATTGTTAGGAAATTTATAGAAAGTGTTATGTAAGGTGTCACCAAGGTGGGGTTCGTTAGAGATGGAATCTTCCGCATCACTGAAATTCTCCCTGGAAGTAGAAGAGTTAGCAGAAAAGTAAGTTTCAGAGTCAGATTCAGTTGACATATTATGTGTTTAAACAGATATAAATATATACTTATTTTATAATATAATAAATTATTTATATATCCTAAATCAAATAGCAACAAATACACAAACAAGAGCACCCCACATCCCGCCAGCTAACTCACAAATACAATTTTAAACAAGAGCAGACATAGATTTAGGCAAATAGAACAGATAGGTACCACACATAACAAGACAAGAGTGAAGTACACAGGCAAATTATTAGGTACATACAATGGAGCACAACCTATGTGTTAATTTTTATTAAAGCTACTTTGTCGTGAAAATTTGTGCAGAAAACTATTTTTAAAAACAAAGAAAGAAATGAAACGATATGGCAATGTGTTAAAAACAAAGTGCGATAAGTATCGATCCCAAAAATGGATTTTTTGCATGAAATTTGAATTTGATTTGATCAATTCTACCACAGTGCTGTAAAGGTGGACCTCAATACAGCACTATAGGTAGGTACTCAGTAGTTTAGCATAGTCTCAGACAGTGAGTGACCACGCACCACTCACTCCAAAAGAATACACAACTTGTTCGTTATAAAAAAAAAACGTATTACGGGGATAATTTCATTGCACCAATTAATATTAAATAATTATAACTAATTTATTAGTTCCTAATAAAAGGTACGTACAAATTATAACTTATCTAAATTGCAACACTAAACGAGTACATTGCGTGTGAGCGAGATAGAACGTAAACAATTCTATAGAATTGGTAAAATACAACCTACTAGGAAAATATGCAACAAGTAATTAATTAAATCTATGAAGTAGTAAATAATAAATAACATAATAAGCAATTTTATGTAATACATATACACCTAATAAATCACGATAGAACGCACCCCACCAACACGGTAGTCGGTGAAAGTTCGGTTGTAAGCGCTGTATGGTCAAATGATCTTTGCCTGCCTATTTATGGCGAAAACAATAACAACAACAAGACTAAGTACCTAGTTTCGGAGAAAATAGTGGCGGTGGGGGGAATGCTCGATTTGGTATATTTTCTTTAATATCTTTTAAATTATGCATTTAAAGTTATAAATAAAAATATATTTGCATTCATTATTAACTTTATAATTTATCCCCCAAATCCAAATTCGTTCATTTACGCTATACGTCCGTCACTGGGTCATCAACTCCTATATATATGTATATATGTACCAAACAACGTTTTTCGTCCAGTAGATTCGGAGAAAAAATAAGATGTGACAGACGGACAGACAGACACGAGAGTGATTCTATAAGTGTGCTGTATGGTACATATCGAAGCCCTTGGGTACAATAAGGGTTCCCTTTTTTCCTCTTTTGAGGTACGGAACCCTAAAAATCAAGAATACTTAGTACGTCGGTATGTTTAAAATATTTAATTACTTTTAGACAAAATAATTGTAATGTACTTGAAAATTTCACTTATAATAATGTTATTGTTCCAAAGCTTCGAGTGATGTCAAGCGAACAACAAAGGCGTTAACGCAAAAGCTGCACAAAATTTATTGCATTTCTGTCAAAGGAGCTAATTGTGTTAGCGGGAGTTTGAAGGCAGTTGGCTCTCTGAGGGCGGCTAACTCTGTGGGCTAATAGTGCAACGGTCGTCCTGCTCCTTGTCTGCGAAATACAAGTACCGTGGCCGAGTTCAGCCAATTATTACGAATTTAAATGTTTCCTCTCGTTATTAGTTGCGTGTATTTTTATATACTCCTATACACCTCTGCTATAAAAACGTAAGTACGAGTATTGTGTGGGAGGAACAAAATTTGTTTTGCTTGCTTTCAAATAAATAAGCAGATGCTATGAACACTTTACATCGGATGGTTTCTCTAGATGTCCTGAATTTTAATAATTAGGCAGTAAAAAAATATTTGAGAAAAACTGCATAGTTTGTTGTGCTGGTTCCCAATTTTAGGAAGAAATAGAGCGTCAGTATTGCGCAGAATAAAATGGATAAGAATAGCATCCAACCGAAGAGCGCAGACTAAGCCCGGTGTTACTCAGTCTAGGGGTAGAGGTAGAATTAGATCAAACAAAGGTGCGGTCCTCACTGTCTGTGATGCGCTTTGTCTGCGTCTGTTGGGCTCTTACGGATGGTTAAGCGGATTTTAAAAATCTACACAGCATCAGAACTTTTGGAAGTATACTATTCCAAAAGTCATGTTTTGGAAAATAAATATTTCCTCAGCTTTACATCGGTTAATCGGCCTCCATTTTGGATTAGTTAAGATCAAACATTACGTAGTATTTTCATGCGACCTTGAACATTACAAAAATATTTGAAATATATGTAAATTGTTCAGTCAGAAAAATCTCATTGGTACACGCCGACCGAATTCGAACCTCTCGCAAGTAAAGGCGACGCCCAGACTACTCGGCCACCCGCCGAGATTGTAGGAGAGCTGTGAATACGCTCACCTCAAATAAAAGTTGAACTCGTGCGAAGATTAATTGTATGGACAATTATAAAAGTTGGAATCATGAGAAAGTTGGACTAATGCGAATAAGCATTTTACCGTACGACACAGGAAGGAACTAAATAAACCCCGTGCTGGTCTGAAGCGCAGTACAGTACGAGAAGTCGCGTGGCGCGCTCGGAGCTCGAACGGCGCGAGTCAGTAATCCCGTCTGAGTAGTTCTTAGCTGGAACCTACACTTTAATTATTTTCAGTTCGCATAGAGGTATTTACCTAGTCAACGATCAGACTAGTTGATGTTGAGTAGTAGTGGATACTAAATGCGCGCTGCATGCGTAAATAATTGAAAAGCATAGAAGTGCAGCCAGCAGGTGTAGTCATTATTCAAATCAAAATATAATTTATTTATTAAACACCATTGAAAATATGGGAAACCAATGGCGAGTGAAGTGAAGCACACACAGCTATACAAGCAGCCATACAAGCAGCCATACATAGCTTTCAGACTTTTATTGGCACCCATCCAACACCTAGTGCCTATGCTTTTCAACGATGTGATTTTTTTTTTCTGTTTCGTTTAGAAATATCGACGAGTGGGCGAGAAGGCCGTAGGAATGGGAGTGATATCCCTCCCCTCCCATCCTCTTCTGCCTCCATATAATATGTTTAGGATTTATGTCAAAATATACATGGTATACAATGTCCCAATTCTACCGGATTTGCTTACCACCACAAGATTCCTCATAAGCTCCAAAAAAGGCTTAGTAGCATTTTTCCTAGTGCTCGTATTTGTCGAGATAATCGTTTGCGTTATGAAAGGGTCGCCAAAACCATGTCCAACATCGGAAACTTACCTTTTAATGGCGATTATGTCGAAAAATTGAGTCCTAGAAAAACATTACTGAGCTTTTTTTGAGGCTTACTCAACGAGGAATCCCATGTTGGTAAGCAAATCCGGTCGAACCGGGACACCCATATACATAAATCTGCTGTCACTGATCAATATGTACAATGCATTTTCTGATGTTTCGAAAAATGTATATAGATCAGTGTCCGCTAACATCCTAATAAGTATTCAGTTAAATATTAGTCGTCCGTTTGAAATTATTACAGAGGACGCTGCGAGAACGCCATACTCGTATTCTGTGAACGAATCTGATAGTAGTCGTTGGAGCGCCGTCGTCGTCGCCTCTGCTTGTCTATTTACACACAGTTCGATCTATTTTGAATCACCATTTGCTTTTCCGTATTGAAAATGTCGTCATATCAAGTCCATCTCAGGGATCGTGGTAACAACGTTGAGTAATCAAACGTGTGTTCTCTCTTAACTTGGCTATGTTTCTGAATAATGTCTAAGACGGTGCGCACATTCACCATTTAGAGTGTTCAAAGGTCCATCCTTCAAGCTAGTGAGTAATCCAAGGTTCAACAGGTAAACTGTACGCACAAATCCATTTCCATTATCTCCTTTAACTTATCTATAGCTTTTAAGTTCACAGAATACGCCTCCTAGCCCGGGGCGACCAGCAATCTAATCAGCGAGGCGGTTGGCATGACATTTCGCTCCGCAGGAAACGCCAAACTGATCGAATATCGGGAAGCAGACACTCGTGACTTATGCGACAGACGAAATAGTGAAAGAACGATCGCATCGGATATTTTCCTGTGAAATTTCAAATATCCACCCACAGTAGGGTTTCAATAGACAGTATTTAGGAGAAACTCAAAACTAAAAAAAACGTCAAAGAATTGCATTTGATTCGACACAAAGAAATTATACATCATTCGTACCGATTGAAGACGGCTTCATCACGATCCACCAGAGACATCGATCACGATTCCCACTGCACCTAAGACTGGAGTTATTTGATCAGAATTATTCCGGCAATACTACATCAGCTCAGTCCAATCCAGCCCTTTCTAAATTTAAATTTACGTTACGACGTTAGACCATTTTGAATGCAACCAACCAGTCTGTCGACGTCAAGCTAAACCATGTTCCAAATGCCACCCTCTTGCCCTCAAAGTGACACCAATTAACCCTGGAGAAGCAAGCCATGAGCTAAACGACTCAGCGTTTACGTTAACTGCTATCCGAGGACTTGTTTTGTCTTAGTGCTCAACTATGTTTAAGACTTGGAAGAACACACTGAGGACAAGGTTTCATTCTTGCGTGTTGTACGTATACTGTCATTTTATTAACCCCCGTCGATAAAAGGGGGTGTATAAGTTTGACGTTTGTGTGTATGTGTGTATGGGTGTGTCTGCCTGTGGCATCATAATCCAAATCGGTCCATCCCAAACGGATGGACCGATTTTATTTCATCGGGATGGTTCTTAGTTATGTTTGCAATCAAGTAATGAAGCAAGTAATAAAAAAAATAATTATCGGTACTCGAAACAGTTAAATACACCTCTCATAGGGAAAGCACGCTCAGCGATGTACCGTACCAAGCAACGATGTAGACTAATTTCCAGCAGTGAAAAATCGAAGAATGTTTGGTAAGTGGTACTATATTTAGATGTAATGCAATTTTATCTTGACTTAGCGAATTGTTGCTAAATACGTGTTTGTATACATAGGTATACGTACGAGTATATATATGTATTCAAGTTATTGCTTAAATCGCTTGGGGATTGGGCTGCACAAGAGCACATTTGCCTTAAGGTGGTGCCTCTCAATTAGTTCGGGGAGGCCTATTCCCTTCAGCGGGATGGTACCTCGGCGAACACGCGGCGTCAAGTCACTCCCTCCTTCCTTCACCTTGTTAGCTACGAAATGGCACTAATTAATACAAGGATCGTGCCAGAGCGCACCAGCTGATATGAATATTTATAAAGTACTTACTACTTATGGAGCCAACTTAAATACGCTGTACTTCAAGTCTGTCGAAGCACGGAAAGGAGTATAAAGAAAATGTACGAGTTTAAGGCATGTATTGTTTAATCATTCATAGCTCTAAGAGCAGGTGACGAGGGGACCTTTGAATTAATTGGTTTGGCTGCGGGCGTTTAAGGGTCGGAGGCTGGCTAGCTCGTCTTATTTCTGAAAGAACGTACAAAAACAGCAAATTAATTTATTAAAAGCAAAGTAAAAGGAATATTGAAAATCGCTCTTTGAGATTGCAGCCTGGCGGCCTAGATGCGTTTTAAGGTATTCACGTAAAATACTATACGCCTAGATGCTATTCTAGAATGAAAATATTTCCGACCCTTAAGTTTTGAAACAAAATATGATATTCCTTCCTTGACGTTAAAATGTAAAATTTGTGTTGTAAAAAAAGAGCGAGAGGTGACAGTAAATGCTCATATGCACATAAAAGATACATACGGTTTAAGGCAATTATTTCCTACAAATAAAATATGTGCTGGCGTATTCTCGCAGCAATCATCCCAATTATCTCTCCCGGTAATATCCTCTTAGAGTCAAGTTTTACGGCACGGCGCATTTACCTAATGAAATGAAGTATGGCGGCTGCCGCACATAATGCTTCAGCAGGAATAGCGAGATACCGTGCCGGCTGTCAAAGTGATTGAGCTAGTTAAAAGTATCCATCTCTTAAGAGCAGCTACGTTGACGTTTGTTGAATTCATATTCCCCAAATTTCGGTATTATATTATTTCCAGGGACGTTTTATAAGTGTGATAAAAACTAGAATAAAATTAAATGTAGTGTACATTGATGTATATAAAAGTGTGCTACATGAAAATACCAGTTCAACAGCTTACACTGTACAAAGCGAAAGTAAATCTCAACATATTTCCTTTGTCGCACCGCCAGGTGTGGAACTATCTGCCAGCGAATGTGTTTCACGAATCCGTTAATAACCTGGGTGCCTTCAAACGTCGTATTAACAGGGTAGACAGCTCAGATCAGTTCCTGTACTGATCTGAGGTAGACAGCCTAGCAACAGTCCGCATATCTGCTGGCATGGCATCTCGACGAGCGTGGTTTCGTGAGGAGAGATGAATTTTCTTTGTCAACGGCACCATTGGTCCCTCGGCACAGACACCCATGCTGGTTTTCATATTGTTAAAAGTAAAACCGGTGGTGGAATTTTGCAACCATCTTTGGTTGTTAATTGAGATTAACATGCTGGCGAGACGGTTCGCTCGGTGCTCTACAGAAGTGAATATTTTAGTCAGCCTACAACCGTAACACCTACGAGGGGGTGAAATTGGCTGTGCCTGTGACTCCGACCTCGAGTATAGCCACCCAGTTCGGATGCAGAGCACGCACAGTAGTGTGAATGCAAAGATGAGTGAATGCAGCTATGTATAGCTATCAAGCAGAACCGGCCTGCTTCACATTTTCCTGTGAGTGCACGAAAACGTGTTATCAGTTCGTCGCCGCCGCCGCGTGCCGGTCCCTAGAAACGAAGTGTTTTATGAGAGTGGTCACACAAAGGTGGTGCTATCAATGAGGTGGCGGTCCGCTCCCTACTTCCCCTTAATGTTCATATAAATAATCTTGTCGCGATCCCATCTAAATGAAAACGACGAAGCAGTGGAAGTAGTTTCCTCTACGTCCCCTTTCGCGAAAGGAAAAAGTATTCTTAATTGAAAGTGCAGAAATTCTAAGGATATTACGGAGTTTCCAAACTAAGAATGTTTAACCTGCTTTATAACGCTAAAATTTATGTTATCCAAGGCGAGAGAGTTTGTTAAAATTCTCCCTAAGAATTTTATTTAATGCAATATTTCCGTCGCAATAACACAATATTTTCTGGTGCACGCAGGTATTAGGTATAAAGCAGCCAAAATTATTAAATCAGATGAGTTGTTTTATGGTTCATAGCTAAGGTTTTATTTGTACATAAACATTAAACAGTATCGAAAACAAACTGTTTTCATATTCTCAGAATCATCTACAGGACAACATTTTGTACTTTTCCGACTGAAAGGAATTCTTCTTTGGGTATATTTAGGTGCATGTATTTGACATTTTTAATGGCGCTCGACTCGACAGTTAAAAGATAAGGTAAGAAATGTAGAGGGTGATATTTTTTTTTGGATTGCGGCCAGAAAGAAGACGAGCGAACGTATCGTCGGAAGTATACGCCGATGTTGCGACCTAGAATAAGAAATATCTACTTACTTTATGTAACACAGTAAACGTTTGAAACTAAAGGAGGTAGTGTATGTATACCGCTAGGTTGTGAAAAAAGTGATGTGTGTAAGTGTATGTGTTGTATTGTTTTTATACACATTTATAAAAACAATACAAAATATGATTTACCATCTTCCTAGGGTTATCCGTAAAAAAAAATTTCGCTAAAGCTAGACGTCAAATTGTATTTGTAACTTTAAATAAAACAGTAGAAGTTCACAGGACATAGATCTATACCCGTACTATGTATACAATTTTAATACATTAAAGACAATCATAATCTTATAATCAATGCATTGTTCCACATGCAGCTGACTTTTTACGCATTTTAGAATTTTTCGCATCAACCGGTCTTTTTTTGAATATTCACACCTGGATGGACGGGTATGTATGCACATTTATTTGTATTATATTTTATATATTTAGTAATTGATATATATTAATACAAGTATGGCTTTTATTTAACTATATAGCATGTACTTTTATTAATAAGTACTCTTTTTATATATTTCATCTTGAATCCTCACGCTCAACTCTTTTGATACTACTTACTTATATTCCACTATATTAATCGAATCTCAAACATCCAACGGTTGACTGTAAGAAATCTTTGTAAGGGAGAAGTCCGCCTTTGCGCCTTATGTAAACTTTCTTTTACTGTAGAATGTTCTTGAAGCAATAAAGCATTTTCTATCTATTATATATAATTAGCCGAATCTGTCGCCTTGTCCCAGTCTCTAGCCGTCGAAACGACGAAAAAAAAACATATTTCCGTCCCTGAAAAGTGGCAAAACGTACTGCGTTTTAACCCTGTGCTGTGATATACGCGCGCTGCCCGCCCTCGCCGAGACCTTTGCAAATGAACGCGAATGTGCGCTGACGAATGTGCGACATTTGTTTCATACGTCGCGGCCGCTTGTTTGCTCCTCCCTAACGTCGAGAGATTACACGAGCACTTTGAGAGAGCGCCAGTGCACTCTGTCCGACTGTGAGCTTCCTTTGCCGTCTTGGTGATATCCAAGTCATCATTACTGCGTGTTGAGCTTAAAGTATACTTAGTAAACAGAAACAAAGCTTCTTACGCTTAAACAATGGTTCGACTTTAAGAGACTCTCATAGATGGCGCTGGGCAGCGCAGCCAACGCTCTTCGGTGAGCAGCGTTGCAACTTGCAACTTCCGTTCGTACTTTCGTCACAGAATACTTAATAGGTACTATCGTGCTAGAATACTTAATAGGTACTATGCTTTCGTGGCGTTTCGCATTTTCTGTGTTAGGTCCCAATCACAAACGTGCGTTAAAAAGTTTCGCTTCAAAAATTTATTAACCCTATTCCTCTATAAGTAAGACTTGAATGTTACGGTTTTGTTCGAAGATAAACGATGAAGGATATATGACGACTAATAAATTAATGCTTCATAGATTTTCGTATCTCTTTAACACATTAAAATTCACGCCGAATATTTGAGTGATTGATGATAACAAACTAATTACGACAAACGGAATATTGGAAAATTAACATTTACGCATGCATGTAAATACAACAAGCGCACTGTCTCCTCAGCTGCACAGTGCTGCGTGTTCTGTGCGTCTAAACTGGTGATAACTCATGCAAACAATCGAGTTTATTAAACGCGCTATTTTCTTTCTTCTCTCTTTTTGCCAGGGTCTATTTATTTGCTTCTGCGCGGAAATCAGTGGGCGTCTGAGGGTTGTTGGAGAAATACAAAGTAGGGACTGGCGGCCTCGGGTATATATGTTCTAGGACTGTTGTGGGCATTATAATATTGTTACATGTTCATGTACGTTACTCATAATACAATATTATGTGTGTTCCTGTCACTAAAGTCATTTTAAGATGCCGTAGGGAAACCGTAAGTGATACCAGTGATAACCAGTGGAATATACGATAACGTCCGTCTGTCTAGTCACAGGCGTGTAACTTACATAAGTACATAATTAGTTCAGTGTAGCCGACATAAAATGAAGGGAAGCACTGACTTGGCACCTAGTTCACCCGGTGTTGTAGATGATGTAGCCAACCGTGTCAGTTTCCATAAAAAAATTAATGGTTTAGTTGTGAAAATGTTATAAAAAACTATTATGTCGAAGCAGCGGGTGGTCGGCGCAGTATTGGGCTTGGGTTCTTGGTCTCAAGGTCCGAGGTTCGATTCCAGCCGATGAGTTTTTCCTGGCGGAAAAATTTACGTGGATACATACCTGCTGCATCACCGTTCGGAACCGGTGTAAAACCTACACCGGTGTTACCCCTACTAGATGGTAGGCTCAAATTGTAGCTGACTGGAATGTTACCACCGTACTGGATGTAAGATGGCCGCATAGCAGCCTCGGCTGTGTTCTCCTGTTTAGTTCAGTATAGCCACCAACCCAAAAGGAAGTCTCCTATATGGCACCTACCTCGTCACCTACCTTCTCGAAGGTGATATAAGATATTGGTCGGTGCATGTGCTTTGGCCACTCTGACTCAGCCACCCATACCGGATTATACAAATAAAATTTCATCCCATAAATAACGAGAAAATAGACAAAGTATTAGAATTAACTTTTTTTTTCAGACGTAGGTATATCTGGAGAAGGAGCCAGCAAGTCTCGCAGGGCCGCAATCACGCCGCAATAGTGTGTTCCATTATTAAGAAAATTAAAGTTCCAGTAATTCCTCTTCTATACGTGCCACTGCACCCACTCACTATTTCCTTACCACAAACACCCTTATCAACAATCACCAAAACTGTCCATTTAAACGAAAACACGACAAACCTGATATTTCCCCACCGAGCTAGATGTCAATCGCCCGACACAGATAATCGTCAGATTAATGCATAATAAGGTGGTTCGTACCACGGCAGGCAATGACTATACATTTCCTATTGAATGCGTATCAGAGAGGTCCGTTATCGCGGCCCAACCATCGCTGTGCGGACCGCCCCTAAGGCCGAATGCCGGGGTCCGCCACATTACGTCGAGGTCAGAGGTCCACGAATGAGGCCGAGGTCGAATGTCGACGAATAGGGAGTCAATTTATGTGGCCTTGAGTTAAGTATATGTGGAGAAGAAAACACGCCAGCAATTTTACGCCCCTTTGATGCAGAAAGGAAGATATGAAGGATGAAAGTTAAAACCATACTCTTGAGTTGAAAAAAAAAACGCCAATGAGCTCGTGTTTGATACTCTTACTGAATGTAGAGGAGATCACCTATCTAATATCTATTAATTTTAGGTTAATTATGTGTTCCACAATATTCAAATTCACATTAACACTTAACACTGAGATTTGGAGGACGTAATGCGATTACAAGTTTTATATATTTTGTGAATAAATAAAATATTTCTAAGAAATACAAACAATAATAGAACTTAAAGAATAGTAGAAAGTAGTAATAACGAACGAAGCATCAATATATTTATCAGAAACCGCTTAATTGTTTACAAAATTCAAAGGTAGATACTGAAGTGTTGACACTGCGTGCGGATCGGGTTAGTCAGGCAGGTCGCCGGATATAAATAAGAGAAATGGACACCGTCACGCACGCGACAAACACTGGCTAACTAAATTTAGGAATAGATTACTTTACGTGCTCGGAAATAAGAAACCTCGCGTCGCCAAACGGATTTGATCACATCTCTTCAGAGATATGTGGGTGGCTCTTGTGAGTTGCAGGCTACATACAGTATGTAGGTAATAAGAAAGCCTAGCTGGGCGTTGTTGATGAAGGTTGGAAGAGGTTGCGCTAGAGCGACAGACAAACGTCTTCATATGACGACACTTCAATGCAGGATGCAATAAATATTTATTGTTCTGAAATAAATAATATATGACTCGTGAAAGCAACCTGTACACTCAACTAAGATGATCTATCACAGTCACCGGTCTATATAGAATGTTAATCCCATTTTCGGAGTGGGTTAAACATGTTGTAAAATTAACATAAAATCAATTTGAAAGATTAAATAGAGCTGAAATCGTACCCATAGAACAAGATACAGCACAACGAACACACAAATATTTTATATGAGAAAACCGTGAAACAATGATAACCGACGTTTTCTGAGAAGAACTCCAACTTGTAATGGAGTTTGATAAAAATGTCTCAATAAGACGCTACGTAACAAATGCGAGGTAATTCCCAGATAATTTCCCACCTAAATGGTTCGCTAACAACAGTCAGTCAGCCGCTAGCGATAAGTCGGCGACCTGTAATCAACCCGCTTCTCTATCGCGGATCTCATCATAAATAACCGTCGTTTAGCGAACTTAATCCCCGGTTAGCGACGCGCGACAGAGATCAATCAACGTCGCCGCCGCCAACTGCGCCGCAAGATGGCGCTCATCCGATTAAAACTTTCGTCAAAATTCATTTAGTAATGCTTCCAAATTGTGACGCAAATTTGTTGCTATGCCGGGACAAAGCCATCCTTGCTCCCTCGGGAATAACTTTGAAAAGCATGAAATTAAATATTTAAATTTTACTAGAATAAATACGTTAAAGGGAAAAACAGAAGGAAGCTAAGATAGGCCGGAGAGAAAGATGAAGGACGAGAATAGATTAAAATTCCATAGTAACTTGACAATTGAACATTTCACGAAGTTTCTGAGCGTTTTAGAGGTACTCAGTGAAATGCAAACAATTAGCTCATTATTCTGATATCCTGTAAAAATAATACTTCAAAAGCTCGGCCGGGAGAGGTTGGAATTCGTGTTGTACGAATAAATCAGTTGAAGCGGTTATTACTTTTGGACTATTCGGATACGTACAGAGTTAAAAATTGTATTTCTTGTAGCCGAAAGCTACGAAAACTGAATGCATTACTGCGCCATTTCCAAAACGGTCCGCCCTCACCTACATTTTCATATAGAGCCTATCCGAAAGGAGATCGTCGCGATTACGCCGCCACGACGTCCGCGATGTATCGTCCTAGCGCACGCCACATGACTTACCGCTCGCCGCTACACCAGTAGGTACACTAATTCACATAATAATGTACATTAGGGATATAAACGTCAGGTAAATTACATTATTTACGTGCACCTCACTGTATATTTGGGGTATGGACTAAGGCCAAAACCTGCGAAGCTCAAACTGTACACAGAAACAATGCTCTATTTCACAGTGTCAGATGTTTCCTTCACCACAAAAAGCACATCATTTCAGTAACTGACAAAAAAGTGAATTCAGTATATTAATATTTATTTCGGTGTGTCTTTTGTTTTTATTAACCGACTTAAAAAAAAGGAGGTTATCAATTCGACCCGTATTTATATAATATCGTTGGAATTTCACACTATTCGTATATTGTTAGTCTCTGTGGGCTTCTAAACAGGTGTGCCAAATTTCTTTAAGTGTATGTATGTATGTTTATTTGTCCACGCATTTCTCCGAAACTATTAATCGGATTGTGACCATTTATTTACTTAGGGAACAGTGCAAGTTTCATCAAAATTGGTTCAGTAGTTTTCAAGATATGGGCTGTAATTTCTGTCATTCTTTTTTATGTGATATTACTAAAAAGAGTGAAATACAAAACTGTTTAAAAAAACATTGAATCGACTTAAAAAAAACACTACTTACTAAAAAAAATATTGAATAATTGAGTTGAAGGCGGTACAAAAGCACACCAGAAAATGTGGGCATGTGGCGCCGAGCCACCCATAAGGTGTCTAGCGACGCCCATTGACATTCGGTCGCATGCGGGGGCTGCGAATGCCATGCCGGCCAGACAGGTCACGCCTCTCTTGAAGGACCCGAGACTATACACTTGGGGGGAAATATGTGGGCAGGGAGAGCGTTCCAGAGTTTACCGGTTCTGTGGAGGAAGGATGTGCAGAACCGATTGGAATCCGTGTGGCTAAGTGTGCCCATAAACATGCGAGGTGAGTAGGCAGGGGCTACGAATGTTATGCTGAGTTGACATATATAAATCTATTGAAACCCTAACTAGAACGTCATTGGGAGGCAATAAATTGGGATAGGGAGTTTACCCCACATTTCTTTAATTCAGTATTAATATAGGGTTAATGTCTATACAATTCCGACAGTGAACCTCCCGTCTCCGACGTCGGCGTGTCCGTTAGGTATTATGGTCGCTTATAACTTCAAATTTTGAATTGAGGTGGCCGACGTCCCGGCACAAAAGTTGGAGAATATTGTGTGGATAGCCAACGATCTGACCGCACGTAAGCGTAGCCATTCATGGCTTAATACTCGGGTCGGAGGCTTTCTGCGTTATCTCGGCTTAATTATCTAATAAATATTCATAAGCGAGAGCGGAAGTGACAAAAGTATCAGAAGATATTGTTCAAACATGCTATTGATGAACACGACAGCCAAGTAAATTGCTAAATTACTGTGCCCGTCAAATTACATACAATTAACGATCAATCGGGACTGAGCAGTGAACTTGAACACTCAATATTGATATTTAATAAAAAGAGAGGACATGTGCGAGTCGAACTCGCGCGGAGAGGATTCCGTACCATTCAGTTTTCTGTGAGAACTTTAAGACTTAAAATTTTCGTTTAGGTTTTCCTGTAAACTAAAAGAGAGGCCCTATATTCCCTATATTTGTTTAATTTTAGACTCGGTAGTTTCGGTGATAAGCGGTGGGATGCTCGCTTTTCGCATATTTTCCAACGACATTCTACTTTCTATTTATTTTATATACTTACTATTTACTTATTATATACTTTCTATTTCTATATAGATACTTTTTATTTCGGTGTCATTTTCTTGAATATTTTTTAAACTATACATTTTAAAATTCTTAAAAATATATATTTGTATTCCTTATTACGAGCCCTTTACATTGAGACGTCACATGAAACACTTGAAAAAAAAATTACTTTCTAATTTGTCCCCTAAATCGTTTATTTAGCTATACGTCATTGACTGGGGTCATCAAACTCTTTATACGTACAAACGACAAACGAACGTACTGTGACAAACGAACATTTGTACCGTGTGGGGTCGGTACTTAAAAAGAATAGCCCCACTGCATCTCTCCCCGTCGCATGTCGTAAGAGTCGACTAAGGGACAAGAAAATTGGTCAGCCTCGGTAGCTCAGTGGCGCGGTTGGTTAGTCAACTGTTATTAAGCAACGCTGAGCGCGGTCAGTGATTGGATGGGTGACCGCTCGACCGTTGGAGGCTGACCGTGGTTCGGATTCCACGTTAAACTGTAGGTCCCTTCCCTTCTTACCTTACTAGGTGGTAGGGTTTATCCCGGCCGGGTTGGTACCACCGCACTGAACGAAACGTCGGTCGAAACGGCTATGTAAATAGTTCGTGTTTTCCGTCCAGTTTAGTGTAGCCGACATGAAATGAAGGGAAGCACTGACATGGCACCTAGTTCACCCTGTGTTATGGGCTGACATCACGGATGTTGTAGGTGATGTAGCCAACCGTGTCAGCATCCATAAAAAAAAAAAAAATAAAAAAAAAGACAGACAGACAGACACAACAGTGGTTCTATAAGGTGCAGTTTTTTCCTATTTTAAGGCACGGAACCCTAAAAATAGCAAGAATAGAATAATTTTTAAGTAGTCAAATGAAACTATTTTAAACGGTTGATTTTTAGCTAATTTGAATGTTTCTGGAATTATGTCCAAAATTATGTCACGGACACAAGTTTTACAGAAAACCTCAGTAATATTCACAAAAAATATAGATTCGAAAAATTTCAAGATTGCCGAAAAACTATTCCAAGAAATTATCCCGAAACTAAGCCAACGAAATTTTCTTTTATATTTTCCATTTAGAAGTAATAAAGAAGACAAAATATTTCCCGCGTTACCTGAAAAATGTCCCCGTCTAGTACTAAAGCAGAAGTGGAAAACATTTATGTCAGAGCTCACGCCACTACGCGCTACGCATAGTAGTACGGTATCTATCTCGTGGTGTTCTATTCCAAATACTACAGTCACGATCGAATAAAATCGAAAAGAGTCACAAAATTGTTTTCAACTGCATGATTCAGATTCAGATATTTATTTCGCCATAAAGAACACACAACAATAACAATATTTCAATGAGATATATGCATATTCAGTATGGTTCGTCATGATTTTTTTGTCATGTCCCGGATAAACCTTTTATAAAATTAAATAGTCCATAGTTGCATCAGCATACACCCAGTGAACCAGTGGTTCCGTACGGCTGAAGACCGGGAGGACTGGAGAAAAATTTGATGCATAAAGGCTGACTGAATGACATAGTTTTTTTTTTACATTTTAAGAAAGTGCCACGTGTGGCACTGATACACCCATAAGGTGTCTAACGACGTCGGGAATGCCACGCTGGGTTGCCAGGTATCTATTCACCCCCTCTTGAAGAAGCCGATACTGTGTCTAATTGAGGTTGAATATGTACCTACAGCTCCCGGTATCTTCAAGAAAAACATTGCGAGAAAAAATAATTTGGAATGCCAAGTGTAATTGTGTTTCGATGGACGTCAATAAAATTAAATCTGCAATAAATTCGCCTTCTACAATACAGCACCTCATACAAACCTAACACAACACTTCACACAGGATAGGACCCGAGCCAAGTGAAAATTACTTAATTATTCAAATGTCACAAATAACCGATAAATGGCGTCCATTCTGTGATACCCCACATATTATGGTAATTGTTTACGTGTTCATATACATGCGTCACGCGATATCTTTCCTGTTTTTGGGCGACTTATTTATTTTGATCGTTTTATGGCACGAGTCTTATGGTTTTCATTTGGGCTCGCTGTCTTGATGAAGATTCATTCATCTCTCCGAAATAGCCTGTGGACATGTTGGTAAATCAATTACGTGACAGACGAGGATACAGGTTGATCGTCAGCCTCGATAGCTCAGGGGTGCAGACAGTCGACTGTTGCTATTGATTGTTAAGCAACGCTGGGCGCGGTCAGTTCTTGGATGGGTGACCGCTCGACCGTTGGAGGCTGACCGTGGTTCGGATTCCACGTAAAACTGTAGGTCCCTTCCCTTCCTACCTTACTCGGTACCCCGCCCGGGTTGTTACCACCGCACTGAATGAAACGTCGCACTAAGGGGTATTTGATCGATCTAGGTGGCCAATATTATTTATGCAGTTAAACTATTACAGAATGTGTTTTTCAATTATGGGCTGGTGTTAAAATAATTATAAAAATAATTGGTAAAGAAAACATTATGAAATATAAGACAAAGAAAATAGGCATTGGTAAAATATTCTTACAAACAATATAATTATTCGAAATATACCTGTGTATGTGTGTAGTATATGTATGTAGGGTGTCACAGCTCTTCACCAGAGTGGTCTTGATCCGAAGACTGTTTTGATTCATCTGAGGACCTTTCCGCTTCATCAAGGTGTTGTAGGATGTGCGAATTTTCATTTGCTAATTTTGATTCCCTGACCCTTTTGTTTTTAGCTGCGGATTCACAATCCGCACGAATCCGCAGCGGTTTCTTACAACATCCTTTAGTATAAACCGCCATCTTTATTTTCTAGTATAAAATGTTGCCGGGACGAACCCTGAAGTACAACAAATACCTTCGAGTTTGTATAAATTGGCTTTAAAATCTAACTCAAATACACACTCTGCAAAAATATTTAACTAAAATAGAAAATATAACAGTTACAAAGCATAACATTGAAAACAAATGGACAATTACCCGCTTCAACACAATCCATAGCGATTCACTTTCAGCAATGACTGCTAAATTAAATTTAAGCACTCGAAAGTACGTATGCGTGAAAATCATCGAGAAACAATATTTGCGCGCACGGCGATCATCAAGTTCGGGCTGATCGGATACAGGCGGGCGACGGCGGAGGGGCAAGGTAAGGGTGGGCGAGTGTCGGCTGACTATCTCGGCGTGTCGTCGCCGCAGCGGGCGACCCGCCACGCGAATACACTATACAAGTACGGTGCGGGTGCGAGGGAGAACACTGACGAACCGCTGCGGCGGCGACACGCCAAGATCCGCCCCGCGCATTATACTCAACTTTCCTAGGCAGCTATTGTTGTCTATGTCGAGTTAGTTTTACAAAATCGACTTATGGCCGGCTAGATTGATCAAATACCAGTCCGTGCGTCGGTCGAAACGGCTATGTATATACTTGTGTTTTCCGTCCAGTTCAGTGTAACCGGCACGATCGAAGGGAAGCACTGACATGGCACCTAGTTCACCCGGTGTTATGGGCTGACATCACGGACGTTGTAGGTGATGTAGCCAAAGGTGTCAGTTTCCGTAAAATAAAATTGTTACCATGCCGGGCATTTCGGGGTTTTAATCCGAATCGAAAACTAAAAAAAGCGGTAAGTGCGAGCGAACTAGCATGGAGAGGGCTCCGTGCCATTCCGTTTGCCATGAGAACTTTAAGACTTAGCATTTTTTAAGAGGAGGTTTTACTGTAAACTATAAGAGCGGCCCTATACACCCAATTTTTTTTCAAAATTTTACACTGATTCGTTTCGGAGATATGCTCGATTTTTGTAATTTTTTTTTTTATATCTTTTAAACTATGCAATTTAAAATTATTAAAAAAGTATATTTGTATTTCTTAAAACGAATAATTTTCATCGAAATGCCACATGACATGATGCACTTAAAAATATTGCTTTTACTTTCACATTTGTCCCCCAAAATTTACGCTATACGTCCGTGATTAAATCGTCGAACTCTATACATCTACCAAATTTAAACTTTTTTTCGTCCTGTAGATTCAGAGAAAATAAGCTGTGACAGACGGACAGACAGACAGACACGAGAGTGATCCTATAAGGGTTCAGTGTTTTTTCTTATTTTTTCTTATTTGAGGTACGGAACCTTAAAAAGGTCTGTCTTCATGCAAAATGTATTATCCTTCACTTCACGAAAAAGAAAGTTAGCAGGCAGTTGGATTATAAATACCTACTACACAAAATGTGCATTTTGAAACACGAGTTTATTTTATACTGGGGCGAACTTTTACCATTCAGCAAGAAGAATAATCCTTTTCATTGTTTTCTCTACTTTGAATGATCTGCGAACAGGGCTGGCGTTTTCGACGAGTTGAACAAGTAGAATTCAGAGGTCACCAATCGGAAGCAATACTTTTGCTGTAGCTTTTCGGCCTGTCACTTATTATTTTAGATTTAGTAAGAATGTTTCAACTGTTCAAATATATACAAACACAACACATACTCACACGCACATGCTGCGATCAACGGCCGTCTTCTCCCAGCCGGCCGCCCCTTTCTTGCTTTGTCCTCGCATGACTGTTCATCATGTTAGCTTTAATTTTGACGAAAATTTTTTATCTCATTTGAAAAATAAAAATAATTTTTAGGACAAATATCAAATATTCTGTCCGTATTACCGATGATATTAATACATGAAATGGTCCAGCTATTAACCACCAGCTCTAGTTTATAATATAAATCTCCCTTACCATCTCTGGTAATATCACCAAGTCCTAGAGTAGTGAATTGGGGACAAGTAAGCGGGGCGCCACCTACATAGTTACAGGTCTCCGACAGCCCTGCGAACTCGTCTTTATCGTCCAAGTCACATCCATTCCCACTTAATTCAGCAGGAGATAAAAGAAACAGCACAATAGCGGAGTGGTCACGCAATCCTTTTGTAGGGCCCACTCTTCCGATTAAGATTTCAACGGGGACAAAACAATTTGAATGGTAAAGAGATTCCCGAAGCTCGGCGCGAAGGATTTATGCCTTTGTAAAACGATCCCCGCGAGGCTTGCGCTCAAAATTTCGCCGAAAAGTTTCCAGGGGTGTTGTTCTTTAATTATTAGAGTAGGCAGTTGTTTTATTGTTAATGACGTGCTTCGCCGAAATTTGGGTTAGCTGCAAATCGGAGAACATTTGAAATTATGATATGAATAGTGGATATATTCGTTGTATAGTTTCGCCAGATAAAAAACCTGTAATAGACTACGTTCTCTTGACTATAACCTCGTCTCGTGTTATTGAATAGAATGAGCACGTAATAGGCAACTTTAACTGACAGGCCCATCTGTGATTAAAGTCAGTCGAAAATTTGCAAATAAACTTTTCAGCCCATATAAATTTAAATATGGACATTGGGTACCTGTGAGTTTAACACTGCAAGAGTCACAAGAGGCAAAAACCTGTAAACAAGCTATTTGAAAGTACTAAAGCGTTTACAGAAAACCAATAAGCTGAAAATTATATAACAAAAAATGTGTACAAGATTGCACCACGACGGCAGGGCGGCCGCGCGGAGGCGTCGCTGTTCAAGTTTTTCTCCCTATTACGTAATGGAATGAAGCACGTCCATCAGATAGTGAAATCTTTTAATTGGGTGAAGCGAATGCGATGGAGGGATAACAGATAACGTGATGTGTACCGCAGCGGAGCGCGTAATTTTGTACAACCCTTTTGTTACGTGCCCTGAAAGGAAGCCACTTTTAATTTCAGTTGCCATTTTAATTGTATCCCACATTTTAACGTTTCGAGTATTGTTAGATCGGAGGACAGCCGCATCAATTGTCTGTTGTTTGGATTTTTTTTTACGATGCTAGGAGAAAATATGGTTAAGACGTATTTGTTCTGACAGCCTTAAGCAGGAAGCTGTAAAATTCTTACTTATCTGCTAGCTTCATAATATGATGGATGAGATAGAGATTTAGTGCAATAAGGTGAATGTTCGAGTATTTAGCGAAGCTAAGCTGAGCAAAAACATTATGGTTGGTGTCAATGTTCAATGTGGCGACGACGTTAACTCAAATTGTTACATAATACTTCATGCACATCGTGTAGATAGTCATTACATAACTCCAAAACTGTTTAACAGCTACGCTATAAACACTACAATGCAACGCAATGTTTCGTCATTGTAACTTTTTTTATCAATTGCAACGTCTGCAAGCTCAACTTTCTAGAGAAAATGATGAGTGGCTCCAGAGCTATGCAACAGGGAACAGAACCACAAGTTTTGGTCGGCAAGTAAAGAGCCCGTGCCTCCCCCGCGCCGGCTCCGCACCGCGCCGCTACCGTCGCGGCGTCGCGCAAGTAAACAATGCGAACACCAAGTATAAATCACTTGTGTTTGTTCTTAGACATTAAAACTTCTGCTAGCGAGCTTGCTTCTTGAGTGCGCTGAGACAATAGTGCGAGCGAGCGAACCGTTGAAGAATTTTTTAAGAAGTTTGCAAAATAAGGATAGGAATGAACAAGTTCTTAGTCGCAACTTAAGTGCGGCAAAATATTACATTTTACTCCAGAGCTTTTAATATTTACTCGCAAATCTTCGCTAAAGTAAGGATGACATAACAGAAACACAAGAGCAAGATGCGACACGATTATGAGCGATATTTTTTAATGTATACCTAATAATTTGATATTTACTGTAAGGACATAGTAAAACATTAATAAACCTAAAAATAAATTGCAGATATGTACTTACAACCACACCAATTAGTATTGCATTGTTACCCGCCCACCTTTCACGAGAACTTCCGCGTTCAATCTGTTGCAAGGCCCCGACCCGTCATCAACCAACCAGCAATCCGAGGCATAGACAAAAACCTCAACTAACCCCACTTCTAAATAATTTAGCTTCAACAACTTAAGTTTATTCTCGCCAGAGTGCCAACGCGCGAAACTTAGGTCATAAAGCAAGCAGCCCGGAGACAAACTCAACAAACATTTTTCATTAAACAAAAGTAGCGTTCCACTTTAATTTCCTCGGCAGTCATAAACAATTATAACCGGTTATAACCAGAACACGCCGCCGAAGGAGCACGGCAACGAAAGAAAATGGCGGCCGAAGAAAGATGGCTTCTCTTAATTTTCACGCCACTTGTTGCGGGTATGAGTTAAGAGTTGCATGCTGCGGGCTTTTATTAAATTGAATCATGAGAATTGCTTTCAAGGGAGTTCGCGAAACACGGGGTGCGATCGGGGAGGAGTTATTGTATTACTTACTAAAGTCCCAGATACTTTAAAAGTTAATTGGGTCAATTTTCATCACGACATTGTTAAGAGTTTGGCGTCACTTGTAGCGTTTGGTAGCGCGATATTACACCTAATTGAATATTGACTTTTGCAACTGGTCTAAATCATTGGACGGTTGGTCGGTAAAAGTGCTGAAATGCGATCAACCCTTTTCCATGTGTGCCAAAACTCCAACGGCGAAAATTTAATAGCATAGAGCAATTGAATAAGCCGCTTGGAAAGGCCCGACGTACGTTGAAGTGACCACTAAGATATAACGAGGTTCAATAGGTTGAGCTTTGCGCCACATATGCTGCGCCCGCATGGTTAATTTTCAACATATTTTCCTCCTCGCTCAGCCTCGTATGAATGTGGCAGTATGGGCTCCAATGCGCTGCAATAAACGATGGGATCGGAATGGATATTGGTTTTTTAACTGCAGCGCCAGAGCGCGGTTGTCATAAAGAACGGGCTTAAATTGGTCCAATGTTCTGTTTTATTGAAGTCCTGTTCCGAGTCGCAAATGAAAACTGCTCGCAATAGCTTCCGATCATAAAATACGGAATTATCGCCGGCGACAGGAATGGTTGTACGAGGATATCTTGTGAAAATATCCGGTTTTAATGCTTTTCGAAGCTCCCAAGATAGTAAAGACTTTATAACGCGATTATCCCAGATGCGCTAAAATAATTTGCAATGTCATCTTTTCATTATGTAACATTTTCGGGAAATATATATTTATTGTTAAAGTGTGAGTACCGAAACTCGCGGTTAAGATGTATGAACATAGCTCGAGAGTGTCATTGTTACTTTAATTCAATATGCAACCTACTTCAAACCGAAAAGGAATGTTCTGTAAAGTAAACGTTTGTGTTATTTTTATTCTTGTAAAATATTGGTGGAGCAATAAATAATGTTCTATCATCTATCTATCTTTTTTCTACGACACCTACTCAGAAATATGTTTGGTAGATTTACCGAAATCAAATTAGAAACGCACAATGCGAGTCTTATATATTTTTAGCAAATTCATAAAACAAAAGGTTAATTGGCACGAATATTCTCAAAATATCCAACTCGTTCCCCCTTCAACGCCTAATTTACATATGCGCAAACCGCAGCAACGACTCACATTTTACAAGGCAGCCAAACGTAAGCAATAGCTGTTCATTAGGACTTTTTGCCAAAGTTCGCCCTTTTCCGCCTTGTCCTTGCCAGAATATTTAATGTCCAGCTCATTATTCATGTCCCTCTACTACTTTACTTTCAACACATAAGTGCTACTGCATCAATACAGGTACTGCGGTCAGACTTACCTAATTCATAATCAGGCTTTCGGCTTACAATATTCCTCTGTGTTTATCGGGCCTACGGTGAGGGGCCAGAGGGCGGGTCGCCTCGCCTCAGAATAAAATTTGATGATCCGTCGGAATTAATGTGGGTCCGTAATTTGGGTAGCACCGGATTTACGCTCAAATGTGACGTTTTTGTAACTAAGTCGCATTGTTTTGGAAGGATTTCGTAGGGCCTTTTGATGACCTATTATCCTGGAGACCGGGCGGAATGGCGTTACCCAGAGGCGACAATGTGGATAGTTTCAGATGATTATTTTGTTGACAGCGCAAAGTTTGCAATGAAGAGTTTTTGATGACCAAACTCAGTTTAACGACTTTCATTATGTGAACTTTGTGTTTACCTAAACACAAAGTTACAAGTTGCGCGTTACAATGCTATTTAGTATTTTGCCTATCAAAGCATTGTGCAGCAGCGAATAGAAGAAATAATATTTTGAAAATATGTGAACATGTTTGTTAAAGTTTTAAGCTCTACGACTATCTGACAAAACTTTACAAAGCACAGCAAACGTCACAAGGCAGCAGTGGTGGAGCAGATAGTGCCCATTACAATTATTACAAGCGACGACACTGCACAGCGCAGCGCCCGACAGTCGTTAGGAACACAACACACCGCCATGCAACATGTTCGTACCCAAGTACTGTCGGACGCCACAGCTCTACAGCGATTTCTTATCAACACCAGGTACCCAAGAGATTGTATTGTTGCACACATGCTCAGTGCATCTACCAAGGGCGACCCACCAATTGGAGAGCGCTTTTAGATTCCATAAAATGTACGAAAAAGAGTCTTGAAAGTTCAGTTTCAAACAGAGAAATAAATATTATGGATTTGGATTTTGAAACAAAACCAGGCAATTCATTCTTTAGGCGACCTCTTTTCAATAAATACAAATAGGCCAATAATATCACTGGGCAGTACCATAGACAGCACAGCTAAAGAATTTGCGACCGGGTTCGCCAGACCTTACCCACACTTCGGCTTGCCAGGTGCCCGAGATTTCCGGAATTGTTCCGGGCGAAGGATCATTTTGTACCGGAGACTGCAATTTGTCCCGGAAAGAAAAAAAATATGTATGTATGTACACACGACTTGACTTGACGTCGCGTCGCGCAAAGAAGTTGGCGCGGAGCGAAATTTGTCGTTGCCGATACGATATGTAATCCGAAATGTATGAGTATACATAATGAGTGTGTTGCTAGCTAAAGTTGTTCGCTATAGAAAAACGCTAAAAGTTCGCCATAAAAATTATAACAGAAAAATATTGGTCTTTTATTTATCCACTTTATTTATGAAGGACTGAAGGTAAAGGCTAACATCAGATCTGAGAAGCCTACCCACACTCGCCTTCTCATCCTTAAAGCAAACAACACTGAGCTCGCTACACCACGTGTCTCATTATCTGCGGAAGCCATGTTCGCGTTGTCCGCCCCCGACCCGCCCCCGCTCCCGCAATGGGTGGCAAAATGCTGAACGTCACGCCCGCAAGGAAAGTACGTCATTATGCTGTCGTCTCGAGTCGGACTTACTCAGTTGGCGGGTGTGCTGTTATTTCAGTACACACATACCTTTAAGTATGTATTTACCGGTTCTTAGCAGCCTGGAAATAAATGTTTCACTTGATTGCATTGTGAGTACGGGGCGAAAAATTATTTAAAGATTCTCTAGCACGCACCTTGCAGGAGTATTTTACGAGCATAAGACAAATCAGGCAGCAAAATTTTCTGTAAATTTGACACGTACATGGTTCCAGATTTTATGTTTATAAATATTAATACAACTAATATTAATTGGTACTCTCTTTCTATTGTACACGAACCACTACTTTAGAACAATGTTCTCGTATAGATGGACCTCTAGATCCATGAAGCTGGAATGATTTTACTCCATCCACATTTCTAGAAACTACTCGTAAACTCGTTAACAAAACTCATCAGGCTGCACCAGATTTGTGTGTTTATATCGCCATCTACCAGTAATCCCGTCATGGCGCATATCAGGAAATACTCGTATCTGCTAGATTCACGACCTGCCCGCATGAAAAACAACATTGAAAATAAACCTCTAGCCAGCTGCTGCGGCGTTATTACGCAGCAGTAGCTGGGAGGAGCTTGATTGCATTTTAACAGTGTTGTACATGGGGGAATATGCCACGACAGCAAAAAGTCTAAAAAAAAAATAACTGCGAAGGATGTCCGCTAATGACAGCGAAATACAGGAAATATAGCACTACTACGTGCCCATCGGGATAAGCTCTCCCCTGCTTCGTTCACTAGAATACCTGCCTTTACCGTATGTTCTAAATTAATATTAATCTTCGGAATGCGTTAAAATAAATCTTCGGAATGCAAGGCACTATATTAGCAGGTTCATTGTTTTAGTTGCGTGGACTAAAAATTTTTTAAAACTAGCAAGTATAAGATGGCAACCTGATGGTATTTACATATGTTCACAGATAAAAGGCGTGATCCGAGAAAAGGCGTGATCCCTCACGCCTTCTATCGGTGACCGGTCATAATTCTGTGGTTATAAAATGTTCGATCATTCGGTAGATGACGCTCTTCCGCATATTATGATGCTTATTGGGGACTCCCTTAATTTTTTACTTTTTTTTTTTTTATTATTTGTTTTGTTGCCGTACACATCCGCCATAATACCACATATACTGTACGTACGTGTACCTATTACGGTTTAAAAGATAAAAACCTCGGACGAACAGAAAAACAGACGGCGTAGGCTTTGTAAAAGGCTTACGTATGGGTACGGAACCTGAAAAGACTCGAATCTGAACACCAAAAACCATGACCAAAGACCATACAAAGCTTGTCAATTGAAATGGCAAAACGTTGTCCCCGTAATTAACGAGTATTTTATAGCACCGAAGATTTCATTCGGATTTCAAAAAGTTCCCTCCGGTACCATGGATGAAATGCAAAATGATTAATGTAATTTTCAGACAGAACAAAACACAACAATGAGTCGACATCGGGAGCTTGGAAGCCGTCTCCGTGCCACCGCAACCGTCGTCGTCGTCGGCAACATTGTCACCACAGTAGAAGTCGAATCGTCGACGAGTGCTGAAATGGCGGTAATTGTAGCGAAGCGAATGACAATAAAATTCCTCTAAATGAAAAATGAATACAAAACGTAACTTTTTTCTTCAGAATCGAACTCATAGCACGACCACCAGCGCACTGTTCCGATACTTAAGGTATGGGTGAACTTCTGGTTATTATAAATAAATACATTTTGTAAAGCAGTTAGTTTCTTATCTACGGCTCTTTATCTTGGCATTGAATTCCAAGATTAGCCATGCCCAATTCCAATGCACTTAACTGAGTACACAACACTAAAACCTCATGCTGATAGACCATTCCAAGGCAGAAAATTTAAATGTTCTCAAGTGGGTTATCCAGTTGATCGCCCTTCGTTAAATCTTCTATGAATTATCTAAAGAAATGTATTCGTAAGTACTAATACACTTTGAAAATATCTCGCAAGCTGTACGCAATGCAGCCAATGTTTATCCATTCCCACTGGATTCAAAGCTATCCTTCATGATCCGGCCGACTCAACGCGCACTTTTACAGGAGCGGAAAATCGGGTTTCCATTGTGCAATCGGCGACAATAGCCGGAGTCATTTCCAAATTGCTATCATTGAGGACCGCGGAACATTCAAAGAAATCTGGGTCAGCCTCTAGCGCTCGGGCCGATGACTCCTAGTGACGAAGGGTTGCGGAAAGCAGGCAGGAATTCGTCGAGGGAAGTGTGCAGAATGCCTATTATCCTTTATGTTTCTTGAGGGTTTTGTGTGGTTACTAAAGCGATAAATTTGCAATTTTTAACAAAACTGTTTGGTTGAGCTCTAGATATAAAAGTTTAGGAAATATTAACTCGTGAGTAAAAACATATTTCGCGAAAAATCTAGGCATACTCAATATAAGATGCATGTATACATACAACATGCAGGTTGAGATAAGATAAGCAGACTATTTCGTAAGTAAATAAATTGTCTAGTAACGTCCTAGTTAGAAATGAAAAGTCTAAGGCGTCCATAACTCCCCTGCAATGAAATAAAGATAAATCGTCAGCATCCTTAAGAAACGCGTCAAAATGTCACATTCATAACAAAACCCTATCAGTCATGCCGGAGAATATGTACGCTCGCTCTCGAGAGCCCCGTAAATATACCCAAACTCAATGATTCTCCATTTAAGAGCTCGGGTCGTCACTACGGCCGCCCTTCGATCAATGGCGCCAAATTGCTCGCAGGGCGGAAGTGACGAGAAGTGACAGGAGCCTCACCGGAAGTGTGCCCGGCGCCCGGCCCCCGCCCCACTCCCGCATCCGGCCGCCTAATGTGCGCATCGCTTCTTGTAAACAACTCCGTCATGGATTCTTTATGGAGGTGATGGATGCTGCAGATTGTGGTGACGTGGGGACGACCGCGCCGCGGCGCGGCGCCGGCGGCGGACGCGGCCAGAATGGCGGATAGGCTGTGACGAAATGGAATTTCGTCAATTGATAGGGGTTCGATTTTTTTTTTTTGAAGGCAAAGTAATGGATTATGCCCTAGATAAGTTAGTGGTTATCACGCCAGATCTTATAAGAAATGTGTGGGGTTCAAAAACCTTCTACCTATGGAATAAAATTACACGGGTGAATACGTGGCGAGACAAGTTCAATGGCGAAAACATACAACAATTAGTATTGTGCATAAATGCGTTTGCATGAATCAGTAGTATATCCGCCACGTCCAGGATAAGGGTGAGCGAGTTGAGAGTGTCGAGGCTCTTCCTTCTCACTGGGCTGACACGAACTTTTGCGCTTTCAAGCTGTGCATTCCTGCCGAGAAGGTGAAGACATTCCTTCGCAGTGAGTTTTGGCCCTCCGGTGTGGTGTTCCGGCGCTACAATCGCGACCTTCATCGTGAGGTCGCGCGCCATAAGTATGCTGAGCCCGCGCCGGAGCTGTCTACAACTGCCGTCCTGCACATTCAGGATACGCAACCCGCGCCGCCGCCGACGACGCCCGCGCCGCTGCCGACGCCCGCGCCGCTGCCGACGCACATTAGGCTGGATTTCGAGTTTCATAGACATTCAACAAATTTTTTTTACGTCCAGTTTTTTTATTGAAAATGTTTTGAAAGACCTACAGTATGCTTAAATATGTATAACGAGACTATATAAAAGGTCTACTACAAAGTTATGATTTTTTGTCGAAAAAACTGTATGGAAATTACATAAAAAAATGCAATATCTCCTAAATCGCTCGGTTGCGCGTTATTTCTTCGCACAGTGTGATTCCGCTATTATTTTTACTTATTTTGGCATACTTAGAATTTCGCGCACAACTGCGTTTTTTTTTTAAATAATTCAAGAAATTTTTTTTTATTCCGCATATCAACCGCTTGCTAAGAAACTGAATATTTTGATAACTATACTGTGCGTGAGTGATTTAAAGAAGCATGCAGTTTACAGTTCAGTAGGTATTTGCTATTTGTGTACCTATAGGTGTAGTGTAGCTCGCACGCGTTCACGCTCATGCTAAACTCATGCGTCCCGCGGGCGCAGCGCGGCCGCAAGCGTCCCTGCCTGCCTGCCTGCGCAGTGCGCAGTCTGGCCTGGCAGTGGGCCTCGCTAGGGCAGGACGTGTCATTCTTTGTACACTCCACACATCGAGCGTGCTAGTTTCGAATAGAGTTTAGACGTGTCATTCTTTGTACACTCCACACATCGAGCGTGCTAGTTTCGAATAGAGTTTAGACGTGTCATTCTTTGTACACTCCACACATCGAGCGTGCTAGTTTCGAATAGAGTTTAGACGTGTCATTCTTTGTACACTCCACACATCGACCGTGCTAGTTTCGAATAGAGTTTAGCGTAAACATTACACGTGCGTTAAAACACTAAGTTGTATGCTCTATGTCATATTACTTAAAAACAAAAGGAGCGAAGTATGAGTCGTGCCGAACTGTACTGTCTTTAGTAATTTCTTTGTTCTTTAGTGAAACTATAATTACGATTATTAAAAATATAAAACCGACTTCAAAAATGTATGAAATAAAAAAAAATTAACCCTAATTGTCCAGTAAAAATTGTCCAGAACTGGAGAACCTCTTTACTAGAAATACAAATAGTCATCTCCGAGGCCATAGCTTGAAGCTGAATGTCACTGTCAGCTCAACAAATCCGAGACGAAACTTCCTGTCAAATAGAGCAGTGGAAATGAGGAACAAACTGCCCGAAGATGTCGTACAATCACCCACCACCAATTCCTTTAAAAACAGGCTCGACAAACACCTAAAAAAACACCAAACTAAACTAACATCAAAAAAACAAAGCACCAGTGAACTTAGACATGAACACTAGCCTAGGCTGTTCGTTCATCAAATACAAATACAAAATCATTTATTATGAACAAATACAATTCAAATAAATAATCATCAATTCATCAAATAAATAAATATAAATAAATAAATAAAGATGAAGGCGGTGCAAAAGAAGGCTACACAAAATCACAAAAGGATCCACTCATGTTTTCTTTCATCCATAATTTTTGCTTGCTAACACCGCCTTCAACTCTAGGGTTCGATTTTTTTTTATTTCATAAATTTTTCAAGTCGGTTTTTATATTTTTTATAAATGGTTTTTTATTTCACAGTTTTTTTTAGTAATTTTTTGCTATTAGTGTACTCGGCGGAATCGCGTTTATTTCATTATTTTTAGTAATATTACAAAAAAGAATAATCGAAATCGGTTGAAGTGGTACAGAATTATTCGCCATGTGTCAAACTGCAAAATTTTGAGCGTGTTGCATTATATCGACGTGCTGAGGTATCGAGGTGCTTATTTTTTTATTGCTGAAAAAGTCCACATCAAAAGTTTTGCTGAAGGTAACCACAAACCATAGTTTTTTGTTGATTTTTCAAAAACCGCTAAATGAATTTCGATAAAATTTATATGGGACCACCTCTGAAGTATGACCTACTGAACAAAAAAATTATTTTCAAAATCGTCCCACAATTGACGTAGTAATCGCGTAACAAACATAAAAAAACATACAGTCGAATTGAGAACCTCCTCCTTTTGAAGTCGGTTGAAAAATTTAAAGCTTGACTACTAACTGGATTTGTTCATAATTATAAAAAATTCAGATAAGAAAAATGTTAATCTAAAATTTTTTTGAGGCAGTCGTATCCCGATATTCCCGATTGAACTACACCCTTTTTAATGAAGAAAGTTCGACCTTAAGGGAATTTTGTCAAAGTTTCACTGCTACTGCAATGAAGAGATGGCAAAATGCTCATCGAAAATTTTAAATCTTCAAAAAGGATTATGGAGACTGGCTTGAGGGAGATATTATTTGGCCATACTGCATTCGAGCTGATTCGTTAATGCCCCTATCTTCCTGGGCATTAAGGGGCATTATCGAATCAGCATTTTTCATAATTATGAACAAATCCAGGTTAGTAGTCAAGCTTTTCATTTTTCGTAATTAAAGTTTCACTAAAGAGCAGAGAAATTACTAAAGACAGTACAGTTCGGCACGACTCATACTTCGCTCCTTTTGTTTTTAAGTAATATGACATAGAGCATACAACTTAGTGTTTTAACGCACGTGTAATGTTTACGCTAAACTCTATTCGAAACTAGCACGGTCGATGTGTGGAGTGTACAAAGAATGACACGTCTAAACTCTATTCGAAACTAGCACGCTCGATGTGTGGAGTGTACAAAGAATGACACGTCTAAACTCTATTCGAAACTAGCACGCTCGATGTGTGGAGTGTACAAAGAATGACACGTCCTGCCCTAGCGAGGCCCACTGCCAGGCCAGACTAGTGTTGTAAAGGCAGAAAAATACCGACAAATACATTTTGAATAAAACGAAAAACACGGGGTTTTTCCGTTTCTTTCATGCATGATACCAATACTGGATGAAATTTTCGCCGCGATGAAAGCTCCGCCCCCTTTCCTGATTTAATTTCTCGAATGTTGATATTTTTTCGCCTGAATCTTATTACTAGACAAAATATAAGACACTCTTATTCTTAGACATTTTTCAATAAAATCCATATTTCCGGAGAAAAAAAAATCTAAATTTTTTTTTTCCAAAATTTTCTCGATTGCTGATGTTTTCTTGGCGGATTCTTATTTCTAAACGAAATATAAGACACTTTTATTCTTACACGTTTTTCACTTAAGTCGATATTTCCGGAGAGAAAAATAAAACAACTTATTTTTTCATATTTTCTCGAATGTTGATGTTTTTTCGCCTGAATTTATTTCTAGACGAAATACGAATCTGTAGTCAAAATTTAAAACAAGTGGCCGCCATTTTGAACTTTTTAGTTACTGGACTGATTGCTTTCAAAATCGATATCTGGGTGTCTGTGTGGGTTTTGATTACGAATCTGTAGTCAAAATTTAAAAGAAGAAGCCGCCATTTTGAACTTTTTAGTTACTGGACCGACTGCTTTCAAAATCTATATCTGGGTGTCTGTGTGGGCTCTGAATATGAATTTGTAGTAAAAAACTAAAAGGTTCAAAATGGCGGCCACTTTTTTTAAATTTTGACAACAGATTCGTATTCAGAGCCCACAGAAACACCCAAATATAGATTTTGAAAGCAATCGGTCCAGTAACTAAAAAGTTAAAAATGGCGGCCACTTTTTATAAATGTTGACAACAGATTCGTATTCAGGGTCCACACATACACCCAGATATCGATTTTGAAAGCAATCAGTCCAGTAACTAAAAAGTTCAAAATGGCGGCAACTTGTTTTAAATTTTGACTACAGATTCGTATTCAGAGCCCACACAGACACCCAGATAGCGATTTTGAAAGCAATTGGTCCAGTAACTAAAAAGTTCAAAATGGCGGCCACTTTTTTTAAATGATTCTGAAAATAATTTAAATGATTGAAACTACAGATTCGCATTTCATCTAGAAATAAGATTTAGGAGAAAAAACATCAACATTCGAGAAAATATGAAAAAATAGGTTGTTTTATTTTTCTCTCCGGAATTATCGACTTAAGGGAAAAACGTGTAAGAATAAAAGTGTCTTATATTTCGTTTAGAAATAAGAATCCGCCAAAAAAAATTTAGCAATCGAGAACATTTTGGAAAAAAAATATTTTAGATTTTTTTTTCTTCGGAAATATAGATTTTTTTCAAAAACGTGCAAGAATAAAAGTGTCTTATATTTCGTCTAGAAATAAGATTCAGGCGAAAAAATATCAACATTCGAGAAATTAAATCAGGAAAGGGGGCGGAGCTTTCCATACAAATGCTGTCCTTGGATAATTCAGAATCGCGGCGAGCAATAAATCGAGAACCAATGATGGTACGACAACAAATTAGGTCTTGTTTTGTAAGCAGTTCGATACACTCTTAGATTATTTTATCACATCTTCCCCTGTTTTCCTGTAAATTGAGTAGAAATAAAAATTTATGAAAAAAATTATATCTCCATAAGCGGCCACTCTAGAGAAAATCATCTACGAACAAAATAAGCTTGTATTTAGTCAATAAATACGATCCCGAAGAAAAATCCAGTCCCGGAAATTTCCCAGGAAATTTTCAGAATTCCCATACAAAGGTTTTAACAACTCCATATTATATCCTCTCGCGAACTTTACCTACTTTGGTACCAAATCAATCACTCTACCTAATTCCGATCCCTGATAATAAAACATACCTATTATGTGAAAATTTTCACGGGGTACCTACCTATTACGGTTCAAGAGATACAGCCCTCGGACAGACGGACAAACAGACAGACAGACAGACGGCGTAGGCTTAGTAATAGGGTACCGTACGACGGATACGGAAACCTATAAAACACAAATTAAAAGAAAGATTGCCCCTTACTAGGTGGTAGGCTCAAATTGTAGCCGACTGGGTTGGTAGTCGTGAGTGCTACAATACAAATACAAACGTGCTCGAACCGCCCGAACGTAAAGACAGACGAGAAACGAATGAAAAATAAAATTGCACTGTCGAACCGAACCTACGTAAAAAAAAATTCATTTTACGTAGGTTCAACAACGGCCGGCGTCAACGCTTCAAAAGTACAGCGAATTTTAGATCATCTTGTCTTAATTATTAGGTTCATCTTAGCTTGACGAAATGGACTTCTTGCTTCGTGCCTTCACAAGTAATTGCAATATGATTCTTAGATAGATATACATAGAACACAAAATTGCATGCTACGCGGCAGTCGGCACCGCTCTTGGGAAACAAAGAGCGGTGCCGACTGCCGCGTAGCAAAGAAAGCCGCGCTTCTTCAAAGGAAGCCGCGCGTCTTTAAAGAAAACCGCGCGTTAAGCCCATTCCTTTGTCGGCGTTTGTCGGCAAATCACGGTGCTGCCGTATTTTAGTACCTAAAACATTCATTTTAAGAGTCAAATTCAAGTGACATTAGAACTTTAGGTTTGTTGCACGCATGCATGCTATACAAGTTCAGAACAGAATATTAATGGAAACGATTGTTTTAAAGTTTAATAATGATTATTTGGTATATTATTTTTCTATGATTATTTTGAAATCGGAAATGTCATACATAATCATCTTCTTCTTTTACGCGACTTTAGTATTGATGGAAATGTGACAGCTAATCTGTCATCTCATCAGTCATCATCACTCATCACATAAATAAAGTTTAACTGGCATTAGTCAGCATCAGCACGGAAATCACACGCAGGCAGACCATCGATGATACCTATTTGAGTTAGGCAAGTAAGTAAATATGTTTTATGATTAGGTATGATATTATAAGATATTCCTATTTATTGAGTAGTTAACCAACCAATTTACTAAAAGGTAAACCATACCGTATAATTAAATGTTATGAAATTATGTTACGGCATAGATAAATAGTTGAATTAAAACAAAGAAGTATTGTGAGTACCTACATAATTTTTAAATGATAGGCTTCTCTGCGATAGAGCTGTTCGCGACTCTATTCCCTTTTCCTGTTGAATCTTTCCGTGTTTTACGGTGTTCGATGCGAACTTTGGTTACCTACTCACTTTTTGGTTTCAAGCAAAGAACAGGAATAAAATGCGAAAAGAGCAAGTATTTCATATGAAAATACGTTTCGTATTTTTCCGTTTTTCACGGTACCTAAGTCAAATAAATCCGTATCAAAGTGCAAAAAACGGCATCTTAACAACTCTAGGCCAGACTGCGCACTGCGCAGGCAGGCAGGCAGGGACGCTTGCGGCCGCGCTGCGCCCGCGGGACGCATGAGTTTAGCATGAGCGTGAACGCGTGCGAGCTACACTACACCTATAGGTACACAAATAGCAAATACCTACTGAACTGTAAACTGCATGCTTCTTTAAATCACTCACGCACAGTATAGTTATCAAAATATTCAGTTTCTTAGCAAGCGGTTGATATGCGGAATAAAAAAAATTTTCTTGAATTATTTAAAAAAAAAACGCAGTTGTGCGCGAAATTCTAAGTATGCCAAAATAAGTAAAAATAATAGCGGAATCACACTGTGCGAAGAAATAACGCGCAACCGAGCGATTTAGGAGATATTGCATTTTTTTATGAAATTTCCATACAGTTTTTTCGACAAAAAATCATAACTTTGTAGTAGACCTTTTATATAGTCTCGTTATACATATTTAAGCATACTGTAGGTCTTTCAAAACATTTTCAATAAAAAAACTGGACGTAAAAAAAAATGTGTTGAATGTCTATGAAACTCGAAATCCAGCCTAATGTGCGACGCCCGTGCCGCGGACGCAATCTGCGCCCACTCTACGCGCACCTGATCCACCGCGTCAGCAGTCTAATATGACGCATACGGGTCTCTATTGGGACCCGTACAGACACAAGTGGAGAAAAAGTAATTTTAGTTCTTAGGTTAAGACATTTAATATGTATTTACAATATGGCCCTAGTTGGCTGAAATAAAGAGATAAATAAATAAATAAATAAAAAAATATATTAGAGCTAGCACTGGTATTGTTTGTATACGAAATGCTGTTTCATTTGCTAGCACGTGGCTAAACTGAAAAGCTTGCAAATGTTTGCTGCGAGTAAGCTTTCAGTGAAATAGGTTCGGCCATTTCTATTGAGTATTATTTTATTCCGTACATTTTCTTCTCCACGCCTTCGATCGAACCTCCTTCGATGGCGAGTGAAATGTGTCGAAAATATCTTCTTGCACTCGGCTTATTTCGTTCGAAGTATCACTTTGTCGACAGGGCGTAGATTTTCATTGTTACTGTTGAATTGATTATTTCGTTAGACCTTCATGTCAATATACAAAACTAAAATGTTACAATAATATTATCTTAAAAAATCGTCTAAAATAATAGAAAGTTATTTTAACTTAATTGAAATGTTAAGAGATAAAAGATGATAATTGAACAGGGCCCTCTAATAACATCGCTTCATATTTCATTATTACGCAATGTTTAGACTGTGAACAGGAAACCTTAGAAGTTCGCGTATTTATTTGCCTTTAGATCTTGGCATCTTTCATCTCGTCCCGTCCCATTACGAAATTAATTAATTTTATATCATTTACGTTAGAGAGCATGGAAAAGGAAACATAATTTTTTTTTCCTCCCTTTTATTAGATGTTTCTTTCGTATTTATTGTCATTCTTTTAATAATACTGTGCATTAAATACCTCTGCATGTATACGTACATACTCGTACGTCCATATACAAACGTTATTCTTATTTCATGTTATATACATAGAACCATCTATACAAAACAAGCTTTGTAAATGAATCTTAGAATAAAAAGGCTCCTGTCGAGCCGGTCGCTGTGGCATTCGTAATCCATCACATGTCCATGGGCACCGTTAGGCACCTACTTGCCTGTGAAAGTACGCCACTTGCTTTCCATAAAAAAATGTATGGAAGAAACATTGCCATAGCCAAAATCGTCGTATGTTTTCTAATTTACTTTAGACATAGATAGATAGGTAAAGGGTTTGTTGAAGCAGTTCATCATCAATCGCCATTGGCTAGAAGAGTTGAAGCGAACGACTTGGCGCCACTAGATTCCACGGTACTCGAACAATTTATTAAAGACAAAACAGCCCTCGTCCTCTCGCCCGTTATCTATGCCTGACCCACCCGACAGGCATTGGGAATTTTTAGCAGTTAGCGAAAAGAAGGTTTTTAAAGCTATTTTTTTATTTTCTGTGCGGATCTGTAGAAGGTATTTATGGTCTGCGAAAACAACACTCGATCAGCCCCTCTGTTTTAGTCAGATAATTTGTAGTACCTATATAGTTTAAAATAAAATTCTAAAAGCTATAGAATGTGTTACATTGATTTGTACGTAACAATTAAACATTGTAAAGGTTGATTGGAAGAAGTGACTTGCAGTGGTAAGTCTGCTTTTGCGCACTCCTGTATTTCTTGTTTCCATTCGTATACCGCTCTTATTTCAATTGTGTGCATAAAGAGTTTCTATTCTGTTATATTCTATAGTTTTTGCAACTAAAATGAAAGATTCAAAATTCAGAACGTGCATCGCATAGCTGAAATCCTTATTTAGCGAAGAGCTCAAATAAACCAGCTATCTCAGATTATGCAAGGACGGCGCACATAAGCTATGCAATCTAAGGGACAAGCCCAAACCCATAAAAACAGCATCTGAACGCCATACTATCGCGAGTTTACTGTCCGGCTTATGGGAGGAATCTCGCCAGTAACGCATTTATGGGGTCTTATCAAATCGCATATTCAGAATAACATATTCGCGACCCGTGAAATATGATGCTCGGAATGTATACGAAAAATATCTACGCGTATGTAAATATTGTTTTGGAGTTCAGTTGAGTTTTGAGAGGACATTATGCATAAACCCTCCTCTTAAATGCATAAATAAACGCTTCGTAGCAGCGGTAGGACAAATATTGATTAAGAAAATAAATGTAATCTTGTCTGCGATTTTAATATAAATTCATGAAAAGGTGCAGCAAAAGCAGTGGTAATAAAAACAACTGAACTCAGCAAAACTACACACGAATATGAAAAGATTTTAAAAAACATATATTTAATTCTAATAAAGTTGTCAGTCTCGGTAGCACCGCGGTGCCATGGTTCGATCATGGTGTGATCATAAAATGAAGCACATCCTAACGCGGTCAGATCTTGGATGGATGACAATTCGACCGTTGAGGCTGGCAGTGGCGTGGCTGGGATTCTACGTAAAACTTTTGGTAAGGGATCTACTACCCTTACAGTCCGGAATGGTACCGTCGCACTAAATGAAAGGTCCGTCGAAGCGGGTATGTAAACAGGTCGTGTTTTCCATTCAGTTCAGTGTAGCCGGTACGACCAAAGGGAAGCACTGACATGGTACCTAGTTCAAGGAGTTATAGGTTGACATCAGGGGTGTAGCAGGTGAGGTAGGGCAACCATGTCAAGTTCCGTAAAAAACAAACAAACCACTTTACTGGCAACAATACAGTATGATCCACCATTCAACTTACGAGACCTTCAAATTTGTCCAAGATACTTCCACAAAGATAACCAACATGTACTCTAGAGTACACAAGCTTTATATGTAGAGACGAGACACACCGAACGAGGGATGTATTGTGCCTGGCCCCATATCTAGCTGTGCCATCTCCGCTATCGGCTAGCAGCGTCCGGGGGCGTCCGTCCATCTGTCCGTCAGCATGTCCGCTTCTCAAGCTACCCTCACTATAGCTACGTACCGTAATGTTGAGCATCGTATATATATATATATATATATAATTCTTCTGTAGACGGAAACACGCAGAGTGCGAAAGTTTGTTTACGTTCAGTTGAAAATCGTTGCGAATCACACAATTTGGTGGAAAAACAAGCGCAGACAATGAAGGAATTGGGGGAAAAACATCGAAAAGAGGGATATAGCAAAAATCAGTAGTAGTTCTAGTACTTCTAGCTCGATAAAGCCGAAGTGGTTTTTAGTTAATTTCAGCTATTACTGAGACTTCTAAAGCTCGGACAGCAGAAGAAGAGGATAAGTATTTTTGTTCAGTACCTTGCTATTTAAATTACATAATAACATGATTTAATGTTTTCAATTAATTAATGTTGACATGAACTTAACAAATATCTTCGTGATGGAAATATCAGATTTACGTTAAGATTTAAGTTATTTTAGCTGCTTTCTATTTGAAGTTCAATTTTCAAAAACGAACAATCGATTCAAAATTCCATTCCTGCATATAGAAGAACTTTAAATTAAAAAGTTCTAATTGGTTGTTGTGTAAATACTCGCAATCACGACTCCTCGTATGCAACTCGTAGATGCAAAGGTTTTTCGTTCCGGATAAAACTGATCCAAACATAGCAAAAAACGAAACATATTTTGTGGAGCACGAGGCACAACGAACGTGGACACGGCTCACGGTGATTCCGGGCCGGAGATCTCGCCTACAGATAGCAGTTGATTAATTAAAGCAATGTGTCGCCCGCACCGCGCGCCACCGCACCGCGCCGCCGCTGCGCTGGGGCCACCACCACTCGCTACATTTTTCACACGTCCATGACATTTCATTTTGGACACGAATTTTGAGAGTTTATCTTGAACGACCGAAAGTCTACGTATACGTACAGTACCCGGCCGGAATTTATGTACTTCGAGCTTTAGAAAGAGACAATCCGGTTGCATAGCGTCGTGCCTGTCACACAGAGATGTGCGAGTTCGCGCGACAGAGACGACGCTCTACAAACGGATTATCTGTTTCTAAAGCTCGATGCACATTATTTACTGGGTCCTGTACAAATACCCATATCTCAGCTATACCAATCAAAGGCTGTATGTAAATACAAATACCAATCAAAGGCTGCGACAGCATATAGAATCATGGTTCGACCACTTAACAGGTTCAGTCCGAGAATTTTTACCTGAAATGTATTGCATTCGATTTAACAGGAAATCATTCTTTTAAAAGCTTCACTCTCCCGATGCGTATAACGTTAAATTCTATTGAAATAGTGTAAAAGTTAAAACCTGCTCTGTAATTTTGGCCATTTCCCACCATTGCGCTGTTGCAATGTAAAGTAGCACTATTACCGTTGAAACAAAGTTCATATCTCAGTGGGTGTGTGGGTGAGGGGTATCAGAATATAACGAGTTCATATAGTTTGAAGTAGTCCGCTCGAACGGAGCTGAAGCGTTGTTTCGTTCCGGAATAAGTTAGAAGTACTTATTCGTGTACCGAGAGTGAAACGGTTTGATTATGCATAATGGCGCGAGGTATTGTTTCTTAGGTACGTGCAAGTGTGTGGTTATTTTCCTTAGTTTTCCTCTCGCAAGTTTCTCTTTGCTTCCGATCGCTGCCTTCATCGCCGCCGTCTGCTGCCAGCCGTTACCAAGTTTTGCATCCGATTAGATAGTGTATGCGCCTTTTTATCAACAGAAACATGCGTATATACATACATGTTTAATGCATTAAAGGTTATGTACGTGTCCATAACATATATGTTAAGTTTAAGATTTCCAGCCCCCTATAGTTAATTTACGAACAATTACTTTCCGCCAGTGATTGATTTTTTTGCAAATTAACTTGTTCCATGCCAACATGAGTTCTTTCAACTTTTAAGAAATTTTGTAATTCGTATTCGTAAAAAATTATCTATAAGAATTATAAAATACATACATACATACATACATATCGCACACGCTGAATCCCGACAATCGGGGTAAGCAGAGTAATCGGTGTTGTGCTGCAAGAACTCCGGTAAATTACAGAATAATAAAATATTCAGCTAAAGACATAAAATAATGTGAATGACCTCATAGTTTCATTCAGCTAAAACTAAAAGTTGGAACAATAAGCTTTACAATAATTAGGATGGCCGGCGAAGGAGCTTTTAGGCGCCATGCGCTTCTATTTCTGGCCGTCTCGGTCTTACGGTCTACGGATATTCCTGAGTATCCAATAAAACGCAAAAACATTGAAATATCCCGACCAGCGCGCTATTTCTTCGCACATCTTCTAAATTGTCTATGGCACATAAATCATGCATGTGGCAACATTCGGAAGCTCGCGTCGTGTCAACGTTCAAATATAGAACACCGCACGCCCCCCTTAGTACAGGCAGATACACGCTCGCTCCCTAATGTTAAGGTGGTAACAAGTATATATTTTTTTATAAATGTAACAAAAACGAAATTAGAAAGACAATTTTGTATCGGTAACTTCATGATGTATCTATCGGTATGACAAGATTTTTCGTCGCGTAAACCTGGAATAAGACTACAAATAAAACACTAATAAGGCTAAATAATGAAATGTGAGCAAGAAATTCTATTACTTATAATTTTTCACAGAAATCTACAATTACGAAATTTCTAAAAATATATGTTTTTTTTGACGGAGTGTGTCCTCGTTCTTACGGTGGACTTCGAATTATGACAGCTAGTGATGTATTTGTACAATTTGTCTCCGTTATAAACTCAACTGTCACTAATGTTTTGATATGGCAACCCTCCTCGCTTTGATGTTTCCGTACACTCACTTGTAATTTCATGGTTGGCCAGCTTGTGATTATAGCGAAACTAAACCAAGTGTTTCGTTGCTTTGAAGGCTTAGTTTATTATTTCAGTGGATAATATCCACAGTCACACAATCTGACGATAATATCGTCGTTCATTTTTTAATTGCAGACAAAATTTTAAGTAACACATTTTGATACCTACTTTTTATATTATGATCTTTAGTTTTCGCTATATAGTGCAAAGAAGATGTTTGGTAGTCTGTCTGTTCGATGACATATTACTAAACACCCATTGACGTTCTCTAGTATCAGTACCAACCAGTAGCCACTTTGGATCACAGTTTCCGATCTCAAGTGTTGAAAATTCAAACCTGCGATTGCGATGCGATGTCGCGCCGATGAACTAGCGTCGTTTGTCAAGACCTCGTGTGGCGCCATCCACCAAGTGCCGTTGTGCTCTCGCGTTTCAAAGAGCTCGTCGACTAGGATACGTGCTCTAATGATACGGAGCGTGCATTTGTCGAGCGAGCGCTTGCAAGGTGCAAGTCATCTGCAGGTGCGGTACAGCTCGTTCCCGCGCACACGATCCATCGCAATCTACATACATTGCATGATGAAATAGAGCTATTTGCGAGGGTTTAAAGTCGTGTAGATTCTTGCGGGATTTTCCGTTAGGTACTTTATCTTGCGATTGTCACGTGGGTTTAGGCATCGCCGCAAAATAGACTCAGGGGTTTTGGAATTACTTTATTACCTGGTTGCATAATTTTGTTTTATTCGTTCTAGCGATTAGTTTAATGTACTGTATAAAGTCAATACAATCCAAATTATCTAGCTATATAATTCTACTATGCAAACTATCCTGATATTTACAAGTACCTTGACTAAATACATACATAATAATGACACTGCATTCAGTAGGCCTATCAGTTGGTCCTAGAAAGTGCGAACATATGGCTATAGTCTTGTTAGGTTGATGGGCGTCCATTTAGATCCTTTGAACACTTGAAGGCGGCAAGCGCGGCAACAATGACAAGGTTATTAAGGATTTATATAAAATATAAAATATCATCTTTTAGACCGTATAATGCGCGGGGCGGATCTTGGCGTGTCGCCGCCGCAGCGGTTCGTCGGTGTTCTCCCTCGCACCCGCACCGTACTTGTATAGTTTATTCGCGTGGCGGGTCGCCCGCTGCGGCGACGACACGCCGAGATCCGTCCCGGGCACTATACCCACTATGCGATTACGACTATGTAACTACTCCTTGAAGGATCGCCACTTTCTGGCTGGTTCGTTTTGTTTGGTCTGCTCGGAGCTCGCTTGGGAGAAAATTGCTGTATTAGTTGACTTTTTTTTCCACTCTCGTTAACAACAAGTCTGTACGTTACAAAGTCCACATAGTAAAATTCAAGGCAACATAGGAGCTTTGGCATCTAAGTAGTAAGCTAAAGCATAAGCTACTAAATTGTAATTAAACACAGTCTAGGAAGTTATACGCCTCAATATTTACCCAGTGTGGTCGTCCAACACGTTCAATTAAGGAGATACACCCACGTAACCATGTCACAGTCCCACGTTCTACAGGCCCCTCAAAGCACTACGCTAAACGAACGAGCGTACGTGTGACAAGGTTCTACAGGTTTAACTTCTCTTTCAGAATAGAGAGACAGTTCAGGAACAGAGTTCGAAAACAGCCACGTCTGAAACCGGCACATGTAGGAGTATATGAACACGTTACATGTACCTACATACACACATACAGGAGCCTGAAAATTGCATTACACAACAATTAATACAAGAATAACACAATATTTACCAACCATTTACAATTTGACCTAAAATTAAGCAATAAAAAATTTTTAATTATTTTATTAATACAACATTAAAATCACAACTTAAAAAAAAAATTTCAAATCGGTTCACCCAGTCAAAAGTTCTGAAGTAATAAACATAAAAAAAAAATTTTAATTATAACAAAAAAAATACAGTCGAATTGAGAACCTCCTCCTTTTTTTGAAAAACACATAAGAATTGTAATATTGTAAAAACAAATATTTAAATGAAAAATTGTAGGTATCTAACCACCATCTAATAGACCGAACATTTCTGTCGAGCACTGATCGTTCGTCAGAGCTTCACGTTGAAATCTTGGGGCTAATGTGTCTCTTTGTTTTCTGTTTTGCTTCTAAAATCATTAAAATAATGCCTAAAGCTATAACTACCACTGAACCAGTAGCAAATGTTGACGATGCACCTACTACATATCGTGCAGTTTACTGCGCCGGGAGTCAGGAGCAGGGTAGGTTGGCTTGTTTGAGTTGAGTGTGGGTTGCAGCGCGGTTCACTCCGCGATGCAATTTAGCAGATATTACGTATGTAGGCAAGAGCCCTTCCACTTTATCTTGACGTCCCATTTAATGGCATTCTTATAGGAAATCGCTCATTTTGAACTCTATTTTCAATAGAGCGACGTGACATGGAAACTTAGTTGAAGTCTACAGTGGCGTTTGATGCTCAAAGTTTAGAGCTAAACTCGAGGCAGTGTTGTAAGTCAATACCGTATACAGGGTGTCACGAAAATGTTGTGAACATTCGATAGGGGTTGGTGTTTGAAAACTGAACAAGTTTACGAATTCGGTTACAACTCGACAATTCTAGTCAATAAAACTTTAAAAATTAGACTTAAATAACCACTTGATCACTTTTTAAAAATAGTATAATAAATAACCTTCAAAAACCAAAATTTTAAAACAATCCAATATAATAAAATGTATTTATCATTTATGTGTTTATTTGTGATGACAATAATTATTATCTCCCAATAACAAAACATATAATTGCCTCTGGATGTCGCGCTCTCCCCTTGAAACAAATGAGCAATACAATTTTAGATAAGTGGAATTGTATATCAATGCAACTGCGCCACATTGAAACAAATTAAACCAAGTCAGTCGACAAAATCATAAAATCGGTTACAAAATAGCCCGCCGCCGCCCAGGTAACGGGGCGACATAAAACTTGCAATGGCACCTCGCGCTTGCGCTCGTAAAACGTTTCAAACGTTTGAAAACGTTCTGGGACTGCCAGCTGTTTAAAATCTTTTGTGACATATTGACACTAGAATACTTACTAGTAGGAAATAAAACCAAGAAAATGTAATATCGAGTTAACAGTATTCACTCAACATTGTCATCCGTCCGGCCTTCAGTAATGGAGACTGGAGAAGCTATGTCCAGCAGTGGACGCTTACACGCTGACTGACTGACTCTATATTGATACATTTTGAATCGTGTTCCTATTATTGCGTTAGTTATGTCTGTATTTTGTTCTCTCGTTGATTTTGAACGTTTTACTCACCTCGATTTCAGACATATGTATGTTCAGTTATGTAAATACGGCCAGACAGCCCCCTGTCTGAAAATCTACGCAGCGGCAGAGCTTCTTCTCGGCCGCAGCATTAAGCTGAGACAGACGCCCATTTATCTCGAAATGTTTTGACATGACATTTATTACTGTGTCTGTATTAAGCACCGAGCATACCTACGGGAGTGGCAACCGTCGAGCGCTAATATATAGGAAAATTAGCCGCGTGTTAGAGCATTTGCACTAACATATAGCGCTGCTGCGGGATCGACCGTCAGTGCGCTCGCGACTTGGGAACGAAGAACACGTATATGTGCACTACGCAAAATGGCGATTTGTGCAGTTCGTGCGTGTCGAAAGAGCTCAAGATCATCAGGAATGACAAAAGATGGCGTAACCTTTCATAATTAGGTCATTTTAATGATAATACAATGCTTAAAGCGTGTAAAATACAAAAATTCCGCGAGTTAGGAGCACGACTGCGCGCCATACCGGGCGCGTACACATGATAGGCAAATTTGACAGACTGGAAAGAAATTTGAAATCAATTATTGTATATGGGTGTTGTTAGTTTTTTATGGCAATGACATGGATGAATTCAATTTATAATATGTATTGTTATTATTTCTTTAATATTACGTTTTCTATTTTTTATAATTATAAAACAAATATACCTATACAAAACTAATATATTGTATTATGTATTATATGTATTATATTATGTATATTATGTATCTTTATTTTCACATTTTTATCTTACAATATTTATATTTATTATGTATTATTATTATCAGTGATAGGAATAGGTAGGACTTATTTACCTAAACTTCGAGGAACAGAGTAAAAAATTGGAGACTTCCTTACGACAATATTTTCTTCCGGTTTAATAATATTCATGGTGTTATAATTTCGCGATTTTAAAAAAGTGGCCGCCATTTTGAACTTTTTAGTAACTGGACAGATTGCTTTCAAAATCGACATCTGGGTGTCAGTGTGGACTCTGAATACGAATCTGTAGTCAAATTTAAAAAAAGTAGCCGCCATTTTGAACTTTTTAGTTACTGAACCGATTGCTTTCAAAATCGATATCTGGGTGTCTATGTAGGCTCTGAATACGAATCCGTTGCCAAAATTTTAAAAAGTGACCGCCATTTTGAACTTTTTAGTTACTGGACTGATTACTTTCAAAATCGATATCTGGGTGTCTGTGTGGGCTCTGAATACGAATCTGTAGTCAAAATAAAAAAAAAAGTGGCTGCCATTTTGAACTTTTTAGTTACTGGACCGATTGCTTTCAAAATCGATATCTGGGTGTATGTGTGGGCTCTGAATACGAATCTGTAGTAAAAATTAAAAAAAGTGGCCGCCATTTTGAACTTTTTAGTTACTGGACCGATTGCTTTCAAAATCGATATCTGGGTGTCTGTGTGGGCTCTGAATACGAATCTGTAATCAAAATTAAAAAAAGTGGCCGCCATTTTGAACTTTTTAGTTACTGGACCGATTGCTTTCAAAATCGATATCTGGGTGTATGTGGGGGCTCTGAATACGAATCTGTAGTAAAAATTTAAAAAAAGTGGCCGCCATTTTGAACTTTTTAGTTACTGGACCGATTGCTTTCAAAATCGATATCATATTTTTTATGTTAACTACATATTGTTATTCAGAGCCCACACAGACATGTAGATATGGGTTTTGAAAGTAATCAGTCCAGTAACTAAAAAGTTCAAAATGGCGACCACTTTTTTAAGATTTTGACAACGGATTCGTATTCAGAGCCCACACAGACAAACAAATGTCGATTTTAAAAGCAATCGGTCCATTAACTAAAAAGTTCAAAATGGCGGTCACTTTTTTTAAATTTTGACAACGGATTCGTATTCAGAGCCCACACAGACACCCAGATATCGATTTTGAAAGCAATCGGCCCAGTAACTAATAAGTTCAAAATGGCGGCCACTTTTTTTAAATTTTGACAAGGGATTCGTATTCAGAGCCCACACAGACACCCAGATATCGATTTTGAAAGCAATCGGTCCAGTAACTAAAAAGTTCAAAATGGCGGCCACTTTTTTAAATGTTTACTACAGATTCGTATTCAGAGCCCACACATACACCCAGATATCGATTTTGAAAGCAATCGGTCCAGTAACTAAAAAGTTCAAAATGGCGGCCACTTTTTTTAAATTTTGACAACGGATTCGTATTCAGAGCCCACACAGACACCCAGATATCGATTTTGAAAGCAATCGGTCCAGTAACTAAAAAGTTCAAAATGGCGGCCACTTTTTTTAAATGTTTACTACAGATTCGTATTCAGAGCCCACACATACACCCAGATATGGATTTTGAAAGCAATCGGTCCAGTAACTAAAAAGTTCAAAATGGCGGTCACTTTTTAAATTTTGACAACGGATTCGTATTCAGAGCCTACATAGACACCCAGATATCGATTTTGAAAGAAATCGGTCCAGTAACTAAAAAGTTCAAAATGGCGGCCACTTCTTTTTTATTTTGACTACAGATTCGTATTCTGAGTCCACACAGACACCTAGATATCGATTTTGAAAGCAATCGGTCCAGTAACTAAAAAGTTCAAAATGGCGGCTACTTTTTTTAAATTTTGACTATAGATTCATATCCAGAGTCCACACAGACGCCCATATATCGATTTTGAAAGAAATCGGTCCAGTAACTAAAAAGTTCAAAATAGCGGCCACTTTTTAAAATTTTTACTACAGATTCGTATTCAGAGCCCACACTGACACCCAGATATCGATTTTGAAAGCAATCGGTCCAGTAACTAAAAAGTTCAAAATGGTGGCCACTTTTTTCAAATCGCGAAATTAAAACACCATGAATATTATTAAACCGGAAAAAAAAATTGTCTTAAGGAAGTCTCCAATCTTTTACTCTGTTCCTCGAAATTTAGGTAAATAAGCCCTACTTATTCCTATCACTGATTATTAGTACAACTTTTCAAAAATATTAAAACAACAGTCTTGTTTAATTTTTCAATATTTTTTTTGGATTAAAACAATAATATTCGTTCAGTAAAAACTATTTGAAATAATATTACAAATAACAATTTCAAAATTCACAAATATACCGCACCATCATTGTCCGCCAGACTGGCATTCGTAGTGATCCCGTCAAGTTGCCGTCAAGCAAGGCTTCCGATTGGTCGGACGGTCGGCTCTTACTACCAGATACCCGAGCCAAGCCAGCGATAACAAACCTGTCGCTCGCCTTGCTCGCTCTGTCTCTCTCCGTATCGCGGGGCGCGATATGGGTAACGGAGATAGACAAGTCACGTCATAAAAGATTAAATTGCGATTTCGATTTTCGTAGTAGTAGGGATTTTTGGCTAGCCGTGCTCCGATACAAACGCAGTAGCGTTGCGTCTCCCGTAGGTATTCTCCTTGGTATTAAGTATTATGAGGATAAATAAAACCATTTCACTTAATTTCATTTCAATCAAGTTAAGTGTATTTTCGGCATAAACATGAGCTATTCCGTTCAACCATGTAGAACTTCATGCCTCGGACACCTTTGTAAATGGGCCGACAATATGAATCTACACGTTGAACTAATCAAACGTGTCAGGGCTCACAGAAACATCTATAGGATTAAACCTTTAGGTTCAAGTACACCATAGTGTAGAAACTGTGAGAGAAGCACACTTTAAACATTTACCGAAACCACAGTTTCTGTGGCCCCAACCAGGCCCAAACAACAAAACAGAAAGAAAGAATGAGATATACATATTCGCATTGTTTTTATTTTCAAACATGCCGAATTTCTCCAAACGAGAAGTCAGAGTCACCTACTTACCTACATAAAGTTACGTTCACACAGAACGCGGACGTAGGCCCCGGAGCAAAAACTCGCCAAGTGACATGGAGGCGCGACACGGTGGCGCATTAACCCCGGCGATAAATCAAAACTCTGCTTCACCGCACAGATTATTGTTGAGAGCGACCCCCGCGCTCCCCGCACCCGCCGCAGACGCCCGGCCCTTACCGCAGGCGGGGGCGGGGGCCTGCCTGAATGATGCCCCCGCCGCCGCCGCCACCATCCCACGTGGCAGCCGAGAAACAATTAGCCAGTGGACCACGCTTCCTTATGTTTTTATTATATTTCGATAAATATGTATCGCCTTCGGCATTTCTTTTCCAACTAGGAGCAGTTATAGTATAATCGCTAACAAAGCTCGCACACCCTAACCTAACACAAACATTTGTAACGCGGTTCAACCCGGTTTCAGGTTCGAATCCTAGTCAGGGCGCATTTTTTCTCTTCATTTTCGGATTTGCATTTATCTAATGAAGAAAATATGTTTGATATTTTATTGTTTTATCTCTTTATATATATTTACCTATTAAGTGCATATATTTAATTGTTAATCTAGTTACATACTCGTATACAATATATGTATTGTAAAAAGAGAAACTTTTTTATTTGCTAAATAGTATTTTTTTTTATTTTAAGTGTATAAATGTTTGCAAATATGTAGCTTTTAAGTTTCTGAATAAAAAACAATGAACCTACCTACATTAGTCTATCAATCAATAAAATTGCACGACACCTTTACCTATTTCTAGGTGATCTGGAAGACTGCCTCGATCGAACGACCGGACCGCAAAGAGCAGGTAGAAACAGCCACGTAAAGTAATTTCTGACCTTGTGTCTTTGTGATCCATATTCGACTGCAAGCGGCATGTAAAAACATTCCAACGTAACAGACAAGCAATGCTCGAAATAACACCGATAAGAAATAGTCTGGAACGAGATTGCACTGTCCAAATTATTCAGCATCGCGGCATCAGAAACGGCATTATCCACAGCATATTGCCACCTCGCCACGCCCGCGCCCCCTGCAGCTTGCTAACCACGTTCAGGGGTGACCTGGTAGCCTCAGGCTAAACGCGCAGTGCGGGGAAGGAGGAGGCGGGGGCGCAGGGGGAAGGAAGTCGACCGCAAAACCTGAGGGCCCTATTTACTTACAGCCAGGGACTAATAAATGAACCAGGTAAATATTAGAGATGGAAACGCAAAAATCTTCTCTGGCAACACATATGATATTACGTCCTCCCTGTATGGTGATTGATGAGAAAAGGTCGACTAGTACTTACACAGAATGAACTTACAAAACAAGTACAGGTAAAGGATGACAATATCCGACTTTTTTTATGAAATCCGGTATGGGTGGGCGAGTCAGAGAGGCCAGAGCACATGCTCCGACCAGCCAATATCACCTCCGAAAAGGTTCCATACCGGAGAATTCCATTAGGATTGCTGACTACTAGAGGATAACACAGCTGAGGCTGCTAGCGGCCGTCTTACGTTCAGTACGGTGGTGCCAACCCAGTCGGCTACAATTTCAGCCCATTTAGTCAACTTGAGATTCAACATTGAATCTTACGTAGCAAGGAAACGCAGAAGATTGCGTCATACCTACTATAGAAGGTGCAACTGTTCGTATTTTTAGAGAGAATACGTGTAACGCGCCGGCGGCGCCGGCGGCTAAATCAAGCCGGAGTTCCAGGTTCGAGTATCCAATTGAATCCAAAGTTCCATTGCTTTGAATTAGGCTGGTATGAATTTATGACGCGATCTGGTGCGCAGCGAGGCAATCCCCGACGCACCGAAGTAGTCAATATTACACACCGGGTGGCTATGCTCAAATGGCAGTGGGCTGGGCACGTCAGTCGACGAGACAACCACGGTTGGAGTAAATGGATCCTACACTGGCGGCAGTAGACAGGGAAACGGAGTGTGAAATGAGTGGATGGAGACGACGACATAAATACGAACTATTTACATAGCCGCATCGACAGACCTTTCATTCAGTGCAGTGGTACCAACCCGGGCTGTTAAACCCTACCACCTAATAGGTAGAAGGAAACGGATCTATAGGTTTACGTGAAATAATCAAGTTACCACTTATTAGCATATGTAGAAAGATTTTTTTTTTTATTTTTTTTTTTTTATGGGAACTGACACGGTTGGCTACATCACCTACAACTTCCGTGATGTCAGCCCATAACACCGGGTGAACTAGGTGCCATGTCAGTGCTTCCCCCTTTGATCGTGCCGGCTACACTGAACTGGTCGGAAAACACAGACTATTTATAGCCGTTTGGACCGACGTTTCATTCAGTGCGGTGGTACCAACCCGGGCGGGTTAAACCCTACCACCGAGTAAGATTAGGAGGGAAGGGACCTACAGTTTTACGAGGAATCCGAACCTCGGTCAGCGGTCACCCATCCAAGTACTGACCGCGCCCAGCGTTGCTTAACATTCAATAGCGACAGTTGACTGTCTGCACCACTGAGCTATCGAGGCTGACATATGGATGTTTCCATATGTCAATGTTAATGGATAGTTTAATTAGAACATTAGAATGTTAGAATGTGTATTGGTCACAGACAACAAGACAATAACGTGTTTAATTAGTTTCTTCCGGAGAGGTGATTTTAAATATTATATTATTATTGATATTATATTATATTATTATATTATGCTTGGGTGGGTTTAATTTAAATTCCAATATTAACATGGAAGGTGGTGTCACGGAGACAGCTTTTAGCCATCACAAACGGCTATTGCTTAAATATAAGTTCAAATGAAATCAAACATATTGCTTTGTGTGCTCATAATGGTCACCCGTGCCCGTAAATGAAGTATCACGGTACGCAGCCTAGAAGCGCGAGTCCGACTCGCATTTGACCGATTCCATTTAAATTTAAAAATTTAAATTGAAAATGATAACTAACTTATTTTATATTTTTGACCCTTCAACAAATATCTTTAATTTATCATTAAACTGAATAAAAACTTTATCAGGTTTATTAATTATTATACCTTATATTTATTGAACAATTCCCAATCAATATTTAAGATGCTAATGGACATTATGTGATGCACGTATAAAGTTATCCTATTTATTAGCAAGATCGTCATTACTCTGCTACCCCGATTGTCGGGATTCAGCGTGTGTGATATGTATGTATGTATGTATCGTCATTTCTTCAGATACATAAATGTATAATAGGTACTTCGGTACCTAGAGATTTTTCACGCATACCTATACTGTATACCCACATCAGCAGACGGTAATATTTCACCGAGAGGTTAAATTAACTATCAACAAAGCCGCAATAGAACATCTTAGGTCTTAGCGAACTCGCACTTAGACTTAATTTCTCAGACATGAACTGCCTATGAAGCTGCGAGCGAGGATCTCACTCGACCTTTCAGTTAACTCCTTCGGGCGTTTCAACTTCCACCCGCCGCCTGTTAGAATCACAATCACAACCGGCCACATTCCTGAAACTCGCTACAACACAAAGGGTAACCCTTTTCAGGGCTGCAACTGAAGCGCGCCCCGAGCGACTACAACTTGTATAATTATAAGGAATGTCTCCCTACGCCCCGACCCTTGCTTCGGGTTTCCTAACCGCGGATAAACAAAGTATATAATGCAATAGCGCATGCACCGCAAATCATGCACGTCGTTATTATGTGTTCCAACAACACCTAAAACCAACAAACCAACCAAAACAAAAATGAATTTAAACATACACTAATAGAATATAATATTCTATAAAAAAAAGTTTTAGATCATAGGTTATATATGAAGTGGCTATAGGGTGGCATACTCGATGTTCGACAACAAAAATTACATGTGAAATAAAGTACGTATAGTGATATTACTTATTTGTTGTATTTATTTACATATTATATAAACCATTACGTTGAAAATAAGTTTGTTTTGGCAGCTGATACGAACTTCTCGACGTATTCCACGTTAAAATTTGCGGTCTTGTTAATGACACAACTGCATTTTATTTTTCTAAATATTCAAACTTCATTGACGAATGCGTTGAATAAGTCTAAGTTATGAAATGACACATTTTTGTCACGCACTGTGTTTTTGCGCTATATAGATTGCGAAAACGCAACTTGTGCCTTGCGCGCCCTTGTTGTGGCACTTAGCGTCGAACCTTATTATACCTTCATTGTTCAGTAAATACTCTGGTGATTATTACACTTATGGCTTTCCTAACACTCTGCTTACCCTTCCAGCTCCCTGGAGTGACGACGGCGCGAGTTACCCAAACAAACTTAGCTTTAAGAATTATCTCGGGTACCCTATCGCGTTTCCCTAAAGAGAAAGCCTCGGGCTTCATGTGATGATAACCTCTGTTCATAGGTAAGTGCAGTCAGTGATCGAGTATGCAGTATGACTAATATATAATTAGTTAGTCTAATATTCAATGCTGTTTTTTTTTTATTTTTTCTTTGTTTTTATTATTACATCTTATACGTACCTAAGTAGAAGTTGGTAAAATTTTTAAATGTGGACTTAATTATTGGCTATACGTTTTTATTTGTGTTTATTTTTGTAACGACTGTATAATAGTAACATAGCTGTTAAGTTTATTTTCTCAATAAATAAATAAATGAAAATTTTGGTAGTACGCTGGGGTTACACATTTTATAAAAGTTTCGTTGTTGACTTGTTTATCTGTCAGTTCACTCGAATTTCCATGCTTGCACTTTGCACATGTTCAATAATATAATATGAGGTAGCTTTTATACATTCTAACGTACCTACTTAATATGTTGTTTATTACAGACATAACAAACAATATGGGAGTGGAAGAGGCGGCAGAGGTGTGTCAGGATCGTGGCACGCGGAGATCCGTTGTCTCTGCCTACCCCACCGGGAAACAGGCGTGACGCTATGTATCTATGTATGTATGTAACAAACAATTCAATTTTACACATGACGTAAATAAATTAAACTAAATTAAATAAAAATGTTCTTAAATATAATTAAAATGACAGGTCTGCAGAACCAAATAAGACACATTTCATTAATGTTGAAACTTTTACAAGAGCATCGCCTCCCCTTACGAGTGTTATGTAAGGAGAAAGGCATTAGATGCACACGAGCCTGCACGCTAGCCCCATTCCAACTCGCAAGAAAACCAAGTGTGCCGCCCGCGCCTCCCGAGGCGAGGGAACTTCCGTAAGGTAATTATCCAGGCTTCGTGCGACACAGAGCGCTTCCTCCTTCGAATGGGAGAAGAGGCAGAATGAACCCCGAATATATTATTTTCACAACGCCGCCGCCGCGCCGCCGCGAATCAATATGTTCCAGGATCTAAAAATTACCATCTGCAGAACAAACAACAGTATATTATGCATTTCGAACTTCAACACTCTCAAATTCCTGTTAAGGCTCTTAACAACCAGAAGAAGACAAAAAGATAATGACAAGACAATGACAACAAGACAACCGAGTGCCACTATACAGCCCAGTTATAGTGGTCCAAAATTTTTTTTAGATAGAGGACGTCATGTTGACTCATTTAAAAAAACATTAGTTCCGCGAAAATTAATAGTTTAGAAGTTATGATTTTTTCAAACTTTTTTTGAAATTTCTCTATTTTAGTCACATAAACCGCTCTAGTTGGATATCTATGCCACAAAATCGAATAAAATTTGGTATGGAAGTAGAGGAGACATGTAGCTAGTACGTAATGAATTAGTTTTTAGGTTTACTCCTAGACTGTACTGTTGCTATAGCCCTTTCTGTGAATTTTTGTTCAGTTTACATTAAAACTGATTAATTTTTGAAAAATCACTGTGAAAAAAAAGTACTACCGGAGATTTGCCTATGCCCTTAAAAACTACCTATACATATCACAATTCTCCAGACCAAAAATTGTAGTGGTGTTACAATTGTAACATATTCAATAACATCATTTGTACAAAGTCACTACAATAAAAAATGACGATTACCTTAATTTTTAAAATCTTATTTTTTTCACAACGTTAGTGTCTCTAACAGCGCTAATCTACACATAAAAACTGTTTAGTAACCTGTTTTTGGACCACTATAACTTGGCCACCCTGTATATGCGAGTATATGTATATGAGTTATGTATTTTGCCTTATTTTTAGTACGAAACCTTCAAATGGGATTTAAACACAGCATATGCTGAATGTCGGAAACAACTTCACTAGACAAACCTAACAATTATAAATACTCTCATCGTGATATTTTTACATTGCAAGCCTAATGCAGCGTACAGACTGGAGCAATGTAACATTCTACACGTGTTACACCGCACCCAGTTCGGACACATCGCGCGGGCGGGCGCACCACCACCGTCCTCCCGTTTCGCCCCTTTGTGTTGGTCAGAAAAACCGACAATTTGATGGATCGCTCCACGGTCCGTTGTACGCTGCACGGGAAATGATTCCAATTACGACCCTTCCATCTTATTTCATCTCAACGCGGAGACCTACAGGATTCGTCCGTGTCTTTTCCCGCGACCTAATCTCGTCTGCAGCTGGCTGAAGTTTGCCGGCGCCTAGACATTAATTAATTCATTATTAATAATGATCTTACCTCCACGCGCCCCTGCGACCCTCCTCGCTTCTGCTCACAAAGGGACTGTCACTGCTGGAACTCTGGAATGCCGTTCAACTTTCGGGGACTTCGTTGTTAGAGATACTTTTGCGACGAACGCAATGTTTGCTAAAGAGTTTGGCGGACAGAAGTTTTATGCAGATCCGCTAGCTGATACGGTAACCAACTGACTCAATTGCAGACGTGTGAGAGAGAGACAGTTTGGAGACGCTTCCTTTGATGGTACCAGTGAAATTATATTACTTATTAGTGATTTGCAAAATTTAAAAACGCGTATATTATATGACCCTAGAACGATAAAAAATGACCAGTGTGTCCTCCCGGTTTTGTTGTATGACGTATGGGTGTAAAACGTGGACGCTGACCGTCGGTGTTGTCCAAAGGTTGAAAGTTGCCCAGCGAGCAATGGAGCGAGCCATGCTGGGAATATCGCTACGTGATATGTTGCGTAACGAGGCAATCCGCCGACGCACCAAAGTAGTCGATATTGGATACCGGGTGGCTAAGCTCAAGTGGCAGTGGGCTGGGCACGTCAGCCGAAGAGACGACGACCGTTGAAGCCACCGTGCCCTACATGGCGGCCGTGGACAGGAAAACGGAGTGTGGGAAGACCACCCGCCAGGTGGGACAACGACATCAAGTACGTCGGCGGAAAGCAGCGGTTCCGTACCGCTGAATGCCGGAAGGACTGGAGGAAAATTGGAGAGGCGTATGTCCAGCAGTGGACGCTTACACGCTGACTGACTGACATTAGTGATTTGACAGCTTTAAGATTAGGTTGAAGTGATAAGTCTTCGATAAATAGTAATTAAGCGATACAATATCTTTATGACCATAAATGGTAATAAAGAGCCGACACGTTGAGATTTTAATGTTGCAGAGTGGTACTTTAACTTAGCATAGGCACTTGATTTATTGTTATTTTGAAGTGTCTCAGTTTCGCACCAGCTGTACTGTCGTACTGCTTGCTCCCATTGTCACGTTGACGAAATAAGCACACCTTACTCAATTATATGTATGTGGCTACTATACAGTACCTAACAAAGAGAGAAGTGCCATCAAAGTGTTAAATCCCACAAAAAAAAACTTACAAAACGATAGGTACATAATTTTTTTATGATTTCTCATACACACTGTGTAAGATAAATTCAATGATCTGTGTGAAATAAACGTCAAACAGAGCTTTTTAGGGTTCCGTATCCGGTACGGGACCCTATTACTAAGCCTACGCCGTCTGTCTGTCTGTCTGTCGTTCGACTCGCACTTGGCCGGTTTTTTAATATTTTATGCCACTTAATGTGTGGCAAAGGCGGTCTTGTTGCCTTAGGCAATTTCCTTCATTCAAAAATTGTGTATTTTTGCTTATTTGAGTATACATAAGGGAAAATAGAAGTTAAATAAATATGGTACAGTAACCGACAGTAAATAATGAGTACAACACAACAGAACAGAGTAAACAATTTGGAAAGGACTTGACTTGCATAACTTGTTATGGAATATATTTTACACACTTCTGACATGAACTGGTTCTGAGCAGGGGAACGGGCCGGGCACCTACTACGCTACGGGTGAAGACCCAGTCGCAAGTCGGTAATGAAAGCGGAGCCGCGGCGGGTAGTTCCAAAATTAATGTTTACTCTAGCTTCCCCGCTGGCTCGACAAGCTGAGCTCGTTCTCATTACCGAATCGGTCATGTTTTATTACCGACAGGCCGCCGTTATTTCTACTGCAACGAGGTTTTATTATTTCAGGATAGTTTGATGTACGAATTGAAGCTGAATTTTCAAACATAATAGCAAACTGTATTTGCTAAACCTAATTTATCAAACTCTACACTAACAGCCCCTTTACCATGAGTTGAATAACCTCGATCATCGTTCATATAAATTAGTTCATAATATTATTGCCCATTGTACAAACATTGCACATGTATACCACACGCTATATGCCGACAATCGGGGTAAGAAGAGTAAGTTGTGCTGCAAGAACTCTGGTAAATTACGGCACAAAACCGACCACCACGTTTAGCAAAGTATAGGACAAGATAATGATCAAGCAGCAAGTAGGCACGAAGACCCACCTACTGCATGACTCGGTGAAAGGACCATGGCAAGGTGAGAGGTGACTAGCCTATCGCCCTTTAGAATGGCATCTCGTCCTTTTCCCTCAGTCGCCTTTTACGGCATGCATGAGAAGAGATGCAGTGGGGTAATTCTTTTTAAGCACCGGATCCATACGGTACCCACTGTTTCCATACAAGATTACGTGATGTGGTCAATCACACAGTGAACGAGATTCTCGTCGCGTTGGTGATGTGCAGTAGGTATTATGAATTTCATATTACATAATTTCATAACTTATTACTTTAAGAATTGGGCCGCGAGTGTCGTTTCTCTGTATATTTATCATAATATAGATTTTTTATAGAGAGCGCGGCATGTGGCGACGAGCCATCCACAGTGGAAGTACGGAGTTAAGTAAAAGAGAAAAACTTACTCGGAGCTGTGTCAGTAATCTCGCTTCAGTTATCTGCAACAAATACCATTAATTAAATTTAAGGTTTTTTTTTATGATTTTACACTGTACACTGGCCATCTAAATAGGCGAAATTTTTCGAAGCACGACTTTTCGACACACAGTGTCTTTAGACATTTTTTGCATTCCCAGCGGACTCTTGAATGACAAATAACCAAACGTAGCTGTTTCAAACATTTTTTTGGATAGTGTCCCGTACCATCTTGGGCCAAACCTTCGACTAACGACGAAGAGGGTCGAGCTTTTTTTCGCATTTCTTGTCGTAAATAGTATCGAGCAATACTGTGCCGAAACAAAAGTTGATCCATAGGACTTTCTTTGCTCAGAACATGAAAGCGCCAAGCATTTGCTACAGCCATAATATCCACCATGTACGTAAATAATACCCCCACCACCATTTTTTGCCATGAATTGCGATCCTGTATAGCGATATAGATTGATCCAACTCATCAACTCCTCCCATACCTTTATTATAATTCTGAATTAATAAAGGAATCTTTACATCGGTCTTCTCTTTTTTTACTGGGCACCATCGCTTCACATGTCCTGTAGGTTCAATAGCGTCATGGTTAGTTGCTATGGTGCAAATGCTGTTATCTTTCCATCTGACCAATAACAGTTCATTGGTTTTGTCTAACCTGTAAATTTAATCAAACTCAGCTCGATCAGTTTGGTTGAAATTGATTCAGTAGGACTGAAATCTTTGAGTTCTTCTTTTACTGTATCTTGCTTATTTTTTACATCTGAAGTCTCATGAGAGCTCAACGAGTAGGTTGGTGAACATTTGCGCCAAACCGGAGTTGTTTCCTGCTGCTGGTGACGTACTCATTTTGCGGCCAATAGTTCCTCGTCACTACTATCATCATCACCAGAAAGGGCGCCTTCATTGTTGTCAAAAACCTCGACACTTCCCGGTATATTTCGTGGCAAGTGGGAGTCTCCATGTCCTCATCTGCTCCTTCTTCTTCATCTGTGACTGCACTAGGATCAGGTGATATGATCGCCAGGTCATATTCGCCATCACCATCACTGTCTTCTAAATTGTAGTTATTAGCGACCGATTTCGACTCATTGTTGAACTCAACTAACCTGAAAAATAATAGGAAAGGAGAATGGGCAAAAATGGTCCAAGAGCCTCCACGATTGAGACATGTGCCAAAGTGAAGGCCCTTATGGTTACTTCAAAGTGACAGATGGGCATCAAAATCGGTCCTGGTGATTTTGAGAAAAAAATACTTTTTATTTTATCATGAAATGTAAAGTACTTAGGTTAAAGACTGCTGCTGTGCTCCAAAGTCGTTTTGTACAAAATATGGATTGGTTGTACACTACTGACACACTACTGTCTACATTCCCTAAGGGCCTGTTATATGTTTTCAATAAATGTTTTTTATGAAAAAGACCCCAGATCTCGATTGTAAGCGTAGGTATCACAATTATTATGAAAAATAAAACAAAAGAAAACATACTTAATCAAACATTTTTATTCAAAACAGTCAGTCTTACACTTATGCCTGCCTTTCTATACCAATCGATATATATATATTTTATTTCCAAATATATTTAACACAATTAAAATCCGGGGAAAAAAGGGGGAAAAAAGGGGAAAAATTCAATCAAGGCACACCCGGTCGCGAAAGTATTACTCTTATATTGTAATAAAAGGTAATACCATAGGCTTGGGTGCCATTGAGCACTATTATTGTTGGTGCAAAGCAGGGAAACGCACAGTGGGATGCTGCGCCCATGTCATGGTGATAGCTTGGTATCTTGGGTATGCTCGTTACGAGGAAGCCGTGCATCAACCTGCTAGATTTTTAGATCTGACATTAGACGAATATCTATAGAAAGGCAGGCATAAGTGTAACTAACTGTTTTGAATAAAAATGTTTGATTAAGTATGTTTTCTTTTGTTTTATTTTTCATAATAATTGTAATACCTACGCTTTCATGATAAAATAAAAAGTATTTTTTTCTCAAAATCACCAGGACCGATTTTGATGCCCATCTGTCACTTTGAAGTAACCATAAGGGCCTTCACTTTGGCACATGTCTCAATCGTGGAGGCTCTTGGACCAAGCTCCATACATTTTTGCCCATTGTCTTTTCTTATATCAATTCGGCCATTGTACTCAATTGAGTACAGTTTCATAAATCATCATAAAAGTCAGGCAATGTAAATAATTAATTGCTAAAGGACTACTCACATTACAAACAACTATGTTTTTATACATTAGTTAGCATTGTATTCGATATTTGCTAATGGAATAAAAATATAATTACAAAACAAAACTCTTGCGTGATCTTTAGAACTGCGACTTTTAGCACAGATTACTAAATAGCTTTTAGTAAATGGAAATGACACGAAATTTAAAAATACCCACATTTTGTTATTATGTTATATGATGTAATGTTGTCCTCTATTAAATTTAAGCAAAACAAATTGGTAATCTTTATTAACTTTTCATATCTATTTAAAAGTATAACTGTACTCGCTTAGGTGCAGCGGCCGCAAATGGGTGTAAGTCCTGAAAAAGTTATTTTGGTTTGTTTCAGTAGCGGCATTGTTATTCTAACAAGAACGCGCGGGCCGGAGGAGGCACGGCGCCGCGGGTGGAGGGGCGTTTAAAACACTTAACATTTCAATACACTTTATTGTCAAATAGTTGGCCAGAATAATAAGCGAAACTAGTCTGCGAGAACGCTATTTAAAATAGGTACTATACAAAGTCTTGTACCGCGGAGGAGACGGCGCGCGGCGGAGGCGCTGTATACGTTTTTGTTTACGGCCGCAATCAAGACAGGCAAACACGCCATTAGTCTCTCCTCCTTTCTCCCAGTTTCTGCGACTTCATACATTTTGTGCGTCATCACTCATCAGAGCGGATATTTATAATATATTTTTCAATGTTTTCTCAGGATATACAACTACAGATTAACTATAGATAAGATACAGATCGACAAATAAGTTGAAAAGGTTGACGTTTAAAACAATAATAATATTAGTGCACATTATGAGCATTTAAAGTTTCAGATTAAAAGACTTTCAACACAAAATTGTAGATGGCTGCGAAGTCATTACTTTCCTTCCTGCCAACTCTCGTAAATATTGAGGTCGGTGGCAAGGTGCGCTCATCTGCAAGTCTCGAATCACAGCGAGCTTGGGATGAAAAGTTTTGTCCGCATCACCGCGCCCGCTAGGAGCTGGCTAGACAGCTGAAGTCCGTGCTGGCTGTGACGCCGCGCGCCGCGGCGGGGCGGGGAGGCCGCCGGAGATATCGCCGCAATGTTGCATATTTCCCACACGGAAGACTGCCATCCCGAGGGACTCGGAATACATTTGGCGAGCTTTCGATGCCTTCTCCTTTGATTTATTTTGCTTGAGAAATATGCGGCGAGGAATTTTTCGATATTTTCGTGCCTGTTATCGCTTTTCGACATGAGTTGAGGAAGTTAATATTAATGTCGCGCTCGAGGAAATATGCCTCGACGCGAGCCGCGGATTTCGTAGTCGAATCGTTTCACTTTCTGTCACATCAATATCTTTTGGGACATCCAAAAATTTAGCTAATTGAGCGAAACCTTTTCAATAAAAATAATTTCTGACCAAATTATACGAGTCATACAATAGTAGGTATGACTACAATTTATTATTTGCCCGGAAACCTGTAAAGCGCCGAAAATATGCAAATGTACCCGTATTTTCCAAACTCTGAAAGGATTTAAACCGATTTAATTTATCTTGCCCTAAACCGGCTTAAATTTATTTTTCTTTTCCTTAACATGTCAACCCTGCCAGCGCGGGCCAAGCGCTAAATAAATAAGGTAGCCAAAACACCCTTTCCCTTTTTTGTGCTAAGATTTTCGTGGCGATTTACTATAGTGAGGGTTGATGGAAAAATGCACCGAAAATCTCGACTAAGCCGAACCTTTAATTAATAAAAACCCTCCGAAATGGTGAAAGGATTTATTTTGTGGAAAAATCTTTTACATTTTCGGTAGAGTTTAAAAAGTTAATTCATTTTATCAAATATACACTTCAAGTACACTGACTTAACATTTGAGATTCAAGCGAGCAGTTTTTTTTATAGAAAGCGCGACATGTGGTGCCTAATCACTCATAAGGTGTCCAACGACGCTCGTAGGCCCAAGCCGTGGGCATTCGGTCGCATGCGGGGTTTTTTTTTTGTGAAGTAAATCTAAGAATCTGGTTCTTACTGGTAGCCATGGTCGTCCTGTAAGTAGTATAGACGATGCGTACTTGTAGAGAACAAGGCAAGCTGCTCAAAGTTGATCGAATCTCTCTTGAAGAAAGTGTATGAGGGCAAGGCCGAAAGCCGCTCTGCGTAGAGTTCAACACTTGACGCGATCCCGCAGTCCCCTTTCCATCATACAACGCGTACTGGGCAGGGATAGCACCTCTATACCTTGGACTTACCGCGGATGTCTACCTACCAATCGGTTCTGCAGATCTTTCCGCCATAGAACTGGCAAACTGTTCCCCCAAGTACAGTCTCGGGTCCTTCAAGAGGGGCGTGAATAGGCACCTGTCAGGCCGATATGGCATTCGCAACCCCCGCCCCATATAGGAGCGAATGTCCATGGGCGTCGTTAGACACCGTAAGGGGGCTCGGTGCCATATGGCGCGCTTTCAATAAAAAATAATTACAGCTTATGCTCTTATATACGTGTTGTGGTAAAATTACTCCATGTGCAAGAAATTATAACAACATAGACCAACACCCGCTGATTGATGAATAAGCACGAAAATTATAAAATAGTAATAGGTGATCATACCTAACGCTTGAAAAATAACCTGCCAAGTTTTTTTATGGAATCTGACAAAGTTGGCTACATCACCTACCTAGAACATCCGTGATGTCAGCCCATAACACCGGGTGAACTAGGTGCCAAGTCAGTGCTGCCCTTAATTTCATGTCGGCTATACGAATTAGACGGAAAACACGAACTATTTACATAGCCGTTTCGACCGACGCGACGTTTCATTCAGTGCGGCGGTACCAACCCGGGCGGCTTGAACCCTACCACCTAGTAAGGTAAGAAGGGAAGGGACCTACAGTTTTACGTGCAATCCGAACCACGGTCAGCCTCCGACGGTCGAGCGGTCACCCATCCAAGTACTGACCGGCCCAGCGTTGCCTGCACCACTGAGCTATCAAGAGTTACAGGACAAATATAATTTGCCGCAGTTTTTATTTCAACACATACTCGAAACGAGAATTACAAAATTACGTATTCAATAACTTTGCCTTCAGGGCAAACTGCATCTACAGACGTTAGCAAGATAACCGAGGAACCGAGCAGAAAGAAAAAGAGTTGAGTCTTCTGCCATTTCTAACTAATAGGAGTAGGGCTTCTCCAACTAGTCCCCTCGACTATCTGCAAAGTTTGCCCATATCGAATAAATATAAATAAAAGGAACGCGCCGCACGTCGCGTCGCGGCCCGCGGAGTATGACAGCCGCACAATATTGATGGCGACGTCGGAGCAGATAACACGTATTTCTCTATTCGCTGCGATACCGCACTATTGAAGAAACGCGGTTAACTTGGGCGAAAACAAGGAAAATCGTAAGAGATATATGGGCGAAGTTGTAAAATATGGTCGACCATAATTATGGAACATTTTCCACACACTTCACGACGACTTTATTGAGGCAATAAAAAAAACCGGCCAAGTGAGTCAAACTCGCGCACCGAGGGTTCCGTATCGCCATGTCATGGCTGACCATGACATGGCGATACGGAATACGGATAGTGGCGCTGACGCCACTTACGCCATCTATGGTGTGTTTTATGAAATGCTTCATATTAGTTAAAATTAAAATGCTTCATACTGTTTTCGGTAGATGGCGCGCATACACTTTTTAGTTTCTTGTATGGGGATCCACTTTTTCTTATTTTTATTATTTGTTGTTATATCGGCCATAATAACACATATTCTGTAAAAATATCAACGGGCTACCTATTACGGTTCAAGAGATACAGCCCTCGGACAGGCAGACAGACAGACAGATGGCGAAGGCTTAGTAATAGGGTACCGTACGACGGATGCGGAACCCTAAAAAGAGGACGAGGGCACAAAATATACGTGAGTGAAGAGAAAAATTTAACAGTTCGAGAAGAGAATCATAATCTATTCAAGTCATTAACATTTATGCACATTTCCGTTCTTAAACTATTAAATTAAGAATTTACTTTAAAAAACAATAATATATTTTCGCAGTTCGGGAAACGAATTCCTTCTAAATAGTGTCTTGCAGACAATGAACGTGTGTAAAGTGTGAAACTTTTAATTGGCTGAATAGTTTCTAGTTATTAATTAAGTTTCTCCAAAAGTGTTAAGTTTTCAGAATTTATAAAGTGTATACCTATCTATAGGTAAGTATTTTAAACTTAGTAATGTAAACTCAGGTTAAAGCTTTCGGGTAGGACTCTCAAAGACCTTAAGATCTGAACTGTAAGCTTCTAATAACAGTATGTTTTCGAAGATACAAATAAGTCGTTTAAGCGGGGTGGTAGACTATCGGGGAACCAAGGTGCAGCTACAAACTCACCCACAAAAATAAAAAAACGGGTGACGTCGGGGGACGCCCGACAGAAGCGAAACTTCTACGCAAAAAAATAAAAAAGCTTCAAAAGGAACAGAAAATAAAAAAAATATACCCGTAGAACTCGGGATTCGAACTCTCGTCCACTTGCGCGACACTTGTTCTATGAAGAAGGCGAAACTACAAGAGCTACCGCGACGTATAAACGACTGAACGAATTACCGCTTATCTAACCTGCAGCACCGCACAATATATTTAACGAGAACGGTTAAATTTTTTATCAGTTTACTCCCTGGCGGCGACGCGGGGTGGAGGTGGCTCGGAGGGCGGCGGCCGAACGCGCAACGTGGCTAAAGATAGATAGAAGCTTCGCTTCAAAAAAATATTAAAGTGACATAACCTCGTTGGCAGGTGAAGTTATTCATTATCATTATAAATGGCGCGTTCAAAGACGAAATTACAAATTAGTTTATATCTCTGTCGCACGTGTGAACTCACGTTTCTTCAACGCTGTATGTGACGGGCCGTAGTACAGTGGAAACCAAACTTAAATGCGTATTGGCCTGAAGTTCGGCCGCTTGACTGCGCATGTATAGTCAAATAAAATATACAATCGAATATTTTGCCAGAAAATTTATAAAATTATTACATTATCATTTGTAGATAAAAAAAGAGAGTCTTGCTTTATATTATTTTGATATATTATTGTAATATATTATGTTTGTGCACACCACCGATGTATCGATCATGGTTAAAACCGGTTTTAAATTACGACGTGTTGGTGTTGTTTGGGCGACCCCGGTAAACGCACTTCGCCAATAAACATTTATCATGCTAGCACCACACATAGCTGTATGTACACAACTATTTGGTAAACATTTCCGTTTCGTCTCCTTTTAATGGCTTGGTTAGAGTGAGATAAAACTAAAATGTTTGCAACAATCACGAATACGAATAAACATGTGTGAAACCACCATTAGTAGAAAATCTACCGCGACACTACGGAAGAAACAAATAAATAGTGAGTGACTGTACAATGGCGCACGCACAGATGAGAGGGGGGCGTGCGCGGGCGACAGGGCGCGGGCGGCGACGGCGCGCGGTCGTATCCTAGCAACGCGGGGGAGCGCGGTAGGGTGCGCCGATACCCCCTTTGCACACCTCTCGTTCTCCCCCCCTCTGCCCTAATCACGAGTCAGTAAGCCTGGATGCGCTATACATAGGAGGACAGGGGTAGCCGCGCGCCGGCGCAAACGCGCCAGCGCGTCAGTCTAGCGCCGGCGACCGATCTTAGTCTCCGTCCGCCGCTCAGGCGGAGCGAACGTGCGCGTCTGTCACAAAATGCCTCATTGTGCAGTGCTTTGGTGCAAAAAGTCGTCGAAAAATTCAAACTTGAATACAGATGGAGTCACCTTTCACGAGTAAGTACTTTCATTCAATTTGATAGCATTTTTCGCTTGAATTTCAGTAACAAACATCGGCGTAAATATGTATGGAGAGCTCTTTTCTGCTTACCCACCATAGGTCGACTATCGTGTTGGATGCAGTTAGCTCTTGTAATTTTTTTTGTTTATTGATAAATATGTATGTTAAATGTATACAGATATTTCATGCATTCTGCCTTATTGCCAAAGGACATTTCTTCTAGTCAACCTCAGCAGGTTTCCTCGTTCAATATTCGTTTATCGCGCTTTTTTCATTCAACCAGTACCTACCGGTTTTTACTTTTGAGCGACTCTAAGGAGAAAGGAATTAATTTCTTTAGGTCATGCGTCGGGAATATCAGATCGGGGATATTTAGGAGAATTAAAAATAATTGACGTAATAGTTTAAACGTTTGCCTTTAATGTCAGAGATTCAGAATGTATAGAACGTATATAAATGTACAGGATGTATATGTAGATGGTAGGGTTCAACCCGCCCGTGTTGGTACCACTGCACTAAATAAACGTCGGTCGAAGTCACTATGAAAAGTAGTACCTACGTGTTTTCCATCCAATTCAGTATAGCCGGATCGATTAGGGGGAATCGGTGACAAGGCACGTACCTAATTCACCTAGGTATATTTATTTATTTTAGACAGGCAGCCTTGGCTGATGTGTCTAAATCCGGTTTTTCTTCATATTTTTAATTTTATTTGGTTTGTTTGTTTATTTTTTTTTTATGTATTTATCGATCTTGATTATTTTTATTATTTTAGTTTATTGTAGTTTTATTTTAGTATTTATATATTGGGCTCCCATAATCACTGGTACCAAACTGAAGCATTATTACGATGATGGAGCCATCCGTATCAGTTTCCTAAAAAAAGTTAATCTTTATGCTTAACTATTTTCGCATACATTTTGATAATTTTTATTATGGAATACACAATTGTAGATTTATAATAAAGTATCTAAAGGGTTAATTATTGTTAAATCCGTTTCATCTTTTCATCGCGAATCGACACAATGAGCGACTTATTGTATGAATCCCGTTCAAATGTAAGGAAGACTGGCGTCACTTGGCTACCTACTCGCTCGGCCAATCACGGCGTTCCATGCGCCGCTCCCGCCTCAGACTTCACACCCCTTTGGCGGCTACCTCGGTTCTCATACAAACGATGCCGTATTTCGCATCCAGGCTTACTGACTCGTGGCCCTAATAATCGTCTTTTGCGCAGACACACGGGCGCATCTCACAGCCGCATTTAAGTTTGGTTTCTACTGTATGTAAATCATTAATTTAATTTTGATCGGGATAGCGCCATCTATGCGATATTCCTTTCAACTTATACAATGGTTCGACTTCAAAAGACTGTCATAGATGGCGCTGCGCGCTGCCCAGCCAATGAGGAGCGTTGCAAATTCCGTTCGTACTTTAGTGACGTTTCACTTTTTCTGAGTTAGGTTCCCATCCCAAACGTGCGTTAAAAAGCTTCGCTTCAATAAATGGCGGGCTAGGGTATTAGTCCCACGAAAGTGTTGACCAACAAATTGTCATACTCCTAACGTCGTCGGTTTGTATGTGGATGGTAACAATTCGATGTGTTAGAATTTGTGAATTATTTTGTATGCGTCTCTATTAATTTTTTCCTGTAAGAAACGATGTATGACAATGAGTAGTTCTATTGTTATGAAATTGTTTGTACTCGTCCGAAGAACCGTGGTTTTCCTGAGTGGGTACTCCTACAGCTGAAACGATCAATTACTGCCAGCCAGTCCGACCGTCGACATTGCGCAGACAGCGGGAAATTCTATTACATCGATATAATCAATTTGTAACGTCACTCTTCCTTATGACTCGATGAAATTAAAACTTATCTTTAAAGAAAATACAGATTTAACTTTTCTTGTTGTGTTTTTTTATGAATTCTGCATGGGCATTTACCTCTGCTAACGCAAACTAAAAAGTCCTAGCTAAATGTGGCAAGACGGTTTTTACATTTCCATGTTCGCCTGCATGCACTTCTTCCATATCGCAAAGGTTAGCTAGAATAAAATACCTTATAGCTCCCATACTTGTACCAACTTTGTTAGAAATTTGTGTTCAATTGAAATATATAATTGTATAACAATTACCTTGCCACTTGAACCCTGAGGTTTTTTTTTCGAGTTTCTCTGACATGGAAGGTGCATGCAATGCTTTCCCTACCACGAAGCTCGGGTCCTGCCAGTGATTATAAACAGGGAATAAAAATAATTAGCGCTGGCTTTAGCGTTATTTAATAGATACGCCTGAATATAAGCGCTGGAATCTAATTAGCGAGCGGCCATAAACAGCGCATACAGATTAACATATTACAAACTAATTCAGCAGGCAGGAGCAATTAGCTGTATCGCTAGACCGGCTAAAGAGAGAGAGAGAGAGAGAGAGAGAAAGGTACTCGGCACCCCCCCCCCCCCTCCCCCCTCGCCGGCAACTACTGCCCAAGTCGTGTTTACTCAACTGCGGGATCAGCGTGACGCACAGTATTTATTAATAATAACATGGTGTTGTAGAGAAATTGAGCCCATTTTTTTTTCATTTTCAAAGAGAACGCGCCAGCCGATACTGATACGTGGGTTGCCAATACAAAATGCGTCTTGCCCCTAAAACTTTCCAAAACCCCCTAAAAGTGACAATGCTCCCTAAATTTTAATTAGTTAATAAAACATTAGCACACATTACACGTTCGTATGTAAGCATTATTTCTCATACACTATTTCAATTGGGGGAGTAACCCACTTTTATTTCACCGAAAACCGGAAAACTTATTCTATGTGCGGAACTGAACAATGTTTTGTTAATGTAAAAGAAATTAATATTTTCTGTACTGTTTAATGAAGAAAGTGAAAAGTTTATCCCCAAAGAAAACCTTCAAATAATGGTATCCTCAAAAAAATCCCCCCAAATACCACATTTCCACCTTTTAGGGGATCACCCCTAAGTTGTCATCCCTGAGTTCTCGCGAGTGCTCATATCTCGTGGCGCTTCATTTTGAGTATTTGCATGGTGAGGGCAATGAGGGCTTCCTTACTTATATGGTGGCATATGATCAAAAGACGTGTAACTGCAGAGGACGAAGAACGTTAGTCTGGCAACACCGACTCCGGGAAGGTACTCATTTGGACCTAAACACGCACACAACGTGTGTAGAGTGAGTGACGAACACAACGTCCTGATAAGTTAAACGCCCCAACCCAATGCCGCATACATTCTGTATAATATTTTACATGTAACAAAAACAATATTCCCCACTGACTGAGGCAACGCGCCACGAGTCAGTAAGCCTGGAGGCGCTATACATAGGAGGACAGGGGTAGCCGCGCGTCGGCGCACACGCGCCAGCGCGTCAGTCTAGCGCCGGCGACCGATCTTAGTCTCCGTCCGCCGCTCAGGCGGAGCGAACGTGCGCGTCTGTCACAAAATGCCTCATTGTGCAGTGCTTTGGTGCAAAAAGTCGTCGAAAAATTCAAACTTGAACACAGATGGAGTCACCTTTCACGAGTAAGTACTTTCATTCAATTTGATAGCATTTTTCGCTTGAATTTCAGTAACAAACATCGGCGTAAATATGTATGGAGAGCTCTTTTCTGCTTACCCACCATAGGTCGACTATCGTGTTGGATGCAGTTAGCTCTTGTAATTTTTTTTGTTTATTGATAAATATGTATGTTAAATGTATACAGATATTTCATGCATTCTGCCTTATTGCCAAAGGACATTTCTTCTAGTCAACCTCAGCAGGTTTCCTCGTTCAATATTCGTTTATCGCGCTTTTTTCATTCAACCAGTACCTACCCGTTTTTACTTTTGAGCGACTCTAAAGGAATTAATTTCTTTAGGTCATGCGTCTACCGGGAATTAGTCTTGTTATGCTTAGCATTAACAAAATTAATTCATAATGAATACCCCGTTAGCATTTAGCACTGCTAAGCGCCCTGATGAATAAAAATTAATGCTAAATGCTAAGCAATAATCACATTTAATTTTAATTAGCATTGCTGTTTCGTTCGTAAAACTTTGCTGGTTCGTTTGTTTTGGAACGCACAAAGCAATGAAGTATGTGCTATTTATCTGTGGTACTGCTAAATGCTAAATGCTATATAGCGCCTGCGCTCCGCTGCTAGCTAGCTAGCTAGCATCTAAATGCGAAATGCGATGCGATCATGCGAGTGAGGGGTCGGAATTATCATCTGTCACGTGATCATTAGTTTTGGTCATATCTACAGAACCACTGGACTTAGACCCATCGTGTTGGTACTCAATCTGAACGTCTCGATGAGATCTATCCATCTGTCACATTAACTATTGTTTTGGTCATAAATCGAGAACCACTGGTGCTAGACCCATCGTGTTGGTACTCAAACTTCAGGTCTCGGTGAGATCTATCCATCTGTCACATGAACTTTTGTTTTGGTCATAACTCGAGAACCACTGGTGCTAGATCCATCGTGTTGGTACTCAAACTTTAGGTCTCGGTGAGATCTATCCATCTGTCACATGAACTTTTGTTTTGGTCATAACTCGAGAACCACTGGTGCTAGACCCATCGTGTTGGTACTCAAACTTCAGGTCTCGGTGAGATCTATCCATCTGTCACATGAACTTTTGTTTTGGTCATAACTCGAGAACCACTGGTGCTAGACCCATCGTGTTGGTACTCAAACTTTAGGTCTCGGTGAGATCTATCCATCTGTTGCGCGACCATCTCTCGAGACACATGTTAGTTCTTTAGTTCTTTAGTTCAACAATAACAATGTAAATGTCAACAATGTAAACAGTAACAATGTAAATGTCGTAAATTGTGCTTTTAAATTTAATTCAATTGTTCAAAAGTTACCAAATGAAAAATTTAATATAGATACCGATCTATAAATAAATAATTAAGTAAATTATTGTTCTGTTTCAAATATATGTTTCTATTACAGACTACACAGCCTTTCATTTGTTATTTTATTAACCCTTATATAACGAATTCACACCGTCAAACTGACAGAGAGACGCATGGTACATTTTATAAGGCTCTAGCTGCATGGCTGGTTAGTTTGTTAAAAAAGGCAAAGCCTGGAAAACCTCATTTTACCCTAAAAAAATTAAATATCCAGGTGGGTATGGCTGGTTAGTTTGTTAAAAAAGGCAAAGCCTGGAAAACCTCATTTTACCGTAAAAAAATTAAATATCGAGGTGGGTACTCATAAATTTTTTATGGTAGGGTAGATTTTCGCGAATTTTTCGCGAAGTCATATTGCAATATAATTTGTCATATCGTTGGCTAAGTAATTAGCAAATAGTTGTTAATAATATAATAATTTTTTTTTTGGTTACAAAACTTTTCGACTTTCTAACATTATTTTTTTAATTTTGGAAAATTCCAATAAGATAATACCAATGTACGAGGTCTTACATATCATTGTTTTGGAAATTTGATGTAGATTTATAATAAAGTATCCGAGGTATCTCAGAACTTAGAACTATTATCGTGTTTATGCGAAAATCTGCAAATTCGCAAAATTGTGAAAGGGGCGTTGCCTTTGTTCATTTAAGAGAAAGTTATATTATTCCCTTGATGTAAAGAAGGGTTAAATATTGTTAAATCCGTTTCATCTTTTCATCGCGAATCGACACAATGAGCGACTTATTGTATGAATCCCGTTCAAACGTATGGAAGACTGGCGTCACGTGGCTACCTACTCGCTCGGCCAATCACGGCGTTCCATGCGCCGCTCCCGCCTCAGACTTCACACCCCTTTGGCGGCTACCTCGGTTCTCATACAAACGATGCCGTATTTCGTATCCAGGCTTACTGACTCGTGCAACGCGCAGACTGTGTTCAACCGTAAACAACTCCCTAGCGCGGTATAAAGCTACAAAAGCGCTATTAATTTGAGTTCCGCTTCCAACGAGCGCGGTGGTGGCGGTGGAGCAAGTGCGGGCGCACTCGTAAGACGAATTTTCATGATAAAAAGTCATTAAGAAACATTAAGCCGCGTATAACCCTCGTGAAACAGTCTCGCGTTATGCTTAGACTATTGAAACATGAGTGCAGACGTCACGTTGCTTGAGAGCTGAGACTCCAGGTGCAAATTTCATAACGCAATTTCAAGAATACAATTTTTTCTAGCTTTAATTTATCTCTCGTCGAAAATCAAAATTAAATACACACAGATAGACTGCTAAATTGAAAACCATTCCTTTTGCCTTCGTCCGCGTTGTAGTCGGGTAAAAGTTGTAGAACAAAAGTAGCTTAGTTTCAGGTGCAGACTAACCTAATTTCATTATTTTTTATAACAAAACAGCTTTACTCACGGTTGTTCCGAGCTATGTTGCTCAAGAACAACGTTGCACGGTTGTTCCGAGCAACATAGCTAGGAACAACCGTGAGTAAAGCTGTTTTGTTATAAAAAATAATGTCTAACAACCACGGTAATTTAAAAACGCACCTAATTTCAGTTTATACAAACGTGCGTAGTTAACACGATGAGTGTATATTTCAACAACGGGCTGATATTTACAAGCGTTTTATTTAGAGCGGCGATTTAAGCCCGTATGTAGCGGGAAATCAGGTGCATTCTATCGTGTAACTTGTAACGTTAATAGTACACACAACCTCCGTGGGCCCGGAGGGGCAGTAGTTACCTATGTGCACATAGCGTCCGCTCGGAATCAATTCTGGTCGCACAGTTGAGCTTGCATAATCGTCGAAAGATAGCCTCATTGTGTTCTCCTCTAGTCCAGTATAACCAGCAATCCAAAAGGAAGTCTCCGGTATGGAGCCTTCTCGGAGGTGTTATTGGCTGGTAGGAGCATGTCGTGGTATTGGCTGGTCGAAACATGACCATACAGGATTACATAAAAAAACCACCTAACATACTAGTAGGAGTATACATTAGTCAAGAAAATAAAAAAAAGAATAGTCGAAAGGTGATGCTACTCGTACATTTATCAGGAATAGGTAAAGAGAAATAATACGTCTATGTGAACAGGCCACTTTTGTTCTCCGAATCTTCTAAAATTAATAAAAAAAATAAAATAAAATTAGATAAGTTGAGGTCAGGTGTTTTATTTTTGGACAGATGACAATTTTTAATTGTTCATTTACATATTTTTTTTTAATGGACTAATGATGTACCCGAAAGAGCAAAAGATGGGTCTTCAAAAGCCCAATGTAAACAAAAAATGTTGTTCAGTTTCTCTGCGACGTGTGCTGCGGAGATATTATGTAGGTTGGATGGCAAGGATCTAATACCTCCAACTGCGTCATTAAACGTTTCATATATTAACACGAAAACAATCCATCACACGATTTTGTAAAATTTGTAACAACATACCTAACGCAACGGGAGACGCAACGCTACTGCGTTTGTATCGGAGCACGGCTAGCCAAAAATCCCTACTACTACGAAAATCGAAATCGCAATTTAATCTTTTATGACGTGACTTGTCTATCTCCGTTACCCATATCGCGCCCCGCGATATGGAGAGAGACAGAGTGAGCAAGGCGAGCGACAGGTTTGTTATCGCTGGCTTGGCTCGGGTATCTGGTAGTAAGAGCCGACCGTCCGACCAATCGGAAGCCTTGCTTGACGGCAACTTGACGGGATCACTACGAATGCCAGTCTGACGGACAATGATGGTGCGGTATATTTGTGAATTTTGAAATTGTTATTTGTAATAATTTTTAAAAAGTTGTACTAATAATCAGTGATAGGAATAAGTAGGGCTTATTTACCTAAATTTCGAGGAACAGAGTAAAAGATTGGAGACTTCCTTAAGACAATATTTTTTTCCGGTTTAATAATATTCATGGTGTTTTAATTTCGCGATTTGAAAAAAGTGGCCGCCATTTTGAAATTTTTAGTTACTGTACCGATTGCTTTCAAAATCGATATCTGGGTGTATGTGTGGGCTCTGAATACGAATCTGTAGTAAAAATTTTAAAAAGTGGCCGCCATTTTGAACTTTTTAGTTAGTGGACCGATTTCTTTCAAATCGATATATGGGCGTCTGTGTGGACTCTGGATACGAATCTATAGTCAAAATTAAAAAAAAGTGGCCGCCATTTTGAACTTTTTAGATAGTGGACCGATTGCTTTCAAAATCGATATATGGGTTTATGTGTGGGCTCTGAATACGAATCTGTAGTCAAAATTTAAAAAAAGTGGCCGCCATTTTGAACTTTTTAGTTACTGGACCGATTGCTTTCAAAATCGATATCTGGGTGTCTGTGTGGGCTCTGAATACGAATCCGTTGTCAAAATGTAAAAAAAGTGGCCGCCATTTTGAAATTTTTAGTTACTGTACCGATTGCTTTCAAAATCGATATCTGGGTGTATGTGTGGGCTCTGAATACGAATCTGTAGTAAAAATTTTAAAAAGTGGCCGCCATTTTGAACTTTTTAGTTAGTGGACCGATTGCTTTCAAAATCGATATCTGGGTGTATGTGTGGGCTCTGAATACGAATCTGTAGTCAAAATTAAAAAAAAGTGGCCGCCATTTCGAACTTTTTAGTTACTGGACCGATTGCTTTCAAAATCGATATCTGGGTGTCTGTGTGGGCTCTGAATACGAATCCGTTGTCAAAATGTAAAAAAAGTGGCCGCCATTTTGAACTTTTTAGTTACTGGACCGATTGCTTTCAAAATCGATATCTGGGTGTCTGTGTGGGCTCTGAATACGAATCCGTTGTCAAAATGTAAAAAAAGTGGCCGCCATTTTGAACTTTTTAGTTACTGGACCAATTGCTTTCAAAATCGATATCTGGGTGTATGTGTGGGCTCTGAATACGAATCTGTAGTAAAAATTTAAAAAAAGTGGCCGCCATTTTGAACTTTTTAGTTACTGGACCGATTGCTTTCAAAATCGCTATCTGGGTGTATGTGTGGGCTCTGAATACGAATCTGTAGTCAAAATTTAAAAAAAGTGGCCGCCATTTTGAACTTTTTAGTTACTGGACCGATTGCTTTCAAAATCGATATCTGGGTGTCTGTGTGGGCTCTGAATACGAATCCGTTGTCAAAATGTAAAAAAGTGGCCGCCATTTTGAACTTTTTAGTTACTGGACCGATTGCTTTCAAAATCGATATCTGGGTGTCTGTGTGGGCTCTGAATACGAATCCGTTGTCAAAATGTAAAAAAAGTGGCCGCCATTTTGAACTTTTTAGTTACTGGACCGATTGCTTTCAAAATCGATATCTGGGTGTATGTGTGGGCTCTGAATACGAATCTGTAGTAAAAATTTAAAAAAAGTGGCCGCCATTTTGAACTTTTTAGTTACTGGACCGATTGCTTTCAAAATCGATATCTGGGTGTCTGTGTGGGCTCTGAATAAGAATCTGTAGTGAACATTTAAAAAATCGGCCCCGTAACTAAAAAGTTCAAAATGGCGGTCACTTTTTTAAATTTTGACAACGGGTTCGTATTCAGAGCCCACACGGACACCCAGATATCGATTTTGAAAGCAAACGGTCCAGTAACTAAAAAGTTCAAAATGGCGGCCACTTTTTTAAATTTTGACAACGGATTCGTATTCAGAGCCCACACGGACACTCAGATATCGATTTTGAAAGCAATCGGTCCAGTAACTAAAAAGTTCAAAATGGCGGCCACTTTTTTAAAATTTTGACAACGGATTCGTATTCAGAGCCCACACGGACACCCAGATATCGATTTTGAAAGCAATCGGTCCAGTAACTAAAAAGTTCAAAATGGCGGCCACTTTTATAAAATTTTGACAACGGATTCGTATTCAGAGCCCACACAGACACCCAGATATCGATTTTGAAAGCAATCGGTTTAGGGACTAAAAAGTTTAAAATGGTGGAAACGTTTTTAAATTTTGACAACGGATTCGTATTCAGAACCTACACAGACACCCAGATATCGATTTTGAAAGCAATCGGTTCAGTAACTAAAAAGTTCAAAATGGCGGCCACTTTTTTTTTAATTTTGACAACGGATTCGTATTCAGAGCCCACACGGACACCCAGATATCGATTTTGAAAGCAATCGGTCCAGTAACTAAAAAGTTAAAAATGGCGGCCACTTTTATAAAATTTTGACAACGGATTCGTATTCAGAGCCCACACAGACACCCAGATATTGATTTTGAAAGCAATCGGTCCAGTAACTAAAAAGTTCAAAATGGCGGCCACTTTTATAAAATTTTGACAACGGATTCGTATTCAGAGCCCACACAGACACCCAGATATCGATTTTGAAAGCAATCGGCCCAGTAACTAAAAAGTTCAAAATGGCGGCCACTTTTATAAAATTTTGACAACGGATTCGTATTCAGAGCCCACACGGACACCCAGATATCGATTTTGAAAGCAATCGGTCCAGTAACTAAAAAGATCAAAATGGCGGCCACGTTTTTAAATTTTGACAACGGATTCGTATTCAGAGCCCACACGGACACCCAGATATCGATTTTGAAAGCAATCGGTCCAGTAACTAAAAAGTTCAAAATGGCGACCACTTTTATAAAATTTTGACAACGGATTCGTATTCAGAGCCCACACAGACACCCAGATATCGATTTTGAAAGCAATCGGTCCAGTAACTAAAACGTTCAAAATGGCGGCCACTTTTTTTTAATTTTGACAACGGATTCGTATTCAGGGCCCACACAGACACTTTTATTATAAAATAACCGTCGGAGGACCTTGGTTGAAAATTGTAAAATTTAGTAGAACGGACAGACATGCATTTGTTACGAAACCCTACATTCATTTTGAAATAAATGTTAAATTTTGTAGAACGGACAGACATGCATTTGTTACGGAACCCTACATTCATTTTGCAGAACTTATTAGTAGAATGGACAGACATAAACGTGTTACGGAACCCTACTTTTATTATAAAATAACCGTCGGAGGACCTTGGTTGAAAATTGTAAAATTTAGTAGAACGGACAGACATGCATTTGTTACGGAACCCTACATTCATTTTGAAATAAATGTTAAATTTTGTAGAACGGACAGACATGCATTTGTTACGTAACCCTACATTCATTTTGCAGAACTTAGTAGAATGGACAGACATAAACCTGTTACCGAACCCTACTTAACAGTTGCACTCCGGGTGTGCCGGCAGATCCCGTGCCACTCTAACTTAACCCTTAATGCAATGACTTAAGGTTTCGTTTTATAAATGACGCTGACGCGATGTCGCGATGTCGCAATTTCGAGTTATAAATTTTATACCCACCTAAAAAAGTGCCAAGCACCGCTAAAGAAATTTTCACTTAAAAAAAAACAAGCAAACAAATAAACAAACAAATATACTTTCGCATTTATGATAAACAACATGATAGCAAACAAATAAACAAACAAATATACTTTCGCATTTATGATAAACAACATCGCATTTATTATAAACAACATCCCCGTATACAATAATTGATTTCAAATTTCTTTTCAGTCTGTCAAATTTGCCTATCATGTGTACGCGCCCGGTATGGCGCGCAGTCGTGCTCCTAACTCGCGGAATTATTGTATTTTTCACGTTTTAAGCGTTGTATTATCATTAAAATGACTTACCTATGAAAGGTTACGCCATCTTTTGTTATTCCTGATGATCTGGAGCTCTTTCGACACGTACGAACTGCACAACTCGCCATTTTGTGTAGTGCACATATACGTGTTCTTTGTCCCCAAGTCACATGTGCACTGACGTTCGATCCCGCAGACTATTATATTGTAAGAGCATAAGCACTAAGACGCGGCTAATTTTCCCATATAATAGCGCTCGACGGTTGCGACTCCCGTAGGGTATTCTCCTTGCTAACGCATAACCACAATAAAATTAGAATAGGCGATAGTCATCTCCTCAGGTCAGGTACTTGTTGGTAGTGGCGGCGCGGCGGCGGCGGGCTTATAAATATCCGGCACGGCAACGTAAAGGCACAAGCCCTCAAGTTGGGCAGTGGTTCGAACGAACAATGCAGTGGACTGCGGCACTAACACGGTCATCGCAACACCTATCCAACGCTTGTTTGAGGTTTTCGTAAATCAAATCGTACCTTGTACATTTTTGTTATTGAATTTTAAATTTTTCGTACTGAGCAAGCACGCAAGTAAAGTAGGCGAGGTTCCAATTACCTATTTAATAAAAATAAAAAAATAATTAACGTAGCGTAGCTAATGTCGTGGTAGCCACGTTAGGCCACAACGAGAGCAGGTGGCTCCACAACCAGATGTATGTCTCATTGACTGCACCCGCTGCAGATCAATTTCCTGCTGGAAAAACTACACAGTTTGTTTTGAGAGCAGCTTGCAGCTGAAAGATTAAACGATTTTTCGGATATAATTTATTTTCAATCGTTAAAAGTAACTTAACTTTCGTCCTGGCAAATTGAGAGAGCGGTCGGGCGGAAATGTTAATGGAAAAGCTAATGCTATTTCCTGTACTCAAAGCAAAGCTCAAAAAAGAGGTAAAACAGAAGAAAAGTATGCAACGAAAATACGAATATTCTCAACAGAGGTAGAGTTCGTAAGCCACAATTGACTCCGGTCTGCAACCTGGATGAGTGAAACGTTCGACCAGGATAATTTTATTGTGATGCTCATGTGAAGAGAGAAATACACATAAAGACAAGCTCGACGGAGTCTATATAGAGCAATATGTAACGAGATCTGATGCAAATAACTACAACCACAGATGCAAATAACTACAACCTATAGACCCTTATCCTTAAAGGTAGCAATTGTTTGTAATTTGCTGAGATTCGAGGAATTAGGAAATTTTAATAAAACCTAAAATAATTTCTAAAAAGCACTTAACGAAAACGATGTCTTCTCTTCCTTCAGTATATCCAACCTACCTACCTAAATATAATTCAATAACCTTCACTAAAAATACGGGCGATACCACCAAAGATTGGCCTAAAGAAATAACTCAAGAAGAAAGACCTCGTACTTAACTAAATCTACTGTTTCTTTTTTTCCAATATTTCTGGATGATTGCTTCTATTTATTAGAGGATATTTTGTTTTTTTTTTCTTCAGATAAACCTAAACATTAGTTAGATCAACGTGGGTGAATAATTTATATTTAGAAAACATATACAATTTTGAACAATACATTAAACCTAATACAATAAGAACCTACTAAAAACTTAAATACACTTAGTAAGAATCATAGGTACATCACGGGGCCCGCTGCCGTTGTCCCTATGATGGATGCCGCGTTCCCCCGCTGGACGGAAAGAGACACGCAATAAACCAATAATTCAAAATAAGAACAAAGCAATGCCATTTAGACAACGAGCAGAAAAACGTTTTCTGCTGGTTGCATTTAGAACCTGAGCTGTGATGTGGACATCGAAAAGCGAACCAAGTCAAGACAAGGGAAAAAGTGTTTAATCCCCCTGACTCCCATAAGACCGGGTGTACGCGGACGCAGAATCGTAGATCAAGATAATTGTGAATTAATTACCGGTTGCAACACTCCCCCGGGGGGGTAGAGGCAAGGGGCTGCACAAGCGGTGACTAATTAGGCAAATTTCACGGGAAAAAATATTAAAAAGTAAATCATGGCTCTGTAGGAAAGTTACAGGCTTTGAAGAAAGCTTGTCGAAACATTTGCTTAGAGTGGACGTTCAGGGGGTAGTTTGTGAAGCTTAACCCGAATAATCCCATGATACATGATGCAGATTGAACGTAAAACTTTCTAGATATTGCGGTTAGAGTGAATGAAAGATGGCACCTTCCTTGCCACTTCAGACCAATGTGTATGTTACATCTTCTTACAAGCAGAAACCAGGTGCAATCGTGACTATAAATGATGACGAAGTTGTATATACAATAAAATAATACAGAGCTGCGCAGAATACAAAAACAAAATTATGCTTCGTGAATATTTAATTTTTCTGACGATATTAAATTTAAAGGTTTGGGTCCCGCTCGAGACCGAGAAGGTCTTGCAGTGACATTGAACATTTCAGTTCTATAAAAAACATTATAAAATATTGCAGCCAAACACGACAAGGACAAAGTATGTTCCCCGACAAAGTTGTAAGGGCAAACATTTTGCATAACTAACGGAGGATAAATAATAGAAGGAGGCATGTCCACGACAAAGTTTCGGCCACGGCGAGGCCATTAAGCCCCGAGCCGAAAGACTAACATTACATTTTCTTAATTCCATCGTTCATTTCTTTCCGTTTGTTGGAAACAAGCACTTCATACTCGCGCAAACAGTATTTTACTCAGTTGAAATTATTTCTTACGAGAGAGAAAAGGTTTATTTCACTTTTGGATGGAGTATTCCGTCTAACAGAGAGAAAATGAATATAAGGAATTTATCTTTGGTACGAACTCAGTTAGCGACTTATTTACTGGATTTACTCTACGTATTTCGTAACTATATCGAATGATGAAATGAACAACAGACGTTATAGTCTCATTAGCGAACTCATTCATATTTTTATTTTCTTAATCTATTTTAACATTATACATTTACTAAGTAGCGGGTGGCCGAGAGGTCTGGGCGTCGGTTTCCCTAGCGAGAGGTCCGAGATTCGAATCCGGTCGCCGTGTACCAATGGTTTGTTTTCTATTTGAAAATTTTAAGTGCATACATTCACCAGCTGCTTCATGGTTCGGATGCCATGAAAAACTGTAGGTACAGCTAGTTGACTGGAATAAATTGCCTAGGGCAATAAGTCCGCCCTTGCCACACATTAAGTGGCATAAAATTTAATATTATTATTATTGTCCCTTTCGCATTCATGCCATTCTTAGATATCAACAACGAAAGCATCGTCTAAGATCTAAAACGATATCAGTCAAACATTCTGTCTCAGGAATTAGCAAAATATTTTCTCCACACAATGATCTCTGTCGAGAAACGGAATAGCGGCCGAGAAGTATAAGCCTATGTATCTCCCGAAAGCCTTCCGCCCTGATGACCCACATAATAGGCAACAATCTAAGAAATAGATCCTCAGCAAAAGGAAACCCAGCGAAATTCAATCGCTGCGATCAGAAGCAGAGCCGATACGTAATCAAAAGAGAGAATATCATTGCGATACACCCGCAGTCTGTGTATCCTACTAGAATCTATGTAATACGTTAGTTTTGTATCGCATTCACATCAATAGGTCCGTATTAGGAGGATTAATATCTGCAGGTATATGTTTGTTATTTCTATTCAATGGGATTCTCTGGCTGGACAATAAATTATAATTTTAGTTTAACACTCGCTTTTGTTGGTTGTTAATCATACCGTATTGCTTGCGCGAGCAGTAGCCGAATGTATAAATTTATAAAAACAGAAAGAGATTACTTAAATGAATTTCTTTGAACGACGCGACGAGAACTTTTTTGTAATTAACGAACTACAAACCGGACAATAAGATCGGCGAGTTCCCAACGTAATCCAGTGTAAGAGGAAGCTTCAGCACTTCGCAAACAAGGCAGACTAAACTCTGATAAAGTGTGTATCTTTGTTTGTACGAACAAACGCGTCATAAGGCCCGGGGCGGCGGCGGCGGCGGCGCTCCATTGTTTGCTGATATTGTCGTTTTTCTATATAGCCTCTTGCAAATAAAAGGTTTTTCGCCGATGAGTTTTTCTATAGTGAATGTGGTACAGACTCGTATTATGTACGCATAGTCTAAAGTGACGTATGTATTGATTATTAAAATTTTATATTTTCTATTTGGATCTGAATAGATTGAAACTAGACAGTACCTAAAATAAAATGGAACTATTATCATAATATAACATAAACATTAAATAAATATAATTATGTACAAACAATTTATACAAGTAGGTACACTGTTGAGTTGGCTGATTAGAGGAGGTCTACGGAAGCGCACGAGGGCCCAGAATGCGATGGTGGAGGTGCGGCCGATCTACCACGAACATCGTGGGATCTGGTCCCACCACGGCGCTGATCATTCTTCGGTAGAAAATAAGCCAGCGCCGTCTTCTAGCCCCAAGAATTTTCTGGATCTGAATTGGATTTTTTCTAAGTGTGTATTTTAATAAGTATTAAGTAGTATTATTATTAGTTTAGTAAGTATTACTGCACACTGAGAAGGCGCAATTATTGTATTTTACGTACTTTTGTAACTTGTAAGGAACGCTTTGCTAGACCCAATTTTTATCACAGTGATTTTCTTTTACCGGCCCCTCAAAAAATCGAGGAGAAAATGTTTGAGATTGATGTACAAAATAATCGTGCCAACAAATAACAATAAACCAAGACAGATTATAAGAACATTAAACTTATAAAATAAGGAACAATTTAAAATAAATACTCTGCAACTACGAGCAGTGAGCGCTTGCGCCTTCAAACTATATTAGGACTATGTCAGGATAAACGAGTCATCCATATTGAGAAAGAGGTTTCGACTTTTTACTCCAACTATTAAGTGTGCCAATAGTTCGAGATAAAGTCGGCTATAGTGATTAGTGAACCTATTGCTTTAGAATCTTGTAACAATCAACAATTTACTGCTTACAGAGAGCTAGAACTAGTTCTACTGCTGAATCTATAGAAGTGGGTTTTCGGGTTAGCGCAACCGGTTAAGCGCGTTCTACTAGGGTGGTTTATTTATTTATTTATTAAGACCAACCAACAGTGAAACTAATTACATTACAGTAATACTTATGATTAAACACATACACCGGTGAAGGTTGATACAGATAAGAAAAAAAAAAACATAAAACAGAAACTGAACTGGTTCCAGATGTACCCGACCTGATGTTTAGATGGCGGTTATTGTTAGAAAAAACTTCCTGAGTTCGAAAGTGCCACTAAAATTAAATTTAAATTTGAAAAAAAAAGAAATCGTTGTTTTGTTTTTGTTTGTCAGCTAACGCTCTCAGTGAAGTTAATGTTAAGTTAGTGTTTGTAAGCTGTGCGCATGATGTGTGCCGCGTTTACTCACAATGGATAAAATTGGTCACCATCACAGATCAGGGTCACCATTATGTGATTCAATACTTTCATCTGAAAGGTCTGACCACAACGAATATTAAAGCTGAGCCAAGACGGACATCGCAGTGAGTGGTCGACCAAATTAAGTGTCCAGCCCAGATTTTTTTTATGTTTTTATTTGTTATGGACACTGACACGTTTACAACATCTGGCCCTTCATTTCATGTCGGCTACACTGAACTGGACGGAAAACACGAACTATTTACGGACCGACGACGTTTCATTCAGTGCGGTGGTACCAATCCGGGCGGGATAAACCCTACCACCTAATAACTTAATAAGGTAAGAAGGGAAGGGACCTACAGTTTTACGTGGAATCCGAACCACTTGTCAGCCTCCAACGGTCGAGCGGTCACCCATTCAAGTACTGAGCGCGCTCAGGGTTGCTGAACAACAGTCGACTGACCGCACCACTAAGCTAAGGATGTATAGTAAATATAGTATACTAAAAATAGTATAGGATGACCGTCGGCTGAAAGTGCGAGAGCTAGCATTATGGTAGGCATTTCAAAAAGTGCTGTACATCGCATATTAACTGAAAATTTGGGCATTAGAAAGCTGTGCGCATGATGGGTGCCGCGTTTACTCACAATGGAACCAAAACGGCGTAGTGAGAATGTTTCAGTCGAGTGTTGTGCCGATTCATAACAATGGACGAGACATGGGTCCATCATTTCACACCTGATACGAAATAACAGTCAAAACAACTATAAAGAAGGCTAAGACAGTTCCATCTGCTGGCAAGGTCATGGCGTCAATTTTTTGGGATGCACGTGGGATAATTTTCATTGATTGTCTTCAAAAATATAAAAAAAAAAACGATCAACGACGAGTATTATGCGAACTTATTGCAACGTTTGAGTGAGGAAATCAAGAAAAAGCGGCCGCATTTGGCAAAAAAGCAATACATACATATTGTTTCATCAAGACAATGCACCAGTTCACACATCCGTAATTGCGATGACCAAAATCAAAGTTCGAATTTCTTCCTCGCGTACGGTATTCGCCAGACTTGGCCCCCTAGGATTATTTTCTCTTTCCAAACTTGAAAAAATGGCTCGTGGTAAAAGATTTGCCAACAGTGAAGAGGTAGAGTCGGCGGCGGTTGATGGTTATTTTGAGGAGCTCGACGGTTCTCACCTTAGAAAGGGTATCGAAGTTATTGAACATCGGTGGCAAAGTGTATTGAGCTAAAAGGAGACTATGTAGAGAAATAATGGGAAATAAAAAAAAAATTGTGTTTTCTCAATTAGGTCGGGCATTTTTGGGACCACCCACGTAGCAACTCGTTCCCAGTATTTTTTTCATCCATCCCTGGCTGCCAAATCGAAAGTATATGAGACAAAGTTCTACAAATGCATGTCTATTTTTATTACAGTCTAGTTCATATAGTATTCCGTCCAACAGTAAAGAAGCCCAAAATTACAATGCATAAGCGATCCTCATCCAATAGTTTGGTTCCCCTTCTCAAAACGTCGACGATAAATCTCGCCGGGTTTTGATCGGACACCCCCGGAGATATTGAGAGGGCGCATCGGGTGTAGACCACCGTACTTGGATATATTTTATGCCGACTGACTTGTGCGTGAATTATTATAACAATTGGACAAAGTGCACGAGGCAATTTTGGATATCTGGGAAATATACATACAATTTTCCTGGTATATTTCGACGTATTAACATGGGAGAGAGTTTCGAAGGAAGGCAATAACAGATCCGCCACTCCTTGCGAGAAAGTACAGTGAAAAACAGCTACAGAACACCATAACCACAGAACAACGACCGTTGGAGGCTGACTGTAGTTCGCATTCCACGTAAAACTGTGTAGGTCCCTTCCCTTCTTATCTTACTAGGTGGTAGGGTTTATCCCGTCCGAGTCGGTACCACCGCACTGAATGAAACGTCGGTCGAAACGGCTATGTAAATATTTCGTGTTGACCGGCGAGTTCAGTGTAGCCGACATGAAATGAAGGGAAGCACTAACATGACACCTATAGTTCGCCCAGTGTTATGGGTTGACATAACGGATGTTGTAGGGACGGTGCCAGTTTCCATAAAAAAAAAAACAAAAAAAGAGAAATAATTAAAAACTGCAATAACAAAGTGTAATTACGTGAACATAGCTTACAAGCCGGTTGTGGTATCCGCGTAACCGTGGAACAATGAAGGAGGTGGTACTCAGCAGTGGAATGATTATAGGACCGATGATTATTGCCTGGGAATAATGATAGCCTACATAATTATTGATGTAACAATTAGGTACGCAAAAAAGTGCAACAACGTTTGAAAGGTGGTTCAACTTCTTTCTTCACGTACTCATATAATCTTTGGGCAAAAATTTAAAAGATCCAGAAGATGAGAGGAAATGTATTCGGCTAGCCTTGCATGCAGTCCTTGCCTTCCTTCTTCTTCTCCTTTTGAATATTTTGACCGCCACTATACCTACACCAACCCGTACCATGCCGCCGCCGGCAGCGACGACGCGACGGGCGGGACGCATGCTTCTCGGCGGGGCGGTGTAGCGATGATGGTCGTAGCAACGTTGTTGGTTGTACTGACTGACATGCACGACACAGTAGCGGACGGGGTCAACGCTCGCGCGATCTATCTCCGCGATCGATGACAGCGAGCGGCGATCACACTGACACTGTCGAGTGACTGAACTCGCTCGCTTGACCCCCTTCTATCTGCTTCGAGATTGGGAAATCGAACAACCGACTTCCAACTTACTGCCTAGCGGTTACAACTTCAATCACTGTGCGATTGGTGGTCGTCGAGGCACGACTATCGTCGAGGCAGTTTAGACCTTATCGGCAGCGATTTGGAATCAATTTAGCAAAAATTGGACTAAATCAGCAGTCGGGTAGACAATAAACAGTCATTTGTCTTTTAGTTTAATGAGTCGAATGCTAGGTCTGTCTATCAATTAGTAATGGTTCGCGATGTTACTCAACTGTGTTTTTGTTCCCAATTATTTAGTTTGACAGATTGTTGAAATTGCGTGTACAGAGCTTTCCTCATCACGCGCGCTGCTCCCTACAAAAGTATGGGCACAATTGACTTCTGAAAAGGGTTCCTCAGGTTATTTATTAGGTCAATTAAAAACAATTTCGTTTTAAATGTTCATTGATCCACTAACTGTGCCTGCTGCTCCGTTCGCGGTAAAGCCGGCTTAAAAGCAAATCTGATTTAAACGCAAATATGATGGGAAACAATCGCTTCCGCATAGCTTTTGCATGTCGCCACCTCAGTTTGACTGAGGGCGATGCCCAAGAACCAGCTATGTTCAGGTAAACGATATACTCTCTGGAAGAAAGTAACTCACTAAGCGCAGCGAGGCCGAAGGCCGACCTGCGTTTTCGTATGTAAACAGCATGCTCTCCCGAAGAATATGAGTCACTTCTTATTGAGGCCGAAGGACGAGCTATCATTTACCTGAACGCTGGTCGGCAGTCGGTATCGGGTGGTATCGGCCTAGTGACTTATATTTTTCAGGAGAGCATATATTTTACCTACTACGTAAATGCAAAGCGGAGCTCGGCCTTCGGCCTCGCCCTTAGTGACTAACTTTCTTTTGGGTGAGTGAGAGTACTCGGTCTTACTTTGTCTTTCAAATATGAACTTTGTAAATGGAAGTTTATAGTTGATTTTTGCATCAAACGCGTTACATAAATGATATTTGGTTCGATTTTTTAAGTCACGTTTGAAGGTCAACTGTCCATATACTACGGTTTTAACGCGATGCTCGGACCGACACGACGACAAACACACAATTTTTTTAGGGAATTTTGTACTTAGTTTAATTATGACCATTGAAGATATTTTTCGAAATTTTTGTTATTACAGACGCCAAACCCCTTTATTGTTTTATAATTAGTACTAGCGATTCGTGAAAACACCAACCCGCTCTGTAAAGTGCCATTTTACTCACCGCACAGGAGGCGAAGAGCCGATGCAATCCGAGATGCAATCGTCACAATCACAAAGAGAATTCTTTGCGCGTCTAGTTTTAATTACAATTTAGTCAGGGATATTGAAAAATCGTAGAACACACGAGAAATGAGAGAACATTTCAGTTAAAAAAGCCACAGCGGGCGGACGGACGGGGACGGAACGTCGACCTGCGGATAACTGGCTCCGGCGGGCATGATTTTGTATTGGCTTAGAGCTGGGTTTTCGCTTGAGTTTATTAGAAAACTCGTGCTGCGATGGAGTTACGTGTATTGTTCTTTATTAATGAATCGCACGCACCTTCTGTTTCTAAAGGACTTTGTTACACACGTACTCGTTGGCCGACTAATGTTCACGATAAATCCCGTCCGCGCAAACACTTTCTTCAATAATAACCTGAATAAATCATGTTTTCTTAACACAATCTTTAGTACAAACAAGACGAGAGACTAGGAACGTAGAGAGGAAAAATATAGGTACCACACAGAGCCTAACGTGAATCTAGTGTACAACACGACTAGGTAGATTGATCACTGAATTCGAATTTAACGAGTCTGCTCATTAAACTCGAACATAGATTATATTTTATTATAATTGCACTGCGTTCTGATCTGGGCACACAAATGTTCAGGCACTGTTTGTGAGCTCTACTAACTGAGTGATTCGTTGTAAAGCTTTGCTTTCTTCTGCGTTTACATTCGGCTCTTATGAAATATTCATCAGGATCGCCCGTAATGTGTAGTCGCAAAGTCTAGCTCGCTGAACGTGACCGAGATAGGCAAGTGAGTAAGTACTGCAGTATTCTTTTCTCCACTTCGTTATCCTTTTTATAGCAACTCTACAGTTAGGAAACTAGTTTTGAAATGTTAGATGTAAACTAAAATGTAAATGTAAATGTCATATCTACAGAAAAGTTTTATTGCATTTTTGGTACAGCATGATACAGTACCGAATGAAAATTATATTGATTAGGTTTAGATTTAAGCGGTGAATGGCGGAACGGTCTTGGCGTCGAACTCTTTATCTCAAGATCTCTATATTCAAATCCGGTAGACGTGCATCAATGATTTCAGATTGAAAAAAAAAATCCACGACTGGGCTGGTTGGTATCAACGTATTCGTCGAAAAATTACTGTCGTACTGGTCGGAGCATGTGTTCTGGCCACTCTTGACTCAGCCACCTATACTGAATTTAATTAAAAGAAAACTATAGTATGCAAATCAGTATTTTAAGTAGCGTATTATGTCGCTCCTTTTGAGGACAACACGTGTGTTCGTTCGCAGAATCAACTACGAATCAGCACAATTCGCGAATTGGTCAGCAATTGTAATTCGGCCGCGCAAATCGCAGACCCAAATCGAACGGCACGCAATGTGAGCATGCTCATTGAAGTGGGACAAGGCAAGCGAACTGGCTCCGTCGGAAATTCCACACCAACAATTTTATTCCGTATCAGCCGGCAACTGATTCTAGCGAGCGATCAGCACTCGCCACTGAGGCATCATCGACCTGAGTCAAGAGAAATAACACCAGTCGCCGCTGTTACGGAATATGAAACAAAAGTACTTAATGCAACTGTCATGAAATGCATCTAACAACAATCTACACGGACTACTCTTTGAGCAACATACATACTACACGCTGAATCCCGACAATCGGGGTGAGCAGAGTAATCGGTGGTGTGCTGCAAGAACTCTTGTTCTGTGGTGCACCAAATTGAATGAACTGGAATGTGAATGCTCTTTATAAGAGTGTAAGTACGATAATTACGACGAGCTCATATTCACAGACGTCACATAATCTGCGACTAATTCAAATAAGAAATTTACAAAACTCTTGAGACACCATACACTCGTACTACTAATGGAACTACAAATATATGCTCAAACAAGGGTGTCATAAATACGTAAAACTTAATGAGGAAATGAAACTACAAAATGCCTAAAAATATCACCGCCATAAAATTAAAAACGTAAACGTTTATCGACTAAGCATACATTTAGTATCTGCGCCCATAGACAATTTTGATGAATTGAAATAGTATTTGTTTTGATTTTTTTTTATCTCCAAAACATTTCACCAAACATTGTGACAGTACATTCAAAAGAATGTATACACATACATATATACATACATAGCGTCACGCCTGTTTCTCGGTGAGGTAGGGAGATCTCCACGTGCCACGATCCTGACACACCTCTGCCGCCTCTTCCACTCCCATAATGTTCTTCATGCATGCTCGTCGGTTACGGTACTGGTACTACGCACTTGACCCTTTTTGAGCACGTGCCCGATCTGGTCCAGGTACGTGCGTCTAGGGCGACCCTTCCCGACTCTTCCACTCACATTTGCTTCAAAAAATTCTTTCGTTAGTCTCCTATCATCCATTCTTCCAACATGACCGAACCACCGAAGCATTCCTACAGCGCTCTCGCACTACACTATAAGAAATATAATTAAAATAAATACAATATAATACAATTATATACAGGGTGTTCGGCACATCGACCGACAAAAATTTTTTGTAGGTAAGTGGGGTCATTTGCAACGTTTTGACCCATGATACCTTTTGTCAGATGTCACGTGGTATAAAAATACGATTTTTTTCTTCATTTTTGAAAAATACCAAAATCCCAGCTTTAAACCCTTGTAACTTTTTTGTTTATGATTGTATCAGAACGAAATAAACTTTATTGAATTTTACGATGTATCCTTGTTCTAGAAAAAAATATTATTTGATGAAGTTACTACCATGAAAAGGTTTTATGACCTCCCAAAGCCCCGAGAACGAGTAAAAATGTGACAGAATCTTGATTTCTTAATTCATTTAAAAAGTTCGCTAGTTTACGCCCTTTTTCAACGGTGTACCACATGTCATACAAATAATTCACTATGTGGTCAAAATTAGGCACAGAGACAGAACAGAAGGACAACACGGGCACTCGCTTCCCGTATTGAAAGCTTTTTCGGGAGCATTTTCAAATTTAGAATATGTACCGGTCGCGCGGGCACTCTTGCAAATTATTCCTAATTTTGTCGTTCTGTTCTGTCCCTGTGCCTAATTTTGACCACATATTGAATTATTTGTATGACATGTGGTATACCGTTGGAAAGGGCATAAACTAGCAAACTTTTTAAAAGAAAATGAAGCGCTCAATTGCTGTCGTGTAAGAGGCGGCAGAGGTATCTCAGGATCGTGGCACGTGGAGATCCGTTGTCTCTGCCTTCCCCACCGGGAAACAGGCGTGACGCTATGTATGTATGTATGTAACATCTGTAACTTGACACACTATACATGAACAGGATTGTGGGTTTAAAATATGTGTCTTTAGTTTATGATTCAAATAATGATGTGCCTGCCATATTAGGTTTTCGTCTGATATTCCATCTGAGAACTGGTGTTTGGTCGAAGACGAGTTGACAGAGCGTATGATTCCTTGTCTCACGTGCTGTAGGCCTGCAGAGGAGCATAGGAGAGTTTTAGTGTCAGAACGGCTAGGCCAATGGAGCATTAGCTCCTATTTACCTGGCAATCGTTTGAGATTTCCAACCATTCCTCATGATGTGATTACAGTAGTGGATGAGTTCTAGGTTCTCGAGCCGGTGGACCGGTGGTATGACCTGACATGACGACGCTAGGATTTTATCTATTAGCTTTAAGATAGCTGAATGTGTAGATGTTATGTAGGCGCTCCTCGCCGACTCAGGCTGTGTAAATTGTCAACGCAAATTCATCGTAGCTTTCAGTATAAAATTTAATTCAAACGTACGGGCTTATCATTTATAAATCCTAGGATCCATCGTCAGTAGCGGGTTATACAGATAGTCGGAATTTACAGGCATCTCCACGCGATGAGGGGCGGAAACTCACTTCCAAAATAATCTGATAACTGAGAGCTAATAACCTAGATTGCATGATTGCATTGTGTTAAGGAAACTAACTTCGGAACGGGGAAAAAGACTAGTATAACAATTAAGACTGTCGTCGTAGGGTTTCGCTTGGAAAATTCTGCACATATGACCATCACGTGCCATTAACTTAATTATCTAGTCTTTAATCAAAGGGTCGTCTTCCCTTACCGATTTTAATCGGGCTCAAGGGAGACGTACTGCCACAACATGCGAAATGAGGTCACTAATTTACAAATGGCCGACTTTCCTCATCCATATGGATTAAAGTTGGAAAGGAGGTCGGTATAAAGATTCAATGTCGGTTGAGGCTGTGGACTATTTATTTATGCAAACGGTCGAGGGGATGCTAACTGCTACGACATCCATACTACGAGATGGTTTCTCTCATAAATATACGAAAAAAACCGGCCAAGTGCAAGTCGAACTCGCGCACCGACGGTCCCGTATCGCCATCTCACGGCTAGCGCTACTCACGCCATCTAGATGGCGTCTTATGAAATGCTTCATATTAGTTAATGTCATGCTTCATAATATATTCGGTAGATGGCGCGCGCGCATACACTTTTTGGTTTCTTCTATGGGATTGGGAACCCCCGTGAATATTTTACTTTTTCTTATTTTTATTATTATTTTTTGTGAAAATTTCAACGGGCTACCTATTACGGTTCAAGAGATACAGCCCTCGGACAGACGGACGGACGGACAGACAGACAGACAGACAGACAGACGGCGTAGGCTTAGTAATAGGGTCCCGTACCGGATACGGAACCCTAAAAAGGGAAGATAAGAAATCGATACTCACGATAATTCATACGTAACAGTACACAATACACTAAAATTATACTTAGAATTTATAGGTGTACGCTTTGGGTGTACGTACGCACGCAACTCAATAACCTATTAGTATCTATTAGTAATCTGTGCTCAATAATTTGTACAAGGCTGATTTAGATAAGACTTTTATAACAAATAAATAAAATTTAACATCATCGGAAGCAATGGTCGATGACAATGCTCTCTATGAAATATAATGCTACCACCACACGTTGGCCAAGTAAAGCAAAACTCCATTTTCTCGATATGATTTGTTCGATTCATTTGTTTGCCTTACTAGGCTAACGTGTGGAGCCGAATAAGCTGATAACCAAGTCAGACGAATGTCATTCAAGTCTGCCTGTGAATAGGTCTGGCTGGATAGCGTACGAACTGTCTACGGCGCGGCACGGCGGCGATGAGAGGTAGGGAGCGGGTAGGTGCGAAACTACCCGCAGTACGCGCATATTACCGTGCTGAAAACTTGGTCCTTCGAGCCGGACTACGTGACGATATAACTTTTAAATACGACACTTTCTGAATCCACCCAAACCCTCCTTCCGTACGGGATGCAGGAAAGGTTGGTATACTTTATAGGCAATTTTTTGAAGTAAATTTGCTTTTCTTTACAATTCGATGTTAATTAATTTGATTTCGGTTTGACTCATATCAATCATAGACTATGCAGGCAGCGTAAAAGTCAAGAATTAATCTAATTGTAATTGGCGACGTAATACTTACTGAAAACGAGATAAAACTTCCATTTTACATTTTACATTTAAAATACGATTTTATCTATTGCTTGCATAGATTTTTGCATAAATAAACATAAATTTTTGACATAAATAAACTTATATGCATAATTCCTTTCATCATTTAAGTAGTCGGCTACCTATAAATATAAAGCTAAAAAAAAAACTAAAGCTTACATCCTTCTTTCTTGTCCGTGGTAGGAAGGTAGCTGCTCGCGGACACGGTGGTGAAATTCAGGTGGGATCACATCTACAAATTATTAATGAATTTGCTCAAGAAAGTTTGCTCGTACAGAGGACGTTGCCAGTTTCACCCGCTCCGTGCAAGTATTAAATTCACAAAATGATTCAAATATTCTTGAGAGCTTTTTATTTTTCTTTATTTCGCATTAATGTGTATATTATAGGTATAATGTTGTGCTCCTGTTTGTGCCTCCAATAAAATAAAATAAAATAAAATAAAAAATAAAAAATTACTTTTCCGTTATCAAGTTTTTACGTTTGAACATATTTTTATGCCTTTCCATAACTTGTATTTGTTAATGCAAATGTGATTTTTGTTTTATTTTAGTACAGAAATAAACAGGGAGTCCATACGCCTAACCTATAAATACAACCATAGAACATTCTGAATAATTTTCAGGTGAAGACAACAGATTTAATTTTGAATTAGGCATACGGCGCGCGCAGCGGAGGCGTAACGGCGGCGTCGGGCATTCTAAAAACTTGTAATTGGCTTAGTGGAGGAGTCGTCGAACCGCCGCGACGCGTAGTTGGTTCTGTTCTCGCGGAGATGACGTTTGCGGCTGACTAATAATATTACATGAACATGACACAGGTTGAGTACACACGCGGCAGTCTACGGTCAGAGCACAGAGCATCAAATACCTACCGCCCGCACCCCCTACTAGAGGCGCCCTAAGCGATGATATTTGAAACCCAATAACCGTACGATGAGCTGCTAGCGCTTCGTATGTGTGTGTGTGCTAGTATCGACACTACACACAAAGAGGAGCAAGTTAGGCACACGCACAAAACAAATGCACACGCACAACACACATATGTAAGTCATAGGCCACGCCCACAGGCTTCAACGGCGTCGTAGAGAAATCGCGCTCACGGCCCCTCTAGTAGGGGCGGGCGCGCGCATTTCATGCTCTGTGGGTCAGAGTAACACGCTGCTCGTAACTGGCGTAGAATTAGGTCTGAGCGAGCAAGGCACACAGTCCAGTCATATCACGAATCAAACTTCTAAAGGTTGTAATCTTCCGTTGAAGAAGCGAACCAAGAGCTACCCATCCAATGGACGATCGGTAGAGCGAGACAGAAGACTGACTGGCGAGCGAGACGGGGCATCGACGCTTCCGGGTGCTTCCGGTCCGTAGGGGAGAAAGATGCTGTTGAGAACCAACCGCGCGGTGAAGACGTCCGAGGAAGGCAGTGAACGTATTAAAACTGTGTCTATCAAGTTTATATTAAGGTTCAGCAAATATAATACGTACTTGCTAATACTAAATAGTGTCTTATTTATTAATATTATTAGTATTGATAATAAATAAATAGCGAACCGACAAGAGTGAATTCGATAGCATTCAGAAATGTTTTTATTTCAGGCATCCGCGGGTAAAAAAGTAATCTTGATCGACCACCTCAAAGGCGCAAGTTCGATAGCGAGTTAATTAAGAGCTCAGCAAGGCACTAGTTTGCTAGACACCGAAAATCCAATAAGACACACTTTCGCCTCCATACCGCAGCCGCTATAATAAAAACCGCATGTTTACAAAGAACGTATGCGAGCGTGCGCCTGTGGCGACCAACTTTTAATTCGGCCCCAATATGGTGAAAACCATCCCCCGCAAACTCATCCCTGCACTCCAATTCAATACCAATAACGATAGATTTAAGGATTTATTTTCCATAAAAACCTCGACTGTGGTTGAACGGTTCTAGTCGATACTTGCAGAGGCGTTCGTAACACTTCATTCTCATTTTGTAAAATCTAGCCAACCGCCTGCAAAGTTCTCCGCTTGGATACGAATCTTCAGGCATTCGTTTAGAGTACATTATTGCGTAACGACTATTTGCGAAAAGAGGGCAGTTTTTGAAAAACTCAGTCACGTGTTTACGTTCTTCCGGCGCGGCCGGACAGTGCGACCGAGGCGTCAAATGAAATGTCTTTCGAATAGCCCGAAGCGCTTCAATAGAAACGAACTACCAGTCCAAAGTCTGTAGAAACGATGCGGACCCAACAATGGAACGGCTAGCTAGTTAGGTGCTCTACCTACAATCTCAATATTGGCATGTGGTGTGATTTGACTGAACGCAAACGCAAACGTTATCTAACAGTGTGTTTTCAGTCATATAAGGCATAGCAATAGCGGTTGAGGGAGAAATCCAAATGCTTGAGAAGGCGTGTTTATAGTGCTGACATTTTATTATAGCTGAAAAGTCCTCATTTCATTTATTTTTAAGGTCCCCAAGGTAATCATCACGAAATCAGGCAATATAAAATATATTGAGCAATCTAATAATGTTAGCTATTTAAATGTACGAGAATACCCGCCCTGTCCTGCAAGCGTAGTTAATGAAAAAGCAGCGAAATACTGAAATATTACCTCCCTCCACAGATCATATAAGCTATTACTTAGGTGTTCTGTGCCTACCTCCAAGCAAGCTCGAGGAAGGACTAAATAAAAGTGGAAAATGTAGGAAAGGGGGGATGGGGTCTCAAGAGTCATTCAAACTCTGGGGCAGCGGACGAAGACAGACGTAGACGTATTTTCTTACTTCAGGAAGCGCTCTCGCGTAAAAATTAGCTGGTGGTCCTTGAATTAATGGTGCTTGATCCAGGGCGAAGCTTCAAAGAGTTTTTTTTTAATCATCATCAAACTCTTTTCAGTACCCTCATTTCTAGTAATCGGAATACAGCATAGGTAAGTTTAACGTAAACGTCTCATATATCTCTAGATTGGAATCATACGAGTAGCTGTTACAATGCATATAATATAGATAGGCCCATCATGACTTGGTAGTAGTACGCGACAAAACGCAATAATACATACATTGATGCTTGCCTATATGTTATTGATGTAATCGTGTATTATCATATCAACGTGTTACGTTGCGGCTACTCTTGGGAGAGACTGGTGGTGGCGACGCTGAACTTTCTTGAATGCATCAATACCGAATGGAGCGTCGTTGCTTACATTCCCCCGCCCCGCGTAGCGGGTTTTAAGATTCTATACTACCTTAGAGAAAGGGCAAGATAGTGCGAGAATCGGTGAAAGAACGAAAGGGACAGTCGTACTCGATTATGTAATCGTAAGTCTAAATTTAGAAGTTTTTTCGGTGTTTTCAATGAAAACAAAATTGTTATTTTTAAAATGTAAAACCTATATAAATTGCTTTACATTGAGATCAGTTATGCAAAGTTTCATAATCTGATTTAAGAATTAGTTTTATAAGTATTTATTGAATAACAGCGGTTTTATTGACGGTTTGGAGGTAACTTAGCAATGTTTTTCTATCGAAAAAAATATATAAAATCATGTTTCCACCACCTATAATAACTAGTGTTAGTACTCAACTTTAGCATATATTTATTACAGAGTGATTGTTGCAGTATTGTCGATATAACGGAGGATCATGCAGACAATGTGAGGTAGTATAGATAGACTCTTAATATACCTCCCCCGAAGAGGCGTATAAGCACAAGTAAGAGAGGTAGCGTAGACGTATATCGAGGAGCGAACTCCCTCTCCCTCAGCAGAACTTCACACAATAGGTCTAGGAAGTTGCAGCAATGTTTGAAGTGTACCCGAGTTTTTAAACTACCATATTGATTTAAATGAGACCAGCCAGAGGCTAGCCCACTGGTTACACACAGAGGTAGTCAAGCAAGATGTAGGTACGATGAAGGTAGATTAATATTAGGTGGCAAGTGTTCTCTTACTTTCTATTTTCTTCTTGGCTTCGCCGTAGTCGGGTAAAAGTAAAGCTTTACTGATATAATGGGTTGGTTTTTTTTTATTGTCGTTAGTTTTGTGTAATGGAGCCCTCCAGGACCTACAGCATAAAGTCGAGCCAGCTCCCTTTTTATTCCTTTCAATTTTTTATCCAATCCGAAAAGGTGTAGGGTGGCTGAGTTGGACCAGCCAATATCACAATATACGGGTAGATGTCATGCCGGGCCATATTTATTTATTTTATTTATTTATCTCTTTATTTCAGCCAACTAGGGCCATATTGTAAATACATATTAAATGTCTTAACCTAAGAACTAAAATTACTTTTTCTCCACTTGTGTCTGTACGGGTCCCATATACTTCCTTTTGGATTGCTGGCTATACTGAACTAGAGGCGAACACAGCCGAGGCTGCTGTGTGTGCGGCATAGAATCTATGGTGTGCGGCCATCTTACATCCAGGTCGTTCTTGCAACCCAGTCGGCTATAATTATTAGAACCTACCACCTAGCACCTAGTAGGTGAGGGAAAGGATTAATGTAACTTGTGTAAATGTATTTTCTGTAATGTATGGAATGGTTTCGTTTCAAATAGTCGCATCGGATCTTCATAGATCATAATAACGTTGTTCGCAAACTACATACTGGTACCTATGCAAATGATGAAGCAAACATTGCCAAACAAATTGTCAACCCTGTTACTTATATTATGAAAATATTGTTTTAAGTAAGGTCAGGATAGGTATGCCTATTCTGATATCACTTTTGACCCAAAGTTTAAAACGGCTTCAGGTGAAATTCGTACGCATCCCTAGATAGGTTCGCGCTTTACTAGCAGCCGCATTCAAGTGGAATTATTTGGTGTTTGCAGAAAGTTAACTGTACCACAAAGAACATTACCCTAACAGGCAGTCGCCTCTACCGGCTCCGCCCAGAGCGCCTCCGCGCCGCCCCGGGTAAACGAGAGCAAATCTGCGAAGATTCAACTCATAAACTTTTCAAACGAACGCTTGGCTCCGCAGCTAAGCTGCGGTTAGACACCGGAGCAGAGCTCTGTATTACGCGTTATCTTTAGTTCAGAGGGCGAAGAGTCGTGCGTGCGGTGCGGTGCGGCATTTACGCACGCATTCTGAAAAAGTGCAAATCGAAATTTGTCACGATAGGTTGGAGTGCGTTTGCATCGTAACATAAATACTTCCTGCTAGTTTTTATAAATTAAGCGATTTTTTTTCTTACTGTATATAAAAACTCTGCTGACTTTGATGATTCAAATTGTTTATATGCATAAACTCAAATTTTATTAATAACTTGACTGAACCCTATGTTCTTTGTAATTTATTATCTTTTTTATATGGATATATCCCTTATTCTTGACTTAATATTTTTAGTTGTTTGCTTAGATATAGTATGTTAGTTATAGCCTCTGGTCATACTGAAAAATGCAGATGTTTATTATTGTATTTTTTTAGTGTTTTCATATTGTGTAGATCTCCTCCTACATCCGTGATGTCAGCCCATAATACCTTAGTGAACTAGGTGCCACGTCAGTGCTTACCTGTGGTCTTACCGGCTACGCTGAACTGGACGGAACACACGAACTTTTTACATACCTAGCCGCTTCGATCAACCTTTCATTCAACGCGGTGTTAAAGCCTACCTAGAAAGGTAAGGCAAGGAACCTACTTTTACGCGAAACCTGAACAACTCGAAAAGTTTTCTAGGCTAAAAAGTTTTCAAAGAGAAGCAATCTAGGATCAACTAACAGTTCATTAAAATATTTTGCACTTTGACGATATAAACTTATAATGAATGACCTAAGGATTAAGTTTACAGATTTTCGTCACCAGCGCCAGACGGGGTCTGGAATTAAAGGGTGGACCGGAATTTCGCAATTCTGGTGTGGCTCGGCAAGGCGCGGAAAATCCGTCGCCGCTCCCCAGTTAGTGCCAACTTTGCGTGAAGAAAAACTTACATTTATTACTCCGCTGAAGTTGGCTAAACTAATTACGCTTTGCTGTGAAAAAGTATATTACTGTGGGACTCGGCCGCAGTTTGCTGCCGAGTGGAGTTATTCCGTTCCATATATCCACATACCTACATAGTGAACCAAATCACGTCCACTATGTATGACCAGAATGCTTAGAATTTTATAATGCGTATGTGCATTACGCTTCGATTAACTTTTAGGATTGTATTTTCTTAAATTGCATTCTGTGGGTAACGGACACTGGCAGACTAATTCGCTCACACGCATCGCATTCGCATTGTTTAGCTGCTAGCGCATCAGCTAGCACAGCAGTACCACAGAATAATAGCACATACTTCATTAGGTTAGGTTAGTACCTAATTACGAAAAAGCAAAGCTAACTAAAATGAAATTTCTGTTAATTGCTTAGCGTTAACATTCATTTTTATTCATCAGGGCGCCTATCAATGCTAAGCGCTAACGGGGTATTCATTATGAATTCATTTTGCCAATGCTAAGCATAACATCACTAGTGGGTAAACATATTTATGATGGTTTTGGGTGTATACCAACCAACCAGTACTTCGAGGCATTATAGTTTAGGTACCATTCATATGCACATTTATTTATATAGGTATGTATACCAAACCTACACTCATTATTCTCAAAGGCCCCTTCAACACGATGACATAATATGGTGTAACACAATGCATCTATTCCGCATACATACTCACCGACCAAATGAAAGTTTCAAATTTCCTATTGTAGGGTCCGGACGCGGTTTACCGCATAATACTGTCGAGACAAATGCTGAGTCTGTTCCGCAGGCGATACGATAAATCTGGAAGTGTGTAAATACTGCCGTCAGAGCTGTGAGAACCTTATGAAATGTTCACAGATATTTGTGTGAAACTATTTGTTTTATTACTCCCGAACTGGGTGGCCGTGCTTGAGGTCGGAGTCTCAGGCGCAGCCAATTTCTCTCTCTCCCCCCCCCCCCCCCCCCCCCTTGAGGTACCAGTGCGGCTGGAAGGCGGACTAAAGTTGCTGGGGAAAAGCTATTAAAGCTCGATTTAAAGATCCGTGGATTATAGGAGTAGGTAAAGATATTCTCAGGAAGCCGAACGAGAAGAACGATTAAGAGAATCGTGCCGTTCAAAGAACTCTTCTGTCGACTACAAAGGGGTGTGGCGAGAGTATGGCGGGTTTGGCGAATGCGAACAGGAGGAGGGACGAGGGAAACGAGTTCATCAGAGCATCGGTCATATATGTCCGGTACTACTATAGTAGTACCGGACCGGTTCAATGATCCAACGATGCGTCTGTGCTTCAGTGGTTGAAGGTCCTTCGTGAGCACAGAGTCGCTAATGAGACGAATGGCTCGTCGTTGAATATAATCAATGGCTGAAAGAAGGTACTCGAGCGATCCCTCCCAAAGATGACTGAAATATTCCATGACCAGTCTTACTTGCGCTTTATAAAGTGTAAGCATAAATTGGACCGACGACGCGGCGGCGGCGGAGGCGGGGTGAAAACTCGCGACATCGGTATGAGACTCCTAATTCTCGGGACGCCAATTTTGCCTTGGACTCTATGAACGACCGAAATCAACGTCCTTGGGCACCTCCATACCAAGGAGGCCAAGACTACCATCGCACAGTATGAAATTTGGCCTGATTTTCGGACATGGTTTTTTTACTCCAGAACTAGTCAGTCTTTAGTATTTTAAAAGGTAGAGTAGAACTCCCGTGGGTCAGTTATGTATACTTCCAAAGTTATAAATTTTTGAAAAACAAACTTTTTTTTGGCCGAAAAATTAAAAAAAATTATTGCTCCGAGATTATGGAATATATTAATAATTATATTTTTCAATATACAAGAATGACTTTACCCCCCTTATTTGAAGCTATTTCAAACCTCCTACAGTTAGTACAAAACGAGTAAAAATTTATTTTTTATTTTTCGTTTTTATTTTTTTTCTCCTAAACCAAGTCGCATTAGCACAAAATTCTTACATTACAATTAACCCTAGACCATGTTTAATAAGTACCAGAAAAAACAAAAGATAATCCCGCTTGGTATAGGAGTTATAGCTACTCAAGTTTTTTCGTTAGGGTTGCCATAAAATTTCGGCCCAAGTTTGGCCGAAAATTTTAAACAACTAAATAATAGTTTGTCCAAATATATCTATGAATAAATTAACCAAGACTTGAAATAGACCAACAGTAAAAAAAATTGTGAGAAATTTTAAATTTTAACGTGAAAATCCGTTGTCTCTGCCTACCCCACTGGGAAACAGGCGTGACGTTATGTATGTATGTATGTAGTAAAAAAATTTCTTAAAATATACCTACAGATAAGTACAGAGTAATTAAAATAATAAATAAAAAACAAGATACGTTTTATGGAATATAATATTTATTTGCATATTTCTTTACATTTATTATTTTAGGGTTAGGCAGGGGATGAACAAAAATAATGATGCCAATTTATTAATAATAATTTCAATAATAACAGTATTGAAGAATACTTACACTCCATTCAACCTAGCAACTATTGCCGAGCGGTTTCTCTTTCTCTATACTTCTCGCTCTCGCAAAGAGTGATTGAAGTGACTGTGAACTGAGGTTATGAATATAGTTTAATTTGAAAAATGTATTTTATTATTGTTTATTTATTTGATGAATGAAATTTTGCAATAAACCTGTTTATTTTTTGCTTGGAATCATGTTAAATATTTATATTTTCACGGTAAATTATTAAATATTAAAATTATATATTATTTAAATTTTGTGCCTAATGTACTTACTTCAGCCACCGTTTCAGCTGTTCGTTCTATTGTATTGTAGGTGGCTAAGTTAACGCAGTGCCGTAATACCGGGTAATTCCATATTCATCACTGTCTGATGATTCCCCCACGTCACAGAGGTCCTCGTCACTGCCGCTGCTATCCTCACGTAGATTTATGATATCCATCCATCTGTCACGTGAACTTTTGTTTTGGTCATAACTCAAGAACCACTGGTGCTAGACTCATCGTGTTGGTACTCAAACTTCAGGTCTCGGTGAGATCTATCCATCTGTCACGTGAACTTTTGTTTTGGTCATAACTCGAGAACCACTCGTGCTAGACCCATCGTGTTGGTACTCAAACTTCAGGTCTCGGTGAGATCTATCCATCTGTCACGTGAACTTTTGTTTTGGTCATATCTCGAGAACCACTGGTGCTAGACCCATTGTGTTGGTACTCAAACTTCAGGTCTTGGTGAGATCTATCCATCTGTCACATGAGCTTTTGTTTTGGTCATAACTCGAGAACCACTGGTGCTAGACCCATCGTGTTGGCACTCAAACTTCAGGTCTCGGTGAGATCTATCCATCTGTCACATGAACTTTTGTGTTGGTCATAACTCGAGAACCACTGGTGCTAGACCCATCGTGTTGGTACTCAAACTTCAGGTCTCGGTGAGATCTATCCATCTGTCACATAAACTTTTGTTTTGGTCATAACTCAAGAACCACTGGTGCTAGGCCCATCATTTTGGTACTCAAACTTCAGGTCTCTTCAGGACCAAAACAAAAGTTCATGTGACAGATGGATAGATCTCACCGAGACCTGAAGTTTGAGTACCAACACAATGGGTCTAGCTTCAGTGGTTCTCGAGTTATGACCAAAACAAAAGTTCATTAGACAGATGGATAGATCTCACCGAGACCTGAAGTATGAGTACCAACACGATGGGTCTAGCACCAGTGGTTCTCGAGTTATAACCACAACAAAAGTTCACGTGACAGATGGATAGATCTCACCGAGACCTGAAGTTTCAGTACCAACACGATGGGTGTAGCACCAGTGGTTCTCGAGTTATGACCAAAACAAAGGTTCACGTGCCAGATGGATAGATCTCACCGAGACCTGAAGTTTGAGTACCAACATGATGGGTCTAGCACCAGTGGTTCTCGAGTTATGACTAAAACAAAAGTTCACGTGACAGATGGATAGATCTCACCGAGACCTGAAGTTTGAGTACCAACACGTTGGGTCTAGCACCAGTGGTTCTCGAGTTATGACCAAAACCAAAGTTCATGTGACAGTTGGATAGATTTCACCGAGACCTGAAGTTTGAGTACCAACACGATGGGTCTAGCACCAGTGGTTCTCGAGTTATGACCAACACAAAAGTTCATGTGACAGATGGATAGATCTCACCGAGACCTGAAGTTTGAGTGCCAACACGATGGGTCTAGCACCAGTGGTTCTCGAGTTATGTATGACCAAACAAACAAACAAACAAACAATTTACTTTCGCATTTATTATAAAGTGAGTAACGTAATTTTCTTATGAGTGTTGCATGCATGCATTGCATAGTGCCATTCAGTTTTTGTGAAAAACAACATGTGAAAAATATGCAAAACAATTTTATTATTATGACTATGACGCCTATGAAAGGCTACTGATTGTAATGCGTTGACTCAGAATAAAAACGCAATACTAACTCCCAGGCGCAGCGGCGCACGCGCCGTTATGGTTTTGAGATGGCTTACGCATACACCTATGACTCACACATACAACGTTGTGTCCTGTGTAAAGAAGGGTAATAACCGTTGCGAGAGCGAGAAACCGCTCGGCATTAGTTGCTAGGATGAACGGAGTATAGGCTACGAATATTTCCGAAATGAAAACAATTGAAGTGGATGGATGAGAAGAGCGGAAGACCGCGTGTGGTGGCGTGCCTTGGGAGAGGCCTATGTCCAGCAGTGGACCGATACGGGCTGATGATGATGATGATGATGATGATGATGATGATGATGATGTTAATCCTCAGCACTGAGAAATAGGCCACCTTCTCCCAGACCTAGACACTCATCAAGCGCCTGATTTTCCGCATCGATTTTGATTTCCTCAGCATCCTTCGGTGCAGATTCTTCGGCGAAAGTGTTGGCATCTGCCGGTTTTAGCAATGCTAATGCCTGAGCTGGAAGTGGTAACTTTCGCAACTTTTTCTGTCTGTGGCGCAACCTAATGTTGGAGATGAGAGGATCTCTAGGCATTTTCTAACAGAAAAGCTTTGGGTTATGACAGCTAATTTCTTACCAATGTTTTTATTGATATAATTTGGAATGTTTACAATAGCTAACGTATACCTACGTGCATCAGAGCACGTTAAAATCGAAAGTTACTAACTAGGTATATCACTACTAGAAATATTTTTTTTAATCCCGGGAATTTTTCATTATTTTCAAAAGGGACCATATCAATATAATGACTGCATAACGCAATTATAAAAAATCGCTTTACCGTATCCAATCATGATAATTAATCATAATTTAATAAAAAATTCACTTTCGGCCAAAAAATAAAATTAAACTACGATTCGAAAAGTGCCAACCCTGACTGTAAAATTGTCGGCCTAAACATTATTTAGTTAAAACTCCTATACCAAGCGGGATTATCTTTTAGTTTTTTTAGCACTTATTAAACAAGGTCTGGGGTTATTTGTAATGTAAGAATTTTGTGCTAATGCGACTTGGTTTAGGAGAAAAAAAATAAAAATGAAAAATAAAAAAAAAATTATTGCTCGTTTTGTACTAACTGTAGAAGGTTCGAAATTGCTTCAAAAAATGGGGCTATAGTCATTCTTGTATATAAAAAAATATTATTATTAATATTTTCCATAATCTCGGAGTAATATTTTTTTTTTATTTTTCGGCCAAAAAAAACTTACCTTTTTCAAAAATTCATAACTTTGCAACTATACGTAACTGACACACGGGAGTTCTACTCTAGCTTTTAAAATAGTAAAGACTAACTAGTTTGGGAATAAAAATACCATGTCCGAAAATCAGGTCAAATTTCATACTGTGCATCGCTGGGAACTTGACTGTGCTGAAAAATACCTTAAGAGAGGAAACGTAGTAAAAAAGTAAAGTAAGTAACCTTAGTAGAGAAAGCGCAAGCTTCCGTCTTGGCTATGTTGAAGTTGACCAAGAACTCCTTCCCCTTAGGGGATAGGAACTTTTTCGACTAGGTCAACCTGAGCAACTGCGTCAGATCTTGTATTTGCTGCTGAACTATGACGATATATACACGGTCTTACATTTCTCGCATTTTAGGTGGTACCTTTTTGTATTTCACCGAAAAATTATTCTGTATGTGAAACTGAAAAGAATTTGACGCATAACTTTTGTTTATATAAACATTTCCTATTTTTTCGCCACTTTGTATGACGAAATAAAAAAAATGCTCAAAATAAAAAGCCGTTGAGCAAGAGTTGTTCACATTCAGGTATGTAATCCTTTGAAAATCTATTCAAACAAGTTAAAAGAAGCAGATAATCCTGAATGTATTTGCTCAAGAATATAGAGACAAAATCGTTATCAGAATGCTTGTGTAGAAAACATAATTCTACTCTGAATCACAATTATTTGCATTCAACAATAATACCCAAAAGGCAAACAAAGTAAATCCATAATGAATCCTCTTTGAGTTCCATCGAGTACCTTTATCCGCCCGAATCGTTCCCCAAAAATTGCGGACCAATAAAAGAGATCCTTGAATAAAATGGCATAGGTGATGCGAAGATAAATCTCGCGCCGTTTGCGGGTGTCGAAGGATTTTCCGCTGCAAAAAAGGAAATTTCGATTTCGCATTTCGCTTGACAAAAACAGCCTCTCGAGCGAACATGCCTAATGCTTGCGGTGACCACAGCGCGCGGTGCAGTTCAGTACTTCCGTTGAAGTTTGTTTAGTATGTAACACCATGTTTTACCTGTTTTAGCATTTTCATCGATGGAAAGGAGAAAACGTTGATGAGTTCAATCAATGATGAAGATCAGTAATTAATTTTTTTTTATTGCATTTATCTACCTATAATCTCCTTGAACTATGAATGACAGTGAAATAATGTTTTCGATATGATGATAATAAATGACGATTCTAGAGCGGCAGTGGCGGCGTAGCGGCCGGACTGCAAATTCATGACGTCACAGCCAGATGTGCCCACTGTCGTTTACCGCCCGCTCGCTGGAAAAGAAACCTTTCGTGCTCGCTACAAAACGGCTTATGTGTAGTTACGCTCTTTTTATTGCATAGTTCTTCCGGAGGTTTCTCTTTCTCCTCAAAAGGTTTTGAGTCGTATTTCCAATTTCATGTTATGTGATTGATTAGTGTTACAGGAGGTAGTTTTTACTGGCCATCTTTAAGTAATTACTCTCGCTATATCGTCGCCAGCACCTGTGAGCCTAATACGTGTCCGCGTTCTTACCCGTCCTTACGTGTATCTTGTCTCGTTTAACAACGAATGGAACGTTGGTTTACCAAATGTCCCAACGCAGATGGCCTGGCAGTCACCCTAGCTTACGGATATCGCGAGAGCGATAAGCAATGTTGGCCTCAATCGCTTTCCCATGTAAAGTGGCTGAGGATATCTCCGAAGTGCTCCCATCCGCCGTCATAACCGTCCGAGCTATGCATTTATAACATACATCAGCCAATATGTTGGCTGGCAAGCAAGGCAGATCATGTCTTGCCGTTGTCACCGACGTGTCGCTTACATTTCATTTTGTTGGGAGTCCATGGTAAAAGGCCTTTCACATAGAAGTTCAAAAGTAATAAATAAGTATTAAGTAGGTGTACCTATTTTTAATAATCTTGAAATTGGTGTGCAACCATTTGAAATTAATGTTTTAAATTCGTACATTTGCTTCGTGGCCTTTAAAGTATTTGAACGAAATGATATTATCGTTTACCGCCAACGTTTTTAAGACGTGCAATATTTTTAGATATGCAAATTTTAATATGCTCTCGAAGTTTAAATAAAACAACAAATATTGTTAAAACAACTACTGAGTTCACGTATAGAAATTTTTCGAAATGAAGTAGTCGCTAGCCCCGCACCCTATCTCTAAAACTACGTGATCGTTTTTCGCGATAGTTACCGCAAGATATGTAAGTTATGGAAATGTGCGATGAACAAGAATGCTAAGTATATTTATGTGCCCCCAAGGAGGTTAGCCGCCGGGGCCGGGGCTAGGGGGAATCTCATTGTATAGTCGTCGTACTATTCATATTTTAATACTGTCTTATCAATTTTTACAAAACTTAAAAAAATATATTCAAGTAGTTTTACTTGGATAATACCGAACGATACAAGAAAGAAGAAACAAAGTACTCGTAACTACTTTAACATTATGCAAACAGAAAGCGTTTTGATACATTTTAATGCGGGAATATTAAAATCGCAACAGATAAAAACTGCGGTTCTTCGCAAAAATGCCACAAAAAACACCGACCAACACCGCATTTTCTACTTTAGCGAAATTTTAAAACGAATTCCTCGTGCCACACGGTGCCGCCTGCTGCCTCCTGCCGCGAGCGCCATATCTAAGTATCCCTTTGGTCTTCCTTTTTCCATGAAAGCATTCGTTATAAGCATTAAAGAGAGCTTGTAGAGTTTACACAGAACCCCCAATCTGTTAAAAGCTGGTGCAACCGAGGACGAATACGCAAAAATTTACAAAACATATGAAACAGAGCATAGGAAGGCAGGACCCTTTCAATTTGCAACCCTTGCGAAGTGCTCTCACAATGGACGCCGAGAATTGGCCTGGCGCGGCGGCCGAGGTAGGGGACGGCCTAGGTCTCAGGTGACGGGAAAAAGTCCGCGGGGGGGCAGTCGAAGGCATTCCCGTTATCTGTCACGGAGGCAACGGGACGCGACAAATGTCCAACAACGGTATCATTACAGTAATGGAAAACTCTAATAAAGGAACATGCGCACTCGGGATAGCAGCGGTCCTTGTTCTCGACCCAAATGCCCGTTAGACTCGGCCATAGTTCTTGAGAAATACTAGAAATACCTGTATTATATATAATTTCCGCGGCGGCGGCGGAGGCGGCGCGCGGCGGAGTTAGAGTGAGCGCATTAATCGCATTATGTATTTTCTCGTTCCTTGTGGTGTTTTTCGTCAACTCAGTGGACCCATGGAGTTGGGGAAACTCCATGAGTGGACCAGTATTACGAATTTAAGATTTACAATGGACTATGCGCTGTGCAAATTTAATCGTGTGTCAGCCTCGGTAGCTTAGTGGTGCGGTCGGTCGACCCTGGGCGCGGTCAGTACTTGGATGGGTGACCGGTCGACCGTTGGAGGCTGACCGTGGTTCGGATTCCACGTTAAACTGTAGGTCCCTTCCCTTCTTACCTTGGTGGTAGGGTTTATGCCGCGCCGGATTGGTACCACAGCACTGAACGGAACTTCGGTCAAAACGGCAATGTAAATATTAGTTAGTTTTTTCCGTCCAGTTCAGTGTAACCGACATGAAATGAAGGGAAGCACTGATATGGCACGTAGTTCACTCGATATTGTGGGTTGAAATCACGGATGTTGTAGGTGATGTAGCGAACCGTGTCAAGTTTCCATAAAAAAAAATCCTTTTGAATGGGTTTGATTATTCGGTTGATCAAATAGTATACATACATACAGGCTGTCCCACATAGACCGCATAACACTTGGCACAACATTAACACCACACGATTCCTTAGCTCACTCACACCACCTCACACGCTGCAAAAGTGGTTATTATAATTTTTCTTATCCGTCTTATGGATTTTACGCTTTTTTCGGATTTTGTGCGGCATGGTGAGGTGACTAGAGCGCGCGCTCTGTCGAGCAATAATTATATTTTTTATTTCTCAAATATTATTGTATGGAACTTATAATATTAACAGAAAAATGTTAATAACATTACAATAGTTTTGATCCTAAAAAAAACGGTCAAGCGCGAGTCGAACTCGCATGGAGAGAGTTCCATATCATTCCGTTTTCCGTAAGAACTTGAGAACATGGGATTTTCGTTTACGTTTTCCTGTAAACTATAAGAGAGGCCCTATATTACCTCTTTACTAAATATTATACTCAGTAGTTATGAGATAAGGGGCGATGCTTGATTTTTGTATATTTTCTTTTATATATTATATTAACATAATATATAATAATATAGTATATATATTAATATTATTTTTTTATATTCACGTTTTTTCATCATACAGGTACATATTTATATTAATTTTATATAATTATAAAATAAAATAGCTATACAAAATTAATAAAAACAGAGAAAAACAAAAAAACGGTATTCTCGCCGGCGGCGGGAGGCGGACCTCCAAGCACGCCGGCGGGTGCAGGCCATGGCTACGGAACTCTCCGGGACGACGCGAGGCAAGCTACGAGCGATAGGTGGTGGTACTAGACACGTAGGCCACCACCACCCCCATCTCGGAGAGCTCCGTATCCACCGGCTGCGGGGCGACGACACGCAGTCCTTTCATGGATGTTGATCCTCGTGCGTGCGCCGCTGTTGCGCACCGTACCGCCACGCCGGTAGCGGGGGCTGTAGTCAGAGCACAGAGCCCCGATAGCCCCAAGCAGGCCGGTTTATGTGGCGGACATCGTCTTCCCGTCGTAGGTCTTGTGGCGGGAGCACGATGTTGTTCGTCGTCGTCGCCGGCAGATGTCGGCGATGCAGCGGCGAACCTTGGTGGTGGGTGTGCGCTGTCGTGGAAGAAGTGGCAGGTAAGCGAAACACAGGTACACGTCAACGTCGTCGTCGTCGGTGTAAGCGAGGAAGGCGGCGTAATCGTGCGGGGCAGCAGCGCGCTGCTGGCGCGGCAGACTCCACGCAAGCTGCGGTGCGCCCTCACCGCGCCCTCCTCTGGCCCGGGGCGGGGACGCCGGTCGTGTCGTGTCCCTGTCTTCTGCCGTGCTGTCTTTGACAAGTCGTCACCATATTCTGGGGGTGCCGAGCGGCGGCGCTGGTGGTGGTCGCATGGTGTTGCACACCATGCGAGGTGCTGCGCCGGTGGTGGTGGGGTCGCGCAAACACGCGAGCTCGGTTTCTTCGTCCTCAAAACTCGGTTTTAATTTTTTTCATCTCGGAGGAAAAAAATTTGCGACTTGTCACTTTGACAGCTTCTTCTTTTTTCTTCAAAAAATATTATTATTAATATTAATATATATATATAATAATATATTAATATAATATATATATTTTAAACTATGCATTTTAAAATTTCAAAGAAATATACATATATTTGAACTCCTTGTAACGAATTCCTTTTCATTGCTATGTCACATGCATGATGCACTAAAAAAAATATTTTGAACATTATAATTTGTCCCCCCAACACTTAACCCCGAAATCGAAATTCGTTCATTAACATTATACGTCCGTAATTGGGTCATCAGAGTCCATCACATCACTCAGCAGTCATCCATCACTCATCCATCACATCAAACTCTACATATATACCAAATTTCAACTTTTTTCCAGTAGATTCGAAGAAAATAACTTGTAACAGACGAACAGACAGACAGACACGAGAGTGATCCTATAAGGGTTCCGTTTTTTCCTCTTTCGAGGTACAGAACCATAAACATTATCTACTACTATACTACTACAGAGCGCTCTTGCCGCATAAAATCCTGTAAAACATAAAAACTATAAGACGGAAATTATAATAACCATGAGCTAAGGAATCACGTGGGGATAATGTTATGTAGTCTGTATGTTATGTCCGTAAGCTTGGAGTCGCAATATCAACAAATTCCAGTCCGTAGATATAATGTTCTTTTTCTTGTGTAATATGTAAACCTACAAAATGTTACAGACTGATTAAATAATTAGGCAGGTATGCTCCAAAATTTTCAATACAAGTGGCTCTATTAGTAGATTTCTAAGCCAAAGCAGTTGAAGTAAGAGCGAGCGTCGAGAAGTCAGAAGAAGGCAAATATTTACTCTAGTTTCGTGGATAAGTGTACATTAAGAGCCGAGGATCGTCTGGCAAATTGTTTCGATGAGACGTTTGAGATTTGGTCGGTACCCTCGCTTGCGTCGGGTGACCCGAGTCGGAGAGACCATACGTCGGGGAGCGATATAATAGTAGTACCCGAATTGTTACGAATGAAAAAAGTCCGTAGTATTCGAGTACTAATCTTGAAGTAGGGGTGTAGTTTGTAACGAATGGATGAAATAGTAGGTTCTACAAGACGACACCAGTTACCCCGTTAGGGTTTTTCATTAATTCTAAATTCCAGATTTTATATGTTTATTTTAAGTTGCAGTTAAATGACGCGTGTTAGCGTGAGCCCACACGAGCCGCGCTGCGCGCCTTCGGTGTTTGTAGAGATGTTCAGAAATACAATGTCAGAAATCATCTGAACCAGGAGAAAACTCTTTTTCTTTCAGTATCGCGTGATACAAAGTTTTGTCTAGTATTTTCATGTAACACCACAAAATAAAAGGCTCCGCTTGCGCATAAAGCCCGAGCTATAAACATTTCGTCTGGCATTGTGATTTCAAAAGTACGTAAACCTTGTTCACACACAGGGTTCCGTAGCAATTTCCTTCTTCGACGCATAGCGAGTGCGCGCAGCGATCAAGCGGCCGCTCCATGCCTCTCGCGCCGCGCCGCCGCGCTGCAGTCCACTAGAATGATATTTTCTCAATGATTGATCGTATAATATATAAAATTAAAATAGTTTTCATGCCGTACGCAGCGACGTAATACAAACTCTTTGGCCGTACGTAAATACTTTATAATTAGCTTCACGTTCCGGAGTAGTCATCTCGGAGAGTGCGTGTGACAGACAGACAGACGGGCGGACAGACACCTGACCGATTGTGTAAGGATCCGTGCCGTGCCAGCATCGCTATTCCTAACAAAAACAAAATTGGTAATCCTAGCAGGTCTGAGTCCTCTATTCTACGTGTGTAATTCACCTGATCGCTTATTTCATCTGCCGACATAAAATATGAGTGGTAGGTTTGTAGCCATCAGTTTATCCAATCTTTGAAAACGTTAACGAAACTCGGTTAAGTAAACAAAGAGTAATTTCATTAAAAGTTGCAAAGTAAACAGCAAGATGTACTTACTTTATAAATTTACCCACTTGCCTACCGAATTCAACAAGTCTGCAAAAACGTTGAGAAGTTGAAAATAATAATCAGCTTGTAAGAACGTGCGATTTGCTGCGGGAGACTTTTGAGATATTAAGACGGGGGGAGTGAATGCCTCGACTGGAACCCCTTCTTTATTAAAAATAATCCTTTCTTACATTACTGCGGTTTTTTGTTCTGAGAAAATGAATTTATGCAAGCAGTGAGTCGGCGTAATGAAGATTTTTTTAAGAAACGCCTGAAATTAAATGTCTGTTCAAGTGTACTCAGCCAACTCTCGGTTACAATGCAAGCTTGTTAGTTACTTGCGTTCTTCTCCTTATCAGTTTCAGCCTTCTTTCTTTCGCTTTTTTTATTCTTCGTGATCTTTCTTAGAAATAGATAGATTTTAGGATAGTGTTTTTGCAAAATAAAAGCAATCTCCGTGTCCGAAATTGTGTTAGCGTTTACAAATACCTACAGAAATTTTATTTAAAGCTGTTCCCAGATATTTTTTTACGATACGATTTTACGATATTAGTGGTTGGGGAAGGAGTGGGTAGGAAGGGAAGGGAGGGAGGGAAAACGGGCGGTGGGAGGAGGGGTGGGGGGGGGGGGGACGAAGGGAGGGAGGGATAGACGCGGGTAGGTACCTAGGCCAGATCGGGCATGCACTCAAAAAAGGTCAGGTCAGGTGCGTAGTACCTACCCGTTACCGACGACTTTCATATTATGACGAGCATGCATGAAGAATAGGCGCCAGAAGAGGTGTCTGATGTCCGGTGCGCGGAGATCTGTTTAGTTCAGTAGGAAACAGACGCGACGTTACGTAAAGGTATCCTGTTAGAAAATGCCTAGAGGCATTAAGTGTTACCTTTTGCCCATGTTCTATTTGAGTGCAATAAATATATACAATACAATACAATACGTATGTGTGTGTGCGTGAAACCTAGTATTACAGTATTTTCAGCATCATCGTTTTTGGTACTTATTGTAAGAGGCCCGACGCTTTCTCTTTTTTCATTAAGTGTTCATTTAACCTGCCTGTTATTTAAAATCTCCAAGACCACCCTGGCCGATGTTTCATGCTGTAGGTAAAAAGTATCGAAGCACGAAACTGCAGTGAACATTTACATAAGAGCCGAGCCCAGTGCTTGCTAACATAAAGTTTATGCACAAAGAAAGAATGGGCATTAAATCTAAGAATAATATTCTGTTTACGACGTGAGGGAGCCATTACACCTCCCAGGCTATGTTTTTAATAATAATTTAAATTTACTTACCGCACTTTTAAGAAGATAAAGTGAACATTCACCTTTTGGTGACGTTTTACTTTTAACTTTAAAGTAGACTATACAACATAACATAACATGCCATATCATATCACAGCTTCTAAAAGATAAATTTATATTTGTATAAAATTCCTATTTCACTATTCCAACATATCTTAAATAGGAGGGGCTCTCACTCAATGTACCGGCGAAGGAGTATCCTTTTAAAGTATATTAGAACAAAAACACCTGCGAAAAAAGTACCTACATGTGCACGTGTATACGAGTACATTAGGGCTTGGTGCTCCATTCCGCGGAGTGAGGCATGCATCACAATATTACAGGAGCTGATGATGATGGCCACCATATTTCGTTTGGGCCCGCCGCCGCCGCCGCGCCGGCGCACAGAGGGGTATTTGTCTATTTTAACTGGCCAAAATTAGTTTTGTGTGATTATGGATGCAAAATAATGAGTTTCATGTATTTAAAGTCTAAACTAATGAAATTACATATTAAGTAGTGTAAAAATCTTTATTACGTAAAAAAAATCAACAATTTATTTGCGATCCCATAATATCGTACATCTCTGCGAATTTTGACAGACATGACATGCATTTGTTACGGTACCCTACATTCATTTTGAAATAAATGTTAAATTTAGTAGAACGGACAGACATGCATTTGTTACGGAACCCTACATTCATTTTGCAGAACTTAGTAGAATGGACAGACATAAACGTGTTACGGAACCCTACTTTTATTATAAAATAACCGTCGGAGGACCTTGGTTGAAAATTTTAAAATTTAGTAGAACGGACAGACATGCATTTGTTACGGAACCCTACATTCATTTTGAAATAAATGTTAAATTTAGTAGAACGGACAGACATGCATTTGTTACGGAACCCTACATTAATTTTGCAGAACTTAGTAGAATGGACAGACATAAACGTGTTACGGAACCCTACTTTTATTATAAAATAACCGTCGGAGGACCTTGGTTGAAAATTGTAAAATTTAGTAGAACGGACAGACATGCATTTGTTACGGAACCCTACATTCATTTTGAAATAAATGTTAAATTTAGTAGAACGGACAGAAATGTATTTGTTACGGAACCCTACATTCATTTTGCAGAACTTAGTAAAATGGACAGACATAAACGTGTTACGGAACCCTACTTAACAGTTGCACTCCGGGAGTGCCAGCAGATCCCGTGCCACTCGTAACTTAACCCTTAATGCAATGATTTAAGGTTACATTTCGCTTTTCGAGATCTAACAATGACGCGATGACGCGAACAGAATTGATCCCGTGCCACTGTAACTTAACCCTTAATGCAATGATTTAAGGTTACATTTCGCTTTTCGAGATCTGACGAGGACGCGATGACGCGAGTTTAAAATTTATTACCCAAGCGCCGCTAAAGAAGTTTTCACTTCAAAAATATAAATGAAACATTAACTTTATCTGTGAATTATCACGAGTACGACTTTAAAGTTTTAAATTATATAATTATATTACTTCCGCAAAAATCGCACTCCGGTTTTTAGGTATTTAACAAGGGTAATAGTACTACTTTTTATTGATATATGAATAGACACCCAGAAGTACCCAGAAGTATAACAAAAACCTTAGAATTCCTTTTAAATAAATGAAAATTTAACACAATAAACCTTCTGTAATCATTGTACTGCCAATTTTTTTTTATGTATTGCAATTTAATTAAAAATAACTAATACACATTCGTAAGTACCTGCTTTGCAACTGTCCATCTTTATGTTTTTTTTTCCACACTCAACAAACTAAAATAGGCCCATTAAACTCTTAACACTCTGATAGCAAAACGATAAACATTACGTGTGCAGGCACAGACATCAATATTGCACACTAAGTGGCGGGCGGGATAAGAGGTGCAGGGTGGCGGTAAGTGTCAAATGTCGTTGTTTGGTTTGTGGAGAATAGGTTATGTGATACAATACTGAATAGGAACAGTTTGATGAAATTGAATATTGGCCAGTTAAAATAGACAAATACCCGTATGTGCGGCGGCGTCACTCTCCTCGCCCAGCCGATATGTATCCAGCCAGTCGCCGCAAAGAGCCCGGTGTTTTGATTAAAAATTCAAGTGGGAGGCGCATCCCAGCCCTCGGGGCACCCCACGCTGCCGGGGGTGGCGGGAGGGAGACTACGACCTGTGCCGCTTGTAGACGCGTCGCGTCGGTGAACTTTTGTGAAGAGTGAGACTTTTCTTAATTTTTTTATTTATTTTTAGGGCTTTTAACAAAGCAATTCGTCAATATCAGCCCCATGGCACCTTTTTTTTTTATGGAAACTGACACGGTTAGCTACATCACCTACAACATCCGTGATGTCAGCCCATAACACCGGGTGAACTTGGTGCCACATCAGTGCTTCCCTTCGTTCGTACCGACCTTTCCTCTCGATTCCTCAGGGCTCAGAGTCCCTAAGGGATAGAGAACGTTTAACAAATTGAGACTTGCGAAGTCAATTTTGGCCTTCCTGCTTGCCCATTAACATGTATGTTGTAGAGATACTTTTACTCTACCTACCGAGAGGGACAAGGGTGTAAGTAAATATTTTGGGCAATATTCGCTTACCACGCATGCCGTGCTGAAGAGCCACAGGCTAGCCTACTCTCACATTGGCACGGCCATTCCACCGAGTCACGCAGCAGGTGAGTCTTTTAACGCTTTACTTGCTGCTTGATAGTTATCTTGTCCGAATACTTTGCTGAACGTGTTGGTCAGTGTTGTGTTTTAATTTACCAGAGTACTTGCAGCACCACACCAATTACTCTGCTTACCCCGATTGTCGGAAAACTGCGTGTTGTGTGTATGTCTAGCTTACCACGCTTACTTTCCGTCGGGTTTTCTGTATTGGCAATCTTAACTACACGTGTCTGTTGATTCACTAATAAAACCGGATGCAGACATGGCTCTGTTCACTTAATCTTCCAAATGTGTGTTCAAAATCTGATAAAAATTGTGTCCGATGGCATGTCGTGACGTTCAGTAGGTAGCGTCTCAGCGAGGAAAGGATAGGGATTGCGCGGTGCCGACACGCCGCGAGGGGTGAGAAGGGAGGTTATGGTCACTTATGGTTGATCCAGGTTTTATATTCTCGTATCAGTAACAACGAGGTGATGGAAAATTGAGTGGGTAAGTAGAACACGGGAGCATGCACCTGCGGGAAGTACTTAGTGGTTGGATTATATTTATTTTTATTTGTATTGCAGGGTCAATGTGTAAGTAAACCAATTGACTTACGAGTACGGGCAAATAATTCACAATTATTATTACTTACCCTAGTTTAATGTTACTTTATCAATCACATGACGAATTACAAAATAAATGTACGTTGGTTAGTATCAGAAAAGCAGGCAGTTCATTGGTATGTGAATAATAATATTTCCCTACTAAATTTGACAAACAATTCACTTCACATGAAATAACTGTAGCATCACAAGTACCTAAATTAAATTTCTCAGAGAAACTCCTGCCCAATCCCGCAGAGGTTCAGCAAGAATCAGTAGTTCTCGAACAAAGGATATATTCAACAAGCTGTCTGCATTCAAAAAGAAATGTCCACCAGGGGGCGCACAATAAAAAGAGAATGCTACGCAAGCGCTCGCAGCAGCGGTGTGGTGTGCTGAAAACTCAGACGTCTCCATTTGTCATAACCTGCGGCCGCTTCTACGATATCCAGCCTTTTCATCAGGCCCCAAGATAGCCCGCAGGAAACATCAGTACATACAGCATCAGTTTGATAATCTTGAAGAACCTTGCCTAAGGCCCTCCTACCACAAATAAGAGAACACTTACTAAGGAAAGGCTGGATGAAATAATGATCAAGCATGCTCGGAAGTCAGAACCGATAAGTCGTTTCTTTCCAAGTTCAGATAATAATCACAATAGACAAATTCGTATATAAGTTGTTCTGATTAATGAATCAAGCCTGAGGAAGCAAGAGATAGAATGATCACACCAAACGACACACCGACAAAACGGAGCTATGGTATGTATGTTACAGCTTCGTTTGAGTGAAACACATGAAAAAGCTAGAAGTATTGCTGTCTCTTTTTTGCTCTGACTTTGCGATATGAGAGAGGAGATATTATCTTTTATTTTCGGAAAAGAGGTGGAATCCCCAGCGCCTGTTATTGAATAAAGTTACCGAGACGTCGCGCCTTTGTTTAAATTATTCGACGACAGAAATAAATGGGGAATCGTTGTTATACAGCATCATTCGGATTTGTTCCAACCAACCTTTGGATCAGGTTACGAAAGATGTCAAAAACAGTTATGCGGTTCCCGCGGGTTACATATTTTTCGCATTATTTATTAGGATATACGGATATTCAATATAAAATGGCGCCTCAACGCGCGTGATTAGTAGGAATATCTCGAATATTTCAAAATGCCGCAACCACTTTTGCTGCTCCGCTACTGCATTGGATGGAATGAGCCTGCGACTTACTCAATTGTGTTACGTGTTGTGTTATGCCATGTTGCAACATATTTTAAAATCGCTAACTACACGCAAAAATGCATTCTCAAATTATTTTGCGACTTCAACTTCAAGCGACGGGAACAATGCAGGAACCGTTTTTACTTATTTAAATTAAATCTGAGAAACATTTTGTATTTCTCCCGTGGTCTAGGATTAATAGTGCGGATTTTCAGCATGGCCGAGGAAGGTATGTATTTAGTGAAACTATTTCCGAAATAACGGAGCACCCAGGGTAGGTTCAATTTCGGACATTTATACAAACGTAACGATAGTAACGTACGAAACTATTTCTGAGGTCACAAGGCTGAGCAGGATGATGACATCCCGCAAATACACTAAGCAGAAGAGAAAATCAATATTATCCCGAATAAGGCCACTTGAACAAACCCACAGCTACTCAAGACCACAGGAATAGGGCCAAGCAAAGGTCAAAGTTATTACGTTAGGCCGCTAAGGGTCAAACTTGTAATACCGGTCGCCCATAGGGGAAGCAGTACAAGTTTCAGATCTGCTTATCGCCACTCGTAAATCAATTTGAAGCGGGGCAGCGAGGGCGGTTGGATCGGCGCAACCGCCAAAGGTTTCGAGGATCCGGCTCAAAGAACATAATTGATTTATTCCTTTTTATATATAAGCTATTGATTACACTCTCCAAAATCTTACTACACCACTTATTACTTTTATTTTATTAGAATAATAATTATTTAGAATTGGTATATCAAGCCAATTAAATACACGATTGCCGAATGACAATATTTTTCCGAACACGTTCACGAGGAGCCCCATATTGACGAAGAGAATAAATGAATGGCAAGCCCAAAAATAAAATGTAGACAAAAGCTCCGCATTATTCTTATTTGAGGAATAAATTCCGGCAGTGACGAGGATTTCTGTCATATGTGGGTAGTTGGGCTAAAGCAATTTTCTGCGTTATAAAGCCCGTCCGGAGGCGGCGCGGCTCGCGTACGTCATAGGGTCCGTTTCGCGTCGCCGGACGCCGCGCTATTTACTTTGTGGTACCTGAATCGGGTGTTCTGAGTCGGGTCGACGCTCCTCACCTTTCTGGACGGTCGACACAGCTATTCGCTAGTAATTTCCGTCTTCGTCAATTTTTTCTGTAGTGTGTCCACGTCAAACACAACAACGAAAACATAGGCTGTGAATACTTATAAAATTGGAAGACTCGTGTCTGTCAATATTTTTTTCAAAAACAGGTACTTATTTATAAAGGAGTAATCTCTTACAAAATATTGGTCCGCCAATAATTCGTCCTCAAATATCAGCCAGAGATAAATATCAGCAGTGAAGATCGACACATTCATTCGAGCGAATCAGGTAATGTCGACCCTTCAGCTATCTCCGGGCGATCAGCTTGCGGACGACTTCGTCCACCTGCCTTATGTCAAGGCGAATACAGGCTCATGTTTCTTGTCGAGTTTTCTTCTAAAGAGGGCCTCATTCTTACCCGGAAGGCCTTGCTTCCTCTGATAAACGAGCTGCCTGATCGAATGTTCGCTGGGGGTGGTCGCCGCGATGCGATCTCGAATGGCAAATTTGAGACAGGGGTCCTCCAGTAAATAAATATATCGTGTTTTGAAGGCACTTTCAGGGCTTTAATAACGCTATTTGGGTGTGCGATGTAAACCTTGTGAAATACATACACATTACAAAAATATAGTGCCTTACGCTCCAGAAATAAAGATTATGTTATTTTCTGCTCTAAGGTCGAAGTCACTTTCGAATTATCAATATCATGTAATAACCGCAATATTTTAGTTTTCTGATGCAACTTGACATTAAGACTGGTAACGCCTACATTATTTCAAAGCCTTCGTACCTATTGTACAGTAGCAAGTGGATTATAAGGATATAATGAGTAAAAATCTGAGAGCACTTTCATTCGTCTTCACAATTATTTGCAACCTTAATTTATTTGTCCGTTCAATGTCATTACATCTGAGATGTAATGACCACCTCATCGAACGGCCCTTGCAATCTCGAATGACCTACATACTACATACTCGTTCGCCGGATATTTACCCCGATAGTTCGATAAGTAGCTATAGGATCCTTATTGAGGAAGCCGCCCGCGAGGCCCGTAATATCTCATACGCTCTACGGGCCCGCCTCCGAACGCTCGGTAACATCATTAGGAGGTGGCGGGGGCAGGTAGCGCGTGAACCTTCAGCCACCACCAGGGACAGCAAAGTGCTGGGCTGGGGAGCACCTCGCATTTGTCGGCAGCCTCCTTCTTGACGTATCGGCTCTGTATCCATTAAGTTTTTCCAAGAACAGTTAAGATTATCCACCTCTAGTTTTCCTGAGTACGTATACCGATTTATAGCTAAAACCACGAAGACATAATATTGTGTGTGCGTCGAATGAAACCATACAAAGAAGTTTTATCCTACAGTCTTCCTTTAGATCGTTCTCACATTTTGAAAATATGTTGGGGTTGAAGTCACAACGGCTTCCTTCCAAGTTTTCATAACTAAAGTAGTTCGCCGGACGGACATAAAAGTGGCTCAGATCTTCGGCTCAATCACAGATATCTCGCATTCATCTGGTATCGATAAGCGAGTAGCCTCCGACATCCACGGCGCCAGGGAACTAGGGCAAATCAGCCCCCATTGCCCGCGCACCCCTTTATCGGCCGTGACATGTTTTCTATCAACCTTGATTTATGGTTCTTAGACGCGCTACTTTTTCCGCTTGCCTTTTTTTCGGCGCACGTCTCGCTCGCACTCCGCACGCTCTTGTGGGCTTGCCAATTTTATTCTGCGCCTCGGAGGCCGGCCGGCCCGCTAGCTTGAGATATTACAAGTTAATGGTTTTTAAATTAGCAAAGTTTTAATACTTGCGACCGCGTTTTCATGGTTTTGACGAAAAAAAAGTACTTTAATTGATTCCAACCGCTCGGGCTGAGTTCAATTAAGCTCCTGAGTAGAATTTCATAATTAAATCATTGTTCAGCGTAATTATAGCAAAAATATGTTCCCCAAATTTTAATAAAAATGCATATCTCGAAAGTACCATAGAGTTCAATCAAATTCTAGGTTGAACCACCAACTGCTTTTGTTCCCAGACCTCACTGAACTAAAGCTATCGATACCAAAATTACACTTCGAACACAGTTCGAAACTCAACGAATAATTCACCTTCAAATATTCAGCAAGAATACACTCTGAATATCGCCAATAGGTGCTATCGTTGGGGCGGCGGGCGTCACGTATTGGCCCTCTGATGAAAATCATTCCACCGACGTCGATACTGCAGCATCCGCAGCTAGACCGCAGCACGTACAGAACTGTCGCCGATTTCGTATTATAGACAATATCATACCAAATTCATGATTTAGTGGTCGCTCCCGACGATTTATGGACGCATTATACTGCCCTTTCACAGTGCCATAATGAACGCCGAGAGAGGCATTTAGGTAACCGCGTACAGAGTGCCACATGCATTAACCAGTGCGTGTAATCATAAAATAGAAGCGCGAGTTGTGTGGTCAAGTTCGATCGATATTGATGCGATGATAGTCATCTACAGCAAAGGCTACGTAGACTAGTGTAGACGAAAGAGTGTAGACCTACTCTATTTATTTTATTTATAAACGTTTTTATGGTTCCGCACCTCACAGGAGGAAAAACAACCGAATCATTATAGGATTACTCTCGTGTCAGTCTGTCTGTCTGTCCGTCTGCCACTAATTATTTTATCCGAATATACAATGGACGAAAAAACTTGAAATTTGTTAGAAATATAGAATGTGATGATGAACCAATCACGAACGTATAGTGTAAATGAACGAATTCTCACGAAAAACGTAATGCTGCAGTGTACACCAGATGTAGGTTTTTTTTTTATTGCTTCCGAACTGGATTTCTTTGCCCGAGGTCGAAGCCTCAGGCGCAGCCAATTTTACCGCCCCGAGGAGGTGCCAGTCCGGCTTGGAGGTGGACTAATGTTGCTGGGGAAAGGCTATTAACCCGCGATTTGAAGATCCGCGGATTGCAGGAGTGGGGAAAGATAGGTGGACTAATATTGCTGGGGAAAGGCTTTGAAGATCCGTGGATTGCAGGAGTGGGCAAAGATATTCCCTGGGAGCCTGTTCCACACTTTTGCAGTGCGGCACAAGAACGATTTAGAGAATCGTGCAGTTCGAAGAACTCTTCTGTTGACTACAAAGGGGTGTTACGCGAGAGTATGGGTTTGGCGAAGGCGAACAGGAGGAGGAGGAATAAGGGAAGCAAGTTTTCAAGATTGTTTATATTAGATTTATCCTTAATGTTATCATGTAAAACTGTTTGTTGTCCAAAAAAAAATAAAAAATAAAAATAAAAAGTTCGTCAGAGCAGCGGCCATAGTAGTGCCGATAAAACGTAAAACAGGCTCAAAGACCCAACGCTACGTCTGTGCTTTAGAGGTTGAAGGTCCTTTGTGAGTACGGACTGTCACCAATGAGGCGGATGGCTCGTCGCTGAATAGAATCCAAGGCTGAAAGAAGGTACTCAGGGGAACCCTCCCAAAGAAGACTGCAATATTCTATCACCGGTCTTACTTGTGCTTTGTAGAGTGTAAGCAGTTGGGCCGGCGGCGGCGGTAATGTAAACACGCAGAGTTAAGTATTCATATTTATTTATGCTGTAAATAATAATGTTCTTGTGAGCGGTAGTATGGGTTAATTTTATTTGTAAGTAACTAAGGTACTAGCAAAACATTCGAAGTTTGTCAGTTCTTCTTCGCATTGAAATAGAACTGGCGGAATTTTCGACGTATCCAAAAGTTCCTAGGTAATCTATGGATGAAATTATATAATAAACATTAAAACTAAGCATTAAACATAAGCTAGGTAACAACAAACTAAAGTAAAAAAAAATACAGGGACCTCAAGAACCTTAACATTGTCAGCTTTCATTTATTTGATTGATACGAGGACCCTCACTCGGTAAGGTAAAAAAAGTGTTTCTCCGTAATTTCACATTTTTGGTCAAAGTTAATAAATACTTTTGAACAATATGCAATTATTTTAAAAGAACGGTTCGGCCGAATGACCAATAACATTTTTATAGTTGAATATGACTAAACGGACAGACAGATGGGCGATTGGACAAGGGCATTGTATTAGAAAAATTATCTATCTATAATGCTAAACGTTCACGATTATAACAGTAAAGATTAGCCAGCTAACACTTACTTACGAGCAAGTAAGTATATAAGTAGGCTTATCTGCCCACTTTGTTGCTTTCTTGTTTTAGTCTGAGAAATTTCCTCTCTATTGTTCCGTTTCCGGCTACTGTTTATCGGTAAACGATGTTATTAGTCCGAATTTATTATCAGCCTCATTTTTTTTTTTATATTACATACTTATATGTTTACTGTTCTAGTTTATGGCAATAACAGTACACGTTGCGGTATCGGCTTATTAATATGTAATATAGCATAGCAGCAAAGTTCATGGCGCAACAACTACAACTACCTACAAACAAATTGTAATAAATAGATACCATTGAAATAATTAAGCCAGTGATAAATACATACTCGTACGCTGCCAAAATCATAATCCTCCTTTTCGCTTCGACGTAGTCGGGTAAAAATAAGAGGAAATAGAAGAAAACGTATTTGGGGACGAAAATGGATCGCTCGTCGGAACGCTGTAGTTGTGTCAAACGTGCTGGAGAACTGAGGATAGTCCAGCCACTTATTTGAATAAGACGAAGTCCATCATTCAAACATTTTATAAGGATAAGTGCTAACAAATTTTGTGAATTAATTGCTTGGTAGGTAGGTAGGTAATATTGGTGATACACAATATTCAAAGGAGATACAACTTACTTAACTTAACATATTAATTTTTTTTTATGTAAACTGACACGGTTGTCTACCTACATCACCTACAACATCCGCGATGTCAGCCCATAACACCGGGTGAACTTGGTGCCACGTCAGTGCCTCCCTTAGGTCGTGCCGGCTACACTGAACTGGACGGAAAGCACAAACTATTTACATAGCCGTTTCGACCGACCTTTCATTCAGTGCGGTGGTACCAACCCGGGCGGGTTAAACCCTACCACCTAGTAATAAAAGAAGGGAGTCATATCCCTTAGTCGCCTTTTACGACATGCCCGTTCCAACAACGGTATACAACATGTCATACAAATAATTCACTATGTGGTGAAAATTAGGGATAATTTTGAACAAAGTGCCCGCGCGACCGGTACTTACATGTTCTAAATTTGAAAATGCTCCCGAAAACGCTCTCAATACGGGAAGCGACCACCGATAAGTGCCCGTGTAAATGTTGACCACATAGTGAATTATTTGTATGACATGTGGTAACTGTTGGAAAGGGCCAATGATATTTTAAGATATAATATATAATCTATCTCCTTATATAAAAGATATAATCTCCTTTTTAACATATAATAACATTGGAAAGGGCGTAAACTAGCGAACTTTTTAAAAGAAAATGAAGCTATTAATTTCTCTCAGCTTCTCTTTTAATGAATTAAGAAATTAAGATTCTGTCATATTTTTACTCGTTCTCGGGACTTTGGGAGGTCATAAGACCTTTTCGTGGTATTAACTTAATCAAATAATATTTTTTCTAGAACAAATATACATCGTAAAAATTTTATTTCGAAAAAAAATTATTTCGTGCTGATACAATCATAAACAAAAAATTTGCAAGGGATTATAGCTGGGATTTTGGCAATTTTCAAAAATATAGAAAAATAATCGCATCTCGATACCACGTGACATCTGACAAGAGGTATCAAGTTGTAGCCGACTGGGATGGTACCACCGTACTGGATGTAAGATGGCCGCACAGCAGCCTCGGTTGTGTTGTGTTCTCCTCTAGTCCAGAATAGCCAGCAATCCAGGGGAGTCTCCGGTATGGCACCTACCTTCTCGGAGGTGATATTGGCTGGTCGGAGCATGCGCTTTGCCCCCTCCGACTCAGCCACCAATACCGGATTAAATAAAAAATAAAAAAAAACTTAACTACAAAAAAAATTTGTCGGTCGATGAGCTGATATATAGGTAGTTCTTTATCTATTTACTGCGGCGGAAGCGGAGGGGAGGGGGGCGTTGTCGGATGGAATGGAATGCATTAAACACCTGCAGATACAGAACGCAAGGCGGCGAAAAACGTTTACCTTCTTCACCTGTTGTGGGATGTTATGTAAGTATAATATACATATATTTATGTGTCTATATTTAGAGTCGATCAAAGGACGCGTGTAGCGTGTAACCTTTATTTTACGGTTCCGTATGTATAAAAACTTGCCTGTTGTAATAATTTTTTTTTTTTTATGGAAACTGACACGGTTGGCTACATCACCTACAACGTCCGTGATTTCTGCCCATAACACCGGGTGAACTAGGTGCCATGTCAGTGCTTCCCCCTTTGATCGTGCCGGCTACACTGAACTGGTCGGAAAACACAAACTATTACATAGCCGTTTCGACCGACGTTTCATTCAGTGCGGTGGTACCAACCCGGGCGGGTTAAACCCTACCACCAAGTAAGATTAGGAGGGAAGGGACCTACAGTTTTACGAGGAATCCGAACCTCGGTCAGCCTCCAACGGTCAGCGGTCACCCATCCAAGTACTGACCGCACCCAGCGTTGCTTAACATTCAATAGCGACAGTTGACTGTCTGCACCACTGAGCTATGGAGGCTGACAAAACAACTTTTTTTTTTATTAACTTTTTATAAACTGGATAAAAATAATTTGTAGAGAATTCCCTAAAAAATTCCCTTCCCCGCGCCACTTCCGCGGCGAGGACCCCGCCCCCCAAATTGGGTCTCCTCTCCCCCCTATATCCCGGTGTCCATATTGGAATCCAGCCCCAATGGCCCTAGTCGGAACCAGCTAGGGTTACCTACATCAATGCCAAAGGCATTGCTTGGCTAAGTGAGAGGTCGTGGGTTCCATCCCCATTGGCCGATCTGATAACTGCATTTCTCCTGAACTTGCTTGATGGTTCTGTCTGATTTCCCTTAGGTAGGTTTTTTGGAATATTAATTCTCAGGTAGGGTTAAACCTATCCGGATTCCACCCCACTGAATGAGGGTCCGGTGCTTCGATCATAAAAAATATTTATATTTTTTCGATCATAAAAACTATTTTTTCCGTCTACGGTCCGGTGGGTCAAAACGACGATTTTTTATACGAGGCGCGACGCGATGTGGGACTCCTTTCTAAATAATATACCTACTACAACAGTCTAACAAGATAACAAGTCTATCATCTAAGAGAAGTCACTGGGATGGAACTCTTGCAAGTCTACGTCTGTGAAACCCAAAAAATTAATGTTTTCGTCAGTAACACAGAAAATATTATTCTAAATAAAAAATTATCGTCACCGGCTTGCTTTGCGGCCTTTCTAACTCGGCCTAGTCTCGGAGACGGACAAACAATCTATTACATTTCTCTCTGTGCTAACGGGGTCAAACTAACCCGCGCCGCGCATCTGCACACTTCGATTAGACATGCGATAGGCACTCATACAATTTCTATAAAACATTAGTAAAAAAACATTCACCCACCTTCACATTTCACAGCGAGTCGAACGCGAACGGTCCCGTTACTAGCATACCGGCACAACAACACCGCACGCACACACGCGCCTATCAACAATGTCGTAAACGTCATAACGAACGTTCAAATCCGAATATCTCCTCTCCTACTCAGCTTCAGGGGCTGAACACAACACTGTACTCGCGAAACACTCTTAACATCGGTCTGTTGGCGGGAAATTGGCCGAAAACTCGATTAATCATTGAGAAATCGTATTTTTTGCACGACGAACCGTGTAATCACCACTCCTTGTCTAACGATAGCGAACAGCTGCAGTTTCGGTTTCATTATCATAACAATACTCGGCACGCCATCTATACACCGAATTGAAAACAGTTTATGCACCTAGCGCCATCTATAGGAAATTATAATATTTTTTTCGAAAGTTAGCAAACGTAACGTCCCATGCAGATGTAGCAGATGTGACAACACTGGGAAAAAGGTGTCAAGTGTCAACTGTTTAACCTGGTGGCTGCTAAATCGGAATCATCAAATCCTAAAATAAGGTAAATTTTCTTCATTAGTCTAGCCATAGAGAAATAATGAGTAAAGGTGCATTCGTTTTCTTAAAATATTTGGTGTTACCTCGAAGGATTGATTGCGCCCGCTTCTATAACGTAGATATTATGTGTCAATGGCAACTCAATTAGGTTAGAAAATTACTCTACTCTCTACAGTGTGGGTGTCCGTGACGTGTCATTTTTTTTTATTATATCAAATAGAAAAAGTCTACTGCCATCTTGTACCGAGCGACCAATCATAGAAATTGAAACCTGATAAACCATTATGTTCGTACGAATACCACTTATGAGGGTGCTGGTTCATGTAAATGATTACATACACGTAAAACAAACAACACGTTTTCGGTCGAGTTTTTATTTTCTCACCTCCCAAAGTTTGCATTCCATTTGTGTATGGTTTGCGGTTACTTGAATAAAACAAAGATTAATATGTATAGACATTAATTTATTTCTTAGTAACTTTGTTACAAATGTTTTAAAACAAAATTCATTTCCAGGCATAGAATACTTAAATATACCGAACATAACTCTATTTTCAGTCTCAAACACACTTTATTTTTATTTTGTGTAATGAATGTTACATTATGTTAGTATCAGCTCAATATACCTGAAATTTTACTAATGGCATTAACATCCAAGTTAAAACTATCCAGCTCTATCAAACACTGCAAGAGGGTGGCACCTTCGCTGGCTATATTTTCTAGAACACCTTTTGGTAAGTCGTAAAAAACCACAAACGCTGCCAGAGCCTTTTGCAGTGTTTCCTCAGTCATACTTGCATTTCGATATTCCGGCAAACCTAAATATCTCTTTAACTGCGGCAACAACTTGGTCTCCCACGAGTCGGTAGTGTTGGTGACCATCTGTTTTATAGACAGAGTGAATTCATTCGATATGAGCGGTTCACAAGTGCTGTTTTCACTCTCGGGTACATTTTCAGATTTGTGTAGACTTTTGTATTTCTGGTTGTGGTTCTCGGTCTGCGTTATGAGGAGTTTGATTTGCCACATGTGGTAAGTTGAAGGATCCGTATTCATTGTGAACAGGATCTGGAGAGAAAATGTAAAGATTACTAGAATAACAGCGGCAAACATTTTACCAACAAAAGCAATTAATTTGGATTATTGGCAAACTCGATTAGCGGTTTGCGGTGCTTACCGGCTCATACAAACAATTTGAGTCCCTGTTCGCTTCGCCTGAGGATTTGTGACGAATGTATGTACCAGTAAAGTGCAACCTGTAGCACATATAATTTTGGATGTGTTTATGGGGATCCCCATAAAAAAGAAATTTAGGAAACAGTCTGACGTCATAGTGACCGTGTCCTACGGTGGACACTAACGGCAGTGGACAGGAAAACTGAGCGTGTCAATACCACACGCTAGGTGGGACGACGACATCAAGTGTGTCGGCGGAAAGCAGTGTTTCGTAACGCTGAAGGCTGGGAGGACTGCAGTCCAGACACGCTGACTAACTGATGTGATAGTGCCATCTGTCAAAACAGGTAGAGAAGAAGAAAAAACTCACCTTCAAAAAAGTTGTCCACACTGGTAATACGCAGAGCATGTCTTTCACGACACATTCATACGTGACCATACTGAGTGACTGCACAAAAGCTCTCTCCTCCTGCGTATACTTCCTGCACTGACAACTCTCGCCGCCCAGAACATCCGTCTTCTTTCCTTTCTTGTTCTTTTTACACCTCAAAAAGTGACAATCTGAGCAAATCTTCTCTGCATTGTCTTTCTTTATGTCGGATTCCAGGTTGAAATTTTTGAGATAATGCTTTGTGAAGTTTCGGACGGTTTCGTCGCTCGAGAACGCGTCTATGTTATCAGCTGTTGCAGACCAAATGTTGCTTTTATCGAGAGTGAGTGTTTGCGCCAGGAGAGTTAGGAAGCCCTGAGGGTCCTCGAGGTAGGAGAGACAGCCAGCCCTTTGCTTTATGTCGATGCACCACGAGTATTCTAAGAATGTCCTGAAACAATGTTTCAAATATCATTTGAATAAAAAAAATTATATTTATAAAATATATTGTCAATATTTAACACCAGTTGTAATGCTTTGTGATACAGATATGTGTTGTTCATTTCAGAAATATGAAAAACTCCATCGATTGTTTCCAACAATCAACATAGTTACTGGTACAACCTGGACTACAGAACCGAACACCCTGAGAGGTTAGGGCATTCATAAAAATCTATAAATTTGTAGAATTTCAAAGAAGATTATAATTTTTTTATATTTTATGAATAATACTTTAATAATTATAAAAATTACACATTATGTGAAGAAAAGTTGTACTCACTTCAACTGCTCCCAATTGCGATCCTTCTGGAAGACAATGGGCCAGTAGCGTTGGTCGCATATCCTGACCTCCTTCAGCGAGTCCAGCTCGGGCAGGATGCACGGCGCCTTCATGGTCAGCAGCTTGTCGTCGACGGTGACGGCCTGGATGTGAGCGTAGCAGAGCTTGCCCGTCGTTATGTCCCGAGGTATTATGAGACGAGGCTCGATGGCGAGCACATATAGGTGACGGAACGCTTGCAGGTGATATCTGTAAAATAATAAAATAGATAGAATAAAATAAGTGTTTACTTCCTAATAATTGCTTCCTAATGGGGTGATCATTTCTGAAGACTTGAAATGGAAAACGCACCTAAAAGATCTTACAAAAAGAGTGAATTCAACCCTATACATGATAAGAAAAACGCTTTCCTCCATGACGCCAGAGTTATTCCTGAAAGTCTACAAGACATACATACACCCTCTCCTGGAATATGGATACCAAATATGACAACCCATATTTCAAAAAGATATCTATCTCTTGGAAAAAATCCGAAGCCGAGCAACAAAAATGGTAAAATCATTAAAAAATATATCATACGAGGAACGATTACAGATACAACACTCGAAGAAAGAAGATAACGCAGAGGCGCGCTAATTGAAATAATTGACAACGTACCGAGCCTTCAATGAAGGTGTGGATCTAAGCTTGCGATGGCTTCACCGAACATATCCGGGCCATTCGGTAGTAGAGGAGGGTATTAATCGAGGTCGGGACTAGCGAGTGGCCACTCTAAATTTCCCGCGCATGCTTCACGTTTCGGCTCGCATCAAGCCCTCGTCAGCAAGTCTGCGTTGACTAGGACGCGGGGAAACCACCAGTCCCGCTCTCGACCTCCCTCTCTCTACCTATCCATATTCTGTAGGATGCTTGATACTTTGGATACTCAATGAACACAAACGAACGTCTACGCGGACACTCGCTGAAACTGAACTGTGTCAGGTCAGAACCAACACAAATCCCAAGAAGCATTTCTTGACACAGAGTGGTACACGCATGGAATAAACTCCCGGAAGAAGCTATCAGCTCTCCCTCAATAAATAGTTTCAAAAACCATATTGACAAAATAAACTAATCTAAAAATGAAATTTAAAAAAAATTATAATATAAAAATCATATATACAAGTGCACTCGGAATATTAGAATACACGCATCAGCTTTAAGCTGCTGTGTTTAGCTGCGTATAGCCCGGAGGTTTCTCTCCCTAGGGCCCGACCATCGGTAGATTGGGTTCGCCCCTCCGCCGGTGGAGGAAACACAATTTTTTTAAGGTTAATTTTGTATATGTTTTTAATGTTAGGTTTTTAATATGTACAAAATTAGTTTTAAGCAAATGTGTAAATAAATGGATAATATAATAATAATTATTATTTTCTCTTATATCATAAATTCAAACAGAAAAGCATGTCGCTTAAATTAAATTAATTTAAGCAGCTCTACAGTATAGGGATGCATTCCCTATCTGCTACGCGTGGACTTATGGTGAAATGGTGAGGTCGGAATCTGCAAAGTCGTTAACTTGGCGAACTGCACGTCTTTGGATCGAGTCTAACCAGTCCAGTCCAACCAGAACAACAGGTGTTATTGGCCATGTCTGATTATCGGATGGACTTTTGGGCACAGCCACCAATACATTGGCTACGTCCGCCACCGACGCGCAGTGCGGCGGTGGTGCAGCTAATATAAAAGACTTTTCAGTTAAACAGCTGATCGAATGACAAGATAATGAATAATAATGTGACTTGGCTGTTGTTGTAGTAGTAGTAGTAGTAGTTGGGGTTGGCTCTAAGCCTGCAAACTAGTTCCTCTTGGTCGGGGAGCTTCTTGTAAAACCGATTTGATCCGCAGCCACCCCAGCCAACCTATATCCTCCATGAAGGCCACAAGACGAACGGGACGGCTGCAAACCATTTTGTTGTTCATGTCGCAACATCCAGGAGGTGAAGGTGTCTTGAGGATCTTCAGGTGTCACGGACACGAACGTTAACCCCCTGTGACTTGGCTGTCTGAGACGTTCAAATTTGTGTCGACACTACCTGTAATGTCAGCACCGCCAACTAATTTCAACCACTATAAATGAGGCTAGAAAAATCCCATAAATAGAAGCTGTTGGTCTGAGTTGTGTGTAAATTGAAGAGGAATTTCAATAAATAGAAATAAATAAAAACTGCAATATACCTGTTGTCGTTGCTGTGGGTGGGGAACTTGGGGAAGAATGCAGCGAGGAGGGCGGCCACAGCGGTGGGCGATGTGCTGAGCGTGCAGCGACCCCCGCCGATGAACAGCAGCCCTATCGTGAGGTGCACCGCCACCTGAACACATTGTTGCTCTGTTATTGTTTGATATACTATACTATATATATTTTTTCATGTAAAAAAATATATATTTAAAAAAAAATATATATATATTTAAAAAAAAAAAATTTGTGTAGAAAGCGCGACATGTGGCGCCTAGCCACCCGTAAGGTATCAATGACGTCCATGGACGAATGCCATGCCGGTCATACAGGCGTCTATTCACGCCCCTCTTGAAGGACCCGAGACCGTATTTGGGGGAAATATGCGGGCAGGGAGAGTGTATTTACAAAGTTGGCACATTACGTAGTTGCATAATCATTGTTTCTTTTTTTATAGATTAATATTCGGAAAATAGGTAATAACATCTGATTATCATGTGGAGTATTACAAATAAAAATCAATTTTTTTTAAATTACAGTGCAGATGGTTTGTGACATTGGTCACTTATTTGCCAAATTAAGCACACCGACTGCTCAATGGCTCTATCAGAAGCTCGATTCTGCTATAAGATTAGTGCGTGTGTTATGTTTGTGTTTCGTCAAAACCGCACGTTTCGCCGAAATGCTATTCTACTCGCTAAGTTAGACCAAACGCGCGTGTTAGGTTATGTTATGTTTGTGAAACACTAACATGCCGTCTGCTTCAAAGTAACGATGTGTTTTGGTGAAAACATATTATTTTTGAGGTGATTTCGAATGTTTTGTTTTTAGTTTTGGGTTTAATTTTAAATTGTTGTTTGTGAAAGTTTCGAAAAATGGCAGAAGGCTATCTAGAAATGAGAATGAGGAGACAGGGATCGCCGAGAGAAAACGGAGATACGCGTCAAACCCTCTCGACGTACCGATGAATTTGCTATTTTATTATTTATGATTTATTATTTATTACTTATTACTTGTTACTTATTACTTGTTACTTGTCACTTGTCACTTGTCACTTGTCACTTGTCACTTGTCACTTGTAACTTGTCACTTGTCACTTGTCACTTGTCACTTGTCACTTGTCACTTATTATTTATTATTTATTATTTAATAAAAACGGTAATTATTAATTATTCATGTTTGCCGTTTTGGCTTCTAAATAAATTATGTTAACGTACCTACTATTCAAGATTATTTCAGGGAAATTATATTAATTGTAATATCACTTACTTTTATGCATATTAAATTTTATATTTATGTAACTGGCGTCCCGCAATCAAGGGCCTACTTCATTCAAAGGGTAAGCCTTGCCATCCAGCGGGGTAATGCAGCAAGTGTTCTAGGAACATTTGAAAATGCCCCTTTTGATAGTTATTTTAATGTTTGTTAGGTAGGTTTATTTCTTTAGTTATTAGTATTACTTTTTTGTTATTTATTAAATAAAATATAAAATAATCTTAAAATTGTAATAATAATTATATAACATTTTGTAAAAATGATTCTTTCTAGCAAATAAATCCCCAACAAAGAGGGATTTGTAAAATGGTATCACATCTATGAGCGTGTCGCCAAGCGACGAAAATCAGTAAACATTTGCACTCAATTTGAACAAAATAAATGTATAACTCGCTTAATTATGAATGTTTGTCACAATAATTAATTCTTGCATATTTTTATGCACCTATTACGCATAATTCATTATTTTTATTGGTAAGTATTTAAAAGAAAAAACTTTAGTCAACATTATTGTCAGAATTTTTCGCGTTAGGCGACGCGATGGCAAACCTTACCCTAAGCTCCGCCTCCTGTTACCATAGACACTAACCAAACGTGTTTTGTAAATAGCAGAATAGCATCATGTGGAAACCACGTCCAAACTTACTCGTGTTATGTTTGACTCAAACACAACACACGAAGTATGTTTGAAAATTGTGCAATTAGCAGAATCGAGCTTCAGGTGGCAGAATATGGGCAGGATGAAAAAAAAATTATTGAAATACTTTTCACAGATTTATTGATTGTTAGTACTGATTGATCAAGATCACGTACCGTGTGGGGTCGGTACTTAAAAAGAATAGCCCCACTGCATCTCTCCCCGTCGCATGTCGTAAAAGTCGACTAAGGGATAAGAAAATTCGTCAGCCTCGGTAGCTCAGTGGCGCGGTTGGTTAGTCAACTGTTATTAAGCAACGCTGAGCGCGGTCAGTGTTTGGATGGGTGACCGCTCGACCGTTGGAGGCTGACCGTGGTTCGGATTCCACGTTAAACTGTAGGTCCCTTCCCTTCTTACCTTACTAGGTGGTAGGGTTTATCCCGGCCGGGTTGGTACCACCGCACTGAACGAAACGTCGGTCGAAACTGCTATGTAAATAGTTCGTGTTTTCAGTCCAGTTTAGTGTAGCCGACATGAAATGAAGGGAAGCACTGACATGGCACCAAGTTCACCCTGTGTTATGGGCTGACATCACGGATGTTGTAGGTGATGTAGCCAACCGTGTCAGGTTCCATAAAAAAAAAAAAAAAATCACGAACCTGTCCGCCGTGAGTGAGCGAGGGTTGCGCGGGGCTGGCGCCGGGGCGAGGCGGCGCGGCCGCGACGCGCGCTCGCAGGCGTCGACACGCGCGGAGCACTGCGATGTCACCGCGACCGCACATCACCTGTTAACGTTTTCCGTGTAAAAGTAAAAAGAAATAAAACAAAATAAACTTGATGTGGAGTGGGAAATATGATTTTTGAGCATATTCTTGTAAAAACAAGTAATAAAAATATAAATTAAAAATAATATTCACATCTAAAAAAATTTTTTATATTCTGAAAATACTTCAAAAAAGTTCCCCACGCCTAATAAGAAAACTTTCACTTTATTGGCACATTTTAAAAGTAAAAGTTCTGTGACGAACTATTGATTTCACAAGGCTTTAGGTGTTATTCCTTTTAAAGTACAAAAATTCAAAAACTTTACAAGCACAAATATGTTGTACAATCTGTACAAAAACATTTACACATTTTATTAAGTTTCCCGCAAGATAATGTAAGCTTTCATAATACCATGCCCGCGCTCAGCAATATCACGTTCAAGCAGCTCTCAATAGTGCTCTTGCCGGCTAGCTCACCGATGCTCTTGGCCCCGAGCCCTATGAACTGGTTGACGTAGTCCATGAGGCAGTCGCGAGCGTCCTCGTTGCCCGAGCCCGCGTAGCGCAGCCCGATGCAGAAACACGCCCCGGCCACAATGTTACAGTACGCTTGGCTGCAAACATCAACTAGTTATAAAATATTCCGTTCTTTCTTTCAATGACATCATTGTTAAAAGCAGTTAAAACTTATTAGCTAATATTTAATGTTGCCAGCCAGAAGCTTTACCTTTTCATCCATGTACCCCTTCAATTCAAATCTTAAACAGTACATAAAAAATTCAAAAATTAAGAATAAACATTCATCTTACTTCATAGCTTCATAATCGATGTTGTCCTCAGTTGGTTTGACGAAGCAGTAAGGCTTTATGCTTCCAGGCACTTGACTCTCCACCCACTCTTCGTATGGTTGAATGGTGTCCCAAAGAATCAACCCTGCAACAAGTCAATCTAAGTTTTAATTATTGAATTTTAAAAAATTAGTAACCCTTTCGTCGCCACATACTGGCAAACACATGAATGAAGAAAAATTCACCTTACATTTTGTTAGCCTCGGTAGCTCTGTGGTGCCGTGCATCGGTGAGTATCTCTGAAGTTAAGCAACATCCGGTGCAGTCGGACTTTGGATGGGTGACCGTCCGACCGTTGAGACTGGTCGTGGTTCAGTTTTTAAGTAAAACTGTAGTTCCCCGCCCTTAGCTCACTAGGTGGTAAGGGATTAATCTGTAGAGATTGATACCACCGCCACAGATTACTTAATAGTTACTTCGTAACAGATAAATCACTCCATAGAAAAAGTTCCATACCTTCGGCTTTAATAGCCTAATGTTTCACGTCGCCAAGCGCTGCGTGCGAAAATGTACCTAAACGATCGAGTTTAAAGTGCATTATTGCTTTGCAGCTGTGCGCATTAGCGTGGGCGAGCGTGTCGAATTTCTACTGAATTAGACCACCGGCGGTCCACCGGGCGGTAGGTAGTTAGCGCGCGCAAGTAAATAGAGTGCGTGAGGCCTGCCACCGCACTGAATGAAGGTCGGTCGAAGCGGCAATGAGAATGCAACAGAGACCTCTAGCTATGATCCTCAGCATGAGCAAGTCGGGCCGCACGTAGTCGAGGAGGTAGTGCGTGTGCGGCGGCGCGAGCCACTCGGCCACCGCGGCGTTGCCCGAGCGCAGGTACAGCAGGCCCAGCGCCAGCGTCGCGCCCGGCGACGTCACGTCCAGGTTCACCGTGCTGCCCTCGCGCACAGCGAACGAACCCTGCTTGTACTTTTCCTTCTGGACACCTGATGAGCAGGCAACGCAAGCATTCTCTCAATCATTGTACCGTGTGGGGCCGGTACTTAAAAATAATAGCCCCACTGCATCACCACGAAACGCCGGTCGAAACGGCTATGTAAATAGTTCGTGTTTTCCGTCCAGTTTTGTGTAGCCGACATGAAATGAAGGGAAGCACTGACATGGCACCTAGTTCACCCTGTGTTATGGGCTGACATCACGGATGTTGTAGGTGATGTAGCCAAACGTGTCAGGTTCCATAAAAAAAAATAAAAAAAACTCTTCCCGTGTATTTCGTAAAAGGCGACTAAGGGATATGACTCCCTTCTTATATTACTCGGTGGTAGGGTTTAACCCGCCCGGGTTGGTACCACCGCACTGAGTGAAAGGTCGGTCGAAACGGATGTAAATAGTTTGTGTTTTCCGTCCAGTTCAGTGTAGGCAGCACGACCGAAGGGAATCACTGACGTGGCACCAAGTTCACCCGGTGTTATGGGCTGACATTGCGGATGTTGTAGGTAATGTAGCCAACCATGTCAGTTTCCATAAAAAAAAAAAATCCAGTGTGCTTGAGATAATTCAGTGCGATCTGGGACATAGTCAAAAAGATGGTGTTTTCTACTGGATCTGAAACGTTGCCTCAAATTCACCGAGATAGAGGCAGAAATCGAATTTTTCCACGGCTTCAAGTTTCAAGGTTAAACATCTCATTGCAGGAAGAATATAATATATCTCATTGCAGGGATCGTTAATCAAATCTACTTCAGTGGTAATACAACAACAACATGCATATCGGCGGTGATAATATGATGACCATGATAGTCTTCCCTACTAATCCAGCCATCTTCATGTAGGGTTGCCAACCGTACTTTAAAACAAAGTAACTTATGTTATTTTAGGTCTACGTACTTTAAACTTTTGAACAGTAATAAAGTACGGGAAAACTTTATTTCAACCTTGAGTTCAAACAATGCCTGAAATGAAACCGGTAATTGAATGTATTGCATCATAATTATTATGTTCAGAACTGATGAAATGTGCAAAAAGAGCACTAAAAATATATGTTGAAACATATGAAACTTTTTTTTATGAGGCTGTACCTTTTATTTACCATCCCTCAAATCAGAAATATGTTATTTCTTGTAAAAAGAAGTTGGCAACCCTACCTCCATGTGCTAGTCCAATTCGAATATAAAGCAATCCTCACCAGTAAGCGGTTGCTTATTGCCGCCCAGCATATAGTGCCTCAGATGTGGCGCAAGATGGGTGGGTGCTGTGGCGTGCGCCCCCACGCACACCAGGCCGAGCGCGAGCCCCGCCGCCAACGCGTACCCTTCCCTCTCCACGCAGTTCTCCATCTCGGGACCCGGCGGACGGCCTGCACATAGCTTCATAGTTTAGACTTGCTGAAAGAACTAAACACATTTATGGAGCGAATGCGAGTGGAAGCGTCAGGAAGAATATAGTACCGGAGACTGATGAGTGTGAATTTAACAATATCATGAGTGTGAAAGAAACATCAGATGTGAATCCACAAGACTGTGGGGTCGGTACTTAAAAATAATAGCACCACTGCATCTCTTCTCGTGCTTGTCGTAAAAGGCGACTAAAGGATAAGGACGAGGTAATGTGCTAAAGGGCGACAGGATAGCCACGTCTCGTCTTGGCACAGTCCCTCCACAGGTGGGTCTTCGTGCCTTACTTCCTGCTTGATAGTTATCTTGTCCGAATACTGGTGGGCGGTGTGTTGTAATTTACCAGAGTCCTTACTTTACCGACTGCAATATTTATTTACCCTATATAATAGTTACCCTATTTGATGGGATACATCGTGTGATATGTATGTAACAGAAATAAATTTATTTACTACAATTAAAAACAGAAAAAAAAAACGTATGTTAAGACAGTCTCCCAACACCATACTGAATAAATATATTTTCAAGACTTCAAATGATATTCTCGATCAAGATGAGGAACTCTCACCAATTTCATTAAGCAGAACCTCGGCGTAATGTGTATGCATGGTGCCTTGGTAGATGAGGCCGACGCCCATCAGCGCCGCCACCAGAATGTTCTGATGGATGTCCAGCTCGATCGACGTCGGCGGCAGTAGAGGTTCCAGGTGTATGCTCATCATTTTGGTGGCTTGCACGTCCATTGTACCTAGCAACATGCCATTGTAATAATAATATTAAATGTAATGTAATAATGACACAGAATCAAATCGAAGGAAATTGCAGGCTTCACTCAGGGTGGACAGACTTATTTTGTTTTTTTATATTCATAGACTGTTGGCAAGCCCAAGTGTGAAGGATTTAACATGTGTATTGGAGTTTGTTAAACGTTCTCTATCCCTTAGGGACTCTGAGCCCTGAGGAATCGAAAGGAAAGGTACCATGGGGCTGATATTGACGAATTGTTTTCTTAAAAGTGCTAAAAATAAATTAAATAAAAAAAAATAACAAAAAATGCTTTTGGGCTTTAGGTATGTTCGCTTATAACTCGAGGATGGCTCATCAGATTCGTTTTCACTACATATCTCAGCTGTGCTATGAAAGCAGAATAAATTGTTCTTTTACGAACTGAAATGGCACCTACTCGGGAGTGAAATTAGCTGTGCTTGGGCCTCTGACCTCAATCACAGCCACCCAGTTCGGATGCAATAAAAAAAGTATATGTAACATCACATCATTCACAATGGAAGCCATAAAGTATTATCAAAAATGGCATTTTCACATTTAATAACGTTTTTTCTTGAGAACCATATATCATACGAGTGATACGTATGTGCAGTCTAAATTCAAAAATAGAAAAATATAGCATAAATCTATTCTGAAAACAAATAGATACCTCTGTATGTAGCCGCTAAGCCAAGTAAGAGGCCGACACTGGTCATCTCCTGACATTTCACAAGGTATTCGTAAATGTTCATAAACGCCATGTCCTTCAAATGCCCATTTAGACCTAGAGCCATGAGGAAACCAGCGTGCTCGGTGGACATATCTGTCGTGCCCTGAAAAGAAAATATTTTGATTATTTAAAAATGTCTATGATTAGAGATTCCAAAAAGAAAACAAAATTCTCCTTGAAAACAATGAGCCAGGATGGTTTTTTTATTCTTTTTTTTTTTAATAGAAACTGATACGGTTGGCTAAATCACCTAGAACATCAGTGATACAAGTTAGGCTTTTCGCTCAAAACTGGTCAGCCCCACCTTGGTAAACTAGGTGCCATGTCAGTGCTTCTCTTCGGTCGTCCCGGACTACACTAAACTGGACGGAAAACACTAACTATTTACATAGCCGTTTCAACCGACCTTTCATTCAGTGCGGTGGTACTAAACCGGGCGGGTTAAACCCTATCACATAGTAAGGTAAGAAGGTAAGGGACCTACAGTTAATGATGGGAATAGTTATACATTTTATTTTATTGTTCATAATAATATAATTTGACCTTTTTTTTAAATCTGACTTTTACTATATTCTAATGTTTATAATTTATTTTTATTATTTAGAACGCTTATTCTTCAAAACGACAATAGATATGACAATAGATAATAGACAATAGACAATAGATAAGAGAGAAAAAAAAACAAAACGTCAATATCCTCACCTTAGGCTTATTATAAACGACCCAGCTCGAGTGAATATTGGACCCCGTCATCGATACGAGAGACAGCCCTGCCGCTACACCATTATGAAATGTGGGCCACAGGGTGCAGTGCGGGGGGGTCTCGCCCCCGCCGCCGAGCTCGATGGTGTTGCAGCGAGGCGGGGGCCCGCGCCCACAGACGCAGAGCTTTGGAAGCGTGAGGGGCTCCGATGGAATGCATGGGATGGTGCGGAGTGTTAGCATTCCTCTGAAAAATTTTACATGTTGAAACTTTATTTCTATATTTTTTTTTTTGTAATAAACTCAAAAACTGCTGATCTGAATTACATATTACTATAAAAACAAATAAGAATCAGCAAGTCTTCGACAACACTTTCTTGTATAAAACATCACTCTATCAAGCCAGAAGAGTAGTGAGGAGTGTTCAAAATACTGTTCATGGAACAATTTAAGCACCAGCCAAGGCGAGTAAGTTAATCAATGATGCAGAAGCCATGGAAAAAATTATAAACACATTGTTGATTCATTCAAATGTTTACAGTCATAATTTTATGAGTGGAATCAGAAAACAAAATATTAACAAAATCCTAAAATTAAAGGGTCAAACTACATTCCAGAGCTAGCCAATAATTAGATGAATGGAATACAGGGAAACACCCCGGAGACTGAATATGAGGCTGCCGCAGGACAACCTTAATTTAAAGTACATAATTGGACAGTGGTCATAAACAGTTCAAGGCATAAAATCGTCTAACTTTGAATGGGTGGCCGACCAATCGTTGAAAATGTCCGTGGTTCGGATTCACCTTGGAACTGTAGGTTCCTCCCCTTATATCCCTTATGTTATATTCTTCCTACTCTATGTGCGTATGTAGGTGGTAGAGCTTAGCCTGTCCAGATTGGTACAACCGCACTGAGCGAAGTTAAGTCGAACGAAACGGCGACATGAGAGTGATCCCAGGGACCAAACCAAAGGGACCCTCCTTTTTTCGTAATTTTACGACAGGGCCCTAAAAATATGATAAATTCACCGAGCGATAGGCAGTGCCATGGTGCGGGTGCTGATGGCATACAGATGTTTCTCTTGCTCCTCGATAAAGTCGTGATCGGACACTTCGGGTCTCTGAGTCAAGTTGATCACCACTGGAATTGAGGACTGCAGCAGACTGCACACTTCCACCATTCTGGAAACCAAAAATTCATTAGGTATGTTATTAAGCCACTTTTGTGTCTTTTCCAACTTATTCTATTCTCTATTACCAATTCATCACTACTAGTAATTTCTGGTGATCCGTCTCACTCACTCCCATGGGCTTCTCATTGCGTCTGTGAGACCTGCAGCTGTTGCTATTTTCGGGATATTCACTAATAGAGAATAGGCAGGCAGGTCCATAGCGAGGGGATTAATTTAATTTTGTATTATATCATGTTATATTCTATGTTCTTTGTCACCTCTGAGTGCTAAGTGATAAATAAGAACTATGGGGCTGATATCTTCAATCTACGTACGGAAACCTAAAAAGAAACTACAAAAAAAAGTCTATTAAAAAAATATATAAAACTTACAACTTACGATCCACTTACCTATGGTCCCGAGGGTACAGAAGCCTCAGTATCTTGGTGTCCAGGTGCTCCATCCCCGTCTTTATGTCATTCTCCTCACCTTTGGTCTTGCTCTTGTCTGGTTCGGTTGTTTTACATTGGGAGTATGTCGTTTCCTTTTCCAGAACACTGAATGCAAGAGCTAGAAGGGAATATGTTCTTGTTGAAAGTATGGATCGAATAAATAATTTATATGTGCATTTAGACGGATCATTCTAAGTAATTTATTATATTATGACAAGAATATCTTCGAAAAACAAAACATTTTGCGAATCCTATCCCTGGCACTCACTCTCCATATATTCTGAGTTAGAGGTGATGGTTTCTGAGACGTCTGACTGCTGGGCCAAGTCCTCCCTCATGACGAGGCGGTAGGCCTCCTGTGGCCAGTCCACAGGAGGATCATTCTTGCATCGCGACAACACGTTCAGGAGCAGGAGACTCAGCGATGGCGGCAGGATCTCAATATCGTGAGGCGTTATGCCTGCAATAAAAAAATAATAATTTGCATTTCTTCATTAGATAGGTGCAAAGCCGAAATAAAGAAAAAACATACATTCAGACCAGGATTCCAAACTGGACCTCAGACACGAGCCACCAATGCGTTACCAATTTCTCCACCGGATCGATGACATATTCTCTCTAAATTTCGAACAGATGCATCTAAAACGTGTACCAACTAACATAGTAAGAGACGTAAAATTATATTTTCTACAAATATTTACCAATAAGGGTTGATTTAAGGTAGACTTTACGTAATTTCATTCGAATCATAATTTAGGTTATGATTTTAAGTAAATATTTCCAAATAAATTTGCCTTTTATTGGTTGAAACTTCTTATAAGTAAAAATTGGTTAATTCATTAATTAAACTTCACCTAAATTTCGACTTAAATCAGCACCTATTGGTAGATACCGCCCCTAGCATCTGCGCCCCAGTCATCCGCACGTGGATGCGCTATGGGATCATATGTAGTGCCACAGTAGCAAGCGAACAGCCGCGCGGCACGTACAAGTGCAGGCTTTCACTTTTATGAATATGGAGCTAGTTATAAATGAGGTTAGAACAAGGCCGGAATTATGGGACAGCGTGGGAGGTTGCGTGCACTGAGGTTGTACCAGAATATGTTATTGGGACAGCTTTACAAGAGAAGTAAAGTGGTAAGTAAACATTGAAATGCAAGTGGGTTAATTTTCGACGTAGTTGGTTGAGTGTACTCATTCGTAGAAGCAGACGACCCCTAGCCTACTGTACCGCCTACTGAGTAGCCAGTCTGCGCCCTGACATCTGCAACGAACCTCCACGTGTCCGCTTGCTACTATTTTTAAGATTATGAATAAAGAATATGAATTAAATCATTTATACCTTTATCGTAGATCATGACGACAGTATTCTTATTTAGGGTGTGAAGGTCGGTAGTGGGGCGAGGGTCGCGCGGGCGCGGGGTGCTGCTCGCTGCCACGCCCTCCGCCCGCGAGCTCACCACCGCCTGCACGCTGCCCGCTCGTCCCCTACCTATGTACCCCACTATCTGCAAGTTGGAATTTATAATAACCCTTACGGTGATTAACTAGCCATATTACAGCAACCAAACAGGAACTATTGAGGTCGCAGAGGTACCTGGCAGCAGAAGCTATAACATGTAGAAAGTTACTTCTGACGCAGGATGGAAGGAAGGAAAGCTGGGTCTGGCCAATGGGCGAGATGCGCCAACCGTCGCCTCGCAACGCCCCCTACCTACCTACAAATAACCTGTGGCGTACCCCAGGCGTGCATCTGTACAGTGACACTAAAACAAACTCAGCTTTCCTTATCCTGCAATAGGGTAGCTTGAAGTGAGCAGGGTAATAGTGGATGCAGCAGACCGAGTTCCAAATTAGACAGCAGGCGTCTGGATAGGAACCTCCTAAGAATAAAACGGTGGATTTTTTTAACACCTCTTCATACAGTGTAAACAAGCAAAAACAGCAATAAACTTACCTCGACTAAGTCACGAGACATATTGTTCACGTCCGTCAAATATGGATAGCTCCCAATATTATCCTCGTTCTTCAATAACATATTCAGATGCTGGAAAATACTCGGCGGGTCAAAGCTAAAGTAACTCGGTTGCGACAATTTCTTCAGATGCGCTTCGGTTATTTGTGACACGTAATCTTCATAGTACAGACTGTTATTCAAAGGGAAATCTTTCCAATAGTGCGTGGTGTACGAATCCAATTTCATATCCCGCGCCAACTGATACAAAAAGTCAGCCAGAGGTTTCAAGTTCTCAAACTGAAGAGTGTTTAATTTTGTCTCCTCGTACACCAAATGTAAGGAATACAACACTGGAATCATGTAAGAAAATAACAGTGACGAAATGTTAAACTGTACTGAGCTCGTTTCAGATTCGGTAGTGTCCATTAAGTTTTTTTTGCTATTGACATATGAACGATCTTTCCGCTCTTTACGGTTAACTTCTTGTAGATTTAGTATGTTTGCCAGTGAGTCTCCTATAGTCTTATGAAGTTTAGTATTCAGTAAATATTCCCAATCGTCTGTGGTTCCATCACTAGAAGTTCGTTGTTTTTTCGTGACCACTTCTGTCGGTTCATTCATACTGTCGTCTTCAGACAGAGATAGTTTCTCGACGTCGTATCCGATCAGGGTGAACAGGAGAGTGGCAAACATGGACCACTCTTGTTCGGGGGTGAGGTCTTGTGTACCGGGAGCATTTCTCACTCCGTACCATTTAACTATTATCTGAAAATAAGACAAAAACATTTTATACTTTTACATACTGTGTGAATGCAAACTGTGCAACAAGGGATGTTTGACAGTAGCTGAAAAATAGAGCAATGTGTATTCATAAAGTAGTTTAGATATTGTAAGATTTTCATTGACAAGATTTACTGACTTGCATTGTAATATCTTTTTGCAGAATTGATCTCAGACCATTGAGACATCGCTCTACTAACGATGAGCTGGTGACATCTGGCAAAGTAATTCTGTACATGGATCCTTTATCGAATTCCAAAGTTACTCTGTTGCCTACTGCGTCGCAAAGTCCTTGCAGTCCTGAAAACATATACTATCTTGGAAAATTCTTATAATTTACAACATGTGTGCAATAATGAGCTGGACTACTGCATATAACAGTTCAGACTTCAGTGCATTCAGTCAACTACTGAAATAAGAAAGACTATTACTATGTTGCTAATGAAAATACTTTTTTTATTTATTTATTTATACATAAATTATAATTCACAATTTTGAGTTCTTTATCCGCAAATGCTTAAAGTACCTACTGTATAAAATAGAATGTAAATAGATTAAACAAACTTCTCACCCAATGATTCTCTCTGTTCTGCGTGCGCTGAGGAACTATGTGGAACCGGAGACAACAAGTGCAACATAGAGTCATCAAACACGGGAGCATCGTTGCTACGGCTCGGCAGCAAACTACTACGTCTTGGGAAGGGAGAATTAAACGCTGCCCTTTTGCTGTAAGGAGAATCTATCAATCTAGCCAAAACTCCTCCCACGTGGACTTTACCAACCATACACATTCCAGAGTACAGGATAATGTTTCCAGTCTCATCTATGACAGCAATCATTTTTAAGCGATCCAACACAACGGCATCCTTAGCTTGAATGGACGATATTGCACCAACAATCAAGTGAGTTTTATTCGGTTGGTCTCGAACGTAAGACTTCTGTAATCTCATCATTTGAAGCTTAGTGGATCCGGACGATTGTAGCATATAGCAAAGGTAGTCATGACCGACGAGGTCGCTGTGAAGAAAACTATTCATTGACTTTTTACCACATGGCAAGTCTCGGCGGTTTGTTTGTGACTCAGTCCAAATGTGGTCGAGGCATAATTCTGGATAGAGTGGTAGAGCAGGAGGTGACTGCTGCAAAGTATTGACCATCATGGAAGTAGAGGAAGCCTGCCCTATGGATGTATGAGGTGACATTCCTTGCTGATAGAATACATTCGCCATTGGGCTGTTAATTCTCGATTTCGACATGACAGGCGTACCTGGACCGTGCTTAGAGGCAAAAGGACTTCCCATTCCTGCTATCCAACTCGTCGCTGCGGACTTTGGACACGTGTTACTGGGTTGAATCTTCTGTGTATATGCACTAACATTTGAAATACTTCCTCCAAAATTGCAGGACTGGCTCAAAATGGTGGTCGAAGCGTTCAAGTTGGGGCACATAGTGAGGCACTCGTCACGACTCGCTTTTCTGATTTTCCACAGGGAGTGCGTGCACAGTTTTGAGTCATACACCAAAATAATGCTCGGCTCCGAGCTGACGAATATGATTTGAAGATCTCCGTCATTGTAATACTTCAGGCCGTGTGATGGAGATTTCATGAGAACGGGAGTAACTTCATCCAATGGATGAGAGAGAGAGAAACAAGTCGGTAACTGCACTTCAGAGTCGAGTGCAGTGCTATTTTCGAAACGAAATTTATTACTCATGTTTAGGTTACCCAGCTTCGACTTACAAAATGAGCTGTTGCTATCGTTTAGCTTGAAGAGTGAGGTCGGTAGGAGCGAGTTGTGAACCAGAGGAGTCGCTTCCTTCTCGAGAAGGGCTCCGTATTTCATTGCCCAGACCTTCTTGACTTGAAAAGGGATGTTTGTTAGATACTCTCTGCCATCAGCAGCAAAAACTCTCATGCATTTGCTGTCTATAATGAAGATGGATGGCATTAACTGAGAGGGTATATTTTCCGAATTGTCGTCGATCTTAATATTCTTCTTAAGGTCTCCAATCTGCGAGTTCAGAGCATCAATGAGCATGCCGTTGTTGACGTCCACGTGGAAGTTGCAGAAGATGGCGTGCTTGATCGGAGTCTCGCATGTGTAGCATGCCATTGTTTCCCGGAACTCAGGGTTCGTCAGTCTAGTGGCTGGGGAGGACATTAATCCTGAAAAAAAATTATGAAAAAGATAAATATTTTCTATCTCATAAAGCGTAGTCCTAAACGTGATGATTAGTCAAATAAATACCTTTAGACCAAACTGCAGTGCGTCCTTTTACATACAGCTCTTCTTCATACCAACAATCCGTTTTAGGGTTTAGCGGTTCAGATGTAGATTTCTCTGAAAAGTTCCATTTACTGTTTGGTGCCGTTGTCAAGTTGAACTTTTTAGACATATTGCTGGAATTGTTGCAACTGGCCCCTCTCGAAGGCCCTCCGCCGTCTGTTTCCATTTTCTTAATGTGGCTTGAGAGTATTTCTGATTTCACTGATATGTTGAATTCATTCTTGAGTCGAACCGTGGGTCCGAGTAAATCAGGTGTGAACTCATCCTTGATGTCTTTCTGTCTTTGAAATGTATCCTCATTTTTCTCCAAATCTGAAATAATAAAATTTAAAAATGTTCAATTAAACAAAAAGCTGTACAAGTTAGATCTAATGCACCTTAAAGTGCAGTATCAGCGTAGTTCTTTAACCTTTCACATATAAATATTGTGATTGACACTCTTTTTTTAATTCTCCTTATGATACTGCAAGCTGTCAGGAATCTGAGATTCAACAGTAGGTTATAAAGGTTTTAAGTTTGCTTGCACGGATAGTATCCATTGAAGACACTAATATAAATACGGGTGATTTATATTAGTGTCTCCCCAATAGAGTAGGTCTTGTGGAGCTTTTCACTTTAGTCTACTGAAGGTAACCTTTCTTCCATGAATTCAGGTTTAGTATTCTCACTTTGATTTGAATTGTTTGTTCCTTTATTTCTTGTTTTGCGGTTGGAATGTTCAGTTCGCGATGTAGTCACTCAATGATTATGTACCAGGGGGCGTCTACGATTATTCGTAGTGTTTTTGACCGAAACCTCTGCAGAATTTCTATGTTTGAGCTAGCTGGTGTGCCTCACAATTGCAGGCGATACGTCCATATCGGCTTCAGTATACATTTGTACAGGAGAAGTTAGTTTTCCAACGACAGTTGGGATTTTCTATTTATAAGCCGGTATATAGTATATTTTCCTTAGATGCAGCCCAAGTGCTTTCCGATTGGTAAAGATGTGTTTTCGCCATGTGAGGCGCACGGCGACTTTAGTAGTATACAGTAATAAAACCATGTACACACCCTCTGAACAACGGTATGTGGTCTCGCGCACGCTCCACCACTCAGCCTGTTTGTCGTCCAGGGGCTCCAGCAAACTGTCGTCGCGGATGGCAAAGTTGGTGAGCTTGTAGAGCAAGGACGTGTCGGAGGTGCGGTGCGCTCCGCCGCCATTAGAGATGCTGCCAGGGTGCCTCGCCAAAGCATCGCGACCGTGTGGAACGAACTCCTACAATACAGGTTTTGTTTTGAGAAATCTATAGAATCAGAGCACAGGTATTAGAAGGTAGGGAGTGGGTTGGTAGGGGAAGGAGCCTCCCCCCTCGCCGAGAAGTGGGTTTTCTGATATATCTATGTTTAAAATTTGGAGAAATATTGGAGCGCAGGTACCTATTAGAACGTGCGGGATGGGGGGAGGGAGGGGTAGGGTTTCCCCCCTCCCCAGCTGAGGAGGTTTCCTCACACGCGGAGATGTGCGGTTTCTGAGATATATCCTTGTTTGAAATTGAGGTTAAGTCAGCCACTAAACCGGTTGTTAAGGCTAACATTAGGCTATTAAACAAAAGCGATTCGGTTTTGTTGTGGCCACAGTTCTAATCTAATCTATTGATCAAACTTTTTTATTAAAGATGGCTAAAATTACACTGTTTCACGGCCACAAAAATTAAAATAAAAAAATCTGTTACGCGTTTTTTCGGGCTCTAAGTTGTATTTTTTTTAAAGAGGACTTCAACCCCTACAAAATCAAACCCTTAGTTACTCCAAAACCCTGCGCTCCAATTCTATAGCCAACCCTATGTTTTAACAAGTAAATGAATGAATACGACTGCTGCTTACCGACGGCTCTGAGGCAGCGATCATTGTTTCCACATCCAGATTTGCCGGATTGTGTGCACTTTCTGTCAATGTTGCTATAACTACCAGCTGTAAAGTTTGCAACTCGGTAGATTTTATGAAACTCTATTCAAAGGCACTCCCACCCATTAACTACTTCATTTTTAAAAATCTCACAATCGTTTCTATCGTCGCGCCGCGCCGCCGAGTGACCGGCGATATCAAACATACAAACCAAAAGGAAGGAACGGAACGAACGAACAGAAATTTGTGTTTTTTTTTGTATTCTGTTTTGTGTTCGGTTTGCTTTGCTTGCTTGGATGATTTGCCGATTGGGTGGGGTGCCGGGCGGGCGGGTGGGTCAGGAAATGTCAAACAAACTTGCTGTCTGTCACTGTCACTCACTAGCCACACTGGGTCTGGCACAGGAGAGAACAAAGGAACGATGGCTCTGTAGATCAACTGTGATTTTTTGGAGAATAAAAAAAAAATATGCATATGCATATTCTCTATATTAACCCTAACCTAATGTTGAGGCGGTGCATGTCGTTTTTGTTACGTTTCGTTTCTGCCACTTCGCGTTTACAATCAGCTGATATACAGCACAAGCCTTCCTTTGTTCTATCATGTGCCGCTTGCAGCCGCACTAGCCACCGGTGCGCCACCTTAAAGACTTCCTGGCTCCTTTAACTCCTTTCGGCAGACCTCGGTTCGATTCGAAGGAAAGTATATATATGAGTGATGTATTGGTGGTTTAAAAAAGCCACAGTTGCACTCCGGGAGTGCCAGCAGAAGTGAAAACAACACCGTAACCGGACAGACATGCATTTGTTACGGAACCCTACATTCATTTTGCAGAACTTAGTAGAATGGACAGACATAAACGTGTTACGGAACACTACTTTTATTATAAAATAACCGTCGGAGGACCTTTGTTGAAAATTGTAAAATTTAGTAGAACGGACAGCCATGCATTTGTTACGGAACCCTACATTCATTTTGAAATAAATGTTAAATTTAGTAGATCGGACAGACATGCATTTGTTACGGAACCCTACATTCATTTTGCAGAACTTAGTAGAATGGACAGACATAAACGTGTTACCGAACCCTACTTAACAGTTGCACTCCGGGAGTGCCGGCAGATCCCGTGCCACTCTAACTTAACCCTTAATGCAATGACTTAAGGTTTCATTTTAAAAATGATGCTGACGCGATGTCGCGATGTCGTATATTTTTTTTACCCACCTAAAAAAGTGCCAAGCGCCGCAAAAGAAGTTTTCACTTCAAAAAAAAAAATTGGTTGTCTGTAAAGTTGGTTTACGGACGATAGTTTTACGTGATGATGTCATAAAGTAAATCAGTTCCGGCGGATATTTACCATGTAAAATTTATTTAAGTACATGATAAAGATGTGATAATAACTAATAAAAAATATGAGAAAATAACGACTATTAATTAAATTTAAAAAACCTACATAACGCCATCTACATGTTCAACGTTGCAACAATTACCTAACTGCTAAATCAAGTACACCGCTGGCTGAAGTATTTAATTTAATATTGACGCTAGATGTGGACGCTAGATGTCGCTCCATGAAATTCACATACTGTTGTCACTACTTGTCACATACTGTTGAGAAAATTTGCAGCGATAAGTAGACGGTCGATAGCCCGCGTGTATAACACGTCTGGTCAGTGATGGTGGCAGGGACCGCGGGTTCGAGGCTCGCAAAAGACGGAGAAAAATATTTTGTATTTCCTACTATTTGTATATGCCTCTCTATCGCGCTCTCGCTTGCACACACAGGTATCTATCGCGCTCTCGCTTGCACACACAGGTTTAGATGGAACGTTACACTTCTTCGTGCGTGCAGCCGGTGTTCATCAATTTATAAGACGTGACATCATCACGTCAAAAAATAACCAGATATCTGTATTAACCCTAAAGCCCGCCACACACGGAGGCTCCATTTCCAAGACGCCGCGTCCGGCGCGTTCGCTCGGATGCCGTCCATTTCTGAGCCACACACACGGAGACTCCGACTCCACGCCGCCGCGCTACGAGATTCCATTTTCTATCAGTGTGCGGTTCGACTTCTGTCCTATGACTCGTCTCAAATGCTCTTCGCTATGGAAGTCAAAGAATCAGAAGCGGAATTAACTAGGTTTTGCAGCAGCTGCTTGATGGCTGCTTGCATGCATGGTGATAAATAAAATAAACTGTTTTAAAAAAACATTGAACCGACTTAGAAAAACAACTACTTAGAAATAAAAATGATTAAATAATTGAGTTGACAGCGGTAGAAAGAAGAAAAGGCCTTAATCTAAAAAAATTCTGGTGTGCTTTTGTACCGCCTTCAACTCAATTATTTAATCATTTATATTTCTAAGTAGTTGTTTGTTTTTTTTAAACAGTTTTTTATTTAGCTCTTTTTAGTAATATCACATAAAAAAGTTTCACAGAAATCGGTTGTCGTGTTATAGAATTATTCGCCTATTTGACACACTTAACATCTTGAAAACTACTGAACCTATTTTAATAAAAACTTGCACTGTTCAGTTGAAATAAATGTAAGTCAATAAAACAAGAATAGTCACAATCCGATTAATAGACGGAAGTTAACTTTCTCATCCGTTGTATATTTAATCTAAACACAATGTTTCGTCTTAAAAAACAAGATACAAATATGAGACAGTCTATAACTCCACACGAGGACTGTGTGCTACTCTTCGCTTCCTACACAGACCTCCTAACCGAGGATCCCTAGCTTCGGGAATGAGTTATCTATGAAGAACTGTAATATCGCAAACATCGATTCAACATACGACAGGTGACGACGCGACGGCTGCGCGCCCAGAGCCAGACTGAGCGAAAAATGGAAGCGCGAACAGCCACACACGGACGCTGGCGTCCGGAGTCACCGGACTCCGCGTCGCGTCTCCGTGTGTGGCTACCTTAACCTAATGTTGAGGCGGTGCATGTCGTTTTTGTTACGTTTCGTTTTGAGCCGAGTGTTCTGTTTAATAAAACAACCGTTGATCTGTACCAAAGCAAGTGTCTGTATTCTTCTTCTTTCGTCTCCCGTGTTGCCAGTAACATACAACACATCCCCCCTTTTCCAGTGAAATTGAAAATTTTCAAATTAGGTATATATAATCAATTTAAAGTTAAGTAATTTTATAAAACTTAATGAATCTACAATAGTTATCAGCTTACATAAACAATCTTTATACCATGGATGAAACCTAACTTTATTTACTTACCTACTTGGATTATTCAACACAGTCTGACAAATATTTAGGTTTTACAATTACTCTACCGGACCTGGTTCTTAAGTCATTGCTAAGTGTACTAGTGTTCTCGTTATGTAACATTGTTGAATGTGAATTAGACTGAGTATCTGTACTGCAGCTACTTTTGTCTAAATTTATTGTGACTTCTTTATCTCGGTTGAAACTCTCATCTATACTAGGATTGACAACAAACTGATTGTTAGAGGATTTTATGTGTCTGGTATTCCTCCTAACCACGTTTCCCTTCTCATTCTGTATCAGATATGACCTAGGATAAGGACTCTTACTAACAACTAAACCTGGTACCCAGTCTTTGTTTGGACAATTTTGTATCACTACATTTTCTCCCGATCTAAATATGGCTTTTCTATTCTTTGCAGTTCTATTATAATGCTCATTTACAAACCTCTGTTTGCTATCCAACTGGCGTTTTACATCAACTGCACTTTTGGGTTTTAATATAGATGCTGAACATGGAATTTGCGATCTTATAATGCGGCTCATTAACATCTGAGATGGTGTGTACTCAATACCACATACTGGAGTATTTCTATATGAGAGAAGTGCTTTATGGATGTCCGAGTTGCTATCATAACATTTCTTTATCATCTGTTTAGCAATTCCTACGGCCTTTTCAACCAATCCATTTGATTGTGGGTAACGTGGACTAGATGTCACTATTGTGAAACCCCAATCTATTGCAAACCTTTTAAAATACAGGCTGCCGAATGGCATGTTATCGCATACAACAATTTTAGGTATCCCATGAGTACTAAATATAGACTTTAGAATTTCACTGACATCTTGAGCTGTTTTATGTTTTAATTTTTGTATTTCTAACCACTTACTATAATAGTCAACAACTATCAAGTCATCACAATTAGCATATGTACCTGTCTACTGCTATTTTAACAAACGTCAGGTCCGGTATGTCGTGTGGTATTATTGGTTCTTTTGTATTAGATTTCTATATTTTTCACAGTTTCTGCACGACAGGACGTATTTTTCTATATCTTTAGTCATACCATACCAGTAGAAGTAAATTCTGGCTTGTGCTTTGCATTTTACAACACCTTGATGCGACGTATGTATTTATATATCTATATTTTTCACAGTTTCTGCACGACAGGACGTATTTTTCTATATCTTTAGTCATACCATACCAGTAGAAGTAAATTCTGGCTTGTGCTTTGCATTTTACAACACCTTGATGCGACGTATGTATTAAACCAAGGAAGCAGTGTCTCAGTTTCTTAGGTACAACAATTTTATTGTTCAAGTAAACAATTTCATCCTGTACTGAAATCGAATTTCGAAGATGCCATAGCTTTTTTGACTCTGTACACTCTAATTTGGTAATGCTTCTAGGCCACCCTACTTTATACCACGTCAGTATATTACTTAACACATTATCACTCTTAGTTTGTAGTTGAAGTTTTTCAAGCTGCTTCGTACCAATGGGATTGTCTACTTCCAAACAGTGTACATATTCTAGTAGTGAAGGATCTTCTTTTGCATTGTTTTTAATGAAGTTCCTGGATAAGAAATCTGCAATGTACATTTGACTTCCAGGAATGTATACCATTTCTATGTTGTATTTTATGAGTTTAAGCAACATTCTTTGCAATCTAGGACTTACCTTATTTATATCCTTTTTTATGATGCTAATTAGAGGCTTGTGGTCAGTCTCTACAATAATTTTCCTACCATATATAAATTCATGGAATTTATCAAGTGCTGCACACACGGCAAACATTTCCTTTTCAATTATAGCCCACCCTTTTTGAGTGTCTGTGTAGCTGCGAGAGTAGAATGCAATAGGTTTTTTGTTTTGTAGTAGACAGGCACCTAGTCCATTTTGTGAACTGTCCGATTGTACAGTGAACGGCAACTTGTCAGACATTATAGTCAGAGTTGGAACGATTAAAATTTTACGTTTAAGAGTTTCAAAAGCTTGCGAGTGTGCTGGCCCCCAATACAAACAGTGATCTTTCTTTAGAAGTTCTCTCAGAATATGAGTATTTTCAGAGTATTGCGGTATAAATTTACTTCGATAATTTGTCATTCCGAGAAACTTTTCAACTCTTTCACATTTTTTGGTTCCTTTATATCGACAATTGATTGTACATGTTCTGGGTCAGGTTTTACACCATATTCGGATATGACTAAGCCTACATATTTTACTTCTTTCACTTTATACTGTAGCTTATTTGCATTAAATTTTACATTGCATTCTCTCGCTCGCTCAAGTACTTTATTTAAAATCTGATTGTGTTGTTCTACACTATCTCCTGCTATTATGAGGTCATCAAAGTATACTTCGCAGCCTTCAATATCCCCGAAAATACTAGAGTTCAGTTTCTGAAATACATCAGGTGCGCTAGAAATTCCGAATGGAAGTCTTTTGAATCGGTACCTACCAAATACTGTTCCAAACGTGCAGATGTAACTGCTTTCTTCATCTAGTTTCACTTGAAAAAAAACCTATTTCATGTCAATAACGGAGAACACTTTTTTTTCTGCTAGTCTACTACTAATCTCGTCAGGAGATGGTATGATATAATGTTCTCTCATTACAGACTCATTTAGTGCTTGTGGATCTAAACAAACACGTATGGACTTATCCGGCTTTTCAACAATCACCAAATTGTGACACCACTCCACGGGCTCGCTTACTTTGCATATTATATCTTTTTTCTTCATTTCATCTAGTTTCTGTTTTAATTTACATTTTAAGCTTTCCGGAACCCGTCTGATTGACTTCACAATAGGTTGAGTGTTTGACTTTAGTTTTATTTTATACTCTCCTATGTTGCCGAGACCTTCGAAAACATCTGCATTATTTTTTATAAAATCTTCACGGGATTCAAACATTTCAGAAGTAACATTACCTATTCTTTTCAGTAAATTAAATCTAACACAGTCCTTCAGTCCAATTATCGGTATACAATTCACATCAACTACATAAAATTTTACTTCAAAGGCCTTCCCTCTTACAGTACTTTGTAGCTTTATTACTCCAGCTGGCTTTAATTTTTTACCCCCGTACACCTGCAACAACACATTTGTAGATTTGAGTTGCTTAGGTTTTTTGCTTGTTACACTTTTGAAGCACTTCAAAGGCAGAATGTTACATTCGGCTTCACTATCTAATTTAAATTTTACATTATGTCCGCTCACAGCTATAGTTTCCTGCCAATATGAACTTTCTTCGTTCTGTTCTACTAGATGCACATGTAAACACTTACAGTTCTCGCTATCATCGCTGTCTCCTGCCTGTAGCTCATTTACTTGCGGCTGCACTCGACCCTGCTTTCGCACTCGACAACATCTGGCAAAGTGATTGGGCTTACTGCACTTGTTACACTTTTGCCCGAAGGCAGGACATTGCCCGAACATGTGACTTCTACCACATTTACCACATTTTTGTTTTGGGTCTCGAGGCGAAAGCGACGCTCTCACCGCCAGTAATTCCTTCGTACCTTGAAGTGCTGCTGCCTGTGCTTTGCCGATATATTGAGTTTTGGATAGGGCAATTGCTTCTGTTAGAGTAAGCTTACTTATGCGCAACAAGCGCTCCTGGAGGTCTTTGTCCTTAGACCCAAGGACTAGTCGATCTCTAATCAGACTTTCTTCCTGATTTTCAAACTTGCACTTTTTTGCAAACAACTTTAGTGAGGTTATGTAAGCATCGACACTTTTGTCCTTCTCGCTGGGTCCTTGAAAACAATTCATAACGGGCGAAGACTGTATTCGTTTTGGGGATGAAGTATTTTTCGAACTCTTGCTTCACCTGGCTGTAGTTCGATTGCGCCTCTGCCGGAAAGGTGTTATATATTTCGATTGCCTCTTCTCCTGCGACATTCAGCAATGTAGCTACCTTCATATCGTCACTCAAGCCCATCTTGTTGGACGCTTACATATAAATTTCGAAATGTTGTATGAAGCGCGGCCACACGTTTGGGTCACCTCCTTGGCAAACCAACTCACGTGGCGGACGCATGCCGCCGCTTCCTCCACAACTCTTCTCTGCCTCCGAGGGGTCCTTTTCTACGTTCGACATCGCGCGCTGTTGCTGTCGACTGCTTGCGTAGTTTATTTTATAGGTTATGTACCTATTATGGTGGTCGCGTTCGCGTCAATCACGACGACCGACCGCACCGCTCTATTCCTGCGCACTTTTTGTAAGGCGCCCGCCATGTATGTCACTTATTTGTTGAGTTCTTCGACTTCTAACACCATAATCTGTTTAATAAAACAACCGCTGATCTGTACCAAAGCAAGTGTCTGTATTCTTCTTCTTTCGTCTCCCGTGTTGCAGTAACATACAGCACACCGAGTGTTCACGAAAGGAGCCAAAGGAGCCAGGAAGGAGCCAGGAAGTCTTTCAGGTGTCAAACAAACGCGACACTAGACAGTAGAGAGCGTTTCCTTTCCTTCGCCGTTATGTTGGATCCACTGTTAGTGTCACTGTCAGTGCTTGCCAGATTGTGAAGATTATATTACCTAATAATGTAATCGGTATTTTACCGTATAATAATTACTGATGGGCAAGGATTCAATCCCATTTGGGACCGAATCCTTATTCGAGACTTTATAGGGATTTTATTGGGAAAGTTGGGGAAGGTTCCTCATTCGATCCTACAAAATAGGATTTTATTTTAATATTAGATTTCAACATCGTGAATAAGTTGTTTTCATTAGTACTAGGCATAATATGGTAGTAGGTATGTAGATCATTGTTTTACTGGATGAATTCCTATATCTAAATAAATAATGTCTCGACAGATTTTAATTTGAATGCATGATTCCTTAATTATGTTCACAAAATAATAGATATCTGTGGTCGTTTGAGCGCGCGTACATTTCGCCGTGATGTGAGAGAGGAAAAAGGTCGGTAATAGAGTGTGTTCAGTGACCGTGACAGTGTGAAAAGTTAGGTACCGATTTTTGGTAGATCTACCAATTTCGGTCATGTTTGACCAAAAAACATACAGTCGAATTGAGAACCTCCTCCTTTTTTTGAAGTCGGTTAAAAAATAACGATTTGAGGTCATAATCTACCGATATTTGTTAAATCAATACTAATTATAAATCTGTAAGGGATGGTCATAGAGTAAGTTACTTTGTTTTATGAGATACTGAGGTATAAGACTCTATGTATCATACTAAAGCTAAATTGACGATTTTTAGAAATATTTTCTGTGTATGTATGTTCCACCATAACTCTTAAACCGATCATCTGAATTCGATGAAACATCGTACAAGGATGTTATATCCTATACTATACGACACAGAGGTTAACCTAAATAAAATTCAGTTCCGGTTACGCTAAGATGTGGTTCCCAAACTGAAATGTTTCGCGCGCCATTTAGCGCGAGTAGGTATCAGATATGAGCGAGCCGGCGGCGTGGCGGAGCGGGCGGCGCGGCGGAGCGGGCGGCGCGGTGCGCGGGCGGGTGCCTATAAAAGCGCACTGCCCATACTATAGAAAGCCAAAATTGTAATTTGATTCGATCCTAATTTTTTTATCCTATTCTTATGGTACAAGTTAGGATACATGTAAACTAAATATGACGTCACCGATACGAAACATGTACCTTTTCGAAATAAGTAACTAAGGGAGAGGCCGAAAGCGGAGCTTCGTTCAAGTTAACGATATATTTCTCGATGAAAGTAAGTAAATAAGGGCGAGAATATCGTTTACGCGAACGCAACTCGGCGTTCGGCAGGGCATTAACTTAGTTTCTTTGAGAAGGATTATCATTTACTTGAACGCAGCTCGGCCTTCGGCCTCGTCGGCCTCTTTGAAAAAGTATAAGGTTTACCTATAGGGAGCTCCGCCTTCGGCGTCGCCCTATGTAACTTAGTTTCTTCGAGAAAAATAACGTTTACCTGAAAGGAGCTCGACCTTCGGCCTAGTCAGTAGTTACATATTTTGTTCGAGAAGGTTTGTCATTACCCTGAATGCAGCTCAGCTTTCGACCTTCTCGCTTTATAACTTACTTTCTTCTTTTGAAATACGAATTTCACGAGAGCGGGCAAAAGCTAGTAAACTATAATAGTTACTAAAAATAATACTGTTTTATGTAATCCGGTCGCCTGAGTCGAAGGAGCCTATGCACATTCTCCGACCAGCCAATATCACCTCCGAGAAGGTAGGTGCCCGTGCATACCGGAGACTTCCCTGGATTGCTGGATATACTGAACTAGAAGAGAACATAGCCTAGCCTGCTATGCGGCCATCTTACATCCATTACGGTGGTACCAACCCAGTCGGCTACAATTTGAGCCTACAACCTGGTAAGGGGCAAGGGAAGGTACCTAGTTTTACACCAGTTCTAAACGGCGAAGCAGCAGGTGTAAGTATGCACGTAAATTTTTTCGTCAGAAAAAACTCATTGGTACACACCGACCGGATTCGAACCTCGGACCTCTTGGATGAGAACCCGATGCCCAAAAACTCGGCCACCCGCCGCTCAACTTGTGTAATGTAATCAGAGATGTAATGTCATCAGATCAGAGCGGATAGTCCAAGCGATCCCTTGCAATGACCACTCACAAATACGACTCGTGAAAACTCGTTACAAACTTGCGTGGCTCATAACGAGATCCTCGCCCTTAATGATTTAGTTTCTTCTTTTGAAATACGAATTTCACGCGAGCGAAGCCGCGGGCAAAGGCTAGGTAAAAACATAAAATCCTTTCGATCTTAAAATAGGATTAAATCCGGGACTTTATGATAAAATTTCGCTCATATTACAGAACAACTTCACATACTTAACCTTAAAACATAAAATCCTCATTCGGTCCTAGAATAGGATGAAATCCGGGCTTTTATGATAAAATCCCGCCCATAAAGATTCAATCCCGGGATCGACCCATCAGTAATATTAATACGGTACATACCAATAATTACGGGTAGATCTGTAAACATAGCAACCCTCAACGCTGTTTTGACAGATAGACAGTGGAGCCAACATAGCGGGCGAAGGAAAGGAAAAGGAAGATGTAGTAATATATTCTTTGCGCTCTGCTCTCTTCTGTAATCAAAATCATAGAGTAACAGTAAGAAATAAGGAAGAAGGGAGTTATTTACAATTTTCCGTACGTTCAATTTGCCTTTTCAGTGTGTCCTGCCTGTGCCGATAACCGTTCTAGTGCGATATGGCGACAAAATATATCCGCATGGATGAGGTTCGGCGACATACGAGCGCCGACAGCACATGGTTCGTCATTCACGACGCCGTATACGATGTCACCCCCTTTCTTGAACAGGTTATTCAAAAGTGTTCCTTATTCTGTAGTTTGTTAATTGCCTCCAGTCACAGATTAGAGACGTCTATGCTCCAGTCCATCGCAGTACAAACTGGGTGACCTTCACAGTTGGCGGGCTTAGGAAGCTTGTAAATTGTGTGTTGTGTTTACACAATTTTTTTTCGTAATCTGTTATGCCGGCACTTCACTTGGCTGTATGCACACAAATATTTGGCAAACATTTCTGTTTCGTCTCCCTTTAATGGCTTGTTTAGAGCGAGATAAAACTAAAATGTTTGCAACAATCGTGAATACGCTAAGCCAAGTGAAGTGCCACCATTAAATCTGATGGTGGCACTTCACTTGGTTTAGCGTATTCGTATGCGTTATCGCTGTTATTTGGTCAACATTTTTAGCGCCAACAAACATACACAAATCGGGCATCCACACATGGACTCAAATAGGGAATAACTTGCATGTTTGCCTTATTTGCCTTGCTACGCTCCCACGATGGACATGTTGACAGCCGCAGCTCTGTAATATTATCTTAATGCGCAATACTACATGCTATGTCTGCACAAGTACAAAATTACTAAAAGTCCATGGAAAAGAAGGTGCTGGTGGATATTGATAATTCACAACAATCGGACCAACCAAGTGGTGACAGCCTGCGCGAATATTTGGTCTATTTGAGTCCTTTGGAGAGTGACCAAAAACCGACAAAATGAAGGAAAAGATTATTTGCTATTTGCGTTATTTGCTTTTTTGCACAAACAGACCAAATAGAAACGAATATGGCCTCTACACTTGGCCGTTTTCGAGTAAATAAGGCAAATACACGAATACGCTAAGCCAAGTGAAGTGCCGGCATCAAGTACCTAATTTCCTTCATTAGGTCTGAAATTGCATCATTGTTTATTCGAAGATTATGAAGAGGGAATGCTATGGAAATACAATGATACATTAAAAGACGAATTTTAGTGGAAGAATTCTTTGCTGGAAACATGTACTTTCAGAGAAAAAAAAATGATAAACTGATTTTCCATAACTGCAAGCATGGAGATGTGGGAGGAACCTAAAAAAAAAATACTTATAGATAACTCTCGCTTTCTATCTCTCTCCTCTTGTCATTGAATGGCGGCTGAACAAGTTTCTTTGCCGCAACATCGTAAATAAAAAGTATATATTTTTGAGATTCTCGCAATACGAGAAGAAAACAACAGACATTAGAAGTACAACAGAAAAGGCCGTGTACTTTAATTATTTTTGCCTGTACAGAAAAGGGACGAATAAATGAAAAAAAAATCATTTCTATCACATTTTCCGAACGACAAAACATAAGATGTTCATCAAATTCACATCCAAAGTTGCATAACTCAAGTCTATGAACTAGGGGCTGACTTTTTAATCGGCTGGCGACGGTTTACTCATCCACCAACCTAACGAACGCTGCACTTTCTTACTGTACCACCAACTGCAGAGTGAACAACTGAATAATCCTCTGTGTGCCCATTTCAACGACTAAACAGTTGGGTTGGAGAGAAATTGGTCGTCATGCCCAACTCAACTAAACTGTTGATGATACAATCGATTGTAAGCCGGAGCGCTAAGGCTACAGTTAGCGCATCTCGCCTAATTGGTCAGTTATTTTCCAAGCAGGTAACATATTGCAAAATGAAAGAACAAAACGTGTACTTAGTGATATTGTATGACAGCACCCAGGAGGATCGGATGCGTTGGTGGAGAGTTCGGGACAGGATTCCACGCAGGCCTTCGAGGATGTGGGACACAGCGATGGCGCTAGGTAACTAATAACTTATGTTGCTGACTGAGAACTATCGCACTTGTTCTCTCACTTCACTTCTTGCAAGTTTTTTTTCTATTTTATGCAATATCCTATGCAATGTTAAATAATAATAATTTATGACTTCTATGGCTAAATTTAAAAATGTTCCCCCCTTGGCTTCCCAAATATTTAATATGCTTTCACCCCTTGGCTTCCATGCCATTTTTGCCACGCGAAAAATCGCAAATTTTGCCCGTGTGTACGTAAACTCAAATATTTTGTCAAGTACCTAATGAAGTCAGAGCATTCGAAAAAAAAAATACCGGGCGTGTTTTGGTTTTCCTGCAATTAAAAAAATCAGTCTGTGCTTCTAAATATGTGAATGCTTACTTGTTGTACCTATACCGTTTTGTTTACAACTAAGACGAAGTTCTCAACAAAGCGTGAGGATTCACTGATGGTACACTAAAAGTTTTTTTTTTTTTTTTTTATGGAACCTGACACGGTTGGCTGCAAGTTTACCTTTATAGTAACTGCCATTCTCGCATAATCAACCATTCTTTGTATTGATGTACACTAAATGTTCTAATTACGCAGTAAGTCATATCTAGGTCAGCGTAAATTAAATATATTTTATGTATCCCGCCAATCGCAGTGACCAGAGTAATCGGTATTGTGCTGTTAAAACTCAAATTATAGGGCAACACCGACCAACACGTTTAGCAAAGTACCAAAGGACAAGATAACTATTAAGCAGCAAGTAGCCTTTCCACCTCCGCACCACGCGCACTGGGCAGAGATTGCATCCCTACACGCTGGACTTACCGCGGATGCGTATCAATTGGTTCTGCAGATCTTTCCTCAACAGAACCGGTAAACTCTGGAACGCTCTCCCTGCTCTTTCCCCCCAAGGGCAGTCTCTAGTCCTTCCCCTAGTAACCCCCGCAAACGACGGAATGTCCATGGGCGTCGTTAGACACCTTACGGGTGGCTCGGCGCCACATGTCGCGCTTTCAATAAAACAAAAAGTCCAAAAACCAGTTACCTGCTGCACGATTTGGTGGAAGGACTTTGCCAAGGTGAGAACTGGCAAATCTGTCGCCCTTTACCACGCCATCTGGCTCTTATCCCTTTTATGACATGCACAGGGAGAGATTCAGTGGGTCCATTCAAGTACTTTATGTATGTATTTTAATGTATGGTTTAATCTAACAGGGAGGATATGAAGAAATACAAAATAGGAGATCTCCATCCAGAAGATCGAGCCAAAAAGAGCAAAGAAATAAAGTAAGTATCAATATTATAAGGTTATATTAACCACTCAAAACTGCCTCCCTTGCTAACTGAAACCTTTATTCTTATTTCCTAGAACCCAGACGAGTTCTGTCAGAACTATATCTCCAGACGAAGATCACAGGTTAATAATTACTATTAGTAGAAGAAAGAAAGACAGAAATATATATTTGTTTGTTATTCTCATGTACATAATTTAGTTCAACATTGCCATTGGAACCTTGGCAGGAAACATTTTATCCAATATGATTTTAAACACAGAACAAAGATCGGCTGCTTGCGCCGCGCGTTCGCGCGTCCCGTATGGAAACGAAATTAATAATAATAATATTTGAAGCTTGAATAATACTGAAGGGTGAGGCCTATCAAGCGTGGCCACAAAACACTAAAATTTAGAGTGGCCACTCGCTAGTCCCGACCACGATTAACACCGTCCTCTACTGCCGATAGGCCCGGATATGTTCGGTGAAGCCATCGCAAGCTTAGTTCCACACCTTTCTTCCGTTTTGTGCCACACGATGATGCAAAATGAGTTATCTGATAGTACACAACGTAAATTAATCAACTCAAAACTCACAAAATTACGCTTGTTTGGCCTCACACTAAGGGCCATAGAGGGTTGCTAGCTAGTTGAGCGCCCGTCAGTGCATCCTACTAGAGTTCTGCTACATATTGCTAATATCCGAACAACATAAGTGATCGATCCTCATTCATTATTTACATTTGACAATAATCCGAGTAACATATAGCTAGCGTTTTCGCACTCATATTTTGTACTATGCTATTCTGTCACTTTCTTTTAGTTTTAGAACTTCAAAATGGTGACATTTTATTTCCTAATGTAACTAAAATTAATTAAAACACGAAAGAACCATTGAATGGAATAACATGACATAATGGAACATTCAAAAATACTTAGACTTGACACAGGTTAAGGAAAGTTGGTTGTTTGTGTTAGTAGGTACACAAAAATATGTTGAAAAATCTATGTAACTATGTGAGTGTTTCTCTTAAATTATGTCATAATTTGTTTCAGTTTGGACTTTCTGGCGATGGGCATTGCCGCCGTTGTTGCTGGGTTGGTGCTAGGGTTTGTAATAAAGAGATATGTATTGTAACTGCTTCGTAGGCAAACAACTATTAATATAGGAATCAAACGCAGGTCTATCTCAGGTCTAGTGTAGACAAAATGTATATGTTGGCTAGTAAAACTAACTTAGTAACTTACTAAAAGTGATAAAATACTCATAAAGACAGTGGAAGTTATATATAACGGAAATATAGGTACGCTTAAAACATGATGAAGAACATACATTGATTGTTGTGCTTGAAATAAGTATAACCACATTGTATTTTATAGATGTAAAGTAAAAAGAATGTGTCACAGAATATCAATAAGTATTTTTATGCATTTATAAATTTTAATAAATCCTAAAATTATATAATTTTAAGAATGTTTATTGTTAATAGCTGAGCCCGCGGCTCCGCTCGCGTGAAATTCGTATTCCAAAGAAGAATGTAAGTAACTAAGGGCGAGGCCGAAGGCCGAGCTGCGTTCAGGTAATCGAAAACCTTCTTAAAGAAAGTAACTAACTAAGGGCGAGGCCGAAGGCCGAGCTGCTTCCAGGTAAACGATAAACCTTTCTCAAATAAAGGAAGTAAGTAAGGGCGAGGCCGAAGGCCGAGCTGCGTTCAGGAAGACGATAAACCTTCTGGAAGAAAGGAAGGAACTAAGTGCGAGGCCGAAGGCCGAGCTGCGTTCAGGTAAACCAAAAACCCTCTTCCGCCTTCGGGCCTCGCCCTTAAAGACTTCCTTTCTTCAATAGAATATAATATCGTTTACTCAATCTATTTATTTCATAAAAATAAAAAAGTAATATTAATAACTAAAGAAATAAACCTACCTAACAAACATTAAAATAACTATCAAAACGGGCATTTTCAAATGTTCTTAGAGCACTTGCGGCATTGAGCTGGATGGCAAGGCTTACCCTTTGAATGAAGTACATAAGCGCTTGATGGCGGGACACCAGTTGCGTCAACCAGCTCAAGCCTCTTTTGGCTTCACTGCTCCACGGACCGAGGGTTTAAACCGCAAACGCAACAAATTCGAAATCTTGAATTATATTTCTATATTTGCTGCGTTTGAGGCTCTCCGCCCCAGCCTCGGCCGCGTCAGCCGCTCTTGAAGATGTCCTAACGTGACATGGAGCCAATGTGAGAACAAAAGTGGCGTCCCACATCAAAAAACTACCCTTAGTCCATGGCACTAAGGTGATAGCATCGGGCCTCTTGCCATCCAGCCGGGAATAACCGCGACGTTCTAGGATGAACGGTATATTTGCCGTTAGAAACGTGGACTTTATAATAAAATTTAAATTAAATTAACTCAATCTTAATATTAATTAACTTTATTCCAGATGGTTTAGCTTCTTCCTGAACGCAGCTCGGCCTTCGGCCTCGCCCTTAGTTACTTGCTTTCTTCGAGATGGTTTATCATTTGTCAGAACGTAGCTCGGCCTTCGGCCTCGCCTTAGTTGCTTACTTTCTTCAAGATGGTTTAGCTTCTTCCTGAACGCAGCTCAGCCTTCGGCCTCGCCCTTAGTTACTTGCTTTCTTCGAGATGGTTTTTCAATTATCCGAACGTAGCTCGGCCTTCGGCCTCACCTTAGTTACTTACTTTCTTCAAGATGGTTTAGCTTCCTCCTGAACGCAGCTCGGCCTGCGGCCTCGCCCATAGTTACTTACTTTCTTCGAGAAGGTTTATGGTCTTCCAGAATAGAGCTCGGCCTTCGGCCTCGCCCTTAGTTACTTACTTTCTTCAAGAATGTTTTTCTTCTTCCTGAACTCAGCTCCGCCTTCCGCCTCGCCCTTAGTTACTTTCATCGAGAAAGAATATCGTTTACGTGAGCGCAGATCCACCTTCGGGCCCGCCTTTAGTTACTTACTTTCTTTTTTTTAATACGAATTTCACGCGAGCGAAGCCGCGGGCAACAGATATACAAATTTTATTGCACCAATGACAGCGACATATCTTCGACTTTCAATTATTATTTTTATTTATCAAACAATTTGTCACCGGCCAGCTCACGTCGAGATGACAGTTCTCCGTTGTCAACATGACATTGGTGTTTGTGATTTTTATTATATTTTTTAATTATTATGTTCATCCGGGATATACACTGTCACTATAAAAAGTTTCGTCAAATTCCGTTCAGTGGTTTTTGCGAGATGCGCGTACAAATAGACATTTTTGCATTTACGATTTTATGATATGTATAGAAAGAATAGATATGTATAGACTATTGTGTTAAAGTTATAAAAAAGAAGAACTGTCATTTTCGTTGTATCCAAAGAGTTTGTATTACGTCGCTGCGCTCCTTTATAGAGCGACCCTATGGGCACACGGCTACGAGAAAGAATGAAGCCCGCTGCGCGGTGTAGTGCGGGCAGGGGAACGACGTTCGGCTCCTACTCGGGCATGCGCGAACGGAAAGCGTCCAAGCGTAGAAACAATGTATCTCTTATTTTGCAAAATTTAATTTGTATTGTAAGTGAGGTTGTAGGTACATTAATATATTGAATTCTTACGGTGCTTACTTTTATTACTTTATCCTATTACTTTAAGTGAGCTAAACTTGTATGTATATATTTGTTTCTCGGAAACGGCTCTAACGATTTCGACGAAATTTAATTGTATTTAGATAATGTTACTTTTTCAAGTTTATTCATCTACATAGATAGGTGTAGACACCGAGCAAAGCTCGATCGCTCAGGTACTTGCAATTATGAAAGATTCGTATTTACGACAAATGAGTGAAAAAAAAAACATAACATAACAAAAGTTTTTTAAATAAAAATTTATGAATTTTTAAAATGCAACATTCGAATGAAAACATCATTGAGGTCTTTATTTGGAATTTAACTAAACCTCACACAAAAAGTTGCGGATTATGAGTTATCTATCACTACTACATTACTATACTAGGAAAACGCAAAGATGATGTTGTTCGTAAAATGCTCCAAAAATTCAAGTTTATATTGAATATCACTCGTTTAGGACTTTAAAAATAAATGTACAGATAAAGGCTTTAAAATTGCATGCACTCTTTTTCTTCTCTTTTGTAAAGGGGGATTTTTTTTCTTCTGATAACCTTGTAGTTCAGGCAATAAAGGAGGTGTAGAGTGCATGAGCAGGGTCAAATGCGATTTCTTCAGAAACCTGTTCGGGGTGCTTAGGGAGTAAACATACTAAAAGTCCTGGCGTCTACGAGGTGAGCCGGAGGGGGCGGGGCCCAAATAAGGTCCTGCCTTTGGGTTTTGCGCTACGATCTCGAAAACGGTGCCCTGTAGAGAAAAATTGTCTTATAACGAATGAAAGCTCATAAAATTGTCTCCAACTTCTATTCTATTCACTTTTTTCAAATTCCGGATCGTTTTCGAGCTACACGCTTAGGAAAAGTAAAAATTTCCGAAAAATTGGTTTTTACCTCATATTTCTCATAAAAAATTCCATCATATCGTCTAAACTATTCACCTGAGAAAGATATTGCGAAACAAGAAGTTATAGAGAATTCAATTCCCTTCAATTGTGTACATACATATGCTAATTTATCTCCAGCCGGTCAACAGTTGGACCAATTTTAAGATTTTTTGTAAAATTTCATCATTTTCAGAAAAAGTGGTTTTGATCATTCCTGAGCCACAAATATCTTTGTTACACCTATGTATCATCTAATAATATGTCACACTTGAAAGCGGGTTAAATGCAGTAAATGGAATTCCTGTCACTTGAAAAAATGGAAAATTGTATTTTATAGATGATAAATACAAGTTTGTTATAAGGTAAGTAATTGTATTTTATTTTAATAATTCATTGTTTTACTTCCAAGAAGTTTTCATCCTTTTTGGACGTGAGAGCCCTGGTAAGGGTTCTTCGTCCATGGCATCTTCATCCTCAGTGGTGGGTGGTTCTTGATGAAGGGCCTCTGCGTGTTGTTTACCTGCGCTCTGAAACGAATTGAAACGAGATGAAACGTCTTGGAAGTAAAACAATGATTTATTAAAATAAAATAAAATTACTTACCTTATATATATCGAACTTTTATTTATCATCTATAAAATATAATTGTCCATTTCTTCCAGTGACATGAATTCCACTTACTGCATTTAACCCGCTTTCAAGTGTGACATATTATTAGATGGTACATAGGTGTAACAAACGATAGTTGTGGCTCAGGAATGACCAAAACAACGTTTTCTGAAAATGATGAAATTTTACAAAAAATCCTCAAATTGGTGCAACGGTTGACCGGCTGGAGATAAATTAGCATATGTACACACTTTTAAAGGGAATTAAATTCTCTATAACTTTTTGTTTTACAATATCTTTTTCAGGTGAATAGCTTATATGATATGAAGGAATGTTTGATGAGAAATATGAGGTAAAAATCAATTTTTCGAAAATTTTCACTTTTCCTAAGCGTGTAGCTCGAAAACGGTTCGGAATTCGAAAAAAGTGAATACAATAAAAGTTGTAGACAATTTTATGACCTTTCATTCGGTACAACACAAATTTTCTCTACGGGGCACTGTTTTCGAGATCGTAGCGAAAAACCCAAAAGCAGGACCTTATTTGGGCCCCCCCTCCCCCCCTCGGGCTCGCCTCGTAGACGCCAAGACTTTTAGTATGTTTACTCCCTAAGCACCCCGAACAGGTTTCTGAAGAAATCTCTTTTGACCCTGCTCACGCACTCTACACCTCCTTTTGAGCCATTCGTTGAGTGGACTATTGGTATTGCTTGATCTTTGAGTTTTCTATATCCATCTGGTGCAATATTAAAGTAGTCTTCTTTAAAATGTCGAGAACAAATACGGCTGTAAGTGTTTCCTTTTCTTTTTATTGCGGCCTCCCACAGTTTAATTTTTTCAGGATTTTTGGGAAACCTTAAAATCAAAGGTACCTAATTGAAAATTACCTAATTGCCATCTTTCTCTAAACAAAATTACTCGGAAACCAGTATACATACTAAATAGTCCATATTTGGGCGCTTTTTTTATGGAATCTGACACAGTTGACTTCATCGCCTACCTACAACATCTGTGATGTCAGCCCATAACACCAGGTGAGCTAGGTGCCATGTCGGTGCTTCCCTTCATTGCATCTCGGCGACACTGAACTGGACGGAAAACACGAACTATTTACATAGCCGTTTCGACCGACGTTTCGTCAGAGCAGTGGTATCAATCCGGCCGGGATAAACCCTACCACCTAGTAAGGTATGAAGAGAAGGAGCCTACAGGTTAACGTGGAATCCGAACCACGGTCAGCTCCAACGGTCGAGCGGTCACTCATCCAGTACTGACCGCGCTCAGGGTTGCTTAAGAACGAAGTATGCGTGATTTACGTTAAGCTCATTCCATTCGTTTCGAAATGCCGGCCATTTTTTGAAAAAATAAAATGCTTCATAAGATACCTACGTGAACATGCGTCGTTTAATAAAGTAACCGAGCTCTAAAGTCCTTCCATAGTGTATTGACTTTTATTTGGTTTAAAAAAAAAATACACGAAAGATCATATCTGCCTCCTATTTTGGAACTTTATCATTAATACTAATAATAAATCTGTAAGGGATGGCCATGGAGTAAGTTACTTTGTTTTATGAGATATTGCGTTTGTAGACTATGTATGATACTAAAACTAAATTGACGATTTTTAGAACTATTTTCTGTATGTATGTAACTATGTATATTCCACCATAGCTCTTAAACCGATCATCCGAATTCGATGAAACTTAGTACAAGCACATTTATCTATACGAGACATAGGATAGGCTAAATAAAATTCAGTTCTGGTTACGCTATGATGTGGCTGCCATACAAACCGAAAAGGTAAAGGGGGCGGGCTTAATTACTTTCTTCTTTTTAAATTCGAATTTCACGCGAGAGAAGCCGCAGGCAAAAGCTAGTATAGTTAAATTAAATACGTAATCACATGGATTATTTATTATATAAATATTCGGGAAAAAATATGATTTAGACTTAGCACGTTCTATAGGAAATCCGCCACCGCCGTCGCTCCCGATTAAAATATCACCAAAATACCAATTCCCTGTGGAATCTTAGACCATTCACGATTCTAGTCTCCTTCTTTGAGTCAGATTTGCAAATTAAAACGCAACAGTTAACCATTTTGGCTGAATTTTAGGAATAAAACTAAGAAATTGATCCCTCTGCATCGCGCGACGGAGCACGGCCGATGACTGCCGATCGGACCCGAACGCGGTTCGTGGCGCTCACCAACGAAGCTTCACCTCACCAACGCTCACATTCTCTCTATAAAGGAGCGCAGCGACGTAATACAAACTCTTTGGTTGTATCTACTTATTTTTAAATTTCGAATGAATATTTTATTCAAATTGTATTTGCTGCCAGTTCTCAAGATATATTTATGTAATTTGGACTACGTGATTTTAAACGCGCAATAATGTTTATAATTGTAAATTTTTTTTTATTTTTGTTATTTTTTTTTACGTATTATGTTAACCCGGCATATAAACTGCCACTATACAAAGTTTCGTCTAATTCCGTTCAGTGGTTTTTGCGTGATGCGCGTACAGACAAACAAACAAACAAACAAACAAAAATTTTAAAAACTGTTCTAACATGTTCAGTATCTCATTTTAAGCCACCCTGGTTAGTTTTTTTCCGAATACATTCAATGTACAGACTTTCTTACCTCTACGATTTTATTATATGTATAGATAAATACAGAGAATATGCAGATACCTGGTTGTGTTATGCTAGGTTTACATATAAGTAGCTGTTGTTTTCTGTGCCTATTTTATGTCTGAATATACTTAGTAAATATGTACAATAACTTATTAAATTGAATAATTAATTTATTTTAAAAAGTGTGACTGCCAATTTCTTTTTATACTAGGAGCAACATCATTGCACCCGTTTATAAGTGCTAGCGGTAGTCATTTACATGCAGATGGTTGGGAATGACGAGCCAGCCTGACAAGTGCCTTTTTTATTTACCCCCTCTTGGAGGATCCCAGACTGTACTAGGATGGAGATATATATAGCAGGGAAAGCAATCCAGAGCTTACCGGCTCTGTAGATGAAAGACATACGAAATTATTATTATCGTTTTTATATCTCATCTTTAAACAGAAATAATTTGCTTAAGCTAGCTACACTTTGGATTTAACTTTAAACAGAATTTTAGACTAATTTGGTTGACAGCTGACAAATTTAATACAAAAGTATGTTTTACATTAATAATCTCTAAAGTCACATGGATTTTGTTATTATGATGGGGTAATATACCTTTTATGCACCCAACAATAGTCAAACAAATAAACAAACAGATATATTCTTGGCTTTCACATTGTTAATGTACATAATAGTCATAGTTATTAGTCTACTTTAAATGACCCCTGTTCCCCAAAATAGGATTCCCTGAGTTATGGGAAACAGGGTATCTCATCTGGTAGTTCACATTGTTTCAATATTAATTTTGCATGTCAGCTAAAAAGTCATACCAAGTTGCTGAGCTGGGAGAGACGGATATCAGGAGTGCACAAGTTGAAGCCGATGCTAAATTTCAATTAATACATTGTCATAAGTTTAATTCCACTAAACCGCCAGAGTTACAATGAGTAATATAAACAGAAGTGGTACTATAGGAGAGCTTATGCAGGCATTACCATATCGGTACTCGCCGATGCGTGCAGCATACGATATTGCAGTGTGCACGTAATTCTGTTCATGGATGGAGTGGAACAGGTGACTGTGCGGACCTGTAAGTTAGTTTTACACACATAAATACAATAGTTTTGTTTAAGAGCGACATAATATGCCATAATATTATGGCATAATTCCAGCCAAAGGTGCTTTGTAATCCACTTTTAAATATTCAAGATGAGCAGAAACAGAAGTCTGAAGTATTTACCAGTAGTCGACTCTTATATAACGGCAGTCAGTCAATCAGTCAGCGTGTATGCGTCCACTGCTGGACATACACCTCTAAAATTTTCCTCTAGTCCTCCGGGCCTTCAGCGGTACGGAACTACTGCTTTCCACAGACGTACTTGATGGTGTCGTCCCACCTGGAGGGTGGTCTTCCCACACTGTATTTACATGTTCTTATATAATTCAATAGATTAAGTCATACTATGGCATAAGAAATAATGAAATTACTAAAGAAACGAAAATTCGACTGGAGCAAAACATAGTCGGACATCTCAACCTACAAGGTGCTTAAAAAATAACATTGCACTAAACTGCCACAATGCTTAGAACAAATCATTTAATAGTTTGCATAGATAGTGGTGCCATGCAAACGTGTATTATAGTAGGTACATACATACATGTAAAAACAAACCTCTTGCATAAATAATAACATCACCGCCCCCATGAGTATTTTCGTCAGTCTTAATTGCAGCTAGTTGTTCATACTCAAAGTCTGTTGTATCCACCGTGCTGGGGTTTTCCCGGACTACAAATGGCTCATTTTCTTCATCGTGTGCTATGGCATATTTGAAGGACCCCGGACCACCGGTTCCATAGGTTAGTGTTGTGTAGTTCATTCCATCTATTCTTGATGGTGATGCGATGCCTGAAAGTGTATCAATGGCCATCATTGTGATTGTGTCACGATTTGCATATATTTTTAGAGAAATCTAAGTGGATTTCAGTTCACAAATTATTTGAAAGGTCGCTGTGACAGGCCACTAGACCTATACTGAAAGACAAATATTTATATTCATGCAATACAAATTTGGAACTACTGACCAAATATATCAGATCCTCGTTCAGGATATCCATTGATTGACAAAGTGTGTGTGTGATCACTTGTTACAATTAGCAGGGTGTCTTGATCGTCTGTTAAGTACATAGCCATTCTGACAGCCTCATCCATGGTAGCAGCTTCGTTTATGGCTCTTTTCGCCCTCCCTCTGTGGTGGGCCATATCTATGTTACCGCCTTCTACCTGGAAATTATTTTGTGTTCTTGAATATGCGGGAAGGTATCATCACCTGTTTTATATTCCACTTCTGAAAATTTACCTTCCTCGTGGTTTCGTATGATGTGTTATTTACATTTATAAGCTTAGATAGAGCATCTATTAGTCGTCAAATTCATACTGTGGTGTTGGAAGTGCCATGCACTAGACTAATTTCTTATTTATTGCTATGCACACAAGATATGTCTATCCCAGGAGGAAGTTCGAAAAATTCATTTGTGATCACCTCCAGTTTTGAACTCAGAATAGTTTGAACGAGAGCCCGATGCCTTAAAGACTAAGGTAATCTTCTACTTTATAGGTCAGAGTGGAAATAATAGAGATTGTAGTGGTATGGACTCGCCTCCAATACCGCAGCAATATCGTCATCTGTACATGTGCACCACTACACTCTATTATATCCACTCGTGAATTACCTATACCAGTTAACAGGTCACTTGATCTAAAATCAATGAGTCATCGTAGTTACACATCTTTGTAATACCCAATTTACGTACCATCAAGAAAAAACCGTTTTCATTCTTCTGCAACACTCTTATTGCGGCTGCAGTCATATCTACAATCGACGGCATTCCATTAAGTCCAGTGTCTCTTTCGTGCTCCAACTTCAAATGACCATTTGCGAATATACCTGTAGTTTCAATATATACATACATTTTAATTTGAATACAACATTGATTTATTTATGTTTATGAATATTGTCAAACTTTTGAAGAGAGGAATCACTTACACAATTTGCGGAAACTAATGTAGGTACCTAACGAACAACTGTTCCAGAATTTCTAACGAACAACTGTTCCAGAATTTTGTAGGTGCTGTACGTTACCTACCCACATTTCCACTTTACAAATATTAAACATGAATTAAGTATTGTCTAACAATATCTTGCAAAATATTAAACTTACCAAGTAAATAATCAGTTTCATTGGCGTTGAAACTGTTCAGTTGCGCATTATTACGCACTATACTATATTTGAGGTCTCGATTCTCCTTATCTCGTTTATAGGTCTCGAACAAGTCGCGGCCGTCCCGACTGTAACACGACCATGTGTCTATGGGGTCCGAGTCGGATCCTGTTACGTTGGACAACAGCATTTGTGTCCCTCCGCCCATTATCACCTTTATTATTATATATTATTATAATTATACAATGCAAAGAATTTTCAAAACTCTCATACGATGCTTTATAATTATAACGTTTCCTGACCTAAGGGTATATACAAAAGATACAGAATATCTACATATCTGCTTCTAAAATCCACCGTCTTCATATCGCTAATAGTTATTTTCTCTGAGATAGTAGGTAGTGTAAAAAAGCCACATTTAATGAAATGTTCCTCAGTGGTGAATTTGGTTTGGAGCTCAGGCACCCTGCTACTATGAAAAACTGATAAGCTACTGAATAGCTGATATTACACGGTACACACATTGATATTTCGTCCTGGCTCGTCCTCTATCAGCTGCCTGGCGATGTCCTTGCACTGACTACCGGCTGGCAAGTGGGCTTCACATTCCCATCTTCTGTTGGCGCAGTGTGCGTACAGGGGGGCTGGAGTAGCGTGTGTCACTCGCATTGTTGTCACAAACCCTGGTGACAATTTATGCTGCACATGTAAGCAAACTTGCGAAGAGTTGATCTGATCAACTTGATCAGGCTATTGGTTGGCATATTAGGTTAGCCAGAGTTTGAAATCTTTCGAGAAATCCCTCCACCCTAATTTTACAGGAGATACCAAACTTCGATAAGTAGTAGGTAGATCGTATACAAACTCCGTCCCAAATTACGAGTAGGCTATAGGATACTTGCGTCTAATTGAATAGTGGGTCATTATAAAAAACAACTAACCATACTGAAGAACAACATTAGTAGTTGAAGAACGTAATTTTGATAAAATCCGGTGCTATTCAAAATTTTCTACGTACCAGTACTTTTACCAGCCTCCATTGCGTGCACCACCAATGATTTGAGCCTTGCTTCCTCCCTGAGAGATCTCGCGCAGTCGTCGAGTGCCACAGTCGCGTCCACTCCCAGCGTGTGATAATTTGTCTTTACACCTGTGTACATTGCGGTGGCTGTACTGGCAGAATCTGGCACCATTTTGTCGGCAGAGTATGTCTGTAACACCATTAAGTATTTACACATATAGTGAGCTCACATTGAATAGGTACTTAACTAAGTTTATCAGAACTCTTTGCTTTTGAAGTCGGTACGAATGTATGTATGTATTGTATGTATGTTTGTACGTTCGGCGCAGGAACTGATGAGTTTGGAATAGTTTTGATGTGAAACTAAACTGCAGCAGTTTGCACTAATAAAAGGTAGCCGCTTACCGGCTTCTCACTTAGATCCCTCATAATCATAATACATAACCTGCTTTGGGGTTGGGTACTTTTTTTAATAGAAATTGACACAGGTAGCTACAACACCTACAACGTCCATGGTGTCAGCCCAAAACTCCTTGGTGAACCTGGTGCCCTTTGGTCGTACCGGCTACACTGAATTGGACGGAAAATACGAACTATTGACAGTCGTTTCAGTCGACCTTTCCTTCAGTGCGGTGGTGATAACCAGGTTGGGTAAAACCCTGCCATCTAGTAAGGTAAGAAGGGACGGGCCTACAGTTTTACGTGTAAACCACGGTCAGCCTCAAAACCACCAAACGGTCACCCATCCAAGTTCTGACCGCAGCGAGGTGTGCTCATAGGTGGGGGACAGGTGAAATAAAAGTTCTACGCCCCTCTCTAAATGTAATACCTTTAGCATTCCAACATGGGGAAACTGTTCAAACGCCAAATGTCCGCTCTCGCCAGTCTTGTAGAGTCTTGTGGCGACCACTGTGTTGGGTCCCATGCCGTCTCCGATGAAAAGAATCACGTTCTTTGCCACACCCAGATTCCATTTTACTTTAAGAGCCTCTTCCAACTCTTTGTGGGCTAATCCTTTCCAGTACTCCTGGTCTGTAAATTACATTAGGTATGTGGTTGTATGTTCGAGTGCATCAAGGGTGTAAGTTCTTGCGTTCGAAATGAAAGGCTGTTGTAACTACTAAAATTTGACATGACATGCATGACACACACACAACTTTCCAAACCAGCGATTATACAACATGTGAGTGAGCCACGTCGACGCATGTTCATAGGGCATAAGGAGCAGTCTTCGTGGAGCTCTACATGATATGTGTCATACATATCCATCCATCCATCCATCGCATCGTTTGAGTTGCAGTCGTCTTCCCTTACGTACCTATGTATTGTATAACTCGAAAGCTGTTCGTTCTTTCCAATGCTATATAATCACGAACCACAATAATCAAGATGTCTTAATTAGAGGCTGAATAAAATAATTGGGACTGATCGCTCTTGGAGGAACATAGAGGCAGTTTTGCTGAATTTAAGAGTTAAGTCAACTTTACCGCGGGTGGAGTCTCGGGCATAACTAGTTACATAAGTATATAATACAGCGCATCATACATGTTTATAAATAAATAAAATAAATAATTCAAGGTAGGTAGGTATAATTTGTACAGCTGTGTGGTGAATTCTAGGTAGGTCTCTGTGTCCTAACTTTAAGTTTTGTCTTGCGTGTGTCTGCCAGGTTCATTGTTTGCGTTGACATAGCATGAATAAATAAAAAAAATTGTATTGAAAAAAAGAGGTCAAGTGCGGACTACGTCTACACGCAGAGGGTTCCGTAGCAATTTCGTAGTTATGAGGAGACAGACTGATGAACGGACGAACCGGCTAGGCTGGCTACATAAACTTAGAAATACCTAACTAAGGTGGAGTCTTGTAATTGCAACTAAAAATATTGGAGTCCTTACTTCATCGCTTGATAATTCTATATTTATAAGGACGATGTATTTTTTGAAAGATTCGTTAATAAGTAAATTTATTGAATATTTATACCACCGTCATAAATAAAGGAAAGCTGTAAAGAATAAGAAACCTGTTATGAAATTTGCGACACAGGCAGCAATAGTTGCAATTACCCGTCCGGGCGGGTAATTGCAACTACCTAATTGCTTTTTCTACTTTTTTTTCTATGGGTGCTGCTACTGTAAAATTACAAGAACATGCCTTGAATAATAGTTCAAAAGATTTTAATAGCTATTCCTTTGAAATAAGCTCAAATTTTGTACAAAAATACTTTTTAGCCGTGGGACGGGTACTTGCAACTATTTACCTACAAATAGTGATGGGAACCTTATCGTGATTTTATCGACTAGCATGGTAGCAAAATTAAAAGTCACGGATATACAGTTTCATAGATGTTTATATTAAGTGTAATCAAAGTACAACATCATTCATTATTTAAATTAACGAAACATTCTTTAATTCAGTACTCTTTACTTAATATACACAGATTACTGGTATCAGGGGTAGGTGTGGCAAATGGTAAGAAAACAATTTTTGAAAAACATTTTTTATACTTACAAATTTTATTTTTGACAAACTTTTTTTTTGAGCTCTAAACATTGATTTTGAAAAAAAAAAACTTTAAAAACGACATATTGTTTCAACGGTTTCGTACTATTTGGACTAACTTATCGTACTTTTTAGGCAACCCAGACCAGACTGACATCACTGTTCCCAACTGACAGACTTCAGGAAGACATTCTCTCAGCAGCGGCCTGATTTTAGTTTGATTTTTTGTCCTGTGTGTGCGAAGGTATGTCTCTGTGTGTACCTATATGTGTAGTGGAAATAGGTCAAAACAAATAAAAATCTATTTCGTAATTTTTTTTTTGGCAAAGTTGTTCATTTAAGTGTTTAATTATCATCCCTTGAATGAATTCAGACGACATAGACAGCAACCTGTATCCTGCATAGTATGAATGTATGGATAGTACCCCTTTCAATAAAATATTATTTATCGACAACGTCATTTCCACTGTCACATCACTAGCATTTTCATTCTTCATACAAAAACGGTCAGATAAATGCAACCAACCTAAAATTGGAAAAATAGTTGCAATAACCAGACTTTTTATTTTTAGTCTGGTAAATGTAACTGCACCCATATCTCGGAGTAGATTCATCGCAGAATGAAACAAATACGTATAAACCAACTTACTCTGTTTGATGATCACGCTCCTTATTAACAAACTTTCCGAAAACCACAAAAAACTGAATTTCCAATCCAATTAGTACTTTGTGGTACTAGACTTCTAACGGGAAAAAATGGCGGTTTTACAAAAAGGCCCGTCATTCACACAGTTTCGACCTATCAGCGTCATCTACACTTTTTCATTGAGACTTTTAGTAGAAAGAACAATATAATAGGTACCTATGTTGTTCAAAACAGTGAACCTAGAGGAAGTTATTAAAGTTAGTTGCAATAACCCGATAGTTGCAATTACAAGACTCCACCTTATCTTTTTTAAAGTTCCGTATCCATATGGAAGCCTACGCCGTCTGTCTGTCTGTCCGCCCATTCGTTCGTCCGTCCCAGGGCTCTTTTGAACCGTAATAGGTAGCCGGTTGAAACCAACTGATTTGATGTTATTTCCACGTGAAACCATCGTTTTTCACACGTTCAACCATCATTTTGTTGACACGAAAGTGTCCCAGAAGAATACAAAAACAGCTAGGTACACTGAGATGGAAAGGAAGAACCAAAAATTGGTCAAGTGCGAGTTTTTTTACTCACGCACTGAGGGTTTCGTAGACCTGCTATACCATACCTGTCATAAAACCACATCCGTATTTTGCGTGTCTGCAATGCAAAGTACCAGTTAGCGCCATCTATTATTTAGTAACTTGAATATGTACTGATCGATTCTTGGTTTCCGTATGGATACGGAACCCTAAAAATGGCCGCAACCGAGTGCACATTCACTCTGTGTTTAGTCAGACAGACATTTCATTTTTCGGAGCGCGAGTGAATGACGCCCAAAGAGTTTGTATTACGTCGCAGCGACGTAATACAAACTCTTTGATGACGCCAAATGCCGAAATCCAACATCGTTGGATCGGTTCACTAATTAATACATTCGGCACTTTTCTTTTTTCATTTCATAAATTTTCACTTTGAGCGAAATACCTATGCTAAATGAAAATTTACATTAATATAATTGCTGAATGTTTATTTATTTATCATTATCACCGCTACTATAAATTAAGATAACGAATCAGGTAAAACTCACCGGTTCTCAACGAGCAATGTGCATTTTGTATCACAGAAGCTAGCAGTATAGAAGTCAATGCAGAATGCACGAAATACAGAGTAAATGCTCTAGATATTATTAATTCTTTCGACATCGTTCGAAACTGCTGGCCACGCTGTAACTGCGACCGTTTTAATTAAGGTCAGTCACGTTAATATCACGCTACGAGTCATCAAAATTGTTTTAGTTGCTAATTGCTATAGAACAAAACGTTCGACTCCTCACGAGGCAAACGCGAGACTGATTTGGTTGGTCTCTTATCCATCGGCGGCGGCGGCGTCGCCATTCTGGGCTAAATTATCTTTTGTTAAAATTCTATTATGATATGCATTTTATAGGTAGGTACGATATTATCGCCTTTTGTGTGGAGATCGAAGTGGCAGTGAGATGAGTAAGCATATTTGGGGAAACAATATCAATACCTAGTAATAATACATCTGTAAGGGATGGCATGGAGTAAGTTACTTTGTGTATGATACTAAACTAAATTGACGATTTTTAGAAAACTTTTCTGTATGCATGTATGTATATTCCTCCATAACTCTTAAACCGATCATCCGAATTCGATGAAACTTAGTACAAGCACATTTAGCTATACGAGACACAGGATAGGCTAATACGCGTACGTTTTTCGGGCTACCTACGCTAATATGTGGCTTTCATACAAACCGAATTGCCCCCGCGCGCCGGAATAAAGGTAGACGTACGTTCTTCTTTTTAAATCCGAATTTCACGCGAGCGAAGCCGCGGGCAAAAGCTAGTGTGTCAATATACTGGTTAAAATGCCCGGCCGATTTAGATTTTTTTTAATACTTACCTGAAAACTAATTGTAATACGAGCGATTACGTATGTAAAATACTTTCCCAAGGTAGGCGAAAGAAGGGCGTTGACCCCCAAGCGTTGAGTTTTATTGCACAAACGCGAAGCGCCATCTCTGTCTTGCGCAGAGCGGCAGGCACGTCGCAAGAGAGAGATGGCAATTTGCGCGCTAAGGTCAATACTTTTTTCCGGTTAGCCTGAAAACATTAATTAGAACGTAATATAACCTACATAGGTATTACATATATTACATACATTATACTATATATATACATATATTGCACAGTTAGGTACCTACATTACATTATCTCGTGCATTTTGCCGTCTCGTTGAATGGTGGACAATGATCGACTCTGTGGGCGTATGATGCATTATACATACATACCTACATGTATCATGTATACTATCCTGCAAACCTTGCCACGGAGACACAGAATAGAAAAGAGTACCTAATAAACAAGTGCGAGTCGAAATCGCGCACCGAGGGCTCCGTATCGCCATGTCATGGTCAGCGCCACTCACGCCATCTATCGCCATTAAAATGATTCATACTGTTTTTGGTAGATGGCGCGCATACACTTTTTAGTTTCATGTATTGGGTTCCCCTCGTGAATTTTTTACTTTTGGTTATTTTTATTATTTGTTCTATATTGGCCATAATAAATAACACATACTTATTCTGTAAAAATTTCAACGGGCTACCTATTACGGTTCAAGAGATATACATCCCTCGGAGAGACAGACGACATACAGACAGACGGTGGGGCGTAGGCTTAGTAATAGGGTCCCGTACGACGGATACGGAACCCTAAAGAGGGTTCGCATCACTTTATGGAGAAATTTAAAGGATGGTGGGGTGGTAGGTAAGCGTAAATATTTGCACAGCTGATCTCGTAGCTACTTGCTAGAAAGGGAAATACAATTTCTGAATGTTGAACTGGTAAAGTGGAATTCATCGCACCGGTAAGCCGATTTAATAAGTGAATATGAGTGACGGTGCGGGACTAAAAACTAATAAAGTGGAATTCATTTAAAATATAGTAACTATAGGTAAAACAGGGTAGAATTAGATAGAAGCACGAACGACAACATAAATATGAAATATGAAGGACCCGGTGCCAGTACTAATATCTATTCTGTGACCCGGTGGCTAAGTCGGAGTTCCAGGTTCCTGGTCGGGACGGATTTTTACTCTTCGTTTTCGGCTTTGCTTCTATCTAATGAAGAAAATATAAAGCGAGTACATGCTTAGTACTAACATATAAAAATAAAAATATTCTTCAAGAGTGTTTTTAAATTACAGGACATTGTTTATTTATTTCTTTACAGAGACAACGGATCTCCACGTGCCACGATCCTGACCTGACACACCTCTGCCGCCTCTTCCACTCCCATAATACATCACCTAATTCTACGTTTACCTACACTACACCCGTGCGCGTAGCGCGACGCGACACTCGTAATGTCAGTCTATCACACCACACCTATTCAACGTTCTTGACACACACCTTGGTGGATGAATTAGCTGCTAATGTCAATGTTTCTCTTTGTTCGTATCGGATACACGGAACTGGCCGGAAAATACGAACTCTTGGCCGTTTCGACCGACCTTCGTTGAGTCGCTGTGGTTGAATCCGTTCGACCGGGTTACTCGTAAACCTTCGATAATAAAAAATATAAACCCTACCACCTAATAAGGATACTGGTCGATGGGTTTTTACGTTAAATTCAAACCACGGCCAGTCTCAATGGTCGAACATTCATACATCAAAAAGTAATCGCAGATCCAGTACCTACTAAATCTTAGCAGAAAATACATCACCAACCGGAAGTGGACACCGTCAGTGCCTTATGCCTCCCCAATGAGATCCGGAACGCAGCTGAAGAATCTTTGTCGTCTAACTAAAACAACCCGCGCGCACCACCACCGCTACAAGTTCCACCAGCCTGGAGGGGAGTACTGACGTTTACTCATCGCAATTCAGGTTTGGTTTTCTGCTGCCAAAGCAAAGAGGGTGTTGGGGCTTCCAAGGGCGTGGATAGGCTTCCAAGGGCGTAGAGGAGAGCCAAAGCAAACAAGATATGTTTCTCAACCCTGAATTTGTTTTATAGTTAGCGCGACATTTTGCGCCGATACCCGATGTCTAACGACGCGCATGCGGTGGTTGCGGATGCATGCCGGCCTTGCAGGCTTAGGTGCCTATTCACTCCTCTCTCGAATGACCCGAGACTGTACTTGTAGAGCGTTCCAAGAATTTACCAGTTCTGTGGAGCACTGACCTAGTTCACCCGGTGTTATGGGCGGACATCACGGATATTGTAGATAATGTAGACAACCGTGTCAGTTTCCATAAAAAAAATATATTGGTTGGTTCACGGCTTCACGGTAGTCCAGTCAGCGTGTATGGCTGCAATCCGTTAAATTCTAAATACATCAAGTCCATTGAATCTGTTCAGCGTAGTTTTATGAAATCGATGTACCGCTGTTGTTTTGGGTCTTACTTACCATATGGCGAAATTATTAAGAAATTTTCGTTGCTTACCTTAAGCAATCGCCGTATGGTTCTTGACTCCATGATCCTCTATAAAATATGCAATAACATGTTTGATTGTCCGGAACTTTTGTGCCAGATTGGTTTTAGGATTCCTTATCACGCTCTTAGGTCTAGTGATCTGTTTCACCTCAGTCTCTGCCGTACTAATGCTGGTATTACGATCTCCATTGAGAAGAATCTGCCAATCCTATAACCAATCACTAGGGTCCCTTGACATACTGAATACTGCCAAGAGAAGGTTTAGGGATGACGTCATAGCTGTCATAACTTCAATATCAACTTCTTCCGATATTACCGCCCACTGATCATTGTAACTATTATATTATAATAAAACATTTTTCTATTCTTTCTCTGTGTATGTGATAAGTATGTTATTTTCTTTTCTTTTTATCTATCACCTACTCTCTTACCTGTGAGTGTGGTTGCTGCTCCTCATTATAATCGTAATTTGCTGTTTTGTATGCTGTGTACTTGCCTTTGCCTTTTTCTCTCATGATTTCTTTTCTTTAGGTATTATGTTTGCTATTGTTTTTTATTTTATGTACATGTCTGTTTGTTTTTCCAAAATAAATAAAATAAAATAAAAATCCCTGCCCAGTGCGCGTTGTGCAGAGGTGGCGGGATCGCGTCGAACTGCTCCTAATTATGTACAAATAACACTCATACAAATACATACAAGGACTAAGTTGGTAGTATGTATGATTACCTAAATAATGTGATAACGAAAATTGTAACCCCGCACATACTCTCAACGGACAGTATTTTGATGTGATATGATGAAATAATGTGTAGTGCAAGAGCGCTGTGGTCTGAAAGAAGATATAGTGACAAGGATTGAGAAAAGAATGCTTCGGTGGTTCAAATTTTCGTTAAACATGGGAAACAGGCGTGACGCTATGCGTCACGCCCAGTGGGGTAGGCAGAGACAACGAATCTCCACGTGCCACGACGATCCTGACTAGTGTGGAAAAATACCGAAAAATACATTTTGAATAAAACGAAAAAGTTTCCGTTTCTTTCATGTATGATACGAATACGGGATGAAATTTTCGAAATAATCGTATTTTTGGTAAAATTGGACGGACCGTAGGACGGAAGGACCGACGGACGGAAGGACCAACGGACTGACGGACGGACGGATGGAAGGACTGACCGACTGACGGACCGACGGACGGAAGGACCGACGGACTGACGGACCGACGGACGGAAGGACTGACCGACTGACGGACCGACGGACTGAACGACCGCCGGACTGAAGGACCAACGGACGGAAGGACTGACCGACTGATGGATCGACGGACGGAAGAACCGACGGACTGACGGACCGACGGACTGACGGGCCGACGGACGGAAGGACTGACGGACTGACGGACCGACGGACTGAACGACCGCTGGACTGAAGGACCAACGGACGGAAGGACTGACCGACTGATGGATCGACCGACTGATGGATCGACGGACGGAAGGACCGACGGACTGACGGACCGGCGGACGGAAGGACTGACCGACTGACGGACCGACGGACTGAACGACCGCCGGACTGAAGGACCGACGGACGGAAGGAACAACGGACTGACGGACGGACGGCGAAAGGACTTGACAGACCGACGGACGGAAGGACTGACCAATTGATGGACCGACGGATGGAAGGAACAACGGACTGACAGGCGGAAGGACTGACCGACTGGCGGACCGACGGACTGACGGACCGACGGACGGAAGGACTGACCGATTGATGGACCGACGGACGGAAGGAACAACGGACTGGCGGACGGAAGGACTGACCGACTGGCGGTAGGACCGTCGGACTGAGGGACCGACGGACGGAAGGAACAACGGACTGACGGACGGACGGCGGAAGGACTTGACAGACCGACGGACGGAAGGACCGACGGACTGACGGACCGACGGACTGACGGACCGACTGACGGACCGACGGACGGAAGGACTGACCGTTTGATGGACCGACGGACGGAAGGAACAACGGACTGGACTGACCGACTGACGGACCGACGGACGGAAGGAACAACGGACTGACGGACGGATGGCGGAAGGACTTGACAGACCGACGGACGGAAGGACCGACGGACTGACGGACCGACGGACGGAAGGACTGACCGATTGATGGACCGACGGACGGAAGGAAGAACGGACTGACGGGCGGAAGGACTGACCGACTGGCGGACCGACGGTCTGACGGACCGACGGACGGAGGGAACAACGGACCGACACGGTAGGATGGACGGAAGAACGGACGGAAGGAACAACGGACTGGACTGACCGACTGACGGACCGACAGACGGAAGGAACAACGGACTGACGGACTGACGGCGGAAGGACTTGACAGACCGACAGACGGAAGGACCGACGGACTGACGGACTGATGGACTGACGGACCGACGGACGGAGGGAACAACGGACTGACGGTCGGATGGACGGAAGGACTGACCGAATGACGGACCGACGGACTGAACGACCGCCGGACTGAACGACCGCCGGACTGAAGGACCAAGACGCAAGCCATTATTGTCGGATCTCCTAAACTGATGGTTAAGATTGACAGGGATACTTTACCTGCAGTCGTGTTTGACGGTGTAGACATTGTCTACAGTAAGTCTGTCAAAAACCTAGGGCTCATGATTGATGAGTACCTGAGTTGGAACAAACAGGTTGGTGAAGTCAGTCGCAAAATATTTGGTAGCATGCATTCTCTCAAGCGTCTTCAAAACTTTATTCCTACTGCCACAAAGATCACGCTTGTTCAATCCCTTTTACTCTCCATTCTCGACTATGCAGATGTGTGTTATCTCGACTTAAATGAAGATCTTCTAAACAAACTTGACAGACTCTTAAATATGTGCATTCGCTACATCTTTGGTCTGCGCAAGTACGACCATATTTCCGAATATCGCACGCGTTTACAATGGCTCGATATTCGAAGTCGCAGGAATAGCCACGTCTTATCTCTTCTCTTCCGTACACTGAACGACCCTGCTGCTCCGATATACCTAAGTGAGCGGTTTAATTTTCTCTGTTCTCATGGTCTCTCTCTGAGATCCACTGACAACTTACTCCTAGCAATACCAGCCCACTCGAGTTCGTTCTACACTGACTCATTTACAGTTAGTGCGGCTCGCATGTGGAATCAGCTTCCTGAGGAGACACGTCGCTCCACTACTATCCACATGTTCAAAGAACGTATCCACAAACGATTTCTGAAACCACATGGCAATGAGTAGGTAAAATAAATATATATACTCACCGATGCCCTTGCGTCTTCAATCCAGTTGAAATATATGTAAAGTATGTATATAAGTATGTATGTATAGTATATAAGAGTTTATGTAGGTATATTATAATATGTATATTTCTTATTGTATATATGTAATTATGTATATGTAAGGATTTATATTGATTGTATGTATCTTTGTACAATTTGTATATGTGTGTATTTATATTTCATACAACTGTTCCCGGTTTAGTACTGCATTGTCCGCCCCTACGTCTGTTCCACATCCCAAAGGTTAGTTCGTAAAGAATGCCGCAAGGCATTAAACTCGCCTTTTGTAACCTTTTTATACGGTGTACAATAAAGTATATTTTCATTTCATTTCAAGGACCGACGGACGGAAGGAACAACGGACTGACGGACGGACGGCGGAAGGACTTGACAGACCGACGGACGGAAGGACTGACCGATTGATGGAGGGAACAACGAACTGATGGGAGGATGGACGGAAGGACTGACCGACTGATGGATCGAGGGACGGAAGGACCGACGGACTGACGGACCGACGGACTGACGGACCGACGGACAGAAGGACTGACCGACTGACGGACCGACGGACTGAACGACCGCCGGACTGAAGGACCAACGGACGGAAGGACTGACCGACTGATGGATCGACGGACGGAAGAACCGACGGACTGACGGACCGACAGACTGACGGACCGACGGATGGAAGGACTGACCGACTGACGGACCGACGGACGGAAGGACCGACGGACTGACGGACCGACGGACGGAAGGAACAACGGACTGACGGACGGACGGCGGTAGGACTTGGCAGACCGACGGACGGAAGGACCGACCGACTGACGGACCGACGGACGGAAGGACCGACGGACGGAAGGACTGACCGTCTGACGGACCCACGGACTGACGGACCGACGGACTGACGGACGGAAGGACCGACGGACGGAAGGACTGACCGATTGATGGACCGACGGACGGAAGGAACAACGGACTGGACTGACCGACTGATGGACCGACGGACGGAAGGAACAACGGACTGACGGACGGACGGCGGAAGGACTTCACAGACCGACGGACGGAAGGACCGACGGACTGACGGAACGACGGACTGACGGACCGATGGACGGAAGGACTGACCGATTGATGGACCGACGGACGGAAGGAACAACGGACTGACCGGCGGAAGGACTGACCGACTGGCAGACCGACGGACTGACGGACCGACGGACGGAGGGAACAACGGACTGACGGTCGGATGGACGGAAGGACTGACCGACTGGCGGACCGACGGACTGACGTACAGACGGACGGAGGGAACAACGGACTGACGGTCGGATGGACGGAAGGACTGCCCGACTGACGGACCGACGGACTGAACGACCGCCGGACTGAAGGACCAACGGACGGAAAGACTGACCGATTGATGGACCGACGGACGGAAGGAACAACGGACTGGACTGACCGACTGACGCACCGACGGACGGAAGGAACAACGGACTGACGGACGGACGGCGGAAGGACTTGACAGACCGACAGACGGAAGGACCGACGGACTGACGGACCGACGGACTGAACGACCGCCGGACTGAAGGACCGACGGACTCACGGACCGACGGACGGAAGGAACAACGGACTGACGGACGGACGGCGGAAGACTTGACAGACCGACGGACGGAAGAACTGACCGATTGATGGACCGACGGACGGAAGGACCGACGGACTGACGGACAGACGGACTGACGGAAGGACTGACCGACTGACGGACCGACGGACGGAAGGACCGACGGACTGACGGACAGACGGACTGACGGAAGGACTGACCGACTGACGGACCGACGGACTGAACGACCGCCGGACTGAAGGACCAACGGACGGAAGGACTGACCGACTGATGGATCGACGGACGGAAGAACCGACGGACTGACGGACCGACGGACTGACGGACCGACGGACGGAAGGAATGACGGACTGACGGACCGACGGACTGAACGACCGCTGGACTGAAGGACCAACGGACGGAAGGACTGACCGACTGATGGATCGACCGACTGATGGATCGACGGACGGAAGGACCGACGGACGGAAGGACCGACGGACTGACGGACCGACGGACTGACGGACCGACGGACGGAAGGACTGACCGACTGACGGACCGACTGACTGAACGACCGCCGGACTGAAGGACCAACGGACGGAAGGACTGACCGACTGATGGATCGATGGACGGAAGAACCGACGGACTGACGGACCGACGGATGGAAGGACTGACCGACTGACGGACCGACGGACGGAAGGACCGACGGACGGAAGGAACGACGGACTGACGGACTGACGGCGGAAGGACTTGACAGACCGACGGACGGAAGGACTGACCGACTGACGGACCGACGGACGGAAGGACCGACGGACGGAAGGACCGACGGACGGAAGGACTGACCGATTGATGGACCGACGGACGGATGGAACAACGGACTGACGGGCGGAAGGATTGACCGACTGGCGGACTGACGGACTGAGAGACCGACGGACGGAAGGACCGACGGACGGAAGGACCGACGGACGGAAGGTCTGGACAGTCGGTCAGTTTCATAAAAAAAAAAAAAGAACAACGGACTGGCGGACGGAAGGACTGACAGACTAGCGGTAGGACCGTCGGACTGATGGATCGACGGACGGACCGAGTCCGACTGACGCGAGGATTAGCCTCGAAATGCAAAGGGGCAACGCTGCCAGTGTGCTGGATACCGCTGGGGGACGACGGTCGAATTAGAGGATTTTTTTTACTGTAAAATTATGTAGTTTTTTTAGTTTTAATTTATATTAGTTTAGTGTAAATGCTATATCATACTTGTTTCTTTAAAATGTTTTTAGAGCAATGAATCCTGACACACATCTGTCGCCTCTTCCACTCCCATGTTCCACTCATACATGCTCTTCGGTTACGTACGGGTACTACGCCCTTGACCATTTTTAACCGACTTCAAAAAAAGGAGGAGGTTCTAAATTCGACTGTATTATTTTATCCATTTATTTACACGTTCCTTTTTATATAAATTTTACATTTAAAAAAAATTAAAACCTAAAATTAATATAAAAATAAACGGAGTTAGCTACCGATGGTCGGGCCTAGGGAGAGAAACCATTATTATTATTTTTTTTTATGTTTGTTACCTCAGAACTTTTTGAGTGCATGCTCGATCTGGTCCAGGTAAGTGCGTCTAGGGCGACCCTTCCCGACTCTTCCATTCACCTTCGCTCCATACATTTCTTTCGTTAGTCTCCTATAATCCATTCTTCTAACGTGAATTTCACATTGAGGTTTATAAACAAACACAACCTTGTCCATCTTGCTCGATTTTCGTATGTTTTCTTTGATATCTTATAATAAACTATGCATTCTAACAATTCTAAGTTATAAAAAAATATATATTTGTATTTCTTATAATCAGCCCTTTCATTTGATACGTCACATGGTGCACTCGGAAAAAAGTCAAAGTCAAAGTCAAAGTCAAAATCGTTTATTTCCCGTTGAGTGGGTTTATACAATTTTATATAAATAAAATTGTTGCACTATGGGACACGTCAAAGATTAAAAAAAATTTATAAAATAATCCAAAATTAAAATATCATTACAATAATAAAATAAAAGCAATATCGCACATAATTAATTAGTGGTAGATTCCAAATTTACACATCTTCAGTAGAACAAAGTCAAATTCTCAATCACACATACATAGACATCCCCACACACACAGACCCGCACATAAATTAAATTATAATAGTAAATTTAATTAAAAATATTTAAATTAAATATAATTTAAAATTGTATGCTATAAAATTCATTAATATTATAAAGTGGATTAAGAGTTAAAAAATGTTTAATGTAGTTTTTAAATAAGTTTGGCGACAGTTGCCGTGTGTTCAAATTTATATGATTAAATAATTTAATTTTTTCATAGTCACCGTGACGCTTGGTGCGTTCCAAACGACAGAGAGCCGGTCGTAGGTCCGCTCTCTTTCTCGTAATATACGAGTGAGTCTGCGAGTGCGACGCATATAGCTCCTGTCGTTTGTGTACATACAACAAGCAGTCCAAAATGTATTGAGCCACCACAGTTAAAATTTTTGATTCTTTAAATAACGGCCGACAATGGGTTCTTCTTGGGACACCGTGTAACACCCGTAATGCGGCTTTTTGCTTCACGAGTACTCGGTTCACATCCACCGCATTTCCCCACACCAGCAGACCATATGACAATAAAGAGTGGAAATACCCGTAATATGCCAGTTTCATCGTCTCCTCATTGGTGTATTTCTTCAGTTGTTTCAAAGCGTATAGACTAGAAGAAAGCTTATTACAGAGTTTGTCTATATGACTGGTCCAACTCAAGTTAACGTCCAGTGTTATTCCTAGGAAGGTAACTTCTTTAGCACTACAAAGAGCAGATGTTCGGTTTCTTTTGGTACATGTAAAATGCATCAAGTGAGTTTTTAATTGGTTGAGTACTATTCCGTTTACTCCAAACCAATTATCCGCTGCCTCTATAGTGTAATTGACAGATTCCTCCATTTTCGTAACAGTATCTGCTGGTATGAGATAGCTCGTGTCATCAGCAAAAAGTATTGGCTTGCATGTGTCCCCCATAAGACTAGGTAAGTCATTAATATATATCAGGAACAAAAGTGGTCCCAGTACCGAACCTTGTGGGACACCAATACATGTTGGCCTGCATGTTGAACGTTTCCCATTGACCCAGACGGCTTGACTCCTATCAGATAGGTAAGATCGCATAAGTTGAAGAGCGAATTCACTAACGCCATACCACTCCAATTTTGCCAACAATATATCGTGCCTCACACAATCGAAAGCTTTGGATAGGTCACAAAAGATTCCTGCAGATTTTTTCGACCCATCCAAAGAATTCCAAACATTTTTAGTATACTCATAAACGGCTGCAGTAGTAGATTTACCCTTCCTAAATCCGAATTGATTGGCACTAAATAAGCCATTAACATCAAAGTAATTAGTGAGCCTCTTTGCAATAACCATTTCAAGTAGCTTCGAAAATGCCGGAAGTATACAAACTGGCCTATAGTTGTTTAAATCTTTGCGATCCCCTTTTTTGAACAGAGGTACTACCTTTCCAACTTTAAGAGCTGAAGGGAAGTCTCCAGAAGTCAGGCATTTATTGAATATAAATGTTAATGGAGTCAGTAATTCCTGATGACATTTTTTTATTAGACTAACAGGAATGTCGTAGCAGTCAGGCGTATGTTTATATTTCAATGCTTTGATGTGATTTTTCATCTCCTCTATAGATATATGTACAAAAGACGATAGTGTAATATTCGGTTAATTGCAATTATTTCGGTTGAGGTAGGAGATTGAGTCCTCCACAGATGGTTTCATATTAGATGTAAGTCTATGAGGTATATCTAAGAAATAGTTGTTGAAACTTTCAGCTATTTTTATGTCTTCCTTTATATCGACTCCATCAACAGTTATGCTGTCAACTTTTTCCTTTGCCAAAATTAATTTATTCGAGCATTCATTAATCACTTTCCATATCATTTTACTCTTATTTTCAGCTTTCTTAATTCTATTGTGAATATGCAATTTTTTCGAGCACTTGATAACTTTTTTAAACGTATTCCTGTAGTTAGTGCAGTATTTTTGTAAAACTTGATCATTTGTACTCTTTCTAAGCAGGTCAAGACTCTTAGCCTTTTGAGAAGAAATAATAATACCTTTCGTTATCCAATGACTAATATTGTTGTTTTTCAAACATATCTTTTTTTCAGGAAAAATCATTTTGAAATGATACTGAAAAGTTGTCAAAAACTCACCCAAAATATCATCTTCAGAATTTTCAGTATTAAAAAAGTGCGAAGAAAGGTCAGACTTAATATTAAATTTAAATATCTCTACATTATTGTTATTAAAACTTCTAGCGTATCGGTATCGTGAACCAAGTTGTCCTTTTAAATTAATTAAATCTAGAATGATTCCTTCATGGTCTGAAATATTTGTGCATATAACTTTTGCCGAATATTGTTCCTTGTCTAAATTTACAAAAAAATTATCAAGACATGTTTTCACAGTTTCACAATATCTTGTTGGTTTTGTAATTGTATGACGACAGTTAAATTCTAAAAATATTTCTAATATTTCCTGTCTCCTTCTACCCCTTTTCATGAAGTCAACATTGAAGTCACCTGCTATTACGATTTTGTATTTTTTCTGACATGTTGCTAGTCGCAGTGTCTTCGTAAGCAAAAGTTTAAATTGTTCAAAGTCTCCATTATCGGATCTGTATACGCATAATACCAGTAGTCTCTCTTTAGTAAACTCTACAGCAGAACATTTTTAAAACATTTTTAACTTTCTAAACACAAAACATTTTTAACTTTCTAATTTGTGATTGGCCATGATTGGCCATTAATATAAAAATTGCATTCAAATTCTCATTAGTTTCTGAGATCAAGTCTTCAAAGTTCACGCGGAAGAAAAAATCTACATTTGGTTTACCATAGGTATAGTTTGTACAGAAAATGATAAAATTTTACAACCTAAAAACGTGTGATCGATACTCTATGTACCTACGTGCCAGCCAAATTACATCTTTTTTCTTCCAGTAGATTCGAAGAAAATTAGATCCGGCAGACAGACAAACTGACACTCCTTCCTCCTTTTTCCTCTTACGGACGTTTCCACGTACGGAACCCTAAAAACCCCGCGAAGTTTCTTACCGGCTTACGCGGCCGGATATTGGACACCGGGTGGCCAAGCTGAAATGGCAGTGGGCTGGGCACGTTAGCCGAAGAGACGATGACCGTTGGAGTAACCGTGTCCTACACTGGCGGCCGTGGACAGGAAAACGGAGTGTGGGAAGACCACCCGCCAGGTGGGACGACGACATCAAGTACGCCGGCGGAAATCAGTGGTTCCGTATCGCTGAAGGCCGGGAGGACTGGAGGAAAATTGGAGAGGCGTATGTCCAGCAGTGGACGCTTACACGCTGACTGACTTTGACGCACGCTGACTTTAAGACTGACTTACGCGGCCGGCAGCTTCTTCGTGGACGCAATCGAACCGGATAAAATCAATGGATAAAATTCTCATTTTACGAAGGCACGGGGGGTACGAGGTAGGAAGTGGTGCGAGAGGACGACACGCGACGTAGAGAACGAACCCGGTCGGTTCGGTACACACGTTCTACACGTCTCCCCGTCGCTCCGTTGAACCGAGTCGTTCCCTACTGAGCTCCGCGCGGTCTCACACCACTTCCTACCTCATACCCCTCGTGCCTTCGTAAAATGAAAACACTCTACAAGAGTAAGTAGTTTTACTAGGTACCTTATAACAACAACTTTAATAATATGTGTTCATGCTTCATAATGTGTGGCCTTAGGCAATTTTTTTCAGTCAACACGGTGGATCTACTTACAGTTTTACATGGTATCCGAACCACGGAGCAGTTGGTGAAGGTATGCACGTACATTTTTGGAACTCAGAAAAACTCATGCATGAGTATGCAAAGACGTGCCGACGACTTAGCGTGTATGTAGGTACCTACTCGTAATTTTGTATTTTTCAATAATGTATAACCTGGTTGTTTAAAGAAATTGATTGAAAATGGCGCCATTTTACAGCTTGCCAATTTTTTTTTTTGCATAAGTAGTATATTTTTTTATTGTCAAGATGTTTGTCTTATACTGTGTGAGCGAGAGGCAAATAACCGCCATTTCTAATCCCTTTCTTCAAATAACCAAGTTTTACCACATAATGATCAAACATGTGTGGTCACTCTAATAAATAATAATAATAAAATTGCCTTATTACTATAGGAAATTATGGTTGTTAAATAAATACACAACACAATATGTAATTTCCACCGTACAAATACCCACCTTGTGGCTGTGTGCATGTCTACCATTGTCAATTGGGCTGATAATGGATGATTTGTGTTTTTTTCCTACTCGTAAATTAAATGACAGTACTTACCTACGTATATCAATATCATAATAATTATTATATATTCTATATCTCTTTATTATCACTATACTCACAATGTACATTTATATTCATGGTCATACTTGAGATGCAAAAGTTGCAATGTTGGTTGAGTAGATAAAATTGGTACCACCACCGTACTGGATGTGAGATGGCCGCATAGCAGCCTCGGTTGTGTTGTCCTTTATTCCAGAGTCCAGTATAGCCAGCAATCCAGGGAAGTCTCCGGTATGGCACCTACCTACTCGGAGGCGATATTGGCTAGTCGGAGCGTGTGGTTTGGGGGAACTTAACAAATAAAAAGTTCCTAAATAAATGTTTCTTAGGCGTTGAAATCTTTTACTCTCGAGTTGCGTATCGATAAAACAAACTTTGACATACAATGGCCAAGTATGTATTTATATTTATTTGTATATTATCTGTGTAAGGCGACTAATGATAAGGACCAAATGCCGTACTAAAGGGCGAGAGGCTAGGCACCTCTCATCACCTTGGCGAGTCATGCAGCAGGTGGGTCTTCGTGCGTTACTTGCTGCTTTTTTTTATTGACAGCGCGACATATGGCCCCAAACCATCCATAAGGTGTCTAACGACGCCCATGGACATTCGGTCGTATGTGGGGGTTGCGAATGCCATGCCGGCCTGACAGGTGCCCATTCTCGCCCCTCTTGAAAGACCCGAGACTGTACTTGGGGGGGAAATATATGGGCAGGGAGAGCGTTCCAGAGTTAAAATAAGGTTAAACTTTCCAATTAAGTAACTAGAGCAAATGTTTACATCATCAACATCATACTGCTGGACATAGGCTACAAGCGCATGAAAATCAATAAGAAAAAAACCTTTGATGCGTCCTCAAAAATATAACGAATCATTCATTAATAAAACAAAATGTCTAAACAAAGTGCGAGAGAAATTTTCCAGTATTTCCGTAATCTCTAAAACCCACCAAAACATGTGGGTGCCGGACTGGCACTTCCTCGGGGGTGATATTGGCTGCGCCTGAGGCTTCGACCTCGGACACAGCCAGCTAGTTCGGAAACAATAAAAAAAAAACATTTTTTTTTTTTTTTTTTTATGGAACCTGACACGGTTGGCTACATCACCTACAACATCCGTGATGTCAGCCCATAACACAGGGTGAACTAGGTGCCATGTCAGTGCTTCCCTTCATTTCATGTCGGCTACACTAAACTGGACGGAAAACACGAACTATTTACATAGCCGTTTCGACCGACGTTTCGTTGAGTGCGGTGGTACCAACCCGGCCGGGATAAACCCTACCACCTAGTAAGGTAAGAAGGCAAGGGACCTACAGTTTAACGTGGAATCCGAACCACGGTCAGCCTCCAACGGTCGAGCGGTCACCCATCCAATCTCTGACCGCGCTCAGCGTTGCTTAATAACAGTTGACTAACCAACCGCGCCACTGAGCTACCGAGGCTGACGGATTTTCTTATCCCTTAGTCGACTTTTACGACATGCGACGGGGAGAGATGCAGTGGGGCTATTCTTTTTAAGTACCGACCCCACACGGTACAATACCTGCACTGCGGTAAACATGCATGTAAAATAATTCCCTCCTTTTTGTTTGGCGCAGTCGGGTAATACAGGCAAACTTCCCGTCAGAACTGTGTGTTATATTTGTTACATAAAAAAAGTTTGTGAAATAAACTATACCTAGCACCTTGCCTACACGTTTTTGGTACACGTTGGGGGTTTTTGTTTTTGTTTCGCTTGAAAAAATGGATGTTATGTTTCAGTCATTCGTAAAGATGTGTCGTTACTTGTAATACCTAATAGTCGTTACTAAGAATAAATGAGAAAATACAATCAAAACGATAAATAAGGTTGATCAGACGGAGAAAATATTTCTTTTGTACTTAGTAACCTACCTGCCTATCTAAGGTACTTCCAGCAGACCTACAAACTTGAAATTTTGGATTCAGCTAATGTTTAGCCCACAACGAAAGGAAAAACTGAAACTTAATCTTAGTCTTAAAATTTATGCCCCATTTTTTTTTGTTGGGTAAACTTACCTTTGCATACAAAGTCTATGACAAATAATTTTGTCAGTTGCATAAGTACACATACACATACACACCACACGCCGTATCCCGACAATCGGGGTAAGCAGAGTAATCGGCGTTGTGCTACAAGTATTCCGGTAAATTACACCACAACACCGACCACCACGTTTATAGCAAAGTGTTTTTTTTTTATGGATGAATGGCATGAAGGTCCGCCTGCTGCATGACTCGGTGGAAAGACCGTGCCAAGGTGGGAGGTGACTAACCTGTCGCTCTTATGCGGGTAAACTTACCTTTCCATACAAAGTCTATGACAAATAATTTTGTCAGTTGTAAAAAAAAACATACACACCACACGCCGTATCCACAAAGATAATAAACAAATATACGGAGTCAAGCTAAAAAATTAAACCGTTTAAAAAGGAAGAATACCTACAAAAAGAAATGAAATCCCATCAAAACATATAATATAAAAAAACCCCGACCCTTAAAAATTCAAAAATAATTTCCGTTTACTTACTTAAAGGAGTCGGGAGACCGCTAAGTAAATTCCCGCGCAGCTCTGAGTTTTTATATTTTATTTACTTAGCGGTACCTAACTAAATATTGATTATTGTTAAGTAGAAATATAATTTATGGCAACATTGTTGATTTTTTTTTATAGTAACTGACACGGTTGGCTGCATCACCTAAAACATCCGTGATGTCAGCCCATAATACCGGGTGAACTAGGTGCCATGTCAGTGCTTCCCTTCGGGCTTCAATGATATGAAAAGACTTGGCTCTGCATGGGATCTTACAACTTTTTACGGTGGAAAGGTTGCGTGCGAGACCTGGCATCTTTTTATATTATATGATTTGGTGGGATACTATTTTACAATGTTATTTACTAAAACTTACCTCCTGATCTCTTATCTTATTATATTTACAATTATTAATATTAAATCATATATAGGTAGCCTGGCAAATATTGACATATTATTATTACTCATTTAGGTTATATTACAATATTTACATATACCTATGTATTTGTCTTATTTATTTAAATTACCTACATATTCGATGACATATTCACAATATTTGAAAAACATTTTGTTTGACCTTTTCCCTTTATGTCCTTAGTACTGACGTTACACAGCTAGTTATCGTTTTATTCAAATATCGCCTGATTACCTGCATGTCAGGCAATAATTTTATTATTTCCTTCACGGTAGTACGAATTAGAGGATGTTTTCAACGCAATACAGTGACATGAAATTGAATCATTAGTTCCGCCAGGTTGGACTGTGCTGGCGATAAAACATTCAAAAGGGTGGAAATGCCACTTTCGCATTTAATGCAGTTTATTTCGTCCCTAAACATAACCCACATATGCACACCAAATGATAAATACATCAGACGGTTCGTAGCACCTGCGTGTTGGTAAATATGTACATACAAGTAATAGGTTATTGTATGTATATATGTACAGTCTGGGGGTTTTTCAAAAGGGGCTTAGGCTCTTGTCAGGCCGGCATGGCAGTGGTAATCCCAGAATAACAGAATGCCCATGAGCATCGTCACGACAGGTGCAGGTGTAACGATGCCACACGTCGGATTTCCATAAAAAAATACACAATATCTACAATTGTGACGGAGTTCGTGTTTTCGCTCCAGTTCAGTGTAGTCGGCACGACCAAAGGGAATCACAGTGCACAGACACGGCACAAAGGTGTAGGCGTGCCGAGAACCTCAGGTTTGAGGTTCACAAGCTGTTGATTTTTTTGCACATTAACTAGGAATTTAATGGTTCGACCACCTAGAACCGGGGGGGGGGGGGGGGGGGGGGGTAGTTAGACCTAACCTAACCTAACTCAACGAAATCCTAGGCTAATGTAGCTAACCATGTCAGGTTACAGGAAAAAACTTGTCTGTGCACACCATTTAAAACACTCTCCACTAGCTCGACAAGTCGATGTGTGTAACTCGACAATAATTCCATCCTTTAGAATTATGTGGCCGGAGACTAATGGCTAGGGTCGACAATGGAGGCACCAATGTATTTTCCGCACCACAGCATCTAGGTTATGGAAACACAAACACTTCAAAGCAAAGCTGATTCCATTTTTTTGACTTCAAAGAAGAGTGGATTCGCCCGTCCGTATACGAACGAGTATATGTATATTTTGTACTAAATTTTGCCCGTAAGTAACCGTACCTTTATTTCGGCGCGCGGAACAATTCGGTTTGTATGAGAGCCACATCTTAGCGTAACCGGACCGGAACACTGAACCGGAACTGAATTTTATTTAGCCTATCCTATGTCGCGTATAGTTAAATGAGCTTTTACTAAGTTTCATCAAATTCGAATGATCGGTTTAAGAGTTATGGTGGAACATACATACATACAGAAAAGATTTCTACAAATCGTCAATTTAGTTTCATACATAGAGTCTACAGATGCGGTTTAATTAAACGAATATTGCTTCAATTATATGTAACACTAGCTGAGCCCGCGGCTCCGCTCGCGTGAAATTCGTATTCCAAAGAAGAATGTAAGTAACTAAGGGCGAGGCCGAAGGCCGAGCTGCGTTCAGGTAATCGATAAACCTTCTTAAAGAAAGTAACTAACTAAGGGCGAGGCCGAAGGCCGAGCAGCTTTCAGGTAAACGATAAACCTTTCTAAAATAAAGGAAGTAAGTAAGGGCGAGGCCGAAGGCCGAGCTGCGTTCAGGAAGACGATAAACCTTCTGGAAGAAAGGAAGGAACTAAGTGTGAGGCCGAAGGCCGAGCTGCGTTCAGGTAAACCAAAAACCCTCTTCCGCCTTCGGGCCTCGCCCTTAAAGACTTCCTTTCTTCGATAGATAATAATATCGTTTACTCAATCTATTTATTTCATAAAAATAAAAAAGTAATATTAATAACTAAAGAATTAAACCTACCTAACAAACATTAAAATAACTATCAAAACGGGCATTTTCAAATGTTCTTAGAACACTTGCGGCATTACCCCGCTGGATGGCAAGGCTTACCCTTTGAATGAAGTACATAAGCCCTTCATGGCGGGACACCAGTTGCGTCAACCAGCTCAAGCCTCTTTTGGCTTCACTGCTCCACGGACCGAGGGTTTCAACCGCAAACGCAACAAATTCGAAATCTTGAATTATATTTCTATATTTGCTGCGTTTGAGGCTCTCCGCCCCAGCCTCGGCCGCGACAGCCGCTCTTGAAGATGTCCTAACGTGACTTGGAGCCAATATGAGAACAAAAGTGGCGTCCCACATCAAAGAACTACCCTTAGTCCATGGCACTAACTAAGGTGATAGCATCGGGCCTCTTGCCATCCGGCCGGGAATAACCGCGAGGTTCTAGAATGCACGGTATATTTGCCGTTAGAAGCGTGGACTTTATAATAAAATAAAATTTAAATGAAATTAACTCAATCTTAATATTAATTAACTTTATTCGAGATGGTTTAGCTTCTTCCTGAACGCAGCTCGGCCTTCGGCCTCGCCCTTAGTTACTTGCTTTCTTCGAGACGGTTTATCATTTGTCAGAACGTAGCTCGGCCTTCGGCCTCGCCTTAGTTGCTTACTTTCTTCAAGATAGTTTAGCTTCTTCCTGAACGCAGCTCGGCCTTCGGCCTCGCCCTTAGTTACTTGCTTTCTTCGAGATGGTTTTTCAATTATCCGAACGTAGCTCGGCCTTCGGCCTCGCCTTAGTTACTTACTTTCTTCTAGATGGTTTAGCTTCTTCCTGAACGCAGCTCGGCCTGCGGCCTCGCCCATAGTTACTTACTTTCTTCGAGAAGGTTTATGGTCTTCCAGAATAGAGCTCGCTCTTCGGCCTCGCCCTTAGTTACTTACTTTCTTCAATAATGTTTTTCTTCTTCCTGAACTCAGCTCCGCCTTCCGCCTCGCCCTTAGTTACTTTCATCGAGAAAGAATATCGTTTACGTGAGCGCAGATCCGCCTTCAGACCCGCCTTTAGTTACTTACTTTCTTTTTTTTAAATACGAATTTCACGCGAGCGAAGCCGCGGGCAACAGATATATAAATTTTATTGCACCAATGACAGCGACATAACTTCGACTTTCAATTATTATTTTTATTTATCAAACAATTTGTCACCGGCCAGCTCACGTCGAGATGACAGTTCTCCGTTGTCAACATGACATTTAAAATTGTTTTTTACCTTTACTTTGGATTACGTGATTTTTATTATATTTTTTAATTATTATGTTCATCCGGGATATACACTGTCACTATAAAAAGTTTCGCCAAATTCCGTTCAGTGGTTTTTGCGAGATGCGCGTACAAATAGACATTTTTGCATTTACGATTTTATGATATGTATAGAAAGAATAGATATGTATAGACTATTGTGTTCAAGTTATAAAAAAGAAGAACTGTCATTTTCGTTGTATCTACTTATTTTTTAATTTCGAATGAATATTTTATTCAAATTGTATTTGCTGCCAGTTCTCAAGATATAATTATGTACTTTGGACTACGTGATTTTAAACGCGCAATAATGTTTATAATTGTTAATTTTTTTTTTTATTTTTGTTATTTTTTTTTACGTATTATGTTAACCCGGCATATAAACTGCCACTATACAAAGTTTCGTCTAATTCCTTTCAGTGGTTTTTGCGTGATGCGCGTACAGACAAACAAACAAACAAACAAAAATTTTAAAAACTGTTCTAACATGTTCAGTATCTCATTTTAAGCCACCCTGGTTAGTTTTTTTCCGAATACATTCAATGTACAGACTTTCTTACCTCTACGATTTTATTATATGTATAGATTTATTCTTGGGGCATGATCTTAAAAAATACCACATCGCCAGGAGTCTTCAGCTCTTGCAAGTGAGTGTATTTTGTTTTAAGGTGCTTTATTGATATCTACATGCGATCATAAATCAGGTTCTCTCTTACGAATCATACGAGTACATTTTTACAAAATATAAAATAAGCTAATCTACTACGAATCATAAATCAGTTTTTCAGAATAGTATTCATAATGCCCACACGACAAGATTGAAAAGCCCTGGCACTAACAGTGGTTTTACACGTTCACTGCCATTTTATTTTAGACTGCGGGTGATCCATCCCCCCACATCGGTGCCCCCACACGTTTGACGGCTACACTTGTTTCTGTTAGAAGACCACACATAGACGAGTGAGTCAGTGAGTGAACATTCGGTGATTCGTCTTCGGTGAAGGAGGACGCACCTCAGGGTAAGTGGAACTTATTTTAGTCTCATCCGACATTATGGCCAATATTTATTTAAAAAATATTTTTGGCTCAGACTTTATAGTTAAATTTGAACTTTTGAACTTTGAATTTTTTCAAATGCTTTCTTGTTTTATTTTATTACAGAAACTCAAAGATTTAAACATTGTTTCTGCGGAAACTCATCAAAGATACACATGCAATCATAATTTTGTGATCTATTGTGGCAGGTAGCATACTTTGTGGTTAGGCACCGCCATCTCAAGTGATAGGTCAGAGGTTCGAGTCCTGCCCGGGTTCACCGACGACTTTTTCGAATTTTCGAATTCCCGACTGCGCGAAACAAAAAGGAGGGTAATGTTTTTCGAATGTATGTCTATTTCTATGGCACGCGCTGTAGCCTAAACTGTTCGATGCATTTTAACATATGAGGTGTCTATAGATTCGTCTTAATTAGGGAAGTGCTAAAGGCTATAAATAAAATTCAAAATGGCGGCCGTCAGGCGTCATCTTGTCAAACTTTGAAAATAGTTTTTCTTCAAACCTCATCGAGTGGGGTATCATCGTGGGATCATAGAAAAGAGCTCGAAAAGGCGATAAAAAAATTAAAATAAAAATTTTATAAAACCCGACTGCTAAAAAAATTAAGGAAACAAGGAAAGATCAGTAGAATAAGCTGTACTTAATCGGGCGTGTAGTTGAATTCGAGACAGATAGCCCGACTACAGTATTTTCTACAGGTCTTTCCTTGTTTCCTTAATTTTTTAGCATTCGGGTTTTATAAATTTTTATTTTATTTATTTTTTTCCCCTTGACCACACACTTAAACAAATTTCAAATAAATTTTCTTCCATCATGCGTCTGAAACACAGAAAAAAAATATTTGTATTTTCAAGCGACTTCCAAAAAGGAGAAGGTTCTCATTCGACTGTATTGTTTTTTTTTGTGTGTATGTATGATTTCTCCGCTAATTCTCACCCTATTTTATAATGATATTTTTTTTCATGAGCAGGGTATATGTCAGGGGTGGTCCTTTCATTAATTTTATGAAAAAATACCACCCCTAAGGGTGGGAAATTAAGGAACGAACACTTTAACACTAAGCAATTTTTTAATCACCCACTTCCCGTCAACCGATTTTAATATTATGTGATATTACTAAAAAGAGTGAAATAAAAAAATGTTTTAAAAAACATTGAACATACTTCAAACCCTAAAAAGTATTAAATAATATTTTAATCTTGAGTAGAAGGCGGTATGAAAGCACACCTGAAAACTTATAGATGGGCCCTTATCTGCTATTGTACCGCCTTCTACTCAAGATCAAAATATTATTTAATACTTTTTTAGGGTTTGAAGTCGGTTCAATGTTTTTTTTTAAACAGTTTTTTATTCATAGAGAGGTGGATGAGTCGCAAGTTCTCCAAGATTTAACAGAAAACTAAACCACTCGCTCCAATGATAAATCAAGCTCAAGGCGAGAATGTATTGGACAATTAAACAAGTATATAAGTAATATGACTAAATAAATAAAATTAACCTACAAATATAACTGATTAAAAAGAAATACTTAAAAAACAAAATTAAACTGGACTTACCCCGGATGCGTACCGATCGGCGCTGCAGGTTCTTTCACTATATATAGGACTGGTAAACTCTGGAACGCTCTCCCTGCCCAATATATTTCCCCCCAAGTAGGTACTGCATCAATTCCTTCAAGAGGGGTGTGAATAGGCACCTGTTAGGGCGGCATAGCATTCGCAACCCGCGCATATATGGGTGGCTCGGAGTCACATGTCGCGCTTTCAATAAAAAAATAAAATAAAAATCTCGTTCTCTTATGGAGACGATGTGGGCATTGTTCCGGCGTTTCCTCGCTGGATGGTCAATTGGTCATACCATACATAGCGCACTCGTGCGAGCGCAGTTCTCTTGAAGCGGCGCACAAGGCCATCCCCATGTCCTTAGTGAGCCGCTTAGCCTCCTCGGACCATGCCCCCATTGCCTCCAATGAAAATGCGATGAACATTATTGACGAATATGGCAAGAATTATATTTTAAAATCGAAAATTTTCAACATAGATACACAAGTATAAATTTTGTCGAGATATTATTTCAATATCGCGATGTACTGAGGCAGTCGCAATTGATATTCCAACAAGGTCGAGTTGTGATTTGTTTTTTTTTTTATAATAATATTATTCCATATCTTTATTTACACATTTTCTTGTTATAAAAATTTTACATTTTTACATTATTTACAACATTAAAATCTAAAATTGATACAAAAAACAAATGGAGTTTCCACCATCATCGGCGGCGCGGCGGCGCGCGGCGGGGCGAACCCAAGCTCCGATGGTCGGGCCCTTATTGGGAGAGAAACCTCCGGACGATGCGTGCAGTGTCGAGCAGTGCTGCCTTCCGGATCTGACCCTTGACCCAACCACTCAGCGAGAGCCTCTCAAGGTGATTGTCGAGGCTCTTCGCTCTCAGCCGATGCGCCGAAACGACTATGGGCACAACGATCGTCGAGTCGACGGGTCACATTTTGGTAACCTCGTGCTGCAGATCCAGATACTTTAACATCTTCTCTGCTTCCTTACTGACGAGGTTACCATAATGCGGCACGGCGATATCGACGAGCGTTGCGCGCCTTGCCTCCCGGTCCACTATCACAATATTAGGTCTGTTCGCAAGAATAGTCCTGTCTGTGATGATAATGGACCGGTCCCAGTAGAGTGCGACATGACCGTTCTCGAAAACTGGTTGCGGATTGTACTTGGGTATTATTATTTTTATTAACCTTTGCATAGATTGCCATACAAAAAATTATAGTAAAAAGAGTATGTGAAGGTCAGAATCAATTATAAAGCTGTCGGTACAGACAAAAGAAGTTGTGCGTCGTAATATAAACTGAGCGTTTCCTTATACATACTTATAAAAAACTACGTATTTATGTATGTATGTATGTATGTATATGCTTCATTATAAAACTTTGATCTTACCGAGCCGAGATGATGATGATATCATCGCACTTCTCACGCCTTATTTACTATTGTAAAATACTACTTCTGTCTGTCTGTCTGTCACCAAGGAATAATTTCGAAAGCGGCTGAATCGATTTACGTGTGGTTTACAGGATAGTGTCATAGTGTGACTGAGCATTGAGCGAAATAAAAAGCGTGGAAAACGTCCGCGCAATAATATGTAAATAAAGATACTTATATTAACTTATCTCTTAGAGACGTTTGTCAGTTTAATTTTATTTATATTCGCACGGCCACCACGGCACCGTGTTGGTAGCTCTTAGCATGTGTCTAGCACGTCAATGCAATTTTATAAATACAAGCGTACTACACACAATTTTCATCATACCCAATCGAAATATTATACTTAAAGGTGCAAACATCGGTGCAAAGTGCAAAAGGTGTGTAGTATCATTATTAAAAAAATCGTCAATTCTACAGGCTGTCCCAGTTCGACCTGATCTGCTTACTATAGTGCCACCAGGAAGTTATGATACGTGGCAAATATGCGCAACTGTCTGCATTCTTAAGAAGGGACGTGATTTTTCGATCGAAAGTTTGTCGATAATTAGGTTATTAGGTCATATCGACAAAATTTCGACCGAAAGTTAACGTCCCTTCTTAGGAATGCAGACAGTTGTGCATATTTGCCACGTATCACAACTTCCTGGTGGCACTATTATAAAAAATTTCGCGTTCAATAAGCTTCAAAAAGGTCAGTAAAATAGTTTTTTTTTCTAGGACTCTTATTTATCTGGTTAATCACCATTAAAAGGTCAGTTTCCGATGTTAGACATGGTTTTGGCGACCCTTTCCTATAAGGCATAAAATTATCTCGAAATATGTACGTGCTTGGAAAAATGCTCATGAGCTTTTTTTCGGTGGTAAGTAAGAAAATCCGTTGGAACTGTTCGAACCTGGCCCTGTATAATATACATACATACATACATAGCGTCAAAAAGAAAGTATAATATGTCCGACTGTAAGATTTAATTTTTTGTGATTAGATTTTTGGCTCTAGTGTGGCTGTGGAATACTTTATTGGGTACCTATACATGCAAGTCAGCAGTCGTGCATATTTATGATGTAAATGGAATACTTATAGTGACTGCCACCGAGTCATGCAGCAGGTGGGTCTTCGTGCCTTACTTGCTGCTTGATAGTTATCTTGTCCTAATCCATTGCTAAACGTGGTGGTCGGTGTTGTGCTGTAATTGAAAAGAGTGCTTGCAGCCCAACGCCGATTACTCTGCTTACCCCGATCGTCGGGGTCGGGATACAGCGTGTGGTGTGTATGTATGTATGCAAAAATCTTCGCCCAAACCAGCAATGCCGCGAGCAGAGCGACGGACAAAACGAAACTAAGTACCTATAAGGTACCTATATGGTAGAGTCGCCACTTAGGTACGAGTATTACCTATGTAGGTGCCTATTATGTCACCTGAGGTATTGTTTTGCATTATTATGGGTATATTTACGATCACGATTAAACGGGTAAATGGGCATAGTGAGGTATTTACATAATGAGCCCTGCTCGGGATTCCTTAGCCTTCAACACATACGTCATAATTACTCGTAATTATTACATACAAGGCTTCACACGACACGATCAACCAACCAATTGCAATCCTGCATGCCAATGTCAGCCTCGATAGCTCAGTGGTGCGGTCGGACGACTGTTGTTAAGCAACCCTGGGAGGTAGAGCTGTCCGCGTCCGTGACACCTTAAGGTCCTTAAGTCACACGTGCCTCGCGTGGGAGGTGCCAAATGAACAGCAATCAGCGTGAGGGAGATCTCCGGATCGGCTGGGTTCGCCACCACACACCGGGAGAAACAATTACACCGCCATAACAGTTCGCTGTGTTCCCGTGTACTTCCCGGGGACCCAGTAGCAGGTGGGGTTGGCTGTGGTGAGGAATAGGTCAGTGGTCCCGACGCGGATTCGCTGTTCAGAGGTGTTGCATCGACACGGTTGACATGGAGACCCGGTGAAACGGTTATTCCGCTGGCCGCCCGCCGCCGGGTAGTACAGGGGCCCCAATCGCGTCTAACCAACGCGAAAGGCTGCCCCGGTCAACCGGTGCATTATCCCGGAGTGCGGCGGCGTTCACACCAGCTTTTTTTTTTATGGAAACTGACACGGTTGGCTACATCACCTACAACATCCGTGATGTCAGCCCATAACACCGGGTGAACTTGGTGCCACGTCAGTGCCTCCCTTCGGTCGTGCCGGCTCCTTCCTTCCAAGGCACGTAGCATTAAGCTAACACCTCGGGGTCCTCGGGGTCGAACTGTCGCACGACCTGAAATTTCGTCGCCATATCGAGGGAAGGTCAAGCTGGCTTCTAAAAAACTGGGCGTACTCAATAAGGTGCGAGGGTACTTCACGCCGGACCAAAAGCTGCTTTTGTATAAATCGCAGATCAGGTCCTGCTTGGAGTACTGCTCGCACCTCTGGGATGGCTCTGCCAAATACCACCTTGCGCCTCTGGACTCGATCCAACGTCGAGCCGTGCGACTAGTGGGTGATATCGAAGTGTCCCACTGCAACACCGTAGGGATATCGGTTCCTTAAGTGTGTTCTATCGTGCGACTAGTGGGTGATCCCAAAGTGTCCCACTGCAACACCGTAGGGATGTCGGCTCCTTAAGTGTATCGCTTATTCCATGGGGAGCGCTCGGAGGAGCTGTTTAAAGACTAGTAGGTGATCCCTACACGCTGGACTTACCGCGGATGCGTACCAATCGATTCTGCAGATCTTTCCTCTACAGAACCGGTAAACTCTGGAACGCTCTCCTGCTCATATATTCCCACCCAAGTACAGTCTCGGGTCCTTCAAGAGGGGCTGAACGGGCACCTGTCAGGCCGGCATGCTATTCGCAACCCCCGCATACGAGCAAATGTCCGTGGGCGTCGTTAGACACCTTATGGGTGGCGCCATATGTCGCGTTTTCAATAAAAAAACCCTGAGCGCGGTCAGTACTTGGATGGGTGACTGCTCGACCGTTGGAGGCTCACCGTGGTTCGGATTCCACGTAAAACTGTACGTCCCTTCCCTTCTTACCTTACTAGCGGGTGATACCACCACCGCACTGAATGGAACGTTGGTCGAAACAGCTTTGAAAATATTTCGTTCAGTGTAGCCGACATGAAATCAAGGGAATCACTGACATGGCACCTAGTTCACCCGGTGTTATGGGCTGACATCACGGATGTTGTAGGTGATGTAGTCAACCGTGTAAGTTTCAATTATAAAAGAAACACATTTTCATCAGTATTACAAGTCATTCATTATTCAATATTTATTGATCGCGTAAATCGCATAATGATGACATCAATCACAAGGAATAAATTCGAGAATAATTTATAAGCACGTTAATATGTATTTTAAATAATTTGAAATCTTTCAGCAAGGGTGACCACTGCTGCCAGCGTCTTCCTGTAGGTATGATTCGTTGAACTAGCCTCTGAGCACAATGTCCAGTAAAGTGGTTTTTACCATCAATGGAAGAGAGCAGTCAAGTAAGTCTAACTGTCTTCTACCTAAAACAAAGTCATGTAAATTGGATGTCCGACCAATCAAATAATAGCAAAATTACAAAACGCCTATGTCTGGTTCAGTACCAAGCAGACAGACAGACACCATGAGAAGTTTATAACAAGTAGAGTAGTTAGCGATTCACACAAATGGAATCAAGACCTCCTTTCATCTGTGATGTGCGAGAGAGGTCCTGTCAGGCAGGATCCATAAAACTCACAAATTTCAACCAAAAGTGTCGGATCGGGTGGCGCATTACTTAACGCTTTCTGATTGGTTGAAATCGAACGAGTATTTAAGCGAGTGAAAGTTTTTCCCTGTAAACATGCAGACTAAGTCACCTATACAGTTTCAAAGGGTCTTCTCATATCAAATGTTTCACTGATCATGGGCGGTAATCAAACTGAATGAACTTCCCGGGAATATCTTTCCTACTCTTACATACAATCCACGGATGTTTCCCCAGCTACATTAGTCCGCCTTCAAGCCGGACTGGCACCTCCTCGGGTGTCAAATTGGCTGCACCTCAGAATCCAACCTCGAGCACAGCCACCCAGTTCGGAAACAAAAAAAAAACAAATCTAATTCATACATAATTTCAGTTGGAGGCCAGTTCGGACCGGAAGTATCGCTAAACGACTACCTTCGAAGCCATGTAAATCTGCGCGGCACCAAGTCCATGTGTCACGAGGGTGGCTGTGGCGCATGTGTGGTGGCGGTGCGGGCCCCCCATCCGCTCACTAAGGAAGTAAAACTCTTCGCTGTTAATTCGGTGAGCGACAGTAATACTATCCTATCAGAATTGGGTCTTAGTTACAGGTACGTGTCAGCGTCGGTAGCTTGGTGGTGCAATGGAATCGACGACCGATAGTAAACTTGAGCCCACCCGGACTTCGACGGGTGACCGTTCGACTGTTGAGGCTAACCGTGGAAGCCCCTTCCCTTACCTTACACGTAGGCTTTTACCACCGCACCGAATGAGAGGTCAGTCGAAGCGGTGTAAATAGTTCGTGTTTTCCGTCCAGTTCAGTGTAGCCGGCACGACCAAAGGACGTGACGTGGAACCTAGTTCATCAAGATGTTATCGGACTAACATCAAGGATGTTGTAGATGATGTAGGCAACCCTTTAGAGTGTCAAGGCTTTACATACATTTTTACACGCAACATACGTGTTACATACATTTTATTTTATACACGTTACATACATTTTACTTTCGCCATAGTTCTGGAGGCCGGACGTCTGGCACTCCGAGCAGTCTTACTCTTCATGGGTGCCTAACGGACCCAACTTCCGATCACATACCACACATACTTCTAGGCAACCCAAGGCCGTGCGCTTAAAAATTTCGTTTCCAACAGTAGGTACGACTATAGTCACGAATATGTGTTCTTTCCTTTCTGACAGCAGATACGATTCGTGGATAAGTATAACCTTGTTTCTAAACTACCTATCACAAAATTCCAGTGTCTAGTGTCAGTACTTTCCTGCCACGGCTGGGAAGTGACGACCGTGGAAGGGATTGGCAACAAGAGAGATGGATATCATGACGTGCAGACCAGGCTGGCCAACTTCAACGGGTCACAGTGTGGCTTCTGCACGCCTGGATGGGTCATGAATATGTACAGGTGAGACACGATGTCCCAATCTAGCCATAAATCAGCTTCAGTTGCGTTCTTTAGTGAATGCACTTGTTGTGGGTAACATTCTTTGATGGCGGTGCTCTGTCTTACTCAAAAGTGTTTAATTCGTTCTTTTGAACGAAGTGCATTGCCTCCCCTTCCCAATGAGTGAATTTGCTAATATTTTATCAGAGTAATAGGGTTTGACCTCGTTGAAATCTGTCTTTCATGTGGAGAAGTATAAGTCTCTCCTTTGTATAAATTTAAATTCAAGAATTGGCCTAACGAATGCTTTCACCTGATCGATAGCTCTGACACCGTTTTTTTTTTTATTCAGTTTGTATGAGGCCAAAAACAAAAAGATATCGATGAAGGAAGTGGAAAACTCCTTCGCAGGCAACATGTGTCGCTGCACTGGCTACCGACCAATTCTCGACGCCTTCAAGAGTTTAGCGGTCGATGCAGACAAACAACTTCTGGACCGAGTTTGCGATTTGGAAGACTTAGGTCTCTTCAAACGTTGCGGATTCAAATGCAGTACCAACGGCGAGAAATGCGGACACAGTATAAACAGATCTAAAGATTCCTGTAGCATCTTGGGCAAATATGACTTCACACAACGCACCATGAAAGAAAGCATAAGTGACGTGAGTGACGATTCGGCCTGGAGCGTCATAGACGGGCTGGATGAGTCTATGATTGAAATCGATTGTGGTGACCATAAGTGGTACAAAGCGTACACTCTCAAAGACGTGTTCCATGCGATGAGTAAAGCTAAAAACTACATGCTGATCGCTGGGAATACTGGACAAGGTATTTACAACGTTTTGGAATTTTATTAATGCATGATTTCAATCACGATTCAATTTGGTAGCGTAACAATTATTCCTAATTAAATTTGCCAATAAGAAAAAGGCTGACATAACAAATAAAGGAAGTGTTGTCGCCAACTGTGAGGATTATTCAAACATTTATTCTTTATTTTAAAAGTGACTTTTAACAATATTATGGTTTCAGGTGTTTATCATATAACGGACTTCCCCGAAACCCTGATAGACATATCCAATGTGAACGAGCTGAGGGTCCACAATATAAATGAAAATATAATTCTGGGCGCTGGAATGAATCTAAATGAAATGATGGATTATTTCATTGAAGTGTCCTCGAAAAATGCGGATTTCGGTTACCTGAAAGATTTTTATGAACACATGGATTTAGTTGCCCATGTTCCAGTAAGAAATGTAAGGTTTCACATAGTTCTAATATTGCCTCATTGTCATCATAAGAGAACGTGATATCGAGTTATTTTATTTTTTTACAGATTGGTACAATTGGCGGTAATCTGTCGCTGAAACATCAACACAACGATTTTCAATCTGATGTCTTCTTACTGTTTGAAACGGTTGGAGGGATCATGACTCTACTTGGTAGGAATCACGTAATTAATCACGTCTTTTGCTACTACTTACCTACTTAGGTACATTCCACTATATTAATCGAATCTCAAACACCCATAGGTTGTCTATAATAATTATCTGTAAGGAATAAGTCCGCCTTTAATATAGCTACATATCTAAGAAAAAAAAATAATTTTAATTGTTCACTATTTCGTTTTTTAATATGCATTTGGTAACATAATTTTTATATATTTCAGATGGATCTGAAACGAAAACTATAGAAGTATCGATGATGGATTACTTGAAGACTGACATGAAAGGAAAAGTTATCTTCAGTATCAAATTACCTCCACTGTCGCCGAAATGCTGTTTAATAAAGACATACAAGGTTGATTGTCTTATTTTCTTGATATTTCCCTACCAAAAACATTTTAAATTCGTATCTAATATATATGTTTATTAATTTTAACAAAACGTTTAAACTATTGCGTGATTTTACAAACCTACGTTTTGTAATCTATCTCACCTTTTAATCGGAATGGTTATTCATATTGTAAGTTTTCATATAATTTCCCCCTTTCAGATCATGCCTCGATCGCAGAACGCGCATGCCATAGTCAATGCAGGTTTCCAGTTCCATTTTGATCCTGAAATGAAGCGAATCGAGAAAGCTACCATCGTCTACGGCAGTATTTCTTCGAGCTTTGTCCACGCGTCCAACACAGAAAAAGCACTCATGGGGAAGGAGCTCTTCACAAATGATACTCTTCAACTCGCTCTTAGGACCCTTTCGGAGGAAATTTTCCCTGAAGCTGCCGTGGCTGAACCGTCACCGGCATATAGGAAATTGTTGGCTATTTCACTTTTCTATAAGGTACGGTAGGTTACCGACTTTTTTTATAGATAGCGCGACATGTGGCGCCAAGCCTGGGTGGCTTGGCGCCACATGTCGCGGTGTGTAACGATGCCTATGGCCATTCGGTGGTACGCAGGAGTTGCGATTGACATGCCGGCCTGTCAGGTGCCTATTCATGCCACTCTTGAATGATCAGCGACTCTACTTGGGGCGAAATATGTGGGCAGGGAGAGCGTTCCAGAGTTTACAAGTTCTTTGGAGGAAAGATCTGAAAAACCGATTAGTAAGTCCAGCGTATGGGGATGCATTCCTTGCCCTGTGCGCGTTGTGCGGAGGTGGAAAGGGGACGGCGGGATCGAGTGTAACAGCTCCTCCGAGCATTCCTTATGGAATAAGCGATATATCACAATTAGGGTGCCGACATCCCTATGAAGTTGCAGTCGTTCTAGATCGCGGGACACGTCGGAGTCACCCACTACTAGTGGACCACTGGTCGCACGGATCGTTGAGCCCAAAGGCGCACGCTGATATTTAGCTGAGCCATCCCACAAGGTGCGAGCACTACCCCAAGCAGGACCTAATTACGATACCTTTTACAACAAAGTAGAGTACCTACAACAGTAAAAATGACATATTGCCGATGGGGTAATACATCGCTTTAATTAAGGCCTTTGCTTAGGGTGACGCTTGGTCCGGGTCGCCTCTCATCCTCAAATATGGTTGAGGGAGGCGATGGCTGGCCCTGGTGTGATGCTCGTGAACGGGTGCTGTTTGTGGAGACTGGCCTGCTCCAATTGGCAGCATATTATCTGAATGGTATACCTATGTATATGCTACTTACCTGACTGCATAATTAGTTATCTCTTGACTAGGTACCATTAGTACCTAAATTTTATACTTCATACTTCATACTTCAAGTATCCTAAATATTCATATATTTTTATTTTTAATTTTTGACAATAAAATTATGCTACTTATACTTAAATTATGTTGATACAAATTACGTATCAAAGTTTGACAAAGGCTCTTTACACCTGATTCACTTAATTAATAAGTCTTTGTAGTCAGAACTCTCAGCAAAATTGTTAATCTTGCTCTCTAGCTCTGTTTTAGATAGACTATGGGCGGTGTTATTTATTATGTGGCTAGTCACTAAATACTTGTAAAAATATGTTTAAAAAAATACCCTGCGAAGTTCCTTGTTGATTCTTCTTCGTGGGTGTAATCCACGTGTAATCGAACCGGATAGAACAAATTGTGACAAGTTCGAGCGCAGTCTAACTGCCATATGAATGATCAATAAACAATACAACAATACAATACAAAAAGTATAATTAGGCTGGTTATTAAAACTCCGTTTAACATTTCAGGCCATTTTAAGTCTATGTCCAGCCAACAAGATCGATGTACGCATGAAATCCGGAGGGGAAGTACTATCTCGACCTATCTCCAAAGGTACTCAAATGTTCGACACAGACAAGTCACTCTGGCCCCTCAACCAGCCGATACCGAAATTGGAAGCCTTGGTGCAATGCTCGGGAGAGGCCACATACGCGAATGACCTGACGACTCAACCCGACGAAGTGTTTGGTTCATTGGTCTTGTCCACTGTGGCAGCAGGGTCTATACAAGATTTTGATGCCACAGAAGCATTGGTAAGGAAACTTGTTATATTAATCCTCGTCTCAGTAGCTTTGTATATGGTAGTTGAATTATATTATTCTGTTTCTACAGAAACTAGACGGAGTTCTTGCATTTTATTCCGCCAAAGATATTCCTGGCATGAATACATTCACTCCAACAGCCGTTCCTCTTATGTTAGTTGATGAGGAAATTTTCTGCAGCGGCGAAGTGAAGTACTACGGCCAACCATTGGGCGTGGTTGTGGCTACCAAGGAAAAGACGGCTAATAAGGCCGCTAGGCTTGTTAAAGTGAACTATACTCTGAAACCAAATTACAAGCCTGTATTAAGCATTGATGCCGCCATGAATGCGCCTGATAAATCATCTCGAGTTGTGAAGAATGCGACGATGGAGCCCAAGGACCGAGGAAACAATGTTAAGAAAATTATCAACGGCCACTGTAGGATGGGATCGCAGTTCCATTACTTTATGGAGACACAGACGACCGTCGCCAAGCCGACAGAAGACGGACTGGAAGTGCATTCAGCTACTCAATGGATGGACCTTACTAATGTGGCTATCGCAGGGGCTTTGAAGATACCAGTTAACCAGTGAGTTGTGTCATATTCATTATATTTTTTCTCCCTACTTACGCTGCTTTTAAATTTATTCTTCCATTCATTTTAGGTGTACCTACCTACTTAATCCTACGGTTGCCTGGAAATAAATTTCTAAAAGGGATCATTCCACCTTTACACTGCATCTTATTAATTACGCTGTTTGCAGTGACTGTATGCTTCGTAAAATGTTTATGGAGCAATAAAGAATTTCTATCTGCTTAGCTATACCTGTGCTGAGTATCTGACAATTTTTTTAACAAAAGCAGTAGAATGTGAAGACGATGTCATTTTCAGACTTGCCTTCACATTATGAGGCACAAAAGTGTCGAGGATTAGTTAAACAATCTCATATCTTGAGGTATCGGCTTGTGGTATCGTTATGCTTTATTTATTGTCAAATGCACCAGGGTGAACGTAATAGTCCGACGCGTGGGAGGGGCATACGGAGGCAAAATCACACGATCCGCGCAAGCCGCATGCGCAGCCGCTCTGGTGGCCCATCTTCGCCAGACCACTTGCCGGGTCATCCTCCCTCTGCAGACCAGCATGGCCGCCATAGGGAAACGTCTGCCTACCCAGTGTGACTTCGAGGTTTGTGCTTTTGGTGGTCCGATGACGTGAAAATAGGCTTAAATATTTTAATTTATTTTTATTGCAATTAATTTAATTTGTATTTATTTTAATATTTTTAATTTATTGTTTACTGAATGCTGTATTTGAATTTGTTGTGTGTGCGATGGGACAAGTGCCTGAACATATAAACGATTTGATTTGATATCTAAAGACCCGATAACACTACTTAAGGACAGTTTTTATCTGTAACTCTGTACCCGACACTGGGGAGTACGTATGAAAAATATTCGGCAACAAAAGCGGCGTCGGCGTCGGAGGTGCGTTAGTGCCGTGTAACATGCGTCGAGATCCGATACCTCTGCCTACCCCTTTGGGGAAGGACATGGCATTATGTGTGACTCTAATAAAATTAAATGTCGCACAATTAAATATTTGCACCGTTGCACTCCACAGTAGGCACCGTCCATATTTCCTAGGATTTTATCAAACATATTTCCAATTTACAGGTTGGTGTGGACATGGAGGGCGAGATCCAATACCTAAAAAACAAATTCTATCAAGACAATGGCTCCTCTCACAATGAAACCATCACACCCATCACTATGGAACACTTCACCAACTGCTACGAGCATGACCGGTGGCTCATTGAAGCTAACTCAGTTCTTACAGACACACCTTCCAACACTTGGTGTCGAGCGCCAGGTTAGTTATCCAGATTATATACTTTTCAAAATATTGTGACGCCGGAAAGTTGCATATATTTTATATACATTTTTATATCTATTTCAGCATCAACTGAGGGAATCGCCATGATAGAATACATCATGGAACGAATAGCCCACTGCACTAAAAAAGACTCCTTAGCAGTGAGACTGCTCAACATTAATAAAAATGACAATGCCGTCCCTGAAATGATCGACATATTGAAGAAGGACGCGGACTACGACAACCGTCTCACCGAAATTAACCGATTCAACAGCGACAACCGCTGGAGGAAGAGAGCTATGAAGCTTATTCCCATGCAGTACGGAGTGTTTTACTTCGGCAACTTCAATGCGATAATTTCCATATTCCACGCCGACGGGAGCGTCGCTGTTACGCATGCTGGTATTGAAATGGGACAGGGCATAAATACAAAAGTCGCCCAAGTCTGCGCTCACACACTGGGGATACCGTTGAGTAAGATAAGTGTTAAGCCTAGTTCCAACGTCACATCTCCCAACGCTATGACCACAGGCGGTAGTATTGGTAGCGAAAGCGTCGCGTATGCTGCAATGACGGCTTGTAGAACACTGCAGTCGAGACTGGCTCCCATAAAACAGAAGATGACTAATCCTACCTGGGAGGAACTCGTAAAGAAAGCGCACACGTCGGGGGTAGATCTCCAGGCAACCTACATGTTCACACCGAAAGACGATGTAAAAAATTATAACATTTACGGTGTGACAATTCTGGAAGTCGAAGTCGACATTCTGACTGGAAACCATCAGGTTCGCCGTGTTGATCTTCTGGAAGACACCGGTCAGAGTTTGAGTCCCCAAGTGGACATTGGCCAGGTTAGCTGCGTTTATTTGTAATTTTTTTAACAGGAACCTATTTTGTAATAGGAAATCAACAATAGTCCGTCATTCCTGAAGCACTTATCAGGATTCTTTATCCAATTTATGAATACAGGGTGCTAATTGAACAGCAGTCTTATGTATATTCTTCTTTATTTATTGTAATTTATGAAAATATTCTCCTATCAGATCGAAGGGGCGTTTATCATGGGTCTCGGATATTGGACTTCGGAACATCTGATTTACGACGGCAACACAGGACAGCTCCTCACTGACAGGACATGGACTTACAAGCCTCCAGGCATCAAGGACATACCGCTGGACTTACGGACTTACTTCCGACGTCGCTCTGTCAATCCGTCTGGTGTTCTGCGGTCTAAAGGTCAGTAATTTTGGTACAGATCACCTCGCTTCATCTTTGTGCACATACATTCATAATAACTTCGCTTGCTCGACCAAAGATAGAGGAGGGCCTATTGAATTCTTTGATCAAGTAAGCACCTACTTACATAAACGGAAACAATGTCAGTTACAAATATTTTACTTAGTTCATTTTACATATATTTGCAGCGACAGGCGAGCCATCGTTTTGCATGGCTGTGACAGTGGTGCACGCCCTGAGAGAAGCTGTCAAAGCAGCGAGAATGGAAGCCGGCGAGTCACCAGACAAATGGGTGGAGATACGTGCGTATTGATTACCTACCTAATACTTATGATAGCAAATTCCTCAAATAAACCTCAAATAGCAGACTGTAAAACTTCATGAATAGGAATATTCCATCCACCTCATCCCCGTTAACGTCCGAAATGTCAAATCTAAAACATGATATGAATATTTGAATAGTGAAATTATGCAGTCTATGGCTGTGGTAAATATTTTATAATATTTATTTTGAATTTTCAGCGAATCCTTGCACAGCGGAGAATATCTTCATGACCGTCAACCACAAAATAGAAGATTTCAAGCTAATATAGTAGGTATAGTTGAATGTCATAGAAGTTTACGTGTTTTTTTATGGGAAGCACGACCACGAGCACGAGCGCGCGCCAGACTAACGCAGAGGTGGATGGCGGCATTGGCGGCGGCCACGGGCGTAATTAAAAATTTGGTCTTATTATTAGACACTATAAGTTGTTCAATGGTGTATGTTCAATACAATTAAATTATTTATAAAATATGGAAATGCATTGTTACAGTGCCTATTAAATTGCATGTTGTTTTATTTTCCAAGCACCCTCATTGTTACTTTGAATCAAAATGTTTTTTTATCCAGCGCCCTTTTTTGGGGTTCCGTATCCGGTACGGGACCCTATTACTGCTATTACTAAGCCTACGCCGTCTGTCTGTCTGTTTGTCTATCCGTCCGTCCGTCTGTCCGAGGGCTGTACGTATCTCTTGAATCGTAATAGGTAGCCCGTTGATATTTTCACATAACAACAAATAAGAAAAATAAGAAAATGTTAAAAATTAAGGGGGGCTCCCATACAACAAACGTTCGAAAAATCGATTAGTCACACTATTGAATAATAGATGGCGCCACAGGCTTTTATACATTGCATTGTTGAAAGACAAAAGATAGGCGGATAAATAGGGGATAGATACGGAAACCTCCATGCGCGAGTAAAACCACAGAATACTTAATTGGTAAAACTCGCACATAACAGATTTTTTTATCATTGGCACCAACAATTTCCCGGCACTGGTTGGGAAATGTCACACTAAAAGGTCAGATAATTCAACATCTTGTTTGTTTGCTCCCTTTATCCTTGGTAGGTTCCTTTGTTATGGAAATGTGCGATTTTTTATTGATTTTTCCTTTCAAATTACTACTATGGTGCCTGAAAACGATTGTATATCTTTGCGTTATACACGGTGTTGCAACCCCAACCGTAAAATCCGAAAGGGGGTGATTCTGTACGTGAAATAAACAACTTTTGTTCTAGGACTTTTTTATTTGAAGAAAAAACAATTTTTTTCCTCCATACATTTTGAGAAAAGGCAATTAAAATTTATATGGAAAAAAAATTTTTTTTTTGGTTCAAAAAATTTTTTTTCTTCACAGAAGTTGTTTAGTTTCACTTAAAGAATAACCCCCTTATGTCAGTTAAAAATATTACGGGGGCAACTGCAACACCGTGTATATCAGAATAGTGTAACATTGGCAATGAAGTAAAAACTAAAAAAAGTGGTGCAATGAAATGAGTGATATTTGGTAGTGTACTGTAGAAAAATTATAATTTAGGGCCGAAGCCGAACTTCCAGGTGAGAATCGGTAAGTACTAAGTACCTACCTACACCTATAGTGCCACCAAGAAGTTATTATGATGCGTGGGAAATATTCGCAACTGTCTGCATTCCTAAGAAGGGACATGAACTTTCGATCGAAAGTTTGTCGATAATTAGGTTATTAGTTCATACAATTTATCGGCCATCGACAAAGTTTCGACCGAAAGTTCACGTCCCTCTTAGGAATGCAGACAGTTGCGCATATTTCCCACGCATCATAACTTCCTGGTGGCACTATACCTAACATTATTTGGAGTATTGCCAAAAATAAGCCGAAGTAAAAACGGCTAATTGCCAGTATTAAAATAAAGAAGAATTGTAACCGTGTCTTCGTCCATGCCGTGTCCTACAAAGACTTTATCTCGATGGTCCTGAACTGGCTGGCGGCCGTGGACGGAAAACGAAATGTGGGAAGATTACCCGCCAGGTAGGACGACGACATCAAGTACCGTCGACACAAAACAGTGGTTCTGCAGCTGGACATAGCCTTTCCAATTTGCCTTCGGTCTTCCCTGCCTTCAGCGGTACGGAACCTTAAATGGATGCACGGTGACTGAGCTACACGACGCGACGCATCTTATAATTTAACCCTAACCTAATGTTGAGGCGGCGCGCAGGTATATGTATAATGCGCGGGGCGGATCTCGGCGTGTCGCCGCCGCAGCGGTTCGTCAGTGTTCTCCCTCGCACGTGTATTCGCGTGGCGGGTCGCCCGCTGCGGAGACGACACGCCGAGATCCGTCCCGCGCATTATACCTACGAATAGACCGGTACGGCACCTTTTTTAGAGCCTGCGGTGCCTCGAACCTGCGAACCTACTCTTTTCGGAAAAAACTCGGGTTGACTCGGTTCGAAAGCGAACCAATTGAAGCCGATATTCGATTGGTCGTTTATGTGATTTCTTGGCTCAGTGGTAAGAGTGTAGGGTTGGTTTATTTTGACCATTGGTTCGTGTCCCTCAATTTTTTTTTTATTTTTTTTTATGCAGTGTTATGTATAATATGTTATTATAACTGATGCTTTTCGGAAATACAAACGTAACAAAAATGCGCCGCCTCAACATTACGTTAGGGTTAATATACCCTAACCTAACCTAACCTAACCCAACCCAACCCAACCCAGCCCAACCCAGCCCAGCCCAGCCCAGCCCAGCCCAGCCCAGCCCAGCCCAGCCCAGCCCAGCCCAGCGCAGCGCAGCGCAGCGCAGCGCAGCTTACAAGAGAGCTTACAAGAGAGCAGCGCATTTTACAAGAGAGCTGTTTAAAAGTTTATAGTTTGGTTTTCACTGTGTGATTGTGTTACTCTCAAGCATATGTTTGGAAACTGACTAACTGTATTAGAATCGCTATAAAAACAATAAATTCCTTAACATTAATGAAACAAATAACACAAAAACACTATTTTTGTTTGGAGATAGACAAAACTGACTAAACGGACGTTGCGAATGGCGGACATAGCACAACACACTGGATATAGAGGTCACTTAGCTGATATCACCTTTAATTCGTATTTTTGCTATGTCCCATTGCTCGTCCGTGATTGGCTGTTTGGTCGTAAGACAAAATACGAACTCAGCGCAAACTGTGGTATCTTAGAAATAGGACGAAAATGTATTGTGAAACTGTATGGAGCCATAGAATAATAATGGCTTTAATTTTGCACTGTCAGTATGGAGATAGCAATAAATTTCCCTAAAATGTGAAAAAACCCGCTTTATTAGATAAAATGTTTTTACTTTTTAAATGCAGAAATATGCAGAAAAATCTGCTGAATCAACCTGCAATCAAAGCTCATTTTCGCTAAAAATGTGACTTAGACAACTCCCGAACTGGAGCGACGATAGAAAAAATAAAAATCCTACACTCTTATACCACCGAGCACTCTTTTCTATTCTGTGACCGAGCCAGCAAATTACATAAGCGACCAAACGAATATCGGCTTCAGTTGGTTCGCTTTCGAGCCGAGTCAACCCGAGCGCATATATCCAAAGTCTACTAGGCGAATTATGCTGATTGGTCGATGCCAGTTTGTCGGAAAATTTTAATTTCGTCTGGCTCCGCCCCCGGCACTCCCAGCGAACCTAGTGAATCCGATATTCGTTAGGTCGTTTATGTGATTTGGTGGCTCAGTGGTATAGTGTAGGGCTTTATTTTTTCGATCTCGACCATGGTTTCGAGTCCCGTTGCCAATTTTTTTTTTTGCTTTTTTTTTTGTGAACCAATCTTAGTGTTTTAAAATTAGGTTAAGGTTATTTTTTTATAACCACCTAAAACAAATTTATTTTCGAAAATATTTTCGAAAATACTTCCCAAATTTATATTTCTTCCTTTTTTTTGTTAAGTTATGTTAGGGTGTTAAAATTATTTTATATAACCACCTAAAAAACTTTATTTTCGAAAATACTTCCGAAATTTAAATTTTCCCGCAAAACTGAGAACGAACAATCAGAGCAACTCGCCTAGTGGACTTTGGAAATATGCAACCCGAGCTGTAGGAGTAGCACGATCGCAGGAGCCGCAGGAGCCGCCAGAGCTGTCAGGTGTCAAACCCCCCTTGTCTTCTTCTTCTTCTTTTTTTAAATAGTGGCAACCAAACGAATAGGAAATTCGTTTATTACTGCCAGTATCCAGTGACGGAGTTGCACGGTATAAATTTGTGATTACTTTTTATAATATATAAAACAAAATAATTTTGAAAGGAACGAAGCATTTGAAGTTACTAGTTTGCATGCACAAATTCTGGAAGACACATACTTAGTTGTAAATAAGAAGATGAAAATAAATAACTAAAACATTATACATATATTTATATACAATTAATTACAGTCTTACGTCATTACATTTTATAAATTTTAATATATATTTTATAACATGGGAATTGTTAGTATACAGTATCGTTTGTATGTTAGTAGGAAGTGGGACTTTAAACAAATGTAAAGTGGCATATAACGGAGGGGAATTAACCGCAAGGGTAATTGGACAACCAAAGAGGATATGGTCCAGGGTTCCTTCGTCCAGTCCGCACTCGCAGATTGATGAGTCAAGTATATGAAGTCGGGCTAGATGCACTGGAGTGCAGCAGTGTCCAATTCTCATTCGGCACAGAACTGAGGTTTCCTTTTTATTAGCCGTAATTTTAAAAAACCAAGGCTTTGCGGGTATGACCCGCTGAATGGTGGCATAGTAAGACCCTCTCGCTCGACTGGACACGGACCATTCATCGGACCAGGAATCATGAAGGTATGTTTTTGGGAGTGCCAACAAATCATGGGGAAAATTAATGAACGGAGCCCTATCTCCACACACCACCGCCTCCTTGGCTAGAGCGTCTACACGCTCATTGCCTCGAATGCCGGTATGTGAAGGTATCCAGGCAAAAACAAGTTGTTTTTGACCTAAGGTGAGTAATGTATCTTTAATACATAGAACTATGGGATTATGAATTTGGCAATTGAATGGGTTCTGTACCAATGCCTGAAGAGAACTGCGGGAATCTGAGAAAATGATGGTCCGTTCCAGTGTATCGGAGAGGGACACAAATCTGACAGCCTCCAGTAGAGCCATACACTCGCCCGTATAGACCGAGGACTCGGGTGGGCACTGAGTGCGCATGTAGTCGTTGCTTCCGGGCTTATATACGGCAACTCCTACGTTACCTTTTGGTGTTAATTTTGAGGCATCCGTAAAAATTACATCCCACCCGTGCCAATCTCTATCAAGAATAATCTTGAACGATTCTTCAGCGCGTGGCATGCCTTTTCAAGGCCAAAATCTAAAATTACATTCGGTTTTAAGATTACGGCCTCATATTTCGATCCGTGCAAAGGCAATGTCGGAGAGCGATAGGTAGGGGCTTCAAGGTTGCTAAACCTAGTGACGCTCTGAATGAGTCTGGGCTTCAGTTTATTAAACCAGTACCTCCCATTCAGAGTGTGTTCTGCGAGTAGGTTTAGCTTCGGAAAGAGGGAGTGATTAGAAAATCTACTAGCTCTGAACAAATACCTGTCTGCCAGAAATTGCCGGCGTAGATGGAGGGGTGGATCTACACATTCCACCTGAAGAGCATTGACTGGGCTAGATTTCATTGCGCCTGTGATTATGCGGAGGGACTTTGACTGTACGAGGTCAAGCATTCTCAATGCAGATTTGTTGCAGGGCTCTAAAAGGAAAATGCCGTAGTCCAAGTGACTACGAATCACGGCGTTGTACACGAGTTTTAAGGAGAAGGGGTGGGCTCCCCACCATACTCCCGCCAGGCAGCGGAGTATATTGATGTTGCGCTCACATTTCTTTACAACATAGTTAATATGAGGGGCTCCAGACATTTTGGAGTCCAGTATGACACCCAGGAATTTAACCTGGTTCTGAACGGGAATGCGGGAAGAGTGGCACACTATATCAATACGGGGTCTGAGCCGCTTTCTTGAAAACACCACTATATTGCTCTTAGCTGCGGATAGGTCCAAGCCATGAGCAGTTAGCCACGAGGTCAAAGATCGAATGGAATAGCCAACGGACCCAGAGGCCCTCACGATTGATTTGTGGGAAGAATAAATAAGAAGATCATCCGCATATTGTAGTATACGGGAGTGAGAGATGATGGACTGTTCCAGGTCGTGGGTATAAATGTTGTACAGGAGGGGACTAAGGACGGAACCTTGGGGAAGGCCTTTCCAGGTGACTCTGGGGTCAGTGGCTTTCCCGTCGGTGCGGAGAAAGATCGTGCGTTGAGTGAGGAGATTGCAGATGAATTGTATCATCTTCTGTGGCAACCTCAGATTTTGCATCTTATGCCTGAGGACGGGAAGAGATACGTTGTCGTAGGCTGCCGACACATCCAAGAAGGCAGCTACAACTGATTCGTCTCGACTGAAGGCCAAACGAATATCCGTAGTAAATATACTGAGGCTGTCCATCGTACTCTTACCCTTCCTAAACCCGAATTGGCTTTCCGCCAACAGGCCTCTACTTTCCACAAGCCATTCCAACCTATTTTTGACCAGTGTTCGGTAATTTTCAAGAGGGTAGGCGAAAGAGCAATAGGGCGGTAGGATGATCCATCATTTGGGTCTTTGTGAGGTTTAAGAATGGGGATAATGAGTTGTGTTTTCCAGGACTCAGGAATAAGCCCAGTATCAATAATCAAGTTTATCATGTCCAGATAATATTTTCGAGTTTCTGTGCTGGACGTTACGAGAAAAGAGTATGGAATTCCATCAATACCAGGGGCTGAATCCTTGACGTATTGAAGAACGATTTGAAGTTCACGAAGAGTATATGGGGAGTCCATAGGGTCGAGAGATTGACAGGAGTATGATGAGGCGAGTTCCTCAATTTGAGGAACGGATGGGGGAGCTAGTTTATCCAGAAATGCGTCTTTCCATGCGGGAGACGATGCTCTAGAGCTACCATCATCCACCCACGAAGCCCTATACCTCCTAATATTGGTCCAGACAACTGATGAGGGAGTGGACGGTGAAATGGAGCTGCAAAACCTTCGCCATCCCAAACGCTTCTTCTCAAGAAGAAGGCGCCTGGTTTTTGCCTCAGTCTTTCGCAGCTCCAGATAATTTGAGGTAGACATGTCGACCTCGTACAGTCTCTCTGCATCAGCCCGTGAGCGAACAGACGCGGTGCAGTCCCGATCCCACCAAGGAGGCGACGATCGTCTGTCCGTAGAAGTTTTTTTGAGTGGGATGGATTCATCAGCTGCAGCAACCAACGCGTCACTAAATTTAGTGTAGCAGGAAGGGAGTCTTGTGTGACATCTGGGAGTTCCGAAACACTCCTATCTACGGCTGCTTCGAAGTCCTCCCAGTTGGCACCATCCAAACGATATTTTAATAAGGGGGTTTTTTGAGTTGAATATGATTGTGATGGGAGGGTTATAATAATAGGGAAATGATCACTGCCGTGGGAACTCCTCAGTCGCACTGTAAATTTCTCGCTGATGCCAATTTCTGTCAAACTAAATGTCAAAGTGTAATCTGTGGCCTGTGGGCCTGTGGTCAATCAAACCAAAGCAAAAATGCGCACCTTCATCGAGTGAATTTAGTGAATTCCTCCCTATGTCAACACTGCAATATAGACGAAGAGCAAACTCTGGACCACATATTTTTGAACTGTCCCGCTTTCACAATCCAAAGATTACTCATTAGACCAACTTATGGAAAACTACAAATATCCCGAAACGATCCCTACATCTTTGGAAAGAATTCTTTCAAATACACACAACTACCCAGCCATTTATACATATATAAGAAAAACCATTGGTAAAATATAATTACGAAAAATACATATAAAAGAAGAAAATTGAGAATTGGCTGTATGGTCGGATGATCTTTGCCTGCCTTTTTATGGCGAAAACAACAACAACAACAACAATCAAACCAAAGAATATAATACTACTAGGTAGGGCGTAATCAAACCGTCATTGACGTTGTCCTTTAGCACGACTTTAGTAAATTTGCAACAATTTGTGACCTTTACTTTCTTACCCTTTTCATGTAGGACAACGTACTAGTAGAGTATAACCGTGCAGTGAAGACCACAGCGGGAATGTCGAATCGCTTCGGGGCAGGCAGTGCCGCCTCAGAAAATCAGGTCACAATCTCACAAACCCATTGTTTATTTTCTCCTCCAAGTTCTTACTCGTTTATCATCGAGAAAGGGCTTCTGTTGACTTAATTTTCTAAACACATTTCGTATTTCAGCTAGTATTATGGCTGAATGAAGCAGGAACTGCGGATGGCGCAAAGCGCGCCGAACTGCTCACCAAGGTGACAGAACTGTTGCTATATCAACTGCCGCATCGCCTGTCCGCGCACGTAGACAACGTCCTCAGTTACGTGGTAGATCGCAACACAGAAGTCAAGAAACAAGTTGTCACCTTTATAGAGGAACTATGGTTTGTTTTGAATGAATCTCTTGATTTAACCGATGACCGAGGTGGAAATTCCATTTTGTTAATTTATATAAATTTTAGATTTAAGTTTTTTTATGTAAAATTAATATAAAAAAAAGAAATGTGTCAATAAACAAATAAATATTTCAGCAAGAAGTACCCCGAGTACGTGCCGCGCTGTGTGTCCCAGCTACGCCTGCTGCTCTCGGACGAGGTGGTAGCGGTTCAAAAGCGGGTGGTGCAGGCCGCGGGTATAGTGTACAAGAAGGCTCTCGTCTGGATCTGCAAGGGTGGAGGCGAGCTGAGCGAAATGCGACACGTTTGGGAACAACTCACACAGCTCAAGGTTCGCTTCTTGACATTTACAAAAGAAAGATTGAAGGAACGAAGTATATTCGGTTGAAGAATTAAGCCATGTTCCACTCTTATAATATTTTTTTGCATTTACTATGTATTGTATTTCTTTGTATTATATTTATCTTGAAACATCTAAATTGTGTAGATTTGACATGTAAGGCATTATGTAGCACCAAATATTTTTATGAAAAAACTATTTTAGTTCGCTCCACAACAAATTTAGTAGTCAAAAAAATTCAGTTAGCATATGCATATGGTGTAATTATGCACGTATGTAACCTTTCGCTCCACCAGCTGCAGATCCTCAACATGATAGACAGCGAGAACGAAGGCATCCGCACCAACTCCATCAAGTTCCTGGAGCGAGTGGTCATCCTACAGACCGACGATGGGGGGACAGCAGTCGATGCAGAGTTCTCCCTCGATGACATTCCTGTCACGCTTACTTTCATTAAGCGTGGAGCGTTGGAGGAGGAATCTGAGTGAGTGCAGTTATTTTTTTTTAATTTATTGTCATACTAATGATGACTACAGGAAGATGAAATGCTTTTATGACTCTAAGTATATTACAAAGAGTCATATCGACACCATACAACCAAAACCCAATAACTTAGGAAAACCTAGTTTCGAGATATTTCAATTTGAAAGTTTAGACATCCAGAAGACCATGAATAAAACAATATAATGTGTTTAAACTATTTTATTATGTTTAACCCATTCATATTCTACATGCCCACTGGAAAAATTCAAGAAAATTGTGAAACAGAAGCAAGTAAAAAAATAAAAATGGTACCGGGGTAGGCGAAAAATCACACTTATTGGCTTTTCGCTGAAGTACTTTTAGTTTCAAATACATTAAGTTGTATGGTAACTTTAAAGAAAAATTAAGATTACTCTTATTTTGCCATAATTTGAATGCAATGAAACAGTTACTTTACAGATATTTATACTACGGTCGAAACTCGACAACTATAATTTATAACGAAATGCTGAACGAAAGAAATAAGAGGTCCAGATTTATTGGTATTCATACATTTTATCCAAATTTATTTATTAGTCAGAGTCATCATCACTCGATTCGCCTAACGCTGGTTCAGGTGCACCATCAATAGCATCTTTAGATTTTGGCAGGTTCTCGTACCATCCATGAAATTCACAAGGTGTGATACCGCTTTTGCAAAGTTTTATCAGATCCTTTTTTTTTCATTATACCCCCGACGAAAAAGAGGGTTGTTATAAGTTTAACGTGTGCGTGTGTGAGGGTGTCAATCATCAATTAATCAAGTAATTAAGTAAACAAAAAATGTATTATCTTAAAAAGTGGACCGAGTTGGATACGGTTTTTTTAAAAGCTTGAAATAAACGTTAAATTACAAAGATAAAAGCCCCCGACCCTTAAAAAATCAGAAATAATTTTCGTTTACTTACTGCCCGGTCCCCCGACTCCTTTAAGTAAGTAAACAGAAATTATTTTTGACTATTTAAGGGTCAGGGTTTAAAAAAAAAATTAATTCTGGAAGTACTAATGGATTACTGGAGCTCTGACATTATGTGCTGGGGCTTCCCGTTGGAACTTTCCTTGTTGTTCTGATTGCCTTTGACGTTTTTGGCTTATTTTGAAAGTTATGCTCTTATATTCATCGTTATGGTTGTATTTGATCTATTGCACCTTTTACGAATTAGATATTTTTTATTTTCATCCACATGACACGTTCACCTTCAATATCAATATTTTTGTTGTTTATAATATTGCTTGCCATATTTTTCAGATCATAACAGTACCAATACTTGAACTCTTTGACGTTGTATGCATCTTTCTTTATTTTCTAATTTTTTTCTTCCATAGATGCATTTGTTCCGGGCTAATCGGAAAATAGCCAGCCAGTATCGGAAAACTGTATTTTTTCCTATGCAGTTTTATAAGTAAAACAGGATACAACTGCCGATTTCCGAGCTTCCTTTCTTCCCATTTATCTCTCCTAGAGAATCAAAATGCATTGTTTGGGAGGTATGCTTCATACACTGTAAGATTATAAGCATTTAATTTCCGACTGTAATACAGTGGACTAGCTTCGCTGCATGGAATCAGCAGGACAGATTGCAAATCAAATGTGACGGATAGAAAGGATTGTTCTCTGTTGTTTTTTTCTTTATCCGTGTTCTTTGCTGCAAGGAATTCTTTGACCCGTTTTAAGTGTTCTGAATGACTCGATTCTAACAACAGCTTTTGGTCTCCTTGGTCATTTAGATAGAATGTACACTTTGAACATTGATATTTCTTTGGAACAAAAAAAGAGCTCCTGCATCCATTTCCAAAATACGCCTATAATTTGTCCTGATGCTGGATTGAGAATATTTCATTTTCGTGATAGATAAATTAATTAAGTGGGTTTCTAAGACTACAGCAAAAATTCTATGATAGTATTTATTTCGTTTTATTGTTAGAAAAATTCAACGAACAACCGTCATAAGTACAGCGAAAATCGTATGACTCTATTTATTTGATTTTTGCTTTACTTAGATAAATTAAAAACAAGAGCCTAAAAATATTGCAAAAATCGCATTATCAATTTTATTTGGTTTTAGCAGAATAACATTTTGATGTACAGACGGCTGATATTAACAACCACAATGCAATCTTTGTATATATTCCAGACCATTTTATTTGCAAAAATATGCTAAAAATTTGAAATAAATATGGAATACGATTACGAATAATTAAATTGAAAAAAGGCCGTTTCAATTTAGTTTTTTTTTTTAAATTTGATTTTCGTGTTATCTAATTGAATTAAGTGGGTTTCCAAGACTACAGCAAAAAATCTATAATAGTATTTATTTGATTTTATTGGTAGAAAAAATTCAACTAACAGCCGTCATAAGTATAGCGAAAATCCTATGACTGTACTTATTTGATTTTTGTTGTAGATAAATAAAAAAGAAAACAGCCTAAAAATATAACCAAAATCGCATTATCAATCTTATTTGGTTTTAGCAGAATAACATTTTGATTTACAGACAACTGATATTAACAACAAAAATCCAACATTTCTTATTTATTGGGTTTTCGCTGTACAGCCGGTGTAAATCATACATTAAGTTAAGGTTATTGGTTTTTGATTGAATAATACGTGTCATTTTGTGGGTTTATTGGATTATGGTAACCCATATCTCTGTAATTACGCGTGATAGAAGAAATTGGGTTTTATCTGTCGAAAGAACGTTTCAAAATAATCATTTCTGTATATTTAACTCAGTTTCGCTAAAAAGCCAAGTTATTGGGTTTTGGTTGTATGGTGTCGATATATGCTATGTATATTCTTAATAAAGCCATTTGAAGCCATAATTAATGTCGGGCATATTTTATTAAGGTGAACAAGATATAGATACTGTGTTTGCTTTAAGGTGTTTCTTTATTTTGAAATTATTTCAGGCACATATTCACGCTACTATTGAAGTTTCACAACTCTCAGCATATCTCAAATGTCAACCTAATGGCTTGCATGACTGCACTGTGTTCCCTGGCAAAATTCAGACCGAAATACATACCGAGAGTCATTCAAGCCCTCGCTGACCTCCACACCACCCTGCCGCCCACGCTCTCGCAATCACAAGTCAACTCCGTGCGGAAACATCTTAAAATGTCGCTCATCAACATAATTAAACATCCATCGTCAAATGAAATGTTGCCACATCTGACGCAGTTGCTCTCGGACATAGGGATGACTCCGCAAGAGATCGCCAAAGTCGTACCCAGGGAGAGGAGAAACAAAAGAGTAAACGAGCTGAGAAATGGCGAGGGCATTGCCAAGAGACAGAGAGTGGACTCCCCTCAGAGCAACAGCCAGGGTAGCGACAAGAGCGACTTTATGTCTGCCGACGATTCCAATGAACCTAAACCGATTGTGACGGAAGATTCTCTCTTCGAAGGTCTACAGAATGTAGACAGCGTCATCAATCTAGTAATCTCGACTCTCAGTAACTGCCTGCCTGAGGAAAGTCCCATTGATTTCCTCACACTGTACAAACCGATACCAAACTCTGGGAGCAATTCGCAGAAGCGAAATCTCGCCAAAATGCTGAGATCGCTAATACGAGGGGAGCCAGTCGTGCCGCCTCCCACTCTGTCTGAACTCACTTCAAAGATACCCCTCTTGAGAGGAGACGAAGAGGAGAAGGCAACACTGAAGAATGCAGTAGCGAAGTTAAACGAGACTGAGAAGTTAAACGATAATGAAAAGTTAGAGAGGCAGATTGAGGGAGCAGTCTCCAGGCTCATGGAGGAGAACCGACAAGATCAGTTGAAGGAGCAAGCGGCAGAGAAGGAGAAGGAAAGGTTGATCGTTCCTCCGACGCCGACCATTCCCAAGCTCAAACAAAAGGTGAAGATGCTCAAGCTGCAGGAGGTGACAAGACCCATCCCGAAGGAGACCAAGGAGAAGATAATGGTGCAAGCCGTCGAGAGAATACTCAGAGTTGAAAAGGAGGCCGCACTAGCTGGCATAGCGCATGTTCGTTCGAAAATAATAACAACTTTTGCTTCTAGCTACACTCCAGAGACGAGAGATCTTATCTTAAGTTACATTCTGGACGATGCGGTCGATCGTATCGACTTGGCGCTCATGTGGCTGTACGAAGAGTACTCCTTCATGCAAGGCTTCAACCGGCATCCTGTCACGTTACCTCCGAAAATGAACGAGAAGCACGATCAAAACTACAATAGTTTGCTCTGCGCTCTCATCATACAGATATGCGAGCGCGGAGACCCTGCCCTAGAAACTTCTAGAGACGTGCTGCTTAGAAGGATCTACCTGGAAGTACCGGTAGTTACGGACGACGCAGTAGACTACCTGAGGCACTTGGTAACTGAGGAGAACACCTCACGAGTGGCACTCGAGCTATTGGAGGAGATCATTGTGAAGCGACCTCCTAAAGCACAAATATATGTGACAGCGTTGTTAGCGCACACTGGTGAGTTGATAATAAATGGTTTTTTAAATTTGAATAATTTTTAGGGCTTTGAATAATTTTGTATAATTTATTGCTTACTAATAAGTACCTACTTATCTTCCGTCTCTCTTAGAGGCACAGAGTTCCTGAGGCAAGATAATGTGGTATTTTGTACGCTTTCACCATCACTGACGAATAATTGATTGTGTTTGTATAAACAAAAATGAATTAAAACCAAATGTGCTTTGTGAATAGCGATTTTCTGTTGACTGGTTTGTCCACAGTGGCGTTAAATGAAATGTAAATAATTAATTAATGTGACAAGAATTGTCTCGAGAATTGTTCAAATGTTCCTTTTTCTTTTAGTCAGTGAAAATGAAGAAATTCGTGAAACAGCAACAAAATCTGTCATCAAAATTTACAATAAATGCTCCGAGTCAGTGAAGAAAGTAATAGAAAAGTATGCCAACCTTTACCTCGGATTCATAGCTCTGAACTCTCCGCCGATGGATCTGTTTACTGCGGACTCGGGCCGCATCGGAAACAGACAGGTGTGGTCGGACAACTTGTACAAGATCTGTCTCAACTTGGTTATGGAGCTGTTTTCTGTCAATGAAGGTATGTATAGCAATAAAGCAGTTTATTTTTTGTACCCTCTAATTCTAATAAAGAACTAAGGTAGTCGACATTGCTAAGAAAATTAACAAGCTGAAGTGGCAGTTGGCTGGGTACATCTATCGCAGACCCGACAACCGCTGGGGTAGACAGGTGCTTGAACATAGCAAGCAAACATAGCGTGGGATGCTTCCACCATATGTGGTGTCGTGCCTAGGTATAGGTCAAGTAGCAGTAGACTGATACAGGCTGACAATGATCCTGTAATTAAATGTCACTAACAAAAAAATCGGGCCTTCAGCTACAGTTCCATTCAATTGTCTAAGAGAACGTACCCATATCATATGACGGGTTGCCAAAATATCACACTGGGTAACAGCAGTTGGCGTAGGCAGTCTAATACGGGGCGATCCGCCCCGTATTAGATTATTATCACGTATGGGTCCAAAAGTGGCATAGAGTAGATATTTATTTCAAGAAATAATAGATAATTAACACTATCAACACGGTCCGCTTTAGAAAATTTTGACCAAAAAGCGAGAAAACGACCCCAAAACTCATAAGCTTAACCCACAGAGCATGAAATGCGCGCGCCCGCCCCTACTAGAGGCGCCGTGAGCGCGATTTCTCTACAACGCCGTTGAAGCCTATGGGCGTGGCCTATGACTTACATATGAGGAGCAACAGATCAAACAGTCTTTTGTGCATTTATTAAAAAAAAATCGGCAAAACTTTATTTTGGTAGAGCTCAATAGCTCCTTTATGTGTGTTTTTACAGAACTCACGTCAAAAAATATTTAGTATTATTAAAAAAATATTGAATGTTGGCGACCGCGTCAAATCGTATTTTGTTCCTAAGTTTTGAGGTTAAGATGGCGGCATGAGCACCTACGTTTGGGTATCCTGCTCTTATGGAATGCATCAAAGATCGCATCAAAGCGTATTATGTTTGAAATTATAATTAAAAAAACACTGATTTATGAAATGAAAGGGTATATTGTGTTATTTTATCATCATAATCTACTCGCTAAAACAAATATATTAGCAAAAGAAATCATCTTTCTATGATTTTTAGTTCTCAAGACACATGTTTTTTGCTAATTTCTCGAAACTAGGATCACGACACAAAATACTGTTTGATCAGTTGCTCCTCATATGTGTGTTGTGCGTGTGCATTTGTTTTGTGCGTGTGCCTAACTTGCTCCTCTTTGTGTGTAGTGTCGATACTAGCACACACACACACACATACGAAGCGCTAGCAGCTCAGCGTACGGTTATTGGGTTTCAAATATCATCGCTTAGGGCGCCTCTAGTAGGGGGCGCGGGCGGTAGGTATTTGATGCTCTGTGGCTTAACCCATCCAGATTGAGTGAAGATGTGTCGAAAAACGGATATGAAAATTATTCATGTTTTCTATCCAGTTCAGTGTAGCCGGCATGACAAAAGGTAAGCACTGACATGGCACCTAGTTCACGAAGTTGTGATGAGCTGACGTCACGGGCATAGTAAGGAGGGGTAGCCAATCGTCAGGTTCCATAAAAAATCTAGAGGGATATTGTTAATTTTATTGTTCATTCTTATGGCGGTTGGGCTGCACTCGAACTTGTCACAATTTAGATTTTCGGATCGATTACACCCACGAAGGAGAATCGGCAAGAAATTTCGCAGTGTCTTTTTTTTGTTGCCACATACCTCATAATTTGGTGAAGTTTTATTTAAGACATGTTGTTGTGTACAGATATGCTGCTAGAGATTGCGCGCGTGTACGGGGGCTGCAGTGCGGACGCCAAGCGTTGGGTGCTGCGCTGCGCGGAGGGCGGCGTGCGGCAGCTGAAGGAGTGGAGCCCAGTGGCGCTGCGTCTGCTGGCGGAGTGTCCCCGCGGAGCTGAGACTCTGCTGACACGCATTCTGCACATACTCACGGAGAGATGTGAGTACCTTTGCACATGCACATACAATACTGCGCCTGCCTAAAAAATACTCCTATAAATCGCCTTGTGTGCTATCGCATCTATAGCACATGCAGGACTATCTGTAAAGTGGTTTTTCCTACGTTCTTTCCATCTCCAATCAGCATATGGGCGGAGTGGTCAGATTCTTCAGTATTCATGTTTATGCTGTTAATAATAATGCTCTTGTGAGTGGTAGAATGCGTAAATTATTTGTAAGTTACTATAATATAATACTTATAAGGTACTAACAAAATATTTTGACTTGCGAAGTTTGTTTGTCAGTTCTTCTTCACATTGAATTTAGAACTGGTGGAATTTTCGACATGTCCAAGCGTAGGTTACCTACCTATGGATGAAATTATACAATAAACAACAATATGCTATATATGCAATAAGCAAATGTCATTATCATATGTGCGGGGTTCGTGTCTATAGATGTATCCTCCTCTATGTTGGATGATGCTATGATATTGTGCTCAGGTATGGTCCCACATGGTATGGTTCAGGTGGCCCATGCGGTATAACAGGCTTTCTCAGCCTGTTCTTGTCGTGGGTTGTGTCCGAGAGCTTCAGAGACTGTCCACGTATACTGCCATCCTGCTAGCGTATAGAAATTATGAAAGTAAATATACTGTTACGGGCACTGGGGCCGGATAGAAAATTAAACTTAAAATTCTTTACAATACATTTAAAGTTAAAGGAACATATTTAGATTATTTTATGAAATATAGGTAGAAAATTGCAGTTTTTTTTATTTGTATTTTGAAGTCATTGGTCATGGTGACAGCAAATGTTATTTCTTTTTTTTCTTTATACTGTCACCCAACTCTTTCACATGCCTTGTAATTTGACCCTGTTGTTGTTGTTGTTTGCTGCCCAGCCTCTTGGGAAGACGGGTGGGCCATTCTCCGCACTGAGACCTCAAGACGGTCCGTTGTACGTTGGCGCTCGGGTGGTGTTACTCCAGCCACCCGAGCTCTTTCATGAAGTGGAGCACTCTTCTTGGACGCTTCCACACTCCATGGGCAGTTCCCACGTTCCCAAGAAACTGCAGTCGTACTTCTGCCACCACCGGGCACTCCAGGAGCACGTGGGTGGCTGATTCGTCCTCCGCCATGCAGCCTCTGCACAGGGGACTGTCGGTGACACCTATTGTAAACAAGTGTCTGTTGAGTGGGCAATGACCCGTAAGAAGTCCTACCGCCACACGCAGTTGACCTCTGTGGAACTTTAGCAGGCACTTCCTGAGTCTCAGGTCTGGTTTGGGAATGGCTTCCCGGGATTGCCTGCAGTCCCTGGTGTTGGCCCAAAGATTTTCATGTTTAGATTTTGTAAGTTGATGTAGCCAGTATTTGAACTGGCTGATTGGTAAGGGTACATACGGTTCTGGGCCTTCTGCACTCCAGCTGGAGCCCCGTTTAGCCAGCTCGTCCGCCGCATCGTTCCCGTAGGAGCCGCTGTGCCCCCTAATTTGACCCTGATGGTTTTCTGTATGCAGCCCCACCGACTCCAGAGCTGGTGTCGCGAGTGCGGGATCTCTATGCGACGAGGGTCTCCGACGTCCGCTTCCTCATACCGGTGCTGAACGGACTCACCAAGAAAGAGGTATCGCTGCTGATAACTTTGTTCTCCCGCCCATATTGCTGGTAGGGTTTAACCACTGAGTGAAGATCGGTTCAAGCGGCTATTATTTATTTATTTTGGACAGGCGGCCTTAGCTGATACGTCTAAACCCAGTTAAAAATTCTTGGTTTTGTCATTATCATGATTTTTTATTTTGTTTTTTTTTTTATTAATTCCGTTCAGTTTAGTGTAGCCGGTGCAGCCAAAAGGAAAGCACTGGCATAGCACCTAGGTCAGCAAGGTGTGATGGGCTGACATCGCCAGTGTAGTAGGGTGATGTGGCCGATCATGTGTGCACATACCTAAAGGTAATTGCTGGTAGCTGATACTCCCAAGTCCACGACAACGGAACTGATAACATCTATGACACACAACAAATATTATTTTTTTGTGTGTTATCCGGTATGGGTGGCTGAGTCGGAGGGGCCAAAGCGCATGCTCCGACTAGCCAATATCACCTCCGAGAAGGTAGGTGCCATACCGGAGACTTCCCTGGATTGCTGGCTATACTGGAATAGAGGAGAACACAACCGAGGCTGCTATGCGGCCATCTTCCATCCAGTACGGTGGTACCAACCCAGTCGGCTACAATTTGAGCCTACCACCTAGTAAGGGGCAAGGGAAGGGACCTACAGTTTTACACCGGTTCCGAACGGTGAAGCAGCAGGTGTAGGTATGCACGTAAATTTTTTCGTCAGAAAAAACTCATTGGTACACGCCGACTGGATTCGAACCGAGGACCTCTCGCATGAGAAGCCTATGCCCAAACCACTCGGCCACCCGCCGCTTGATATACATACATTTTATACAGGTTATAGCATACATTTAGTCCCTGTTCAAACGGGGACTAAATGTATGCTATAACCCAATTTTTTTAACTGTGCACCTCGAGCTGTCAAAGTCGTTAAGTTGTCAGCACTGAATGCACTCTTCCCGCTTAATTTTTTTTTTTTTTATGTAATCTGGTATGGGTGGCTGTGTCAGAGGGACCAAAGCACATGCTCTGACTAGCCAATATCACCTCCGAGAAGGTAGGTGCCATACCAGAGACTTCCCTGGATTGCAGGCTATACTGGACTAGAGGAGAACACAACCGAGGCTGCTTGCGGCCATCTTACATCCAGTACGATGGTACCAACCCAGTCGGCTACAATTTGAGCCTACCACCTAGTAAGGGGCAAGGGACCTACAGTTTTACACCGGTTCCGAACGGTGAAGCAGCAGGTGTAGGTATGCACGCAAAATTTTTTCGTCAGAAAAAACTCATTGGTACACGCCGACCGGATTCGAACCTCGGACCTCCCGCATGAGAAGCCGATGCCCAAACCACTCGGCCACCCGCCGCTTAGTTAGCATACTTCCTCACCTCTCCGCCGACGCCTATCAGTACGGTCTGCACTCCGTACTGATTAGGCGTCGGCGGTGAGGTGAAGAAGTACAAGCGGGGGGTGAATTCAGTGCTGAGAACCTAACGACTTTGACAGCTCGAAGTGCACAGTTAAAAAAATTGGGTTATATCTTATATATATATAAGCGATGTAAAATGTGACCTTTGGTATATAATAATTCCAAATTGTATGTAATGTATTCTAAAATCTATGTAAACATTGATTTCTTTTTACAGATCTTGGCAGCATTGCCAAAGTTAATAAAACTGAATCCAGTTGTGGTGAAAGAAGTGTTCAACAAGTTACTCGGCCTTCAAAATAACAATGAAGAAGAATTACCAGGTGTGTTTACATATTATTCTACAAACAGCCAAATAATTCCTTTACTGTTGTGTTTAGGAAGTTTGAGTACAGCTCTAGAAAAAGCATGCAAATGAACGGAAGTCAGAACATTCAGACAGTTAATTATATGTATGTCTTCCATATCCAAATACTATATCTTTTTGTGGAAATTGACACGGTTGGCTACATCACCTACAACATCTGTGATGTCAGCCCATAACACCGGATGAACTAGGTGCCACGTCAGTGCTTCCCTTCGGTCGTGCCGGCTACACTGAATTGGACGGAAAACACAAACTATTTACATAGCCGTTTCGACCGACCTTTCATTCAGTGCGGTGGTACCAACCCGCGCGGGTTAAACCCTACCACCTAGTAATATAAGGGAGTCATATCTCTTAGTCGCCTTTTACGAGTATTGTGGCTTGCAGGCCCTTGGACATTCATTCATTTGTTCAGTCGTTCATGCTCCTCAATCATTAGTTTTTGTTTAGGAACGTTTTTAGATAGCACACTTGGTTTTCAATACTAAATAATATTGGAGGCTTTGATGCATGCAAAAATTTGGGATTTTTAGAAATGCACGTTAAAATTAATGTTTTCTGATGCCAACCGGGTGGTAACGCTTAGAATCAATCGAAACTTAGAACCTATGGCGAGGAAGAATTAATTAGTGGGATGGGAAGCGCAGGAGCAGTCACTGATGACCGCCGCGGCCTGAATGGAACAACCGCAGTCGCGGTCTCCGGTGACCTCGTTGACGTTCAACATGTTAATTGTGTTGTATTTGCAGTCTCGCCGGCAGAGTTGCTTGTGGCGCTACATCTCATCGATCAGGACAAAGCCGACTTGAAATATGTCATCAAGACGACCGCTCTGTGCTTTGCTGAAAAACAAACCTATACACAAGAAGTAAGGAAACATTTCATAACATTGCTATGCTTTGTTGCATTATTTTACTCAAAAAAAGCTGCGAACCCTAGCTTCCATTGACCTTCTTGCAGTGCAGACAGGTTCAACCCTAGCAGCTAGTAAGGTGAGGGGTAACTGATGGATGTGTTATGGTGGCGTAGGTGGTGGCGGCTGTGCTTTCGCGGCTGATGGAGGAGGAGGAGATCCCGGTGCTGATGATGCGCACGGTGCTGCAGGCGCTCACGCTCTACCCGGCCCTCGTGGGCCTCGTCCTCAACCTGCTGCAGCGGCTCATCGACAAGGAGGCACGTATACCAACTTCACCTACTACCTACCTACACCTTTGATATTATTATTTCTATCAATTAGTTGGCTTGACGAAATATCTTCCAGAGATCATCAGTACCACCTTTACACTAAATTTATTTATTTTTTATTGAAACTGACACGGTTGGCTACATAACCTACAACATCTGTGATTTCAGCTCATAACACCGGGTTAACTTGGTGCCACGTCAGTGCTTCCCTCCGGTCGTGCCGGCTACACTGAACTGGATGGAAAACCCAAACTATTTACATAGCCGTTTCGACCAACCTTTCATTCAGTGCGGTGGTACCAACCCGGGTGGGTTAAACCCTACCACTAGTAATATAAGAAGGGAGTCATATCCCTTAGTCGCCTTTTACGACATACACGGGGAGAGATGCAGTGGCGCTATTATTTTAAAGTACCGGCCCCGCACGGTAAAGCATCGAATTTTCTATCTAACTAATCGTGTCCTCTTATCCATGACTTAACCGTATTATAATATTTAGTTTTTCATTACTTATTTTGTTTTGTGTGTAAACATGCTTTTTGTTTATTCGCCTTGTATCATACTGCTAAATACAATAATTTAGTAACTTATGACTACTGTTGTATCGCGCGCGACAGGTGTGGACGAATAAGGTGGCGTGGGAGGGTTGGATCAAGTGCTGCGAGCGCACGACGCCCGCCTCCTTCACGGCGCTGCTGGCGCTGCCCGCCGCGCCCCTCTCCGCCTGCCTCTCCTCGTCGCCCGCGCTCGCCACCAAGCTGGCGTCCCACGTCGCGCTACTCACCCCCGCGCAGGTACCCCACCTACCTATGTACCCACCTTGATCCTATCCGAACTCAGTGCCATGACGCCCCTTCTTTTTTTTTATGGAATCTACACGGTTGGCTACATCACCTACAACATCTGTGATGTCAGCCCATAACACCGGGCGAACTTGGTGCCATGTCAGTGCTTCCCTTCGGTCGTGCCGGCTACACTGAACTGGACGGAAAACACAAACTATTTACATAGCCGTTTCGACCGACCTTTCATTCAGTGCGGTTGTACCAACCCGGGCGGGTTGAACCTTACCACCTAGTAATATAAGAAGGGAGTCATATCTCTTAGTCGCACGCATCCCTTTACGACATACACGGGGAGAGATGCAGTGGGGCTATCCTTTTAAAGTACCGGCCCCACACATTACAAGTACGTTCTCTTTGGTTGTTCTGGCTACACTGGACGGAAAACACACTATTTTTCATCTGCCACTAATCTGAAAGGAAGGCACCTACAGCTTTAAGGTGCGACCGCACTCGACGGAACTACCTTGCTACCGGAGTGGCGCAACACAAAATTGTTTGTATGAAATAAAGAATATTTTGAAGCACCGCTCTGATGCAGTGCAGTTACGCTGAGTGCGCCGACCAGTACATAGAACCTGAATAATTCAACAATTCATATTCATATTTGGAAAAAGAGTGTAAAAAGTGAACGCCAACGGGCATTGAAGCGAGACTGCCTCTCACAAACTAAGCATGGCCTTTACCGTACGGCACAGTCTGCTTTTCGCAAACCAGTCTCACTGTGAACTCTTAAGCTTCGCAATTACTACCAAAGTTCAGCAAAGACTACCAACATTTGAGAGGGTTGCAATTTTTTCAAAATAAAAAACAAACTTCGTAATCCCCTTACATTTTTGTAAATTCGAAAAATGTATGGGGATCATGCATGACACATGATCCGCACAACAGAAGGCGCACCTGTCGCCGCACGCACGCGCGCTGGCCGCTCCGCCGCAACAGGTGCCGTCGCCGCACGTCCCGGCCGCCCCGCTCGGTGTCCCACCCCCCGACCAGTACCAGGTACAAACACTACTCATAGTGTTATGTTCCCCAGCCAAGTTCACCGGCTTGCAGAAAAAATCAACTTAACATTTGAGGCTAAGGAGTATTGGCTTTCGGCATTCTTGGATTTATCCCAGGCCTTAGGGTGTGACATGAAGGCCTTCTGTATAAAATCAAAGATAACTTACCTGCATAAAGCTACCCAACTCTAAATTCGAACGTCACTTTTGAACAGTAAAATTGTGCACAAGTGACACAGTGGCCGCACCGAACAAGACACTTCAAATAACAGTCACACATACTTCTCAATGTCAAAATCATATTAAGTAACAGATCACAGATAAGTATGACCGATCAAAATAAAGGAGAAGAAATTTTTTTGTGGAGCGCAGCTGAGTCTAGATTATGATCACCAAACTAATCTTGGATATAGCTACCAAGAATAAATATTGAACCAACACCTTTCTAAATACATACTTCTGTAAATATAATTTAACCTACTTCCGGAAGGGTCGCCCGCCCCCCCCTCCCCCCCCCCCCCAAAAACTAAATCGCAAATTACTATGAATTTTTATTACAAAAACAATGAGAAGAACCGGCTGTATGGATAAAAACCTTTGCCTTTCCTAGACACACTTTAAAAAAATATACCCAGGTGTTATGAAAACAATTATTTTTACAGCTTTCAATTATTTTTTTTATACCTACGTAATATCTACTGGCAGGATAATAAACTGGTTTCTAGTTTAACGTTATTTTGAATGTGTTATTTGAATAGTTAAATTCATGATCTACATGTCGATATATAATTCGCAAAGGTTAATTTGGCAATTTTATGTTAGAAAAATTCGAAAAAACATTAAAATACTCTACCCTAATGAACACAGTGGATGGAATGTATGTAGTAAAATGCTGCTTTTATTATTTCAGGAGGTATCATTTGCACCGATAGCATCTAAACCCACCGAGCCCCTACCGCCGGGGATGGACTGACGCAGAGAGACTGAGCTTGTGCGATTCAGCTCCACATTAAATACTCCGAGGGATGAATGAACTTAATAGTTCGGCAAAGCTACATTTTTACCCTTAAAAATAAACTGTTTGATAGTAGCAGCACAGAGTCAAATTTCTATCTACAGACAGACACACTTTACTAGGCATCCAGCACCAGCGGCGGACTCGGGGTTGTCACTCTCTTCTCACTCTCACCTCACTGAAGGCAAACTGAAAGCAGGAATTTATATTTTCAAGATGGCGCGTTTAGTTATGGTTTTTGCCGGGTGCCTAGTAAAGTATGTCGGTTTGTGCTGTGCCCCATTATGCACTTAGGTTTGCCAACTTATAGAAGCGAGTATGGAAAGACATCCACTACCTGTCATGTGGACAGGAATACACAATTTATTAAATAAGTATTAAATAATCTTTTTTTTTTATTTATTTTAATAATATTACTACACTTCCAAAAATTCTACTGGACAAAAATGACCATAAAAATTACTTTGGAATGGAAAGTACTTCAGCCAACAACTTCAAAATGTATGAAAAGAGTTTTGCTTACTGCAGTATGTATGTCAGTATCATATTTTAATAAAATAACAGTAAATGTTGCATATTTTGTTAGTTTATTTATTCCCTGTAATTCACACTGTAAATGTTTCAATAAATATTGTGAAGAACGAATATGAAGAATGTTTTTCTTTTTGTGATAATAAAAATAAAATAAAAATATCACATTTCATTGTTGTGTATGCATTATGCAAATTTTGTACATGTTTGTTTTATATGTGGAGCATTCTACACTTAAAATAAGTATTAATATTTAATAACTATTCTTACAACCCTGGTGAAACTTCGCATCACTCGCTACATTTTAACTTAAAGTTCTCTATTTTAGGAGAGATTGCCTGCATTATGTTCTCCACAGTGTAAGGTGTATCTGAAAAAAAAAAACTGATATAGATAACAACATATATTTTTTTCTTGTTCTAAAAACATAATTTTATAGAACCTCTCAAAAACACTAAATTACAAAGATGGTTCCATTCACAGAACAATAATCGACTGCTCGCTTGCCCCGCCCCGTATAGAAACAAAATCAATAATCATAATTAAAGCTAAAAATAGGAGCAGACACACGTCTAGCTAGTAAGAACCAATGAGTGAAATTTTTTGCGCTGCGTTTTTCATCGTAATCTCTCACAGTATTGCGCATAAGTTCAGCCACTCTACTAAGCAGTTAGTACGTGAATGGGGTAACAAGGCATCTCTAGTAGGGAGGGAGGGGAGGATGGCTAAACTTTATAGCTGTGTGGGTTTCATCTGTACGAGGTCTACTTTTACAGACAGCCGTCATACAGAGCATCTGGCGACGGTAAGAATACAGCACGATACAGTAACAGTTTACCTATATGAAGCCAGTCGGTGTCGTTATAGTGGAACTCTCTGCGAGCCAACAAGGCTGCCTCGTGTATGGCGTGTAGTACTACCACCGCCATCACCAGCGCTGGTTCACCAGTTGCTGGAATTATTATAATTTACGTTTTATTTTATAATGTTACAAGAGAGGCGTGAATGGGCACCTGTCAGGCCGGCGTGGGATTCGCAGCCCCCGCATGCGACCGAATGTCCACGGGCGTCGCTAGACACCTTATGGGTGGCTAGGCGTCACATGTCGCACTTACTATAAAAAAAATGTGTAGCACGAGGTGAGGGTTAAGATTAAGACTGGTCAATGCTGAGCCGTCCCTTGTTGATATCTATTAAGTTTATTATTGTAAGTTGATAACATTAGCCTTTGTGGCAATTGACAAAATGGTACATTTTTATTATTTCAAATATAGGTAGATGATTCATCCCCAACCAGGATTAAATGATCTAAAATAATAAAGAAATTGTAAACAAAGTACTTGCTGAGTAGAAGATATAAAAAAAACCTCAATGCAACAATTTCAACTAAAACAATTTTACATGCATAAAACACCAAGGTTCCAACGAGATTTGCACTCGGATCGCTGGATTCAGAGTCGAGAGTGCAATACGTTACACGTTGGGACCTTCAACTTTTCAGCTGGTCTCAGTAAAATAGTGAATGCTTTCATCAGTCTACTTATTTATTACTTACCTACCTAATCATTTTATTGCATTGATAACGTAGGCTTACAAAGTATTTTATTTTTTTATGAAAACCAGTATCTATGGATGTGCTATATGTATGGGTGCTTTGTTCGCATCAGTCAAACTTTCTCATTATTCCAACTTTTGTAATTGCCCATCTCAGATATAAATCTTTGCATGAGTCCAAATTTTTTTTCTATGTTGTATTCACACTGTTCCAACTGAACGGTACAGTTTCGTACAGTATAATTCCTACTAATAAATATGTATCTCTGTGTCCCGCACCGAAAAGGCTGAACCGATTACGTAGTTTAAAACTTCTTACAAGAGAGACTGTACTAGGGTACCAGGAGAGCAGAATCTTGCAAAAAGTTATATGCGACGTCACAGGACCTTCAGGAAGTGGGCACAGATTCAACTTTCATTCGTCCCCAACAGATTACTCGAAACAGTCAAATTCAACTCACCTCGCGAAACCACACTCAGCGAGACACCGTACCAGCTGATTTGCAGACTATTGATGCGCTAACTGGCTTGTTAATACAATGTTTGGCAACTTCTAAGTGAAAGTATCGGGAAAAAAACTCGCCAGTAGACAATTCCACACCCTAGCGGTGACAGAGGAAAGATTTTGAGGGTTTCTCAAATGCCGAACCATCGCATGATATTTTCTAGGTTGAGCTAATCCACCACTGACATTGGCGTGTCCATTTTTATATATAATTTGACGAAAAAATGTGTTTATAACCTTTAGAACGAAGAACGCCAACAGGGTTAGGTGAGTTATGCCTGAAATGGATCCTCATGTCCAGAGGAATGTCCTTAGCTCCAGGAGGCTTGTACGTCCATGTGCGATCCGTGAGCAGTTTGCCAGTGTTCGCGTCGTAGATCAACTGTTCTGATGTCCAGAGGCCTAGGCCCATTACGAACGCTCCTTCGATCTGAATATAAAAACATTCACTCACTCCATTTTATGAAGCTGTGTGGCTCCATGTATGTTTAGGGCCATACGTCTGCATAAGCTAAGCATAATGCAATTGTTGACAGAAGCCACATAACTCTGTAAACAACCTTGTTTTCGGTTTCGTTAGTTAGTTTTATTTAGCTATTATTTAATAAAAAACAAATATTTGTCACCTGACCCACGTCAATTTCCGGACTGATACTCTGCCCAGTGTCCTCTAGGATATCAACCCGAAGTATCTGGTGAGTTCCCGTCAACACATCCAGCTCCACTTCAGCAACAGTCACTCCATACACGCTGTATCCCTCCAGGTTGTCTAATTCTGACATCATGTAGCTACTCTGCAGGTTATAACCCTTACTGTAAGCCTTGCTGACCAGTTCCTCCCATGTTGGACTGTCTATTTCCTCCTTTAAGGGCTGAAACCTTTCTAAAAGTATTCTGCATGCCTTGATGACAGCAAAACACACACTCTCACTTGTAATGCTCCCATTACTTGCCATTGCATTGGGTGTAACAAAATTGTCACTCGGTTTTATGGAAACTTTCTCGAGGGGAATTCCGAGGATGTGAGCGCAGACTTGTGCTACTTTTGTGTTAATGCCCTGCCCCATTTCAATTCCTGCATGCGAAATTGCAACTGTTGCATCTGCTTGGTACACTGACACCGTCACCCCAAAATTGCCAGAGTAACCGATAGGGTACGACATTGCGACGAGTTTCAATGAACGCTTTCTCCAGCAGTTTTCAGAATTGAATTTGTTTATAGCTTGCTGTCGGCTGTCGAATTCGCATTGCGTTTTGAAAGACAGGATCATTTCTTTCACTGCGCTGTTGTTTGGTGCGATGTTAGCAATTCTGACATCCGCCGAATCTTTTTTAATGGCTTGGGCTATTCTTTCCATAATGTGTTCGGTGAACGCTGTGCCTTCTGTTGTACCTGCATCATACATTTTAGATAAATATCCCTACTATTATAAAATGCAAATGGGTCTTTTGTCTATCTGTTACTCCTAAACGTGTTATCCAGGTCAGGTTAGGACCCAAAATGTCACATTGGGATAGATAGGTAGAATTTTAACTACCCAATAAACCAAATTTTATTAACTGTAAAGCAGAGCTGCAGGAAACTAGTTCCTTAAAAAAACAATGATATCCTAAATGACTAACCTGGAGCACGACACCAAGTGTTGGAAGCTTTGTCAGTCAGAGCGCTGTTGGCTTCGATATGCCAGCGGGAAGTGTCGTACAAGTTGCTCATAGTTTTAGCCGTATCTCCCGAAGAAGAGTCGTTGAAGGACACTCCACAGTCTTCGTAGAATGTGTTCTTAAGGTACTGGATCACGCCTTCGTCGTTTACACCAACCTGCGAGTTAATACATTTTACATCAATGAGTGTTAGAATGTGATGGATAACAAAACTAAACGTTAATATAATTTAATGGTTAAATCGTTACATATATAATATTAATGGTACAAGCATATGCAAGTGAAGTACACTTGTTTTTGGTGTAAAAGGCGAACCTATTGAAGAATACAATTACTTCCAGTCAACATAGAAATTATGACGTACTGTGCACACGGCACAGTACTTCATAATTTGTTCCAGGTTTCATTACTGTGTTTTTTTTTAAACAAAGTAACATACGAAAAACTCACTTCGCTCTTGTTAATATAATATTGGTGGATTAAGTAAACCTGTCAGACCTCATAGTCGCACAGACAGTCCTGGCGCTTGCCGATGGCGGCCATATTGGTCTGCAAGGAGAGCACGAAGCGCGCCGGACGATGGAGTTTGGCAGCGACGAGCGCGCAGGCCGCTGCCGTCTGCGACGCGCGACTCGCTTTGCCGCCGTAAGCACCTCCCACGCGACGCACTACCACGTTGATCCTAGAATTAAATTAATAGCTTATTTTATACCTGCGTAGGAATCAAAACAAGTTGAGAGGAGCATAATGGAAGCAATAACAAGGCACTTCGTTGTGACAGGAAGAAGGTGTGATCGTGTGACATCAGTCATCTCATCACGGATGTAGAAAAAAAAATGGTATACATCAAATTTGCGACAAATTGGGCCCAATTATAGTGCTTTTAACTGTTGAATCGATTTCGAGAACAAATATTGAGTACTTACTAGTATCTACAGACGGTTACAAATAAAAAAATTACAATGGGCATTATCAAACACAAAAACTGCTCAAGACAAATACAAAAACTGAACTGAACATCCTTAGGTTCCAGCAACCCACCCTCCATACCCCTCTCACATCCCTCTGAGTACACTGGTCAAGCCAGTCTCTCGAAAAAGACAAGGATAGGTCTTTGACAGAGTACCTACACTCCACGTAGTACTGTATGTCACTGAAACTACTACCGAATATAGAGCATAGTTGGTCCGAGACCACAACTTGCTTTGGATGTTAGAAAGTTAAGTTTTCACTATTAAAATGTGTGTCAACAATTGAATACTTACAAATTTTCTGGAACGTTCAAACACTGGGCAATAGTAACGTGAACGTGATCCATCCATTGCGTGGACGGGTACACATCCAGACAATCTTCATTCGGCACCACCACGCACGTCTGAGGCTCCATCGTATAATGGTACTGCCCCTTCATTTCGAAAGTACCCTTCAACACCTTCGTCACATCTTCTCCCCTTTCTTTTGGCTCAATCACTTGGTCTCGCCTGATTCTGTTTTCGGATTTGGGAGCGGTAATAGCTTCACGTATGGTCATAACTGGTTTTCTGTTCTTTGTGTTCTTGTAAAGCACTTGAACTAAGTGAGCAGCTCGATTTGCAAGTTTTTCTGTAGCAGCAACGATGATACCGACCGGCTGGCCATAAAACAGAATTTTCCCACTACAGAGAAGCTCCTCTTCGAACTCTTGCCAGACCACTGCTTTCGGTGTGAATGTGTTTTTCCCAGGGATGTCTCTAGCTGTATAAAATGCTATTACTCCTGGAATTTTCTGTAAAAACATTTTAAATAATTTTGAGTGCATTTAAGAGGGAAAAGTGTTTCTTTATTCAATGGGTCATACATAACTCAATTCAATTCATCCTAAATACAATGTTATGTTAATTATAACAGTAAAAATGCACCCATCCAACATCCAAGGCAAACCAGCGTGCTAAATGTTTATGTTTGTTTATTTCGTCATAAAAAACACACTGTTGACAATAATATTTGTTTCACAGGGATTAGTATGCTATGTCAGTAATTTTTCATATTCGTACAAGTACATAATGTAGAATGTTGTCAAATGCTACATTACTGTTTAGCCACCTGCGATCAAGTGAGACAGCGTCACATGAATCTATAAAAAAAATCTGTCAAGTGCGAGTTTTACTCGCGCACGGAGGTTTCCGTATTGTGGTGATAGCGACGACACCTATCCCGCAACTGATAATAAAGATCGATAACAACCTACATAGCTTCGCGGCAAAGAAACAGAAAGATAGCACACCAAAACGAAAAACGGGTAATTGAGAATTCCATACGCCACTTAACACATTGTCGAAATATCAAATACGCCTCGCATAAATACAGATCGCTTGGCTAGAACAACCGGGCACTAGCCCATACAACATCAGCTGCAGGTACACGTTGAGCCAGAGGACACGACACCGCTTCACCTTTTACCTCACAGCTCTACAGTATCTATCCGCTAATAATATCCGCCTATCCGCTCATGTGGCATGGTCTTCGAAGATATGTAGGACGATTGGAGAGAAGCCTCAATGAGGTCGATGGCAATTGACGGTGGGAAAATGACAGCACCTCAATGAGGTCGTTGGCAATTGAGCGGCTATCTTTTGTCTTTCAACAATTCAATGTATAAAAGCCTGTGGCGCCATCTATTATTCAGTAGTGTGACTAATTGATTTTTCGTACGTTTGTTGTATGGGAGTCCCCCGTAATTTTTGACATTTTCTTTTTTTTATTATTTGTTGTTATATCCGCCATAATAACACATATTCTGTGAAAATTTCAACGGGCTACCTATTCCGGTTCAAGAGATACAGCCCTCGGACAGACGGACAGACGGACAGACAGACGGCGGAGGCTTAGTAATAGGCTTCCGTATGGGACACGGAAGCTTAAAAATTTATACCAACCAATGCCGGTGCCGGGTCAAAATAATCAATATCGCCCGACGCCACCGTCGACATCACGAAGGTAGCGTACACCTCTCGGGGTTGAGTCGGCAAGTCGTTAGCGTACCGAGCCTCCCCCGCGCACTGCAGCGCCGCCTCCAACTTAGGTATCGGCTTGTTCAACGGCCAAAGACGCTTGTCAGTGTCGAACGTCTGGGTCCCCTTCGAAACGGGCCGGTCGAATATCTCTCCACCAGACTTGGTCTTTGGACCGACCTTGTCGAATGGACATAAGCTGAGAATGCACTGAAAGTAACGGAATTTTGTTGTTGAAATAAAAAAATATAAATCATATAATTTCGATTGTTGTCATTAAGTAAAGGGTGTCTCATCCACTCATCACTCTCACTCTCACATACTGAGCACGAATATTCCACACATTTGCCTAACATAATAAAATTATTTTCTTTGACAACAAGACTCCAAATTAAAAACACATTTTTAAGTTTCAGTTAGAGAAAGTTTCAAGTGTCTATGCCTGCATAGATTACTACTAACTAATGCGCTATAGGTCCTTCGTTCTAATCTGAGGTGTATGATATATATCTAACATTCACGCATGACGGCGAGCATAAATTCTGCGAGTGTAGTAGTGCTCAGGCCCTGTATAGGTGCATGTCAAGCATTTGTATTAGAGAAATGCATTTGTATGCGTACGTGTGTTCGCCTCAGGTTAGGCCGTCCATGCTATAGGAAGAGATTTCTAAACCATCTGAACCACATGACATGGGCAGCGGTTTGATGGTTGAAAGAACGTAGACCCTCCCACGAGTGGAATCCACTTCTTGAGTGGGCAGGTCTGCGTTCTCAGATGCCGAAACAATGACAAAAATTCAAAAGCGGTCATATGCGAGTCGAACTCACGTGGAGAGGGTCCCTACCGTTCCTTTTTCCGTGAGAACTTTAGACTTAGGAATTTAGTTTAGTTTTTAAGTAAAGCAAGTAAATAAAAAAGTGTTTATTTCAAAGTCAAGGGTACAGCGATACATTGTGATACATTATATCTACAGGGTGTTAAAACGGCGAGTACATTAATTTCGCCAGCGCAATCCTCATGTTTTTCCGAGACAAAAAAGTGAATAAAGTTTTTCCCTAAAGTGTCTAGTTTCCGAGATATTAATTTTGGAAATTTATGTTTTCGTCTAGTGTAATTTGACGCGTGAGGGGGGAAGGTGCTGGCGCGGGAACGGTTAGGGGCAAAAAACTCACACTGCGCCGCCTCCGCACATCTCCTCTCTCCGCGCACTCGTCCCTGCTCGCTCACTCGCCGCGCGCCTTTCATTCCCACTTTCGTGAGGAACATTAGATCCTTTTACACTAAATAAATTAATTAGTTTGTATGAAAACTGTAACTTTTTATTTAAAGGGAATTCAGAAAAAAGTTATTAGACTTTTTTGTTACTCTTGATCCCAATAATCATTTCCTAAATTTAATGTACTCGCCGTTTTTACACCCTGTATATCACATGATATCTTTCCTGGACAAAAAAAGTTTCAGTTGACTATGTAGGTACTTTGCAAATTGCACAAACCTTATAAAACAATCCCAATGCCAAACGTTTTCTGAAGTCTCCAGCAGGCTCTGGTGGATTTTCATCTGGGATCAATTCGGCACTAAGCGAGTTGAGAGCAATCTTCAATGTTTCATCTGAGAACAAATCCTTGCCGAGAATAGCATGCTCCGTGTTCTTAGCGTGGACGAACTTAGGATCAATGCCTCCGTATGTGATGGTAGCCTTTTCGACTTTATTGTCAGTATCCACTTTGAACATGAAACCTGCGTTGACAATCGCGTGAGCGTTCTGTGCTCTGGGCATTATCTGAAATGACAAATTATAGTTTATCATTGTTAGCATACACATTCACGTTTTCTCATGGTTTTTTCCTTCGATGGAATGATGGATACATGCGTATATTCTTCGAAAATCTGAAAATCGCTTCACGCTGCACGGAGTTCAAGTTTAACATATCAGTATGTAGTTAAAACCTTTAGAATTTTCTTGGCCTACCTTGTATGTTCGTATAAGGTAGTTCGCAGACAGCGGAGGTAGTTTCACATTCACAATGATTTTTTCATTGAGGTCCACATTGAGGAATGCCTGCATAGACACTTCAATGTTCGCCTTCTTTTTGTCCACTGTAAAAGAAATGTTCTATTAGCAAGGTTTAATACCGAGGTAGATAGAAGAATATACAGCAAATGCCCATTTTTCTACAATTTAGATATATACAATTCATGTTCTGTTTTGGCATACTTCTATGGATGATTTGTAGTAAAATTATGGTAGTGGGTAGCTTTTTCAGTCTCTAACATTGTTTTGTTAGTGAGATGTTATCTCTTTAAAAGTATGTAATATTAATTTGATATTTTCATTAAAATTTAAATTTTATTAGTTGTATAGTTTTTCTTACAGAAGGTGTGGCCAGTAGACTAGAATAAATTACAAACCTAAAGTAATAACAGCCCCGACAGTTTCAAACATTAAAAATAAATCAGATGGAAATTCATTGTGCAGATTTTTCAGTGCTAAGTTACCACCGAGCGTGCCGATCTGAAAGCAATCAAGCAAGTTCTTAGAAATGTCTTGGTAATGTTTTCTGAGTTAGTTTGCCGCTGTGAAGTTAATAACGGCGAGAACTATACTTCTCCCCACCTAATCAAATTTTGAGTTTTAGATGCTTTTACACTAGATTCAGAGCGGAATAATAGCCTAAGCAAATGTTTGGTTTTATCTTTGTAAGAGATATCGATATAATGTGGTGCAGAATAAAAATGGAAGTTTAAACGACTATTGTAACATTCAGACTCACATTTCTAACAGGCACATGCGCAACAAGATCCAAATGCCGATAGAATATCTCCAGATATTTGAAGTCATGCCCGGTAGCGGCGCGACGGAAGGTAGCCATGACATCCGTGATAGTCATACCTGCCCCCAGTGACAGATTCTCGTCGATCTGAGAGTTCAGGAGCTGTTCTATTGAGGATATGTCGATGAATATGCGTGGGTAACTCTCCATGTGGTATACTCCTGAAAATTAACAGATTATAAAAAAACTAGGAGCACTTTGAAATATTTTGGCAAACGTTTACTAAGCATGTTGATTATATTGCAGCAGAAACAATAAAGAGAGCCGCACCTATCTGTAGGACTGTAGATTAGGCTTTTAAATACTTGTCACAAATTGTTAGGTGATTACTATCAGATGCTAGAGGGTCCTAGACGCGCTCTCCACTTTTAGAGGTGACTGCTTTCATGCTAAAAATATCTTACGAATAAACTCTCATTTTGTGTCGCATGTCCAATGGTGTACAATAAAGAATGTTTCGAGTTGATATTACAAAATACAAGTGGTCTGTCACATGTTTGTTTTCAAATAAAAGTCTTAGTCTTAAAATACCTTGTCCAGTATTGCCAGCGACAAATGTATACGAGTCGTAACCCTCCGTATCCAATATCTTAAAAATATCCTTCACTCTGTAGACCTTATACCATCTTTGCTTCTCAGCCATGGTCATGGCTAGCTTATCCCTGGGTTGGTCCTGGTTTATCACACACCATTCTTCGTCGAGGTCTTTACATCTTGTCGTGCAAAGCGATTTCGTTTTAGGACAAATGTTTCGACCTAAATCTTCGAGATCTGTCACTTTGTGAGCCAGTGATTTGTCGACGTCGGTGGCTAAGGACTTGAAGGCATCAAGGATTGGCCGGTAGCCAGTACAGCGACACATGTTGCCGGCGAAGGAGTTCTCCACTTCCTTCATTGTTAGTTTGTGACCGTTGCCTTCGCACAGGCTAAAAATTAAATATGAGAATTTATTACAGACAGTGGAAATGTTTCAAGAAGATTCAGGGTTTTATCAGGGTGACAGTGAAGAGGAGGTAGGATGTGTCAATTTGTTAAGGAAAACTGGGTTCACTATAATTTAGATATTATTACCATTTAGTTAGAAGTTCAATTAAAAACTCAGTTTTAAAATGGGGTCTTTACTTCCTGCACTTTCTTACTTCATTTGTGAGAGATTCTCCTTTCATCTCAATTCTATTTGGAGAGAAAATGCTAAATTTGCCATCAAAACTTGGTAAAAGAAATAGTGTTTACGGTCTTTTCGGATGACGTTTTTGGACAGACGCATGCAATCCATCTTCAAGATGAGTATGTGTGCTGGAATTATACATGTAGTGAGATTCATCTTCAGGATAAGTGCGTAGGATAAAGTCAACATTGGTCAAAAAGACTGTGAAACTAAGTAAACTAAACTAACCTTGGCAACAGATGGTAATTTACCTACCTGTACATATTCATGACCCATCCGGGAGTGCAAAAACCGCACTGCGTACCATTAAACATAGCGAGACGGCTCTGTATGGGATGGTAGCCATTTTTCTTGCTGCCGATGCCTTCTACTGTAGTTATTTCCCATCCATGGCACGACAGTATGGAAACAAGACACTGCAGGCAAAGGATTTGATGTTTCAGTGTAGGTAAGATAAGTACATGGTAAGGTTCGCGTAAAAAAACATGTTTTTTATCATGTTTAAAACCGGTGGTAAATGAAGGTAAATTAAAAAAACATTTAACACTGAACTCACACCCAGATTAGTAACTGTGTGTTTTGGGGATAAAAATCAAATTAAACTATAGCTCAATATCATACTTATATAATATATTCATAGTAAGCATTGAGTCAACAAGTATTCTGTTAGAAAATGCCTAGAAGCATTAAGTGTTACCTTTTGCCCATATTTTATTTGACTGCAATAAATATATACAAGTTTTAAATAGTTTCAATGAAATATTACATTATGTATCTTTGTTTTACATTCGTTTTTTTGTAACATATTTTAAATTAAAGTATTTCACGGTTCCTAGAATGTGCATTCGTGAATACCTATTTGTATTATGACAATTTTTATATAATAGAGTTAAGAAGGCAAGTTCATGCTTGAGATATCACGGCCTCTTGTAAGAGATTCGAGAGTAACATTTTGCCTTTACAGTCTGCTATATAGACGTAAGTCGTGCAAAAAAAGAACATTGCAGTGAAATCTATTGCAATAATAATGTGGTAAGCAACCAAGTTGTCTGTAAATTGTTTTGTGAGCTAATTTATGAAATTACTGAATGTGCCTACAGTTCCGCTCTGTTAATTGTAATTAACAGATAAGTATATTATAATAGGAAATTTTTGTTTTACAATTTCCTAATTAATCTAATTTATTTTTCATCGGTCATCAGCTTCTTAGCCTCTACCAGATTATTTGATACATGATTTGAGTTTTCCCTATTAATTAAAAAGGAGACTATATGTAATTGTTTCTTTGAAGGCGGCCAAATGTGACCTTTGTGTTGAGTAGTTCTAGTGCCAGATGATTCACATGTTGTTGAAGGCGAGTTTTATAGTTTTGTAGCAGAATTTCTATTTCCCCTTTTACTGTCTGCACTTTTAGAGGTGACTGCTTTCATGCTAAAAATATCTTACGAATAAACTCTCATTTTGTGTCTCATGTCCAATGGTGTACAATAAAGAATGTTTCGAGTTGATATTACAAAATTCAAGTGGGTCTGTCATATGTTTGTTTTCAAATAAAAGTCTTAGTCTTAAAATACCTTGTCCAGTATTGCCAGCGACAAATGTATACGAGTCGTAACCCTCCGTATCCAATGACTGACCTTTCCATGAACTGGGCATCTGCCAGGTCAACAAATGTTGAAACAATTTTAAGAATTCAACGATTATAAAAAAAATGGTTTTACGCTTTATAACCAACTTAAAAAAAGTGAATTTGTCGCATATTAAGTATTTTTTTATCGATACCGAGTTAACGCTGAATGTCCTCCTCTCATTGGAGATGGGATGGAGGGCACGCACGGCCACCACGCAAGCACCGCAGCCTCCCTCGTGACACATGGCCTTCGTGCCGCGCAGGTTCACTCGGTTACGCAGAAAGTCATTCAGTGACGTGCCCGCACTCACCTCCGGCCCAGCTGCAAGTGCAATATAGGCAATGCATTAAACACTATATCATTGGCCTATTATAATATTACATACACATATACCTACATACATAAATAGTACTGTGTGGGGTCGGTACTTAATAAGAATAGTCCCACTGCATCTCTCCCCGTGCATGTCGTAAAAGGCGACTAAGGGATAAGCGGCCTGCAGACACCCCGGTCGACTTGTGGCTTTCATGGAAGACATAGGCTGACTGGGGAAGCTGGAGACTGCGGGGTTTTGCACGAAGGTCCCCAACCAAGCGGGATTAGTTTGCAGGCCTAGAGCCAACCCCAAACCAAAACAACAACAACCTACATACATACCATACGGTGTATTCAGACAATTGGGCAAGCAAAGTACATAATCTGTGTTATGCTGTAAGAACTTGGGTAAATTACAGCACAACTCAGACCACCACTTCACCACAGTATTAAGACAAGAATCAACCAGCAAGGTAGAGGCCGACCGAACCTGTATTTTTCAGGTTCGGCCGAGCCCGAACCTGCACAAAACTTTTTTCAATATGTTTGGCCGAAGACGAAGCTGAACCCGAACCTTTCCATATTTCCTTAAAATGTCCCCAATTTCTGTTCAATAAGTTTGTATTAGGAGTGATGGACAACTGTTTTTGTTTTTTTTAATTGTTATAAAAATTCCTACACAGAAGTGAAGTTTCAGAGAAGATCAGGTTAGGAGGAGGAAGGAGAGGTTCAATGAACAAATCAATCGAATGTCAGTACAACACTCCACATTTAGGTTCAAACTACTAATCTTGATATATACGCCCTGCAGCTTTAAAGAGATGCTCGCTGTGGAAAAAATCGTTAATACATAGTTCGGTTTGGCCTTAGGCCAAACACTATCTTAAGTGTGGCCGTAGCCGAACGCAAGCTAAACTCCATTTATCAGGCCGAACGTTTGGCCGAAGCCGAATGTTCAGTCAGCCTCTACCGGCAATTAAGATACGAAGACAAATTACCTACTACATTAGGTACTGGAAGGACTGTGCCAAGGTGAGACGTAACTAGCCTGTCGTCCTTAGCACGACATCTTGTCCTAATCCATTCACAACAAGCACTGTGAGAGATGCAGTGGGACTATATTAAGTGCCACACCTCACACGGTCATAAATATTATTAATTATAATAAGTAGCTATATTGTAGCTTTCTTATGATTTCATATGTTCAACATTCTTTTTCTTTCAACTATGTTCATCCATACGATACATAGTGAAAATAGATCGCAGAAAAATAGTGAGGAGAAAAACAGTGAAAATAGGCAGGTTGGTACTACTAAACTCCAACCTATTGTGAAATATAGTCCAGTAACCTTATACTTCAGAACGTGCGTCAGATCCGGTAGTTCTGATTTTTTGCAGACTTGTTTATGATGTTGGCCGAACGCAACCTTGTCAAAAAAAATAAAAACTGCGAAATTTTCGACTTTTTTTCAGTTTTTGGCGATTTTAAGCCTAAAGAACTAGTTTTTTGTTAAAACTTACTAAATACGTTTTAAAGTAGACTGAATTTTCTACAATATGATACTAAAACTGTTTCTATATACCCAATAGTTTTTGAGATAAAACATTTTCAAAACTTTTTTTTTCGAACTTCCAAATTTTCTTTCCAGCAATATTTTGTCGTTCTGAATGAATTTTGACCCTATTTCTTCTGAACACCCCGATCATATTCTAGTGGATCCTGAAGAGGTTTGAGGGGCCCACAGATTCCTCCCTCCCCCCCGCTTTACATTTTTAACATTTCACCCACCATTTTTTTTCCATTTCGGTTTTTGTCTGGCCGGCTAGCCCATGATGTGAGTGCTGTTTGAATTCCAAATCTACAGAATGTCGGATCCCATTTCCAGCGCGGGTTTGTGTTTTATATGTAACACATATGAAGGAAAGAGGTGTGAAAACCCTTATTGCATCGAGTCTTTCTCTTAAAAACCGAGAACATGAGTGTTTATTGAAGTGTGTGAATGAGACATCTGTGCACAGTGCTTGTCAGATTAAATACCCCGAAGTTGATCAAAGCAGCCGTTCGCCGTGGAGAATCAAATGTTACGCCATCAAGGGCCATGAGATCAAACTCCGAGCAGTTCAATTTCAGAGAACACTGTTTTATCTTAAAGAATCAGGGATAACAGAATTTACATGGACTGGGATCAGACATTCTGTAGATTCAGGGGGGGGGGGAGGGAGGAATCTGTGGGCCGCTCAAATCTCTTCAGGATCCACTAGAATATGATCGGGGTGTTCAGAAGAAATAGGGTCAAAATTCATTCAGAACGACAAAATATTGCTGGAAAGAAAATTTGGAAGTTCGAAAAAAAAAGTTTTGAAAATGTTTTATCTCAAAAACTATTGGGTATATAGAAACAGTTTTAGTATCATATTGTAGAAAATTCAGTCTACTTTAAAACGTATTTAGTAAGTTTTAACAAAAAACTAGTTCTTTAGGCTTAAAATCGCCAAAAACTGAAAAAAAGTCGAAAATTTCGCAGTTTTTATTTTTTTTGACAAGGTTGCGTTCGGCGCTCGAGGTCACAAACTTGGATTATTCATTGGGCCAACATCATAAACAAGTCTGCAAAAAATCAGAACTACCGGATTTGACGCATGGCACCTCTTCCTCTCAGCCGACAAGGTTACTGGATTAATATCACGGATGTTATACCTAGGTGATGTAGCCAACCGTGTCAGTTTCCATATAAAAAAAAACATAATAGAGTTTTTCCTCTTTAAATAATATAAAATACCCTAATTGTTTTTATACTAAAATCACAGTTACTCACCCAAAGTAAATTGTTCGCCATTAATTGAAAATGTTACTTTATCCATGTTTATATGCGCGTGTAGGCTGCATTCATTACTGTTACAGAAAAAGAAAATATTTATAAACTTAGATGAACTCACTCACTCAACCTTCAGAAACGACTCAATGATATCAACTGGTATAAATCGCTTGTTAAAGGACAATTCCTACTTCCTGTTTGGTTGGTGAGTCTAGAATAGCAAAACAAGTATTAGGTATGTAGGTACTTATGTGTTATATATATTCATACGTATAACCTTCTTGATGGATAGACAACTACGACGTTAGGTATCTTGAATATGAAATAATTTGATGAGTACCTACTAGCTAGGTATCACAAGAGATTATATATTAAATTAGCTGTACCTAATGCATATCTGTATCTGTATGTATGCATATGGTTATTTTTTTTAACACAACACAATTGTTTTTTTATAGAAATTGTATGTATACCTGGTTAGGAAGTAAAATGCATAGAAATAAACATGTAAAAAAATGTGACCGTATGTCACGTGACCATTGACGTTGCTCAATTGACAGGTCATTCCTTTCCTTTAACTATAGTTATAATTGTTGTAAATTTAGTGTAGGATCTAAAGATATTCAACTACCTACTAGAGCCCAGAGAACAAAACCATAATTCCACAATTTGTTACCTAGGTAATAATTTGATATGCATATATGCCGTGCCCGTCTTGACGTTCGATGCATGACAGATTGACGTTCTAGATTCTAGCTAGATCATACTTTTTGTATCAAAATGTTCCCAATGCCTACTCTATAGCCTATGAAACATATCTTCGGTTGGGACAAAGCCATTGTTTACTTTACCGTGCATATTTGTATGGAATTTTCATAGAAAAATTCATATTTTCTAGTGTCTATATAGCTTGTGTTATATTCATAAAAAAACATATATTTTGTTGACTTTTCGTGATTTGTGTTGGCTGGAAGCTAAATAAATAAATATGCTGGCTTGCGTGGCCACTTTGAATTTCTGGCCTTTGCTGGTGACCACACGCCAAGTGTTTCACACACTTGGCGTGTGGTCACCCGACGCAAACCTTTGGAAACTATCTAGAAAAGCTCCTCATCGATCTGGTCACAGCTTTGAGGAAATATTATATAGAGTTATCGCTCCGAAGAAATATACAGAGAAGCGGTGTTCCAGCGGCTGAGGTAGGGGGGCCGAGTGAGCTATCTAGTACGCTAGTAGTGCTAGTACATAATATATCTTTGGGTCACAGATGCGACAAGTATAAATTTCTTCTTTCAGCGAATATGGCTAGCCCTTCAATGCTGTCAGCGTATTGGGCACTGTGGGGGAATTGAACTAAATATTTTACTTAGGTACCTACACAATATTATTTTGTAAAATTGGGTTTAGTTTTTTGTATGTAAATACGTACTTACAAAAGTTTTCATGTCACATGTAGGTACCTAAAGTAAACAATGGATTGAAATATTGCCGCACAATACCGAAAAAAATCTAAGAATAATGTACCTACGTATGTAGGTACGTAAATATATATAATAACAAGAGTTGCATCATATTCTTTTACCAATATTCGCACTGTATTTGCACGGACGTATTATGATACGCTAAAGCATGAAGAAATACAGGTGGAAGTATGAAAACCGCTTACGTACCTATTCAGATGAATTTATAAAACTTAAAGAGTAACCACAGTAACTCTATTTGATGGTATTATCAATACATGAAATTTATCCCATTTACTACACAATGAAAATGAAAAGTAGCAACAATTCGACACAGGCCAGGCGTAGCGCGGCGCGGCGAAAGTTCGTTGAACCGCAGACCAGACAGACCAAGCCAAAGCCAAGAGCAAACTTGAACGCAGTGGTTATATCCTCTTTGCTTGAACGCACAGCTTGAACGGTGAACCAAGTTGACTCAGAAATGTCAAATTTAAATTGGCATTGGCGGTAATCATTTTGACACTCCATAAATCGGTTGCCGCAGTTGGAACGTCAGTAATCTAATCAGTTCCTTTGACGTACTTTAGCCATTTAGCTAAATGCCTGTACTCTTCAATTATCTTTTATGAGGGATTTTATTTGGAACACTTACTAAAATGAAAGTTTATCTTGAGCTAGAACCGTAAAAGCCTAACCTTTAATGATTTGCTAGGTATCTTAGATAGAATATAATATCGTTTACGCAAACGCAACTCAGCGTTCGGCAGCCCGTCCTTCTCAAATAAAGTACATCCTGCCGCAGGATGTACTTTATTTGAGAAGGATTATCGTTTACCTCAACGCAGCTCGGCCTTCGGCCTCGCCCTTAAGTGTATATCCCGTGGTAACATAATTAAAAAAAAGTGTTCAAGTTCGAGTCGAGCTCGCGTGAAGAGGGTTCCGTACCATCCCGTTTTCTGCGTGAAAGGGTGGGAGGGGAGTGAGAGGGAGAGGGAGAAGGAGAGGGAGAGGGAGAGGGGGAGGGAGAGGGAGAGGGAGAGGGAGAGGGAGAGCGAGAGCGAGAGCGAGAGGGAGAGGGAGAGGGAGAGGGAGAGGGAGAGGGAGAAGGAGGGGGAGGGGAGAGGGAATATAAGAGAAACGATCGTTTATTATCATATTTGAGCTTAAATCGGATTTGCTGTTAAAGCGAGTCTACAGCGAGCGAAGCCGCGGGCAAAAGTTAGCTATACAATAAACAATAAACACCGCACAATGCCTACACATATCAAAATAGGTACCTATGCGTTGACGATGACGGTGACGACGTGACGTTTTTTTCGTTTACTCACCGTTTCGTGTATAACGTGCATATAACTTCTTCTGTGTATAGCGCAGAAGTATAACTTCAAAAGTTCCTGACAGCATGAATAACCTGCATTAAATGTCCCGATCCCGAGCTTGAAATGCACAAACTTCTCACAGCACGACTTCATACGCATAGATTGATTGATTACACTCATTTTCCAACGTAAGCGATTGAGACCTCGATTGAGACACATTGGTGTAGTTACTTTTTACTCGACTTTTTATGGGCATACGGGCCAGTTAAAATATTCGAAAAGTACATAAATAGGTACATACACACATTCTTACACACTTATTACAAGTTGTATCCTGACAATCGGGGTAATCAGAGTTATCGGTGTTGTGCTGCAAGTACTCTTGTGAATTGCTGCATAACACCGACTACCACATTTGGCAAAGTATTAGGACAACATAAGATAACTACGAGGATAACTATAAAGCAGCAACATGCTGCATGACTCGGTGGAAGGACCGTGCCAAGGTGAGAGGTGGCTAACCTGTCGCCATTTAGCACGGCATCTTGTCCTTATCCCTCAGCATGTCCCTTAGTCACCTTTTCAGCCGACCTTTTGTACTTTATTGTAATTAAATATTAATTATTTGTATTTTATTGTAAAATGGTGTACAATAAAAAATTAATTCAAAAATACTAATACCTTTTATGACATGCACGGGGAGAGATGCAGTGGGGCTATCCTTTTTAAGAAAATAAAATAAAAAAATAAAAATCAAACCTTTAGGTACCTACCCTAACACTTTTGAACCTAACCGGTATTTCACAGATTATCGCACAAATGACCGCCTTAATGAATTAATCAATTATTAGTACAATTAATGCAGAATATATTTTTTTGTGTAAAAATGTAATTATGCTGCACGCACGCGCCACGCGCGAGCAGCTGCAGAGGAAATGTTGGAACAATCGAGACGTAAAGAGCGCGCGGCGCAGTCATGGACCGAGTCCACTTCACCGTCAACGGCATTCCTCGTTCAGGCAAGTCGATCTGCATTATAATCTCGCATATTTTTTTTATGAAACCCAATATGTTTCACCTACTCACTACACATGTGATGTCAGCCCATAACACCTTGGTGAACTTGGTGCCATGTCAGCGCTTTCCTTTGGTCGTGCCGGCTACACTGAACTGGGACGGAAAGCACGAACTATTTTCATAGCTGTTACGACCGACCATCAGTCGGTGCGGTCGGTAGTATCCATCCGGTCGAGTTAAACCCTACTACCTACCTAATTAACGTAAGGGAAGAGACCTACAGCTTTAAAAAAAGCTTTAAATTTGGAATATAATGATGACCGTGACATTATGTGGAAAAAAACGTGCGAAATTTGAAATATTTTGATTACTCTCTGGTACCTAGTTGTGCAGTGGTTCGCTCGAGTTCTTGCAACATTACACTAATCAGTTAATCACTCTTACCCCTGTGTGAACGTTTATTTTATACAAGTGTCCCAAAACTTAACGACAAGCGGGAACCAGGGAGTAGGTAGGCCAGTTTATGAGTACCCAGGGAAAAATAAGAAAAAAAATCGGAGTCATTTGTTTTTTATGATTATGAGCATTTTTTGAGAAACGTTGAAAATTGACATTTTTAGGTACTACGACAACAAATTTGCAAATATAATTGTTAAAAAAAATTTATTGGTAGCCTAAATAACTCTGCTATTGATCAGTATCCCAAACAAAACCAGAATGCCTGTAGTTTTACCAAAAAAAAAATATTCAGTTCACTTTTTTTCTAAAAAATAAATGACTCCGATTTTTTTTTCTTATTTTTCCCTGGGTAGTCATAAACTGGCCTACTCCCTGGTTCCCGCTTGACGTTGAGTTTTGGGACACGGTGTATACATATATGTACCTCTACAATATACCATCAGCTTTTGCCATAAGGAATGCTTATGTTCGCCATCCCTTTAGATTTAGAGCGTAAATGAGAGGTCATTCAAGTTTTATATCAACTTTACTTACATACCTACATTATTTATGCTTTCAACACTTATATTGTGCAAAAAATATGTACCACTACACGTCGTTTGGCTACAATGGTTTGAAGTTGGCAAAATTGGTTAAACTTGTTGCTTTTCTTGCTATATTAAGAGTTTGGAGAAAGAAAAGACGTTATATAGGGGCCGAAATTGTGCTTCCATAACTCGTAATTTTCATATAGTTAGTGAGTTTATTTCCGCAGTGGGGAGCGAGCAAAACTCCGATACGTCTCTGAACGATTTCTTGCGGCGCGAGTTGAACCTGAGAGGCACTAAGTACATGTGCCAGGAGGGTGGCTGCGGGGCCTGCGTGGTAGCCGTCACAGCGCCACACCTCAGCAGCGGCAACAGGCGAACATTCTCTGTCAATTCAGTAAGTTTTCCTCCGAGGCAACTCCTCAAAAGAAGCTTGCCACTTAATAAGTTAGTATATTATATAAGGTCTTTCAAAATTAGTTCATAGTACGCTAAGGGGGGGGTTCTCTATCGGAAATAGATCACTTTTGACGAACAAAGAATTTTTTTTTTACAAAAAAAATTTTTTTTAATGTCAAATGTAAAAAAAAAATGTCTTAATCGTTTCAGTTTCATGCCAGGAACAAAAAAGTCTTCCAACACGTAGATCTCTTTCTTTCAGAAATTGTGAAAAACCACAATTTTAGATTTATTAGTATGGAATAGAAGGAATTTGATTTTTTTTACCAACTTACACGTGTTACATCATAATGATCATGCAGACTTTTTTGTTACTGTTATGAAACTTAATCATCACCTATACATAAAAAAAATTTTACATAAAAAAAAACCCAAGGTCCAAAAAATTTTATATAGGTTTTACTCCCTATATGATACAGAACCCCCCCCTTAGCGTACTATTAACTAATTTTGAAAGACCTTATATAGTATTGGCAGCTTCATTAGATCGGTGGTGCAATAGATCGACGTGTGATCGTGAACAAGCACATCATGGATATGATCAGATATTGGACTGGTCACCGGTCGACCGTTGAGGCTGACCGTGGTTCGGATTCCACGTAAAATTGTAGATCCCTTCCTTGTACCCGACCGGATTGATACAATCTCATTGAATGAAAGGTCGGTTGAAGCGGCTATTGTAATGTAGTTCGTGTTTACGTCTATTCCCAAATTAATTTGAGAAATCTGGCTACCCTGCAGTAGATTCTTGCATGGTTGGCTACAACCTGAAAATAAGCTTTGGCTTTAGGCTTTGGCCTTAGGTTTTGGCAGATTCTTGCATGGTTGCCTACATCACCCGCACGCCTCACGTCAACACATTACAAATTATTTCCATCGGTCCGTCCGTCTGTCTGTCCGAGGGATGTATCTCTTGATCCGTAATACTTAGGTAGCCCGTTGAAATGTTCACATAATATGTGTTGTTATGGCCGATATAACAACAAATAATAAAAGAAAAAGTAAAAAATTCACGGGGGTTCGCATAGAAGAAACCAAAAAGTTTATGCGCGCGCGCCATCTACCAAATATATTATGAAGCATTTTAACTGATCATGACATATTTAATAACACGCCATCTAGATGGTGTGAGTGGCGATAGCCATGACATGGCGATACGGAACCCTCGGTGCGCGAGTTCGACTCGCACTTGGCCGGTTTTTTTCATGGTCGCCTTCACAGACATTTATTCAGTGTGGTTTACCAATCTGGGTTTGCTTTACACTACCACCTAGTAAGTAAAGTAGGGTTCATTTTCCACTTTTCGAATTACAAAAATAATTGATAATCTAGTGTGCATATTTTAGCTCAATCTTAGTACAAGTACCTAACTATCTTATCTACATCTACAAGTACTAACTTATGATATGACTAATATTTTTCAGTGTCTAGTTTCAATAACATCATGTCAAGATTGGGAGGTCACAACCATCGAAGACGTAGGAAACAGAAAGAAGGGCTACCACCCTATTCAAAGAACGTTGGCCGAGTTCAACGGAACCCAATGCGGCTATTGTACCCCCGGCTGGGTGATGAGCATGTACAGGTCAATTGGTCCATTATTTTAAAGAATTTGAAAATCACTTTTATAATTTTTTCACACTGATGATTTTATAATAAAAAAAAAACATATTTTTCCGTGGTTAATTTCAAAAACATTGAAGATTTCACTGGATTCAGAGCTGTATTTAAGGACACTTTGATTGACGTTTAGCTGTAATTGTGTAAAATGTAATGTTTCCAATAATTTTGTAATTAATTTCAGTTTGCTGGAAAGCAACAAGCTCGATCTGACTAGAGCTGAGATAGAAAACTCCTTCGGAAGTAATCTGTGCCGCTGTACCGGATACCGACCGATCCTGGATGCCTTTAAGTCTTTCGCCACTGACAACCCTGTCAGACTTGGTGTTCCCGACATCGAAGATCTGCCGAGCTGCAGTAAATCTGGAAAAGCTTGTCAGACGAACTGCACGCTTGCTGATGAGGGCTGGTGTCTTGTCGACAAGAAAGATGTTGACTCCGGGCAACTAATAGCCATCAGCTTGAAGGATCACCGCAACTTCTATAGAGTGAATGAAATTAGAGATGTTTTTGAAATTTTGAATAACGAGGGCTACGACTCGTACATGCTGGTCGCTGGCAATACTGCGAAAGGTTGGTTCGTTTTCAACCCCAATAATTTAATATTTTTCTTGTAAGTAACGTTATTTTATCAAAAGAAACCATACGTTTATTCGTTTATTAGACCGAATATCAGACAAATTCAAATGTATTTATTGAAATAATTGTTGGCATGCACACTTCTGATTTTTTTATTGTGGGTAAAGGCAGCCGTTTGACTCTGAGGTAAATTCGTACTGTCTCATATTGGATATGATGTGGAGCATGTGGATTATGACTTTATGCACACACTAATGTTTTACCTCCACAGGAGCATATCCCATATTCGCGTATCCTAGAATTCTCATCGACATAACTGGCGTGAAGGAGATGAAATATCACTATATCAACCAGAACTTGTTTCTCGGAGCCGGTAATACTTTGACCGACACCATGAGTGTGTTCAAGCAGGTATCGCAGAAGGAGCCGTATTTTTCCTATCTGGCGAAATTTGAGCAACACCTGGATCTTGTGGCGCATATCCCCGTGAGAAATGTTAGTTCCATACTTAATCTTTGTTGAAAGTTACTCATTTTTGTTTTCTACAAAAGTAAAAACCTGACTAATTTTCAGATCGGTACAATAGGAGGAAATCTGATGGTGAAACATAAACATAACGAATTCTCGTCGGATCCATTCATATTGTTCGAAACTGTGGGTGGTGTTCTGACTCTAAGTAAGTATTCCAACATAATTACAATATTTAAAATGTCTATTAGGTATAATATGATTTTCATTATACTTTATTGATTTTAGTCGATAAAAACGGCGGCGTTTCGGAAGTAAATTTTACACAGTTCTTACAGACCGATATGAGAGAGAAAATTATTGTAAATGTGAAGTTGCCACCGCTCTCAGAACACTATTTGTTAGTAACCTACAAGGTACGTAGCGAGCACCTTCATACCTGATAATGTTTGTTTATAATGTTTTTAAAAAATCCAGTGAACTTTCTTTCGCGTGTTATAATTGTGGCGATGGACGTTTTTACAAATCTAAAGAGACTAATCATCACATCACATCACTCGATTGCCCGTACCTCCGTCTATCTGTCACTGTCCATTTTTCTAGTCTAAATAAACCTTAAAGAAATCGATTTTTTTACTTTCATAGTATACAATGCCTTCTTACTCTCAGATAATGCCTCGAGCGCAGAACGCTCACGCCCACGTGAATGCCGGATTTCTCTATCACATGGACTCGCAGGACAGGGAAACAGTTCTCCGCGCTCGCATCGTGTTCGGAGGCATCTCCGCCAAGTTCGTCCACGCTAGTCGCTCCGAGATCTTCCTCGTTGGGAAGAAACTGTTCAAAAACGACACCTTGCGCGGAGCTCTGACTTTGCTTAGTGACGAGCTGGTCGCGGAGGAGATACCGCCTGAACCCTCGCCGGCGTACAGAAAGAAACTAGCTCTTGGACTTTTCTATAAGGTGAGAATTGTGCAGCAAAGGAAATATTTTATAAATAAAATAATATAGGTATTAATAATAAGGACTATTAATTTATTTAGTATTATAACTTTTAGATCATTATTAGGAACAAATTTATATAAACAAGGATCACTAATAGTAGTGATCCTCGCTTCTATCTGTTGTATCTTGCTTGTATCTCCAAGAAAACTATTTTGGGAGTAGACAATTTTATAATGAAATACGATAATTCAACAAATACACAGGGGTAATGAAATGATTAAACAAGCCGAAATGGTAACAAATAATTATGTCTGAGATTCGCGGACACAATGCGGAGGAACTGGTACTTACAGCTCCAGTGGTACTAGAAGTGAGTGACATGAAGCCTCGCTCGACACGACCTTGGGCACAGGCACGCACGCGCGTATAAACCTATTCGTATAGGTACTCCCGAGTTTATAGGCTATTTCGACAATTTGCTATAGTCCATAGTCTATCTATACGATAAAGCGCGTGTACGGACGAAATCGGATCTTGCTTGGTTTAAATACTGTGAAACAATTTCAAAGTTATTAAATGTGTGTAGAGGGGAAAATCCTCCATGCAATATTATTTCAGAAAGAATACAGCACAGCATGAATGAACCACAAACATTAATCCATAAAGATTACATCCTTCATTCCATTAATACATTACATCCTTTAGGGTTTGCTGCACCTGAGTCCGCCTAGCAATGTGAATTCTCGTTACGCATCAGGAGACCAGAACTTTCGACAGACACGCCCTCTGTCCCGCGGAAAACAAGTGTTTGACACCAACAAGGCCGTGTGGCCCGTGAGCGAGCCGATGCCCAAGATAGAAGCCTTGATCCAATGCGCTGCTGAGGCTCCATTCGTGGACGATATCCCGACAATGACAGATGAGGTCTTTGCGGCATTCGTTTTGACTACCGTTGCAACTGGGGAAATCGAACACATCGATCCATCTCCAGCTTTGGTATGTTTTCAGTAATTTCTAACCACACCGAATAACATTTTAACAACATATTACCAAACATTTATTGGAGAAAACTACCAAAGTTTTAAACTAATTGTCGTAATTTTCAGGAATTAGCAGAAGTTGTTGCGTTTTACTCCGCTAAAGATATTCCAGGAATTAACTCATTTCAGTCTCCGCTTCATGGATTTATTTTTGCTCAAGAAGAAATTCTCTGCAATGGGACAGTTAGATTTTACAATCAGCCTCTGGGAATAATTGTAGCAATAACTGAAAAATTAGCGAACAGGGCTGCAAAGCTGGTTAAAGTCACATACAAGGACACAAAAAAACCTCCAATAATCACTATCAGAGAAGCTAAAAAGGACGTTGGGCGAGTTTCTCTAATCTTGGAAGTGCCGGCACTATCTTCAGGCGGTGACATTAGGAAAGTGATTGTGGGAGGAAATGATATTTTCTGGCAGTACCATTTCACGATGGAATCTCAGACTTGTGTTGCATTGCCGAGTGAGGACGGCCTGACGGTATACAGCGCGGCGCAGGGGATGAACTCTGCTCAACAGAGTATATCCGAAGCACTTAAAATGGAGAAAAACAGGCGAGCAGTTTTTGATGGTTTTATAAAGGCAAACATGACGAAATGAACAACATTAACGCCAAAACCATTTTTTATTGAAAAAGCCGTTATTTTCAGAATCAATATGAGTGTGGCGCGAATAGGCGGTGGGTACGGTGCCAAAATCTCCCGTAACATCCAGGTGGCCGCCAGTTGCAGTCTGGTATCAATGCTGCTGAACCGACCCTGCAGATTCGTCATGTCCTTCGAGTCCGTGATGAGGGCAATTGGCAAACGTCTGCCTTGCTCCAGTGACTTTGAGGTGAGTCCTTTGACCTTATCTTAATTATAGTTTGTGTATGTGCATTTGTGTTCTCCTCCTAGTCCAGTATAGCTAGCAATCCAGCGTAATCTCCGGTATGGCACCTACCTCCTCGGAGGTACCTCAACATATTGGCTGGTCGGAGCATGTGCTTTGGCCCCTCCGACGCAGCCACCCATACCGGATTACAAAAAAATATTTATGTGTCGAGCGAGATACCTATACAAGTACTACGAGTACGTGACGTGAGGTTGTTGAGGTTGTTTGAGAAAGGTTTTTTAATTATTAAATCTAATTGGATTCCGTGTTAAACTATTGTTGATATATATCAAATAAACGCCTACATCTATATTCCAAAAAATATCCTTTGTTTCCGTGTTAATTTTTTGCTATTGATATTTAGGTTGCTGTAAATGCTAATGGAGAAATTCAACGTATGACCTACAATGTATTCGACGATAACGGTTACGTCGTTAACGAGCCTCTGCTTCTGTTAGGGATACCGGCCATTAAGAATTGTTACGATCGCAATAGATGGCATTTACGAGCATTCAACGTGGTTACCGACACGCATTCCAACACGTGGTGTCGCTCTCCAGGTATTTCATCTTATCTTTCTTGTAGTTGATCATTTCTTTATTAGATAGGTAATGCATAAAAATTATAGGTACTTAATTACAAAACTTAACGCATAAACATGAAATTATTAAACCTAAAATCTTATAATTTTTAAGAATTATTATTTATTATATTGATTACTTTAAATACCTATACTACATGATTAATGACGTTTTCTCTCGTTATTTCAGGAACCCTTGAATGTATGGCAATGACCGAATATGTCATGGAGCAAATATCATACGAGTTGGGTCTAGACCCAATCGATGTGAGATTAGCAAATATAAATAAGACCGAAACTATCGTTGTAGAGATAATAGAAAATTTACGCAGAGACGCCGAGTACGACAAGCGTAAGCGGCTGGTGAAGGAGTTTAACGTAAAGAATCGCTGGAAAAAACGCGGGATAGGAATTGTTCCGATGAGCTGGCCGATACCGATATCGGCTTACTACAATGCCGTGGTCGCCGTATACAGCGGTGACGGGTCCGTTGTGATTACCCACGGAGCCATAGAGATGGGACAGGGTCTGAATACGAAAGCCGTACAGGTGTGCGCCTACACGCTAAATATCCCGCTCAGCAAGATCAAGGTAAAAAGAAGCGACATCTTGACATCGTCAAACTCCATTATGACTGGGGGTGCCATAGCTAGCGAATCAGTGTGCTACGCGGTCATTAAGTGTTGTCAGCTTCTGCTGGATCGACTAGCTCCCATCAGAGCGCAGATGCCGAACGCCACATGGGAGGAGTTGACCCAGGAGGCCTACATGCGTGGCATCTTGCTCCTGGCCAGTTACAACTACAACTTAAACGACGAGAAGAATTACCGCATTGCCGGCGTAGCTATAGTAGAAGCCGAACTCGATCTCTTGACAGGAGAGCATCTTATCTTAAGAGCAGATGTTATGGAGGACGTCGGTCAAAGTTTGAACCCTGAGATTGACATTGGTCAGGTTGGTAACTATGTATGCGTTAATTGTTTATTTTGTTTTATTTATTTGCTATTTGGTAACGGTAACAGCAACAGTAACGCTCGCAAGTGATGTTTACACATTACCGTGTCTGCTGCCCTCACACTTTTTCCAAATTTGCCTTTGCACACTCTTAAATTGTTTTGTCCATGTTAATTGTTAATAATTATTTGCCTAATGGGTGCAGGTGGAAGGGGCCTTCATCATGGGTGTAGGTTACTGGACGTCCGAACATTTAGTATGGGATCACAAGACGGGAGAGCTGCTCACCAACAGGACCTGGGATTATAAGATCCCATCTGCTAAGGACATTCCCATTGATTTCAGAGTAACTTTTCGTCGAAATTCGTTCAACCCCGTTGGAGTTTTGGGTTCTAGAGGTAAATTCCCGCACAAGTTTAAATAGCTACCATATATTCATTGGGTAATATTATTGCATATTATACTCAATCAAAAACATTCAAAACTAAACGACATTCAACAGACAGACGATTCAATCTTATATAGCGAATTATATTCGAATTATATTATAATCTTATATAGCGAATTATCAACTCTGTCGAAGTAATATAGCAATATTATATGGCGAATTCATACCACCATACCATAAAGGCCATTACCACCAAAATTCTATCAGTTTAGTGAATATTGTTGATCCTCCAACTAGATATTTTTAATATTTACGTTTGCACTTAATTGCTACTGTCCGTTCCACCAATGCGTGAGATCTTGATGATTTGAACAATTAATGTGAGGCTTCCTGTTCTCGCCACGAGTACTAACCAATAGATATCCTTGCCTGCAAAACTTCGCTGTAGTTAACTCTACATTTGTCTGTGTTTCTTCAGCCACCGGTGAGCCGGCGGCTTGCATGGCACTAGCAGTTGCATTCGCGCTAAGAGGAGCCATCGCCTCTTCCAGGACTGATTCGGGGAATCCTGCGACGGAATGGTTCCGCATCGGTAATCTATTATTGAATTATACGTTGTTTGTAAGACAGTCTGCTGCAACGCCTACCTCCATTAATTTTTTTTATCGTAACCGAACTGGGTGACTGGGCTCGGTGGGGGTCTCAGGCAATTGGAATTTCACACGCAAGGAGCAGACTTTCACACTGCAGGCTGGCTTTATCGGGATGTATTTTTTCCAATGATTTTCGATTTTCATTTTTTTAATATGTATGTACATTGTTTCTATGTACCTATATTGGTTATCTAAAAATTATTTCTTGTTACAGATGGACCTTACACTGCAGAAAATATGATTCTGGCAGCTAACGTTGATTTGTTGGAGTTAAAATTTTAAAGAAATCGCACTTGTAACGCGGATAGTAAAACACCTAACGACAACACATAAACAAAGAAAAACGAACATGCATGAAATAACCGCACATTAATTTAAAAATAAATATACGAGAATACTCCTACTACCACATTTACTAACTACCGATCAAAATAAAATTGGCAAAATAATACAAGAATAAGAATTAGCAAACGAAAATAAGTATAAAATTTTGAAAATCTTCAAGTAAAGCTATGTTCGGATAGCACGAAGTCTTCAATGTTGGTGTCGAGTGCTGATAATATGCTTTCGACGTCGGCGTACGCGTACGGCATACCTGAAAGACAATAATTGGTTTTAATATCAAAAATGTTTAGATTGTGATTTTTTTTAATATAATAATCTTTCAGCCTTGGATTCTATTCAGCGACGAGCCATTCGCCTCATTGGTGACTCCGTACTCACAAAGGACCTTCAACCTTTAAAGCACAGACGTATCGTTGGGTCATTGAGCCTGTTTTATCGGTACTACTATGGCCGCTGCTCTGACGAACTTGCTTCCCTTATCCCTCCTCCTCCTGTTCGCCTTCGCCAAACCCGCCATACTCTCGCGGAACATCCGTTTGTAGTCGACAGAAGAGTTCTTCGAACTGCACGATTCTCTAAATCGCTATTGTGCCGCACTGCAAAGGTGTGGAACGGGCTCCCAGGAAATATCTTCCCCCACTCCTACAATCCACAGATCTTCAAATCGCGGGTTAATAGCCTTTCCCCAGCAACATTAGTCCACCTCCAAGCCGGACTGGCACCTCCTCGGGGGTGAAATTGGCTGCGCCTGAAGGTCCGACCTCGGACAGAGCCACCCAGTTCGGTAGCAATAAAAAAAAAATAAAAATCACATATTAATTAAACTTGCTTACTGATATCGAGCCAGTTTATTGTCTTTATTTTCACATTTTTACCATCTATTTATATTAATTTTACATATTTTATATTCTACAAAAACTTATAAAAATACACAAAATAAATAAAAATCTAAATAAAAACGGTAAATTTTTTATGGAAACTGACACGGTTGGCTACATCACCTACAACATCCGTGATGTTAGCCCATAACACCGGGTGAACTTGGTGCCACGTTAGTGCTTCCCTTCGGTCGTGCCGGCTACACTGAACTGGACGGAAAACACAAACTATTTACATAGCCGTTTCGACCGCCCTTCATTCAGTGCGGTGGTACCAACCCGAGCGTGTTAAACCCTACCACCTAGTAATATAAGAAGGGAGTCATATCCCTTGACATGATTTTTCAGGACATGAGTAATTGCCACCGACATGCACAACGGACATTCTGCAACCGTTGCAATACATGACACATTTTAACTTCATTTACGCCCTGTGTTAGATTAAAATCTAAGATGTTTATTGATGATGATTGATTTGTTATTATTGGTTTGTGGCTTTCGCGGTCGAAACCTTCGGCTCCTGGTCTGAGGAGGCGATAGCTTTTGCCCACGAGATAAGGTCGAGGATGTCTGCTGCCATAGGTCACCCCTCTTGCCTCACCTTCTTCCGCCAAAGGATAAGCCTGGCAATTCATAGGGGTAACGCGGCTGGCATCCTCGGCACAATCCCGGGGACAAAAGCACTAAATGAAATTAATTTTTTAAGTTAGTTTATTTCCTAAGTTAGTTTATATAATTTTTAGATTAGTTAATTATTTTATAACTATGTTAATTTGAATTGAATAAACTATTTACCTAGAAAAAAGATGTTTATGGTATTCCAACATTATAATCATGTTTACATTTAATTACTATGCACCTTTGGATCCCCGTACTCCCGTTGAGTTCCTAGAGTTGAGGTATAACTCTTTAGTTAGTTAGGCCTCAGCTTGTCAGCCTCGATAGCTCAGTGGTGCAGACAGTCAGCTGTCGCTATTGAATGTTAAGCAACGCTGGGTGCGGTCAGTACTTGGATGGGTGACCGCTGACCGTTGGAGGCTGACCGAGGTTCGGATTCCTCGTAAAACTGTAGGTCCCTTCCCTCCTAATCTTACTTGGTGGTAAGGTTTAACCCGCCCGGGTTGATACCAACGCACTGAATGAAACGTCGGTCAAAACGGCTATGTAAATAGTTTGTGTTTTCCGACCAGGGGCCCTACCGGCATTTCTCGCTTGAAATATGCGAGGGAGTTTACTCGTACTCCTTCTCACTTTTAGCGTCATTCGTATCGGTACCGGCGTTCAAGTGAGTGTCGACCTACCATAGATAAGACGGTCTAGATTACTTGCGATTACTTATTATTATCTTATGTTATCTAATTATTTATATGTTGTATTTATAATTTATGGAAATTCGTGAACATTTATGCCAAAAAAATTATCAATTATTACCTTTTAACCATTTTTACTGATACAAATGAGTGCTTAGCATAGACTATGTCGACCTAGACCATGTGCCAGTGTCAGTCAATCAACTGTCATGTTTATTAAAAAAAAAAAAAGAAGAAGAATTTACCAATTTTTCTTCAATTCAATATACCTATGTAATGTACCGTACTTGAGTGTAAGTAACGCAACATGAGCCAAGTGCAGGCACCTCATCCACACTCCGCTCCCGGCCAACTGCGGTGCAAAGAGATATGATGTGATGGCGGAGTTCATGGAACAAAATTCGCAGTTGGCGCGGGGCCGGCTGTCGGGAGAGAATGCGATGCTCGCGCCTCTGGATGGGCCTAACGGAGCGCCTCAAAGCATCGGGGGGCTGCGCCATAACATGGCAACAGTAGCACAAGGTGTGTTATATTTATGTATTCACAAATTCCTTTCAAACATCAAACTTAATAAGTTGTATTACAATGGTCGTACTAATATAATATTTTACAAATATGTTCATCTGTTTTTTCAGTATTGGACGGACAATAGACAGTAGTTCACTTAAAAAACTTGGCCGGTAGAGCCAGGCGGCAGGCCCACGGAACGGGTGTGGGCCGGCGGCACCGGTAGCTCTGCTGGAGCAATAGGACGAGCGGATGCTGGCGGTGTTGGGACAGGGCTTCGGACTCGGGGACTCCGAGGTCATAGTGAACACTCTACCGGTAAGCATATTTTAAATCACATTGGTATTTATTTACTGTAGTATTGTTTACATACTTCATTGTATGTATGTAACCAACGACTGTTTATGCACTATCTAGACGGTGACGTCACGGCAGCAGGGCAGGAAAAATGTACGCAATACCGTGACGGTATGCTCGAAACCTGCTGCCGCGTCGCGGTCATATCACCGCTGCCGCGACGCTATCGTCTAGTATGCAAGCAGCCAATGTGTTTTAGGGAAGAAAACAAGGAAAACATTTCTTTTTAATCAATTTTATTTTCAACAACACTACTCTCTCTTGAATAAAAGTAAAGTAGGTAACATAGAAGCAAAATTTTTCACAATAAAGTACCGAGCTATAATTGCGACTGGCCAACGCACGTCTATATAATATATGTACCGTGTGGGGTCGGTACTTAAAAAGAATAGCCCCACTGCATCTCTCCCCTCGCATGTCGTAAAAGTCGACTAAGGGATAAGAAAATTCGTCAGCCTCGGTAGCTCAGTGGCGCGGTTGGTTAGTCAACTGTTATTAAGTAACGCTGAGCGCGGTCAGTGTTTGGATGGGTGACCGCTCGACCGTTGGAGGCTGACCGTGGTTCGGACTCCACATTAAACTGTAGGTCCCTTCCCTTCTTACCTTACTAGGTGGTAGGGTTTATCCCGGCCGGGTTGGTACCACTGCACTGAACGAAACGTCGGTCGAAACGGCTATGTAAATAGTTCGTGTTTTCCGTCCAGTTTAGTGTGGCCGACATGAAATGAAGGGAAGCACTGACATGGCACCTAGTTCACCCTGTGTTATGGGCTGACATCACGGATGTTGTAGGTGATGTAGCCAAACGTGTCAGGATCCATAAAAAAAAAAAAATATGAATATCCTTATAACTCGAGAACCACTTTATTAATTTACATACTGTTTTCACTGTTACAATCTGTGATTTCTTAAGATGGTTTTACGTTAAATCATAAATATAAATCATAAAGATCTGCCTGATACTTTATCATCCAAAATTATGTCTTAAAGTTAAAAAAGATAGATGCCTAATTAAATTATTTTTTTCCATTAAGGTACGCCTGCTGGCCGCCCCCCTCGTGAGCTTCGTGCAAATCAACCCGCCTATGCGCGAGGTTATTGAGGAGTACGAGCGGGTACACGCTGAAGACAGGCGGCAGGACATGGCCCTCAGAGAGTGGTGCCTGGTGTCACAGGAGGAGTTTCGGCGGCAACAGTTGGAGCTTCTGCGGCAGTTTCTGCAGGTAAAAAAATTGTTTTAATGTAAGTATTGCTATATAATATATACAGGCTGTTGCAGCAGTCACTACATTAAGTCCGGGAGCAGATTCATGGGATTAACAGAAATAATAAAGGTGTACGATGAATTCAGACTAAATAAAAACATTCAGTAACCATATAAACTAATTCCCATTTCAATACTAAACAAAAGGTTTTTGGAGGAAAAATCGGAACCCTTATAGGACATATCACCACAATTATTTTGGTAAATATACACGGTGTTAACGTAAATAGGCAACATTCCCGAAAGGGGGTTGTTTTGGGTCACATACTGATGCCGAAGAAGGGGGTAATTTTTTTTTTAGCTTTGGTTTTAAAATTTTCAATTTCTATATTTGGTATAAAAACATGGTATTTCATAATAGGAATCACACTGCATTACCAAAAAAATCTAAAGCTGAGTAATTTTTCAAATAAATAAAAAAAATCACATTCATATCGACACGATACAACAGCTAGCGCGCGACACGTGGTCAGTCAGCTGGGTACGCACGGTCGCAGGCGCGCGGCGCGCGGCGGCGCTCGCTACACCATTCCAAAGAGAAATTGTCGCTGAGGTAAAATTTTGAAGAAAATATGCAAATTTTTTTAAACTATTTTAGATTTTATTTTTTAGTACCACAAAATAATCAGTATACGAAATGGTTTAATATTCGGTATTAAAATTGAAATGTCGCGAAAAAAGTTAACACCGTGTATAACAAAATATATCTTGTGTGGTAGTACGGAACCCTCAGTGCGCGAGTTAAACTCGCACTTGGCTCCTGTTTTTAAATGTCCAAGCAATGTAATGGTCTAATGTGATCCAAATACATCTAAGTACCTACGCTAATCAAAACAATATAATTTAAAGATATTTTTTGTTTTAACTTGCAGGACAACCGAGGGCGTTTTCAACAAACCCCAGCAGTGGCTCACTTGGGACAATGAACACCCTCCCTACATAAACGGAGCACATCCTCGGGTTTGGTGCAGCACACTACCATCTGCTGGTTGCAAGCACCAAGTCCTTCCACAACATCAATGCCAGCATGTGCTCAGCGTTTATTATTAACCTTTAATCCCAAAAGCGGCACTTCGGTGCCACGCGAAAAGAAGACCGGGTCCTCCGACGGCACTTAAGTGCCAAGCCTAATATTGACGACCGGAGTTGGTTTTTTATTTTTAATTCTTTATGCTTTGACCTTAGAGCTATTTCTGTTCCTCTAATAATTAGTTGAATAGTGACAGAAGGTGACAAAAAATGCTCGCATAGAATGCGAGCTGTGGACTGACCGTAAAAAAATTGTTTACATTGTTTGTAAACAAACGCGCTTCAAAAATCACGGCGGCGCGACTCTTCGACAATAAATTCGTGTTTCTGTAAGCATAATTCTAATTTTTCATCGAGTGTGTGGTATTGGTGTAATCGCGGTGAAATTTACTATTTACTAGACGTGTTTGTGTGCAATGGTAAGTTGTTTTGAATTAAATATACCTGTCCAAAGTTGAGCAAGTGATTTTGTGTTCCAATTGTATCGTGTCGGTGTGGCTAAAAGCGTGATTATTATCAACGTTTCGATAATATATCAGATTTCATTGTATGTATGGACTAGACAAAACTATATCACATATGAATTGATATGTCACATGATGATCACACGAGTGTTCATGCCCAAATATAAAAAAAACTCTCAAAAGCTGAACGGCCGGCAACATTTGATGGGGTGTAAAACCGTTATGACGTAGTGTCTGTGTAATCGTGTCGTTTTTTGCTCGTGACGTAGCTGTCTGCCGGCCGCGCCAATCTTATACAGGCGGATACCCACAAACTGACAAGTAATTACTATTTTGATGAAATTTGAAATTTATTTTTGTGATATTTTCAAAAAACTGTTTTTGTATATGGCAAGTGATACATCGCTGGAACCGGATCGACTTGTAGATTCTAAAAATATTTGAAAAAAAAAATAGCACGCGCGTGCCATCTGGGAGTTTACGGAATGTCCAATGTTGAACATCAGATTTCGCCGATTTCTGTAAAGAAAACGTATTTTTATTTTAATTTTTTTATGTAATCCGGTATGGGTGGCTGAGTCGGAGGGGCCAAAGCACATGCTCTAACCAGTCAATATCACCTCCGAGAAGGTAGGTGCCATACCGGAGACTTCCCTGGATTGCTGGCTATACTGGACTAGAGGAGAACACAACCGAGGTTGCTTGCGGCCATCTTACATCCAGTACGGTGGTACCAACCCAGTCGGCTACAATTTGAGCCTACCACCTAGTAAGGGACAAGGGAAGGGACCTACAGTTTTACACCGGTTCCGAACGGTGAAGCAGCGGGTGTAGGTATGCACGTAAATTTTTTCGTCAGAAAAAACACATTGGTACCGACGACCGGATTCGAACCTCGGACCTCCCGCATGAGAAGCCGATGCCCAAACCACTCGGCCACCCGCCGCTCCAACTATATTATACTTTACTATTTCTAAATGTATGTTTCTTTACGAGTATAATTCTGATATAGATATTGTAAAGGTATGTTTTGAATTTATATTATGATGAATTTTTAAATATTTTTTTTGGATTTTTTTTTCTAACTAAATTATCTGGTACTTCTAAACAAGGTCAGCCTCACTGTTTCACATGGATTTTAGGAAATTTTCTAGGCTTTCTAGGCCACGAGAGTTTATAGATCTGACTTTATTAGTTTCCGAAATATCTGCGTTTATGTCGAGGTCGGCGCGCAAGGTCGCGCGCGCCGTACCACGGGCCACGCCCATGCGGGAGCTAGACCCGCTGTGGGCATATTATAACGCGGGAGCTGACAGGTTAAAAAGTAAAAAAAAAATGATCTCATATTTTTTTTTATTGTAAGCTCGACATATGGCGCCGAGTTGTTTCTAGATCGCGGACACTTCGGGGTCACCCATTAGTCGCACGGCTCGACGCTGGATCGAGTCCAGAGGCGCAAGCTGGTATTTGGCGGAGCCATCCCACAGGTGCGAGCAGTACTCCAAGCAAGACCTTTACGCGGCGGGTGGCCGAGTGGTTTGAGCATCGGCTTCTCATGCGGGAGGTCCGAGGTTCGAATCCGGTCGGCGTGTACCAATGAGTTTTTTCTGACGAAAAAATTTACGTGCATACCTAGACCTGCTGCTTCACCGTTCGGAACCGGTATAAAACTGTAGGTCCCTTCCCTTGCCCCTTACTAGGTGGTAGGCTCAAATTGTAGCCGACTTGGTTGGTACCACCGTACTGGATGTAAGATGGCCGCATAGCAACCTCGGTTGTGTTCTCCTCTAGTCCAGTATAGCCAACAATCCAGGGAAGTCTCCGGTATGGCACCTACCTTCTCGGAGGTGATATTGGCTAGTCAGAGCATGTGCTTTCGCCCCTCTGACTCAGTCACCCATATCGGAGTAGATAAAAAAAAAAAACCTGATCTGCGATTTATACAGGAGCAGCTTTTGGTCCGCCGTGAAGTACCGTCGCACCTTATTGAGTACGCCCAGCTTTTTAGAAGCAAGCTTGGCCTTCCCCTCGATGTGGGGACGAAAGTTCAAGTCGTGCGACAGTTCGACTCCGAGGACCCCGAGGTGATCGCTTAATTTGAGTGACGTGCCTTGGAATGAAGGAGCCGGTGTGAACGTCGCTCTCTTCGCACTGAACGCGCAAACTTGTGTCTTGCAAGCGTTGAACCCGACCAAATTACTACGGCCCCATTCGGAAATAGAGCCGAGTGTATGTTCGAGCTCAGACACAAGTCTTCGTATCTTCTCATCCACAACATCCCGACTGGATGAAGGGTGACTGGTGTAGGATCCGTGTGCCGTACTGTCATCTGCATAAAAATGTATGTTGCCCAGAGACAGCATATCATTGATGTGCAGAAGAAACTGCGTGCGTGACAACACAGATCCTTGTGGTACGCCGGCGTTCACTGACATGGCGTCCGACGAGCAACCGTCCACTAGGACCTGAATGTTACGCCCATGTAGGAAGTCGGCGACCCAGTCACAGAGGCCAGAAGGTAGTCCGTAAGCCGGCAATTTGCCCAAGAGCGACTTGTGCCAAACCCGGTCAAATATCTTGGCAATATCAAGGCCAATTGGCAAGGATTCACCATGACCTTCAAGCGATTCCCCCCAAAGGTGAGTGACGTACGCTAGGAGATCACCAGCAGATCGTCAACTTCAACGTAGCTAAGACGCAAGCTTGTGCCTTCTCTACTAAGGCTGATCCGTTTCCCCTCCAAGCCACTTTCCAGGGCAGCCAAGTCCCCAATGATGGTAGTCTGGGCGTCCTGGGTATGGAGGTGTCCAGGGACGTTGGATTTCGATCGTTCATAGAGTCCAAAGCGAAACTAGCATCTTGGATTCTATTCAACGACGAGCCATTCGCCTCATTGGCGATTCTGTACTCACAAAGGACCTTCAACCTCTAAAGCACAGACGGATCGTTGGGTCATTTAGCCTGTTTTATCGGTACTACTATGGCCGCTGCTTTGACGAAATTGCTTCCCTTATCCCTCCTCCTCCTGTTCGCCTTCGCCAAACCCGCCATACTCTCGCGGAACACCCCTTTGTAGTGGACAGAAGAGTACTTCAAACTGCACGATTCTCTAAATCGTTCTTGAGCCGCAAGATGTGGAACGGGCTTCCGGGGAATATCTTTCCCCACTCCTACAATCCACGGATCTTCAAATCGCGGGTAAATAGCCTTTCCCCAGCGACATTACTCCACCTCCAAGCCGGACGTACACCTCCTTGGGGGTGATATTGGCTGCGCCTGAGGATTCGACCTCGGGCACAGCCTAGCCTAGTTCGGAAACAATAAAAAATTCAAAAACCGCTCAAATGATTTCGATGAAACTCAAATATGTTGTTACACTCGACGAGACGCTTCCGACTAGGTATCAGACATCTCGATAGGACTGCGCAGTCCAAAGTTGTCAAACTAACCAATCCTAACCCAACTTTTTGAGTAGGGGAGGGGGCTGGAGGGGTCAAACTCTGGAAAACGTTCGGAACCATTATTATAGACTCCTACACCAAGTTTTACTCGATCCGACCTAAAATGCGATCGCTATAGAGCGACAAACATTTTGGAGCCCACATTTCAAACGCCGATAATTCAAAAACCGCTCAAATGATTTCGATGAAACTCAAATATGTTGTTACACTCGATGAGACGCTTCCGACGAGGCATCACACATCACGCTAGGACTGCGCAATCCAAAGTTGTCAAACTAACCAATCCTAACCTAACCTAACCCAACCTTTTTCGTAGGGGAGGGGGCTGGAGGGGTCAAACTCTAGAAAACATTCGGGACCATTATTATAGACTCCTACACCAAGTTTTGACTCGATCGGACCTAAATTGCGATCGCTATAGAGCTACAAACATTTTGACGCCCACATTTCAAACGCCAATAATTCTAAAACCGCTCAAATGATTTCGATGAAACTCAAATATGTTGTTACACTCGATGAGATGCTTCCGACGAGGCATCACACATCACGCTAGAACTGCGCAATCCAAAGTTGTCAAACTAACCAATCCTAACCTAACCTAACCCAACCTTTTTCGTAGGGGAGGGGGCTGGAGGGGTCAAACTCTAGAAAACATTCGGGACCATTATTATAGACTCCTACACCAAGTTTTGACTCGATCCGACCTAAAATGCAATCGCTATAGAGATACAAACATTTTGACGCCCACATTTCAAACGCCAATAATTCAAAAACCGCTCAAATGATTTCGATGAAACTCAAATATGTTGTTACACTCGATGAGACGCTTCCGACGAGGCATCAGACATCTCCCTAGGACTGCTCAATCCAAAGTTACATTTCGGATCGAAGATCTGAAAATAGTGTAGTGAATTAAACATCAAGTTGCTCACACAATTTAGTCGATTTTCAAATTACGAAAACTTACTTTTGAAATAGACTAGGTAGAGAGGTATAACTATATATTCGGATAGATATCGGGGAGAACAAAAATTCCCCTCCCCCCCCACTCCCAAATTCCCCCTCCACCAAAATTTCATCAATTTTACTTCCATTTAAACTGTCAAATGTCAAAATCTGACAATGTCAACTTGTGACAGAGATCGAACTGTCAAACTTTGTAGTACATGACAACTGTCAAATCTGTCAATCTGTCAAAGTTGTCAACCAAAAATCTGTCGAGGACTGTCAAATGTCAAAATCTGACAGTGTCAACTTGTGCCCTATACCCAAATCTCAAACTTTGTTTTTCATGACAACTGTCAAATCGTTCAAACTGTCAAGCTGGAACCCAAAATGTACATTTGACAACCCCGTTTACGCTTATAACTCGGACCCCTTACTAGTTAGACCCAATAAACTATCTCCCCAAATCCCCAAGATGTCATCAATTCACTCCGATTTACACTGTCAAATGTCAAAATCTGACAATATCAACTTTTGACAGAGATCAAACTGTCCAACTTTGTCATACATGACAACTGTCAAATCTGTCAAACTGTCAGACTATCAAACAAAACAACCACCCCTCCCCCCCGCTGCGTTACGTTACAGTTACAATCCAAAGTTGTCAAACTAACCAATCCTAACCTAACCTAACCCAACCTTTTTCGTAGGGGAGGGGGCTGGAGGGGTCAAACTCTGGAAAACGTTCGGGACCATTATTGTAGACTCCTACACAAAGTTTAGACTTGATCGGACCTAAAATGCGATCGCTATAGAGATACAAACATTTTCACGCCCACATTTCAAACGCCAATAATTCAAAAACCGCTCAAATGATTTCGATGAAACTCAAATATGTTGTTACACTCGATGAGACGCTTCCGGCGATGTATCACACATCTCGCTAGGACTGCGCAATTCAAAATTGTCAAACTAACCAATCCTAACCTAACCTAACCCAACCTTTTTCGTAGGGGAGGGGGCTGGAGGGTTCAAACTCTAGAAAACATTTGGGACCATTATTATAGACTCCTACACCAAGTTTTGACTCGATCGGACCTAAAATGCGATCGCTATAGAGCTACAAACATTTTGACGCCCACATTTCAAACGCCAATAATTCACAAACCGCTCAAATGATTTCGATGAAACTCAAATATGTTGTTACACTCGATGAGACGCTTCCGACGATGCATCACACATCTCCCTAGGACTGCGCAATCCAAAGTTACATTTCGGATCGAAGATCTGAAAATAGTGTAGTGAATTAAACATCAAGTTGCTCACACAATTTAGTCGATTTTCAAATTACGAAAACTTACTTTTGAAATAGACTAGGTAGAGAGGTATAACTACATATTCGGATAGATATCGGGGAGAACAAAAATCCCCCCCCCCCCACTCCCAAATTCCCCCTCCACCAAAATTTCATCAATTTTACTTCCATTTAAACTGTCAAATGTCAAAATCTCACAATGTCAACTTGTGACAGAGATCGAACTGTCAAACTTTGTAGTACATGACAACTGTCAAATCTGTCAATCTGTCAAAGTTGTCAACCAAAAATCTGTCGAGGACTGTCAAATGTCAAAATCTGACAGTGTCAACTTGTGCCCTATACCCAAATCTCAAACTTTGTTTTTCATGACAACTGTCAAATCGGTCAAACTATCAAGCTGGAACCCAAAATGTACATTTCACAACCCCGTTTACGCTTATAACTCGGACCCCTTACTAGTTAGACCCAATAAACTATCTCCCCAAATCCCCCCCCCCCCCCCCCCCCCCCCCCCCCAGATGTCATCAATTCACTCCGATTTACACTGTCAAATGTCAAAATCTGACAATGTCAACTTTTGACAGAGATCAAACTGTCCAACTTTGTCATACATGACAACTGTCAAATCTGTCAAACTGTCAGACTATCAAACAAAACAACCACCCCCCCCCCCCCCCCCCCCACCCCCGCTACGTTACGTTACAGTTACAGTGAAAGGTTAGGTTGGGCGACGAAGCCTTATACTAACCTAGTATTTTTGTATGGAAACTGACACGGTTGGCTACACCACCTACAAAATTTATTTATAATTTTTTTTTTATGGGAACTGAAACGGTTGGCTACATCACTTACAACATCCGTGATGTCAGCCCATAACACCGGGTGATCTTGGTGCTACGTCAGTGCTGCCCTTCGGTCGTGCCGGCTACACTGAACTGCACGGATAACACAAATGTGGTGGTAGCAACCCGGGCGGGTTAAACCCTACCACCTAGTAATATAAGAAGGGAGTCATATCCCTTTGTCGCCTTTTACGACATACACGGGGAGAGATGCAGTGGGGCTATTTTTTTAAAGTACCGGCCCCACACGGTTCATTCGTGATGTCAGCCCATAACACCGGGTGATCTTGGTGCTACGTCAGTGCTGCCCTTCGGTCGTGCCGGCTACACTGAACTGCACGGAAAACACAAATGTGGTGGTAGCAACCCGGGCGGGTTAAACCCTACTACCTAGTAATATAAGAAGGGAGTCATATCCCTTAGTCGCCTTTTACGACATACACGGGGAGAGATGCAGTGGGGCTATTCTTTTAAAGTACCGGCCCCACACGGTACATTCGTGATGTCAGCCCATAGCACCGGGTGAACTTGGTGCCACGTCAGTGCTTCACTTCGGTCGTGCCGGCTACACTGAACTGGACGGAAAACACAAACTATTTACATAGCCGTTTCGACCGACCTTTCATTCAGTGCGGTGGTACCAACCCGGGCGGAATAACCTACCATCTAGTAATATAAGAAGGGAGTCTTATCCCTTAGTCGCCTTTTACGACACACACGGGGAGAGATGCAGTGGGACTATTCTTTTAAAGTACACACTTGACCAATAGCATTTGTGTTTTACAGCTATTCCTAATTTGTTCACACTTGCTTGACCAACCGTAGCTAAATATAAATATTTTTCGTTATCTGTATATTGCAAACACCCTCTATGTATCTTTCGAGAACAGGTCGTCGACTTACTAATACTAGCGCACGGCTGCCGGCTGACGTCATTGTGTGCATGTGTGCGTGAGCCACTTCAGTTTTTTGTTTGATTTCAATAGGCCAGTGTTATTATAATATGTTCAGTGAGTGCTCATATGACATTGACATATTGATAAACATGTCATAGACTAATTTATTAGTGGGATATAACCTTTACGAAGTTTTGTATTATAGCCAAAACATCGCTCCAACGGGAAGTAGTTTTCTCACGCACTAGAAAGGGATTGCGTTGGTTTTTTATTTTTCAAAAAAAATCTAATACGTAAAATGTTATGATTTCTTCTATTCAATATGGAGGACACTTGGGGGCAGACGACAATGGCCATACTTTTTGTATTTATTGCTCATTTTCGATAATAACAGCACTTTTTTGTACCATTCAAAATTCTGCCGCCGGTACAAATTACGCGCCGGTTGGCTCATGGTTGGAGGGCTCTGGTGAAATATTTATCAAGAAGATATTTACTAAATTTGATGTAGGTTTATTGCAAATGTATTTTAGTTCTATTTTAAAACAAAAAAAACATATGTTATCGATTTACTTTTTGAGGAATCTTCATTCTTTCCTTCCGACTCCCGTAAATCATTCATTTCTAACTTTGCCTATTTTTCTATGCATTACAATTGCGAACCAATTAGCTCAAACCTATGTCATATGAAAGATAATTTCATCTAGATTACAATGACGTGCAAATTTATATAGGGTTCTGAAGGAAATTTCATAGTTATGATTTTTTAATGGAGAAAGCGCGGAAAATGTTTCGCGCGCGGAATTGTGTGTTTACCCGGAACGTTACGTGGAAATTCGCGCTGGCGAGGAGCTAAGGGTTAAGATGCTCAATTAGTTCTTTAGTTTACCTAAATATGTTTTTGTGTAAATTGTATGTGTAAATAAAAATATTTTATTCTTATTAATTGTTTTGTTTACTTTTTTTACCAGAGATAAGAATACTTCATTTTGAGAGAAGCGTTTGTGGGAAGCGTATATATGACCCTACGTGCGTTGGTAAGTATCACTTGCATAAAATGGAAGGGCAGTCATTATCTAGCAAATACATTTAAAATAATGCGCAATGTTCTTTGGTGATAAACTAGATAGTGCGGTTGTAGAGTGTCGTCTCTGTCGCACTGCAAGTATCTGTATGACCGAGACAATGCTTTACAACCAGAAAGTCATCAAAGCATGATGCACATTATTTACCGCCGCGTACTGTACACTAGAATTAAGAGCAACATTTGATTCAGCATAGAAAGTAGAGGTTGATGCAAAGCTATTGTAGTTTTTCAACCTTCTGTCGCACAGATGACAAAGTACATACCTTGGAAGTGGGTGATATAGCGTCGGCTCGGCTTTCTTTTGTGGGTGTCGGCCGGTTCGTAAAGTGGCGAAGCGCAGCTCCCTTGAGTGGATTCTTGTTCGCGCCGATGTTCTTGTTCGTTCGGCCGGATTCCAGCAAAAGAGTCCAAGCCAAGACCGCGCCAACCGCCCGCCGCTTACGTAAATGTTTCGTAGAAAGAAAGAAACCACAAAATAAACATCGCGAAGCGAATGTCGTGTTTGCTTCATATTTACTCTGTGGTTTGCTTGTTTGTTTACGTTTACGAACCGCTGTAATTTTTTATTTTTTTTAATAATTATGGCTTGGATGCCGGGTCCTTCTGCCATTTCTTTAATTTTATTTCCTATAATTTCTATATTTTCTACAGTATTTATTATGTATTTGTAAAGACTTTTATAATATTTTTGTTCAGTTAATAAATTTATTTCGATGTTTTCGTCAGTTTTCTCATGAAGTGAACGCCAAAAAGTTGATCCTTAGCTAGCGAGTTTAGCGGCAAATATCGGGGAGTTTATCTGTCAAAGAAACGTCAAAAACCCCGGTGCCAATTGTTTGATAGATCGACTCCGTGTCGACTCATAGCCTTCTGTATTCCGTCCTTGTCGTCTTGAAAGGACATATAGAGAAGGCTATAATCGACTAGATCGACAGCTCTAGCGAGTAAAATGTGGGAGTGCGAGAATGACGTCACTCGCCTGTTTCACCGGTGCCAATAAAGCGTTCTCGCCACATTTCTCGCACTCACACGGGCGAGTGAGTGAACGCCGGTAGACCTACAGTTCAGTGTAGCCGGCACGATCAAAGGGGGAAGCACTGACATGGCACCTAGTTCGCCCGGTGTTATGGGCTGACATCACGGACGTTGTAGGTGATGTAGCCAACCGTGTCAGTTTCCATAAAAAAAAAAAAAAAAAAACTGAAAAGTCCACCATCCCGGTGGACTTTTCAGTTTTTTTTCTCGAGAGTCAGTCAGTCAGTCAGTTTTCTCTCGAGAGTACTCGAGAGCCAGAGGGACCTTGTAGTTTCAAGCAAGATCTGTTGGTTAGCTTTCTCCCGATACTTGCATCGTATTTTAGCTTCTCCGATGTCCTACCCAAACCCTTGGATTAATGCTCCTTCAATATGTTTACAATGTACATAAACATATTGAGCTTGAGTAAATAAGAGTAAGTTACTTTGTTTTATGTATGAGATACTGAGTTTGTAGACACTATGTATCATACTAAAACTAAATTGACGATTTTTAGAAATGTTTTCTGTATGTATATAATATATATGTTCCTCCATAACTCTTAAACCGATCATCCGAATTCGATGAAACTTAGTACAATAGAATTCAGTTCCGGCGGATACATTAAGATGTGGCTCCCATACAAACCGAAATGTTCCGCGCCCCGGAGTAGGTATTTACTGTATGAGCGAGCGGGCGGCGGGCGGCGCGGCGGCGCGGGGGCTGGCGGTGGCGGAGCGGCGCGCGGGTGGGTGCCTATAAAAGCGTACCGAGTGGTCGTACCCGCACTCACCAATATTATAGAATTCCGACCAAGCCAAATATTGTTAACTTTTAGGGATTTGATATTATTCCGAAATCTAAAACTTCATTTGATATAATCTTCACTTATTACGTGGGGCACACTGAAAGTTTCCGGAATTAATAAGAATAAAATACTATTAAAGGTCAAAAATGAATTTATTGTTTCTCAAAATATTCTCCCTTTGCGTAAATGCACTTTTTCATACGATTAAACCAGTTTTGAAAACTTTTGTGCCACTCCTCCGTGGTGACCTCAGAAACGTGTTTTTCATATTCTTCGACAGCCTCTTCTGGTGATGAAAATCGTTGACCGCGTAATTGGTTCTTAATTTTTGGGAACAGAAAAAAGTCACAAGGTGCCGTCACCTGTTGCTATGTCCCACACCAAATTTGAGGCGCCTTTGTTGAATCTGGTAAGCATGGCATTGCACCAAGTGACGCGGTGCGTTTTTTGAGCCTCGGTCAAATTGTGTGGGATCCACCGCGAGCACAGCTTTCTCACACCCAAATGTTTGTGTAGGATTGATTGTATTTGACTCATGCCTATGTCTAAGGATGCCCGAATCTCATGGTAGGTCACATGCCTGTCTGTTTCGATCATACGGCGCACAGCATCGATGTTTTTGTTGTTCACAGCGGTGAACGGGCGACCATCCCGAGATTCGTCACTGAGATTGACACGACCGCGCTTGAATTCTGCAAACCAGCAATAAATAGTCGTCTTGCATGGTGCTTCATCGCCAAAAGCAGATTGAAGCCGAGCGAGGCTCTGATGAGCTGTAAAATTACACTTAAAATCGTAGAAAATCATACCACGAAAATTTTCCCGGGTTAAATTTATGTTAATGTAGACACGCAATTTTTAAAATGGCGCCACAATGGAAAAACAATTGACAGTCAGATGAAACAAACTGCATTCTACAGCCAAAGAGTTCCATTTTCAAATGTTGTAATTACTTTTTAAATATTGTTTATGTAAGTGGCCAATTCCGGAAACTTTTAGTGTGCCCTATGTATTATAATGTTCTGTAAGTAAGCCTTTCTAACCGAGTTTCTAACGCAGGATTGATTCAAAGATGCGAAGACTCTATTCTCTTCCTTCACGCTATGAGGGGGTGTGATACAACTTTATGATTTTTCGGAAAATGCAAGATACAAGCTATCCATCTGTTCAACAAAAGAAAATACATACACAGCTGTTACAGCACCTAATCGGCATCTTCAACATCAAAATTGCCACTCATGAGCAAATCGATAATCGTTTCGCCAGCAGGTGAAAAGTTTATTCTAGCGTTATACCTACGATGCTAAGCCGTCATAAAGTAGCCTTGATCTTGTATCAGTGTATCACATACACTGATACAAGTAGTCTTGTAGTATCACATACTTATTATGACTAGGTACTATTTGTACTCAAATTTATTTACTAACCGATTGACAACTTGATACTTCAAGTATCTTAATATTTTTTGACAATACTACGTTGTAGTATGTATACTTATTACTAACATTATTGAGTTGATACAAATGACGAATCAAAAATTTGACAAAGGCTCTTTACACCTGATCCACTAAATTAAGTCCTTGCAGTCAGAACTTCAAAAACAAAACAAAAATCTGTTTTTGATCTTGCTCTCAAGCTGTATTTTCAATCGACTGTAGGCGGTGTTATTATGTGGATAGTCACTAAATGCTTGTAAAAATTATTATGAAAAAAAAAAATTCTTCTTCGTGGGTGTAATCGAATCGGATAGAACAAATTGTGACAAATTCGAGTACAGTCATGCTGTCTAATGAATGCTTAATAAACAATATACAATATACAACAATCTGAATAAACTAGTTGTGCCAGCAGAAAGCGCAGTGGTACTTGGTAGGTACTGTCAAAACTGCCGCCTACTCATCTGCGGCACATTACCATTCAAGGCGGGTCTATCTGCAAGTACAGGCATGGCCTGGGCAATAACTGACGCTTTCCTGAATGTCACACTCACAAGTCACGACAGAAGCACCTTCACTTCTTATATTGATCAATACTTATATTGATTTTTTTTTTTATATGTCAGTACTAAGCATGTACCCGCTTTTTATATTAATTCTTCATTAGATAAATGCAAAGCCGAAAATGAAGAGAAAATTACGTATTTTTAGTGCAATTTGAGTGTAGGTACTCACGGCCTCTTTAATTAAACCTACCGAAGTCCGGCACAGGAACCTAACACCTACCTACATAAATAGAAACGTTCGGTCCACGCGAGGCACCATTAAATCATATTTCTCGCCATATTTTTTAAATACAATTTAAATTTCAAATAAAGTATTATTCATTGTAAAATCTTCCAAATTGTATTTACTTGCATCATCATTGCAAATTCCGGTCGCTAAGCGCAATATAATCGGTTTAGGTATCCTCGAGCTCGTTCTAGTCGAACGATTCCAGTAGGTATCTACATACTGTCCGACCAGACATTCTAGGCACATGCCATATTTTGTTTATTTTACCACAGATTACTTAATAGTTACTTCGTGTTTTACACAAGATCGCATGAGGCTTGTGATGCGCGACTTGGCCGCCACACGGATCGATTCCAACGTTTTGGCCACGTTGCTTGGTCCGTATTGGATTGGTGGCTCAAACCAATTTTAATGGTCGGATGGTGGCAGAGTTTGCTTCTAAACCAGCCGAGACGAGAACTGATGATATGAAAGATAATTTTAAAACTAGGTAGGTATGCAATTTCATTCTATACAGAGACGGGCGCCCGTTCGAAGGGTTTCCATTCCATTCCTCGTTGTTCCATTGATGTGCCTAGAACGTTTGTGGTGTGTAGGTAAATCATCAGGTATGTATGTACCCATAAATCATAATCTGTACCTGCCCTGAACCAACATGAAACCATTAGATTCAGGGAGGGCAGCGAGACGAGACGTACGCTGTGTGTAACTAAATTAATTCATCAATAAGTCTGCCCATTACGCAGGTGAAAATTGGTACCTATGATAACTTGGATTGAGAACTGAGTTCTACAACGATGGGTCGAGTCACGTTCAGTGTAAACGGAATTAAATGTGAAGGTAGGTACATAATATTGCTGTCACTGTGGCTGCCCACATCGTGTTGGTACTCAAACTTCAGGTCTATAGCCCAAACATAAGCCAAAGACCTAAGTAGTAGTAAGCCAATAGCAGATAGGTACTGCATATATACAGAAATTGCAAATACTACTGCAATACTTTCTAAGATGGTAAAGTGTATACGTGTTCTTTAAAATTGCAATCGTTATCGATCATTACCGTTTTATAAATTTCTATGTCATTCAAAACAGATTCAGAATATCTGAGCAACGGAAAAAATCTTGCGGTCGAACAGAGTTTCGCAGAGCGGCAAAGGTTATAATATTGGAGCGCTTAGTTCGCACGTTATGCAAGTCTACAGTAAAGGGAAATGCATTCTCTGTCTGCTACGCCTATGTGTGTGTTTCCGGTCGCGGCTGGGTGTGCAGTGGGGGCGGAGGTGGGCGCGGAGACGAGCCTGAACGCGTACCTGCGCTACCACCTGAACCTGCGCGGCACGAAGGCCATGTGCCACGAGGGAGGCTGCGGCGCGTGCATAGTGAGCGCGCGCGTGCGCAACACCGTCACCGGCCTGCTCGAAACCATCGCTGTCAACTCCGTTAGTTTTCTCGCTCGCACCTTGCTTATCATTCAGCATACCTACTTTATGTCGCTTGCCTGAAGCAAGTACGTCACCCACCACTCACCGCTCGCCAGCTAAGTCATGCAGCAGGTGGGTCTTCGTGCCTTACTTGCTGCTTGTTATTGCTAACGTAGTGGTCGGTGTTGTCCTGTAATTTACAAGAGTACTTGCAGCAAAACACAGATTACTCTGCTTACTTACCCTGATTGTCGGAATACAACGTGTAGTATGTATGTAGGTATGTATGAAAAATAGCCAATTATTTCTTGATGGTTTATTAACCGACTGCGAAAGCAGAAAAGGAGGCGCTTGAGTAAGCGGTTGACTTTCTTTATTTCCTCATAACTCCAAAACGGCTAAATGTATTTTCATGAATGAGGTGTACCCACGCGCGATTGATACCTATATAGACTATAATGACAAAAATAAAAATGAAATGGCGGATGCTACGCGCTATATTGTAAAACTTTTAATTAGTTTTACTTCAAGAACTAAAAAAAATAATTGGCTGTGCTGTAGAAAGAGGCGGGTGGCGGAGGAAGTGGGGGTGGGAGGGAGGGGGGGGGGGGGTTCGTTTGGGGTATACCCTCCGCGGAAGGGAAAGGGGGAAGTAGGGGAGGCAAAAACGTTATATTACTCAGTGAGGGGAGACGGGGTATAGGAGGGGGTGCTATGCTAAGGGGGGGGGGGGGGGATAAGTATCTCCTGAATACTCCCCCTCGCCTTCATTGGAGATATAACTAAGCACTTTTCGGTACTTATCAGTTTACTACACAAAAAAGAAAATATAAAAAAACTTAGGATTGCCTCTTCTCCGGCTTATAAAAAACACTGTAGGGAATAGCCATACTAACAGGTTATTTCGGGGCGGTGAATTTTGTACTAAATTTTAAATTTCACTAATATTTGGATATCTTTAAAAAATATATCTCCAAAAGTAAGTATAAGTCTCCGGCAAAAAAATATTTTTGCTAATAATTCCTTAGACCCTCAACTACCATTCCCAGCTACTACCAGCAATCTTCTACTAAACCGGCCTCTTTCTACAGCGCACCCAAATAATTAAAGAAGAAATGGGCAGTAGAAAATGCTGTCGTCAGGCCTATAAAAGGATTCGAGCAGGTAAGGAGCCCAAGCACAGCATTTTCTTTCAATACGAACATAGTGGTCCAGGCCTCATGATCCTAATAAATATAGGGAGTTTTCTACGGCCGTGTAATGTACGCACGTAATTTTTTTTTTATGTTATCCGGTATGGGTGGCTGATTCGGAGGGGCCAAAGCGCATGCTCCGACCAGCCAATATCACCTCCGAGAAGGTAGGTGCCATACCGGAGACTTCCCTGGATTGCTGGCTATACTGGACTAGGGGAGAACACAACCGAGGATGCTATGCGGCCAGCTTACATTCAGTACGGTGGTACCAACGCAGTCGGCTACAATTTGAGCCTACCACATCAATCCCGTCAATTAAGTCAATATATGAATATTCTTATAACTCGAGAAGCACTTTATGGATATACTTACATACGTTTGTCACTCTTACATTCTGTCACTTCTCGAGATGGTTTTAGGTTATAAATCATAACGCTACGTCCTCGGAGGCCTGAGCTGTGAGCAAAAAGTCACGCGAAGCGAAGGCGGGGGGGCAAAAGCTTGTCTATAAATTTTAGAATTATAACGAGTCAAACTTTTGCCCACACTTAAAAACATAGCTTTTTCTATAGTGCCTCGTGCTGGTGTTGTCATGCGACGACTGGGAGGTGACGACTGTGGAGGGTATCGGCGACCGGCTCAGAGGCTACCATCCCATCCAGACTCGCCTCAAGGACTTCCACGGCAGCCAGTGCGGCTACTGTAGCCCCGGCTGGGTCATGTCCATGTACAGGTAAACACCACCAGCAGTACTGCAGCTGCAGGGCTACTGGCCCGGCCATAAACGCCTCGAGGATGTAAGCGTCCACAGCTTTAATTAAGTAATAGGGACCGCAAAATAAAAATATTTTTAACAGGTCGATGAAAAGGTGTTTCAAAGTCTAGACTAGACTAATATTTAGAAAAAAACAACATCCGTGATATCAGCCCATAAGTCCCATAACACCTTGGTGAACTAGGTGCCATGTCAGTGCTTCCGTTTGATCGTGTCGGCTATACTGAACTGGACGGAAAACACGAACTATTTACATAGCCGTTTCATTCAGTGCAGTGGTACGAACCCGGGCGGGTTAAACTCTACCATCTAGTAAGGTAAGAAGGGAAGGGACCTACAATTTTACGTGGAATCCGAACCACGGAGCAAATCATTTTTATGCGGGGACGATGACGGTGCCGTGACGATTTTTTCAGAGTTCACATAATCTACTGATAAAGAGAGCCCTGGCCAGGCCACAGCGTATGTACTTTCCATATCTGCTGGAACCCCCGGGACTATGTCGCGACGACGGAGAGGCCTGACAGCTTTGCCTTAGTCCCGTGGAGCTAGAGCCGATTATGTTTCCATTATAATAAATTATATTGAATTTGAAAGTTATACATAAAAATGTACATTTAAAATTAAAATGCAATACTGTGTTACTGTACTGATACCTAATACATAGTTTGTAAGAAGGTGCTGTTTGTGAGAGTGCATGGATGGTACACTAGCTGGATGTAGACAGTGCGATGTGTGGATGTACAGCCTGCTGGACAAGAACCTCACGATGGCGGAGCTGGAGAAGTCGTTCGGCAGCAACACGTGCCGCTGCACGGGCTACCGGCCCATCCTCGACACCGTCAAGTCCTTCGCCACCGACGCGAGCCCTGACCTCTACCGGCGAGTCCAGGACATAGAGGAGCTGCATCGCCGGCCAGCGTGCAGCGGCACCACCCAGCCCTGCGCCGCCCGCACCTCCTGTCCCGACCGGCATGAGGAGCACGACTGGTGCGTCATCGGCTCGCACGACCTGTCCGAGCTGGGGGTGGACCGCATCATCCATATTGAGTGCAAAGATCACACCTTCATCAAAGCGAACACCGTCGACGATATCTTTACCTTTCTCACCAAAAATGGATGTAGTGACTATATGTTGATCGCCGGCAACACGGGAAAAGGTAATTGTGAAATATTTGAATGTTAGCAATTCCATATTTTTCACGGGTTTCTATGAAAAACCATAAATATAATTACTAATTTTCAGGAGTGTTAGAAAATTTCAGCTATCCGAAGCATTTGATAGACATTAGGGACGTAGCTGAGTTGAAGAATCACGAGGTCAACCAGAACCTGGTGCTCGGAAGCGGGATGTCCCTGGAGAACGCGAAGGCTCTCTTCCAGAATTTGTCCGAGACCCAGCCGGAGTTCGCTTATCTCGCTGGATTTGTGGAACATTTCGATCTCATCGCACACTTACCTGTGAGGCATGTGAGTTAATTTTGATCTTTACCTAACTATAAAAACATAATCTTTGGAGGATTGGGATTTTTGAGATTGGGCTGTGTATCAACACAAATACAACTCTATTCATTATAAGTTCAGAAACTCGATACACTCAACTGACCAGCCGAAATTTACCGCTGAGCAACAGCGATCTATTAATCGACTTGACGTCCGGAGTTGGTTTTTTATTTCTTACTCTGTCAGCTTTGAACTTAGGGCTATCTCTGTTCCTCTAATGAATACTTGAGTAATGAAAGAACGCAACAAAAAATGTTCGCAGCGATGGTGTCATATGCGTGGTCCATGAAACAAATATTTGCATATTCGCTGGAAGTTCGAACCATTCTGTGTGCGCGGTAAGTGGGTTCTGGTGAACATTTTTTCAAGAAGATGTTAACAGAATTTGATGCTGTTCTATTAGAAATGTATTATAGTTATATTCTAAAATAAAAAAAAGATATGTTCTCGCTTTACTTTTCAAGGTATCTTCGTTCTTTCCTTCGTACACCCATAAAATTTTATCTCTAACCTTACCTATTTTTTATTAATTTCAATTGAAATCTAATTAACTCAAACCTATATTATATGAACGATAATTTTATCTAGATTGTAATGAGGTGCAAATTAATATGGGTCCCAAAGTAAATATTAGAGTAATGATTTTATAATTGAAAAGTGCGGAGAAAGTTGCGCGCGGGTACCTTTGGAAGTTTGCTCAGCGGATTTTCAAAAAAAGTCGGAAATTTGCTCAGAGGGTTAAACATCAGCGTTTGTCTCCCTGTTCGTTTGCTTTTAACTGCAGAACGGATCCATCGATTTAGATGTTGTTTGCACTAATACAATCTGACATATCGTATGGTACATACTACATAACATCACTATACTCGTAGCGCATGCGGAGTCACGTTGGAGTATGTAATAACTAATAAGTGTCTGCCATTATTTTCGATGCACAAAACTAAACTATACATTTACAAAAGGCATAGGAATTGATTATTGGTATTATTATTTTTCAATTAGATGTTATAATGACATAACTTATAGCTAATGCCAATAAATACTGTGAACAAAAAAATATGATGTTAGAAAACTTTAGTAAATCCTAATCAATAAAGTGGAAATATTTAAAGAACTTTCTATGTTCCTATGTTGTTTCTATGTTGTTTCTATGTTTTCGATTCTATGTTCGCCTATAAGTCGAGAACTACTCGCATACGGTTTTCTGGCACATCTCAGTATTAGGTTATAGGATATATTTATTCCACGAAGCGAAGCCGCAGGAACAACTAAATAGGATAATTTATGTAGGTCTTCTCAAAGGTCTTCTTCATACATTTTTCAGATGGGTACTCTAGCCGGAAATCTGATGTTAAAACACCGAGAACCGTTCTTCCAGTCGGATGTGTTTCTGTTGCTCGAGACTGTGGGTGCCTACCTCACTATTAGTAAGTTCAATAATAGTCGACCCTGACAAATCGATGTGTGAACGACCACCTTTTGAACCAACCCTGGTTACCCTCTGGCCTCTTTAGATTTCAATCTCAAAGTATTTTCAAGTACGTCGCACTAGAACACTAGATTATCGCTTTAGTTGTATTCAAGGTTTTATTCTTTTTTAAATCATAATAATGAAAAGTACTAGGTATCACTAACACTGTACTGATGCCGATAACGTTTAATTTCAGAGGGACAATATCGTTACGAGTGTGAATTATGTCTGACGTCATTCCTGCATACCGACATGACCGGGAGGATTATTTACGACATTCGGCTGCCACCTCTGAACAATTCATACAATATCAAAACTTACAAGGTTTCACATACTTCGTTTTTCAGTTTATTTATTCAACGCCCACTCTTAAACTTTGTAAATAAGTAATCTGTTGAGTATTTTTAGATTATATAAGGTGAATTGGAAATTATTTACTTACGTATCTGAAAAAAATTGTTTTTTAAATTGCAGATAATGCCTAGGAGACAAAACGCACACGCCATAGTGAATGCGGGGTTCATGGTCAAACTCGACCGCAGGAACAACACTGTGCAGAAGGCTACTATTGTCTACGGCGGAATATCAGCTGACTTTGTGCACGCAACCAAAACGGAACAGTATCTGAAAGGGAAGTATCTGTTCACTAACGAGACTCTGCAGGGAGCCCTAAGCACCCTGAGCGGAGAGCTGCACCCGGAGGACAAACCGCCTGAACCCTCTCCTGAATGCAGAAAGAAATTGGCATTAGGGCTCTTTTATAAGGTAACCACTAACACATAAGCATTGAATTAAGCTAACTGTTGGGTTTGCAATAATTTGTAATGTTATGTTGTCTGCATACAGTTCGTACTGAGCATCTGTCCAGCGAGCATCGTGAATGCGAGACTGCGGTCGGGCGGCACGCTGATAGAGCGTCCGCTGTCCTGCGGCACTCAGGACTTCCAGACAGACAGCGACAAGTTCCCTCTCAACGAACCCGTTCCCAAGCTCGAGGGCCTCATCCAGTGTTCCGGAGAGGCTCAGTACGTCAACGACGTGCCCTCTATGCCCAACGAAGTCTTCGGCGCCTTCGTACTGGCCTCTGTACACACCGGTATCGTCGACGCTATCGACTGCAGTGCCGCATTGGTAGGTTCTCATTGGTGATATTCAGGTATATTAGTTAAATTATTAATAGATATCATTGTAACATAAAATTTAAAAAATTAATACTAATAACTAAATAAATAAACCTACCTAAAAAACATTATAATAACTATCAAAAAAAGGGGCATTTTCAAATGTTCCTAGAACACTTAGATATAGATAGATATCATGAAATAGGAATTGAAATTGGAATTTCTGGAATGGTTAGAAACATACATGACATTTTAAATATTAAGTATATTATTAAAAAAATATATATACCAGGCAATGGACGGGGTTCTGGCGGTGTACACGGCCAAAGATATTCCCGGCAAAAACTCATTCGTGCGCGTCGGCATCCAACTACAAACCGAAGATGAAGAAATTCTAACCAGCGGAAATATAAAATATCACGGACAACCAGTAGCTATACTCGTAGCGAAGAGTGAAGCATTAGCTGATAAAGCAACGACACTGGTGAACATTACTTATACAAATGTGACCAACAAAGCGCCTGTTCTTACTATATGTGAAGCAAGGAAAATGCCGGATAGAGTCAGATCTAACAATACCATAGAACCTAAAGGCAAAGGAAGCGATGTAAAGAAGATAGTGAAAGGGTCGTACAGCATAGGATCTCAGTACCACTACACTATGGAGCCACAGACGTGCCTCGTGGTGCCGGTAGATCAAGGCTTGGAGGTGTACAGCTCTACTCAGTGGATGAATTTAACCCAAATAGTTATTGCTGACGCCCTAAAGATTCCGGAAAGCAAGTGAGTTTCAAATATTTCCTTTATTAATTTCACTCGATTATTAGGTATTTATAAAAAAGATATAGGTATTTATAAAAACCTACACTACAATATGTTAAAAATAATAGAGTTAGGAGGGTGGTTTGAACTCAGGAAAAATCTACTCCATATACGAATAACTATGACACTTTTAGCGTACAGATGATTGTTCGTCGGCTCGGAGGAGCTTTCGGAGTGAAGATCAGCCGGTCAGCTCAAACCGCCACCGCCTGCGCTCTGGTCGCCAAGTTGATGAACGTACCTTGCCGCTTCATTCTACCCATGCAGACTAACATGGCTTCTATCGGCGGTAGACTACCCGTTCTTGCGGAGTACGAGGTTCAGTTCAAATCAACGGTCAAGTGTATACTTATGATGACCTGCAACCTGCTCTTCAAACAATGCCATTGCTAGTGAAATATTTTTCCAGTGTTGTACTAATGTGCACCTACTCACAACTACTTGTTTATATACATACATACGAGTACATACCATATACAATATACATACCACACACACACACACTATATCCCAAAAATCGGGTATGCAGAGTAATTGGAGTTTTGCTGCAGGTACATACATACATACATATCACACACGCTGAATCCCGACAATCGGGGTAAGCAGAGTAATCGGTGTTGTGCTGCAGGTACTCTTGTAAATTACAGCACAACGCCAACCACCAAGTTTAGCAAACTATCCGACAAGATAACAATCAAGACAAGATAAGCAGCAAGTAAGGCACGAAGACCCACGCGCTGCATGACTCGGTGGAAGGACCGTTCCAAAGTGAGAGGTGGCTACCCTGTCGCCCTTTAGCACGACTTCTTGTCCTTATCCCTTAGTTGTCTTTTACAACATGCACGAGGGGATATGCAGTGGGGTTATTCTTTTTAAGTACCGGCCCCACACGGTACTTCTTTATATATGAAAAGCAACGATGAAAAGTAAATTCCTGGATATACTCGTACATATTTAACTAATTACTAAAGAATTAAAACCTACCTAACAAACATTAAAATATCTATCAAAAGGGGCGTTTTCAAATGTTCCTAGAACACCTGCGGCATTACCCCGCCGGATGGCAAGGCTTACCCTTTGAATAAATAAACCTTGATTGCGGAACGCCAGTTGCGTCCACCAGCAGAGGGCCAAGCCTCTTTAAGAAGCTTTTTTCGTCACTGCTACACGGACCGAGGGTTTCAACCGCAAACGCAACAAATTCGAAATCTTGAATGACATTTCTATATTTGTTGCGTTTGAGGCTCATTAGGTTTATATTTAAACCAGTTTCAACTTGTTCAGATTGGTGTAAATGACGAGGGAAAGATTCAGAAATTAGATTTAACGTTTTATGAAGACAATGGCTGCTCCTTCAATGAGAGCATTATCAGCTACACTCTAGGCTCTATCAAGAACTGCTATGACGGTGATTACTGGCACGTGCATTCGAATGACGTCATCACCGATCTTCCTTCTAATTGCTTCTTTCGCGCACCCGGTGAGTAGAACAACATAAATATCTCAATTTACTTAGTAATTAATTGAGAGCTCTCACACTTAACTTATCATTAGCGCTCGTGGAATTACGCACACAATTTATTTGAATCCGTAAGCTTTGTGATTGTCCAGATGTGTGGACATTATTCAGATGTGGTAAGTTCCTCAGGGTCGACAATAAAAACAAGAAAAAAATTACTTTGGCTTTGTTTCCAGGATCCTGCGAAGGTATTGCTATAGCCGAACAACTAATGGAACATATCGCTTTCTGTGTACAAAAGGATTCTACTGCAGTGAGAATAGCAAACATGCGTTCGAATGACAATCCATTGCCTCAACTTCTGAAGGAGTTCATCATCGAGACTGACTACAACAACCGATACAAGTCCATTCAGCAATTCAATCAAGCTCACCGGTGGATGAAGAAAGCTATAAAAATAACAACTACGAGTTTTCCCGCAGAATTTTATGGAAATTATTCGGCTATGGTTACAATTTATCAGGGAGATGGAACTGTAACAGTTAGCACGGGAGGCGTCGAAATGGGGCAGGGCCTCAACACGAAGGCGGCACAAGTTTGCGCTTATACCCTGGGCATACCACTAGAGTATATTTCCGTCATTCCCAATTATTCCTTCGTGGCAGCAAACAATGTTTTTTCCGGAGCCAGCATCACGAGCGAAAGTGTTTGTTATTCCATTATCAAAGCCTGTCATATTCTTCAGGAGAGGCTTAAGCCGATTAAAGATAGCCTCACTAACCCCTCGTGGAAAGAACTGATAGCGAAGGCAGGTGAGGCGCTAATCGACTTGATGGCGAGTTATATGATGACAGAAAATGAGGCCGATTTGAAAGACTACAGCGTGTTTGGTATCACGATACTGGAGGCTCAGCTCGACTGTCTAACTGGGAGATTCGAGATTTTGAGGGTGGACTTGCTGGAGGACACCGGACTTAGCATGAACCCCAGAGTTGATGTTGGGCAGGTCGGTGAACCATTTATCCCAGCCCTATATCTTATAGTCTATTATACGTTAAGTGTATTTATTTAATAAAGTTATTAATATCTGTAAAATGTATATTTGTTATAAATACAATTAATTCGATTATATATATACATATATCTTCCATATATATCTTGTTTGTTAACGAAAGATGAAAGTCTCTTATCACTTATCAGTTTCTTTCTGGGCATAAACAGTATAAATTATGCCTGCCGCTTTGCATTTATACCATATGTTATCAACACATACGTGATGGCCAAAAGTGAGAACGACCATATTATTAGTATTGATAATATACTTCACATAGAATCGTGATAAATTATTTTATGTGCCCCAGAGATGTGCCCTGGCAAAAACTACCGGATACCGACATTTACAGGTTGAAGGAGCATTTGTCCAAGGACTTGGGTACTGGACATCGGAGAAGCCTAAATATGATGTGAGGGCAGGCAAACTGTTAACCAACAGATCTTGGAACTACAAGGTCCCGCTGGCTCTCGACATTCCGGCCGACTTTAGAGTTAAGCTAAGATATAACTCCAGGAACTCAACAGGTGTGCTGGGATCTAAAGGTGGTTATATTATCACAATTTTGATTGAAATTATGTAAACCTATATAGTTGTCGCGGCATTTGAAAGGACTTTGAACTATTATGGGTGATAGTTATACGCTTACAGGAACTTTTTATAGTAGGTACTATAAAATATAGAACCTGCCTTTCCTTTACATCTTAAAGCCAGCGCACGTACAATGTTTTTCTCGCCCACCACCCTATGAAGAAATATTATCATTATCATATATAGCTAGATTTTGTTAGAGAAAACTGCATGTTTTTAAATCGGCTCAGCTGCTTTAGAGATATGGCATTTTATAATCATCTCTAATGTCTCAGTTATTTAACTATTTTATATAAATAAACGTCTATAGTGTTGAGTGACATGCAATTTGTATTGCAGCGGTGGGAGAGAGCCCCCTGTGTATGTCCGTGGTGATCACCCACGCCCTGAGGGACTGCGTCCTGGCCTCCAGGAAGGAGTCCGGATATGACGTCAGCCAATGGCTCGACATCTGTAAGTATTCGTAGGTATCGTATGTATGATAGTTTCGATATGTTTCAATACAGTCGGATCAGGGCAGATACACCTCTATAGCACAGTAATCTATAGTCTTCCAATCCAAGCTTTCCGCCTTATCATGGTGGCATTTACTAATGAAATATATAATAATTATTAATTACATTTCAGGTGTGCCGTATGACGTAGAAAGTATTCTGCTGGCCACAGACGCTAACTTTGATGAATTTGTGTTGTCTGGATAAAGTGTTGATGCGTCAATAACTCGTCGTGCCTGAGAGAGAAGGAAACATCAATTTGAAACAACATAATTTTGGTGGCAAATACCCCTAAATGAACCCCACGTCATTGAAAATGAGTCGAGCAACATTATCTGGGAACTGCCAGTACCTAACTACCGATACCGATCTCGCAATACTGAACAATATCTTCGGAACGATAACTCTATATATAATATTTCCTCAAAGTTTTAAGCATCAATGGTTTTAAGTACATAAATTTAGTCTGTCTAGCCTAGCATGTATAATTTATGTAAAAATCCGGTTTTGTCTGTCTCTTGTGTATAAAATGCGAAAACAAATAAATAATATAATATAATATGATGATATTATGATGATGATGATGATAAATTGTTTGAAAGTCGAGGTATCAGGTAACAAAGCTGATAATACGCTACTTGCGTGATTCTGATGTCTTACATCATAGGTAGGTATCACATGTACCCATGTTCATACTATAATGAAAGGGAAAATAAATTTTTTTTATTAGTTTACATTGTTTGAAATAAATAATTGAATAAATAAAAGCGACAATTGCAATTTAGTTTATCAGTCATATCAGTCAGTTAGCGTGTAAGCGTCCACTGCTGGACATACGCCTCTCCAATTTTCCTCCAGTACTTAGCGGTACGGTAAACAATCGAGCTACACCGTTATTGAACTTTTTTTTCTTTTTTTTATTGCTTCCGAGCTGGGTGCCTCTGCCCGAGGTCAAAACATCAGGCGCAGCCAAATTCAGCCAATTTCACCGCCGAGGAGGGAGAACTGGTGCACTGTCTTGATGAAACTTGATTTTTTGGCAAAGGCGGATGCTTTTTCTTGATTGGCGTTTGTCACCGCCTTAAAGGCTGCAATATGTTCGCATAGTACTCACCGTTGATTGTTTTGCCTTTTTGAAGATAACCAATTAAAATTATATCACGCACATCCCAAAAAACTGATGCCACTACCTTGCCAGCAGATGGAACCGTCTTAGCCTTCTTTGAGCCGGTTCACCCATTTGAGTCCATTGTTTTGACTTTTCTTTCGTCTCAGGTGTAAAATGATGGACCCATGTCTCGTCCATTGTTACGAATCGACGCAAAAATTTCGGCTTTATTTTGTGAAACATCGCCAAATACTCGACTGAAACCTCCTCAAGATGCTGTTTTTGTTCCATTGTGCGAGTAAACGCGACACCCATCCGAGATACGTCGATTCTCACCCATTTGTGTACAGATTTCTCATGCCCAAATTTTCAGTCCATAAGCTCAGTTTTTAAATGCGTTCCATATAGGTACGACATTGATATTTTATGGAGAGGATGTGTCCGGCAGGCCTATCCAAATAAATGATCGCATTTTCTGAAGAAACTCACGTTCCGAGTGTCAGCTTTGGTTTTAAATACAACGACCTCGTTTGCAAGACAATTTCACACTGCTTGTACTAAAATAAATAGGTAATGAATAGAAAAGTACTTGAAGTTCAAGAGTTATGGCATCCTGTGGAGGGTTGTGATTTTATAGCTTCGATTTTCGCTAGAAGTTACAAGGAACTCGTTATCTCTCAAGAGAGACAGATGACGCCACTATGCTCAAATATGTACGCCTAGCTAGGGTTCCGCAGCGTTTGAAGACTCCAGTAAATGTTCTTATAGTGAAATATTATTTACTAGCTTTTGGCCGCAGCTTCGCTCGCGTAAAATTCATATTTCAAAAGAAGAAAGTTAGTCATTAAGGGCGAGGCCGAAAGCATGCGCTGTGTTCAGGTTAATATAAACCTTCTCAAATAAAGTGTGTAACTAAGGGCGAGGCCGAAGGCTGGCGAGCTCCTTTTAGGTAAACGCTATTATTTTCGAAGAAACTAAGTAAATAAAGGGGACGCCGAAGGCGGAGATCCATATGCTTTGGTAAACCATATACTTTCTTAATGAAACTAACTAAGGGCGAGGTCGAAGAAGACCGAAACACGATCATGTAAACAATAGACCTCCGCGAAGAAAGTGCCTAAGTAACTAAGGGCGAAGCCGAAGGCCGAGCTGCGATCAGATAATTGATAATCCTTCTCGAATAAAGTACGTTAGGGCGCTGCCGAACGTCGAGCTGCGTTCGCGTACACGATATTATATTATAATTCAGATAGCAAGTCATTAAAGTTTAGACCCGAGGGCGGGAGACAGGTTTATCGTTTACCTGAACGCAACTCGGCCTCGGCTTTGCCCTTAGTTACTTACTTTCATAGAGAAGATCGTTAACTCGGCGTACATTGTTAGCCTACTGATGAAAATCTAACCCTGTACAAACTTGCACGGAATCGTTGCAATAGAATCTGTAGAGATGCTAATATCCATGATTCCCAATGATATGTGGAAATTCCTGAGAACTCTTGGTTTAGCTAAAAGTTATTCTGATGTTAGTGTCTCGATTGGCATGAAAGGTTTAAACCGCCACTTCTCTGCTTCTCCAGTATCTATGGATTCCAATATTAAAGGTAACACAATACGTCAATTACACTCTGTTGTTCCTCCTAACACTACACCTACACACCCTACCTACACCTTTTGCGTTCACACACGTATCTGACTGCGATATTTAAAAAATCATTATATTAATGAAAAGTAAGGCCGTGGGCTTTGATAACATGAGTAGGGAACAATATATCCCGATATTAAAGAATATTTTATCTGACATCCCCAAATCATATGTTTCTCTAACTCATGGAAAAAGGCCTACGTCATCCCGTTACCCAACAAAAGTTCTTCTACTCAATTTAGTGAGTACCGACCTACCTCTATTTTATTTTTTATCATTGTTTTCTAAAGTTCTCGAACGTGTAGTCCACCATCAGTTAATTATGTTCCTATCCTCATATAATCTCCTTGACCCTTTCCAGTCTGGATTTCGTCCATGATCGCACAGTACCTCTACTGCCCTTCTCAAAATCACCGATGACATTCGTTATGCGATGGATGAAAGACAACTTACTCTCCTAGTGTTGCTATTCAGCAGTGCTTTCAATGCGGTCGATCACGCACGACATTCTATTAGCCACTCTCCTTAGATAATCGGTACTTGATGGTTCTCTTCATATTTAAGTGACCGTCAGAAAAGTGTCCGAGTTGACAGTGCCTGCTCTGACTGCTGCGACATTAATGCTGGCGTGCCACAAGGTGGCGTACTTTCTCCCTTACTTTTCTCCGTCTTCATAAACACCATTGTCGGAGTGTTAATGTGTGTCTACTATACGCTGATGCAGCTGTATAGGCGTTTCCACTCTGATGACATCAGTACGGCAGAAGCCCTAATTAATATTGACCTTGACTCAGCTTTTAGCTGGGCTGTACGTTTTGGACTCTTGGTCAACCCGACATAAACGCAGGCCATTTTGTTAGGTACTAAAAAACTACTTGCTAAATTGGACCGTGCTGCTGTTCCAACCTTGGAATTTAACGGTGTAGTCATTCCCAGTACGCACATTCCCAGTAGTCACAGTAAGCAAGTAAAAAATCTTGGTCTCGTCATGGTTGAGACTTGAGACGCTTTCCTGGCATACTCAGGTTAGTGATATCAGCCGGAAATTGTTTGCTGGCATGCATTCTCTCAAACACCTTCAGAATTTTATATCAGCCTCTACCAAAATTACGCTTGCACAATCACTACTCCTACCTAACCCTACTCGGTTATGCCGATGTGTGTTATCTTAATCTTAATGAAGAGCTACTCAACAAACTTGATCGTCTTCTCAACTTGTGTATCCGATATAGCTTTGGTGGCTCGATATCCGCCTTCGCAGGAATAGCCATTTCCTATCACTTCTCTACTGCAGGCCCTAAATACATAAGTGATCGTTTTTCCTTTCAAATTATAACTTGGTGTTGACTATTCCTCCCCATTCCACTACATCATATTCGAACTCTGCTCATTCACGTACATGCAGCTCGTCTGTGGAACCAGCTCCCTATCAATCTCCGTCTCTCTTCTTCCATTCACACTTTCAAAATTCTTTTAAGAAACACTTTTTGTTCTCGTAATTTCTTGGATCTAAAACGATGTTTCTCATGTTCAGAGTTAGTAAATATATATAATATGTAAAACTAGGTATATTTAGTCTATCTTTACTTATGTATATATCTGATATATAGGCAATTATAGTATTTATACTATTCATATTAAATCTTAGTACCTGGGCGACCGAGCTTCGCTCGGCTTCTACACCTATCTAGATAAACTGGAAAAAAAAATAACATTATCTAAATACAAAATTTCATCGAAATCGTTAGAGCCGTTTCCGAGAAACCAATTATATATATATATATATATATATATATATATATATATACAATATATATATATACAAGTTTAGCTCACTTAAAGTAATAGGATATCTATCTTTTGTATTCCCTTACTTCTGTCATATCATAATAAATACTTATAATATAATATCTCTCCGCCACTCACCACCAGTTATCATACCCCAAAGGTATTGTGCTAAGGTATTCCTAGAGGCATTAGGTGTTACCTTTTGCCCATATTAGATTTTGAGTGCAATAAATATATGTATACAATACAATACAATGTTCATACAATAAAACTGAAAATTTAATTTGGTTTGTATTCTTTAATCTGGTCGTAAACGTTCGAGCTACAGTGTTAGGATGGCATCTTCCAGGAATTCTTGGAAGCCAGATACTCGCGCGAACATGTCGGGCGCTCCGAGGGCGCAGGCGAAGCCCCACGAGACCACGCCCACCTGCTCCTTGCTTTCACTGGTCACCAGCGCACTCCCGGAGTCACCCTGCGAAAGAAAGCATGACGTTTCAACTGCATTGTTATGTCATATGAACAGTGCCTCGAATTATTTATACACGATCGACTTTCCTGTTATTTCCTTAGTTTTTTTTACAGTTAGCGCGACATGTGGCGCCGAGCCACTCATAAGGTGTCTAACGACGCCCATGGACATTCGGTTTGACGTAGTCTTATTTATAGAGTCTTAGAGTCTTTTTTTAAAGACAGCCGGCGCGGGCTTCTGTGCCCAATACTTCAACGGAAGATCAGACACGTATCGTAGACAGATCGTATAGTTTTTTTCAGGATTTTATGCGGCAAGATGGAGTAACAAGAGCGCTCTGTCGTGCAATATATAATTGTTTTTTTATTCATTTAATTGTAGGTATCTAAACTGTGTAACTAAACTATTTCAGCTTTCGAAAGAGATTTTTAATTTCCAGATTTGAGTTCCGTAATAGTATTTGAGAAAAAATTACATTTCTTCACGATAGAGCGCTCTCGTTCCTTCCTTGGTGAATAAAATCCTCGATAAAATCTTACAATTTATAACCATTTTTATGAGCTGAGGAGTCGGGCGGTGGTAATTGTATGCAGTCGATCTGGGACATTTGTATTCTTCCTTTCCTTCCTTACCTTTAATAAAATCCAACGTCTGCATTCTGTCTGTATGTACATATATGTATGTCTGTCTGCCCGCTTATAACTCGAGAACCACTGAACCAATTTTAATACAGTTTGCTTCTACGGATAGCTTGGTTCTTCCCATCAATTATAGGCTACTTTTCATCACGTTAAATGGCTTATGAGGTTAGCAGAGAAGTCAAATATGAGTGCGGGCGGAGCCGCGGGCACAGCTTGTAATATATTAAGATGAGGTCTAGTTCTTACGTTACAGGTGCCATGGCCGACAGAGTGGAAGGTGCAGATCTCGATGTGGGGCTCGACCGGCGGCGGGTTGCGCACGTTGTTGGCGGCAGCGTGTGCGAGCACGTCGCGCTGACACTGCTCTCCGTCCAGCGTACGCTTCGACACATACTTCAACTCCGGCGCGAGCGCCTGTCCGGCCTGAAACATTTCATTTGCACTCTTTTGATAACACAGAGCATCGAATAGCGCGCGCGCCCCTTCCCCGGCGCGGCGCGCGCCTCTCTAGAGGCGAAAGTAATAATAATAGTTGAAACCCAATAACAGCAGGGGGTGCTGCTAGCGCTGTGTACGTGTGTGTGTGTGGAGGAGCAAGGCACACGCACAATACAAATGCACACGCACAACACACATATGTAAGTCATATGCCACGCCCACAGGCTTCAACGGCGTTGTATGGAAATCGGCGCGCGGGCGTCTCTAGTAGAGTCGGGCTACCTACTTCACTGCTCTGTGTTTGATAATAATATAATATCCACGCAATCAAAACAAGGAATTGGTGTAAATCTCGTAAATGCTAATGTGCCGTGATTGTTTCTGTAAAATATTTGTGGGGGGATTTATGTAAGTATTTATATCTATCTAACAAACACAACATTATGAAATAATGATGTTAGAAACAGCGATGATTAAAAATAAAATACTTACCCCAATTCTGCCAAATCCATAAGTGGTTACAGGGACACCTCCTGGAATGTGTTCGTAGCTGAGTGCGACGGGCTGCACACTCTCGCCGAAGGAAATGACCTCGTCGGTGATGAGGAGGCCTATGTCGTTCTTGATGGTGCTAGAGACGTAGTGGGGGTGCGTGCGGTTCTGGCTGGCCGTGTAGCGCGTGTCGCCGCTGTTCCACGTGTTAGAGCCCACGTGCACGCGTAGAGAGCTGCGAAAGTAACGAGGAACGTTAAAGAGGCAGCTAGGCAGGTACAGACCATGGCACATTTACATTTGTAGAATGTTTCCGGATGACTAACTACGCTGTAGCACAATAATCAGGATTGTATTTGTTGGACGAGTTGGAGTCTAGTATTTAACGTTTGCGGGCAACTTTTTCTGCATCTTGATCAAACAAGAACAGCTCCGAGCAATACGTGCACTTGAGAGAGAGAGAGAGAGAGAGAGATTACATACTTAACGGGGGTGCATCCAGTGAAGATGCCACAGCTGACCAAAGCGACGATGCAGTGAGCGGCGGTGAGGACGTGGCGCGACGAGACCACGGACCCTCCACACGTAAAACTCCTTATCAAGCTACCACTGGACAAAGCGGCCATCCAGGGGGCGTGTCCTGCGGGAGCGATCCCGCCACCCACGATGCGGCTGTTGCTGAAGAAGTAGCCATTCTCCAAGGCCTCGATGGACGCGGGCGCGTCCTGCTGGGGCGCGGCTGTGGAACATTGAGCTTCATCATCACCGGTGCAATGTACAGCAATCGACGGCCAAACTCACTGGACAGTCATCGGCGGCCTATTCTGATATCATTGCCTAAACTCGAATGCAATTGTCGTCGCGTGTCCTGCTGGGGTGCAGTTGTGTAGGACATTAGGCCCGGTGCAACGTACAGTTAATCGGAGGTGATATTGGCTGGTCGGAGCATGTGCTCTGTCTGGCCCATCTGACTCGGCCACGCATAGCGGATTACATAAAATAAAAATCGATGGCCAAACTAATCTAACAGTAATCAGGGGTTTTTCTGATTTCATTGCATAAACTCGGATGATTAAATCCCAAATATAATCATAAGTAAGGATAATGGGTTTTTATTATTATACTATAAAAAAAATATTTAACAGAGGATTTTTATGGAAAACACAAAATCGAATATAAAAGGTTGCCGGTTTGGTCTATAAGTAAATATATATATGACCTCTGAACTCACCAAGGGCTCCCACCAGCAGGAAGGCAAGGAAATATACAGCAGACTTCATAGCTATCTAGCTCTGGCTCTAGTGCGACAAGAACGCCTTGCGTACACTATTATAAGCGCTACCTAATTTAGATATAATAATAACACATTAAGTAATTTATCTTACGTCAGGATCTTTATCTTCGGATTAATTCAATCAAGAATTGATTGAAAGTGAATTTTCAGGGTTTTTACAATAACAATGCGTCATTCATGAACCGGCACAATCTACGGCCCGCTGCGGGCTAGCATTAGTTTTTTTTAATTCTGAATCCAGAATTAAAATATGGGAATTTTTAATTTTGCCTATAATCTAATAAAGAATTCAATATTTTCACCTCTTTGTGGCGGCAAATTAGATTTTTTTTTTATAAAATAATGCAAAGGCAAAATTATCTTAGCGCATTTGAACTCCAGAATCAACCCTAAAGCTAAGCGCAAACTGGCGCGGTGGTGGCGGTCATAGCGGTGGCGGCCAAAGTAGCGGTGGCGGTGTGGCGGCGGCGTGCAGCGATCGACCGCGCCAGTGTGCGCTCGCACACACAATTGCATATAACCTATCTGATCGCCACCGCCACCGCCGCCGCCGCGCCGCCGCCGCCACCGCCGTGATCGCCTTGATCGCCCCAGTTTGCGCTTAACACCTCACTTTGCTTCGCATGATCCTCTAGGTAATATATTCAAATCAAAATCACTTCCATACCAACTTTTTTCAAAAGAATTTTTGTGTTTTTAAATGAGGTAATTATACATGCCAGCATGTTTCAAGACTTGTAACATGCTTGGCACTTAGTGTTAAAAGTTACTAACTATATCATTACCAGGATATATATTTCTAATCCCGGAATTCCCGGAATTTTTTCAGAATTCCCGAAAGAGGTGGTTTTAACCACTCCATGTTGTCTTCTGGCCAAAATGAGGTATTTATACTATAGATAAGATATTCTGATCCCTATATTAAATTCACTTTTTTTATGGAAGCTGACACGGTTGTCTGCATGACCTACAACATCCGTGATGCCAGCCCATAACACCGGGTGAACTAGGTGCCATGTCAGTCTTCCCTTCATTTCATGTCGGCTACACTGAACTGGACGGAAAACACGAACTATTTACATAGCCGACTCGACCGACGTTTCGCTCAGTGCGGTGGTACCAACACGTCCGGGATAAACCCTACCACCTAGTAAGGTAAGAAGGGAAGGGACCTACAGTTTAGCATGGAAACCGAGTCACGGTAGCCTCCAACGGTCGAGCGGTCACCCATCCAAGTACTGCCCGCGCCCAGGGTTGCTTAATAACAGTCGACCGACCACACCACTGAGCTACCGAGGCTGACAGCGCCTCGAGTTATAAGGATATTCATTTACAGGGTGTTTCAGGATAGGTTAGCGAAACATCAGGAATAGAAAGTACTCTTTATTAGAAGAAAAAAATCCTTAGCATTGAAATCGAAATTTCGTATTATTTTTTTTCATACAAATTTTTTAAATTGTAATAAAAACTCGATGGACAGTGAGACTGAGGAGATTTGGCAACAGGTCTAGGAGTGCAATGACCTAGTCCAGTCCCTTTTTCTTTTGTAGTCATTGAACTTTCAGTGTTTGGAATTTACCTACATGCAGTTCAATTCTACTACGCACGCTGCGCTTGCCGTCGCGTAGATTAACCGTCCACCGAATCTTGTTCTTGATTAAACTTTATTCACGGAAAAGTTTCTACTATAAAATTACCGAATCTTGGAAAAAGTTGCAGAGCTTTTCGTCTTCAAATATGGACCCCTTTCGAACCCTGAAGTTACGAAACCCTACCCTGAAACACTCTGTATGCAGGGTGTCCCAGAAACCGACGATAATCCTTTGGACAGCTGATAGGGCTGCTAATTACCTCTCAGAATATCTAATTTTAGGTTTAGTAAAAATGGCTTAGTTTTTGAGATATTGTAATTTTTGTAAAAATCCAAAATCTTCTCCCTCAGCTCATTTTTCAACTGATTCCCGAGTAACTCCTCCACTTCTTACTCTGACTCCTTCACCGTGAATGCGGCACGTATGTGGAACTCGCTTCCCCTCGAAATTCGTCTATCGCAGTCGCTGTTTATGTTTAAAAAGCGTATAATGTCTCACTTTCTGGAACAATAAATTATTCGCTATTTATTATGGATTAGAGTCTAATGTTATTACCCGACTACGGCGAAGCAAAAAAAGGAGGGTTATGTGTTTGACTGGTATGTATGTATGTATGTATGTATGTATGTATGTAAGGCGATATAGTCCCAACCTAGTGGACCTGATCGCCGGACTGACTCCGCCAGTCCTCCCACCAAGAACTATGTATGTATGTATGTATGTATGTATGTATGTATGTTCATCTGTTCCCTCCTAACTTCTAAACTACTTATCATAATTTGACAAATGAGGTATCGTTGAAAGCGTCTTGATTGTCCGCTGGTTATAGGCTATGTGACGTCACATAAAATTGACTATGGCGCCCTCTAGATCACAAAAAGTCATGATATAAAAAATAAAAAAAATTTAATGATGCCGTGTTGGGTATCAAATGAAAGGGCTTAATTAGCACATTTCAAAAATATATATATTGTTAGCTGTTGCTTTCGGATTTGCTTGCATGCACCCGATAATTGGGAATAATTTCTAAATAAAATAAAAATCAGGCCTCACTCCAAACCTACCCAAAACACATCCTACTAATATTATAAACGCGAAAGTTTGTGAATGAGTTGCATTCAGGAAGACGATAAACCTACTCAAAGAAAGTAAGAAACTGAGGGCGAGGCCGAAGGCCGAGCTGCGTTCAGGAAGACGATAAACCTTCTCGAAGACAGTAAGTGAAGACGCGAAATGAAGGGAAGCACTGACATGGCACCAAGTTCACCCGGTGTTATGGGCTGACATCACGGATGTTGTAGGTGATGTAGCCAACCGTGTCAAGTTTCCATAAAAAAAAAAAAAGTAACTATGGGCGAGGCCGAAGGCCGAGCTGCATTCAGGAAGAGAATAAACCATCTTTAAGAAAGCAAGTAACAAAGGGCGAGGCCCAAGGCCGAGCTGCGTTCGGGAAGACTAAACCTTCTCGAAGAAAGTAAGTAACAAAGGGCGAGGCCGAAGGCCGAGCTGCGTTCAGGAAGACGATAAACTTTCTCGAAGACAGTAAGTAACTATGGGCGAGGCCGAAGGCCGAGCTGCGTTCAGGAAGAGGATAAACCATCTTTAAGAAAGTAAGTAACAAAGGGCGAGGCCGAAGGCCGAGCTGCGTTCGGGAAGACTATAAACCTTCTCGAAGAATAATATAGTCTTCCCGAACGCAGCTCGGCCTTCGGCCTCGCCCTCTGTTACTTACTTTATTAAAGATGGTTTATCCTCTTCATGAACGCAGCTCGGCCTTCGGCCTCGCCCATAGTTACTTACTGTCTTCGAGAAGGTTTATCGTCTTCCTGAACGCAGCTCGGCCTTCGGCCTCGCCCTTTGTTACTTACTTTATTAAAGATGGTTTATCCTTAAGCTATAGGTTTCGCACAACCAAAGAAATGTGCGAAAATGAGAAAGTGGACTGTATTGAAAAAAATGTGAATTTGGTAGAAATAATCAAACAAAAAAAGGGGCTACCTTGCTGTGGAGTTGGAGGTGCTTACTGGCGCCCTAGGACGCCGTTACCTGTATCCTTCCGCCGGTTGGGGGCCCCGCGCCGTGGAGATCGCCAGGCTAGACACTTATAGGGCACCAGTGAAGAAAACTTTGCGTAGGACAAATTTTATCTTTTAGAAAAATCGAGAAGCTTGTGCACTCATGCAGCGGGAGCACAAATGCGTCGATAAGCCTATATCGATCGATAAACATCTATTCGTCTTCTTCTATTCTACTTCGTCGAACGAAACAAATAGATGTTTATCGATCGATATAAGCTTATCGACGCATTTGTGCTCCCGCCGCAGGTGTTGTAACGAGAAGAGCGAGAATGAAGGCTTCATGAACGCAGCTCGGCCTTCGGCCTCGCCCATAGTTACTTACTGTCTTCGAGAAGGTTTATCGTCTTCCTGAAAGCAGCTCGGCCTTCGGCCTCGCCCTCAGTTACTTACTTTCTTTGAGTAGGTTTATCCTCTTCCTGAATGCAACTCATTCACAAACTTTCGCGTTTATAATATTAGTAGTTTATCCTCTTCCTGAACGCAGCTCGGCCTTCGGCCTCGCCCTTTGTTACTTACTTTTTTCGAGAAGGTTTATAGTCTTCCCGAACGCAGCTCGGCCTTCGGCCTCGCCCTCAGTTACTTACTTTATTAAAGATGGTTTATCCTCTTCATGAACGCAGCTCGGCCTTCGGCCTCGCCCATAGTTACTTACTGTCTTCGAGAAAGTTTATCGTCTTCCTGAACGCAGCTCGGCCTTCGGCCTCGCCCTTTGTTACTTACTTTCTTCGAGAAGGTTTGGTCTTCCCGAACGCAGCTCGGCCTTGGGCCTCGCCCTTTGTTACTTGCTTTCTTAAAGATGGTTTATTCTCTTCCTGAATGCAGCTCGGCCTTCGGCCTCGCCCATAGTTACTTTTTTTTTTTTTTATGGAAACTTGACACGGTTGGCTACATCACCTACAACATCCGTGATGTCAGCCCATAACACCGGGTGAACTTGGTGCCATGTCAGTGCTTCCCTTCATTTCGCGTCTTCACTTACTGTCTTCGAGAAGGTTTATCGTCTTCCTGAACGCAGCTCGGCCTTCGGCCTCGCCCTCAGTTTCTTACTTTCTTTGAGTAGGTTTATCGTCTTCCTGAATGCAACTCATTCACAAACTTTCGCGTTTATAATATTAGTAGGATGTGTTTTGGGTAGGTTTGGAGTGAGGCCTGATTTTTATTTTATTTAGAAATTATTCCCAATTATCGGGTACATGCAAGCAAATCCGAAAGCAACAGCTAACAATATATATATTTTTGAAATGTGCTAATTAAGCCCTTTCATTTGATACCCAACACGGCATCATTAAATTTTTTAAATTTTTTATATCATGACTTTTTGTGATCTAGAGGGCGCCATAGTCAATTTTATGTGACGTCACATAGCCTATAACCAGCGGACAATCAAGACGCTTTCAACGATACCTCATTTGTCAAATTATGATAAGTAGTTTAGAAGTTAGGAGGGAACAGATGAACATACATACATACATACATACATACATACATACATAGTTCTTGGTGGGAGGACTGGCGGAGTCAGTCCGGCGATCAGGTCCACTAGGTTGGGACTATATCGCCTTACATACATACATACATACATACATACATACATACCAGTCAAACACATAACCCTCCTTTTTTTGCTTCGCCGTAGTCGGGTAATAACCCTCCTTTTTTTGCTTCGCCGTAGTCGGGTAATAAAGGGATGAAACTACAGTTTCATGTGGAATCCGAACCATGGCCAACTTGAACTTTCGTACGGCCACCCATCCAACACCTGACCGCACCTTAGTAGAAAATTTAATTAGATGAAAGCGAAGCAGCGGTTACGGGACCCTCGGCACGTGAACATGGTTCACATAACCACTTTTTTAATACTTATTCGTATAATTCCTACCTTCCTGCAATACAAGAAAAATCCATCTAAAAGTTTTACTAGGTTCAGCATAAGCATATTACTTAGGCTGTGTGTAACACTGGTGACGCGCCAGGCGCAATTTGGTACTTTTTAATATTTACGTTTTACTTGTTCCTGATGACCATTGCTCTGCTGCTCGTGTCAGTTTTAATTTGTCTCTGCTTAAAGAAAATAAGATATCCCACTTCTACTTCAATAAACATGGTAAATCCATACGCAGCTCCGAAGCACTAATCTATCTGTAATGGCTCCCACTAAATTTTTAGGGAGCTGGCGAGCATTTCAGTATATTATGATTTGCTCATGTTTATATTGATAGGGATCAAATTTATAAAAAAAGGTTACTAATCATTTGCTCGTGGCTGCCTGCCTCTGCGGCTAATAATCAAAATCATCCTTAAAACGAAGAAAATCCATTAGGCAGACATCCAGGGCTTTGCATTATCACGGAAAGAACTTGTAAAAATGTAAATAAAAATGTATAAAAGCTCTACTAAGTCATTTTATCATGGTTCTAGTAGCATCCGTTCGATTCATGATGACTTCCTGAATACGAACAAAATAAAACTAATTTGCTCACTGATTTTAAAGCTCCAAATTTTTTACTTGATGCTTGGCGAGAGCATCCAGTTTTTCAAGAAAAATATTCAAATGGTTGAATAGAAAAATATTCGAAATATCTGAGGCCTGGATGCAGGGGCGCCGACTTTTAGAAATCCTCGTGGGTGCTCATGCAATTTTTTTTTATTGAACAATAATCATCCAAGTTTTGCCGTCCACTGCTGGACATAGCTTCTCCAATTTTTCATTAATTCTCCCGGCGCGGCACCTGGCAGCATGGATTCGCAAAACGTTCGCACAATGTTTTGCATTTGCCGCATTTACACATTCGCACGATGTACCTACACATGTAGTGCTCCTATATTCTATTGCATGGTATATAATAATATAGGAGTACTATAACGTACGCTATTCGTCGCGCCACTAGTGCGAATGTGTAAATGTGGCCGCTCAAAGGCTTGTTATCGTAGCTCAAATCCTATTACTGATCAGTTTTTATATCTATCGTCGTGGGTGCTCCGCACCCACTACTCACCCCTCGTGGGTGCTGGAGCCCCCGAGCACCCACGTAGTCGGCGCCTATGCCTGGATGTCTGCCTCATCGACGAGCTCATCGATTTTCTTCGTTTTTATAAAAAATCCAATCAGCCCAAGGCTTTGGACCAAAACACGACGTTACAAGGCAGACATGAGAACATGATATACACGGTGTTGCAGCCCCAACCGTAAAACCCGAAAGGGGTGATTCTGTACGTGAAATAGAACAACTTTTTTTCTAGGACTTTTTAATTCGAAGAAAAAAAAAAGTTTTTCTCCATACAGTTTGAGAATAGGTATTTAAAATTTGTATGGAAAAAATTATTATTTTTGGGTTTAAAATTATTTTTTTTGCCACAGTGTTTTGTTTAGTTTCACATATAGAGTAACCTCCTTATGTCAGTTAAAAATATTACGGGGCAACTGCAACACCGTGTATATATATGTTTTTATGGAAACTGACACATTTTGCTACATCACCTACAACATCCGTGATGTCAGCCCACCGAGTGAACTAGGTGCCATGTCAGTGCTGGAGATGAGATGTAGTACAACTTTTCTTTTTAACATTTTTGAAGCGCTGTGTTACCATGGTGGCAGACGCGGACCTTAATATTTCTTATGTTACAACTTATAGTTATTAATAATGTCAGCCACACCTCATGAGCAAATCATATACAAAATGTTGCTCGTCAGCTTCCTAGCTATTGAGTTCGTTGCTGAAATTCACAAACCTCTCAACTGCAAAGACAAAACTTTACAGGAGAGCGAAAAATGTCTTACTTATCTTAAAAAAAAAACTAATCCATTCTTATATTTTACTTACTGAATTCAAAAGGACCTGAAACTGTATTTAAGAGGCTTTTTTAATATTTTTTGTGGTTAGCTAGGTGTGGTTTCAAATTATTATCCAGTATAGCACAAATTCTTATTATTAAGGGGGGGTACTAGGCAAAAGCACTTCGTATTTCCCCAACCATACCCATATTGCGATTTAACTATAATTTATATGCCTTTACCTAGTTAGGTAAAGATTCAAGGTATAATGTGAATACATTATTTTTAATTAAATCTTATAAATTCCCTTAAAAAAATATGTGGTTGAAAAGTGGTAAAATCGTTCAAAATGCCTTTGCTATTTCCCTCGCCATTTTTTACAAATACATCTAATACGAAAAATGCTTCATTGAGTCAATAAAACTAAGAATCATCTAAATAAATTCAAACGCTTACAGAATAAATGGTTTTTCACTGAAATATCTTTGAAAATTTTGGGCCGCTGCCGTGCGCGAGCTTTTTTTGTATGGACGTATTTGTAACGAAATTAGCAAATGCATTTTCGAACGTCTTTACCACTTTTCACCCACTTATTTTTCAGAGAATTTACAAGATTATATTACAATAATCTATCACAGATTATACCTTGAATCTTTACCTAACTATAAGCATATAAATTGCAGTTATATCTATTGAAATATGGCTATAGTTTGGATAATATGATGTGATGTTTTGCCTAGTACCCCCTACGAATTATCTATGTACCTACTACTCCAAGGTAATTTTATAATACGAAACCCTTTAAAGGACAAAGTTTTGGATGTTATCAAACAACAACGTAAGTAATGGCGAGATAGTGAACACATTAGCAGATACTCGCAGATACAATATCAGTAGAGATACGGGGCAGGTAATAGAATTCATCAGTCATTTCAAAACTGTGGACAATTAGGTACTTGCTACTATGTTAATTACAAGCCGTTTTGGTTTTTCCAAAGTAGCTATCTATCTACATGGTGAATCATGTATAAAATACTGTTGGCAGAATTTCCACAGCACGATATTTTGTTTGTTTTAACACCCGATGAATTCCTGGAAAGTCGTTCTAACTGGTTCTGGTACTGAAAGAGTTCCAAAACTGCATCAGACTGGGCCATACATTTAGTTCTTAAATATTTTGTCAGTTTATAAAAGGTTTACAGCAGCTGTTTCAGAATAAGGCTTAGATTTTATGGGAGAAACTTTATCTCGGGAATTTCAAGTTATGGTAATGTTAAAATTATAATTTTGTTAAAGCATCCTCCTAAAAGTTAATTTTTTCCAAGTGAATATTTTTTGTTTAGGTAGGACCAGCTCTGCTGCACTAACATACTGATGGGCAAGGATTCAATCCCATTTGGGACCGAATCCTTATTCGAGACTTTATAGGGATTTTATTGGGAAAGTTGGGGAAGGTTCCTCATTCGATCCTACGAAATAGGATTTTATTTTAATATTAGATTTCAACATCGTGAATGAGTTGTTTTCATTAGTACTAGGCATAATATGGTAGTAGGTATGTAGATCATAGTTTTACTGGATGAATTCCTATATCTAAATAAATAATGTATCGACAGGTTTTAATTTGAATGCATGATTCCCTAGTTATGTTCACAAAATAATCAATATCTGTGGTCGTTTGAGCGCGTGTACATTTCGCCGTGATGTGAGAGAGGAAAAAGGTCGGTAATCGAGTCTGTTCAGTGACCGTGACAGTGTGAAAAGTTAGGTACCGATTTTTTGGTAGATCTACCAATTTCGGTCATGTCATGTCTGACCAAAAAAACATACAGTCGAATTGAGAACCTCCTCCTTTTTTTGAAGTCGGTTAAAAAATTACGATTTGAGGTCATAATCTACCGATATTTGTTAAATCAATACTAATAATAAATCTGCAAGGGATGGTCATAGAGTAAGTTACTTTGTTTTATGAGATACTGAGGTATAAGACTCTATGTATGATACTAAAGCTAAATTGACGATTTTTAGAAATATTTTCTGTGAATGTATGTTCCACCATAACTCTTAAACCGATCATCTGAATTCGATGAAACATCGTACACGGATGTTATATCCTATACTATACGACACAGAGGATAAGCTAAATAAAATTCAGTTCCGGTTACGCTAAGATGTGGTTCCCAAACTGAAATCTTTCGCGCGCCATTTAGCGCGAGTAGGTATCAGATATGAGCGAGCCGGCGGCGGCGTGGCGGAGCGGGCGGCGCGGCGGAGCGGGCGGCGCGGCGCAGCGGGCGGCGCGGCACGCGGGCGGGTGCCTATAAAAGCGCACTCCCCATACTATAGAAAGCCAAAATTGTAATTTGATTCGATCCAAATTTTTTTTATCCTATTCTTATGGTACAAGTTAGGATACATGTAAACTAAATATGACGTCACCGATACGAAACATGTACCTTTTCGAAGTAAGTAACTAAGGGAGAGGCCAAAAGCGGAGCTTCGTTCAAGTTAACGATATATTTCTCGATGAAAGTAAGTAAATAAGGGCGAGAATATCGTTTACGCGAACGCAACTCGGCGTTCGGCAGGGCATTAACTTAGTTTCTTTGAGAAGGATTATCATTTACTTGAACGCAGCTCGGCCTTCGGCCTCGTCGGCCTCTGAAAAAGTATATGGTTTACCTATAGGGAGCTCCGCCTTCGGCGTCGCCATAGGTAACTTAGTTTCTTCGAGAAAAATAACGTTTACCTGAAAGGAGCTCGGCCTTCGGCCTAGTCAGTAGTTACATATTTTGTTCGAGAAGGTTTATCATTACCCTGAATGCAGCTCAGCTTTCGACCTTCTCGCTTTATAACCTACTTTCTTCTTTTGAAATACGAATTTCACAAGAGCGGGCAAAAGCTAGTAAACTATAATAGTTACTAAATATAATACTGTTTTATGTAATCCGGTCGCCTGAGTCGAAGGGGCCTAAGCACATTCTCCGACCAGCCAATATCACCTCCGAGAAGGTAGGTGCCCGTGCATACCGGAGACTTCCCTGGATTGCTGGATATACTGAACTAGAAGAGAACACAGCCGAGCCTGCTATGCGGCCATCTTATATCCAGTACGGTGGTACTAACTCAGTCGGCTACAATTTGAGCCTACAACCTCGTAAGGGGCAAGGGAAGGTACCTAGTTTTACACCAGTTCTAAACGGTGAAGCAGCAGGTGTAAGTATGCACGTAAATTTGTTCATCAGAAAAAACTCATTGGTACACACCGACCGGATTCGAACCTCGGACCTCTTGCATGAGAACCCGATGCCTAAAAACTCGGCCACCCGCCGCTTAATACTACTTGTATAATGTAATCAGAGACGTTATGTCATCAGATCAGAGCGGATAGTCCAAGCGATCCCTTGCAATGACCACTCACAAATACGACTCGTGAAAACTCGTTACAAACTTGCGTGGCTCATAACGAGATCCTCGCCCTTAATGATTTAGTTTCTTCTTTTGAAATACGAATTTCACGCGAGCGAAGCCGCGGGCAAAAGCTAGTTAAAAACATACTTTATTCGAGAAGGTTTATCATTAACCTGAACGCAGCTCAGCCTTCGGCCTCGCCCTTAATGATTTAGTTTCTTATTTTGAAATACGAATTTCACGCGAGCGAAGCCGCGGGCAAAAGCTAGTTAAAAACATACTTTATTCGAGAAGGTTTATCATTAACCTGAACGCAGCTCAGCCTTCGGCCTCGCCCTTAAGGATTTAGTTTCTTCTTTTGAAATACGAATTTCACGCGAGCGAAGCCGCGGGCAAAAGCTAGTTAAAAACATAAAATCCTTTCGATCTTAAAATAGGATTAAATCCGGGACTTTATGATAAAATTTCGCTCATATTACAGAACAACTTCACATACTTAACCTTAAAACATAAAATCCTCATTCGGTCCTAGAATAGGATTAAATCCGGGATTTTATGATAAAATCCCGCCCATAAAGATTCAATCCCGGGATCGACCCATCAGTACCTAACATAACACGCCTCTTTTCCCGTCAGGGTTAAACAATTTTTTTTTATTGTTAGCGCGACATAATATGGCGCCGAGCCACCTATAAGGTGTCTAACGACGCCCATGGACATTCGGTCGTATGCGGGGGTTGCGAATGCCATGCCGGCCAAGGTGCCCATTCACGCCCCTCTTGAAGGACCCGAGACTGTACTTGGGGGGAAATATATGGGCAGGGAGAGCGTTCCAGAGTTTACCGGTTCTGTAGAGGAAAGATCTGCAGAATCGATTTGTAAGCATCCGCGGTAAATCCAAAAATCTGAAAGCAAAAATCTGTTTTTGTCATTGATTGCTTTTATTTGCAAATAAAATCGGTCTTTTTTCGGACCTTATATCTCGACAACGATTGAGAATTGGTAAAAAGTGTGTATATCAAAGTTGTAGAGAATTTTATCACCTCTTATTCCGTAATTGAGCACTTTTTCCTATGATGCACCGTTTACGAGATATAAGCGAAAAACTGAAAAATGGGACCTTCTTTGTGCTCCGGTCCGCGACGATGACTGTGAGGCTCCACAAAAATACCCAACCCATCACCCTTGGTAAGGGCGTAAGGCAGGGGGATGTGATCTCACCCAAGCTCTTCACCAACGCATTAGATAAGTTAGAAGATGTGTTCAAGCAAGACACTTGAGTGGGACAACATATGGGTATCAACGTGAATGGAGATCTTCTCAGTCATCTGCGTTTCGCGCATGACATTGTCCTTCTGTCAAATTCCCGAGATCAGCTTCAGATCATGCTGGAAGACCTTTATACAGCGTCGATGAAAGTGGGTCTGAAGATGAACCGGGACAAAATCAAGGTCATGGCGACCGAGTTATGACGGGAGGACAAATCGTTATTGACGGAGAAGTGATCGAACAGGTTGAAGAGTACGTGTATTTCGGTCAAATTCTGCGGCTTGGTAGACAAGGTCTGCTAAAGGAGGTCGAGAGACGAATTCAACTGGGTTGGGCTGCCTTCAGAAAGTTAAAATTCGCCGAGGTCTGGCCTTCCGCAAAATTTTAAAACCCGTATAGGTATATGACCAGTGTGTCCTCCCGGTTATGACGTACGGGTGTGAAACGTGGACGCTGACGGTCGGTGTTCTCCAAAGGTAGCCCAGCGAGCAATGGAGCGATCCATGCTGGGAATATCGCTACGTGATATGGTGCGTAACGAGGCAATCCGCCGACGCACCAAAGTAGTCGATATTGGATACCGGGTGGCTAAGCTCAAGTGGCAGTGGGCTGGGCACGTCAGCCGAAGAGACGACGACTGTTGAAGTAACCGTGTCCTACACTGGCGGCCGTGGACAGGAAAACGGAGTGTGGAGAACCAGGCGGAAAGCAGTGGTTCCGTACCGCTGAAGGCCGGGAGGACTGGAGGAAAATTGGAGAGGCGTATGTCCAGCAGTGGACACTTACACGCTGACTGACTGACTGACTGACTTAGTAATTTCGTCTTTGATTCAAATTGTTTGACCTAAAACTCGCGTGGAAAGGGTTACATAGGTACCATATTCTGTTTTCCATGAGAACTTTAAGACTTTGGATTTTTGTTTAAGTTTTAAAATTATAAAAAATACATATTTGTATTCCTTACCGTTATAAGGAATACAAAATGTAGCACTTTTCATTGATTTGTCACACGATGCACTGGAATTTATTTATTTTTTACTTTCTAATTTGTCCCCAAAAATCTTAATTCATTCAATTACTTAGGTACGTTAAACATCCGTGATTGAGTTATCAAACTCTATATACAGTCGTGGTCAACTAATTAGGGACATTAACGTTAACAACAGATATAACACGATTGTGGGCTTATTAATACAAACTCCTATTGATTTATGAAATCCTATTAGCAAAGTTATAGGCTTTTATTATTATTACCTATAAATCGTTGTGAATGTAACATAAAAAGTAGCAGAACATTTATTTGAGTTCAAAGCTAAAATACGTATTCTTTAGCTGGACATTTAATTAGGGACGGCAAAGTAAAATTAAATTAAGAAACTGAAGCATTGATTTTTTTAGAAAACTTAAAACTACCCTGCTCCTTAAGGCCAATCTAGCACTGAGAACGACTGACTGATGAGAAATGACTTGACTGATCGAGCGGTATTTTTTGGGTCGCTAATGCTGAAACATCCATATAATAAGAAGATGTTCTTCAGCATAGGGAAGCATAGTTTCCTCTAATATCGCCTTGTATTAGCATTGATCTAAATGACCTTGAATTGTCCTCACAGGTCCTACTCCACGTCCAGAAAATGAGCCCCAAATTTTTTATATTTCCTCCGCTGTGTTTCACCTTCTTTTTTGTAAATCTCGGATTCATTTCTGCCTTTGCAGGACGCCGTACGTATTGTCTTTCATCTGAAGAAATCAAAATTAACCTTCGTCTCATCAGAGAACAGCACATGTTGCCACTGGGCGTAGGTCCAATGTCCTTATTTACGTGCAAATGCCAAACGTGCATGTCGATGTTCTCTCTTTAACAATGGTACTTTACGAGTCACTTTTCCGAACAACCCTGCTTCTACCAGACGTCGTCGAACGGTCCTCGAAGATACCCCAGCTGTTAGATCTGCTCCAAAAATTTCATGTTTAATTAAAACAAGAGCATAAAAAAGAATCTTTCTCGGCTAACCTGGTCATCATTCTGTCTTCTTGGGGAGTTGTTTTTCTTGATCTTTTTTTTCTGGACACATTTAAAGTAGTGTTATTGCGTTTGAAATGTTGCACAGCATTGGACACCATACTTTTTGAACAATTTAAATAATAAGCAATCTTTCGATATTGGTCATATCCAGAAGCAAAATCTTTGTTTTTTAATGACTGCTTGACAATGAAGTGGCATACTTAGATGATATAAATTTCTGACATGTTTCCACAGGAATGTTTGCCCAAGCCTCACAAAAAGCTTCATCAAGTTCATCTAAAGTTGTGGTACGATCATTGACTTATATCTGGGTATGATACGTTGAAACTTTTTTCTTAATTTCGTGCCAAAGGTGCTCGATAGTATTAACCCACTTGTTAATATCGTTTGATAAAAGGATCGGCTGACAAATAAAATTCTGTACCAAAATGAGGGTAGTTTTAAAATTTTATTTATAGTACTACAGAACTGTGAAGCAATGATATTTTAAGAAAGATACGTTGTATATACGACATTCGGTGCTCACACACGGCACGAACTTGAAACGTTGACAGAAATAACTATAAAGTGATGCGCCGACTCGAATAGTCTTATTCCAATTATTAAGGGAGGGAATTCAAGTTATGTGGCGGTTGGTATAACTGATAACTACTTAGGAAGGACGACGCACGTCTGAACGCGTGCGTAGTTGGTGCGCGACTAACTTCAAACAGAACTGTGGTCTTGTATTTAATGTGCCGCTTTGGGAGCTCGTATAACCTATCTACCTCCTTTTTAACATAATATAATATCATTGGATCATTGGTGTGAAGTTGTTGGAAGTGGTTTGAGTACATTATTGTCTAACGTGTTTTCCTAAGCGAGTTGAAATTTGTCAACGTATGTAATATTATTTGAAATACTTATGTTCATATTTTTTTGTGAATATATCGTAGCATTGGACTGTTTTTATCAAAAAGTAAAAAAAAATATTGTACTTGGTTTACTATAGTTATTTGTGTTAAAGGTGCTGTTCCATTCACTGCTATGTTTTTGTTTTAGGCGTCAAGCTAAAGGGTTGAGATTGAACGAGATTATTGAGGAGCTGGAACGTGATGAAGAAGAACCTGTTCCTGATTCCATTACCATCTTCCCCCTGAAAATTATAACGCTGAAATTACCGATGAAGACTCTGGGGATGAAAATGTGATGGCTCTTCACAACTTACCTGGTTCACAATTGAGAGCTCCAGCCGAAATAAACTACACTGAATCGTCGTCAGATTCTGATGCGAGTGAAGGCTACGTAATTTCGCTTGCTGAATTGACCAAACGAAGACGACTTACCGCTGCTAGTACAAGTTCACAGCCAACAAAGTTTTCGTTCTACACCACAGAACCAACGACTTCTCAAGGACCACTAGCTAGAGAAACGGTACCCAAGTTAAAACAGTAGGTACACCTGGAATTTCCCTGATAATGTTCAACACCTGGAACTCATATCTATTAGCTCCACACAAGGAAAGTGCAATTTACTTTTTTGGTTGATGTTCGATGAATCCATTACATTTAGGCTGGTGCAATATACCAATACCTATGCTTCTCAAAGAAACAAAATTGGAAATCTTACTGCTCACGAGATTAGAAGTTTTATCGGAATATTGCCTATATCATACTTCTATCCGAGTAAAAAAAATGAACTTTCATTGCTTGGATATGGCTCTTCATATCCAAGCAGTCATATAAAATCAACGGAGGAGACGACGACCACCTCAAGCTTTCCGAAGAAGTGTTGCTACTGTTTGGTTAGAAACCTACAGCAACTCTTTTCTATTCTGTGCCTACAGCCTACAACAAAGGCGTTCCTCGCAAACCTGGCCGTGTATCGCAAAGTTTTGATCAAAATTCCCGCTATGATGATATAGGTCATATAATCAAATACCGAGACGAACAACTGCGATGTGCGTTCTGCCCTGTGGTTCTGCCACAAAAATGCGTTTTTTTTTTGTAGGAAATGTTCTGTTACCCTTCACCCAAAAACGTGTTTCGAAGCTTATCACATTCCAAATACTGAATAATGTAGCAGCATATGGGTGTTTCTCCGGATGGGCAGAATAAGCGAGTCCGGATCGAAAAGTCTTATAAAATGGATTCATAATACTTTTATATTTTTTTATGTTGTAGATATGATGAAAATACTGGGGGGGGCCTGTGTCCTTTTTTTAATTAATTAATTAGAAATGCGATAAAAAAAAATTCAAACTGCTGAAATCTTGACTTCACTGGCGCGTCCGGACTACAGTTTGGGGTAGAAACATTTTTTTTTCTTATCATCTATAAGGAATTACGCTACTTTGTATATGTTCTCTAAAACCTAGTTAGTTATGCTTTATCTTATATTTTTACTAAGCATGAATACGCTTTAGAAGACGAAATACGAATTATTTTATAAGCGTCCGCTAGTTTCCTTTGATATCGGTGGCGCGCACGAATACGCTCAAAGATCCTATACTATTGTAGCTGCGTGCATAGCTGTTAAAGCGGAAAAAAATATCAGTCGCGCCCATAGAGTAACTTATATGGTGGGGTTGTCGCGCCGCTTCTGTGGCGAGGACAATACGTCTGTGCGTTCCTGTGCGGCCGTGTTATTAAGGTATGTAATCGTTTTCGGTGGCTTGGTAACCTATTAAATTGATTTCGCTGAACCAATTTTCTCGTTATTTATTTGACATATTACTATTATATTTTAATTAGAGATTGTCTTATTAGTACTAGATCTCCAACTTAGAGAGCAATGCTGTATATATAGGTTATATTTGCAAATATTTTAGAATTTCCTTACTTTTTTGATTTCAGTGTCAATGACTTCGGTGTTTTCGGTGGAAATAGGTGCACCGAAGTCAATTTCAAAACCACTGAAAGCAAGAAACATATTTTTTAATTAAATAGCATGCCTATTATAACTTATAAACAGGATAACTTAGTATTTGAGGATTAAAAATGAAAAAAAAAAAAAAATCACATAAAGTTAAAAACAGTTAAGACTGCAAACTCTACGTAGCAAAACCTAACTTCCTGTATTCTATTGCGTCATTGAGAGTTTTCGTCGAATGAAGTACAAAAAAAAGAATAGTTTTTCTTTTAATCAAAGTTATATTATGCCGTTTACACTGTATTAACTAAATAACTTTTGAGACTAGTATATATTTCTTATTAAATATGTTTTGCGTCAAGGCCGTACCCAGGGGGGGGGGGGGGGGGGGGGGGTTAGGGGGGTTGTAACCCCCCCCGAAATAGGTATCCACTATGGCCGGTGTTCAGAAAATATATTTTTGAGCAGACAAACAATTTAAAATTCATTCATGAAATTGAACTTCCAACTAAATCACAACACAAAGGACCACGTGTATTGCATTGGGTTGGGGCAATAAACATCGGGCTATTTCGGAGGAGCCTATTGTTTCAAGACAAAACATCTGGCTAATGCTACCTACTTCCTAGCTACCCCGCAAGCAGACGACAAGGTGTAGTAGATAAGAAAGCGAGAGATTGGTTTAGTTATCCACCGTAATTCTTAATTCCGCTACGTTCATAGTGTGTGAATGTACCTACTGACGTTGTACACTAGTGAATTTGGAATCTATTTGGTGAGTACATAAATCAGAATTACCTACTTATTATTTTTCATAAATTTTATACAAACTGTTTGATTTAGTATAGCGATATACAAGCCAAACTGAGGCCCGTTGGCTTAGCCCAATGGGAGACAGGTGTTAAATAGTATTAATTTACAATACTTATCTCTTTTTCTATCTAATCTAAATCTAATTTTTTGAGAGGGGTCTACTAGGAGTTCCGGTTTGATTAAATAAATAAATAAGTATGAATTTTACTGCGATGTGGAAGGCCGAAGAGCATTTCTTCTAGTCAAGCTTTTTTTTTATTTTTTTTATTAGGTTTAACCACACAGAATCGTTCTGTACATAAAAATGTTAAAAATATATATTACATGGCTAGAACTATCTGTACTTAAGGCTAAACACAACATGAACAAATTAAGATACTAAGGCCCAATTGCGCCAAAGCGAGTTATGGATTTAAACGCGGTTCCCACAGTCAACGGGTACTAGCTTAACGAGTTAAACTGGTTTATATAGTTAAATTCGTGTTGGTGCAAGTGGGCCTAAGTAAGCTAAAATTAAAAAAATTAAGCCAAAGCTTTATTCACATCCAAGAGAATGTACGAGGTTCTCTCAAGGTGTTTTCCTTAACCGGGGTGTTTTATATTTCTAACTATTATGGACGGTCTAGGTGCTATGTCAGTGCTTCCCTTCGGCACGACCGAAGGGAAGCACTGACATGGCACCTAGATCACCAAGGTAAAATTAAGGATGTTGCAGGTGATGTAGCTAACAGCAGTTAAGATAAAAAAAAACCGGCCAAGTGCGAATCGAACACGCGCACCGAGGGTTCCGTATAGCCATGTCATGGCTAGCGCCACTCACGCCATCTATGGCGTGTTATGAAATGCTTCATAATAGTTAAATGTCATGATTGGTTAAAATGCTTCATAATCTATTCGGTAGATGACTTTTTGGTTTCTTCTATGGAAACCCCTGTGATTTTTTTACTTTTTCTTATTTTTAATATTTGTTGTTATATCGGCCATAATAAATAACACATATTCTGTGAAAATTTCAACGGGCTACCTATTACGGTTCAAGAGATACAGCCCTCGGACGGACGGACGGACGGACGGACGGACGGACGGACCGACAGACAGACAGACAGACAGACAGACAGACAGACAGACGACGTAGGCTTAGTAATAGGGTCCCATACCGGACACGGAACCCTAAAAAATCGTGTAACAAAAGAATTCGAATTTTTTTAGGTAACATTATTGATTGATTTATATTCGAAACTAAATAGCTTTCGCTGAAAGTGTTTTATTTAAAAGAAAAAAAATTTTTACTTTCTCCATACATTTTTAAATAGCTATTCCTGAAATATAAGGGTGAAAATCTTTTTTTTTTGCCCCAAGTGGTGGAACAAAAGATGTTTAGAATATGAAATACTACACGCCCAGCCTTCATGCTAACACCCATTTTTGAAACAGGCTGTATCATATAGGGAGTAAAACCTATATAATGTTTTTTGGACCTGGGGTTTTTTTTATGTAAATATTTTTTTTATGTATTTAAATAAAAAAATAGGTGGTTGATTTATTATAGCCTAACCGATTCAGTTTCATAACAGTAACCAAAAATTCTTCATTACCATTATGATGTAACACGTGTAAGTTGGTAAAAAAAATCAAATTCATAAAATAAAACTAAAATTGTGGTTTTTCACAATTTCTGAAAGAAATAGATCTATATATTGGAAGACTTTTTTGTTCCTGGCATGAAACTGAAATGATTAAGAAAAACATTATTTTTTTATTTTAGGTAAAAAAAAATTGTTGTGAAAAAAAAAGATTTGTTCTTCAAAAGTGATCTATTTCCGATACAGCACCCTTCCCCCCCCCCCCCCCCCCCCCCCCCCCCCCTCCTTAGCGTACTATTAACTAATTTTGAAAGACTTTTTCGAACCTTGACCCCCCCCGAAACAAAATCCTGGGTACGGCCCTGTTTTGCGTTACGGTAGATCAGACTTTAGGACGAACTTCAGCTTTCCGAAGGCAGCCCAACCCAGTTGAATGTGTCTCTCTACCTCCTTGAGTAGGCCTTGTCGACCTACCTAGCCGAAATATTTGTCCGAAATATACGTATTCCTCCACTTGTTTGATCACTTCACCGTCGATCAGAATATCCCCCTCACCCATAACCTCCATCGTCATGACGTTGGTTTTATCCCTAACCTTACTTTTTAGTAAGGTATGGAGCGTATTGTCAACTCAGTGCTCTGACGTATCGAGAAGACTGTAAACTTTTCGATGACAAGCAATACGGCTTCCGCAAGCAAAGGTCGACTGGAGATCTTCTTGCGTACGTCACGCTTTGGTAGGCTGAAAGGCTCGATGGTTTTGGGGTATCGCTGGCGGTCGCTCTGGACATATCCAAAGCATTCGATCGCGTCTGGCACCGGGGACTGTTAAGAAAGCTTATGGTGTCCCTACAAAACTGTGCACTTCGATCTCCAGCTTTTTGAGTGGTCGGTCGATCTTTGTCACCATAGATACATGGACGACAGCATCGTGCACGAAGGGTTCATCAAGGACTGGAAGGGTAGAGAAGCCTCAGCAGCAAAAGCGAGACGCGAAACTGTTGGTCGGGTTGACCAGGTTCTCGAAAAGTATCCTCTTGGGGGAAGAACTTGTCAACTTCAACGTAGCCAAGACGCAAGCTTGTGCCTTCTCTACTAAGGCTAATCCGTTTCCTCTCCAAGCCACTTTCCAGGGCAGCCAAGTCCCGAAATATGGTAGTTTGGGCGTCCTGGGTATGGAAGTGTCCAGGGACGTTGGGTTTTGATCGTTCATAGAGTCCAAGGCGAAACTAGCGTCTCGAAAATTAGGGATCCTTTACCGATGTCGGCGATTTTTCACTCCGGTGCAACTGATTACACTGTATAAAGCACAAGTAAGACCGGTGATGGAATATTGCAGTCATCTTTGGGAGGGTTCCCCTGAGTACCTTCTTTCAGCCTTGGATTCAATTCAGCGACGAGCCATTCGCCTCATTGGTGACTCTGTACTCACAAAGGACCTTCAGCCTTTAAAGCACAGACGTATCGTGGGATCATTGAGCCTGTTTTATCAGTACTACTATGGCCGCTACTCTGATGAACTTGCTTCCCTTATCCCTCCTCCTACTGTTCGCCTTCGCCAAACCCGCCATACTCTCGCGGAACACCCCTTTGTAGTCGACAGAAGAGTTCTTCGAACTGCACGATTCTATAAATCGTTCTTGTGCACTTGCAATTTCACCGCCGAGGAGCGGTGAAATTGGTTGCGCCTGAAGCTTCGACCTCGGGCAGAGCCACCCAGTTCAGAAGCAATAAAAAAAATCCAGGTTCATCCTCAGGCCGACGTTCAGCGAGACCTCGTAAAGGTCGCTGAGCGTCTCTTGAAGCTGAACCGGGGTATGGGCGAGGAGGACAATGTTATCCGGGAAACGGAGATGACTGAGAAACTCCCCATTGACATTTATTCCAATATTATTCCACTCAAGCGTCTTGAACACGTCTTCAAGTGCTTTTGTAAGGAGCCTGGGTGAGATCACGTCCCCTTGCTTCACTCCCTTGCCAAGGAGCATTTTTTTTTTAAATAAAAAGCGCGACATGCGACGCCGATTCACCAATAAGGTGCCTCATGACGCCCATGTAAATTCGGTCGTACGCTGGGCTTTCGAATGCCATGCTGGCCTGACAGGTGCTATTCACGCCTCTCTTGAAGAACCCGAGACGATACTTGGGGGGAAATACGTGGGCAGGGAGAGCGTTCCAGAGTTTACCAGGAGGAAAGACCTACAGAACCGATTGGAGGAAAGACCTGCAGAACCGATTGGTACGCACCCCTATAAGTCCAGCGTATAGGGATGCAATCCCTGTCCAGTGCGCGTTGTGCGGAGGTGGAAAGGGGACGGAAGGATCGCGTTAAACAGCTCCTCCGAGCATTCACCATGGATTGAATAAGCGATAGAACACACTTAGGTCGCCGACATTCCTACGGAGTTGCAGTGGTTTTAGATCGCGGGATACGTTGGGGTCATCCACTAGTCGCAGGCAGGGCTCGACTCTGGATCGAATCCAAAGGCGCAAGCTGGTATTTAGCTGAGCCAACCCACAAGTGCGAGCAGTACCCCAAGCAGGACCTAATCTGTACTACACAAAAGCAGCCTTTGGCCCGGCGTGAAGTACCGTCGCACCTTACTGAGTACGCCCAACTTTTTAGAAACTAGCTTGGCCTTGCCCTAGATTATGGCGCCGAAAGTTTAGGTCGTGCGACAGTTCGACTCTGAGGACCCCGAGGTGATCGCTTAATTTTAGCGACGGGACCTGGAAGGAAGGAGCGGCTGTGAACGCCGTTCTTTTCGCACTGAACGCGCAGACTTGTGTCTTGGAAGCGTTAAACTCGACCAAATTAGTAGGTACGGCCCCATTCGGAAATAGACCGAAGCGTTTGTTCCTCGCCTCTTTTAATCCACAACGTCCCGTCTGGCTGAAGGGTGACTGGTGTAGGATCCGTGTACCTACTTTTGTCCGCATAACAATGTATGTTGCCGAGTAGCAGAATATCATTGGATGGGGCGGGTATTTTCATTGAGCCTCACAGTCACCGCCGTTTCCCGATACAAGTTTTGTAGTATCTCGACGTATCGGTGGTCGATTTATTATTATAGTATTACGTATGATTATCCTTTTCAGCTTTGCCGTGATAGCGGATTCAAAAGAGGAACTCTTAGCTAAAAAAAGAGTTATTTTTAAATTTTTAAATCGAAAACAAATTCCCTAATTAAACGGCCAGTCCATAATGTGAGAACATGTAGCACTGTATTAATGTATTAGTGAAAATTCAAAGAAGTCTATATTTTGTTCAAGGAGATATTATTGTTATAAAAAAGAACCCTTATATGACTAACATTATTTAGACTGAAAAGAAAAAATTAAATTCACAATTCGATTTATCTGGAGTGTCCTTAATTTGTTGATCACCACTGTATATACCAAATTTCAACTTTTTTCTTCCAGTAGATTCAGAGAAAATAAGCTGTGACAAACAGACAAGACAGACACGAGAGTTAGGTAAAGGTCCTGTTGTTGTTGTTGTTGTTGTTGTTGTTTGCTGCCCAGCCTCTTGGGAAGGCGGGTGGGCCATTCTCCGCACTGAGACCTCAAGATGGTCCGTTGTACGTTGGCGCTCGGGTAGTGCTACTCCAGCCACCCGAGCTCTTTCAAGAAGTGGAGCATTCTTCTCGGTCGCTTCCACACTCCATGGGCAGTTCCCACATTCCCAAGAGGGTTAAGGTTAAGGTCCTATAAGGTTTCCGTTTTTTCTTCTTTTGAGGTACGGAACCCTTGAAAATGAAAAAAAGTGCTGTTGGAAGATGAAGTTATATATAAGCTATTAGCTAATATAGACATCTTTGCCAATTTATAGTTAGGTACGTACATGTGGCCAACTCTGCGACCGCTCCCCATGTTCGATGTTCTCGACGCTGGGTATGAAGGTCAATAAGAAGAAAAGAGATACATTAACCACTGTTATTGTTTATTCAAAGTAACGTACAAAATGGATTGACATAAAGCTTTACTCCTTTATTGTTACAGTGCCGCCTTGAACAGACAAATGGAAATAAAAAATGAGATTAATTTACAATTCAGCTTAGGCTAGGCTCACATCGCCAACGGTCGCCCGGAAACACTGCGACCCTCCACTCGGCTCGACACTACAATTAACTAAAAACATTTCCAGAGGAAACGGGTACAATTTCCTAAAGTGTCCTGAGTCGCCGGCGGTCGGGCGGACTGTGGTTCCACTTCCTACATACATTACAAATGGTATAAAATGTTTGTAAAAGAAAATAGCATGCGAAATGTGCATTACGTTTGTACTATTGTTCAAATTTACTACAAGCCACTCAGCCCACCCGATCTGATTTTAAAACAATTTCTAGCCGTTAGATTACACACGATTGCAACTTGTGCTTTTAAAGATTGGCTCCGACACGAGCACAGTGTCGAAATACGCTGGAGGGTGCACTTGCTGCACATGCTGCAACACTCTTAGTGCACACAAACATGTGTAATCCTTACACCCGTTTCAATCGGACGTACATCGTACCGCAAGGAAACGAGCAATTTGCCTAAAACAAAATTGGCTAAATTTAGCATGACCACCACTAATTAACACTATGTCTTCCTAGCTCAGGCGTGTTTCATCGGAACGACTCGCTCCTTCCAAAGTGTTTGTCGCTCTCAACATTTTCAGGGCATATTTAATAACAGTTCACAATTGGCCTAACGGTTAAAGCTTAAATGAAACAGGGTCGTTTTGAACAACTCGCGTACTCGTCCAAACACATGGAATCAACTAAATTAATGACGGAACTAAAGAAATAATAAGTTAAGAGTAATTTTGTTCAGTTTCGTAACTCGCTATTTACTTGTTTCTTGTTTCGCGTACGATACATAAGATATGGGTATCTTAGTCTAGATCATTTCTCACTTTCTGTACACTAGATAATTCAAGACTGAACACAAAAATAACATTACTCCTATAGCTCAAGCTTTACGACGAGAATTTTAGAAACTACATGAAAAAATAAAGAACAACGGTAAAAAAACGGATTTACTCGCATAACCTTTGTGTTAAAAAAGTGTATCAATTACAAGACTACTGTAAATCTAATTTAAATCTTCACAATTTGGTCACATTACATAGTAGGACTGCATTCGCAAGTTCCAGCGACGAAAGTCCTACTGCGCTCGCTTCTCCCTCCCGCACCGTCCGTCCGTCCCACGCTCCTCCCTCTCCCATTCGTGTCTTAGTAGACTTTAAAATCGTTCGCTATTTAGATATACCATCGGCACTAAAAAGGAAGTGATTTGTGTACTATTTTTATATTTAGTTGATCAGTGAAGCCCCACCGCACCTGGCGGGACTACACTTCACCAGAAAGGTGGTCGCGAGAGAAGCGGTGGTCGGGGGGGGTGTGTCCAGAGTCGCGGGCCAACGTCCCCGGAACACGTTACTCGGTAAAAAAGCTGTGAACGAACATCAAAGTAAAGTTGGCTGGATAGCTCTAGCACGATACTTATGTACTTATTGGCGTCCCAATATTGCAGTCTGTATATTGAATCAGTTCTTACTATATACAATATTAATTTACTACCATATTGCGTTCATGATATGCATTGCGTAACAATAAAAAAACCTAGCTTATATGCCGTTACTGCAGTCGGGAGGTGGCGGGAAAAGATTTTTATAAATCCTCATGATTATTATTTCACTAAGTACGGTCGAGTGAAGCCGATGAGAACAAAATAGTACATACTATTAATAACATAACAAACGATCGCTTTCAATTTTTACAGTCAGACTTATCGCATTACATAAAAATATAGAGTACAAATAGGATGTGTGTGTGTTTGTGTGCGTGTGTATGTGTGTGTGTCTGTGTGTGTCTGTGTGAGTGTGTGTCTGTGTGAGTGTGTGTCTGTGTGTCTGTGTGTGTCCACCGGCAGTCACGCGGCACTGGTCACTGGGCGCGAGGGTCCCTGCGCCGGCGCCACTCACAGTGTCCGTGCGCGCGCATGCGCTAGTGTATGGCGACAGGGCTGTGGTGGCCGAGCGGCAAGGAGGACACGAGCGGCTCGTCCTCGCGCCGGGCGCCGCTCTCCACCTCCATGCGCTCGGCCGCGCCCACGCCCGCCCCGCCCCCCGCTCCCGACACCGCGCCGCCGCCGCCGCCGCCGCTCCACAGCCGCGCCCCGCTCACTGCAACACCGCAACTACTTCACATCTACTACTCGTGTCCCATCTATAAGTGCTTGTAGATCGACACTTCACCATTTAAATCACTCCTGCTTGTGTTTTCGCAATATTTCACATCAAGAACTTGAAAAAAAAATTATTTAGAATTCGATCAGAGATTGTATAACTAATATAACTAATTTTTTATTGGAAGCTAAAAATTTACTTAATTATTTACAAGTAGTGTAAGGTTAAAAGAGTGTTCTATTTTAAACATTGTACATAATACATATAATTCCTTCAATTTATACTGTTATTATGATAACATGCATATCATACCTATACTTTCTCGGTATACCTGAAACTAAATATTGTCATAATATCATAACTCTATGGTTCGTTCAATCAAAAGACAAATCATTTCAAAATTTTAAATTTGTCTTTAAGCAAATTCAATCATAATAAAAATCGAATGGACGAATGCAATGCAAAAAAAATAATACACTACCTAGATATTAGGGCATTTAGACCGGACAAATAGGTACAATTATTTGACTGTCCCTAACACCTTAAAGCAATTTCACAGTCACTCGTATTGCCTAAGTCAACATTTACAGAAAAGTGGAAGAGATCGTTCGAAAAGAACATGTTACAAGAGACTAGATGCTCGAAAGTTACAAGAGACTAGATTCTAAGAAGCCATGCCAGTGTGTTAGTTCAACACTACATGAGTATGAAGTGAATGTGGAGAATGGGGGGCAGGGTTGGCAAAACAATACTTGTTTTATGTTTTATTTTTTAACCGCCCACACGTTGGAGCTGTCGCGCAATGTTTTATCTAAGCATGTGTAAATAGCTCAGGCATTGAACCTGTTGCGAGTCACTGTGACCTAAATGTGGGACATTTTTTCAGTGGCAATTTGTATTTGTGCCTTAAATACATTTGGCCTCGCCAACATCGAATGATGAAACAGATATCATAATATGTCAGCAGAGCTCGAGCGACTCACCGTCGGGAATGGAGCATGCTACCCTTATCTTTCATATTTTATGCAGAGATTGATTGAAATTAAATTAAATGAAACTTTATTATTAACAGCATGCAAAAAATAACAAATTACTAATAAGATAATAACCTTATGTTACAATGTGCCGACAAGGTTAAGCGCAGCCATGATTGCTTACTTAACTAGCAATCGCTGATTATAAGCTTAACCTAAATGAATTTAAATTAACAGTTTGAATTCCAAAGTGAATTCTAATTAAAATTTTGGTTTAAAGGTTGGTGGATGTACACCTCTTTTTATTGCCAACCCTGATGACGATGATAGCTTCGTGCGTGAGAGCGGGTGGGGGGTTGGGGGTTGGAGGGGGGGCGTGGCTAACTGTTGCGGTAGTACAGAGTGAACAACCTGGCACACAACCCCGCGGCGGACACGGGCGACTAGCGGGGAGCGTCCGCGTCGGCTCCGCGCCGCTCTAGTCATCGCACGCCCGACGCGCCTTCTGACACCACCACACACACAACAACCGTCACATAGCACCCGCGTCGCGGCCACATTGTCGACCCATTTCGTCACACTTACTGCCCAACAAAGGGAACCGCTGTGATTGTCACAGGTGTACCGGCATGGCGTCTGGTACACCTGTGATAATCACAGGTGTACCAGATGATAGTAGCGAAAGAAGAAGGAAAGGAAGGAACCTTTCCTTCTTCTACATTTAACCGGTAAACTTCCAGATGGGCGATGGGCCCCCAATCTGACGGCTGTCAGCGACGGTTTTGGCGGCCTCGGTAGCTCAGTGGTGCGGTCGGTCGACTGTTGATCGTATTCATAAGCAAACCTGGGCGCGGTCAGTACTTGGATGGGTAAACGCTCGACTGTTGGAGGCTGAGCGTGATTCGGATTCCACATAAAACTGTAGGTCACTTCCCTTCTTACCTTACTAGGTGATAGGGTTTAACCCGCCCGGGTTGATACCACTGCACTGAATGAAAGGTCGGTTGAAACTTCTATGTATATAGTTTGTGTTTTCTGTCCAGTTCAGTGTAGCCGGCACGGCCGAAAGGAAACACTGACATGGCACCTAGTTCACCATGGTGTTATGCGCTTACATCACACGTTTGGCTACAGTGATGTAGCCAAATGTGCAAATTCTATAAAAAAAATTCAATAATAAAATTGTAAGTGACGGCGAAGTGTTGCTGCAGTGGATTTGATGAAAATCGCTAAGTTTTAATCATAAATTGGAGATTCTAGCGCATTTTATTAAGTAAAATTCATTGAAATCGCTGTTAGCGATATTTTCAACACGGACCTTCGGTGGCCGATCCGCCCTTCCTGAAGTCAACTTTTGGGGAATTTTTGAAAGCCTAAGGGTTAATAATACATGTTTTCATTAAACTGGCTCCGGTGGCTGGCCAGGCATCTCAGATGAACACAATTAGAACACCCAATGACAGCACTTCTCGCACATTCAGCGAGGTGCAAGCCAGCAATGTCGGAGCAGACCAAGAGGTAATCTATATCTTGTTCAACGTAACTAGATACGCATGACAGCACATAAGGGCTATACAGCTTATTAGAACAGCAATTTTTTTTAATGTAATCCTTTATGGTTGGCTGTGTCAGAGCCCCGACCAACCAATGGCACCTTCGAGAAGAAAGGTGCCATACCGGAGACTTCCCTTTTAATTGCTGGCTATATTGGACTAGAGGAGAACACAGCCAAGGCTGCTATGCGGCCATCTTACATCCAGTACGGTGGTATCAACTCAGTTGGCTACAATTTGAGCCTACCACCTAAGTAAGTGGCAAGGGAAGGGACCTATAGTTTTACACCGGTTCCGAATGGTGAAGCAGCAGGTAAATTTTTCCGTCTGAGAAAAATCATTGATACACGCCGACCGGATTGGAACCTCGGACCTCTCGCAAGAGAAGCCGAAACCCAGACCACTAGTCCACCCGCCTCTACAAATACTTTCTGAATTGAGCTGACGGCTGTCATACGGAGGTTCAGGAGATGGAGACAGCGGGAATAGCCGACCATCGTGACTAAACTAGATGCAGTCAGCCAACTGTGTCATATAGGTAAATAAAAATCTGGTAAATCTGGTCAAATATAGCACAATACCGATTACTCTGCTTACCCTGATTGTCGGGATACAGCGTGTGTTATGTATGTATATACGTAAAAATCTGGTGCTTAATACAGACCTTGATGCTTCTGGTACCTACTACGCAAGAATTGTCTCTATGAATTTGCGCGCGAAGTGTTTAGGTCCTTATTACACCAGAGGAGAGGAGCTCGAGTAGAGAGTAACGATGAAGAAGGATCATGAGCGGAGAGACACGCGCAGCGAGCCCGCAATGTGGCAACAGCGAGATGATGCAAGCATGTTAGTAAGATGTGTTGTTAGCGGAACAAAAACGTCACACAAGCAAACAAACAGACGTCCAGTTAGTAGGTAACAGAAAAACACAAGACGCCCATAACATAACAGTTAGGTACCACACACACCATGTTCAAGTAATGCACATCCTTCATTTTGTATCACATCACAACAATTTGAGAGCACCACAGAAAGTTTCATGACATGAATTTGTTTACCATAATTAAATTTTGCAATTAATTAATTTTTATTTTAAACTTTATAAATTAATAAAATTTAAAGAACAAAATATTCCTAAAACATATTGCATTTAATTCTATAATCATGACGATCTCGTGGACCATGAAACTCAGCATAGCAATTCTCAAATAAAATGTAAAAAAATGTGACTTTCACATTGTTTCAAATTATCAAAATCAATGTATAATTATCCGAGTTCACATTTTCCATATGGAACATGAATTATTTACCAATTCAAACTTTCAAAGTTTTCATGTATTTAATTTACATACCTCCTCTTTTTTAATTTTCTTACTTCAAAATGTTACATTGAGTAGGTGGATGGAGGAGACGGACAGAGGTGGTGTATGGAGTGGAGAGTGTACTGACCGTGTTGTAAGTGTTGCTGCTGCTGCTGTGTGTTGGTGGCCTCGTCTGCGGTGCGCTTGAAAAAGTTGTGCTGGAGCGCGTAGTACGGCGTCACCCGCTGCTTCGGGTCGTACTCCAACATGCGCAGTATTAAGTCCTGCGGAGGAGAGATCATGTAGTAAACATGTTTGTGACTGACTGCTTCTCCGTTCGTCTACGTGAGAGCATGAGCTACAGCGTGTAACCGTAGCGACTGACACGCGCCAACACTGAGCGCCGGGTTCGGTTGCCTGTCGCTCGGGTCGCTCCATCGTCGACTCTGCCCGCTCCATTTACACACCCTCGATTTTGGCGCATCGATTTTGAAAAAAAGTAGCATATCCGATTCAGTATCTGAAACTGTACTTCCTGCCTTCGGGTGTTCAACAGGTTTTTGGTTCACCGTGTATACACGGTGTTGCAGTTGCCCCCGTAATATTTTTAACTGACATAAGGGGGTTATAGTGGACTCAGGTAAAGAGGGGTAAAAATGCAAGACACCGCCTTAACAAGCGGCGTCGCGCGCATTTTAACCGCATGCTTGAGTCCACGGGGCAGTACCAACCCACGGGCGCAGCCGGGGAAACGGGTCGTGAGGACCCCTTCACCAACACCCGTGGGAGAGGAGCCATTGGGCCATTCAGAGCCGGGCATCGTGGACGAGGGGGTGGGGCACGCGGGACCATGCCGGTCAGACCCCCCCTAAGGGGATCTGGGCACGGCCACCGCGGGCCATCGCGATCATCACCAGCGGCCCTGTCCACAAGTTTGCCCGACTCTGGAAAGGACCAGGCCGACGCACCGACCTGCTCACACCAGAAGAGGGGCCGACCAGGGGTGTCAGGCATGACCCCATCTGAGAAAAGGCCGAGGGTAGAGGGCCTCACGTACGCTGCTGCAGAGATATGCCATACGGAGATGGCCATCGTCAAGGCTGACAGAGCCCCCCTGACCAAGGACGAAGCAGAGTCGATCCGCGAGACGCTGGAGAACGTCCTGTGGAAGATGGTGACGGATGCACCTCTTCCGGATGATGAGGACGACGACGACGACAGCACACCGACGGGACCCAATTTCCAGGGATTCCCTACTTTTAAAGTAGGGGCCCTAAATCTTAGGTGTTCCAACGACTTCACTAGAAACTGGCTGGAACAGAAGGTGGCAGAGCTATCCCTCACAGGGATTAAACTCGCCGTGATTCCAGCCAGCGAGGTGCAAAAATTGGTACGGTGTTTCTGTAAGGTGCCCGGGGTCCCAGCCGACATCAGCGTCAAGGCTGTCATGGACCGCTTTAGGGTGCAGAACAAACACCTGAAAATAGGCAGGTGGACAGTGCTGAACTCCACACGAGATCAAGGTAGCCTGCTCATCACTCTCGGCATACCCGAGACAGAGATGGGCACGCTACTGAGCCACCACCGGCGGATTGGACACGGGCTGTCCAACGTATACGTCCACGTACCCGACGCAGGTATACCAAAGCCGAATCCTGCACTACCTCCAGCAGCAGCTACTGCAGCAGCTGAGGGAACGAAAGCGGTCGGGACGGTTCAACCGACGACAGAGACTCCGACACCGTCACCGCCATCTTACATGGTGCCGGTACTGACGACAGGACCTATGGTGACTACACCACCCCATGGTAAGTCACCACTTACAAATCCTTTCTCGTGCTTCACGAGGAAGGATGACGCGACGGACCACGGTGTCAAAGAGAAGCGCCAGTGGTACAGGGACGGCGGGCATCTGCCCGTGGGAGCGAGGGAGTGCTCCATTGCGTCAAGTGAAGAAGCGGCTCCAGTCTACGGACTGGAACCGCTTCCGAGCATGCCAGGGACCCTCTCGCTTGACTCTGCCTACTGTTACGCGGAACTTTCCGCTTAAGTTTTTAAAAATAAAACTTCACTTAATTATAACTTAAATGTTTATTGGATAATTTTATATGGATTATTATTACACTTATTCATAAAGTTATATTTGATTTAGAACACTGAACTAGAATAATAGAATTAGCACTTAGAAATAGTAGATATAGAAATTGGTAGTTATTCGGGCATAGCTTCGCCCAGTATGAATTATGGAAATCGACTGAACTAACTGGCGATCGCGCGCACGCTATTTATAAGGTAAAAGTGCAGCGCGGCCTGGATGCATTATTAGGGGTATAACAGCCCCCTGAGATAGACTGAGCTTTCGGGAAGAATAGGAAAGCGAAGGGTAAAAGACTCAGTTTACACTTTATATGGCTTAGAATTACATTATATTAAAAGATTGACATCGAAATTAATTAAACAACATAGTAGTGAACTAGTAAGGATATAGCAAACATTTACGATCTAGTAATTATTTAGAAATTGATATTACATGATGCAGTGACGAATTTGCAATGATATAGTAGAAACTTATTATTGAACTAGTAACGATTTAGTACTTAATATTACAGGCATTGAACTTTTGACATAGAATTATTTAGTACGACATAGAACTTCCTTCTCTTGACATAGTAACTTCTGCTGACATAGTAACTTCTCTTGGCATAGTAACTTCTCTTGACATAGTAACTTCTACTGACATAGTAACTTCTCTTGACATAGAACGATATAGCATGACATAGTATTTCTGACATAGTAACTTTTTCTGACATAGTAACTTCTCTTGACATAGAACGATATAGCACGACATAGTATTTCTGACATAGTAACTTTTTCTGACATAGTAACTTCTCTTGACATAGAACGATATAGCACGACATAGTATTTCTGACATAGTAACTTCTCTTGACATAGAACGATATAGCACGACATAGTATTTCTGACATAGTAACTTCTTTCGACATGGAACGATGTAGCACGACATAGTATTTCTGACATAGTAACTTCTTTCGACATAGAACGATGTAGCACCACATAGGACGACATGGTAATCTTAACATATACTCTTACATTTTAACTTAATTCTAATTAGTCTAGTTATTAGTATTAAGCCTATTTCTCCTGGGCGATACAGTGGAGTAGGTAGGTTCTACAGATATAGTATTAGTTCTATCTTCTTCAGAGGACTCCATCTCCGTCATTTCAATGGAGTTGCTAATTTTGGATGAATGGCGGACTAATTTCCGTGAGTTACATTGGTTATAGATTGTGACACAGCACTTTGAATTACCACAAATTTTCCTGGCGATTTTGTAAATAATAAAAATTATCAGGGAGATAGATATAGTGTAGACCAGGCCAGAGTAATAGTTTCCATATTTAAGATAGTGAGGTTGATTTTCTAATTTATTTAGCTCTTCACTTAAGTGATCTAACTTGTGTGTTGAATATTTTAAAGATTCTAGATTGATGTTGGTTAGTTTGATGGGAGTTAGAAAGTTTAAACTATCGTTAAATTTTTCTTGGTTACAGCAATCGTCTTCTATTATATCGAAGTTAGAGTTTAGTGGTTCAATTGTTGAATTTATCTTTAATGTTGGTTTAAAGGTAAGGATTTTGAAAAATGCGATACAATTACTAGGTAGGGTGAGTATTCCAGTAGCTGAAATGGTGATATCTGAAATTTTATTATTACAGTTTACGGTTAATTTTCCTGATTTAGAAAGAACATAGATCCATTTATTGTTTTTCAAGTTTTGCCAAATTTCAATTTCGGCATACACAGTCTTGAAATCACATTCATTGGGCATGGAAGTAATAATTTCCGATATTAATCGGGTTTCGCAGCATGGATTAGTAATGCTGGAATAAATATTCGCCATTGGACATATATATTCGAAATTGTTTACCAATTTACATTCTTCCAGGTTGTCGAGGAGAGAATAAGTGAGTTTGTCTTGTGTAATTGCGAGGAATTTTAATGTTGGGGATATCAATGAATAAGTGTTTGGAATAGCCGAGTTATGCGGTGTTGGCAGAGGTATATTGTGGTATAACAGATACCTAGTAGGTTGGGTTAATGGAATTTGAAGGATAAATATTATTTTCTTATCAATGTAATAACATAGTAACTTGGACACGTCCATCAGCGTGTGGATTTTATTTATGCTGAGAGGTGTAGGAAAATCTCTGTTTTTTATAATTGAATTTGAATGCTGATTTAATTCGTTTAGTAATCTTCTAGGACTTAGGACAAATGGATGCAGAGTGTTTAGTTTGGCGAACAGGATAGAATTTATGGTGTTTTCTAGACTGAAAGAAATAGATGATAATGAGCTTTCGATGGAATTAGAAAGTGAGTTGACCCTTTGGTATACTCGGAAGCTTACGTATTGTGTTGAGAAATTATGCATTAATTTATTAAGGGTTTCTATACCTTCATTCAGTTGAATTTCGTTGTTGTTTATCTGTGATATGGAATCGTTGAACGTTGTAAAGGATGATTTTATTATGTGTATGTTTTCCATCATAAGATGGGACATTTGATTCTCATCTTGTTGACATGGCATGGGCGGCATTTCTCTACATAGGTTTCTATGTCCCTTTTCATTCCTTTCCAGAAATATGAGTCTTTTAATCGGTTGTACATTCGATTTGAGCCTGGATGTCCCGCGATGGGTGAGTCGTGATTATCTCTAAGAATGGTCGGCACTTCTGCTGGTAGGGGGTAAATAATTTGATTGCGGTATAGGTGAATCTTTATTCCAGTACCGTGGAAAATGTGAGTAAGCATGTTATAGATTTTAGGGTATAGTAAGCGACAGTAAGGATCTTTAAAGTCTGAAATAGCTATTTCTTTTATTTCGCTGTTTACTATTACGAAACAATCTCGGAAATTTGATAACACTTGGAAGATATCTTTGTAGGACATTTCTTCGTAGTGGTGGACACGGAGAAATAAGTGGACGAAATATTGTTTATCGTTTGAAGTGATTGAGTAGGTATTCTGTTCTCTTTCGGTTTCTCTAAAATTGGGATCGTTTGTAGATAGGTCGATAATTTCCTTGCAAAATGGGATGGAGTCATCTAGGTCAAGAGCTGTCGGATATAGGACGAACTTGCAATGTGTCTTCAATAGGTTTTGGTTGTGTTCTTCTACTTCAGTATCGTATTCGATTTCAGAGTTTCGAATTGACCTTATAAAATCAGCGTAGGAGTCGTTCGGATTACGTTGAGGTGAGGTTTCGTCTTCGGTAGCATGAATCGGTATTCGAGAGAGAGCGTCAGCGTTAGAATTTATTTTCCCTGGTTTGTAAACTATCTCATATTCGTATTCTTCTAGCTTAAGGCGCCAGCGGACTAACTTGCTTCCAGGGTCCTTGACATTGAACAACCAAGTTAGGGGACGATGGTCGGTAATTATTTTGAACTTCCTACCGTACAAGTAGGGTCGAAAGGTTTTCACGCCGAACATTATTGCGACTAGTTCTTGTTCAGTTGTAGAGTAATTACCCTCGGCACTGTTGAATGTGCGTGACGCATAAGCTATCGGAAGATCTTTACCTATCTCACCTTGGGAGAGCACAGCACCGCACGCGTATTTACTGGCATCTGTGGTTAATACGAAAGGTTTTGAAAAATCTGGATATTGGAGAATAGGAGCGCTGGTTAGAAGTTCTTTGAGGTTATCGAAGGAATTTTGTTGAGTTTGTTCCCATAAGAAGGGTGCGTCCTTTCGAAGGAGCGAAGTAAGAGGTTTGGTAATTCGTGAAAAATCCTTGATGAAGCGACGATAATAGCCAATAAGGCCTAAAAAGCTTTTGACTTGTTTTGGGTTTTTGGGCGCTGGGAAATCTAATACACATCTGACCTTTTCGGGATTTGGAGTGACGCCCTTGTCGGAAATCATATGACCTAGATAAGCGACATCCTTACGGAGGAACTCGCATTTATCTGGTTGGAGTTTGAGATTGTATTGTCGAAGGCGGTCGAAGACTAGGTGAAGTTTTTCTAAATGGGTTTTGAGGTCGTGTGAGTATATGACAATGTCGTCAAGGTACACAAAACAGTGGATTCCTTGTAGACCGGATAGGACCGTTCCCATTAATCGGGAAAATGTGATAGGGCTGTTCTTTAATCCGAACGCCATGCGTTTAAAGTGGTAATGGCCGTTTGGGACAGTGAACGCGGTCTTCGGGGCGTCCTCTGGGGACATTTCGACTTGATGAAAACCGGAAGCCAAGTCCAAGGTTGTAAAATATTTTGAGTTGCCAAGCTGATCTAGAATTCCCACTATATTGGGAATAGGATAGGTATCGCCGATTGTGATATCGTTGAGTTTACGATAATCGATCACTATGCGCCACTTACGTTTTCCAGAGTTATCTAGTTTTTTCGGAACCACCCATATTGGGGAAGAATACGGCGAGTTGGAATGTTCGATGATACCTTGTTTTAACATTTTAGAGATTTGATTGTTGACTTCTTCCTTATGAATTTCTGGGTAACGATAGGTCTTTGTGTTGATGGGCTGGTCCGTTTTTGTTTTGATTTCGTGTTGGACAGCTGAGGTAGAAGTAAGAATGTCACCGTCAAGGTGAAATATATCCGGGTAACTAAAGCATAGATTTTTTAGGAGTTCGTATTCTTCATTATTGAGGTGTTTCATAGGAATAGATTTGAGAATTAAATTTTCTCTTTGGGAAATAGTAGATTTTGGCATAGAAGCAGAGTTTTGGAAGTTGAAATTAAGTACTTGTTCTTTGGTTGGCTCTAGGATTTCGTAAATAGGGATTAAGGTGACCCTTGGGTCCTTTAAGATAATTTCGTGTGGAGATATATTTAAAACGGAAATGTTCACGTGATTATTATGTTTTACTTTTACTATACAATTAGCGATTTTAACATCTTCATGGAAGTTGTGATCAAGGATTAGACCCGTTAGAATTTCGGGGTTGTTTACTGCGCACTCGATGAATGTTTCTGATCGAGGAGATAGAGTGTACATCGGTTTGTTAAAATTTAATGGAATAGTATTTTCTCGGATGGTGAGCGTTTCCGATTGATAGTCGATAGTGGCTTCCAGTGGTTTTAATAAATTGTTTCCAATTATTCCATCGTATTGGAGAGCGGGTAGAGCCATAACATGAAATGGAAAGGATATGGTATTGATTGGTAGGTGCAGGTTTAGGTCGAAGTCGCCTAGGGTCTCACAAGGTTTGTCCGAATTTTCAATGCCCTTTATCTTCAATCTGGCATCGCCAAGGGTTGGCATCATTTCCATAGAGCTTTGTTTGATTAGACAGACAGAGGCGCCGGTGTCCACTAGGAAGTTGAGAGGCTGGCTAGATACTTGAGTCTGGACGAATATATGAGGCAGATGAATTTTGTTTAGTGGCGAGATTTCGTAAATTTCTGATGAAGTTGGCTTCAGCGATGTGATGGACCTGGATTCAGTGATTGTTTCGTTTTCTTGTTTGGAGTAGTTCGCGAGGTCATGGGTGTCTGTAGACACGGATTTATATTTTTTCTTTTGTTTTGAATTAGTAGGATCATTGCATTTTGCAGATACAGTGGATTTGGCAGATTTAGTAGATTCAGTGGAGGTAGTAGGACTAGTAACCTTAAGATTTAATAAAGATTTGGCATTGTAATTATGATTCGACGATGATTTAGATGTAGCAGATGTATCAGGGTTGGTAAAATTTGAATTATTATATTTAACATTATTAAATTCTGCGGAACTGGTAACCTCAGAGTTTAGCAAGGACGTAGAATTATAATTAGGACTCAGTGATGAACTAGACTTAGTAGATATAATAGGTTTCTTAGATTTAGAAGACTCAGTGGAACTAGTATACTTAATATTATTCGAACTTGAAGATTTAGGATTTAGTACGGACTTGGCATTACAATTAGGATTCAGAGACGAATTAGAATGATTAGATCTAGCAGATATAGTAGTATTATTAAAATTAGAACGCTCAATATTATTTGGATTTGCGTAAGGCTTAAGGTTATGATTTAATTCTAAAGAGGTGCCATTTGCGAATTCGAATTCCGAGAGGCACGGCTGCGGAATTGTTTTCAGTTTAAATCGTAATCATTATCATTCTGGGAATTTCCATCGTCCGTAGCGTAATGTACTCGAGGCGGTGGTGGCTTGTAACCTGAGTATTGTTGATTTTGCGGAATCGACCGCGGCGGCGGGCCGTTTGAGTTGCCACGTGTCGAGTTTGCATTTCGATTGTTATAAGCGCGTTTGCGGCACTGTTTGATCGTGTGACCGATATTTTTACAATATCTGCATAATACTTTGTTGGAGGACGGCTGCGCGTTGTAGTTGTTCGAATAGAAATTGTGCATGTTATTATTATAGCGTGGTTGAAAATTTGGGGCACGATTGTGTGTTTGTGGGTTAATACTCGCGGACCGATTATTCGCGATGTCCCTTTTTAGATTTACAATTTTTTCTTCTTGAATCGCTAGGCTGGTTGCTTCACTGAGGGATTTCGGGTTTCTGCACCTAAGAATAATAGATATATGGGGGTTTACCCCTAAGATGAATGTATTTAGTGCGAGGTCCTCGATTTCGGCTACGCGACCTATGAGTTCATTCTTTTGGGTGACGCTGTGGTGTAGGTCCGATTGGATGCGAGTCAGGCACCCTTCGACCCGCATTGCGAACTGGGTCACATTCTCGGATGTTTGCTGTCTGCAGGCTTGCAAGTCAGCCAGCAGATGAGAGTGATGTTTTTGTTCGCCGAATGTGGATCGGAGAAACACCCTAACCTCGTCCCACGAGTCGAACACTCGGAGGGAGGTGGCTGCCTGAGCCTTTCCTTCCAATTGGGATAATATATACTTGAAGAGTGTTATTTTCTGGTCGGAGTTGGCTAACTCAACTGCATTATCGCAGTTGGTTAAGAAGGCGGGCAGGCTAGCCCTATCGCCGTTGAAAGGCTTGATGAATTTAATTAAGACGTTCAGGGGTACCTTTTCAGACGACATGATTGGATCCGACTCTGAATCTGAGTAGGAGTCTGAATCCGATACTTGTACTATGTCAGTTGACATCATTGATTTTATAACCCTGTCGGGACAGATAGACCACTCCATATAAAAAATTTGGTAACGTTGTAAATCGTAAAACCAACAGGGGGCGTTAATAATTTTTCTTGATGTTGTCGTAAAACAAACAGGTGGCGTTAATGTTTGTTAATACTTCTATACTAAGGGCGCTATCTAGTTGAAATACAACATGTATCTAGGTACCTTTAATTGTCACTAGGCTGTAGAATTACTGCTACTAGACAAAAGATGGCGCTTTCATTTATATTTATAAAGAACATTATTTATGTAAATTCCAAAATTTTTAATTATATTTGAATAATAAAATTATGACAATTTACAATTAAACTAACACTTCTTATCAAATTAAATAAAATAAAAAAATGTTTTGAAAATAATTTGGTATACGGAACAAAATATTATTATGATTGTAATTTCCTGTTTTTGCGCTTTTAATAGATAGATCCACAGAGCACGGAATACCCCCGCGCGCGCGCGCGCGGTATTCCGTGCTCTGTGGATAGAACGTATTTATTTAGTTGAACAGTTAAACAAATACTCGTCACTCTTCATTCTAATAATGTCAGCATTGTATGTAAAAAAAAATATGAAAACTGCCTTAAAAAATTTATGAAATTAAAAAAATCGAACCCTAGAGTTGAAGGCGGTGCTAAAGAAGGCTACACAAATCACAAAGGATATCATCCACGCATGTTTTCTTTCATGTATCATTTTTGCTTGCTTTAGCACCGCCTTCAACTCTAGGGTTCGATTTTTTTTATTTCATACATTTTTGAAGGAGGTTTTTATATATTTTTTTAAATAGTTTTTTATTTCACAGTTTTTTTTGGAATTTTTTGCTATTAATGTACTCGGCGGAATCGCTCGACCTTCGGCCTCGCGATTCCGCCTCGCTTTCCAATCTGATCTCGACCAAATTAAAATGGAACCACGTCATGGTTATCCCCTTTCAAACAAAAAAAAAGAATTTTCAAAATCGGCCCACAATAATTGACGGAGTAATCGCGTAACAAACATCCAAAAAAAGAAAACATACCGTCAAATTGAGAATCTCCTAGGTCTAAAGTAAATTGCTCGTGAAGACAAATTCAACGAGCCCAAACACGATGGGTTTATCATGTGTAGTTTAGGAGTTCCTATGGCCACCTTCCGTCTCCATCATCAGACCAGCTCGATGGTACTCGTACTCGTATTATAATATATTAAGCGCATCTGGCCGGTCGGAAAAGATTTCAAATTTAGAATATTCATGAAACAAGGGTCCGAATATGAATGACAATATCGATTCATGTATTTCAATACAATGACAGAGAAAATTTCAAAATATTAGGTACCTATTTAATACTTTTTAGTTCTAGTTTATTTTTTTTTAAGTCGGTTTTATATTTTTAAAACAATATTACATAAAAAACAATAATCGAAATCGAATAATCGAAATCGGTTGAAGTGGTACAGAATTATTCGCCATGTGTCAAACTGCAAATTGCTGAAAAAGTCCACATCACAAAAGTTTTGCTGAAGGTAACCACACACCAATAGTATTTTGTTGCTTTTTCATAAACCGCTCAATCAATTTCAATAAAATTTCAATGGGAGCACCTCTGAAGTATGACCTACCAAACAAAAAAAGAATTTTCAAAATCAGCCCACAATTAACACGTTGAACGCCATACGACCCACCGGTGGGCCTAGCGTACTTTTCCGTTCGGGCCAAGCCAAACTCATTATATCCGTAATTTTCATTAACTTGAGATTTTCATCACAAAGTTTATAAAATGCGGTAATTTGTAAGGAAAATAAAAATTTGCGACTTTTACCGTCTAATTTTCGAGATATAGCAGAAGGCTCACGGGTGGATCGTGTGGCCTCATATGAAGGATTTGTATTTTTCTGTTGGCTGGGGCCGCGGGGTCACGCCGCGGCCCACCCGTTGCGCGCCCGCCGCGGACGCAGCGATCAATCCCGGTCCGGCTGCGTCGACAATTGAGGATGTTTTACGCTTTTCTCGCCAAAAATGATTATTTTGAAGATTTCGAGTTAACACAAGAAGCGCTAACGCAGTTAGAAAACATCGAGATAGATCTTCTGAACCGTAGTTTCGGAATAGATTCTATGAAGACGTAGTTCAACCAACGAAAAGAAGATGCTGTCGAATTATTTTGTCGGAGAGTGAGGATAGCGACTATGAAATGCGTATAGAAAGACGGAAGAGAATGAAACACACTCTGGAAAGGAAAGAGGGATTGGCCAGAAAAGTGAGAAGAACATGTCACCAATGTTATGCAAAGAACGTACCAATAATGGGTAGCAAACAGGCTAAAACCAAGTCGAAAAAAGTATCCACTTATTGCCAAAGCAGCCCAACTAAACCATTCCTTTGTTTGCCTTGTTTTAACATGACTCACGGATAATTCTTTATTGTTTATGGTTAAACCCTTTGGGGTTAAGATGATTGATTATTTTAAATAATGAAGTGTCATAATGTTGTGATTGTTCAATTTCATAAATATTTTCTTTTGTTCAATTTCATAAATTATTTTCGTAATAAATAATGTCTTCTTATTTGGCAATGAAGAAAATTTTATGTTCATTTTTATTTTGACGAATATTTTCTTATTATTTTCTGGTTTTATTAATTCTATTAATACAAATATTATTTTCTACCTTATCGTTAAGAGCAGCCCTAGCATCGTTACAATTAACTTAATAAAAAACTACAAGTTTCTATTGGATTTGAAAACCACGCCGTCCGCTTCGACTACAAGGCCATGCGGCTCACTTCCATATTGGCTTTGTAGCTGCGCTCTGTGGCTTGTAGGAAGCGTTTACGTAGGCCCTCTCACGCGGCTCACCGGTGACCCCCATGACCTGAATGGTTCAGTAAGGAAAGGCTCACCGGTGAGCGGTGAGCCCCGTGGCCCAAACGGAAATACTGGATTTTTCATGTGGCGTTGAACGTGTAAGATTGTAATTTCCTGTTTGCGGTTTTACTCCGGTCCAAAGAGTTTACAAACTCTTTGGTTGTACTTGGGTTGTACCTAGCTCCGCTTATTTGTTGTTATATCCGCTATAGTAACACATATTCTGTGAAAATTTCAACGGGCTACCTATTACGGTTCAAGAGATACAGCCCTCGGACAGACAAACGGACGGACGGACAGACAGACTGCGGAGGCTTAGTAATAGGCTTCCGTACAGGGATACGGAAACCTAAAAATAAGGGGTGAAATAGGGGTGAAAGTTTTTGTATGGGGAATCCATGATTTCTCTAGGTAAGGATATGAAAATTTATTATCTAGGCTTTTGGCCAAAGACATTAAACCCACCCTCTTCCATATAGACCGGACATCAAGAACAAAATCGTAATCTACTACTTAGATCCTAGTGGTACAAAGTCGTTCAGTCTAGCGCCACCAGTCCCTTCCCTTCTTACCTTACTAGGGTTGGTACCACCGCACTGAATAAAATGTATGTCGAAACGGCTATGTAAATTAAAGAGATTTGATGTAAATAGTTTTTTCGTTTTTTTCCGTCCAGTTCAGTATAGCCGGCACGACATGTCCGACATCACGGATGTTGTAGGTGATGTATCCAACCATGTCAGTTTCCATAAAAAAAAGAAGAAGAGGAGGAGAGGTATGGAGGGAGGAAGGGGTAGTGAATGAGGGTAGGTGTGGGGGAGGGAGGTAGTAGAGGGAACGAGGAGGAATGGATATCGAGGGAGTGAGAGGTTGAAAGTGGGAAGGGGCGGGGTAAGAGGGGGTTGCGGACAGGATGAGGGGTAGTAGGGGAGGAATGGAATGCGAGGGTGATGGGAAGGAGGGGCGGCATGAGGGGAGGAAGGGAAGTAGGGAGAGAGGGAGGGAATGGGCGAAAGGGAAGGTGGCAAAGAGGGGGTCCGTGAAGGGTGAGGGGAAGGAGGGGAGGAAGGCGGGATCGAGGAGAGAAGACCGGGAGAGAGGTGAGTGAGAGATGGGCGAGGAAGGAATCCCTTCCTTCCTCCCGAAAAAGATAGAGAATATAAGAGAAGCGATGGTTTATTATCAATTTTGCATTTAAATCAGATTTACTATTTTTTTATTTTATTCGTCGTCGTGTCGTCGTCGGTAAAATCTACAATTTTACAATTTTATATAAAATATCAATGACTTATATATTCTGTAAAGTTTATCACAAATACATTAAACCCACCCTCTTTTAATCTCTTTGGTATAACACCACCAGCAGTATCGTAGATGGAAAAAATAGCCCTGGACTCAACTTTTTTTAATTCGGTGCCTGGACTCCGTACTTCATACTCAAAGACATTTTGTTCATACTTCAACTATTACTCAAACGAGACACCGCGATTATGGTAGTGTGCGTATCGCGTGAATACAGAACCGACCGTCTCAAGAGATCGCATCGATATTGTGTCATCCTTTTTCCACGCGCAGTAACCCGTATCGCTTGCCTGCACGCTCCACGCAAACATTTGCGTGTTCCAAAACAAGCGAACGTCGCGCGTCGATCGATAAATTGCCGCAACGGCTAAAAACTATGGAGGTGGCTTTTTACTTTCGAGCGACTGTAAGGAGAAAGGAAGTATTGTGATCGTCCAAAATGTCGAAGTTGAGAATGCGACTAATTTTTTTATTTTTTTTATTGAAACTGACACGGTTGGCTACATCACCTACAACATCCGTGATGTCAGCCCATAACACCGGGTGAACTTGGTGCCACGTCAGTGCTTCCCTTCGGTCGTGCCGACTACACTGAACTGGACGGAAAACACAAACTATTTACATAGCCGTTTGGACCGACCTTTCATTCAGTGCGGTGGTACCAACCCGGGCGGGTTAAAACCTACCACCTAGTAATATAAGAAGGGGGTCATATCCCTTAGTCGCCTTTTACGACATACACGGGGAGAGATGCAGTGGGGCTATTCTTTTAAAGTACCGGCCCGACACAGTACAGATTTGGGCTATATATCTGTCAACGATCCCAAAAAAGTGGTTTTGAGTGTGTGTGTGTGTGTGTGTCCGTCCAGCGACCTTGTGCCTAAACTGCTCAACCGATTTCGTTCAAAATTCGTATTTAGTAGTTTGAAATGATAATCTAGGGGTAAATTTTTTTACTTTTTCAAAATTCGAAAAAATAAGGGTAGCCGTCATACAAATTTGTCTATGGCAATGTGTCCAGCGACGTTGCGCCTCAACCGCTCAACCGATTTCGTTGAAAATTCATATTTAGTAGTTTGAAACGATTATCTAGGGGTACCTTTTTTAGTTTTTTTTAATTAAAAAAAATAAGGGTAGCTGTCATACAAATTATTTCGATGAGGTCGATTTTCTTATAAATGGCTAACGATTTTTATTATTATTATTATATTTAATCCATCGTGTTTGTTTCCGTTTTCAAAGGTGGTGAGGTAAAAAAATATAATTTTAAAGAAGGTATCTCCACTTTATCCTAACCGCACGCGCGTATTTGAATTGCACGCAGGTTTGGTTGGTGGCTATTTGGCAACTAAAAATATAATAAGAAATAGGCATGCCATCTATAGACAAATAGGACAACTTAACTTTGGTCTGACATCTATGATGCAGAAGCGGCGAAATTATACATTTTATCCGCCAAGCTCACGGACTGACAAAACATGAAAATATTTATTGGAAAAATTATGAAAACCTTAAAATACACTATTTTGAAATTTCTACTTAATATAAAATAATCTTAAAATTTAACTATGCTGTTCCCACTTAGCATCGTTCTATAATTAGCAGATTTAAAAATATAATAATTATTTAATTCAAATTCGATACTCCTGGCGCCATCTTAGGACATAATTGAAGACTAATTTCATGTTACCTTTAAAACATCGCTGACGGTACATCTGACTCCCCCTATAAAATCAATGGTTGACATAGAAGATTAGAAGACTTGGGATTAAACTTGTCGCAGGTTATCTTAAGGTCCTTTAGGGTATCTAACAACACAATCTACTCACAAGATGCAGATGCATAGATGCATCGCGCAACACTGCACTGGCGAAGTGGTGACTGAGGATCTGGCTGAAGGTTCGTTCACGGCGTAGAACAGGTACTGTTGGAGGCTGGCTGGAGATCCGGGGTGTGCTGAGGACTGTTCTTCAGTAGTGGTCCAGTCTAGGTGAAGCGAGGCAGCGGATGTTGAACGGTAATCAGGCGGGAGCTACGCTGGCGAGTCGGGAATTCGGTTGATGTTGATGATGATCTGGTCCTAGGCCTTCGTAGATGGCGTGGTGAGGTGTAGCGAAGATAAGTGACCGGCTGTCGGTCACGGGATACAGTGAAGCACTTGTGTTTTTTTTCTTTTTTTTTTTTTTTAAACTTTAGGTTTTATTATTTTATTGTTTGTGGAAGTTCGTGGGGAAGAACTAGAGTTCTAATTACTCACATCCCACTTCTGACACCAATTTGTTACGCGGAACTTTCCGCTTAAGTTTTTAAAAATAAAACTTCACTTAATTATAACTTAAATGTTTATTGGATAATTTTATATGGATTATTATTACACTTATTCATAAAGTTATATTTGATTTAGAACACTGAACTAGAATAATAGAATTAGCACTTAGAAATAGTAGATATAGAAATTGGTAGTTATTCGGGCATAGCTTCGCCCAGTATGAATTATGGAAATCGACTGAACTAACTGGCGATCGCGCGCACGCTATTTATAAGGTAAAAGTGCAGCGCGGCCTGGATGCATTATTAGGGGTATAACACTACGCAGACCTGGCGTTAAGGGGCCCACACGGCCTGGGCATGGAGGGATCGCTTGACCCACTACAGGTAATGGCAGAATCCCTGTGCCTAGATATTGACGAGGAGCAACTCCTCGCTGCCTCGGGTGAGGAGTCCGTGTGATCCTTGGGAATGGCAGTCTCACACAGTCCGAGCATCAAAGTTATTCAGGCCAATCTCCAGCACTCGCAAATGGCTTCTGCAACCTTACACGGTAAGCTTGAGACATGTTGTGAAACCGTAGCTCTGCTGCAGGAGCCATGGGTTCGTGGGGGCAGGGTCTGTGGTCTGGGTAACCTACGCGGTAAACTCTATCTTGACACCGCATCTAACAGGACCAGAACTTGTATATTTGTTCCGAGTCTTTTTACAGCAACGCTGCTCAACCAGTTTACTGACTGTGACCACACCGTCATCCGGCTCCTTGGAGTCGAGGGAGCGGGCACGAAGGGCATCATCCTGGCGTCCTGCTACCTGGACTGTAGAGAGCCGGCTCCATCGAGCAAGATGGAAGAACTGGCGCGCTTCTGCGAGGACAATGACGAGCACCTCATCATAGGGTGCGACTCCAACGCACACCACCAGGTTTGGGGGAACGCACGTAACAATGACAGAGGTAACTCACTATACGAATACCTACTAACCACTAAAATGCAAATTCTTAACAAGGGGTCGGAGCCCACTTTTGTAACAACCAGGTTTGAGACAGTCATTGACATAACACTGGCGACAGACAAAACTGTCAACATGGTGCGCGGGTGGTATGTCTCTAGAGAAATGTCATGCTCCGATCACAGGTGGCTTTGTTTTGAAATTACAGCAAACATCACGAAGAGGGAGATACGAAGAAACCCAAGGAAAACCAACAAGGCCCATTACAGGAGCTTGGTTGAGGGTAAGCTTGGGTGCTTCGACATCCCCGAAGTCGTACATACAATCAACGATCTTGAGTTATCTGTGGAAAAGTTAACTTCAGAACTAACCCAAAGTTTCGAGGAAGCCTGTCCGCTTGCAGAAGCAAATGACGGCCCCAGAAAGGGAGGGAAACAATGGTGCCCAGTACTGGAGAATCTCCGAAGGAAACTAAGACGACTCCAGAACAGGGCGCGGTATACTAAAGAAAACTCGGACCTAGCGAACTACAAAGAGGACCACTTCAAGAAAAGGGTAAGGGCCAAAAGAAGGGATGCCTGGAGGAGGTTCTGCAGCAGTATAGAGACCACCACACAGGCAGCCAGAATCAAGAAACTACTCTCAGGAGAGCCAGATCAGCAGATGGGAAGCCTGAGGAAACCAGATGGTACATACACCAACACCGTACCGGAAATGTGTAAAGTCCTGCTCGACACACACTTCCCCGAGTGCAGTATAGCCGACCAGATCAACTGGGTTGAAACCACAGGGAGTCAACCGACCAACGTAGACTGGGACACGGCTCAACGCGTAGTAACGCATGAAAAGGTAGTTTGGGCCATAGAGAGCTTTCTCCCTTATAAATCACCTGGGCTAGATGGCATTTATCCGGCGCAATTTCAGTGGTGCTCAAAAATCCTGGTCCCAATACTGGTGAGGATCTTCAGAGCCTGCATTGCCCATAAGTACGTCCCTAGGGGATGGCGTGAGGTTAAAGTGATCTTTATCCCAAAACCTGGCAGGAGCGAGTACTCACTTGCCAAGTCGTACCGGCCGATTAGCCTGACCTCGTTTTTACTTAAAACACTGGAAAGGCTTTGTGACCGTGAAATTAGGGATGTGACGCTGAAACATCATCCGTTACACAAGCAGCAACATGCATACATGCCAGGCCGCTCAACAGAATCTGCACTACATGCAGTAGTGCACAATATTGAGCTGGCTCTAGAAAACAAATTGTCAACCCTAGGCGTTTTTATCGACATAGAGGGCGCGTTCGATAAAACGACCTTTGGAAGTATTGGGCAGGCTCTGACACAGTATGGTGTTGATTCCACAATCAGTGGCTGGATAGACAACATGCTGAAGCTCAGAGCGGTTCAAGTGACGGTGGCAGACACAACGAGGGCTCTAGTCGCTAGAGGCTGCCCACAGGGAGGGGTGTTGTCACCGCTGTTGTGGGACTTTGTGGTGGACGGCCTCTTAAGGCGCCTAAACGAGGCCGGGTACTACACGGTCGGCTATGCGTATGACATTGCCATCCTCATAAATGGGAGCTTCGAAACGATACTGTGTGAAGTGATGCAAGGGGCTCTCAAGATCATTGAGGACTGGTGCAAGGAACAATCTCTGTCGGTGAACGCGAAGAAGACAGAGACGGTTCTCTTCACGAACAAAAGAAAGCTCGGGAACCTTAGATACCCGACGCTTAATGGGACAATGCTAACAATGTCAGAGCAAGTCAAGTATCTGGGCATTATTCTTGACAATAAACTCAACTGGAGTAGGCACTTGGACCAAAAAATACAAAAAGCAACTGTCTCATTCTGGCAGTGTCGCAGGCTGCTGGGAAAAACATGGGGTGTAACCCCCAAAATTACTCAGTGGATGTACACTGCCATAGTGAGACCGATGCTATCTTACGGAGCCGTGGTCTGGTGGCCCAGATCCAAACTGCGGACCACAACGATGCAATTAGAGAAGCTGCAGAGGCTTGCCTGCATAGGCATTACGGGTTGTACAACACCCACGGCCGCCATTGAAGCCATGCTCTGTCTGACGCCGCTGGACCTATTTGTCAGACAGGAGGCAGCGGCGTCCGCACTAAGGCTCAATGCGCTAGGATTATGGAAAGGGGACGAACCGGTAAAGCACACAAGTGTCCTGAACACGATGTGCAATGAACTACCCCTATTAAGGGCAGGTTCCGATCGGATACCCACCACCCACGTCTTCGAAAAACATTTCGAGGTCATAATAGGACCAAGAACCCCTGGCCCATCTAGTGAGACGGAACTCAGAATCTTTACAGACGGGTCACGGACAAGCAGCGGAACCGGTGCGGGCATTTTCTCACTGGAGCTGAACATTAACAGATCAGTACCACTTGGTGCACACTCAACCGTTTTCCAAACGGAAGTAATCGGGGTGCTACAAGCGGCAACCGCTGTGACTGAGATGGGCGTATCAGGGTACATTATCAAGATACTCTCAGATAGCGCAGCGACTCTTATGGCACTGAAGAGCAAGAGGTGTACCTCAGGCCTAGTGCTACAATGTCGTGGGGCCCTGGAGAAGGTTGCAGGTAATAATAACAAGGTGATCCTCCAGTGGATAAAAGACCACAACGAAGACGACGGAAATGACAGCGCTGATGACCTCGCCCGAAGAGGATCCAGAACTATACCTATAGGAGCGGAACCCGTGATAATGCCGTCAGCCAGCACACAGAGATCTTGGTTGCACGCGTGGACATCACGGAAACACAGGAACAGATGGAAGGGTCTCTCAGAGTGCAGACAGTCGAGAGCTGCCCTTCCTAAACCAGACCGAAGGCTGGCTCGGAAGCTTATCAACCTGGCCCGGGCTAAGCTAAGAATAGCCGTTGGTCTGATGAGCGGCCACTGCTCACTAAATAAACATCTACACACGATGGGTATTACGGATAGTCCACTATGCAGAGGATGCTTGGCGACGGATGAAACGGCCGAGCATGTTTTGTTGGAGTGCAGTGTGCTTGACAACCAACGAAGGGACATACTCCGCTCCCCATCTTCCGTTGCGGCGGTCTGCAGACACCCCGGTCGACTTGTGGCTTTCATGGAAGACATAGGCTGGCTGGGATAGCTGGAGACTGCGGGGTTTTGCACGAAGGTCCCCAACCAAGCGGGATTAGTTTGCAGGCCTAGAGCCAACCCCCAAACCTAACAACAACAACAACAACAAAGGGGGTTATTCTATATGTGAAACTGAACAACTTCTGTGAAGAAAAAAAAATTTTTGAAACAAAAAAAAAAGTATTTTTTCCATACTTAAAAATTTTAATTACCTATTCTCAAAATGTAAGGAGAAAAAAAAATTTTTTTTCTTCAAATAAAAAAGTCGTAGAACAAAAGTTGTTCTATTTCACGTACAGAATCAGCCCCTTTCGGGTTTAACGGTTGGGGTTGCAACACCGTGTATATAAAATGCAATTCAGTGCCCAGGTATTGTACACACTGGGCTCAGTGTTGTTCTTTTCTAATTTGGTTGACAACCAAACAAGCTCGCTGATTGACTGACTTAGGCCGAGTTTGATCGATGACTTAAAATTGTTTAATGGCACAGGGCGCAACTGCACAGAACGGCGCGGCAAGCGATTGCACATGAACAATTTGTGCCGCGCCGATCTACTGCAGTGAAGTTCCGCCGCAGAGAGATATTCACCTTGAATTTGAGGTAATCAGAGACGGAGTGGCCTGGCTCGCCCCTCCGCCGCGCCGCTGGCCCGCCCCCCTCCACGCCGAGGATGTCGTGGAGCCGCCGCGACCCCGCCGCCCGGTACTTCCTGCTAACACACCCACAACACACCATCACTCACTCCACTCTCTGTGGAAGGACTTGTGTCTGAACTCGAACATACGCTTCCATCTATTTCCGAATGGGGCCGTAGTAATTTGGTCGAGTTCAACGCTTCCAAGACATAAGTTTGCGCGTTCAGTGCAAAGAGAGCGGCGTTCACACCGGCTCCTTCCTTCCAAGGCACGTCGCTTAAATTAAGCAACCACCTCGGGGTGCTCGGAGCTGAACTGTCGCACAACCTAAACTTCAGGCGCCATATCGAGGGCAAGGCCAAGCTGGCTTCTAAAAGCTGGACGTACTCAATAAGGTGCGACGGTACACCACGCCGGGCCAAAGGTTGCTTTTGTATTATAAATCGCGGATTAGCTCCTGCTTGGAGTACCTACTGCTCGCACTTGTGGGATGGCTCAGCCAAATACCAGCTCGCGCATTTGGAATTGATCCAGCGTCGAGTTGTGCGACTAGTGGGTGACCCTGACGTGTCCCGCGATATAGAACCACTGGGGATGTCGGCGCCCTAAGTGTGTTCTATCGCTTATTCCACGATACTCGGAGGAGCTGTTTGACGCGATCCCGCCGTCCTCTTTCCACTTCCACACAACGCGCACTGGGCAGCCTTGCATCCCTACACGCTGGGGCTTACTTACTGCGGATGCGTATCAATCGGTTCTGAAGATCTTTCCTCCATAGAACCGGTAAACACTGGAATGCTCTCCTTGCCCACATATTTCCCCCCAAGTATAGCCTCAGGTCCTTCAAGAGAGGCGTGAATAGCCACCTGTCAGGCCTGCATGGCATTCGCAACCTCCGCATGTGACCGAATATCCATGGGCGTCGTTAAACTCCTTATGGGTTGGGTGGCTTAGCGCCACATGTCGCGCTTACTATAAAAAATACTACACCATAAGTTCGAATACACACCTGCCGTCTTTTCCATTCGCTTTCTTTAAAACATAGCCTCCTCCCTCTGAACTGGGTAATTTGTCAAAGAATTTTCTTGTTTTATGTGCCTGAAACAAAGAGAAAACATTATTACATTTTCCTGAAAGTAAATTGATGATATTAATCTTTCACGATTTTCAAGATGATGTACCGCAAACGTACAAATTGAGTTTACAGAAGCGGGAGCAATAATTAAAAAATTATGTCGGTATGGCTGCTTCTTGTCTAGCTAGATGATAACGGTCACATCACGACCACTGCACGGCAACGGTGACCTCGCGACCACCATCTCACCTTGCGTCAGTGTTGCCGAGTTAGGGACTTTGTCGCTAGATGTAACGAATATTTTTTGGAATTAGCGACAAATATTACAAACAACATTTTCTACTCCTTTCATAAAAGATGAGACGACACTTTGTAAAAAAAATCGGCCAAGTGCGAGTCGGACTCGCGCACCGAGGTTTCCGCACCACAAAAAGAAACATTGAAAAAAAAACACGTTTCTTATATGGGAACCCCCCTTAATTTATTCTTTTTCTATTTTTTATTATTTGTTACAGGATAATGTGCCGCACGCGAAGCGAAGTCACAGGAGCCGCTAATAAAGAATAAAGAGAAGCTGACCTGGTCGAGGAGATTTGTGGGCGGCATGCCGAGCACCTCGACAATCTTGTTCATCTGGTCGAGCTCGTTGGCGCCGCTGAAGAGAGGTTCGCCGGTGTGCATCTCCACGAGGATGCAGCCCAGCGACCACATGTCGATCGCCAGGTCGTACGGGATGCCCAGCAGCACCTCCGGCGACCGGTAGAACCGCGACTGGATATACTGGTATATCTGCAATGTGACAACCAAGCACTACTTACTCATCATGCTCGAGCGAAACCATAATGTGGCCTACGTGTCTAGTACCAACACCCATCGCTCGAAGCTAGTCTCGCGTCGTCTCGGGGAGCTCCGTAGCCACGGCCTGCACCCGCCGGCGTGCTTGGAGGCCTGCCTCCCGCCGCCGGCGGATATTTACAGTTTTAATTTATATTTTTATTAATTTTGTGTATTTTTATAAGTTTTTAAATATGTAAAATTAATATAAATACATTGTAAAAATGTGAAAATAAAGAAATAACATGTGGCCACCATGTGGCCCGTGGACTCGACGATCGTTGTGCCCATAGTCGTGTCTGCGCATGGGCTGATAGCGAAGAGCCCTGACCATCATCTCAAGAGGCTCTCGCTACAGCCACTTGCTTGGATCATGGCGGACTTGCTCGACACCGCTTGAATTGTCCGGAGGTTTCTCTCTCTCGGGTTCGACCATCGGTAGCCTGGGCTAGCCCCGCCGCCGGTGGTGGAAACTCCAAACTCCATTTTGTTATTTTGTATTAATTTTAGATTTAAGTTTTATATGTAAAATTAATATAAAAAAGAAAATGTGTAAATAAACGAATAAATAACATGTGGTTCAAATTATAGCTGACTAGGATGTTACCACCGTATTTGACAAAAGATGGCTACATAGCTGAATCGGCTGTTTTCTCCTCAGTCCAGTATAGCTAGCGATTCCGGTCTGGCACCTTTTCGGAGGTGGGATTGGCTCATCGGAGCGTCTGCTCTTGCCCATCTGACTTATTAATAAAATAAAACAAAAATTCAGCAGACACAACACAATGCCGGCTTTATACATTGGCCCAAAAAGGTAAACATTTTAATTTCAGCTCCCTTTAATTGCTTGATAATTCTTTTATTTATACCCGACTATGGTGAAGCCAAAAGGGGTAATGTGTTCAGCCCGAATGTTTGTATGTCTGTACATATGTAAGTACCTATGTTTGTAACGAATACTGTCACTTCCCTCTTAAACAAATTGTTCGATTTTGATAATTATTCTGGTGTCATTCGGTTGGGCTCAGACTCGGTACCACATTTTCAATAGAAAATTCAAAATGGGGGCCGGGCCGCCAGTCAGTATGGCGACTGTAAAAATAAAATTGCCTTGTTTTGTTAATTATTTAATTGAATTTTAAATAGTCGGGTATTTGTTTGTTATTGGTAAGCGTGTACGAGTATTTTAAATTTAATTAAGTTCTTACTTGTTCAGCGAGCACTGCACCCTCACTTCGAAGTCGCAATCTAGATGTGCAGGTGCTCAGTTACCAAAATAATACTAAGCTAATAGCGTCACGCTTGTTTCCCGGTGGGGTAGGCAGACAACAGATCTCCAAGTGCCACAATGCTGACACACCTCTGCCGCCTCTTCCACTCCCATAATGTTCTTCATGCATGCTCGTCCGTTACGGGTACTACGCACTTGACCTTTTCGAGCCATGCCCGATCTGGTCCAGGTACGTGCGTCTACTAGAGCGACCCTCCCCGATTCTTCCACTCACATTTGCTCCATAAATTTCTTTCGTTAGTCTTCTATCATCCATTCTTCCAACATGACCGAACCACCGTAGCATTCCTTTCTCAATCCTTGTCACTAATATCTTCTTGTTATTCACTAATATTCATACTGGACGACTGGCTATGATACACGGTGTTGCAGTTGCCCCCGTAATATTTTTAACTGACATAAGGGGGTTATTCTATATGTGAAACTAAACATCTTCTCTGGCGAAAAAAAATATTTTGAAACAAAAAAAAATTTTTTTTTCTTCAAATTAAAAAGTCATAGAACAAAAGTTGTTCTATTTCACGTACAGAATCACCCACTTTCGGGTTTTACGGTTGGGGTTGCAACACCGTGTATAGTAATTTCCTTCCTATACTAGCATCTGTCTTGAGTGATGTAAGCCCGTGCGCAGGGGCAAAGCGGCGGCAGTGCCGTCTATTCCGGCAAAGTAACTTTATACGGCCGCGGCCGGTGTGGTGGTGGTACAACGACACGCACGTATACGACGCAATACGCTCAATGAGTTACGAAGCCAATTAGTCGCGATAATGATTCAAACACGAGTGAATGGAGAATTAATTTAGTGAAAGGCTGTTGAGATAAAAGAGACGGAGCGCTCACCCTCTGACCCAGCTGGCACGAGCTGCCGAAGTCCACTATCTTTATTGCTGACCTCTTCGGGTTGCACAGTAAAATGTTCTCCGGTTTTAAATCACAGTGAATTATATTTAGTTCTGAAACAGACAAGACATTTCGGTTAGTGATATTCGTTCGATGCAAATTTTGGGAAGACATACATAGGTACTATCATGCTGTATCCCAACAAGATTGATTTACTATCATATATGTTCTCTCTTACGTTTTGTTTATAGACGTCCGGAAAAAGCCATTCCGGCTATAAAATCCACACGTCTATCCCTGCACTCTTGCGAGTACAGTGATCATGTATGCCAGATCGAGGCCCCATAGCTGTACCGTTCTTCCGAAATAATCCCATGAGAAACACAGACTGAAGCCTTTCCCCAGCCGATCCGAGCCACCACCCGTCCATCCGAAGGAACCCCCGACCGCTGTCGGCTAGTACAAAACGCTGAGGCCCTGGGCACAGGCTGTGGTTGGACAGGGCGCACCCCAGTGGCAGTGATGGCTTCACCCCCGGCTGTATCCCGACAATCGGGGTAAGCAGAGCAATTACCCTACACCCGCTGCTTCATCGTTCGGAACCGGTGTAAAACTGTAGGTCCCTTCCCTTTGCCCCGCACTAGGTGGTAGGCTCAAATTGTAGCCGACTGGGTTGGTACCAGCATACTGGATGTATTATTTGCCGCATATCAGCCTCGGTTGTGTTCTCCTCTAGTCCAGTATAGCCAGTAATCCAGGGAAGTTTCCGGTATGGCACCTACCTTCTCGGAGGTGATATTGGCTAGTCAGAGCATGTGCTTTGGCCCCTCTCGCTCAGCCACCCATACCGGATTATAAAAATAAGCGTTAGGAAGAGTAATCGGTTTTGTGCTTCGAAAGCTTGGTTAAATTACAGCACAACACCGACCGTATTAGTGGTAGCAAAGATTAAGCAAAGATTAAGACATATCAGCCTCACATGCGTATGTCAGCCTCGGTAGCTCAGTGGTGTGGTCGGTCGACTGTTGTTACGCACACCTGAGCGCGGTCAGTACTTGGATGGGTCCCTTCTTACCTTACTAGGTAACAAGGGCAGACATCACGGATGTTGTAGGTGATGTAGCCAACCGTGTCAGTTTCCACAAAAAAAAAAGGTGGTAGGGTTTATCCCGCCCGGGTTGATACCACCGCACTGAATGAAACGCCGCTCGTCGGTCGAAACGGCTATGTAAATAGTTCCTGTTTTTCGTCCAGTTCAGTGTAGCCGGCATGAAATGAACGGAAGCACTGACATGGCACCTAGTTCATCCGGTGTTATGGGCTGACACCACGGATGTTGTAGGTGATGTAGCCAACCGTGTCAGTTTCCATAAAAAAAAGACAAGACAACAGCTATCAAAGCAACAATTGTAAACACAAATTACCTACCTACTGCATGACTGTAGAAGGACCGTGTCAAGATGAGAGGTGTCTTATCTATCGCTCTTTATAACGGTATCTTGTCCTTTCCATTAGTACCTAGCCTTTTACATGTACGGGGATAGATGCAGTGGGCCTATTCCTTTCAAGTACACACATGGTATAGGTCGTTCGTTCTAACCTGAGGCGTACAAATGCATTCACGCATGACGGTGAGCATAAAATTCTGCGAGTGTAGTAGTGCTCAGGCCATGTTTATGAGCATGTCAAGCACTCAGTATTAGAGAAATGCATGTGTGTGCGGCCTCAGGTTAGGCCGTCCATGCTATACATACATAACGGCTGGTTCTCAGTGGGATAGGCAGAGATTTGTATAAAGAGTAAAGATTGCAGTGAAGGTGGGATGTGTACCTGGTTGACTAAGGAATAGGAGCGCCGTGCAGAGTTGCTGGGCAAACTTCCTGGTGAGGTTGAGCGAGACGCCGCGGAAGTTGGTGTTGCGCAGCAGGTCGTACAGGTTGTAGGACAGCAGCTCGAACACTAGACACAAGTGGTTGCAGTGAAGGTGGGTGTGTACCTGGTTGACTAAGGAATAGGAGCGCCGTGCAGAGTTGCTGGGCAAACTTCCTGGTGAGGTTGAGCGAGACGCCGCGGAAGTTGGTGTTGCGCAGCAGGTCGTACAGGTTGTAGGACAGTAGCTCGAACACTAGGCACAAGTGGTTGCAGTGAAGGTGGGTGTGTACCTGGTTGACTAAGGAATAGGAGCGCCGTGCAGAGTTGCTGGGCAAACTTCCTGGTGAGGTTGAGCGAGACGCCGCGGAAGTTGGTGTTGCGCAGCAGGTCGTACAGGTTGTAGGACAGCAGCTCGAACACTAGGCACAAGTGGTTGCAGTGAAGGTGGGTTTGTACCTGGTTGACTTAAGGAATAGGAGCGCCGTGCAGAGTTGCTGGGCAAACTTCCTGGTGAGGTTGAGCGAGACGCCGCGGAAGTTGGTGTTGCGCAGCAGGTCGTACAGGTTGTAGGACAGCAGCTCGAACACTAGGCACAAGTGGTTGCAGTGAAGGTGGGTTTGTACCTGGTTGACTAAGGAATAGGAGCGCCGTGCAGAGTTGCTGGGCAAACTTCCTGGTGAGGTTGAGCGAGACGCCGCGGAAGTTGGTGTTGCGCAGCAGGTCGTACAGGTTGTAGGACAGCAGCTCGAACACTAGGCACAAGTGGTTGCAGTGAAGGTGGGTTTGTACCTGGTTGACTAAGGAATAGGAGCGCCGTGCAGAGTTGCTGGGCAAACTTCCTGGTGAGGTTGAGCGAGACGCCGCGGAAGTTGGTGTTGCGCAGCAGGTCGTACAGGTTGTAGGACAGCAGCTCGAACACTAGGCACAAGTGGTTGCGCCACATGAAGTGACGTTTCAGTTTAACTGCAAACAGACATATCGGCATTGCTTTCATTATGCCTCTAACTAGTGCCGCCGCGCCGCCTGCGCAGCTTGCATTACAATGTACTAACGTGCTATGTTAAAAAATAAACCATTAGAATTTGATATTGTTCATTATAACGGCTTCAACGAGTCACGTGACGGTGGCGCCATAGGAAAATTTGGCACAAGGGAGAAAAACCAGGATGGCTAGAAGAAAAAAGGTCAGGGCGACTCCAGGTATAGTTTCAGGTTTATATTCTTCTTTAATATAAATTTCCCTTTAGTCTTCTCACTGAAGTTACATTTTTTCACCCTGACCTTTTCCGCTCACACTGTGCCCATAAAAAAGCGTCAGTCAGTCAACCCAGTCAGCGTGTTAGTCCACTGCTAGACATACGCCAATCTCCCCAATTTTCCTCCAATCCCGGCCTTCAGCGGTACGGAACCACTGCTTTCCGCCGACGTACTTTATGTCATCGCCCCACCTGGCGTGTGGTCTTCCCACACTCCGTTTTCCTGTCCACGGCCGCCAGTGTAGGACACGGTTACTCTTCATCCTCTCCTTCTTCTTCTTTTTAATTTTTGCCTTTTTCAAGCATCGATTTTTATATATTATATTTTTTATATTAAACTTTTCTACATACTTCCATCCTCTATCGAGTGCAACCCACTGTTGGCCATTGGCCTCTCCTAGTCCTCGTAGGTACTAGGATGGTCGGGTTTAAACTCTAAGGCTGACCCACTGCGAAATTGAGTCAAATTTTTCTTCAGATTTTTACGCTAACGACACTTGTTGCCATGTTCACTCATAATTTTTTTATTATATCGACCCATACTGGCGACTTGTGTCTGCATAATCCTGTATAATATGAGAGTATAAATAATACCACTCACCTATATAATACTTATTTTCGGCGTCTGCTCTGTTCATCATTTCTAATAACTTCACTTCTATTTGTGCCTGGTTGAGGAAGGGTTTTTTGTTTTTTATTATTTTTATCGCTACTTGACACTGCTCGTCGTGGTCATACGCTTTCACAACCTGCAATGAAAATCGTAAGCACTTCATTATTATTTTATTTACCATATTCTAAATTATAATGGAACACGGATAGTGGCAGATATTATGTTAAATTAAATTATATATAAATAGTATCAATGGGATTCCAACTTTAGTTTCTATTCGTTTGTTTTAATAGTAGACACACACAAGTGTAAGAAATGACAACAAAGTTAACATTGAGCACAAGAGTCACTGCATTTTCACACTGCTCTAAATAAACACTCTGAAATTGCACAACAACGTTAAAGAGGGTTTTAAAGATGCATTACCGGCAAGCGGCAAAAGATCGATATCGAACTAAAGACTTACACATGTAGATTTTCCCATTATCAAGCAAGCAGTCGTCGTTGTAAATTGTAAATTAACAGGTATACAGCATGATTCAGCAATGACTACAGACATTTGAAGGCGTGAATCTGGATCTCAATTTATCAACTAGCGGTTGTAATTTTTTCAAAATCTTAAAAATTTCATGATTTTCGTACTTTTTTGTGCCAATACATTCGAAAAACGTATGGGGATGGTGACACTTTCTTCTTAGATTTTGAAAAATTCACGTTGTTCATTCGAGCTCCAGACTCATCCCTTAAAATCACAGACGAATTAAAATATTTGAAGTTACCGCACTTGAATGTTCACCAAAAGTCGGTCGAAACGGCTATGTTAATAGTTCGTGTTTTCCGTCCAGTTCAGTGTAGCCGACATGAAATGAAAGGAAGCTCTGACCTGCCACCTACTTCACCCGGTGTTATATGTTGACATCACGGACATCACGTGTCAGTATCCATAAAACAAAAAAACAAAAAAAAACAAAAAGTCATTTCATTGCTGATTCACCCTATTGTTAACTGTTAGATTTCTGAATAAAAAAGCCCGTTAGTGCGAACGTTGTTCACACATATAGGGTTCCCCAGCCATTTCCTTCTTGCACGCATAGCGCGGTCCACTTAAACGCTATTTTCAGCATCGCTGGCTACGGAACCGTAAAAAAGGTGGTATTTCTAATGTTTTTTTATGCATACTGACACCGTTGGCTACATCACCTACAACATCCGTCATGTCAGCCCATAACACCAGGTGAACGGTACACTGAACTGGACGGAAAACACAAACTATTTACATAGCCGTTTCGACCGACCTTTCATTCAGTGGGGTGGTACCAACCCGGGCGGGTTAAACCCTACCACCTAGTAATATAAGAAGGGAGTCATATCCCTTAGTCGCCTTTTACGACATACACGGGGAGAGATGCAGTGGGGCTATTCTTTTAAAGTACCGGTCCCACACGGTACATCTTATTGTAAGTAGAGAGGTACAGTATCTGCGTGGCCGGGCGCACCTGTCCGAAGGAGCCCTTGCCTATGGGCGAGGCTATCTCGTATCTGTCGAGGAACTTCTCGCCGTGCTTGATGATGTAGTCGTGGTTGTCGTCGTCGTAGCCGTCGTTGTACAGCTTGCGCTCCTTCTTGTGCGACGCGTCCTCGCCGAGGTACTGCTGCGCGCGCCGCTTCTTCTTCGCGTAGTACACCTGTAACAACGCGCGCGCTAGTGTCAGTATCCACGTGGCTCGCTCGCCTCGTCTCACTCTCAGTACTATGATGCTTTCTCAATAAATCTACCTATACCAATGATATTATATGTTAAAAAGGAGGTAGATATGTAGGTTATACGAGTTCCCAAAGCGGCACATTAAATACAAGACCACAGTCCTGTTTGAAGTTAGTCGCGCACAAACTACGCACGCGTTCAGACGTGCGTCGTCCTTCCTAAGTAGTTATCAGTTATACCAACCGCCACATATCTTGAATTCCCTCCCTTAATAATTGTAATAAGAGGCGCATCACTTTATAGTTCTTTCTGTCAACGTTTCAAGTTCGTGCCGTGTGTGAGGCGTGAGCACCGAATGTCGTAAAAACAACGTATCTCTCTTAAAATATCATTGCCTATATCTAACCAATCTTGGACACTGCCCAGAATGCTGAGACAATTCAACGCGTTCAATATGAATTGAAATGTTGACTTATTCCACGAAACCACAGAATATTAGGTTTCAGTTTATCAAATACTGTAAAGCTCTGGTCCTTTTCAATGTGGATTTTATTTTACTGGTTTTTAGCTTTTTGTTTTTTAGGTTACATGTCCGTACGGAAGCCTATAACTAACCCTACGCTGTCTGTCCGTCTATGCTAATTTAAAGGTCTCTCTCTATCTTTTGAACCGTAATAGATAGGCGGTTGTTATTTTCACAGAATATGTGTTGTTATGGCGGATATCCTATCTAATGAAATGGAAATTAAATGAAAATATTTATTAACACATAATATCATACAGTGCAATAAGCACGCACGTCTTATGCACTAGAAAATTTCTGTCTCGCAGAAAAATATACAAAGTGGCATATTCTTTCTGCGCTCACTAGGTAGTAATAACTTATGAATAAATGTTTAATGAAATTGGTAATTTAACACATGTAAATTAGTTATAATAATAATATATAATAAATAGTGTTGATCTAGCCATCTTTTCACTTCCATTAGGTATGTTTTAGTCACGATGTGTTTTAGCGCATTCGAATACGTCGTTTCATTCAGATGTCTCCGGAAATATTAACACTGTGACGTCTGCGTTTTCAAATGTCTGTTTCATATTTCACATTTATGTATTGGTTATTTAATTTTATATCGGGATTGTGCTCGCTGTGCTCACCGGTCATGGCGGTGCGCATGTATGCTATGTACTATTATATTAGTAAGCAGGCCTCACTCACTCTATGTACTTGCGCGCGCTAACTACCTATCGCCCGACGGACCGCCGGCGGTCTTTTTCAGTACAAATTCGTCAGCCGCGCGAAGTATACATAGACGCTCGCCCACGCAACTGCGCGCAGCTGCAAAGCAATAAACACTTTACACTCGAACGTTAAGGTACATTTTCGCACGCAGCGATTGGCGACGTGAAACAGTAGGCTATTAAAGCCCGAAAGTAGGAACATTTTCTATGGAGTGATTTATCTGTTACGAAGTAACTATTAAGTAATCTGTGACATAAGTACTTACATAAGTTAGAGCATAATTTCAAAATCTAAATCTAAATGTAAGAACGTTTGCGCTACATAAGAGAAATCGCTCGAAGCCGAGAGATCGGATACCGATACACGTTGGGTCGGGTCAGGTCAGCGAAGTGAAGCTTCAAGGTCCGGTGTGCGCAGCCCGCTGCAGTATCGAGGCTGGAAGCCGAATCAGGTTGAAGATAACCCAAATCCGGTACCGTCCGCCTACATTACATATTACATTTTCCGCCCCACTTCATCAATCTCTAACGCGATCAGCATAAAGCCTCAAAGCGTAAGGCCTTCCCGCTTCGCCCGCCGCCGCCGCCGATCCCCAACTCGCCTTCCCGTTCTTTTATAGGTACCACGCTCGTTTGACTTTCGCGCCGAGAGCCTTTCAAAGTTCGCCAACGATAACTTATTCGTAAGCTTTGCAACTGTCAATGTTGGATAATACGCGCCCGTTTGAGCTCGACGAGCTGTCTCGACTTCTCGAGCGAGACTCTCGGAAAGTTTCGAAAGTCGCTCGCGAAACACCTGTACGTTTTCCGCGACGCTTCCCCTCAACAATAACCATACTACCGAGGCGGCACTCAAGTTTCCGATGCCGAGAGAGTGAGAGAGGCCGACGTCGTGACACCTCCCGGAGCCTCGGTCGGGGATGGCGAGTGAAATCTGCGAAGATTGCAATAATTTAGTCTGGAAGCAATACCTGCCAATGTGCTCTTCTAGGTATATAGATTTGTCAGCCTCGGTAGCTCAGTGGTGCGGTCGGTCGACTGTTGATAAGCAACCCTGAGCGCGGTCAGTACTTGGATGGGTGACCGCTTGACCGTTGGAGGCAAAACTGTAGGTCCCTTCCCTTCTTACCTACTAGGTGGTAGGGATCCCGCCCGGGTTGATACCACCGCACTGAATGAAATTTTGCTCGAAACGGTTATGTAAATAGGTGTTTTCCGTCCAGTCCAGTGTAGCCGACATTAAACGAAGGGAAGCACTGACATGGCACCTAGTTCGCCCGGTGTTATGGGCTGACATCACGGATGTTGTAGGTGATGTAGCCAACCGTATCAGTTTCCATAAAAAAATATATAAAGTATGATTGTAGTTTCCTAATATCTGCAATGAGGAATTTCTAGCAGTCGGCGGCCGGTGGCGGGCGGCGCGCGGCGTGGCGCGGCGGCGTGGCACGCACGTGGCGTGGTGGCCGCGCGCGAGATGAGGCGGAGGGTGGCGGCGGCGCGCGGCGGTGCCGCTGTGGAGACGCGGCTGCCGCCGCCGGTGGCGGAGGCGGCTGTCATTGATTTTCCCGCGCCGCCCCCTCCGTGCCGCCTTCGCACCGCGCGCCCCCCGCCCGCCCGCGCCGCGTCTCATCCACTTCCAGCGGCCGATAACGAGGTTAACGGGCGTCGCGGAGGCGTCTCCTCTCCGCGAGCTGCTTTAATTATACGCGTCTCTACTCCACGTACATACCACCCGCCCCCGCCCCCCGCCTCTCCGTCGCCGATGCATCCGATCCGCACCCAGCACGCAGCCGACATTAAAACATTTCAACATTCTCTCTTCCATTTCAAGACCCTGCTTCCGTTCTTCACCGCATGCTGCTCCATTTTACTCAACGATAATAATTTAACATTATTTAATATCTTAATTCTTATTTTCTGGCTGAAATTCGTGCTGTTGCATGTTTATGTGCCTAGCACGAGATCGTTCTACAAGGGAGGAATGTAATCGCGCCAATTTGCAGATCGCTACAACCGCGCGGAAGAGATCGTGCCAGGGAGCGAGAAACGTGACTGGTTTCGACAAACCGCAACGCCACGAGCGGTCTTCTCGCGTTTTATGAGTGACATTTAGCGGTTAATTGACTTGCCAGGAATGGATGTGTCGAAACGTGGATAACTGACTTCAATTTCATTGATGAATGTGCATTGCTCGTGATGATATTACTATGCGGGATAAAATAATGTCATCATGGGTCTTACTACCAGCTAGACGAAATACCTACTGTGTACATAACAATGATTAAAAAAAAGCACACCTGTTTTTGGCGGTTCCGTACCGCTGAATACTGGGAGGACTGGAGGAAAATTAGAGAGGCCTATTGCCAACAGTGGATGCATACACGCTGAATGACTGACCTATTATTGGTACAGACCCTTGCCGCGCTCACGGTCCCTGCAGCTTACTGTTCGACTTGAAGGAGAACCATTTGAACATTACGAAACTGTAGAATCAGGAAGAAATCCGTACTTACTGGAACACATTTACAAAGTGTAAATAAAAATATTAAGGATGTCGGATGGACTCGCGGTGGCCGCGCCGCGCCGCCGGTACGTAGTGGTCATTCATTCATCATAATTAGCTGCATATAAATTATAAATAAGAGAAACAGTCATAAAGAGATATCGGATGGACGCGCGGTGGCCGCGCCGCGCCGGCTCGTAGCGATCATTCATTCATCATAATTATCTGCATATAAATTATAAATAAGAGAAACAGTCATAAAGGATATCGGATGGACGCGCGGTGGCCGCGCCGCGGCGGCTCGTAGCGATCATTCATTCATCATAATTAGCTGCATATAAATTATAAATAAGAGAAACAGTCATAAAGAGATATCGGATGGACGCGCGGTGGCCGGGCCGCGCCGGCTCGTAGCGATCATTCATTCATCATAATTATCTGCATATAAATTATAAATAAGAGAAACAGTCATAAAGGATATCGGATGGACGCGCGGTGGCCGCGCCGCGGCGGCTCGTAGCGATCATTCATTAATCATAATTAGCTGCATATAAATAATAAATAGAGAAACAGTCATAAAGAGATAACGGAAGGACGCGCGGTGGCCGCGTCGTCCCCGCGCGCCCGCTGCGCCTCCGCCGCCCACCGCGACGCGCTGGCTGGTAGGTATCGGCCGAAACGTACAAACGCATAGCAATTAACGACATAATTGCGGAAACTGCGCAGCATTAGCGACATAAAAACGCAGTTATTGCACAAAATTTGGGCAATCAATTAGGCGACGCGCGACGTAAATTGCTCCGAGTCACTTGGCAGGCGAAGAAGCGTAGCGAGTAATATTGTTGACGGTCTCGGACTCGGAGCACGCAGCTACACTACACCGCGTCTCGTGATCTTACCAAAGGCTTTTTTGTTTTGACCGTAATTTGGTGAAACGCCTGTTTAGAAGATCCGGTGACATTATGTGTGCGTGATCGACTGATATGCACAGGCACACATGCATTTTTTTAATGGAAACTGCCACGATTGGCTACATCACCTACTACATCCGTGATGTCAGCCCATGTGAACTAGGTGCCATGTCAGAGCTTCCCTTCGGTCGTGCCGGCTACACTGAACTGGACGGAAAACACGAACTATTTACATTGCCGCTTCAACCCACCTTTCATTCAGTGCCGTGGAACCAACCCGGGCGAGTTAAACCCTATCACCTAGTAAGGTAGGTAAGAAGGGAAGAGACCTACAGTTTTACGTGGAGTCCGAACCACGGTCAGCCTCCAACGGTCGAGCGGTCACCCATCCAATTACTGACCGCGCCCAGGTGTGCTTATGATCACGACCGACAGTCGACCAATCGCATCACTGAGCTACCGAGGCTGACACATGCATTAATTAAAAAGACGCTCAATTCTCGACGAAAGGCGTCACAGTGGAAGAATTGAATGTGTCGCGAACCACGCACTCGCCCACTCATCCAGGAACTAGCTCGATTTTAACCAATATTCTATTTTTATTTCCTTTAAGTGCTTATTTTTAATAAATTTCTGTTGAATATGATGCAATCAATTTTACATTAGAAGGTAAATTGCCATAGGTCAACTTCATCCTGCGACCATAGTTCGATGCTTCCTGACATGAAGTGCTAAAAAATAATTCTTCTAGATGCAGAGTGAACATTCGCTTTCGCTCAACTCTATCATTCATCTTACAGAATACGTACTAATGTAGAGTAATTACAAGATGGCGAGACATTTGAAGTCGTAGTTATCTTCGAGTCATCTGAGCGTGCTGGCATCTCCACCTCCAACAAGATAACAAGAACAAGGGTCAGTTGGTTCGGATAGCGAATATCGGTGGTGGAGGTCGCGGAGGTAGTGTGGCAGGCGATGCACGTGAATGTTGGGGTTGCGGTAGGTCCGTGCTCGCGCGTGGTGCCCGGTGACGGCGGCGTGATATCGGCGCGAGGTCCGCACAGAGAGTGCAGCGGAGGAGGCGCGCGGAAGCAGAGGCGGGAGGGCGCGGGATTCGGTGGTGCACCGCTTCCTCCCCCGCGCGGAAGAGGCGGCGGCGGTGGCGGCGGAGCGGGAGGGAGACGGCGCGCGCATCTGTGCATTCGGCATATTTACCTCGATAGCTGGCGCCGGGGTCGCCGACCCGACCCAATAATACACGACGCCGCACACGCGAGTCAGTATAGACAAGGGTCGCCGTTCGCCTCGTCTAAACTAACCACGCATACGACAGACGCTCCAGCTCTAGTCATGCTCCAGCACTCTTTATTAAGCGAGATAGACAGCTAGATTTAAAAGTCGTCCGAAATAAATGTCATCCCGCCAGCGCCTCCGCGACATCCACCACCGATATTGATACCATAGTATAACTAAGTATAAGCATTTGTTTTCATTATGTTATTTGTGCTTCTTGAATCTCGAGTGCGTCAACCTCATATAACGCGAAATCTACGGACTAACGGACTAGCTATGTAGCTAGTAGTCGTAGCTAGTAAAGGACACAAATAATTCTACATGGATGATGCGCAGGCGGCGCGTCTCCTGATCAGACCGTTCGATTAGACACCACAATCACGTGAACATGTGATATTGACGTAGCTGTCATCGCGAACACGCTACCTCGCGATCACAATAACAAATTACCTTAATCGTACGACATACAATGTCATAATAACACACTAGCACTGGTTTCACTACCGCCACAATATTGTATTTCTGTTCCTGACATAGCTCTCGTATTCCGGAAAAAGGTCGCTCATATTTTCCGGGTTTCGGCGCGGAATTCATTCTAAGGATAATGCCCACTGCAGGATTATGTATCCACAGCGACTGGTTTAGCATTTAGCGTGCGACGACGGGTGAGAGCGCTGAGCGTCATCCATGTAAGTAAAGCAACGGTTAATACAGTTTATTAATCATTCCTCGTTCACACGAATACGTCGTAATGTTATGTTTCACTTGCAATTGATTGAGGTCGTATTTGATTGGATGTATGAGGTTGGAGAAATGGATATGCAAGGGGAGCGAGGTCCGTTCCACAATACTCAAATTCAATAACAAATTATACGTGTTTCTTAAATGAAGCACTAAATGTTTTCAAACAAATGTCTCGTCGAACTCATAGTAATAAATAGCTGATGAAGGGCGAGCTGGGGACGCAGTTTCCGCGGTGTGGGATTGGGGAGCAGGCAGGAGGCGCGGTGCAACGACGGAGGTTGCGGCGGTGGCGGCGGCGGATAGGGAGAGAGCAGCGGTGGCGGCGCGGCAGCGAGTTGAATGACCGCGCGGTGGTGGCGGCGGAGGCGGCGGAGGCGGCGGGCGCGGCGCTGCTGTTTGTAGTTGAGAAACGTGTGACGCGGGATGTGTATTTAGGCCACTTATGTTACCGACGACGACGCGGACGTTATGCTAATGCAGGTAATAATTAGACTGTTAGTGAAGTGATAGTGACAGATCAGTCTGGGCGTGCGGCAGGCGGAGGGCGCTTGCGTTAGGTCAGCCGTATAGGTTTCTTATAATTCAATTTTTCTTGCAAAACTGAGACACCGAATACCGAGATGCGACACGCCGGCTGGTCCCTTCCACCTAGACTTAGATGTATAGGCTAGTGATGTGTCGAACTCGCGCGGAGAGGTTTCCGTACCGTTCCGTCTTCCGTGAAAAGTTTAAGACTTAGGATTTTCATTCCCTATATTCAGGGTTCCGTACATCAAAAGAAAAAAAAACCGGTACCCATATAAGATCACTCCCGTTTTTTGGTCTAATTTCGGAGATAATGGGAGAATGCTTGATTTTTGAATATTTTATTTAATATCTTTTAAACTATGTATCTTAAAGTTAAAAAATATATATATTTGTATTTCTTATAACGAGTCCTTTCATATGATACGTTACATCACATGATGAACTTAAAAAAAAAAAAATTTACTTTCTAATAATTGTCCCCCAAAATCTAAATCCGTTCATTTGCGCCATATGTCCGTGATTGTGTTATCAAATTCTGAAAAAAAAAACTAGTTAATTTCAATAGACCAGTCAATATCACCTCCGAGAAGGTATATGCCATGTAACGGATACTTGGATTGTTGGCTATATGGCTATACTGGACTAGAGGAGAACACAGCCGAGGCTGCTATGTGACCATGTTACATCCATAAACATATGCGTGCGAGGGGAGGGTTCGATTCAGCCCAGCGCTTCGATAGACCGTATGCGATACGAACAGACTTTCGATATGTAAGAGCCCTCTGTGTAAATAGCCTACTCTAATCAAGGGATAGACTCTCTCCGGATCACTCTGACAGATAGGTACCCGATAGACGCACTTACAGGGTGGGTCGCACAAATTCGACCAGTAGGTAAATTTTATATTTGTTTATTACCTCTCACGTGGTTTGAAGCACAGGAGTGCACCGACACGTTTTTTATATTTATAGAAAGGAGGAAGAGCGTTCTCTGTGACCGAAATCTCAAGTTGGACTCACTTCATCTAAGGTGAGTCCAACTTGAGATTTCGGTCACCTACGGTACCTTACACTTTAGGTATTCTCAGTCCTTCTATATGGCATAGCATCTTGGACACTGACCCAAGCAATTGATGTGGATATGGAAATGTAAATATAATATAAGAATGTTGATAATATCGTGGACTGACCGAATACGAAATGGAAGTGGTTCTCGGAATAATTCATAAACCTCTAAGATTCGTCAATCATGTTGTGGTAAAATAGCTCATGTTTTGGAACGCAAATAAGATAATAATATGCTGGCTAATATTATGTATACTGGTGCTATAGTAATCAGTCTGTGTTCTGTTTTTTTTTTAGTGCTATAATAAATAAAATAAAATATCAGAAAAAAAAAAACAAAGAAACTTTAGTATTTCGGTCACATAGAGCGACAAACATTGAACTGCTATTATCAAGGATTTCACACAGGTTATTATTCCGAGGTAGATTCACGGCAAACGAAGACCTGGAAGACGCCGTCGCATATCTTGGCCGAAGAAGCTGCCCCAGCGGTAAAACGGCAGCACGCGGTCTCTTTCCCGGTCGAGACTGCACTCCAAGGTGAAGACCGCCCTAATGGTAGCCAACCTCGTTAGAAGATGCGGGACTGCGAGACCCTAACAAAAAGAAGAATGTAATTATGTGTTCAACAATGCTTGTGTAGTGCACAAGCTTGACTGATACTCGTACGCCCACTTTATGTACAGCAGAAGAGTATCTATACCTATTTCCAAACAAATACAATTCCTAGCTTTGGCCCGCGGCTTCGCTCGCGTGAATAACGTCAGCTATATCTAGTAATAGCTTTTGCCCGCGGCTTCGCTCGCATAGCCTATGTCCATCCTGAAAGTCCTTTCTAAATATTGGTCAAAGAATTTTTAAAATTGGATGAGTATTTTCAGAGATTACCTCCTACATCCAAACTTACAAACTTTACCTTTTTTTTAAGTAAACTGGCAAGTTTGGCCACATCACTTACAACATCCATGATGTCAGCCCATAACACAGGGTGAACTTGGTGTCACGTCAGTGCTTCCCTTCGGTCGTGCCGGCTACACTGAACTGAACTGGACGAACTATTTACATTGCCGTTTCGACCGACCTTTCACCGACAGTGCGGTGGTACCAACCCGGGCGGGTTAAACCCTAGGTCGTAACCTAGTAATATAAGAAGGGAGTCGTATCCCTCTTTATAATATTAGTGTAGATGTAGAAGTGTAGATACGAGGACGTGGGAACGTATCGAAATGGCGGCCGAAGTGTATCGGAAGCGCGGCACGTGGAGATCCGTTGCCTCTGCCTGCCCCGTTGAGAGACCGGCGGCGTAACGTAAATCCCTAGAGAAAATGTTCCAACAGCAGCATAAGACTCATCCTGCGTGTAGAAGGTACCGAGTACCGACCAGCGCCGGTGTATTGACTTCACAGTGGCAGTAACGCGGGGGCGCGGGCCCTCCATTACCGCTAATGACGCCGTGCATTTTTTCTGCACGCTCGTCTCCACTCGTGTCGTCCGCGCCGCAGTTCGACCGTGCTCTCCTGGTATGTTCAACTGCTTATACATAGATTGTACATGGGGCCAGAATTAGCGGAGCCCTAACAGGAGCTGATAACACTGTTTGATTAATAAATAAATATTGTTGTTTACTGTGCATTCATATGTTACTCTTGAACTTTGAACTACTGACAAAATATGTTTTTTGATATCCAGTTGTTCGATTACATCTACAAAGAAGAGCCGCCAAGAAACTCAGTTTTTTTTTTAAATAAATGGTTTACAAATATACGTTTTAGTGACTATCCACGTGAACATTTTGAAATAACTTATAGCTTATCGAAAATAGAGTTGAAGGGCAAGCTTATTATTTATACTATTTGAATAATGATAATTATGAAAATGAAAAAAAAAAACATTATTAAGAAGAAATATACTAGCAGGAGAGTAGGTACTTGGTAGCTTTTTATGATAAAGCGTGCTCTTGCTTGAATTACATATTATCTCCTTATAACTACCGCGACGCGTCTCTCCTCATTCGTTTCGGCAATATGCAGACCAATTCGTAGAAATAACTAAAGATCGAAAGAATGGGACCGATTTTGTTTCTATAGAGCAAAATTATTCCAACAAGAATAATAAACGTGGTGCGGATTGCGGATATATGTGAAGTTTCATATCCATGATTTGTTCAGGTTAAGACTTTCCGAAATATTTATACATATACACCTTGCGTCACCTGGCGTCATACGCAGCCGGAAAAGCATGGAAAGAGTTCCAAACCTTGCCTTTTGGTTCCGACGTTATAGTCAGCTAGAAATGGCACTACTACGAAATCACGAATGTAAGTGAGCGTAGCGGAAAGCGGACCGACAATAAAACCGCTCTACATTTGACAAACGGGCGCGGGGGATGCACTCGGTGTCGGGCCGATGATGCCGTGCCGCCGCCCCGCCCCGCCCCGCCCCGCCCCTCCGCGCCGCCCGCGAGCGCCGCGACCTGCCCCACTAGACGCGCGGCGTCTCGTGCTGTTGTCGTAGGTCGTGCGGAGCATCGCCGCCGCCGCGCCTCCGCCCCCAGTATGTGTACACTATATAAACATGCATGTGGAACACACTTTCCAACTAAAAAAAGCTTCGGTTAATTAAGCATGGACAATACTTAGTGCGATGATTTCCATTTATGCAAATTTTTTTAAATCTAATAAAATCCCGAAATATACCCCGATGTTTGCGTTATTTATTAGAATTTATTATTTTTTTGAACGAAGTTACTTATCGCAAGTTACACTACAGACATTTGGCGAATGAGAAGTAGGCCGAAAAAAGTGTAAGGCTTCGACCGTCACGACACTTTTGCTGCGGTATATGTATAGGTATATTACTGCGTATAGACGTTATTAATTTACTGCAGTATAGACGTCATTAATTTTCTGCTGTATAGACGTCATAATTATTTTTATTTTTCATTTAATTACTCTCAAATATTGTTAATTTATTTCATTGTACCTGTTATTTAATACCCTCTCGTCTTTTTTACATTTCTGTGACTTCCTTCGTTTTATGTCGACGGTGGGCAAACCCGATGATTGGACATCATCAATGTTCCAACGTGTAACCAACCAAACACTGAATTAATTGGGCAAACAATATACTTTTTATTTTCATGAAACCTCACATAGTTGGCTACATCCCCTATTACAACCCTTATGTCAGTTCATAACACCTTGGTGAATTAGGTGCCATGACCATGACCACGTGCTTCCCTCTAGTCGTGCCGGCTACCCTGAACTGAACGGTAAACACGAAGTATTAACATGGCAGCTTCGACCGATCATTCAGTGCATTTAGGGATATGTATGAAACAGAGGCGGATTACGAGTTCGCACCGAAGCAGCTCGCAGCGAAATCCGAGCAAGAAGGTCCGGACAGTCGATTTCGTTCTTTAGGATGTTGTATAACACATACCGTCTGCTATTGTTCTTCTTTGCTCGAAAGACTGCATCTAAAAGGGTTCTGCCGCCCCTTTACAATCGAATGGTGCTGTTTAAGGAATTTGTTCTGAGTAGGAACAGGGCGAAATAGAAACAGCGCATGATGTCGAACGGGCATACGCTGAAAAGCAAGGGACACAGGTGCGATCCCTGTGAGACACGCGAGGTGATCGTGACCAGCTCGGAACGGAATGCATCGACTCTTCTTTCTTTCTCTTTATGGTAATGTAACACTTCTTAAATTTTCTTCACGTTATGCAATTTATTACATCAAAACATTTTCTCATACTGTGCGGCGTTAGTTGCGGCAAAACAAGCGGATAGATAGAGGGATCGAGCTCGGCACTTATGAACTTTTCGAATGTTTTTTGGATTCCGTACTATACGTGACCCTATTACTAAGCCTACGCCGTCTGTCCGTCCGTCTCTCCTACCTTTAAAGAGATGTATCTTTAGAACGATAGATAGGTAGCCGCTTGGAATTTTTCACAGAATATGTATGTGTATATTATGGAGGATATCCAACTAACAAATAATTAAAAGTAAAAAGTTAAAATGTGTATTGCCATACAAGAAACGTGTTATTTTTTTCTAGTCCGGCTCGCACTTATTCGGTTTTTTTTTTCAGACAACGCAATAATAAAATTCGTCATTTAAGAATCACATCGATTGCAATGGGTATTTTAGTATTCTTCTTAAATATTATAATTACCTACGCATCTATTTACATAGCCGAATTTAACAAAAGAAAGAAACAACCAGCCAAGTGCGAGTCGGAATAGCGCTTAGTTTTTTTTTATTGGAACTGATTCCATAAAAAAAAAAATAAAAAAACTGACACGGTTGGCTACATCACCTACAACATCCGTTATGTCAGCCCATAACACCGGGTGAATTAGGTGCCATGTCAGTGCTCTCCTTCATTTCATGCCGGCTATACTGAACTGGACGGAAAACACAAACTATTTACATAGCCGTTTCGACAGACATTTCATTCAGTGCGGTGGTACCAACCCGGGCGGGATAAACCCTACCACCTAGTAGGGTAAGAAAGGAAGGCACCTACAGTTTTACGTGGAATCCGAACCACGGCCAGACTCCAACGGTCGAGCGGTGAACCATCCAAGTACCTACTGACCGCGCTCAGGGTTGCTTAACAACAGTCGACCGACCGCACCACTGATCTACCGAGACTGACAAGTTGTTACAATATCCGCACTAATAACGCATATTACAATATCCGCACTAATAACGCATATTCTGCGAAAATTTCAACCGGCTACCTATTACGGTTCAAAAGATACAGGCCTTTAAGATGAGACGGAGTTAACTTTCTCCATACAAAATCGTCTTTCGGCATTTATGTTTTCTAGCCCCCTAAACCTTATCCGATTTGTACAATTTGTCTTAAGGACAGTTCAATCTACGTTCCTGTCCTTTTTTTATTCTTTACATGAAATATACCTACAACACCGGAGCTAAAAATTTGTATTTCGAACGAATTTTTTAATTTTATTTTTTTTTATTTTTTGATGTCATGAAGTTATTAAGCTTTATTGAGTCATCCATCAGTCATCCATCACTTTAGATATTAAAAAAAAACTAAAAAGAACGTAGATTCGGCTGTCCTTATTACAACAAAAAATTTAAAAATTTTATAAGGTTTAGAGGGGTAAAAAACATAAATGCCGAAAGACGATTTTGTATGCAAAAAGTTAACTTCCGTCTCGTCTTATACATAGGTAGGGCGGACAGACGACGGCGGCGGCGTAGGCTTAATAGTAGGTTTCCGTACGGAACACTAAAAATTCGCTTTTTCTAAGTTAAAATAAGTAAATGCTTCATTTAACTATTCAACCAAAACTTGGGAAGGATATATCTTTCGGTAGAAAGGAAGGAAAATTTGAGAGGATTTCCAGATTTTGCTACATTACTTTGGACTTCCGAAAGCCTTTCGGTTAGATGTTTCGGATGTCCTGTATCCCAGAACGAAATTAGAATCTAGAAGCTAATCACAATCAGTAAGTACAGCATACGACGACGATAGTGAAGCTCACCACTGATTTTAGAACGATTAAAAAATCACGCTCCGCGAGTCGCTCGCTCGTCGCGCGCGCGGGCACTTTCAAACTTTGACCCTGCAATTACTGTAATGGTTTGATTTACCATTTTAATTGTAACAAAAAAGCGTAGTTTTTCGAGGCGCGGAGCGAGTGCAGACTCGGGTCGGGTGCGAAGGCTGCAAGGGACAGTGGATTCTGCGGCACAGAGGATAAAGTCGAGCGGCGTCGACGTGGGAGGTTCGCCGCGGGAAAGTGTGCGCTCAGCATAAGGGCGAAGGGTTGAGTTCCGCGCGGTGTCGTTGTCGTTCGCTCGCTCGCTAGGAAGGCGAGAAGAGCACTCGACACGGGAGGCTGCGCCGGCGGGCGGCGGCATGCGGGGCGGGGCGCGGGTGGCGGGACTCTACAAAATCGATACGGCGCGCGACGTCTTCGTTCTCCGCCACCGCCGCGCCGCCAACGCCATCCATCCCGCGTCCCGCGCACACCACCACCGCCGCCGCTAATGAATGAGAGCAGAAAACCTCATTTCCGTGTCCCACGCAAAGAAAACTAAATATTAACGACTTCGACAAATCGCCGCTAATCCGACGCCGCCGCGGGCGCCTCCGAAAAGCGAGTGCAAATTAACTGTGACGAAATCCATGAATCCGATGAGATCCCACCAACGTTAACATTTGAGATAAAAGCATAATTTTATTAGTAACATGCCAACTTTTTAGAAAATTAAATATTTATGCGTACCTACCTTAAAAACAAAATTGGTTCGGCAAAATGAAAAATTAATTAAATGACAGGCGATTTTAGTGACACCAAAGAACCTAACTTTCTGAAGTTTGAGCAGTCGCAGACAATTTTCAGAAAAGTTTTCGGGAAACAGGAAATGCTATTTCTATGTATTCGAAAAATACAAATTATTTCCAGCTGCATGTTTGAATATATAGGTAATATAATAATATCGCCAATGAAAAATGCATAATATCGGTACTGGGGCGGCGCGTGAAGTCCGCAAGCCCCCTCTAGCAGAAGCGCAGGTCGTTGAAACCGGAGGCCTCGGCTTCGTTCCGTGTGAGACGCGACTCAATAGTGACCGATGACTTGAGTTCGAGGTTAGGCTCTAACATCGTAAATTCCACCCCCAAGCAGGAGCTTCACTCCGCCTGATTTTAAGGCCGCATACAAGGTAATATTTCGCTCTTTCTGACAAATGTATCATCAATATTACTCACCTGATATATTCAGTTCTGATTTATGTAAAACTTCATCTATCAGGCAGGGCAGATCGACAGTTTTTTTTAAAACACGATTAGTTGAACTTAATTCGATAGAAAACTATTATGAACTTGCCTCTGAACCTGCTTATAAAAACGTATTGGACGCAACGTGCTTAAAGCTAAATTATTTTATTCAATATTTCGTAGTTTTGCAATACAAAAATCAAAAACGGATTTTCGTTTACGCTACAAATTTACGTGTGATGTTTGCTATTCCAACCCAAAATAAAAAACCGCACCAGTGGAATCTGCACCATCCTTTCTTACTTTGTATGGGCCCTTGAGCCACATAAATCGGAATATTCCGATTTATGTGCCTTAAGCCAACCGGGACAAAATATCCAGGTGAAAGACAAGAGAAAAACTAAGCTATGTGTGCTGTGGCGTTATATTCTAACGAAATTTTCTAAATGTATTCTGTGTTTTATTTTGCAGAAGAATGCTTAAAAATCACGAGGTATTGTCTCGTGATTTTTAATCAATCTGTATTGTCTAAATGTTCAATGGCAACAAGCGTCAGGCAGGTACGCTGCGCGGAGCGGCCCCGCATCCTTGCAGCCCTACTGCCTACACGAAACCTTTAAAGTCCTTTTGCAGGTTCCACTCTCAACGAATGCGGATGGTTCATCATAGAAATCTTATTATAATAGTACACTAGAATTGCTAAACCTTACAAAATTACAAAAATTTTTTGTGCCGCTGATAGCCATAGTGAGTATCCCGGGAACTAAATTTGATATTTAATTAGTACGAGTACTATCCATCCCTTGCGCATTACTTTATTTAATGCAATTGCCGTCGTATTGATTGGAGCGTCTCGAAGCATTTGTATCTCTAAGTAAGTTTTTTTTTATGGAAACTGACACGGTTGGCTACATCACCTACAACATCCGTGATGTCCGCCCATAACACCGGGTGAACTAGGTGCCATGTCAGTGCTTCCCTTCGATCGTGCCGGCTACACTGAACTGGACGGAAAACTATTTACATAGCCGTTTCGACCGACGTTTCATTCAGTGCGGTGGTACCAACCCGGGCGGGTTGAACCCTACCACCGAGTAAGGTAGGAAGGGAAGGGACCTACAGTTTTACGTGGAATCCGAACCATGGTCAGCCTCCAACGATCGAGCGGTCACCCAATCCAAGTGCTGACCGCGCCCGGCGTTGCTTAACAATAAATAGCCGTATCGTCGACTGTCTGCACCACTGAGCTATCGAGGCTGACGAAGTGTTTAATCTTTACTGCATATGTAGATTTATTTTGTCTGTCCCATCTCTAAATTCATTTCCGGGCCGCTCACTACGGACCTGTGCTACGGGTGCCATCAGCTAGAAAATGGCTACATTCAAATCGGTACAAAAATTGCTCTCTCGAGAAATTATAATTATGTATAAGATGTCGATGGGTCGGATGCAGTTGGACCTGGAAGCTAAGATTCGGCTTACTGTACTGCATTATTGATTACATCGAGAATGGGCTTACAAGCTTCTCAAAGAAAAAATAAAGTATAAGAATTAATTAACTTGCGAAGCGCCCTTTTATTTAATAATGAATTTCGGGCGAGGAGTACTCGAGAGGATAACACTGTGTTCGTGGTCAGTCCATTATTCAATCTAGTTTGATAAATTTCCGAGTGCCACCATGTTTTAACGTTGAACGAATGCCCAAAGTAACTTTTCGAAGACAATACGACACACTAACCCTCAATAATTGAAAAGTGTGGCTTAGTTTCCTATTGGCAAGACCATCCTCTCTTTCGCTCCTAGTGTAATTTCATATTTAATTTTCTTACTACAACATTGGTGGAAATTCTTTCCTAAGTTAATAAGTAACTTGTAATTTCGTTAATTTGCAGGATAGGGTTTCACTAGGTAGACGTAACTTGTGGTAAACAAGATCAACATGGAGTGCAATATTTTGGAACATTGTAGTGATGAGGTGAACACCTGAAAAAAATAATAGAAGTTCCCTGGCCTGGCACACTCGGCTACCTGTAATGACTAATGAATGAGTAATGACTCGATATAATTGGTCTATAAGCGTGCCGCAACCCTTTATGGAAACAAAACCTACTTTATAATTTCTCAGAATTTTCAACTCACAAAGTCCATCGTGTTGTGCCTACAAAAGAAATCTTCAACTTCCATGAAAACATTGCGCCCCACTTATCGTGTTACGGCGGCGACATTCAGGCGCCCTAAATAAACCCCATTTATTTCACCTCTAACCTTTCATCGGTACACAATGGCTGCGCGGGTGGGGGGCGGCGGGAGCGACACCGCGCGAAGCAATTTGCATAGCTTACGGTCGACAGGACTGTGTATCCTGAAGGATTCCTTCTAAATACACTGCTATGCGAACGCTGAACAAAATTTTGGTTTCGGTACCTACAGAGGCTTTGAATAAGTTACCTACTGGCTGGCAGGGGCAGGGGTGAGAGTGAGGAGGTGAGGCAAGTTTATTGACATACTCCCACCCCAGCAGGAGAGTTGGTGGGAGCGGGCGTGGATCCGATGATAAATATTTACCACCACCATGGGGAGCGAGGAAGCTCACAAGAAGTCACCATACGAGTAACATAACGAGGACCAAAGGAACAATGCAGCGGGTTTCGTTTTCTATCACACATATGTCGGTGCACTACTATACTGTAACAAAGCTGATGAAATAATTTCAAGTGTGTCTCGTGTTATGTATGGCACGTGTTAAAGAGAGCTAGAATGCTCGATTAACTGAATACGTGAAATCATGACAAATGTCGTTGACCACAAATAGTTAGAATAAATGGCGGCAAATTTAAAAATACAAAAATATTCGGACCAAAGTAACGTTTGGAGTGTTTCCAGTTTCCGAAAAATTCGAAATAGTCAAGTCATGTAGTTGTTATCGATAAATTGTATCGATTGATTAACGAATGAAATACTTGTACACTCGAATATTTACATAATTTTGGATGTGATAAAAAATTCAGTTGGCAGCACTACAGGTAGTGATATTATGTGTGAAGATGTGTCGTGTGTGTGTGTACACTAGTAAACTGTGCTGTGCATAGTGATATCGGAAAGAAAATAATCTTGTTTCACGTTATATTATGTCGGGACTTCTAAGTTGCATTATACGAGTAACTAACACTAATATAAAGATTATTCAATGGATAAAAGTCCATAAGATAATTATCGACTTCAATCACTTTCCTCCGTCTTCCAAAAAACTGACTACAGTAATAGGAGTAGTCGGGTACTCGTAAAGTTTTGGGGCAAGAGTTCAACTCTCCATAACACTCGGCAAGGGCACCCCAAACAAATCAGGTTCAAACGTTACATAAAATAACACTTTCGGAAATCAGCAGTTATAATATAATTAGCATATTGCGTCAATCTGGCGCTTACTAGACACTTGCGCCGCCGGCGCCGCAGCCGTCGTTGCTGCTGGGAAGAAATTCGACAGAGTATGTATTCCAAAATACTTGGATGTTTTCATCGTGAAGGATTGAAGCGTCGAACTTTTGTAGTCATTCGCAAAATAGATCACGCAATGATGCCCCGGCCTGCACCGATGCCATTTAAAAAGGCGTCTATTTTACCGACGAATCCCCAATTACGAATCGATCCACCCAGAGCTAATGTTAGATTAAAATAATTTTAACCCACGTGTAATGTAATAACAAAAACTTTTTCGATTTATTCGACCTCCAATCAGACAGTCATACATAAGCCTGAAAGTTTAATGTACGCAATAATTAATTTGTATGTACACATTCTGTTTCAGCTTTTAAAACGTTGCCAAGGAATATAAATCGATGATAGGTTAAGTATCGTAGCAGTACATAATGAGATTGAATATTCGCGGAGAGATGGGGGCACCGACCAGTCGGTGGTTGAGGGACGCGCGGAAGGGGCGGCCTCATCTGAAGAATATCCCTTTGAATTTTCCACATTTCCATAAATATAAATATGCAGAACGAATGATCCCGTTTTAACCGACTTCAAAAAAAGGAGGAGGTTTTCAATTCGACTGTATTTTTTGCTATTGTTTTTAACATTGAAAATGTTTTGATCGCTCTGGTAGGGCCCCATTTTCGCTGAAAGTGTCTTTTGCCCGTGGTATATAGTGGTTTAGGGCCACGAGAAGTATGATGGCTCAAAAGACGCAGAATTTTAATGGATTTCAGATGGTAAAAAAAAATTTGGAAAAGTCGAAAACTTTTTTCGAAAATTGAAAAAAACCAAAAAAAACCTTGATTTTTTAACACCTTCCCTCGGAATATCTTCGATATCTCCTGAACGAGGTCGAAAATCGAAAAGCTGAGAGACTCGCCTAGATATATTGAGACGGGGAACATTTTAGGTAATTACACTTTTTTCGATATTGGTGACGGTTGAGGCTGTAGAGGTGCCATTAGCCGCGAGTTTTGTGCGGCGCGAGGCAGAGGTGTCTGTCGTGTCGGTTTGCGGCACGAAATCGCGCACGACAGTTTCGGGTACAGCCCGAACACGGTGCGTGCAAGCCGAAATGTTCCGAGCACGATCGTGTTTCCGTGCTAGCTAGGCCAGCCCGACGCCCGGTCGACACGATAAGCACGAACCGTGTTGACGGCATGCTGATGTGATTATGCGCGCGCGCACCTACAAGAATTTAGGATTTCTTTATTTATTTCTTACTTATACAATGTCAGCCCAACGCAAAATTTTTCCTATAATTAGGAATAAGATGTCAAAGAAACAAAAGAAACTCTTTTGTTTTCTTGTTTCCTTATCCCTTAGTCGCCTTTTACGACATGCACGGGTAGAGATGCAGTGGGGTTATTCTTTTTAAGTCCCGCCCCACACGGTAATACAATATCATTGCTAAATCATGGCCCAGGCCCACTTGTGGCATAATAACTTCCGTCTCGTGTACAGCGGGCTGGCTCGTGTCGTGCGTGACACGAACACGAAACGGGCCAGCTAGGCTGAGCCGAGTTTAACCGAGCACGTGCGGCGTCGTACACGGGGCGCGCACGCTCGCTTGATTCCTGTGCACCGGGCTGCGTTCGTGTCCAACTCGACACGATACCACAGAATAGAAAAGAGTACTCCGTACAGAAGCTGCTCTGTACAAACACTCACAAAGAAATAGCTACTCTGCGACGACGCGATAAAGTACAAATTGACTCGCACAGAGCTGCATGCCTAACCACGATAACCGCCTACATTTCGCTTCTCTTTCTGTCGTGTAACTCTATCTCAAAAGCGCGTCGTTCAGCGCGTTAAGGGCTGTCTTTGTGCTGTCTTATTGTGAGGAATAAAATGAAGATGATACCTACCAACTTTTATCGTTCTAGCTACCAACGATATGATATTTAGCTACGGCAAATTCATGCGAACAAATTCATGCATGCGTTAGCGTCACAATTATTAGTTTCTCACATCGAAGCGTGCATTGCGTGCAACCTTCCAGTGATAGTTTTGTTTGATCAATAAATTTAATGATCAATGATCATCTACAATGTACCTATTATCCTTATACGAATTAGGCCATACACACCACGCTGTTCGGCGTTATCTAACTAATGTTATTGGCAATATAATAATATCATTTTAAATCAATGACCTCCTACTATATGAATAAATAAATTACTAGAAATAAATCAAAATGCTACTAAACAAAATACTTACCTTTCTTCGTCTCTCGGCAATGAAAAAAAAAGACAAGTTTCATTTGTCTGTTGACTTTTGCACCCGTCCACTGCACAATATTTACGTGATTTCGACATTTCCTAAATTCGAAAGCGCCACGCGCCCGGTCTGGCTGGATAGCGGCAGCCCACTGTTAATTGTAGATTAGCCGCTACGCCAAGCGGTAGGCATTTAACTCGCGACCTTGAGCGAGTGACGAAGGCCTGACGATACGACAGGTCTGGCGCGAGGTGCGATATTACGCGGCGGGCGGCTCGCGTGCGGCCACGAGGACGTATGAGAGCTCAAAAGACGCGGAATTCGAAGGGATTTAAGGCCCACTTGCACCAACACGAATTTAAGATATAAACCAGTTTAACTCGTTAAGCTAGCACCCGTTGACTGTGGGAACCGCGTTTAAATCCATAACTCGCTACTTAACTCTAAACTCGTGTTGGTGCAAGTGGGCCTAAGATAATGTAAAAATATTTTGGAAAAGTTGGTTTTGAAAAAAATTAATGGTTTTGAAACAAAAATTTTTTTGGAAATCGAAAAAAATTTAAAATTTTCGACAGAAAAATTACGCGTTCAGTTGAATCAAGGAAATGTCAGCACTGTGCGCGTTGACACTGTTAGATTTCACTGATTTAATGTTACAATTTTTTCGATCGCTTCAGTAGGGCCCCATTTTCGCTGAAAGTGTGACAGCCCCGTGGAACTTCGCATGTTTGAGATAGGAGGATCTATTAGGACTCAAAAGACGCGGAATTCTAAGGGCTTCAAGATGGTACGACGCCTTAGGTTATAGAGGTACCTAGGCGGCGCATGTGCGCCGCCTAGGTACCTCTACAACCTATGGCGTCGCAGGTTCGAGGTACGAGGACCCACGAGGGCTCAAAAGACGGTGGAATTCGAAGGGCTACAAGATGCCGTAAAAATATTACAAACATATTATTTTTTTTTATATTACAAACATTTTTTTTTAACATTTATTCGTAGCGGATAATCTATAATAGCATTTTCAATGTCCCTTCAAGTCGGGTAGAGCACGAGATCTGTGATTTTTTTTTATGTTTGTTACCTCAGAACTTTCGACTGGGTGAAACGATTTTGAAAATTCTTTTTTTATTTGAAAGCTGCTTCCCGTGTGGTCCCATTTCAATTTGGTCAAGATCGGATTGGAAAGCGAGGCGGAATCGCGAGGCCGAAGACCAAGCGATTCCGCCGAGTACACTAATAGCAAAAAATTACTAAAAAAAAACTATTAAAAAAAATATAAAAACCGCCTTCAAAAATGTATGAAATAAAAAAAATCGAACCCTAGAGTTGAAGGCGGTGCTAAAAAGCAAGCAAAAAATAACCGATCGCCTTCAACTCTAGGGTTCGTTTTTTTTTATTTCATACATTTTTGAAGGCGGTTTTATATTTTTTTAAATAGTTTTTTGTTCGTACTTGTGTGCAGTTAACGTGTAATGTCAAGGTAGCGGCTAGACAGAACTAACGTCCGTTCAACTCGTACATTAATTGAGCGACCGAGCTGAGAGAAGAGATAATGAAGTCGTCCTATAAACACGAATCTCCAATAACAACTAGTTCGCGCCACTCGCTGCCCGCGCCTGGACACTGGACACTCGCCAGCCTCCCCTTACGCTGCGGAGTGCGGGCTGTTGTTTTGCATACGAAATTGAAGGAAAATTGAATTCGGTTATGTTGGAATTCCCTTCTGCCATCCTTCAGCCTTACTTGTCGGCTGTTATTCGTATAATACGGGTGAACTTGTCCATCTCCTTTGCGCTAACGGAGGCGGAAGACTTCGGGAACGGCAGATATGATTTTAATTAATTTTGGAATGTTTTACGTGAATGTCGAATCTGAGCTAGGGTATGAAACGAATCAACGAAATGTAGTTTCATAAAGTGAAAGATAAAAGTACAAAGGTATGATTTCCTTTAAGGGCTAGCAATATTCATACAAATAGGGTGAGATCATAAAATTGTTTTATTTGTATTTTGGCATTTACAAAGTATGCAAAAATAGAGCATACTTGAATTGTTTTTTTTATCGATTCATATCAATTAATTAACGTTTTAAGCGATTTCATTGGATGCAACTCAGTTTGTTGTGTAAAATCAACATATACAAATCTGATTTCTGGTATTCTGTCTCTTACAACGATTGGGATTTACAGGTTACAGGTTACAGGTTACTATCAACCCATGTTACTATCCCACGGCAACGGTCGATTTGAAGACGACAAGACGACGACAATCCCGCAAATTGTATGTCGTTCGTTGGTAGATTATAAATCAAATGTCATTCGTATAACTGGTAAAACAGAAATAGCTGGATTTATTTCTATATTCAATGGTCGTCTCTTGCCGTCGTGATGACATTGGCGACTTCCCCGTCCGCGGAGACGATAAGATGAAGCCACTGACCAAATGTGTCGCCGAGCACTAGACACAGACGGAGCAACTCCGTCGCGTCGTCGGCGGCAAGCCTCCGGCACAGCCGAATATAAAGCGTCCAGCGGCGACAGGTCCCCGAGGTCGAATGCCAACGTAAACGCTATCGTGCAGCAATGTCACATTGCGGCCGCGTCTACTGATCTCCATTCAACTAGCACCTTCAACTATTATACTATATAAGTCAACTTCAAGAGTTTTAGCACTTCTGTTGCCATCGGATAAGTTGCAAGGTAGGCCAGCTAGCATTAAAAAAATAAATAATACAAAACATCTTATGGGTGACTCGGCGCCACATGTCGCGCTTTCAATAAAAAAAACCGACCAAGTGCGAGTCCGACTCGCGCACTGAGGTTTCCGCACAGACAGACAGACAGACAGACGGCGCACAGTGTTTCCGATCACGATATTACGAGCTACTTTACAGTTTTTTGTAAAAATATATAGTTTTTTGCATTATTTACGTGCTCGTGGACGTCTACGATATAAATACATATGTTCGTTCAAATATAACACATATATATATGTCTGCCTGTCCCATAGTAAATTTTAGAAGCAGCGTGTCACTTCAGAATTTTTTGAAAAATAGGCGGCCCTGAAAAGGCTCTTTGTAGGTCATGCTTGAGATGTCTAATCGTCGATATCTTCTTCTTCTGATGATTCCAGCAACGTTGCGGGTGCCTGAGGTATCAAAATCGAACAGAGTAAGGCGCGTTATCTCTCGTGCGACACCTGATGACAAAAAAAAATCTTACTCCCAATACGAGGGTTCACGAGGGTTGAGACTAGTTTCATTCGAAAGCTAGATAAAAATGCAAACATAATAAAAAATATTGATTGGCTGGAAGTGGCTGGGAAAAAGTTCTACTCTGTGAAACTTCAATCTTTATTAAAAATTCGACTTTTTTTTACCATTTACTTTTTATAAATTTTTACAATGAATTAAATTAAATATAATGTAATAGATTGCCTCTATCATACCTGTAGACGTGGAAGTCATAAAGAACCAAAAATTTCAGGCGAACAATCACGAGAGCACTTGATAGAACAGTGTAAAGACGTGTTACCTTTAGCGCAGAAAGAAAGCGACTGAATAGATGTTGTTATCGCGTTCGTACGGGTAAATGATTAGTGGTCAAAATGTTAACCTATTGATGTGAAATTTCCCACCGGATACGGGTGACTAATTAGCTTCCCTAATCAATTAATATTAGTCGTTTCTACGTCACAGGTTTTTTATGTAAAGTAGCTCGTAATATCGTGATAGGAAACACTGTGCGGCGTAGGCTTAGTAATAGAAAAAAACTGTCAGTGACGTGCTAGCTGCCTGAGGAGCTAGCACTGAAACTGGAAACTGAACGGAAGTTGTTTAAATGCGAAACTTTATTATTGGCTAGGAAATTGTAATTTTGCTTGCTTGTAAATAATGTCTGTATTATATTTAGCTGTTAAGTTTCTTTAATTAATAAATAAACAAATAAATCTATCTTTATCGGCACATTCTGTATGTAACGACTCATGCTTTCGGAACACGCATTGTTATGATCCTTATCATAATCAAGATGTCCTATCGCAATCGCAACGCGTGCGTTGAGCTGACGCAACATCGCACAGTGCGTAGTTCTCAGGCCACACGAGGCCGTGCCGCCCGTACGCATGCGCTCGTCACGAGGGCGCCACGGGGACACCGCTCGCTCCGCGGACTTAAAGCTGATAGGTGACACTAGCTGATGACCTGTCGGTGTTAACGTGTATCTAACATGTAGATATGTACATAGCTTGGTAGCAGAAGCTAAAGACAGATCCAAGGAAATTAACAAGGAAATGAAGGATAATTAAGATACTGCCAAGGAAACCAGATTTAAATCGATCGACATCCACCATCACCACCACCAGATGTTCGACAAGTCGATATTGACATGGCGGTTCACTACTCTATTTAACCCCGTGCTTTCCGCCTAATCGGAGATCTCATAAGCTCATGGATTGTCTTTAGTTTTTGCGCCACAGGCGAACAATCTCTCAGCCTATTTTATTTAAAGATTACCATGGTCGTTGCTCTGAGGAATTGGCTTCCCTCCTGTGCCTATCCATATCCGCCACACTCGCCTTATATGCCTGGAACATCCGTAATATATGGCCTTATATATATCAGAACCCATTGTTTTTCGCGTTCCGTACCTCAAAAGAGGAAAAAAACTGAACCCTACAAGAGTCAATCTTGTGTCTGTCTGGCTGTCACAGCTTATTTCCTCCGAATCTACTGGACTGGAAAAAGTTGAAATTTTGTACATAAATAGAGTTGATGACCCAATCACGGACGTATTATGCGTAAATGAACGAATTCCGATTTTAGGGGACAAATAAGAAAATTACAAAATATATATTTTTTTTCAGTCCATCATGTGACAAAGACATCAAAGAAAAGGGCTCGTTATAAGGAATAAATTTTTTTTATAATTTTAAAATGCATAGTTGCGAGGAGTGGTTTTATTAGTTGTGTTGTGCCTGATTATCCAATCGAATTCTGGGCAGTCACCGTGCCAGTTTCCTCATAAAAACCTTTTTAGAGGAAAAAATAGATATAATATATATTTTTTTATGGATAGCGCGACATGTGGCATCGTTTCACCTACAAGTAAGTGTCTAACGATGGACATTCTGTGATGCACGGGGATTGCGAATGCCATGCCGGCCTGACAGGAGCCTTTTCACGCCCCTTTTGAAGAACCCCAGACAGTACTTGGGAGGAAATAGATGGGCAGAGAGTGCGTTCCACATTTTCCCGGTTCTATGAATAAAAGATCTACAGAACCGGTTGGTTCGCATCCGTGGTAGATCGATTGAATAGGGGTGCATCCCCTGCCCAGTACGCGTAGTGCGGAGGTGGAATGGGGACGCCGGAATCGCGTTAAACAGCTTCTCCGAACACTCCCCATGAAATAGACTATAGAACACACTTAAGGAGCCGACGTCCCTACGGAGTTGCAGTGGTTCTAAGTCGCGGGTCACCGCAGGGTCACCCACTAGTCGCACGGCACGACGCTGGATTGAGTCTAGCGGCGCAAGCTGGTATTTAGCTGAGCCATCCCACAAGTGCGAGCAGTACTCCAAGCAGGACCTAACCTGTGTTTTATACAACGTCAGTTTTTGTCCTGGCGTGAAGTACCGCCGCAGTTTCTTTAGTACGCCTAGCTTTTTTGAGACCAGCTTGGCCTTGCCCTCAATGTGGCGCCGAAAGTTCACGTCTTGCGACAGTTCGATACCGAGGACCCCGAGGTGGTCGCTTAATTTCAGCGACGTGTTTTGGAAGGAAGGAGCTGGCGTGAACGCCGTTCTCTTCGCACTGAACGCACACACTTGTGTCGTCGATTCGTTGAACACGACCAAGTTGCTCCGGCCCCATTCGGCAATAGACTGGAGTGTTTGCTCGAGTTCAGACACAAGTGCTAGCCTCTTCTCGTGCACAACTTTCCGTCCGGCTGAAGGGTGACTGGTGAAGGATCCGTGTGCCGTACTGTCGTCTGCATAACAATGTATGTTGCCGAGTGGCAGCATATCATTGATATGCAGAAGAAACAGCGTGGGAGACAACACGGGACCCTGTGGTACACCGGCATTCATTGACATGGCGTCTGACGAGCAGCCGTCCACGAGGACCTGAATGCTACGCGCATGTAGGAAGTCGGTGACCCAGTCACAAAGGCCAGAGGGGATTCCGTACGCCGGCAGCTTGCCCAGAAGCGCTTTATGCGAGACCCGGTCAAATGCCTTAGCAATATCGAGTCCAATTGCCAAGGATTCACCGTACCCTTCAAGCGCTTCCCCCCAAAGGTGAGTGACGTAGGCAGGGAGATCACCAGCTGATCGGTTTGGCCGGAAGCCGTATTGTCGATCGCTGATGAGATTATTTGTCTCCAGGTACGTCATGAGCTGCGTATTGATAACGCGTTCCATCACCTTGCACAGGAGGGAGGTGATTGCTATAGGTCGGTAGTTTATAGTCGGTTAATATTGTTGTTTATTGTTTATTTAGCATCTATTGGCAGTACACTGCGCTCAGATGTTGCCATATTTACATTGTAACATTCCGCCAGTTCGATTATCACAGCGAAGAAGAACTGACAAGAAACTTCACTGGATTTTTTTTCAATGTACACTTAGTCTACTTTACAAAAATGTTTGCCACTACCTAGACACGCATGTGCTGATTTGTGACAGATGCAGCAATTCATGACAAAGTGAAAACATTTTTACTATGAAATTGTATGAACAGCGCCCGTTCACGAGCACCACACCTGGGCCAGCCATCGCCTCCCTCAACCATATTATAGGATGGGAAACGACCCGGACCAAGTGTCACCGTAAGCAAAGACCTTAAAGCGATGCACTACCCCAGTGGCAACATGAAACGAAATACTACTGGTTTCTGTCACAAACCACCACATGTCGTTATCGCATAACTAATTACATTCTCAATTCTCATTACAATCATATTAGATGAATCACAACGATGATGATTGATGGATGACTGATGATGAATGAGTTCTGATTATTCACGTGCAATACAAATGTTATTAAATGACATTGATGGCGCGACGACGCGAATCGGACTCACATGGCGACGAGACGCCGCTAACGCGCCTCCTCCGTCCGCCGCCGCCTCCTCCTCCTCCGGCGGCGCCGCGCGCGGCTAAAGGCGGGCGCCTCATTTGCCACGATAGCGATATCTCTTATCGCACCGCACTGTGCGGCGCGTATTTACAAACGCAAATATTTTTTTTTATATACTATAATAAATATAATTAAATACTATAATAAATAACACAGAATAATAATTTAATATTAAATTACAGGTCAGTGTCAGGGTGACAATGAAATCCGCTGAGAATGACAAAATAAAACCTCGGTTCACCGCATTCAAATCGTTCAGCCCGAACTTTTGTTATGTTAAGCAACGACATTCGGTAGATCGAGGAAAATATAGTTGAGGTGGTTACCACCGCCGCCGACCGCAAGCGGATCGTCACGGCGAACGAGCGCAGGAGTCCCTTCAGCCGCCCGCCGCGCCCGCGGCCCCCGGCGCCTCCGTCGCCCGCGCCGCCCCGCTGCACCATCGCTCGTTCCACTCGGACGGCGCGCCGTCGCGTCGCCTCCGCGAGGGTCACTGCCTCCGAACCACAACACACACGACTCGGCACAAACCTCCGCGCAGGTCACCGCACCGCACCGCACGAGCTCTAATATCAATCCGTCCTATTGCGTCTCGATTTTCTCGCAAACTGACCGATCGCAGCGAATTCGAACGTCAAATGAGACTCTTTAATCCCAGTTATGAACGAGCGACCGGAGATAAAGAAGCGGTCGACCGCAGTGACTGCGACGCGATGTCACGCACGTCGGCGGCGCGGCGCGGTCAGCGTTGCGATAAGGAGCCCGATGCGCTCGCTACGACCTCTCCGCCCCACCGCCGCCGACGCCGCCGCTGCTCCCCGGACGCTCTGTCTCCGTGCTGTGTGTGGGATGAAGCAGGCGATGTACGCGAGCTGCGATCTTATTTGTGGACAAATATTACCTACATCGTTCCAGCTCTCAGCATTCCTTCAAGCCTGTCGAGCGCGGTCCACAGGCCCGAACGAAAGCTTCACCGATTCATCGAAAGTGTATAAATAGGAATTGGGCAAATGTGGCGTGAGGCCAGGTCGATAGGAAAGATCGGCCGCATGCGCTATATGCGGATCGGTCGACGACTGACCGACCTCGTTGACGAATGCGAGGTGAGATCTTGGTTTTCTATGCACCGAGTCCGTATTCGAGCCAGCTGTAGCTGTATCTCGTCATTACTTCACATAAAGCGAGAACTTCTTTGAAGCGAATTTGGATACTATAACACATTATGGGGGTGAACATAACCGATTTAGAAAATTCATAGAATATTAAATTTGCAGTCTATGTAAAATATTATTTTAAAATAAAGTCTTATTGTCTTAGGTCCCTTCGTACTCCAAGTAGTATAAATATCTAGGTATTGTGGTCATATTTCGAAAACCTTATCATAGACATACCACCGTCGCGTCGTCGTCCCACCCCCCTGTTCTCCTCGGTGTCTAAAGCTAAAATTTTGACTGGTTTTTTCGACAAGGTAATAGATGGGCCAAAAATTCTTATATTTTAAATACACGAACCAATGGGCAAAATTAAGCGGGGTCCGAATACAAAAGTGTTTTTGTTTTCTACGTTTTTAGGGCGATGGAAATGAAAGATCTTGATGACCTTGATAGATCTGAAATGATATCGAAAAGAATATCGTTAACATGAACGAAGCTCGGCCTTCGGCCTCGCTATTAGTAACTTTGTTCGAAAAGGTTTATCGTTTATCTGAACTCAGCTCGGCCTTCGGCCTCGCCCTTTATTAGTAACTTTATTCGAGAAGGTTTATCATTTACCTGAATGCAATGGTTTGTTTGACAGTCAAACCATTGCTGTTGTTTTTATGTTAAGCGTTTTGTTATTTTCGAAATCAATTATTTTGGTACAGACATAAGACAAATAATATTACTTGTGAGCGCAGTATGAATGTCACTGTGTTTATTAAAAGTCTTTCTGCGAGACAGATTTTAGTGGAGGAGACTCGTTTATTGTGTACCTAGAGCTTCAATTAGGTATGTGATGATAATCTAATAAAAATTACTTTATGATATGAGTCGACCGTCAAACATTCAAAGGTTGACTGGAAGAAATCTCTGGAAGGAACAAGTCCGCCTTAGCACCTTATGTAAATATTATATTGTGGTTGTTTCTGCAAAATGTTTTTGGAGCAATAAAGTATTTTTAACTATCTATCTATCTAAAAAGTACTACCAGTACCTACTATAATAATACTAGTTATTATCTTAATCTGGGTTTCAGGTAGAACACGAGAATTGAACATTATTAAGTAAGTTCCGCGTGGAAAATTGCATATGAGTGTACATTCAATACCAGTCAGTCAATCTAAGCCAATTGATAAAACCTAACCCAATTATTAATTAAATAAATGAAGGTCACCGATATTCTCTCGACGCAAAGCCTTGAAGACTATACCATCTACGCACTACCTATAAGGCTAAACCGTCACGTGCCCTCAATCATCAGTGCCGGAGCCCGAGTAGCTGAAATCCGCTTAGAAACGACACCGCTAATGACCGCTACCAGCGGTCCCGTTTCAAGCAGCTTCAGTGCTGAAAAACGCTCCACGTCGGAGTCGTGCCAGCGGTTTCGACGGCTAATATAATAGTCGGAGAGCGGACCGTAGTAAACTTTACGTCATCTAGTAACAAAATGGGACTTGTTCGTGGCGATGTAGAATAGTATAATTTTTTCATAAAAAAAATGAAATTGTACAGAAATTAAACAGAGGTGCCTGAGCAAATCCTGAAGCGCTTTAGTAGAGTAATAGGTCGATTTTATTGGTACATACATCCATACGTCGGATCCCGTCGTTCAGCCTGGCAGCTTGGAGCTGGAGATGCTCGATTCGTACTGAATGTGTTCGAGCATGTCTGTCATACAGAGCAGTCAATTCCGTAGGCATGATTTTAGCATCAATGCAGTCTGAATCAAGGAAAGGAGTCCGTCCAGTCAATGGAATCAGCATCTGCTCTCAGTGCACCAACATCCATTTTGGCAAGCCTACACTGAAGGTGGACATTGGGTTTTGCTTAGGAGGTTTCGCTTTTTATGAAAGAAAAATATCAAATAATAACTCAGGCAGCTCTGTTTATTTAGAAGTCCTGTACTATTTCTACACCACCACAAACTAGTCCCATCTTGTTACTCGATGATGCTCCGCTTTCCGACTATGACTTAGCATGGCAGTGTGTTCGTCGATCGAAGCAAGGTTAGGCATCGAAGGCAGCCGCTGAAGGCGAGCAATCCGGTGTGCTAGACGCTACGTCACACGACGACGGCTACACCTGTCCGCGTCATACAAAGCCGCGCTGCCGCCGCGCCACCCCCGCCCCCCGCGCCGTCGCGCCACCGCCGCCCCCGCCGACAATACAAACAAACCGTCACGCCGCGCCGCAGCCGCGCCGCCCGCCGCCGCGCCGCCCGCCGCCACCGTATGTACATAGAGGAATCGCGGCAAGCGTGACGCCCTGTTGGTGACCGTCCCACTTAATCACTTGTCTGTCTAAGGACCAATATTATTGACATATTCAGCACATCACAATACCGCAGTAAAAATGATTACTCAAATCAAATGGCAACCTACCTCGAAGCAAACGAATGAGATCGTTTTACTTTGAATGCGAATGAAGGCTAACGTAGATTCTACGTTCTACGTCGTAGAAGCAGATTTAGTCATTTATTTCATCGATGGATCCACGTGATAAATGAGCCCTCGTCATACATTACCTTTTGTAGAAATGGTCATTCTGGCTATGACACGTACACACTAAGCTAAATTAATTATACACACGTAAAGCTAGAATAAGACGTGCAGACGCAAACTCTGTGAACGCAAAGGGGATAGATGGTGCGATAGGAGTTCTTCTACATACTGTTAATATCTAATAAATAAAACCGTTTAAAAAGCTTAAGACAATCGCCAACGGACTGCTGACTAACCGCCCGCGAAACAATGGGGTGGGAGCAATATTCTTCCCGTTTACGTGTCCCAAGTCAGTGGCGCTGTACGGCGCTTCATGGTACTTTTTTATTTCGCTGTGTAAATGCTGTCCAGATACATATATACTGGATGCTTGCATAAAGCCTTTATACATTTCAGTACCTACTTACTCCAGTCTTGCAAGCACCAAATTGATTAATCTTATAAATCTTTCGGAGGCATTGAAGAGTCCAAATGGCATAGCGTGGAAATGCAGATCATTCCTGTGTTCATTTTAGTTTTTTATTCGTTCATTTCAATAATTACTTTAACATACAAACATAAATGTCCGTAAGTCGTTCAATTTTTATTCACAGTAAGCTTAATTTAAGGTTTACCGCTGCTGTAGGCACCATCGAGCTTGTCAGTTGAACTCGAAACGGGGTGGTGCGGTGTGGAGGGAGGGAGGGAGGAGTGCAGTGCAGTAGGCCGGCACGGGCACGACAACGGGAGGGACTAGTTAATTGCACTCGACATTTTCACATCGTCGGCGCGCTCATTAGGAACGTAATCGGCGCAGTCGGCACGACACACCGCCCGCGCCCCTCCGCACCGGCCTGTTAAGGGGAGTACACTCCAAACATACTCGATTTTGAAAATTAATAGAAAATTAAATGTGCAAGAAAGTCTCATTCTAGGTCCCTTCGTACCCAAAAGTAGTATAAATTTATATTTTTGGCAAAATGATGTGTTTCTGCCAATCGATAAGTCAAAAAATATTGCATATGTCATTACTAAAAATTCCCCCATAATACAGTGTGTCCAGCGAGAAAGTTCACATTCCAAATTTAAATTGCGCGGGAACGGATGAAGGGGGAAAGCAGGGAGTGATCTCGATCGACGCGCGCAATCTGCGGGTTTAGTAACACCTTGTTTAGTAATCACGATGGAGCGTTGGACGGGATTGCACCGCGCTTTTGTAATAGCAGCTTATTTTAAGAATGGTGAATACTACGCTGCAGCGCTTCGGAAATTTCGTTTTCACTACAATATTCGCCGACCAAGAAATGCCCCGAGTGTTAATCTGTTAAAAAGTGGATAAAGAAGTTCCGTGAAACGAGTTCTGCCGCCAACCAGCCCATTCCAGGCCCCGCGCCTACTGTCTCTACTGTAGTCCGTTTTTCTTTGAAAATTCGTAATTATCGTATTTAGCCCGTTTTTCTTTGAAAATCAAAATAGTCAAGCACTGACAGTCAATTCCGAACGGTACAGAAACATGATCGATACTTTTTTTGCTCCTATGGTGGAGATGGATTCAGGCTTTGACAGAAACATATGCTTTCAGCAGGATGGGGCCATTGCCCATACTGCTATAGGGGGTCCCTGGACACGATGCGAGCGCTTTTTCCCCAAAAAGTGATATCGAGGTTCGGAAACATACCCTGGCCTCCCAGGTCACCCGATGTCACTCTGTGATTTTTTTCTGTGGGGTTATTTAAAATCAAAAGTCTACACCAACAATCCACGGACATTAAGAGCGTTGAAAGAAAATATCCGCCGCGAAATCAATAACATTTCTCCGCAACTCTGCATCAGAGTGTTCGTGAGTTTGAGTTGATTGCGCATTGAGTGCGCACGATTAGAAGAGTGCGTACGAATGGACGGAACACATTTGGACGGAGTCATATTAAAAAAGCGAAACCCGCTGAATTTATGAATATTTTGATGTAAATAAATACTTATTGATCCATTAAGTTTTTCTTTTATAACAATTTAAAATATGAACTTTCCCACTGGACACCCTGTACTTCTCAAGCGGCCTCCGTGCTAAAATGCAATTTTAAATTATTAAATTGAAAAAAAAAACATCTTTCGTTTGTGCGAATTCTGCACATGTTTCATACGACGACGACTCGGCAAATCTATCCAGATCTCCCATATCCCCCAGGCATTTGTATTGTTTGCGGGGAATTGTCAGTGCAGTCGTTGTCAGTACAATAATACATTAGTCTATTTATTTTGAAGGAAAGTTTGGTGAGGTAGGGTAAGATTGAGTATTTCATCAATTTCTATGAATATTTCAGTCCTGGTTAATTACCCAGTTGATGGTCCCATTGTTGTATGTGCCATCAAATTAAGTGTAGTATGGGGTGAGCAGACATCGTAATCCACTCATCAACCGTTCCGGAGAATAACTCCGGAACAGTTACATCAAATTGAATGACACTTATTACATTATGTTGCAATATAGTAACCTCGGTAATCTTGTTCCATAAATGTATCATATTCATCCATGTAATCCATCAAGCCAAAATTATACGGTTATATAAGTTAATATCCATATATCATTGTAAAATGAGTTATAGAGCTGTTGGTTTTTTCCAAATAAAATAAAATAAATTATAATTATATAATAAAATTGAGCAGAAAGTGTAATTTACAGATTAACCAGGATTAGCATTATGGTCATATCTCGAGAACCCGTCTCGTGTTGATACTCAAGAAAATAGACGTCTCGATTTGATCTACCCATGAGCCACATCGCATGCCACAATATCACAGCCTTCAGCTGGATTTCGCGACAGCTTTCATCGCCGCACTCGCCGAGCTTACACTCCTACTGTGCCCCTCGACGTCGTCGACGACGCGAGGCAGAACAACGCGCTACGTCACACCGCACTGTAGAGCCTAAGACGAGACGGAAGTTAACGTCCTCCATACAAAATCGTCTTTCGGGGTTTATATTTTTTACCCCACTAAACCTTGTCCGATTTTTACAATTCTTTTTTGTTGTAATAAGGACAGTCTAATCTACGTTCCTGTCTTTTTATTTTTAATATCTAAAGTGATGGATGACTCAATAAAGCTTAATGAACTTCATTTCATCAAAAAATAAAAAAATCAATTTTTTTCGGTCGAAATACAATTTTTTAGCTCCGGTGTTGCATATTTCATTTAAACAAAACGACAAAGACAGGAACGTAGATTAAGACAAGATTTTTTTTGTAAAAATCGGATAAGGTTTAGGGGGTTAAAAAACATAAATGCGGAAAGACGATTTTGTATGGAGAAAGTTAACTTCCGTCTCGTCTTAAGGCGCTAGCTACTGCTCGTTCTTGACCAGATACAACGGAGATAGATACTTTATTGTACTATCGTCAGGATTGATTTCTTCACAAGTAATTACAATTAAAAAAAAGTGGTGAAGTGAACCGTGTTCACGTGCCGAGGGTCCCGTAACCGCACTGCTTCGCTTTAAACGAAAATAATTTTCGTTTACTCACTTAAAGGAGTCGGTAGACCGCTAAGTAAATTCCCGCGCAGCTCGGAGTTATTATATTTTATTTACTTAGCGGTCCCCCGACTCCTTTAAGTGAGTAAACGAAAATTATTTTTGACTTTTTAAGGGTCGGGGGTTTTTTAAATTTGTAATTTAACTTTTATTTAAAGCTTTTTTAAAAAAACCGCATGAAAATCGGTCCACTTTTTAACATAATTAATTTTTTTATTACTTAATTACTTGATTACTTGATTACAAACATAGCTAAGAACCATCCCGATTAAACAAGCTTCCTAATAAAAAAAACCGCATCCAAATCGGTCCGTCCGTTTGGGAGCTACGATGCCACAGACAGACACACACACACACACACACACACACACACACACACGTCAAACTTATAACACCCCTCCGTTTTTTTCGTCGGGGGTTAATAAACATTCTCTAAGACAGTAAGTAACTATGGGCGAAGCCGAAGGCCGAGCTGCGTTCAGGAAGAGGATAAACCTTCTCGAAGAAAGTAAGTAACTGAGGGCGAGGCCGAAGGCCGAGCTGCGTTCAGGAAGACTATAAACCTTCTCGAAGAAAGTAAGTAACAAAGGGCGAGGCCGAAGGCCGAGCTGCGTTCAGGAAGACTATAAACCTTCTCGAAGAAAGTAAGTAACTGAGGGCGAGGCCGAAGGCCGAGCTACGTTCAGGAAGACCATGAACCTTCTCGATGAAAGTAAGTAACTGAGGGGAGACCGAAGGCCGAGCTGCGTTCAGGAAGACTATAAACCTTCTCGAAGAAAGTAAGTAACAAAGGGCGAGGCCGAAGGCCGAGCTGCGTTCAGGAAGACTATAAACCTTCTCGAAGAAAGTAAGTAACTGAGGGCGAGGCCGAAGGCCGAGCTACGTTCAGGAAGACCACGAACCTTCTCGAAGAAAGTAAGTAACTGAGGGCGAGGCCGTAGGCCGAGCTGCGTTTAGGAAGACTATAAACCTTCTCGCTGAAAGTAAGTAGAAACTATGGGTGAGGCCGAAGGCTGAGCTGCGTTCAGGAAGAGACCATGCCAGTGCCATGTCAGTGCTTCCCTTAATTTCATGTCGGTTACACTGAACTGGACGGAAAACACGAACTATAATTTACATAGCCGTTTCGACCGATATTTCTTTCAGTGCGTTGGTACCAACCAGGGCGGGATAAACCCTACCACCTAGTAATGTAAGAACGGAAGGGACCTACAGTTTTACGTGGAATCCAAGCCACGGTCAGCCTCCAAGGGTCGAGCCGGGCGGTCACCCATCCAAGTACTGACCGCGCTCAGGGTTGCTTAACAACAGTCGACCGACCGCACCGCCGAGCTACCGAGGCTGACAATAAATAAAGCGAAATTTCTACGGGCGACCGACCGTGTAACGTACGTGATGATGAACGTGATATATGAAATATTATTATAACTCGAAAACCACTTAATCGATTTACATACGGTTTTCACTGTTACATTTCGTACCTTCTCACGATGATTTTAAGCTATCAATCACAACGCTACGTTATCGGTGGCTTGAGCTGTGTGTGACCAAAAGTCACGCGAAAAATTGAAATTCTGGCTGTTCAGACATTTAACTTTAACTCCAAATGTATGACATTTTGAGAAAAATGAATAGTTTTGTGCACAACTACATAAGAGTACCTATATTGTTAATTTTTTTTCAGAATTTTCAAACAAACCTTAATAGGTCAAAGTTCGGCGACAAAAGTGCACTTTTTTGTCAACTTTTAAACGAAATATTTGTTAAAGTAAACTTATTGATTGTAGCAAAGTTATATATTTTTGAAATTACCTCAACAATAGCTATAGAATGACAGGACATTTGATTTATTTAAAAAAACAAAAAATATTTTTGGTTAACATTTTGGGGTACCCTGTACTTTTCACAGGACTATTAGACAAAATTATCTATGATATATCTAGCGGCAGAAATTACACGTAATTTGGCGTCAGTTTCATCAAGATCGGTTGAGAAGGTCCGGAGATATCTGCGTGTGACCGACAGACAGACAGACAGACAGACAGACACCAGAGCGATCCCATAAGGGTCCCTTTTTTCGCATTTTGCGACGGGACCCTAAAAACGCGCTCGTATTATTTTCCAAGGTCTGTGTAGCTGACCTATCATTGTCATGGTAGCCGAGCTCGCGATACTGATAGATCGAACCTTATGAGTATAAGGGTTTTCAGGGGCGGTTTTCGCACATTACTAACATATAGTTGGCCATACCAAGGCTTCCAATGTATTAATTTTAGTCCAGGAAACGAGGAAATTCCTTGTATGGGCTCTTCGGACTAATTCCTCTGTCGCTGAAACTTTGCAGTGTGATAGAGTAGTGTTTAAAATATACGTTTGACAAATTATCTAGGATTTTTTATGTTTGGAAGTTAGGTATTAAAATGAATGAATGCCTAAAAATGAAAATCGCTTATAACTGCTGATGAAAAATTGCTCCGTCCGAAATTCCTTCGGTATATGATATTATATATTAATAAGAGTATATATTAACATTATCTAGGAAAATTTCGATTTCGAATAGGCAGAAATTTGAAAATATCTATTTTGTATCACAACTTCTTCAGAAAAATTGCTCTGTCAATTTTAATTTTTTTATATGTCTTAATTTATTTAAATATATCGCTTTTGACAATTATCTAGGAAATTTTCCATATCGATCACACCTTTACAGATTTTCGGCAATAATTCGCTGTGAAAAATTGCTCCGTCCGAAATTCCTTCGGAATATGATATTATATATTAATAAGAGTATACATACAACATTATCTAGGAAAATTTCGATTTCGAATAGGCAGAAATTTGAAAATACCTATTTTGTATCACAACTTCTTCAGAAAATTGACCATATAAATGCCAAAAGGCACCAACCCACAAATTGGTCAAAAATGAGTTAAATATACCAATCGAGAGCTAATCAACCCTCTATTTTTTTCAGAAAAGACCCAGGCAGGCTACTTGGTATATACTAATAGGTTTCTACACATTCGTCCGCCCAATTGAGGTATATCGCAACAGCAGAAAAGAATTATGCTACTTGGTACTAGCTAACTGGTCAGATTTTTTTTTTGCGTAAAAGATCCAAGCGAGATGGACTTTTTTGTTTTTAATGAAGTACGCTAAAAGTATTTATCAAAACAGAGCCAAGATATCTGGTGCTTTTTGGCATTATATAATAAAAACAAACTGTATATCGCAAAGTGGAACCAATTTATGTGGTTCTTTTTGGCATTTATAATAAAAACAAACGGTATATTGCAAAAATGGAATCAATTTATGTGGTTGGTTTGCCTTTGGGGACCTATAGTGAGTCTTATTTCATTGGAAATAAGAGTTCTTTTTCTAAAAATAAAATCAAACATGTCTACGTTCTATGAAACAGAACGCCTAATAATAAATAAGTTCAGTTCAGTTCACTACCGCGACGAATGTGTCAGTTCACGACCGCGAAGTAAAGTAAATTGCTGTTTTCGACGTGGCTCAATGTACCTACTACGTAGTGATCGCGACATATCGTCAGAGTGTAGTTCGACTTCGTCGTCCAAGCAGGTGCCTACGCCGCGCCGCCTAACGTAACCATTGAAGATAGAATAGAATAGAATAGAATATTTATTTGTATAACATATACAAGTCACAAACTAACATTCACACATTTTAAAATTTTTCTATTTAGAAAATAAAATAATATGAAACATAATAAATGAATCCTATTAAAATTAAAATTATTAATAATAGAAATCCGATATAAAAGTCACACGTGCCTCCTGGGTGGTGCCAAATGAACAGCAATCAGCGTGTGGGAGATCTTCGGATCGGCTGGGTTCGCCACCACACCCCGGGAGAATCAATTACACCGGCATAACAGTTCGCTGTGTTCCGGTGTACTTCCCGGGGACCCAGTAGCAGGTGGGGTTGGCTGTGGTGAGGAGTAGGCCAGTGATCCCGACGCGGATTCGCTGTTCAGAGGTGACGCATCGACACGGTTGACAGGGAGACCCGGTTAAACGGTTATTCCGCTGGCCGCCCGCCGGGTAGTACAGGAGCCCAATCGCGTCTAACCAACGCGAGAGGCTGCCCCGGTCAACCGGCGCATAATCCCGGAGTGGTCCGTCGTGCCGGTTGGTGACCGGAGTAGGGGTTCCGGCGGCCACTTCCGGGGGGGACCGGGGGCCTTTCCGTCTTCCGTGTCGGCGCAACACTAACCTGAGTAGTAAGCGATGAAGCTAGGGTCCACGCTTTGCCCGTGAATCACCACAGCCACCCTTTCATGCTCTTTCCCTCCCTCTTACAAAAATCATGGCAGCGAAAAAAAAAGGAAAAAAAGGTTCAATCAGCGGTGCACACCCTTACACCACTATTTAGCGTTGACTCGACCAACGTGCGGGGGTTGCATACCAATTTGAATGCCGTCCATCACCACCTGGAGACGAAGAAGCCGGCCTTGCTTTTCCTGACGGAATCACAAATATATCGACCTGCACTACCCCGTCTACACCCTGGAAGAAGCCTTCCGGTCGCGAGCCGGGGTTTGCTTGTTTGTCAGGGCAGATATTTGCTGTCGTCGCCTGCGCTGCCTTGAGGACTCCGAGCTATCAGTACTTTGGGTCCACGAGGATCTGGGAACGGTCTCGCGGGTGTACGCCTGTCTGTACAGGTCGCACTCTGGTGATGCAGAGACAGCTCGGTTATTTGAGTACCTGAGTGGAGCGGCAGACAAAGTCCAAGAGCGGTTCCCTACCGCGGATTTGGTTCTTCTTGGATCACGATCCATCGATCACGCCCATCACGAGGCATGGCTAGGCTCCAGGAGAACTGACTTTGCGGGGAGAGCCGCCTACGACTTCGCCCTGACGCATGACCTGTCTCAACTGGTAGACCAGCCCACCAGGCTGCCAGATATAGACGGTCATGAACCCTCTCTGCTGGATCTTCTGCTGACAACGAACCCCACTGGATATAAGGTCGCAGTGAGAGCCCCGCTGGGTTCCTCTGATCATTGTTTAGTGTGGTCCACGGTGCCATCTTCGCCTCCTCAGTCCCGTACTGGAGGAACGCGTCGAATTTGGCACTACGCGTCAGCAGATTGGGATGGGATGCGAGAACACTTCGCATCCTACCCTTGGAGAGAGATCTGCTTCAGTTCGGGCGATCCGTCGCAATGCGCTAATACCGTTGCCGAGGTGGTTCTGGGGGCAATGGAAATGTTTATTCGCAGCGCCTCTGTCTACCTCGGTGGTAAAAGCCAACCATGGTACAGCCGCGACTGTGCTGATGCTGTCGCAGCTAAATGCGCAGCTTATCGGGCATGGTCGCGCGCTCGTGCCGGACGTGATCCGAACGCATCCTAACTGAAGAAGGAATACAACCGCCTATCCAGATCCTGCAAAAAGGTTATTGCCAGGGCCAAATTTGACCACATCGGCAGAATCGGCGATAGACTGAACCAGCACCCAACTGGGAGCCGTGAGTTCTGGTCTCTCGCTAAATATGTCGAGTCAAATTTCTGCCGCTCCTCTCTTCCACCTCTGCAGTGTCCTGGAGGCTCACTTGTCCACTCCGCAAAGAAGAAAGCCGACTTACTGGTATCTCTCTTTGCGGGAAACTCCAACCTGGACGATGGGGGTGCCACTCCCCCATCCATACCTAGGTGTGAGAACTCCATGTCGGAAGTGCAGTTTCGACAACGGACTGTACGGGCGGAACTTCTCTCCCTAGACGTCAGGAAGGCGAGTGGGCCGGATAGGATTCCTGCATTGGTGTTAAAAAGGTGTGCTCCCGAGCTGGCCCCAGTGCTGACGCGCCTATTCCGTCTCTCCTACTCCAATTGCCGTGTGCCGGCGGCCTGGAAATCTGCGTTTTTGCAAGCGGTCCCTAAAAAGGGTGACCGCTCAAACCCGTCAAACTACCGACCTATAGCGATTACCTCCCTTTTCTGTAAGGTGATGGAGCGCATTATCAATACGCAGCTCATGAAGTACCTGGAGACGAATGACCTCATCAGCGATCGGCAATACGGCTTCCGGCCAAAACGATCTGCTGGTGATCTCCTAGCGTACGTCACTCACCTTTGGGGGGAATCGCTTGACGGTCATGGTGAATTGATGCTACCTATTTTAATTTTGAATTTTAATTTATTTTAATTTATTTTAATTTTATTTTAATTTTATATTTTTTTATATTGACATAATTGAATTTTTAACCTTTAACAATTCTATTGATGCGAAGTATTTTAATTTAGCTCTAGTTTTAATTGCCTTTCATGCACAAAACAGTTTTTTTTTTTCTCTGTATTCTTATAATTTTTAGTTATGTACCTATATTATTGCTAATTATTAGTCCCTTACCATGGCTAGACCCAGACAGTTTCAATTGTAAATTTGGTAAACTAAAATGTGACGAACTCAAGTGTACCGATGGTACCTAAGATGGAAATGAATAAATGAAAAATGAAATGAAAAATACTTGGCAATTGGCCTTGATATTGCCAAGGCATTTGATCGGCTTTGGCACAAGTCGCTCTTGGGCAAATTGCCGGCTTACGGACTTCCTTCTGGCCTCTGTGACTGGGTCGCCGACTTCCTACATGGGCGTAGCATTCAGGTCCTAGTGGACGGTTGCTCGTCGGACGCCATGTCAGTGAACGCCGGCGTACCACAAGGATCTGTGTTGTCACCCACGCTGTTTCTTCTGCATATCAATGATATGCTGTCTCTGGGCAACATACATTGTTATGCGGATGACAGTACGGCACACGGATCCTACACCAGTCACCCTTCAGCCAGTCGGGATATTGTGGATGAGAAGAGGCGAAGACTTGTGTCTGAGCTCGAACACACACTCGGCTCTATTTCCGAATGGGGCCGTAGCAATTTGGTCGAGTTCAACGCTTCCAAGACACAAGTTTGCGCGTTAAGTGCGAAGAGAGCGGCGTTCACACCGGCTCCTTCATTCCAAGGCACGTCGCTTAAATTAAGCGAACACCTCGGGGTCCTCGGTGTCGAACTGTCGCACGACTTGAACTTTCGTCGCCATATCGAGGGGAAGGCCAAGCTGGCTTCTAAAAAGCTGGGCGTACTCAATAAGGTGCGACGGTACTTCACGCCGGACCAAAGGCTGCTTTTGTATAAATCGCAGATCAGGTCCTGCTTGGAGTACTGCTCGCACCTGTGGGATGGCTCTGCCAAATACCAGCTTGCGCCTCTGGACTCGATCCAGCGTCGAGCCGTGCGACTAGTGGGTGACCCCGCAGTGTCCCGCGATCTAAAACCACTGCAACACCGTAGGGATGTCGGCTCCCTAAGTGTGTTCTATCGCTTATTCCATGGGGAGTACTCGGAGGAGCTGTTTAACGCAATCCCGCCGTCCCCTTTCCATCTCCGCACCACATGAACTGGGCAGGGATTGCATCCCTATACGCTGGACTTACCGCGGATGCGTACTAATCGATTCTGCAGATCATTCCTCTACAGAACCGGTAAACTCTGGAATGCTCTCCCTGCTCATATATTTCCCCCCAAGTACAGTCTCGGGTCCTTAAAGAGGGGCGTGAATGGGCACCTGTCAGGCCGGCATGGCATTCGCAACCCCCGCATACGACCGAAAGTCCATGGGCGTCGTTAGACACCTTATGGGTGGATCGGCGCCATATGTCGCGCTTTCAATAAAAAAAAATAAAAAAAAAACGTTCCTCCATTCTCTTCGCCTCAAGACTCTACCTGCAGCGGTCTTCATGCAAGAAGCACACAGCGCCTCCTGGCGGAAAGGAGAAGAGTCCGGTTGCCTAGGCGACGGACTGTTGTGATCTGACACGTCCGAAAATACAAGCGGGAGCGGGCGGTTTTGTTCAAACATTTTGCTCTGGAAAAGATAAAATCCACCCTGATCGAGCGCGGCGCGGGCTCTCAGGGCTTGTTGCGACCTAATACGGCATAAGTATAGTGAGTGTAGTTTCCGAAGTGTGTGCGTAGCTGGGCCCAGCAGATCCTCGGACACCGGGACGTTTCCGTGCCGATCGACGACCACCACCTGAAGGACCGAGCTATCGAAGGTGCGGCTGCGGGCGGAGACATCCAGGTAGGAGGTACCACACCACCACACACTTTGCGCTACACCTCGAAGCTAGTCCGACGAATCCCGACGCTGCTCAGAAGGAGTCCAACATTTCCCTGTGTTCCCCCGACGCCATCCAGACGCAGTCCGACATCTACGTGAGCTCGGAAGCTAGTCCGACGAATCCCGAAGCTGCTCAGAAGGAGTCCAACATTGCCCTGCGTTCCCACGACGCCATTCAGACGGAGTCCGACATCTAAGTGAGCTCGGAAGCTAGTCCGACGAATCCCGACGCTGCTAAGAAAGAGCCCGACACTGCCCTGGGGTTCCCCGACACAATACAGACGGAGCCCGACATCCAAGTAAGCCTCAAAGCTAGTCCGACGAATCCCGACGCTGCTCAGAAGGAGTCCGACACTGCCCTGCGTTCCCCCGACGCCACCCAGACGCAGTCCGACATCTAAGCGAGCTCTGAAACCAGTCCGACGAATCCCGACGCTGCTCAGAAGGAGTCCGACACTGCCCTGCGTTCCCCCGACGCCATCCAGACGCAGTCCGACATCTAAGCGAGCTCCGAAACCAGCCCGACGAATCGCGACGCGGCTCAGAAGGAGTCCGACACTGCCCCTGCGTTCCCCCGACGCCATCCAGACGCGGTCTGACATCTAAGCGAGCCTCGAAGCCAGTCCGACGAATCCCGACGCAGCTCGGAAGGAGCCCGACACTGCCCAACGTCCCCCGACGCCATCCCGATGGAGCCCGATACTGCCCTGCGTTCCCCGACGCCATCCAGACGGAGCCCGACACCTCAGCGAATTTCCGAAGTCAGCCAGACGGATCCAGACGCTACGCCAAACTAATCCTATCACGAAGCGCAAAATAAGATCTGAACTAACTGATAGATAACAGTAGACAACACCCGTCGCCGCCGCGTAAACCAGCCTCGGGGAAACTTGTAAAAGTCCCAATCGTCTCTTATTTACCCTATTTCACCCCTTATGAAACTATCAAACCCAGAATATGAGTACCGCTGCGGTGACGGCGTGATATTGCATGTGCACAGTCGCACCCCCACCCAACTACAGTTCACCCACTAACACCACGGGGTGAGAACGACTGTTGCGTACAGCGGCCCCATTCGGAAATAGACCGAAGCGTTTGTTTGAGATCAGACACAAGTCTTCGCCTCTTCATCCACAACATCCCGTCTGACTGAAGGGTCACTGGTATAGGATCCATGTGCTGTACTGTCATCCGCATAACAATTTATGTTGCCGAGTGGCAGCATGTCATTGATATGCAGAAGAAACAGTGTTGGTGACAAGACAACACAGATCCCTGCGGTACGCCGGCATTCACTGACAGGGCGTCCGAAGAGCAACCGTCCACTAGGACCTGAATGCTACGCCCATGTAGGAAGTCGGCGACCCAGTCGCAGAGGCCAGAAGGAAGTCCGTACGACGGAAGCTAGCCCAGAAGCGATTTGTGCCAAACCCATTCGAATGCCTTGGCAATATCGAGACCAATTCACACCGTTTCAGCACCAATGCAGGAATCATATCCGGCCCACTCGCCTTCCTGGTGTCTAGGGAGATAAGCTCCGCCCGCACAGTTCGTTGTCGGAACTGTACTTCCGGCATGGAGTTCTCACACCTAGTTATGGATGGGGGGATGGCACCCCATCGTCCAGGGTGGAGTTCTACGCAAAGAGAGCATTTACATTTGTGGAGTGGGCAAGTGAGCCCCCAGGACACTGTAGAGGTGGAAGGGAGGAGCGGTAGAAAATCGATACGACAGATTTGGCGAGAGACCAAAACTCACGGCTCCCAGTTGGGTGCTGGTTCAGCCTATCACCAACTCTGCCGATATGCTCGAATTTGGCCCTGACGATAGCCCTCTTGCAGGACCTGGAGAGGCGGTTGTATTCTTTCTTCAGTTCGGATACATTAGGATCGCGTCTGGTACGAGCGCACGACCATGCACGATAAGCTGCGCCATTAGCTGCGACAGCTTCACCACAGTCGCGGCTGTACCAGGCCTGGCTTTTACCACCGAGGCGCACGAGGGCGCTGGGAATGAACATCTCCATTCCCCCCAGAACCACCTCGGCTACGGCATTGGCGCATTCTGCCGTAATGCGCCAATGCCGTAGCCAAGGTGTAGATCATCCGAGGTGTAGATCATCCGAACTGAAGCATAGCTCTCTCCATGGGTAGGATGTGATGTATTCTCGCATCCCGTCCCAATCCGCTGACACGTAGTGCCAAATTGGACGCATTCCTCCAGTACGAGACTAAGGAGGCAAAAATGGCACCGTGGACCCCACTAAACAGTGGTCAGAGAAGCCAAGAGGAGTGCTCACTGTGACTTTGTATCCAGCAGGGTTCGTCGTCAGCAGAAGATCCAGCAGAGAGGGTGCATGACCGTCCATGTCTGGCACTTTGGTAGGTTGGTCTATCAGTTGAGGCAAGTCATGCGTCAGGGCGAAGTCGTAGGCGGCTCTCCCCTCGAAGTCAGTTCTCCCGGAGCCCAGCCACTCCTCGTGATGGGCATTAAAATCCCCAAGCAGAACCATATCCGCGGATATATATATATATATAGGGAAACTACATGCACTTCATCTGCCGCTCTACTCAAGTGCTCGAACAATCGAGCTGTCCCCGCGTCGTCTGAGTGCGACCTGTAGATACTTACAGGCGGACACACGCGACTCCGTCCCCAAGTGAACCGATTGTGATGATTCTTTTTTTATTTGAAAGCTGGTGCTTTCCGCGTGGTCCCATTTCAATTTCATCAAGATCGGATTGGAAAGCGAGGCGGATTCGCGAAGCCAAAAGCCGAGCGATTCCGCCGAGTACATTAATAGCAAAAAATTACTAAAAAAACTGAAATAAAAAACTATTAAAAAAAATATAAAAACCGCCTTCAAAAATGTATGAAATAAAAAAAATCGAACCCTAGAGTTGAAGGCGGTGCAAGCAAAAATAACCGACCGCCTTCAACTCTAGGGTTCGATTTTTTTTTATTTCATACATTTTTTAAGGCGGTTTTTAATTTTTTAAATCGTTTTTTTACAAAAATGTATACACTTTATTTACATACAGACTGTACGTGCATGAAATATGTTTAATAAGTTGTTTCGACATACTGTCGTACAAATTAAATTACAGAACGAAAGTTAAATTTTAAAAGTTCCTAATACTATATAGATAGGCCCTACATTTTCGTTCCATAGGCGGCAGGACGGCGCGGCGGAGCGGCGTTGTAGTGGGACGACAGAGGTGGCGGGCGGAATAGCGAGCCGCGAACATCGACGACGCTCGCGTGTCGTCTCGTCGGTCGCGGTGCGGGACGATGAGCTGCTGGCGCGCGGGCGGGCGGGCTTATTCTTCCCCACTCCCCGCAGCCCTCCCGCACCCAGAGTTCAGTGTAGTGCGAGCGCGCGCTTTTTAAACGTTGTTTTATTATATTGCGATACTCGAAACTACTCGAAAGTTCATGTTTAATGGAGAAATTTTATTGGATAATATACAATTATATTATATTTTGATGTTCTGTGTCTAATAAGTTAATAAAAACAGACGAAGCAATTTTTCACAGTGCTTGGGTTATTGCCAAAAATATGTAAAGGTGTGATCGATAAGGAAAATTTCCTAGATAATTATGAAAAGCGATATATTTAAAGAAATTAGGAGATGAAAAAAAATAAAAATTGACAGAGTAATTTTTATAGGTATTTTCAAATTTCTGCCTGTTCGAAATCGAAATTTTCCTAGATAATGTTATATATATACTCTTATTAATATATAATATCATATTCCGAAAGAATTTTGGACAGAGCAATTTTTCACAGCGAATTATTGCCGAAAATCTGTAAAGGTGTGATCGATAAGGAAAATTTCCTAGATACTTGTCTAAAGCGATATATATAAATAAATTAAGACATATAATAAAATAAAAATTGACAGAGCAATTTTTCTGAAGAAGTTGTGATACAAAATAGGTATTTTCAAATTTCTGCCTATTCGAAATCGAAATTTTCATAGATAATGTTATATATATACTCTTATTAATATATAATATCATATACGGAAGGAACTTCGGACGGAGCAATTTTTCACCAGCAGTTATAAGCGATTTTCATCTTTAGGTATAAATACCTAACTTCCAAACATAAAAAATCCTAGATAATTTGTCAAACGTGTATTTTAAACCCTACTTTATCACACTGCAAAGATTCAGCGACAGAGGAATTACGTCGAGTGGAAATGCTTTATTGATTGGAGTATTTGTGTCAATCAGATTATACGTGGAGCCGCATTAGTGCCTTAAAGCATATGCAGGCCCGTCGCAATCTTTCGCCTCTTCTGAAGTGCTCGTGCTGAATGTTACGTTTGTTTCAACTGTTTCAATCATTTGGCAACGCTGTCTGCACTTGTAGTCAGAATTCTCAGTAAAATTGTTAATCTTACTCTCAAGCTGTATTTTCGATATACTACTGTAGGCGGTGTATACAAGTGTAGTTATTTATTGAGTTTGAAATACGTGTGGGGCCGGTACTTAAAAATAATAGCCCCACTGCATATATCCGCGTGCATATCGTAAAAGGCGACTAAGGGATAAGGACAAGGTGCCGTGCTAAAGGGCGACAGGGTAGCCACCTCTCACCTTGGCACGGTCCTTCCACCAAGTCATGCAGCAGGTGGGTCTTCGTGCCTTACTTGCTCCTTGATAGTTATCTTGTCCTTTTACATTGCTAAACGAGATGGTCGGTGTTGTGTTGTAATTTAAAAAAGTACTTGCAGCTTAACACCGATTACTCTGCTTGCAAGCATGTAGTGCGAACGTGTTGTTCACACAAAGAGGCAATTTTTTTCTACAACAAAAGTTTGCGGGGTCAGTGCGATAAGAGCGGCCTTCACTCACACCAGCTCCTTCCTACCAAGGTACGTCGCTTAAATTAAGCGATCACCTCGGGGTCCTCGGAGTCGAACTGTCGCGCGACCTAAACTTCCGGTGCCTTATTATTATCGAGGACAAGGCCAAGCTGGCTTCTAAAAAGCTGGGCGTACTCAATAAGGTGCTACTATCGAATCTCAAACATCCAAAGTTTGACTGTAAGAAATATCTGTAAGGGATAAGTCCGCCTTTGCACCTTATGTAAACTTTCTAATGTACAGTTGTTAGGTACTGTTTAATGTTTACTGGAGCAATAAAGCATTTTCTTTCTATCTATCTATCTATCTACTTTTACTCCACGACACGGCACGGGGGAAAGGCTGCTTCTTAGTTACCACGGAAATTACCACGGAAGCTGATTTCGATTATTCTTTTTATGTTGGAAAGGAGGAAGGTACTTGAGGGGTTGAAGTCGGTTTTTAACTCAAAAGAGTAATTATATTTATTGGCATTTTGTTTTGGAATTGTTATCGCCTCGGGCAGAGCAAATTTAATATATATTTAAACCTAGTACTTTTTATACGATTAATATATATTTTCTTCAAAAAATCGATTTAACGATATACCACATGATCGACCTGTTCGACAAATATTTTATTTTCGTTTATTGTTGAGGATGCCTGACATTGCTTACCCCTTAAATTTTGCTTGAAATTTTATATCTACACATTCCAAGTTCCATGAAGATTGCTCAAGCCGTTTATGAACCTTAAAAAGGCACTTATTAGGTAATTTGGTGGTCCCGTTATCGAGTTCTAAATGACCGCGACGGCGGCGGCGGCGGCGGGCGGTTGGCATTGCATCTAGCGCGCGAGAATCGATTAGATAATAAATAATTCTCTTTTTCTTCTGCGCCACTATTGAGATTTACCGCGCTCATTTTCCAGTGATATCGCATTTAGCTTAAGGCGGTGACAAACGCCAAATACGCAAAACATGCAAAAAGTGCGACAAAGAAGGTCCAAAACTGACCAATTGACACACATTCAGAAAATTAAAAAAATACCAACCTATATTTTGGTTCCTTACCAACAAAGTGCATTGCTGGTTTTTTTAATAATGAGTAAAAGTAAGTAATAAACATAAAATTAAAAATATATAAAAAAAGCATGAATTTTTGAAAATCTGAGTATGTGTGTATTATTACAATTTTACAATACCACCGATTCAAAGGTCACAAAGCTCTGAGAAAACTCTATTCAATTTTTTTTATTATTTTATCCACGAAAGGAGATAAAAATAAAAAACAAAAAACGCCTACATGAAATTATTGACGTAATTCTTCAGTCGGAAGGGTAAAATTTTTGCCTTCGTCAATTTAGCAGGCACTTCAATACTAGATACAATTTTAGTTCCGGGCTCGCTTGCTCGCTCCTGCCCTGCTGCGCCCGCGTGTCGGTCGTCATTTCTGTCTTCTGTGTTTGGATCGAATGGAAAAAAGATAGGTGGTTAGGTATATTTGTACCGTGTGGGATGGTAATTTAAAATAATAGCCCCACTGCATCTCTCCCCGTGCATGTCGTAAAAGGCGACTGAGGGATTTTTTTATGTAAACTGACACAGTTTGCTATATCACCTATAACATCCGTGATGTCAGCCCATAACACCGGGTGAACTTAGGTGCCATGTCAGTGCTTCCCTTTGGTCGTGCCGGCTACACTAAACTGGACGGAAAATACAAACTATTTCGGGATATGACTCCCTTCTTTTTTTCCGTCCAGTTCAGTGAAGCCGGTACGACCGAAGAAAAGCACTGACATAGCACCTACTTCACCAGTTGTTACGAGCTGACATCTCGGATGTTGTATTGTAGGTGATGTTGCCACCGTGTCATTTTCCGTACCAGTATACAGTACGACCGTATCAGTAATATCTCTCTTCTGTGGTATCTATCACTATACGCTCCGGTACGTAACTTGACGGGGCGTTATATGCATGGCTTTCGTTGGTATAACCACAGAATAACTAATAGGTACTGTGGTATAACCATAGAATACTTATAATACTGGCGTATAGAAGCGACGCTCCGCCTCGAAGCGAGTTTGCTTCCCCCCGCGCCCCGCAGCCCGCGAGCGCTGTCTGGTCGACTTCTGGCGGACGGCTAGTCAGGCTGGCACCGACTGTCGAGAGGAGAGCGAGCGCACCTTCGAGAGGGAGTAGTAGCTACTTACACGTACGCGCGCGGTTCTTTCGCACTCACAGCACAGAACAACGATCGGGCCGGCCGCGCCCGCGCGCGCGGTGGACTTCAAACCTCCTTGTTCGCACTTACTTAGAGATGCAAGGCGCAATTTTGCACAAAAATTTCACTTGAAATTTTGCAGTGAAATTTTGCACTTTCTGCAAAATTACTGTGAAATTTTCATTCTTATGTGAAATAATGAAATTTATGTTACACAAATCAGATATCAATTTGGTTTCTTATTCTTCTTCTTGAGTCAATTTTAATGTCCTACTACTGAGCGCAAGCCTTTCCCATGAACATGGAAGGGAATTGTTATACATTTCCACGTGACAAGCTGGATTGGAAGCGGTGTCCACAACAATTTTATATGTACTGCTGTGCACAGGTTTCCTCACGGTGTTTTCCTTCACCGGAGCGAATCTTAATCATATGAACATTTAAAAAAAGTGGCCGCCATTTTGAACTTTTTAGTTACTGGACCGATTGCTTTCAAAGTCGATATCTGGGTGTCTGTGTGGGCTCTGAATACGAATCCGTTGTCAAAATTTAAAAAAAGTGGCCGCCATTTTGAACTTTTTAGTTACTGGACCGATTGCTTTCAAAGTCGATATCTGGGTGTCTGTGTGGGCTCTGAATACGAATCCGTTGTCAAAATTTAAAAAAAGCGGCTGCCATTTTGAACTTTTTAGTTACTGGACCGATTGCTTTCAAAGTCGATATCTGGGTGTCTGTGTGGGCTCTGAATACGAATCCGTTGTCAAAATTTAAAAAAAGCGGCTGCCATTTTGAACTTTTTAGTTACTGGACCGATTGCTTTCAAAGTCGATATCTGGGTGTCTGTGTGGGCTCTGAATACGAATCCGTTGTCAAAATTTAAAAAAAGTGGCCGCCATTTTGAACTTTTTAGTTACTGGACCGATTGCTTTCAAAGTCGATATCTGGGTGTCTGTGTGGGCTCTGAATACGAATCCGTTGTCAAAATTTAAAAAAAGCGGCTGCCATTTTGAACTTTTTAGTTACTGGACCGATTGCTTTCAAAGTCGATATCTGGGTGTCTGTGTGGGCTCTGAATACGAATCCGTTGTCAAAATTTAAAAAAAGTGGCCGCCATTTTGAACTTTTTAGTTACTGGACCGATTGCTTTCAAAGTCGATATCTGGGTGTCTGTGTGGACTCTGAATACGAATCCGTTGTCAAAATTTAAAAAAGTGGCCGCCATTTTGAACTTTTTAGTTACTGGACCGATTGCTTTCAAAGTCGATATCTGGGTGTCTGTGTGGACTCTGAATACGAATCCGTTGTCAAAATTTAAAAAAAGTGGCCGCCATTTTGAACTTTTTAGTTACTGGACCGATTGCTTTCAAAGTCGATATCTGGGTGTCTGTGTGGACTCTGAATACGAATCCGTTGTCAAAATTTAAAAAAGTGGCCGCCATTTTGAACTTTTTAGTTACTGGACCGATTGCTTTCAAAGTCGATATCTGGGTGTCTGTGTGGACTCTGAATACGAATCCGTTGTCAAAATTTAAAAAAAGTGGCCGCCATTTTGAACTTTTTAGTTACTGGACCGATTGCTTTCAAAGTCGATATCTGGGTGTCTGTGTGGACTCTGAATACGAATCCGTTGTCAAAATTTAAAAAAGTGGCCGCCATTTTGAACTTTTTAGTTACTGGACCGATTGCTTTCAAAGTCGATATCTGGGTGTCTGTGTGGACTCTGAATACGAATCCGTTGTCAAAATTTAAAAAAAGCGGCTGCCATTTTGAACTTCTTAGTTACTGGACCGATTGCTTTCAAAATCGATATCTGGGTGTCTGTGTGGGCTCTGAATACGAATCTGTAGTGAACATTTAAAAAAAGTTGCCGCCATTTTGAACTTTTTAATTACTGGACCGATTGATTTCAAAATCGATATCTGGGTGTTTGTGTGGACTCTGAATACAAATATGTAGTGAATATTTAAAAAAAGTTGCCGCCATTTTGACCTTTTTAGTTATTCGACCGATTGCTTTCAAAATCAATATCTGGGTGTCTGTGTGGGCTCTGAATACGAATCCGTTGTCAAAATTTAAAAAAAGTGGCCGCCATTTTGAACTTTTTAGTTACTGGACCGATTGCTTTCAAAGTCGATATCTGGGTGTCTGTGTGGACTCTGAATACGAATCCGTTGTCAAAATTTAAAAAAAGTGGCCGCCATTTTGAACTTTTTAGTTACTGGACCGATTGCTTTCAAAGTCGATATCTGGGTGTCTGTGTGGACTCTGAATACGAATCCGTTGTCAAAATTTAAAAAAAGCGGCTGCCATTTCGAACTTTTTAGTTACTGGACCGATTGCTTTCAAAATCGATATCTGGGTGTCTGTGTGGGCTCTGAATACGAATCTGTAGTGAACATTTAAAAAAAGTTGCCGCCATTTTGAACTTTTTAATTACTGGACCGATTGATTTCAAAATCGATATCTGGGTGTTTGTGTGGACTCTGAATACAAATATGTAGTGAATATTTAAAAAAAGTTGCCGCCATTTTGACCTTTTTAGTTATTCGACCGATTGCTTTCAAAATCAATATCTGGGTGTCTGTGTGGGCTCTGAATACGAATCCGTTGTCAAAATAAAAAAAAAACGGCCTCCATTTTGAACTTTTTAGTTACTGGACCGATTGCTTTCAAAATCGATATCTGGGTGTCTGCGTGGGCTCTGAATACGAATCTGTAGTGAACATTAAAAAAAAGTGGCCGCCATTTTGAACTTTTTAGTTACTGGACCGATTGCTTTCAAAATTGATATCTGGGTATCTGTATGGGCTCTGAATACGAATCCGTTTTCAAAATTTAAAAATAGTTGCCGCCATCTTGCACTTTTTAGTTTTGACTACAGATTCATATTTAGAGCCCACACAGACACGCAGATATCTATTTTGAAAGCAATCGGTCCAGTAACTAAAAAGTTTAAAATGGCGGCCACTTAATTTTGACTACAGATTCGTATTCAGAGCATACACAGACACCCAGACATCGATTTTGAAAGCAATTGGTCCAGTAACTGAAAAGTTCAAAATGGCGGCCACTTTTTTTAAATTTTGACTACAGATTCGTATTCAGAGCCTACACAGACACCCAGATATCAATTTTGAAATCAATCGGTCCAGTAACTAAAAAGTTTAAAATGGCGGCCACTTAATTTTGACTACAGATTCGTATTCAGAGCACACACAGACACCCAGACATCGATTTTGAAAGCAATTGGTCCAGTAACTGAAAAGTTCAAAATGGCGGCCACTTTTTTTAAATTTTGACTACAGATTCGTATTCAGAGCCTACACAGACACCCAGATATCAATTTTGAAATCAATCGGTCCAGTAACTAAAAAGTTCAAAATGGCGGCCACTTTTTTTTAATTTTGACTACAGATTCGTATTCCGAGCCCACACAGACACCCAGATATCGATTTTGAAAGCAATCGGTCCAGTAACTGAAAAGTTTAAAATGGCGGCCACTTTTTTTATTTTGATTACAGATTCGTATTCAGAGCCTACACAGACACCCAGATATCAATTTTGAAAGCAATCGGTCCAGTAACTAAAAAGTTCAAAATGGCGGCCACTTTTTTTTATTTTGATTACAGATTCGTATTCAGAGCCTACACAGCCACCCAGATATCAATTTTGAAAGCAATCGGTCCAGTAACTGAAAAGTTCAAAATGGCGGCCACTTTTTTTTTATTTTGATTACAGATTCGTATTCAGAGCCTACACAGACACCCAGATATCAATTTTGAAAGCAATCGGTCCAGTAACTGAAAAGTTCAAAATGGCGGCCACTTTTTTTTATTTTGATTACAGATTCGTATTCAGAGCCTACACAGACACCCAGATATCAATTTTGAAAGCAATCGGTCCAGTAACTAAAAAGTTCAAAATGGCGGCCACTTTTTTTTAATTTTGATTACAGATTCGTATTCAGAGCCTACACAGACACCCAGATATCAATTTTGAAAGCAATCGGTCCAGTAACTAAAAAGTTCAAAATGGCGGCAAGTATACATTGAAAATTTCACTTTAGCTTCACATACGATTCGGCTTAAAAATAATAAAAATGGAATACCTATTGCAAAGTTTCCAAAATTTAGTGAAACTTTCACTGCAAAATTGTCGTTTAGTTAGCGAGTAAAAATAAAACATGTGCATATAAGTTGATGTTTTTCTTTTTTTCTTGCCCTCCAATAATGTTAAGAGGTACATATACATAGATAGTCATAATTAAAAATGTTTCCTTTTAAATTACATCAAATATAATTTATAATATTGTCCACTACAAACTTCTCATAAAGAGTGCCAACCCTGTACCCAAGTTATCGAGGTCGCACCAATACACGCAAAGGCGCCCGCGTACGTGAGCAGTAGGTACACATTTTCGGCCGCTTCATAGAAAATGTGACTAGTGTCACGGGTGGTATAACGCTGTCTGCGCTTGAGATGCAAGGACTATAGAACCGTGCCTAAATAAAAGTAGCCTAGCAACAGCGGCGCGCTGCGGAGCGGGGGCGGCGGCGGCGGCGGCACTGTGGTGGCGCGGAGCGGTGACGACGCGGCGGCGCGGCGCGGCGCGGAGGAGCGGCGGCGCGGCGCGGAGGAGCGGCTTGTTATTGCTTGCTTGCATGCGTGAGTGGCACGCTGCTACTGAGTTACCGCACCGCACCGCACCCCACCGCACCGTGCCATGCTGCCGCCGCGCGCGCCGCGCGCGCCGGCCGGTACCTATGTTGCTATGATATTTGCCATACATACCTAAATGCCTATCTACCTATTACCTACCTACCTATTTTTATTTTAGTTTTCATCGATAGTCTATTTAGAGGTTTATAAAAAGTGGTAAGTACATGAACTAAAATAATTTGGAAGAAATTACAATAAAATGTTATTTAGGTAAAATAATAAAAAATAAAAAATTAGAATCACGCATCAGTTACATAAGCCACAATCATTTTAATAATTAAAATAATAAAAAAGCAAAAAAAAAAACATACGAAAGTGGGATTCGAACCCCGAACCATCAACTCTTTAGGCTGATAGCGACAAACTACGCTAAATGTGACTTGAACGTGCGAAGCGAAATTAGCAGTCGCATGGAACATTATGTAGAATTCTCGAATGCTCAAGGTCGTTGGCGTTTGTCACGGCCTTAAATCGTCCGCCTACAAGCGAACGGCATCGCTCGTCCCATACTCGGTGACGGATTGGTAAATATTGTGGTTTACGCTTTACCGATGCTACATCAGATGAAGATCGTGTCTTAATTTATTGGATGAAGAAGAATGAAAAATAAAAAAAAATATACTGTCAGTAATACATAGGCTGTTCCGAAAATTGTTAGTGAAATGAAAAATAGTTAGAATATGAAAAAAAAAATATTTACAGCTTTTCAAAATATTTCCCTCCAATCCCTATGCACTTACGCATCCGGGTGAACCAGGTTTCAAAACATTTAAAAAACGTATCTTGGGAGGTCGAAAAATAACCGCCGAAATTCTCGACGGCCTCGTCTGCAGTGTTGAATTTTCGCCCGCGAAGCTTTTTTTTTTACCGTGGGAAATAAAAAAAAATCGCATGGAGCTAAATCTGGGCTGTACGGAGGATGGGATAACCTTTGTACCCCCGAAGTTGTCAAATAGTCCATGTTTCTACCGGTGTGTGAGCGGGCGCGTTATCTTGGTGAAAAAGAATGCCACGGACGCCTCTCCTTGGGCGCTCGCTATTCAACTCCCCGAAAGCTTGAGGCAGACAAACTTCGCAATACCAATCTTCAGTTCAGCCTGAATCTCCCGATGTGTAATGTGTAATGTCTATTCTCCCGCAATAGCCACTCTACCCTGATGACGTTTTCATGAGTGACTGCAGTTGATGGTCGGCCGGGTCTAGGGTCATCGTTTAGGTTCTCTCGACCACGTTTAAATTCACGAAACCAATAAGTAACTGTTGCTAACGCAGGAGCAGACTCCCTAAAAGCAGCTTGCAAATTTTCGTGAGATTCCTTGAAGGTTAACCCTAGTTTATAAGCATAGAAAATCATAACACGAAAAGCTTCTCGCGAGACGTCCATTGTTGCAAATAAAATATGAGTGACGGATAACCGTTAAAAATATTTAAAAAAAGAACTACACATAGTTGGCCAATAATTTTCATCAAGGAGATTTGTATTTAAATTAGCCGTCAAATCAAAATAGTTTCAGGAAAAAAATTTTTTTATTTATTCTGTGGCTAAAAATTTTTGGAACAGCCCACGTATAATAAACCCAACATACTGTCCTCAATTCAATTTCATGCAATCTTTCTTGTATCAAGTTCAGTGTTTCAAGTTGTCAGCTTCCTATATTTATAAACTCCACGTTCGGTGATACGACCACCACGGTGGTAACATCAGCTTCTCTGCCTCTCTTCTTTTTTTGGAATGTAGCGAAGAAATCTTCGTCTCAAGCTGCACAACTGAACGTTGAGGGACAAGACACACGTCGATGTTATTTATATTGATTTCTGATGAAGTTTAGGTAATTATTTTTTACGGTGAAAATAACAAAGTAAAAAAAACATAATACATAATGTACGCTAGTAAGTAATACTTATTAGGAAAATAATGGTTATTTTTAAAGTATAAAAAACACAGAACCTGGTTTATATTGAGATCAGTAGGTTTCATGATCTAATTATTAAATACATTTATTGAATACTAGCGGATATATTGTACGTTTGGAGATAGCTTTGAAATTTTTTTATATGTTTTCGCCAAATATAATACCTAGCATTAATACTCAACTTTAGCATATATTTATTACATAGTGATTGTTGCAGTATTGTGTATAGGTGGTACATACAACACAAGATCACGCGAAGCAATGTGAGGTAGTTCAGACTGCAGGTGATGGGGTTGTCGGTTGTTGGGTAACGCGGGCGCGGTGTCTGTGGGCAGGAAAGTGTGCAAACATGGCGCGGAGGATGCGGAGGCGGCGACGCATCGCTCTGATTGGCGCGTGGCGCCGTCGCGCCGCGCCGCTCCGCCGCCGTCTGCATGTTTGATGCGCCGGCGTATCCGTTTATATTGCAGCGCTAAACGTGTGTATAGCTGACCCCCCCCCCCCATTTATCTGGTAAATAAAATAAGAAGAAAATAAGAAGGTTGTTAAATTTTTTTCTGCGTTCCCTCATCATAATAATCAATATATAACATTAAATGCAAAACGGAGCGCGACACGAAAATGTTCATTGCTGATTTGCAAAATAACGTTTTGGTAGGACGGCAACTAAATGAACGTACATATTACATACGGTGAAATCGTAAAATGAAAATATTTCTGTCTTTCCGCAAATTTCTTCGTCAGACTGTCTGCCTTTCCGCCATAGAGAAATAATCGTCTATGCTTTCTGCAGACTTATCTAACGGCTTCGAGCAGTTATGTTAAGGCGCCTATTTTTTTGAGTAATAGGTACTCAACAATTGCAAATTTTAAATGCATGGTGGTTATTCCATTTTGTTATTTCATTAGATTCAGCTACTATACTATCTACTCGATATACTGAGCTGAGCGAGCGTAACCAAAATACTATACATGCGAGTATATATGTTTTCTACAAAAATACGGCGTTAGCTGACCACGGACGTCTTACTTGCTTTTTTTATGTAAACCATCACGGTTGGCTGGCCGAGGGACCAATGGTACAGTCGACAGAGTCAAAATCAGCTCTCATCTCGGAACCACCACGCTCAGAGAGGCGCCATGCCAGCAGATTTGCGGACTGTTGTTAGGCTGTCTAGCCTGTTGATACGACGACGTTTGAAGACACCCATGATTCGATAAACACACTCGCCAGACACGCTAGTACGTAACGTAACGCGGCATCATCTCACGGCCCCTCTTCAAGATGATCCCAATGGAACGATTCCAAAGAAACTGATGACGACCTAAATGTAATATTTTATTTTATTAGACAAGGCTTACATAAAGCATAAGTGGCAGTAGGTTGGGCACGTCAGGCGAAGATACGACGACCGTTAGTGTAACCGTGTCCTGCACTGCCGGCCGTGAACAGGAAAACGGAGTGGGGGAAGACCTCGGGGAAGACCACACGCCAGGTGAGACCAGGACAACCGACCGTTTAGCGTCGGTTTTTTTTTTAATTATAAATTCATAATTTAATATTAAATTCAAGACATAGCGAAAGAAAGGTCAAGTCCCGTCTTCGGCCGACTATCGCAAAATGTATAAATTGAAATAGAGCGGCAGTCGCCGAGGGAGGTGCGCCAGACGCAGCATTTGATCAATCTAATATAAAAGTGAGCGGCTGTATGAATGTGCAATAATTGCTGATGGGAATTGCATCGGCAGCGCGGCCGGCGCGGCATAGTCTGATTTCATTATGTCCTGCTTCCTCCCGAGTCGCTCCTACTCCGTTCGTGCACGCGCATCTATGGTGCGAAAAACACGATCAAAGGCAACTTGCTTTAGGTTTAATATTAGCTATACTAAATATTGATTGATCGACCGCCCCAATTTGTAAGGGCAATTTTTTCGCGTATTAGAATATGTTATAGCTTGGCTTATTTGTTTTATTATAGTTACTAGCTTTTGTCCGCGGCTTAGCTCGCGTGAAATTCGTATTAAAAAAAGAAGAAAGTAAGTAAGCCCGCTACCGTACCTTTATTTCGGCGCGCGGAACAATTCGGTTTGTATGAGACCCACATCTTAGCGTAACCGGACCAAAATTTTATTTAGCCTATCCTGTGTCCCCTATAGTTAAATGTGCTTGTACTAAGTTTCATCAAATTCGGATGGTCGGTTTAAGAGTTATGGAGGAACATACATACATACATATCTACATACAGAAAAGATTTCTAAAAATCGTCAATTTAGTTTTAGTATCATACACAGAGTCTACAAACGCAGTATGTCATAAAACAATGTAACTTACTCCATGACTATCCCTTACAGATTTATTATTACTAATATAATATAATATATATTGATGATTGATTGATACAGGGACGTTCACACACAGTTTCTAAATCTAAATTCGATTCGAGTAAGAAGGGTTCAATCAAAACGAGCTTCAATACCTCCGACATTTGGACGCTATTCTATGCCTAGCGTTATTCCCTTCTATAATATATTTATTATATTATTTCCTTCTACCTATAAAAAATATTCGATCGCTCTAACTACCGCGCGGCGGCGGCGCCACGGAACACCGGCTCTGCCGCCGATTCAACTTTGGATGGCGTTGGCTGAAGTGTTTCTTTTATTTTTCAAGACGGAGGAAAGTGATGTTTGCAACGTTATCTAATAGAAATATCTAGAATATAAACTTCTTTATTACTCCACAAAAATTGTTCACAAAGAAAGCACAGCACATAGTTATAGTCATACGAGGTGCAAAGGCAGATTTATGCTTTAATTAAAGAGATTTCTTCCAGTAAACCTTTGAATGTTTGAGACGTGTATTTATATATAAATAAAGTATACCTACTATGTATGTAGGTAGTAGTAAGAATATAAATGTGAGAATTTGTAATAAGCAAACATAATATACATAAATATATCGATCGATCAGCGAGACAGGTGTAAGTACATAAATTACATATAAAAGTCAATAATATTTTTATCGACTGCAATCACTAGTTGTGTGCAGAGTGCAACCGTCTAATCTCAGTGAAACGTCAGTTTCCTCCGTCTTCCAACAAACGTATACTATATTATAGTAAGTATAGCATCTCGACGCACATATGATACAATTAGGCGGAAAGACTTACCCTCCCCGCACATTGAAATAGTAGATAAACAGAGGTTCGTTACCTGTAACAGAAAGATAAAATATATTACATTCGTATTTATTAATTATTCATACCGTGTGGGGCCGGTACTTAAGGGCGACAGGCTCGCCACCTCTCACCTTGGCACGGTACTTCCACCGAGTCATGCAGCAGGTGGGTCTTCGTGCCTTACTTGCTGCTTGATCGATTTAATCTTGTTCGAATACTTTGCGAAACGTGGCGGTCGGTGTTGTGCTGTAATTTAACAGAGTTCTTGCAGCACAACACCGATTACTCTGCTTACCCCGATTGTCAGGATTCAGCGTGTGTGATATGTATGTATGTAATAATTCATAAGTAATTATGATTAAGTAATAAATTATAAGGTATGCAAGGTATGCCACCAGTACTTTAACTAAATAAAATCGCCAGAAAGCGTATGAACCTTCAAAGCCGCATATATTCTGATACATTGCGTAAGTGACGTACAGATGATTACAGAACCGTACAGATTGATAGCTCGCATCTCCGCCAACAATCGGTCCGCGACACCGCGCGCCGCCGCCGCTGTGCGTTCGGCGGCGATGTTGCTAGCCGCCACCAGCAGCCGCGTCGGTATATCGGCATGCATTGACGCCTCAGTCTCGGCCCAGAATGCAGCGAGGCGACGACGCGACGCCGCCGCCGTGTCGCACTTTGCGCGCCCTCCAGAGTTCAATTTACGCTCATCGTGTTTTAGAACACGATCGTGAGACGCAATCGACGTCAGATCTTTTCAGGTTTAATACAGAAGATTTTTCTAAAATGCCATTTTTAGGGTCCCGTAGCCAGAGACGCTGACAAGGACCCTTATAAAATAGGTCAGGTCTCTGTACGTCCGTCCGTCCGTCACTCTAGCTGTCACGCGTCTATTTCGCGTGAGTTCACATTTCTTCAGCGACTCACTGGCGTAGGAGTAGACCCAAAACGCAATTTCGACCGACGAAGTGCGATGGTATCAATTCTTAAACAGGCATCCTACCACCTAGTGAGCAAATTGAGCAAAGGGCCCTATTGATTTCGTTGGAATCCGAACCACGGCCAACCTCACCGGTGGAACGGCCATCCATCCAAAGTGCGACCGCGCCTATTGCGCTTAACTTCGTTGGTTTGAATGCCGAGCACTGCCGAGCTTCCGAGGCAGACAATAAAGGGGAATGCTAATGAAGTGGATGATAAATGAATGCAAGTCAGTGGAGCACGCGGACGGGAAACTGTAAATAACGAATTGCGGCGGCGCGGCGCCGGCGATTCCCGCGGAGGAATCTCCGCCGCGTCCGGCGCTTCACGGGCGGGCGGCCGAAAATAGTCGGACGGAGACACAATATCGACGCGACCGACCGAATTTAACGCTCGTCTGGCGCAACGCTCTCCCGTCGTCGTCGTACTGCTGCCACCCCCGCCGCCGCCGCCCGCCTTCGCTCGAGCCGACGCACTGTGCCAATTTATTTCGGTGCCTGGAAACTCTGCGGCGGTGGTGGCGGCGCGCCGCGCTGCAGCCGACACTGTCCGCACCACACTTTTTCCGCCATACTGTCCCGAGCGCACCAGCCTTTCGCGCATCGGGTACTATACCCGATGCGATTTCCTCACATTAGAAACATATCACTCGGATTGGATGACCGCGCGAGGACTGTTTCAGTGAGTGTGATAGTCGGCAAAACCTCTCTCTGTCTGCCGGAAGTGAGTGATGGCAGTTGGAACCGGAGACCAGTCGGCCGCCTCTATCGCGCCGTCACTCACACGAGTGCAATCGGTGGAATAGTCCGATATATCGTGGAAAAAAACCTAACCATTTAAGGAAACAAGGAAAGATAAGTAGAAAATGTCGGGCTCCTTGTCCGTCTATTCCTTCCGAATCCGTCTCCAAATCATTTTCTTCTGCTCTTTCCTTGTTTCCTTCATTTCTATTAGCAGTCGGATTTTTTTTTAATACTTTTTATTTCTAACTAAACCATAATGACGTGTAGTATATTTTTACCAAACTGCGCCAAGTAATTTGGAGGGTTATTGAAATAGTATTTTAAGCTCTAGAGAAATACTCTATGGGTTTTGAAGAAAAAAACATTTCATAACGTCCGTCATTTTGTGTTGTTTTTTTTTGTCGAAACGAGGTGGTTGAATCTGTGTTGGCTACCTACATCACCTACAACCTTTGTTCGGTTACAATACTCGTGATGTAAGCACATAACACACCAGTGAATTAGGTGCCATGTCATTACTTCCCTTTGGTTATGCCGGCTACGCTGAACTGAAAGGGAAACACGAACTATTTATGTACATTAGCCGCTTCGACCGATCTTTCATTCAGTGCGGTGATATCAATCCGGGCGGGTTAAACTCTAACACCTAGTAAATAAGAAGGGAACACACCTAAAGTTTTACGCGAGGTTTTACATGGAATTAGAACCACGGTAAGCCTTAAGGGTCGAAAGGTCACGCATCCAAGTACTGACCGCGCCCAGGTATGCTTAAGATCACGAACGACGGTCGATCGATCGTATCACTGAGCTACCGAGGCTGACAAATTATTTTTGTCATATAGTCTGCTACTCTAGGTACCTACTGAGCTTCGGAGTCTGGTATAAACAAGGGATAAGTCCGCCTTTGCACCTCATGTAAATTATATCGTGCTTGTTTCTGTAACATGTTTTCGCAGCAATTATGTATTTATATCTAGATATCTACAAATAGACAACATATTTTTATGAAACTCACCCATTGTATAAACGGAGAAGAAAGCGGACGGACGGGCTGACGTAAAACCTTAATTGGAGTTTTACTAGGGCTAACAGTATAACTTTTCTTATGGATGTATTTTCGGATAAAAAAGCGGACATTCTACAATCAAATACCTCAATGAACGCCAATATGCGTGGTCTGAATGGACGTTATGCAAAATGCAAGGAATCCAGCCAGACGAGCGCAGCCCGCTTTCTATTCTTCCACCGACGACGGACGTTCGCTCTCCGCTTCGTCTCCGCCGCTGCTGCTGCCCCGCTGGCCTACCGACCCATTTGTCAGCTGTTTTCGTCGCTGATATTTATAAGTACCTCGGTCACGAGATCCCGTTGCCAGGCATTCCGGCGCCGGGGCGGCGACCGAAATCCGTGCGTCCGACCTACTGTCGTTCGCACAGCGCAAAGTCCATCCGTATCGAAACTGAAATCGAATCAGACTCGGTAGCTCAGTGGTGCGGTCGGTCGACTGTTATTAAGCAACCCTGGGCGCGGACAGTACTTGGATGGGTGACCGCTCGGCCATTGGAGGCTGACCGTGGTGCGTATTCCACGTAAAACTGAAGGTCCCTTCCCTTCTTACCTTACGAGGTGGTAGATTTTATCCCGCCCAGGTTGGTACCACCGCGCTGAATGAAACGTCGCGTCGGTCGAAAAAAAATACCAGCAATAAAATTGCTAAGCTTTCAGTGATATCCGTTTTTTTATATAAAGCGTGACATGTGACGCCGAGCCATCCATAAGGTGTCTGACGACGCCAATGGACATTCGGCCGTACGCGGGTGTTGCGAATGCCATTCCGGCCTGACAGGTGCCTATTCACGCCTATTTTGAAGGTCGTAGGCACTTTGTTTAATTTATTTTATTTCTGTGCATTTTTCGTTACATTAGGTGAGCGTTTACATAAATAAGGAGTAGATCAGCAAGGTGAACACATAACTCGTCAAGGTATCGCCGTCCGTCCGTCGAGCGGCGCGGCGCGGCGGCGGTGACTGTCGCCGCTATCATCTCAGCGCAGCGTCTTCAATCAATTTGTCCCGTGACATCGACCATGCAAACGAGCCACTAAAAACGTCCCAGTTAAATTACAAATTTAAAAGACCCCCGACACGATTCAGCTTACAGCTTAGTTAATTAAAGGCATTTTAAGGGGATTTTATTTTTAATTTTTAAGGGTTGTTGATGTGTCCGGGTTTTTCAAATTTGTAATTTAACTTTTATTTCAAGCTTTTTAAGAGACGTAATTTGAACTTGTAATAATTTTGTTAGGTTAGGTTACTCGTGCATAAATTGGTTTAGTAATAATTTCCGTTTATTTACAAAGGCGAGTGACCAGTGAAAGTATAATACATTTCCATTTTACAGCAGAGATGCCTTCACCAATTAGGAAAAGTGCCGATCTTCGAATCGGCTGACCTGATCTTCATCGAACATAACTAAGGGCCACCCCGATTACACCAGCTTTCTAATAAAAAAACAACATGAAAATTGACCCATCCGCCTGGGAGCTACGATGCCGCAGACAGACAGTGGCCAAACTTTTAACACCCCTCCTTTTGCGTCGGGGTTAAAATGGCAAAACATTTTGTTAGAAGGGTGTCGAAGTTTTGCTCATCCTCAAGTATCAACGCTCCACCACCGCGCCGCGGTCTCCTCGCGCCGTTTTCGTAGCGTGATTTTCGTCGGTCACGGCTGGCTTATTCGACACAATCAGTCCATCTAATTAGATCTGTGTCTACGGATGGATTTAGTCGCAGTCGCATCGTAATGGTGACAATGGCTGTAGGTAGAGCCGCCTCCGCGCCCGAGCACCACTTGAGACATACAGCTTGGCAAAAAAGAGTTTGCCGTGGTGACTGAAGAAACTATCTCTTTTTTTAATGGCAACACTAGTTTGTTGCTGTCCTATGTATGTCTATGTGTGTACTTAGACCGTATATGATTGATACTTTATGTACAACGAGCTTGTCACTTGGTTGCTTGTTATTTGGGTGGCCACAGTGTGATAGTGGTGGCGCCCCATTTTTGGCACTCTTTTTTGCCAAGCTGTACATAATGCATATCCATCACGCATCTCTCTGCCGTGATGGCACCTCGGGAGCAATATGAATCCACACAGTGTGCAATTACACTACATTCACATATCGGAAGCATTTATCGATATTTCTATTTATGTGATATCTTGCATCTGTGTATGTTATGCATACGAGGTGGAGGATTTCAATCATCTATTCGGCATCCTCATACAATGCTCCACAAATTAGCTCACTGGACCGGCCACCAGTACTTCGCTCGAGAAGCTAAAATACCGTTAAAATGGTACGCACAATATTAATGTAACAGATTCTGCAATGTTCTGCGGTGGCCTTTCGGTGGGTGTGCGAAAATAATAGTGTTCGTGTGTTGTGGAGACATTTTGACCATTTACCAAATAGTATAATGATTTCATCCAATAAACTGTTATTTATTTATTTACTGGTAATTACATTATTTATTTAATTGACGCTGTTCATCGAATTGAAGCGGTATCTTTCAGACTTTCTTACTGTGTCTCCGTTAATAACCAATTGGTATTAGTAAATCATCCTCCTCTGTCTCCCCTTCGTCGTTGATGTGTGTCCCGCTGTGTGCCGCCGCGGCTGCGAAGAGTCGCAGTCGTACGAAAGGAAGCATACGTGCGGGGTAGGAACTCGGGACCCGCGACACGTGGGTACAAGAAGCGGAGGGGAGTGCGTGTGTGCGCGCCTAACATAAATCTCGCTCGTGATAAATTAGGCAATTCATAAAAGCGGGTGTGGGGTGGGGAGGTGCGGACTGCGGGGGTCACGAGCGTCCGTCCGCCGCCGCCTCCGCCGCGCCGAGCCGACCGAACACGGTGTGGCTTCCCGCGGATTATCGCACACAATGCGTTCCTCTATTGCGCTAACAGTCGCTTGAGTTTCCTCTTCGGAGGTTCGATATTTATGCACTAAATTAACTAAGTGGGCGATTACTAAGTCTATACTGAAGGAATTAATTAAGAGTAGATACCATTGATAACTTTGACACACACTGTCTAAGCATAAACTTCGGATTTCGGGAGGTACTGCCAGGAAAGGAACAGTCCTATGATGAGGCCATTAAAACCCTCCTAAAATTTGAGCAATTTTTCCCATCATCATGTAGTAACGCGAAAGCGCGACATGTGACCCATAAGGTAATAATATATTCATAACTTGTTCAGACTTTGTTGAATGAAAATGAACTTAGGATTAATTTGTAAAAGGTGTTAAGTAATTCAAATAGACACAATAGAACGTATCCCGTTAAGTCGAGAAATGTTCGACGTTTTTAAACAAGGTTTTCGACAAGGTTTTCAAAGTTTCTTCACGAAACTGTAGACGTTTTTTTAGATTCGTATTTACAATGTTTTCACGCTGCACCCCGCGATGTTCGATGCTCACAGCGAACGTTAGCAGATGGCAGCGTCGCCTTGGTGGTAATAATGCAAGGCATAAGAAGAGAAGCCTGATGGAATGTTTACGAGTTGCACTCGCGCGGCAGAATATTATGAGTAAACAGGTGTAGCTCTTAACGGTTTTAGCTAAATGTTACATCACCAGCGGGTTTTTCCTGAAAGCTTAGACTAAAGAACATTTGGTTTTATAACTTATTAGTTATTCAATCAAAAATCGGATGGTGAACGTGAACGAATTTTTTTATAAATTTATTACAGTGCCATACTTATTGCGTAGCTAATAGTTCTTGTAAAAGCGCTTCAAGGTATAAAAATAATAATGATTATATTGATTTAGCCAAAGTTTCCGGTTAATCTAATAAAATAAAACAAAGAGAAATTATTTTTAAATATGTAGTTAAAAAATAATAAAGAAACAATTTAACAACACTATTAGTTCATAATTTAATTATTCAGAGGCCTGCTACTCTGTTACCTACATACATTTTTATTTTTATTTAAATTTAGTTTGAGCTGAAGATTAGACACAAAGACACAATACAATTTATTATAAAAAAAAAATTTATGCTTAAAGAAATCAATCAAAGATTACTTTATATTCGAATCAGAAAACGGGTTCAGTATTTTGTGTTTGAATTGTGTGAGGGAGTCGTTAAAATGGTCAACATCAATAATGCCACTGTAGACATTGAACTCCCGAAGCATCGGTTTACGGAAGACGGACCAATATAGAGTGGTTTGTGTGTGCCCTGTCGCTGTTACCTAGTCATCGTTCGTTATGACAATCCTGCACGGAGAACGCTAAAGTTTCCAATTAGCGAACATGCCAAAATAATTAACGTTATTAATTAATCACCTCAAGTAGCAGGTAGCGCAACCTGCTGCTGCTCTACTACGCACTGGTCGAAAATACGGAGAGGTTTGATATGGAAAATTTAACTTCCCAAGAGTTCCGGTACCCGTACCCGCGGCTCAAATGGGGGTGTAATTAATCTAAGGGCAGGTAGATCGCTTCATCGCATCCGAAGTTAGCCTAAATACGGAGGTGATTGTGCGTGGGTGCGCCCGGGGGAGGAGTGTGGGACAGTGTCCGCGGCACGGAGGTGGGCAATGAGCAGCACCCTCGCTCGCCCTCGCACCCATCTATCCATCTGCCGCTCGGTCGGTAGCCAATAGCCCGCCCGGATAACTTATCGCGTCCATTTTGTCTAATTAACTGACGCGGATTGATACCTCGTCGATCGCGTTTCTGGAGCGGCGTGCGTGCGTCCGCTCCCGGGCTGAATGAGGGTTAAATGTTTTCCAAAGGAGAAGAAAAACACTTTTCAAAAGGAGAAGAATAAACGTAGGTACTTCCTACGATGAAAATACTAACATAACTTAACCAGAATAGCGGTACGGGCGACGAGAACGTCAGCGCCATTATATTTCAGCTTTAAACAATAAACGATCTCGAGCAAATTATTAGAAAAAAAAAACATTTACTTACACAGCAACGAGTTCCGGGTACGCGGTTAGCCAAATCTCCGGGTTTTCCGGGACCTGTCTATCCTCTTTTCCGATCGTCCGAGGCTGTCTGGGATTTTCATCGTTGTCTGGGGTAAAAATAGGCGTACGTCCGTTCAAAAATTCAGCGGACAGGTATCAACGTGAGCGTTAGCTATATACTATACGATACTATATATAAATACTATGTCGTTCGAAACTACGATCCCTAACGTTACACAGCATAAAGCAAAATAAACACGTATCAGAAAATTTTATAGTTATTTATATGGGTTTTTAATTACCGTGGCTGTTAAAATTATTAGAAAATTTGTTGGCTTTACTTACGGTCGTCTCCGAGTTATGTGGCTCGATGTTTCGGGCCAAACGTATTGCCCATGTTCATGAGGACTCTGCCTGGTGCGGCGGTTGGCAGAGAACTGTAAGTTCTACGAAAATTGTAGCGGTGGTCAGTGCAGGTCGTCTCAGAAGACGAGGGTTCCTCCGATGCGTTCCGGATCTCGGCGGAGAGGCAGAAGGCGCTGACGGGGTTCACTTCCGGTCCACGAGAGCTTTAACCGGGAGAACTACTTCAAGTTGTCGCCGTTGCGGATCTAGTCATAGCGCCGCTCAAGAGAAGAAGACACGACGGACAGGACCGACCGCAAGTGGACACCGTCAGCGCCTTCTGCCAGTCGGCCCAGATCCGGAACGCATCGGAGGAACCCTCATATGCTGAGACTACCCGCACTGATCACGGCTACAATCTTAGTCTGCGACGAGAGGAGAACTGACATTTCTCTGCCAACCGTCGCACCGGGCAGAGCGCTCATGAAGATGGGCCATACGTTTGGCCCGAAACGTCGAGCCACACATTTCCCGAATCCTTTAACCTGACAGGTTTAATAAACCTGGGTGTCTTCAAACGTCGTATCAACGGGCTAGACAGCCTAGCAACAGTCCTCAAATCTGCTTGCATGGCGCCTCACTGAGCGTGGTTTCGCGAGGAGAGGCGCTTTTGGCTCTGTCGACTTTACCGTTGATCTCTCGACAGAGCCACGGGTATGTTGGTTTACATAAAAAAAAAACAACTCGAGACGACCGTGAGTAAAGCCAAGAAATTTTCTGATAATGCATGGTTATTTATCCAAAAAAAAAAATTCGGACTCTTGGACACAGAAATATTTGGAATTTTGAGACTTTTCTAGCTGGAGATTAGATTCGAGTATTGGGCATGATTAATGTGAGCAAACTGAGATTGAAGCGGAGGCGGGGCGGCGGTGGCGAGGCGCGCCGCACGACGAACCAAAGAGACGAATACAGAGAGCGGCAGACAGACAGAGAATTGTCTGCGGAGGTGTTGCGTCATCATCCATCACCAGCTGCGGGTTCGTCGGCCGCCCTCGCACCGCCCGCCCCCGCTACACCCCCGTGACTTGCACTTGGTCGGCGACCCGGTCGGTGCGGCCGGCCCCGTCAACACCGTTTGTTCTGTCTCATTCATTCATGACCGAATTTTCTCGTGGCGAAACTGTAATAATGGAATATCAAATATATCGCACGAAAACTATTTCGGCCTTTTTTGTTACTATTACATACTATTTCACGTCTTAGCAGTTTGAAGAAACAATGTAGTAGCTTCGAAAAAGTGAAAATTCGGCTAAGTTATATATAAGTCAGTATTCCAACAGTTGCCAGGCCACTCGTTAACATTTTGAAATGACCGAAAAATTATTGATAATTTTCTTGTCAGTCCTTCTTTCTTATAGACCTATATGACCCGGAAGAAGATAGCAAAGAGCGTACTTGGAGCAAAAGATTAGCGCCTCTTGCAAATGTCACGCAGCCGACGACACTCCGCCGTACCGCACCGGATCGCTGCCGCGCCACGCCTAGAGGACGAGAAATAGTGGATTCGGAAGCGGCTATAATGAGGACGATAACACGGAGACATCGTCGTCGGTTGCGACGCCCTATTCAGATCTAGAAATGAATTTAGTAAGTATCTATTCACATATACATACAAGCTGTGGATCCGAACACGCAAATTGTTATTCTCTGCAAAGAGCTGTCGACGGGGAAGGTTAATATTGAAAATCGGCTTAGCTCGTGTATTATTGGAAAACATTAGAAGGATTTTTAAAGCTTATAATATTATTTAATACAAAACGCTACTTAACCTTATAAGAAGCAGGACACGAAATGGTGTGCGATCAGTTCGCACACCATTTCGTGATACACAGATTCAGTACATTCACTAGCACAGTTAGATCGGATACCGTAACACAGTATATTTCAGTCTTCACCCTTAAGCTCTCTACGTATATTGAGGCCAAACATTACTAAAGCTAAACCACAGAATACTTAACAGTACTAGACGAAACTAAAGCATTCGACATTCGCCCACGCGAGTAGGCAGCCTCGAGTATTCAAGTTTCTCGAGCACTGGCGCTCCTTGGCGAACTAATATTCGGCCAGATGTTCTTCGAGTCGTAGTTCACACTAGCAGTGGGCGCTCGGAGGTCAACGCTCCGCCCGACAGAAGGGCGCCCACATCCTCTCGCGGGCGTTTATTGAAATACTTCCGCGTGCCCTGCACAGTGCGCCGTTGTTGTTTGCCCGCGTGTACACGAAAATAGTCCATGAACTTTCCTGCTGTTATGAAATATATTTGATACTAACATTCGAAGCATACTAACGTAAAAACCCTGTTAAATGCAAATGTTGTTCACACATAGAGGGTTCCGTATCGATTTCCTTCTTGCACGTGTTAGATTAAGCCATAAATATATACTGAACGCAGCTGAAACTGACTGAATGTCGCAGATGTGAGATAGCGAGCATTCAGTCAGGCGGGCAGTCAGCGTGGATGAAAAAAGTGGGACTGCTATCAAGAGGAGCAAAAACATAAAAATAAATAATATATTTGTACATTTTGCAACGCGTTTGCGGGTTGCGGCTCTTAACTGCCTGGAGCATGGGCAGACGGTCTTTGTGTTGCTACTGATCACCATTCTTAAGATAAGTAAAACATTGTACTATTCTATAGACTGTTGCCCAAGTTATAGAGATAAAAGCTATGTTGGTGTTCCCCAATAAATGTTTGCTTTGCATTATTCTATGGTTTTATTCACTAAATCCAATTCTATTGGATTTCTAATAAATTTAACTTCATTTGGCAATTCAGTTTTGTAACCCTTGTATTACGTAGTATTTTCCTGAATAAGTCAGGTTGACTGGCAGAGATTGCCATAGGTAATAAGTCCGCCTTTTGTACCATTTCGCATTGGAAACTGTAAAGAGTATTTCTATTCTATTTTATTCTATAGGTAATGTGTATGTATTTGCGAGAGAAAACGGAGCAAACTACCGAAGCTATCGATGCTGGATCACTGCACAACAAGTGGGCTCTGGCTCTTCGATAGTACTGACGACAAATATAATAGAGAGCAAACTATCGAAACTATCGATACTGGATCGGCGCACAATAGGTGCTCTCTGACTATTTAAATTATCCTGACGACAAATATATAGAAACTTACTTGGTCGCTTGTTACTAACAGCGTATTTTAATTGAGTATAACTATCTAATAGTTACTATAATTTTATTTAAATTAACACACGCATACCGATTGCGCGCAGCGATCACGCGGTCGCACCGCGTCACGCGCGCGGCGCCGCGTCCACTAGAATGGCATTTTCTCAATAACCATTCATTTAAGGTATGAGCTTCAAAATAGTGCGTAATGTTTATGCCGTAAGGAATAAATGGAATACTTTCTTAATGGACTCTGGTAAATTACAGCACAACAACGACCACCACTTTTTTATGAAACCAACATAGCCGCCTAAAGTACCGAGAGACCGAGATGGTCCAGTCGACAGAGCCAAAATGACGGGTGAAATTAAGGGTAGTCCCCATACAAGAGGAGTGTTTCCCATACAAGAAGAGTGTTTATTTTTTTCAAAGATTTTTGTTTGTTTTTGCTCTATCGTAAAAACGGCAACATATACAAGCGTCAAACTTGTTTTTTTGGTAAATACATAACACAAAACATGTATGTACTTAATGTGTGGTTGTACGGAACCCTCGGTGCGCTAGTACGACTCGCACTTGGTCGGTTTTTTTCTTCTATAGAGTGATGTTAATCAAATCGTGCGTTCAAAGGCTACCGCGATCTGCCCTGATAGATGAAGTTTTAATATATTTAAAGTCAAAATGTCAGGTGAGTCATATTGATCTTATCTCTCAGAAAGAGCGGCATTTTACTTGGAACGTGCGCCGCGTAGAGGCCGCACCGCAAGTATACATGATGTTAGAGGCTTACTCCCGACAGCCCTCGCTGCACTGCACAACGACTGTGACGGCGGCGGTGGGGGCGGGGGCGGGGGCGGGGACGGGGAGCGGGTGTGCGGGGGTGCTCCAGACGCTGCAGCGACGATAACGGCGGCGCACTCTGGTTCGATACCTACCAAACGTGGACACGCACACTTTTTTTCGAATTTCGAATTTTTTTTTTGCAGAATCTTATATGTCGGCTAAATACAAGCTGCTTTTATTCTTTCGTGATTTTCTATAAAGTTGACGGTTACGGAGATAATCGACCAAATCTGATTTCGTTGTATGGAAATAGACACTTTTTATTATATTTCTCGAAATGTTAAAATTTGTTAGAGTAGTGAGTTACATAAACGTATTCTACACATGAGCCCCGACACGACTGTAAAAAAAACTCATCCCGCTACGTCCCGCTTTTCGTTTTATTTACATTTTAATATTTTTTACTTGCTTATTTTAAAAATAAAAATAAAACGCCATAGTGTGCCTACGTTTCCAAACGAGTAATCCATTTGCAAGAGTCAATGCTTAACTTTAAAGTTCAATAAATAAAATAAGTCAATTTTGTGTCAAACTATAAAAATAAAGCACTCTGTAAACCCAATTTTTCGAGTAAGAAAGTGGTAATAATGTGCATATTACTTGTATTTTGTATTCTATTGTAACAAAATCTACTAGAAATATTGAAACGTACAACATAATGTACTTTCCATGGATTTTTATAACGAAACATTACCTACTACACGAAAACAAATCGTATAAAACGTAAAAACTTTTAAAAATAATTAATCATCCAGAATCATTCGTTTATTTCGTATCTATCCTTAAAACTGCTGCATGCCTGAGTATGCCGATACACGAAATGAATACACAGACGCGTAATAATGTATGTAGTTACATCTATCCTCAAAACTGTGGCATGCCTGAGTATGTCGATACACTATAAAATTCTGATATTACATTATATTTATTCATTACGTTTGTATCAAATTTCTTAATTCATTATATCAAAACAGCTACAAGTCAGGGGCCTTGACTTGAGGAATTATTGACGAATATATACTGCACATTTATTTATTCTTATGTTGTCTTGCATTTAAGAGTGTCGTCATTTGTCATTTGTATAGAAATTTATAAACTCATCACTCAGTTGTAAAATTACACTTCTTGAGCAGAGCGAAGCGGCAACGTTGCATGAACGGTACAGTTAATCTATGATACAACTAGTTCGATAATTATATTATGTAACTCGCTCGTTAAATTTTTGGGGAATATCACATTAGTTATGAATTATAGTAGTCAATTAAATTAAATTTATGAAAACGAGTTTCTTTCTTTAGAATGCATGCAGTGTAGCAATCAGTTTCTCAGTTTATATAACTTATAACTGCTACTCACGGGGAGGGCTCGAGTATGAACGTATACTCTTCGGGAAAGCTTGCTACTTCCTCCCCATCAGGATGAATGGATTGATAAAGGGAAAGGATGTTGCAAAGAGAGCAATCATTGCAGGAATAAGGCGGCTCCTGACACAAAGGAAAAAGGAATAGGTGAGATACCAAATTATACAAACTCAAAACAATCTAGCACATCAGGTTGTGAACTTAGATCAATAAATTCTACTTCTTGAATTTATTTTTCCCCAAGTGGTGAGATCAAGAGAGATGGAACCTCTTCTGGCAGTACTTTCGCAGTGTTTGTAATCATTTTTGGACCAATTGTTGTTAAGTATGGATCACATGAAAGCAATAAGTTATTCAAGATATCGTGATTTGATGCGCGTCTACTGATTTTTCGAGAATGAAACTTTCTATAGTTTCGGAAATCCTTATTCGGGGCCTCAGATGCCTCTTCCGATAGGTGTCCTATTCCTATTCCTATAGGAATAACATTCAAATGTTTAATTATTTCGCTGCCATGAATGAGAAGTTTGTGAACGCTAAGTGGCATGCGATACCACCCATACAAAGCTACGAATAGCTTGGCAGTTTCTAAGGCATATTCGTGGAATTTTTCGATATGTATATTCAGACCACTAGAAATACTAATCAGAATAGTAGATAGTCTTTGAATACCTGTAATGTCTGAACTTAATGTGGGATTATCGAAAAAGCGCCGAGCCGTATTTCCGTCGTTTGTCGTCCCTGATCTCTGTTTCACAAAGTCAATCAAAAAGTCAAAAAGTCAAAAATAAACACTGCGAAAGTATTGCCAGAAGAGGTTCGATCTCTCTTGATCTCACCACTTGGGGAAAAAGAAATTCAAGAAGTAGAATTTATTGATCTAAGTTCACAACCTGATGTGCTAGATTGTTTTGAGTTTGTATAATTTGGTATCTCACCTATTCCTTTTTCCTTTGTGTCAGGAGCCGCCTTATTCCTGCAATGATTGCTCTCTTTGCAACATCCTTTCCCTTTATCAATCCATTCATCCTGATGGGGAGGAAGTAGCAAGCTTTCCCGAAGAGTATACGTTCATACTCGAGCCCTCCCAGTGAGTAGCAGTTGTAAGTTATATAAACTGCGAAACTGATTGCTACACTGCATGCATTCTAAAGAAAGAAACTCATACATACATACATACATACATACATACATACATACATACATACATACATACATACATACATACATACATACATACATACATACATACATAACACACGCTGTATCCCGACAATCAGGGTAAGCAGAGTAATAGGTGTTGTGCTATAAGGACTCTGGTAAATTACAGCACAACACCGACCACCACGCTTAGCACAGTATACGGACAAGATAGAACAAATTGTGACAAGTTTGAGCGCAGTCTAACTGCCGTATGAATGATCAATAAACAATACAATACAATACAATACAATACAATACAATACAATACAATACAATACAATACAATACAACTATCAAGCAGCAAGTAAGGCACGAAGAATCCACATGCTGAATGACTAGGTGGAAGGACTGCGCCATGGTGAGAAGTGGCTAGCCTGTCGCCCGCGCAGTATCTTGTCCTTATTCCTTAGTCGCCTCTTACGACATGCACGGGGAGAGATGCAGTTGGGCTATTCTTTTTAAGTACCGGCCCCACATGGTACTCGTTTTCATTAATATAATTTAATTGAATACTGTAATTCATAACTAATGTGATCTTCCCCAAAAATTGAACGAGCGAGTTACATAATATAATTAACGAACTAGTTGTATCATAGATTAACTGTACCGTTCATGCAACGTTGCCGCTTCGTTCTGCTCAAGAAGTGTAATTTTACAACTGAGTGATGAGTTTATAAATTTCTATACAAAATGACAAATGACGATACTCTTAAATGCAAGTTAAATGCAAGACAACATAAGAATAAATAAATGTACAGTATATTTTCGTCAATAATTCCTCAAGTCAAGGCCCCGGACCTGTAGCGGTTTTGATATAATGAATTATGAAATTTGATACAAACGTAATGAGTAAATATAATGTATTATCAGAATTTTATAGTGTATCGACATACTCAGGCATGCCACAGTTTTGAGGATAGATGTAACTACATAGGTACATTATTACGCGTCTGTGTATTCATTTCGTGTATCGGTAGACTCAGGCATGCCGCAGTTTTAAGGATAGATACGAAATAAACGAATGATTCTTGATGATTAATTATTTTTAAAAGTTTTTACGATCTGTTTTCGTGTAGTAGGTAATGTTTCGTTATAAAAATCCATGGAAAGTACAGTATGTTGTACGTTTCAATATTTCTAGTAGATTTTGTTACAATAGAATACAAAATACAAGTAATATGCACATTATTACCACTTTCTTACTCGAAAAATTGGGTTTACAGAGTGCTTTATTTTTATAGTTTGACACAAAATTGACTTATTTTATTTATTGAACTTTAAAGTTAAGCATTGACTCTTGCAAATGGATTACTCGTTTGGTAAAGTAGGCACACTATGGTATTTTATTTTTATTTTCAAAATAAGCAAGAAAAAAAAATTTAAATGTAAATAAAACGAAAAGCGGGACGTAGCGGGATGAGTTTTTTTTACAGTCGTGTCGGAGCTCATGTGTAGAATACGATTATATAACTCACTACTCTAACAAATTTTAACATTTCGAGAAATTTTATAAAAAGTGTCTATTTCCATACAACGAAATCAGATTCGGTCGATTATCTCCGTAACCGTCAACTTTATAGAAAATCACGAGACAATAAAAGCACCTTGTATTTAGTCGACATATAAGATTCCGCAAAAAAAAAATCGAAATTCGAAAAAAAGTGTGCGTGTCCACGTTTGGTAGGTATCGAACCAGAGTGCGGCGGCGGCGGCGGCGCGGCGCGCTGCGGTGAGCGCTAGCGATGTAGATAAGCGCGTATTCGCGCCGCGCAGTCGTGTCGGCTCGGGCGGGAGGCTGCGCGAGGGTGGCGGCGCGGCCGAGAGAGTGGGGGTGGGGATCGGAGGGCGACGACGTCGCGGAATGCACAATGACGCCGAGACTACTCCCGCCTCCCCCCCCGCCAATATCGGCAGGGCTTACGCGAATAATGATTCGCGGCAGATGCTCCGCTCAGACCTGCCCTCCCTCCGGGCGCCAGGTCCCGCACCCCTCATGAATTATAGCGTTTCCACGCCGCGCTTCTTTTTCTCGGAGGTGACTTGGGATCGGACATACATGAGCCCAGCTATAGGTCCGCGGGGACGCGCGGTCCGAGGAGAACAGGCCATGCGGCGCGACGCACACGCGGCCGCAATCGCGTCCTCAAATCGAATACTATTCGTTTCAAATTCTAATAGGACAAACGCCTTGCTGAACCAAGTACTGCGTGTGCGCCATAGCCATAGTTTTAAGTTTCTAGTAGTAAGGGACGTGGCGCTAAGTAAGAGGCAGGAGGTAAAGGTAAGTACGGCCCAGTCATATTTCGGTACGATATCGACAGAAATCATAGAGCAGTTTAAGTTAAATTTACGAGCAGATTGGCACTACTAAAATGCTTCAGTTGACCAGATGAAGTGCATCTAACATTAAAACTACAAATGCCATGTTAAAATGCTATTAAAGCATTCATTCTCAAAATAATTCATCGACGACTACTTGAAAGGTTGCGTGCACGTGTATTTAACATGGTAGTTTTGTTTGAATGCACATGGCAACAGTAGTGGGATCAAGGAGCATGGTACAAAGACTGGTGCGCGGTGCTGGTGGCGCCAAAATAAAGGTGGCGCGTAGTCCACTCCCTCGCGCTGCGCTGCATCCATACATAAATAAAGTAAGTATAATGAACCGGCCGCACGAGCGTTTACCTGCAAGCACGCTAGACAAACTCTACAATATGTTTTCCAACGTGAAGACATTATTGTAATTTGATTACGACAGTAGGCCGATAAAGATCCCACAAACGTTTAGACTCAAAACCCGAACTCTGAAAGTGCAAACTCAAGTTCGTCAACATATTGTCACGGGCGGGCCAGGCCGGGTTAGTCTCGGTTAGTTCTCCCGTGACAAAACAAGTAGAGCCAGATGCTCTACTCGTTTTGTCACAACAATCAGACGTCCAAAGCGTGAATACGGAATGGGGGCGGTAATGAGTTCGCCTGCAGCGATGTCGACTGAGAGCGAGTACTGATCTTGGCGTGTGCACCACGGCTGGTGCGGGGCGGGGCGCGACGGGATGGTACTATGGCACATGGCACGCGGCGCGACGGGATGGCACTATGGCGCATGGCACGGGGCGCAATGTCCGGAACGCTCGCCTCCTCGTTCTCAACATTCCTATTCCATTAGGTCTTGGCTCAGATCGCGGCGCAATTTGCAAATGACGCTCAATGCAAACTTATTGAAATTCTTCTGGGGGCGGGGGCGGCTTCGACTATGCCGCGCCGCTTTAGCGCCCCACTTATATACTCTACGTCCGCGTATTACTGACGATGATAGATAACACAGCAGACACCCTAATACTTTTCCATATACCGGAATGGTATTATGGTAATTTGTATTCAAACATAGCATAATTTATAGAGTTTGCATCTAAATAAATACAGCAGAAAGCCCCTTTACAATGTAACAGAGGTGGATATTTAAAGAAATCTAGTAAATTGAGATGGTCGTTAATTCGAATACACGTAGGTACCTTCTACATTATAATAAGGTATTGTATACACTTTGTCAAAAAATTTAGATTTTTATCTTATAATTAGTTCAAATCAAAATCAAAGTTACCTATACTAATATTGTATGCTTAAGTAGTCAAAATTTATCTTTACTCTGTTGTTTGTTAAAATCTCTCTTTCTTCTAATTTTGTTGTGATAAAGGAATCTTCACTGGTTTAATGTATATGCTCATAATGTGTTTTTTTTAAGCTTTTTATGTACTGTTTGATTCCTAAATAAATAAAAAAAATCATGTGTTCATTGTGAAACAATATTTTTTTTATTTCCGGTATATCGTTCTAGGTAATTAGTAATTATTACCTATCGAATACGATATCGACTGAAATTCGTGTTTCCTAAATATAAAGATACAGCGGTGCATCCCTAGCGTGCGAAGTGAAATTTCCTGATGGTCATCTCGACGGAGGAGGCGTCGGCAGAGCGTGCGTCCGCCTCCGCGCTGCCGCGCCCGGGTAAATTCGCCGAACTACAATCAAAACTCGATCCAATCAAAAAGTGTGGCGCTTTGCATAAATTACCGGCAAACGCTAGCACACAATACACAAACAGCTCGCTAACTAGACACTGCTGGCTTGCTGGAGCAGCCGCGCCGCAGCCGCCTCCGCCCCGGCGATTGACAATGTGTGCCGTTCAAATTGTATACCACGATGGTATACCGAGACATTGTCTCGTGCATGAATTTCTTTCTAGAAATAGTTTCGATATTCGATATAGAATTCGATATGCGAATTATAGTCTTCTAACTAATGGATACATTCATTCTGTATTGTCCAATGGTTAGAAACAAATTGCTTGTGACGCCCCGCCCTTGTAAAGATCTGATTTAGAAAAGTACTAGCTTTTGCCCGCGGCTTCGCTCGCGGTAGACTCGATTTAATAGCAAATCCGATTTAAACGTAACTATGATAATAAAGGATGGCTCCTCTTATATCATCTATCTCTCCCTCGCTCGATCCCCGTCCCTTCCCCTCTCTCCCGCACTCCCTCCTCTCCTCCCCCCACCCCTACCCTTCGTCCTTCTCTCCTATCTACATTCCTATGTCCTGCTCCTTCCACCCTTTTCCCCATCCCTCCCTTTACCCTCCCGCCCTTTACCCTTCTCAAAGCCACACCCAGTATGGATGCAATTATTTAAAATAATTTAAAATCCTAAAATCAAATTTTGAAAGGGTTGATTTATCAAAAACACTAAAACACGTAATTCTTTATTTCATACCTAAATATGAATTGTCATACCCCTAACTTCAGAAATGATGGATTCCCCATACAACTTTCATCCTCTATTTCACCCCCTTAAGATTTTTTCTTAGACAAAAGGTGGCCCATGTACTTCGGTCCTTCCTCAGGATGCAATCCATCTCCGTGGAAAATTTTATCGAAATCTGTTTAGCAGTTTAGGCGTGAAAAGGTAACAGACAGACAGACAGACAACAGAGTTACTTTCGAATTTATTATATTAAGTATGGAAGTATGGAGTATGGACTTGTATGGATTTCAGGCAGCATGGTTTTGAATGTTAAAAAAATGTACAGAGAAATATGCCAAAAATACGTAATAATATCCTGCTAAGATCAAGATAGAAGGCAAAGCATAATAAAGTAAAGTGGGGTTTTGTTCGCGCCCCCGCCCCCGCGGTGGGACGGGGGCGGGCCGCGGTAGAGGGATGCAATTTCCGACAATATGAACGGCCGCGCGTTTAATATTTGTATATCGCGGATTCATGAAACATTTATGACTATAAAGTGAACGCGTAAAATTTCAAGTACTATTTTAAGTGCGCAGAAAGCCCGCGTGCCCATTTTAAAAGGAGTCTGTAAACCTAAGAAAATGACAAAACATGTTATTCCTTGAGAAGTGAGGATTACAGGATGTCTGCGTGGCGTCGAGTTGAGTGCGAGTGGTGGTCGCCGATGTAGCCTTTAACCCTTAGCCGTTTACGTTGTCGTTATATTCGGTGGGGTAGGACGCCGCGCCAACGACGACGACGCCCGACGACGCCCGCGTCGCGCGCCGCCGCCGCCCCGCTCCGCTGCCGCCGCCGTCTAGACGAGCGAGAGGTCAAACGCCGCCATCAGAACATATCGCCCGCCCTCCACACAGCTAACTATACTTTAATACATCCAGTCCAATTCAATCCAGTTTCGGTGGACGCTGAATATTGACGCTATAAAAGAGCGTCAGCAAGTACTTTCATCCTACAGTAGGCTTATCGTATGTTAAAATGTTTTCTTTTTAACCTGTTAAAAAGTTTTAAAAATAGTGCATGCTTTCACCGCAACGATGTATATCGTTGATAAATGAAGTAAACACTTGAGATTGCACTTTTATCGTCTCCTCGGACTCCTAGCACTACAAGGGGGCACTACCGAGAGTCTTCTGAAAACAAGCCTTTACTTTACACAAAAAAAAATTGCAAGTTAGATGGAGCTTTCGCAATGATGTGGGGAGGTGAGTGGAGGCGGGGACGCGGCGCCGCGGAGGTCGCGCCGACACCGCCAACCCTCTGCTATTCGGAGGGAACATTAATAACACGTAATTATCGCGAACAGCCGGTGCAAAGCCGGCCGCGGCCGACCGTCATTATATTGTTAGACGCCCCAACATTGCGGCTACTCCCACTCGCGGCGCGGCGGGACGCGACGCCGCCGCCCCGCCGACCACCGCTGAACTGCGTCCGCTGCTGCTGTCTGCGCTGCAAGGCGAGGGGTTAGCTCGGCCGAACCCCCGCCGCCGTCGATGTCGTAAATATCACTACGCTCACATACTCCCCGATTTCTTCCTGCCTCTATAGCGACTGCGGGCGCATTACGAAGAAATTTACTTTCGAACGTACGATTAACTAGAGGTTAAAGACAGGTTTTTGCAGATTTGTTGGTGCGTAAACGTCCCCAAGAGCATTTTTCAGCGCTGGGCTGAATTGCGATTTGGTAAATATAACAGCGACAGTGACGCTCGCGAGTGGTCCCTGCGCACACTTTTCATCTGCCCGAACTTAGCGAAAAATTAAGAAGTTAATATATTAGTCTAGAATTGTAGATAATTAGGCCGACCTTTGTTCTGTGGGATATTATCAATATCATATACGAGTATTAGCTGTTGCCGCGACTTGTCTTGGCGGCGGCAGGTATCATATATAGCGCGGTTTTCTCAACCGTTCACTTCGAAAGAATGCGGCGCGCACCCTCCGCTCTCCGCCTCCACCGTACTGACGGGCAATTGCGGTGGCGGCGGAGAGCGGAGGGTGCGCGCCGCATTCTTTCGAAGTGAACGGTTGAGAAAACCGGGCTATAACTGTCCTTAGATGTGCCAAAAAACGTCAGTGAAAACCCCATGTGAATTGATTGAGTAGTTCTTGACTTATAAGCATACATAGAAAAGACGACTTTGCGCCATGGAGCGAGGAAATCCGGGGCGGCTGTCTCGGGACAATGGCTGATGTCCCGAGGAGGCAGGAATATTTTTATTAAATTTAGTTATATTATATCCCTTTTCTCTTCCTCCATAATTTTATTTTTTGTTCTGTTGTTCAATCGACTATTTCAATTTATATGTTGCGTTTCAATATAAACTTGATAGCCACTATTATAATAAGCTCACTGCCTTGCTCGGACGTCTTCACTGCGCGACTCTCAACAGCATCTCGCGCTCGCCCCCTCAGCACCGGAAGCGTTGATGCCCCGTATCGCTCACCAGACCATCTTCTGTTTTGCTCTACCGTGCATCCTTTGGATGGGCAGCTCTTTGGTTCGCTTCTTCAACGTGGCGGTTGTTTTGTTAGTTATGACGACGCTGAATATCCTATGGAGACGGGATGGCATTTCGTTTGTTTTAACAGTTGACAGGAACTACTCGGTCCGATGTTATTCTACATCAAGCTTTGTAAAAAAACTCATTAAAATCGGTCCACTTTTTAAGATAATGAATTTTTTTATTACAAACATAGCTAAGATTTTGAAGATTTTAGCATAGAAGGATTTTGTACCATAATCGCGGTGTAGCGAGCTTTAGGACATTTTATTTCAGACCATTTACCAATAAAATAACGAACTATGTAGTTCGTTCCCTGGAAATGTTGTTGTGATCTCTCACGCTTTAGTTACACCAGCTCAATCTCTACGAAATTTAGGGTAAATAAGTGGTTAAAAGCCACAATAACAGGCCATAAGTGGTTCTCTAGTTAAGAAATGACAAATATACTGACAAATGACTGGATGTGAGATGGCCGTATAGCAGCCTCGGTTGTGTTCTCCTCTAGTCCAGTATAGCCAGCAATCCAGGGAAGTCTCCGGTATGGCACCTACCTTCTCGGAGGTGATATTGGCTGGTCGGAGCTTCTTTTTTCGGAGAGCTATTTGAAGAACTTCCGGCACTAGCACGGAGTACGTTTGCGCACCATTAATCAAAGTAGACAACGCGCCACGGTACTTTGCCGCTGAGGAATTAGTCGAAGATGCAGTCGTTGCAATAGTATAATTTTAAATCCTTCGGTTTCTAGTTTAACAATGCCAGTTTTCTTCGACTCGGAAACCGCCGTTCACTTCCGTTCGTGCGAGAAGAATGATCTTGTGTCTCCAACTCTCCGCCCACACACTGAACAATCATCAAGATGGAAAGGCGATATTGTACAAACGAGGCGACCGAAGCCGACACTCATGCGGCGTCTCAGCACACAACCAGCGCGGGGGTGGCGGCGGCATGGATGCGCACTCCGCCGCCGCGCCGTCGTCGAGAGCAAACAATACCGCGCCGAGTGCTCACCCAAATTAACGCACCCACTCGACGCTTTTTCGCGTCGCTTCAGCGCCGCGCCGCCGCCGCCGCCGCCGCGAGTTCGTCTCCGCACCGGTCGAACTTTGTTTTCGATAAAGCCGTCTATAGTGGCACGTACTCGGTACCATGTCATCAGTACAAATGCAGATGTCTCAGCGTTTTAAAATATTTAAATTAGCATTTGTGATCAACAAATGCAATCAAAATAAGAAACCCAAGGGTGTGCGGAGGGCGAGTTATCAACGAGCACAGTCTTCCTTTCTCCTTGGCCCGCGGCGTATATAGGATAGCGAGGCGATGCGTTTTTCTAATGGGTGGGACACGATAAAGTGATGTCTCTGTCGGCAGTCGGCACCTTAATGACACGGCGCCTGCCTGAGCGACGCGGCGCGGTTCGGGGCGGAGGGGTACCGCAGCAGGGCGGAGGAGGCGGCGCGACGGGTGCATAATCGCGCGTCCTTGACTCGCGGACGAGGGTTCATTGACGCCGCCTCCGCCTGCCGAGGGAGCGCCGCCGCCGGGCCCTTGCGATTCCGCCATTATGCACACGCGAGCTGATAACCGCCACCGCGCGCCCGCGCTCTCCGCAGCGCACGCCCACCCGATGACTGATCATTCAATTTTCTCGATACGCCTCAACCGCGCCGTACGAGTGCTTTATACGATGACACGTCCGTCCACCCTTTCATCGTGAGCGATTACGTCGACGTTGGCGGCGGCTGCGCGGCGTACCCGAGAGCGATAAGCGGTCCATTCACTCGGCCGCCGCCGCCGTCTTTATCGCTCGCACGTCGCCGTTTTCGACGCAACAACAGTACTTTGCATATCGACTTGCAGTGCACGGCGCGGCTCGCCATCCGTCCTTTTTTGGGAAGGGAAGTTCTTATTTCAAGTCAAATACACACCGACAAATACATATTCTGTGAAAATTTCAACGAGTTACCTATTGCAAGGTTTAAAAGATACAGCCCTCGGCCTCGAGACACAGACAAAGACGGCGTAGGTTTAGTAATAATAAGGCTTCGGTACTGATACGGAAGCATAAAAAAAGCCAAAAGTTTCGCCAATGTGTTTCAAAATGTATAATAGTACATTAAATGAATATTGAGTTGAAATATGAATTCCTGTCCTTCCTACTGCAGACAAAAGATATTGTCACCGAATTGTACGAGAACTACGAATCGACTTACTTAATTATCATCGAGCAACCGGTTCGGGAAGAACAGTAGCAATTACCGGAGTCCATCTGTTCTCCCGGACCGTGTTTTACATGAGGATTCTCACGGTGCGACAAGGCAGAACCGGTCGCCTCCACTCCTCCGAGCGCCGCTTCGCAGCCTACGCGCCACGCCGCCGCCGCTCCGCGCTGCCCTCCTCCGGTGTCGCAATGCGCGTCGCAAAGACACCGTTTTCGCGAAAAATAACCAAAAAGGAAACTATAAATGGCATTGGCGCCATTATTCGAGTGCAAATCGCATACCGCATTCGGTATGGTGTGTCCGAATAGTTTATTTCTCTCAACATTCTCGCTCAATATCCTCGCACAATGTGGGAAGATAGATGAAGGATGTGCGTATTTTAACTAACATTCTCAGGTACAGTAAAGCACGCACCCACCAGAAATTCGCCTCTAAGACAAAAGTCACACAACGGGCGCACTGTGGATAACATTATAGGTAGGATAGGTGACGTTTTTTTAAGTTTGAAATCTGAAGTAGGTGAAAGCTTGTAATTTCCAGAAGCTTCTGCGACGCCGCATCGCCATTCGCAAATGAAATATCGCCAATTTAGACACAATATGTAACGGTAAACGTGCATCAATCAATATAATTCACCATTTGATAAAGAACGCCACACGTTATCGTGCGATAAGTGTTGCAGTAAGTGTAGGCGCCGCCGCCACACCGCCACCTCCTCCGCAACGACGCGCCCCGTGCGGTGACTCATGCATGAGCGACGCGGGCGCGCGGTGCGACGACGTGACGTGACGACGCCGCCAGGACCGCACGGCGCGATTGCCATTTCGCAATTCTGCAATGTACCGCACCACCACGGCTCGACTGGCTGACGACATCGCCTAAATCACATGTGAACTGCAGCAGCGCAGCGCTAACAAGAGCAGTCGAGTGCCTAGCTAATTTTCTACTATACCAACATATTTCAGCATTATCGTGCATTGAGTAAGTGTAAATACCAAAACATATTTATTTAACTAAAAAGTTTGTTTTTTTTAACCGACTTCAAAAAAAGGAGGAGGTTCTCAATTTGACTGTTTCATTTTTATGTTCGTTACCTCAGAACTTGCGACTGGGTGACACAATTTTGATGATTCTTTTTTTATTTGAAAGCTGGTGCTTCCCGTGTGGTCCCATTTCAAGATCGGATTGGAAACGAATCGGCGGAATCGCGAGGCCGAAGGCCGAGCGATTCCGCCGTGTACATTAATAGCAAAAAATTACTAAAAAAACTGTGAAATAAAAAACTATTTAAAAATAAAAACCGCCTTCAAAAATGTATGAAATAAAAATAAATTATTGAAAGCGGTGCTAAAGCAAGCAAAAATGATGCATGAAAGAAAACATGAGTGGATGATATCCTTTGTGATTTGTGTAGCCTTCTTTAGCACCGCCTTCAACTCTAGGGTTCGATTTTTTTTTATTTCATACATTTTTGAATGCGGTTTTTATATTTTTTAAATAGCTTTTTATCATTATGGGTGGCTCAAAGCCGGAGGTACCGCCGGAGGGCATGCTCCGACCCATAGACGGAAACAATATTACCTTCCAGAAGGTAACGTCTGGGGCCGGTACTTTAAAAGAATAGCCCCACTGCATCTTTCCCCGTGTATGTCATAAAAGGCGACTAAGGGATATGACTCCCTTCTTATATTGCTAGGTGGTAGGGTTTAACCTGTCCGGGTTGGTACCACCGCACTGAATGAAAGGTCGGTCGAAACGTATATGTAAATAGTTTTTGTTTTCCGTCCAGTTCAGTGTAGCCGGCACGACCGAAGGGAAGCACTGACGTGGCACCAAGTTCACCCGGTGTTATGGGCTGACATCACGGATGGGTGTAGCCAACCGTGTCAGTTTCCATAAAAAAAACGTGCCTTACTCGAGACTTCTCTTTGGATCGTTGGCCATATTGGACCAGAGGTGAACACTTTCAAGATTGCTATGCGGCCAACTTTTGCGCAGTACGATGGTGCCGAGGACCGACCAAGTCGGCTACAATTTGAGCCTACCACGTAGTAAGAGGCAAAGGTGAAGACGGCAGCTGGTGTAGGTGTGCATGCACACCTTGTTCTTTCCGATGTATTATTGTATTATTGTTCTTTCCGATGAGGCTTTCCTTCTGTCTCTCTCGCTAAAATCACTAACGTTCATGTCATTAAAAGTCATCGTTTTAGGTGATGTGGCAAGACTGCGCTCAATCGATAACCAACCGCCTCGTTCTAGGTACCTAATGCGGCCAAATAAAATATAAAAAAGGTTAGAGTGAGTCGGGGGCTCCGACGAAGGCGCGCGGGGGTGACGTGGGCGGTGGCGGCGACGGCGGCGGAGGCGCGGCGTCGCGACGCTATCGCCGCGTGTCCTCGACAGCGCCGGAATGTTCAATTATTTGCTTGTGCGACGACGCCAGCACAAAATTATCCGCCAGCCGCCAGCTTCGCTCCGCCTGCTCACTCCTCGCCCCGAGCTAAACCCTCGGCGCGGCGGGCTCATCGGGAGCTACGAGGGTAGATCCAAAAGTTCGTGGCCTAACATAGAAAGAGCCATGACATTTTTTTTAAATCTACCGTCATTTGTTAGTACGATTCTTCAGTAATAAATGTGCGAAGTTTGGTTCCGATAATGCAAGCCATATTTTTTTCGTGATTATTTGTTTAACGCTATCTGACAAGATTTTCAATAATAATGGAGAAAATTGAACACCGAGCAGTGATAAAGTACTTCCATAAAAAAGGCATGTCACCAAAGGTATCCATCAAGATATTATGGTGAACGCATTGAGGGAGTCTGCTTCATCGTATTCCAGTGTCAAAAAATGGGTGGCTGAGTTTAAGCGGGGTCGGGAGAGCATTTAAGATGACCCTAGGAGCGGAAGGCCTTCGACGTCTACCACGAAGGAAAACGTCCATAAAATATGTGATCTGATACTGAGTGACCGAATATTGACCATCAATAAGATAGCTGAGATCACAGGCATTAGTTATCGCCAGGTACAAAACATTATATCGGAAGAATTGAGGTTCCATAAGGTTTCTGCTCGTTGGGTCCCAAGATTGCTTTCAGCTGAACAAAAACGAGTTCGCTTCACAATTTCCCACGATTGTTTGGAACTTTTTGAGGCAGATCCCGAGGATTCTTTGTCCCGTTTCGTTACCATGGATGAAAGTTGGGTTCACCACCATATTCCTGAATCGAAACAACAATGGAAGCAGTGGAAAAGATCTGGCTCACCCACTCCGGAGAAGGCTAAGGTCGTTTTGCGACCAACAAAGTCATGGTTTCAGTTTTCTGGGACGCGAAGGGGATTATTTTCGTGAATTATTTACCAAAAGGCGAAACTATAAATTCAACATATTATTTCAACCTTTTGCGTAGACTTTGGGAAGAAATCAAAGAAAAAAGGCCGGGGTTGCTGCGGAATAAAGTGTTGTTCCATCAAGACAACGTCCGGGTTCACACTTCGGCTGAATCAATGTCTGAAATCAATAATTGTGGCTATGAATTATTGCCCCAAGCACCTTATTCGCCGGATTTAGCCCCGTCGGATTACCACCTTTTTCCAAATAAAAAAAAAAAACACTCTGGCTCGACATTTTCGACCAAAGAAGAGGTGATAGCCGCTGCCGCAGTAAATGAGTATTTTGACGACTTTCGGGAATCATTTTTTTTTCGAAGGTATAAACAAGTTGCAGGTCAGGTGGAAAAAGTGCATTGACCTTGATCGAGTCGAAAAATAAAAAATTATTTGGACCCACTTTTCTTTCACAGTCGGGCTTAGAAATTTTGGATCCACCCTCGTACAATGCGCATTGAAAGAAAATATTATTCTGTGGAGTCAAGTACCCGAACTAGAATTGTTGTATGTTAGTACTGTGCGATACCGTTTACCAAAGACATGTCAGCCACAGTAGCTCAGTGGTGGTGCGGTCAGTCGACTGTCGTTCGTGATCATAAGCACACCTGGGCGTGGTCAGAACTTGGATGGGTGACCGTTCAACCGTTGGAGGCTTCGAATTCCACGTAAAGCAGGTCCCTTCCCTTCTTACCTTACTAGGTGGTAGGGTTTAACCCGCCTGGGCTTGTACGCCGCACTGAATGAAAGGTCGAGCGAAACGACTTCCTACATAAATAGTTCGTGTTTTCCGCCCAGTTCAGGGTAGCCGGCACGACCAAAGGGAAGCATTTGCATGGCACCTGGTTCACCAAGGTGTTATGGGCTGATATCAAGGATCCTACTACATCCCTGTTGTAGCCATAGCCAACCGTGTCAAGTTTCCATAAAAAAAAACACAATTGAAGTATTGCGATGGGTTGAACTGGGTGATGTATCGACTGGAAAACCCCCAGAGTTTCTTAGATTGTTTCCGATACGAAAGACTGATATCTCTGACAATAATGGATACGGTTTGTTAGTAAGTATGCATTATGAAACGACGATGCAAATGTTGAGGGTTGCGTAGCCAGCGATGCTGACAGGACCCTCATGGAAAAGTCAGGTCGCCCCCAGGCAGGTGTCTGCCTGTAGCTCATCAACGGCTTAAGCTAACTTTTTTTCAATTTATTTTTAAATTTAGAATATGTATTTGTAGATCGCAACTAAACTTCATGTCACTCGTCTCTTTCTTTGTTTTTATTTTTTATTCTTTTCACTTTTTTAGAATTTTTTTGGTTTTGTTTTTTTGCGTTTTTAAAATCTTTTCTTTATTAGTTACCTATATAAGTTGTCAAAATTGTGTGAAAATTTAAATAAAAAATGGGTTAGTTAGGCTTAAAATCATCTTTCCTATGGTTCACCTTAGGAATAAGAGCTGTGCCGCATCCTTTTTGCAAATAATAGACTAAGAGCGGGCCGTATGCAACCCTACCTCATCGAGTAGCAAGATGTGACTTATCTAGGCTGTTGCATTTTAAAAAGTTATGTTTTATAGTACAGGGTTGCCTGGGCGTAACCTGGAGCATTTTGTACAGTGACAAAAAAAATGATCGTTTTTTTTGGTGGAATTTACCTCATCGAGTAGCAAGTAGGTACATAGCACATTCGATAGTGCTAATCAAGAAGTGCCAAACTGCACAGGGTTGCCTCGCCCAAACCTGGCACTTTCGTGATTCAGCCTAATTTTAGGGTGGCCAAAAAAAGGAAAATTTACCTCATCGGGTAGCAAAATGAAACTCGTGCCATTCGAAAGGTCCCATCCACGAGTCAGTAAACCTGGATACGAAATACGGCATCGTTTGTATGAGAACCGAGGTAGCCGCCAAAGGGGTGTGAAGTCTGAGGCGGGAGCGGCGCATGGAACGCCGTGATTGGCCGAGCGAGTAGGTAGCCACGTGACGCCAGTCTTCCATACGTTTGAACGGGATTCATACAATAAGTCGCTCATTGTGTCGATTCGCGATGAAAAGATGAAACGGATTTAACAATATTTAACCCTTCTTTACATCAAGGGAATAATATAACTTTCTCTTAAATGAACAAAGGCAACGCCCCTTTCACAATTTTGCGAATTTGCAGATTTTCGCATAAACACGATAATAGTTCTAAGTTCTGAGATACCTCGGATACTTTATTATAAATCTACATCAAATTTCCAAAACAATGATATGTAAGACCTCGTACATTGGTATTATCTTATTGGAGTATTTGTTATTGGAATTTTCCAAAATTAAAAAAATAATGTTAGAAAGTCGAAAAGTTTTGTAACCAAAAAAAATAATTATTATATTATTAACAACTATTTGCTAATTACTTAGCCAACGATATGACAAATTATATTGCAATATGACTTCGCGAAAAATTCGCGAAAATCTACCCTACCATAAAAAAATTATGAGTACCCACCTCGATATTTAATTTTTTTACGGTAAAATGAGGTTTTCCAGGCTTTGCCTTTTTTAACAAACTAACCAGCCATACCCACCTGGATATTTAATTTTTTTAGGGTAAAATGAGGTTTTCCAGGCTTTGCCTTTTTTAACAAACTAACCAGCCATGCAGCTAGAGCCTTATAAAATGTACCATGCGTCTCTCTGTCAGTTTGACGGTGTGAATTCGTTATATAAGGGTTAATAAAATAACAAATGAAAGGCTGTGTAGTCTGTAATAGAAACATATATTTGAAACAGAACAATAATTTACTTAATTATTTATTTATAGATCGGTATCTATATTAAAATTTTCATTTGGTAACTTTTGAACAATTGAATTAAATTTAAAAGCACAATTTACGACATTTACATTGTTACTGTTTACATTGTTGACATTTACATTGTTATTGTTGAACTAAAGAACTAAAGAACTAACATGTGTCTCGAGAGATGGTCGCGCAACAGATGGATAGATCTCACCGAGACCTAAAGTTTGAGTACCAACACGATGGGTCTAGCACCAGTGGTTCTCGAGTTATGACCAAAACAAAAGTTCATGTGACAGATGGATAGATCTCACCGAGACCTGAAGTTTGAGTACCAACACGATGGGTCTAGCACCAGTGGTTCTCGAGTTATGACCAAAACAAAAGTTCATGTGACAGATGGATAGATCTCACCGAGACCTAAAGTTTGAGTACCAACACGATGGATCTAGCACCAGTGGTTCTCGAGTTATGACCAAAACAAAAGTGCATGTGACAGATGGATAGATCTCACCGAGACCTGAAGTTTGAGTACCAACACGATGGGTCTAGCACCAGTGGTTCTCGAGTTATGACCAAAACAATAGTTAATGTGACAGATGGATAGATCTCATCGAGACGTTCAGATTGAGTACCAACACGATGGGTCTAAGTCCAGTGGTTCTGTAGATATGACCAAAACTAATGATCACGTGACAGATGATAATTCCGACCCCTCACTCGCATGATCGCATCGCATTTCGCATTTAGATGCTAGCTAGCTAGCTAGCAGCGGAGCGCAGGCGCTATATAGCATTTAGCATTTAGCAGTACCACAGATAAATAGCACATACTTCATTGCTTTGTGCGTTCCAAAACAAACGAACCAACAAAGTTTTACGAACGAAACAGCAATGCTAATTAAAATTAAATGTGATTATTGCTTAGCATTTAGCATTAATTTTTATTCATCAGGGCGCTTAGCAGTGCTAAATGCTAACGGGGTATTCATTATGAATTAATTTTGTTAATGCTAAGCATAACAAGACTAATTCCCGGTAGACGCATGACCTAAAGAAATTAATTCCTTTAGAGTCGCTCAAAAGTAAAAACCGGTAGGTACTGGTTGAATGAAAAAAGCGCGATAAACGAATATTGAACGAGGAAACCTGCTGAGGTTGACCAGAAGAAATGTCCTTTGGCAATAAGGCAGAATGCATGAAATATCTGTATACATTTAACATACATATTTATCAATAAATAAAAAAAATTACAAGAGCTAACTGCATCCAACACGATAGTCGACCTATGGTGGGTAAGCAGAAAAGAGCTCTCCATACATATTTACGCCGATGTTTGTTACTGAAATTCAAGCGAAAAATGCTATCAAATTGAATGAAAGTACTTACTCGTGAAAGGTGACTCCATCTGTGTTCAAGTTTGAATTTTTCGACGACTTTTTGCACCAAAGCACTGCACAATGAGGCATTTTGTGACAGACGCGCACGTTCGCTCCGCCTGAGCGGCGGACGGAGACTAAGATCGGTCGCCGGCGCTAGACTGACGCGCTGGCGCGTGTGCGCCGACGCGCGGCTACCCCTGTCCTCCTATGTATAGCGCCTCCAGGCTTACTGACTCGTGGTCCCATCATCCTATTGTTAATTAATTTGGGTTGCCGGCCCTATACCTGGAGCTTTTCTTATTCAGCCGAGTTTTATGTTCGAACGTAAAAACTGACTGATGCAAGAAAAACGTAGAAATGAGTCCAGTGGATAGTTTAAATGAGATTGTTTAGATGTAGATAGATTATATGTATAAAGTTGGAGCTACACGACCTTGAACATTTTGTACGGTGAGCAAAAAAATAAGATAATGCAAAAAAACTACGAATATTTTTAAAAAGAGTGTACATCTATTAGATCTAATCAATTTCGATGTTTTTCCATTAAGCACATACTTTTTTTTAAATATGTTCACTTAACCTAACACTACACCCGCGTATCCCTTCTCCGACACTGTCTCACTCAGTGCGAAACACGAAAAATTAGCTTCTTGCAGCGGTGCTTGCGTCGCTTTGGAGAATGCATCCTATACATTCCTAGTTTTTTTTTATTGCTTCCGAAATGGGTGGCTCTGCCCGAGGTCGAAGCCTCAGGCGCAGCCAATTTCACCGCCGAGGAGGTGCCAGACCGGTTTAGAGGTGGACTAATGTTGCTGGGGAAAGACTATTAACCCGCGGTTTGAAGATCCGTGGATTGTAGGAGTGGGGAATTCTCTGGGAGCCCGTTCCACAGGAAAATGCGGGGTAAATCAATGCAAAGGCAGTGCGGCACAAGAACGATTTAGAGAATCGTGTAGTTCGAAGAACTCTTCTGTCGACTACAAATGGTGTTTCGCGAGAGTATGGCGGGTTTGGCGAAGGCGAAAAGGAGGAGGAGGGATAAGGGAAGCAAGTTCGTCAGAGCAGCGGCCATAGTAGTACCGATAAAACAGACTCAATGAACCAACGATACGTCTGTGCTTTAGAGGTTGAAGGTCCTTTGTGAGTACAGAGTCACCAATGAGACGAATGGCTCGTCGCTGAATAGAATCCAAGGCTTAAAGAAGGTACTCAGGGGAACCATCCCAAAGATGACTGCAATATTCCATCACCGGTCTTACTTGTGCTTTGTAGAGTGTAAGCAGTTGAACCGGCGTGAAGAATCGCCGACATCGGTAGAGGATCCCTAATTTTCGAAACGCTAGTTTCGCCTTGGACTCTATGAACGATCGAAACCCAACGTTCTTGGACACATCCATAACCAGGACGCCCAGAATACCATCGGTGGGGACTTGGCTGCCCTGGAAAGTGGCTTGGAGAGGAAACGGATCAGCCTTAGTAGAGAAGGCACAAGCTTGCGTCTTGGCTACGTTGAAGTTGACCAAGTTTTTCTTCCTTCAAGAGGATACTTTTTCGAAAACCTGGTCAACCCGAGCAACAGTTTCGCCTCTCGCGTTTGCTGCTGAGGCTACTCTACCCTTCCAATCCTTGATGAACCCTTCGTGCACCGTGCTGTCGTCCGCATAACAATGTATTTCGCCGAGCGAGAGCATGTCGTTAATAAACAATAAAAACAGCGTAGGTGACAGCACGGATCCTTGTGTAACACCAGCATTGATTGAGTAGTCGGCCGAGCAGGCACCATCTAGGGTGACAAAGATCGACCGACTACTCAAAAAGATGGAGATCTAAGTGCACAGTTTTGTAGGGACACCGTAGGCCGGAAGCTTGCTTAAGAGTCCCCGGTGCCAGACGCGATCGAATGCTTTGGATATGTCCAGAGCGGCCGCCAGCGATTCCCTAAAACCATCGAGCCTTTCAGCCCACAAATGCGTGACCTACGCTAGAAGATCTCGACCTTTGCTTGCGGAAGCCGTATTGCTTGTCGTCGAGGAGTTTAGAGTCTTCTAGATACGTCAGGACAATGCGCTCCATAACTTTACTCAAAAGTGAGGTTATAGCAATAGGGCGATAGTTCGATGGGTTCGCTGGGTCCCCCTTCTTGGGGACCGGCTGGACCGAAGCTCTCTTCCAGCAAGAAGGCATTGAACCGGAGGAATAGGAGCGTTTGAATATTGGGGCCAATTCCAGAGCACAATTTTTCAAGACGATCGCCGGGACGCCACCGTCAGGCCCGCTACTCTTCGAAATATCCAACCCACGTAGCGTTTTATAGACGACTCTGGGGTGGAACCTAATATTTGCCATCGTACGCCCGTAATGGGGTAATGAAGGCGGGTTGGCGCCCAGGTCGTCCATGTTTGAGTTGGATGCGAAAAGGCGTGCAAAGGTATTCGCCCTTTCTTTCGCGAGTATAGCGAGCGAGCCATTCGGACATTCCAGCGGAGGTGTAGCAGGACGGTAGAAATTCCGACCGATGGATTTGGCGAGAGACCAGAAGGCGCGGCTACCCGAAGGGCTACGTGCAAGTTTCGCGCCAATTCCACGGTCGTGCCTGAACTTGGCCAAGTTTTGCGTTCGTTTGCAGGGCCCAGCAGCGACGTTGAGCTCTCGTCTGTTCTCGACAGACCTATTCTGCAGCCATTTCCTATAAGCCTTGTTTTTAGTGTCAATAGCCAGCCTACATTGACAATCAAGCCAAGGCTTATGGCGGCCGCCGATGGGAACGGTGGAGGTAGGTATGAAGAAATTCTTACCCTGTGCGATCACATCGACGACCGATTGGGCACACAGCGTTGGGTCTGGAGAAGAGAAGCAAACGTCGTGCCAATGGTATGCTTCCAGGAAGGAACGGAAGTCATTCCATTGTGCTGACCGGTAGTGCCATAATGTTCGCGTACTACATTCACGTGCTTCCGCGAAGTGTACAGTTGGTACAGTTGAGCGTACAAGGCAATGGTCAGAGTTTCCGAGGAGAGCTTCGACCCTCACCTTGCAACCATTTGGCTCGGTAGCCAGCACAAGGTCCAACAAACTAGGTCGATGGGCCGGGTTATCAGGTATCCGAGTAGTTCCGGACACCAACTGCGTCAAACCGTGTGCAATGGCCAAGTTGTAAGCCTCCCTGCCGGCATGGTCAGTGATGGGGGAGGATTTAACATTGAAATCACCCAGAATCACTAACTCCGCCGTAGGGAACTCGCAAAGGAGTTTGTCTGCCGTACTGCTAAGATGCTCATAAAATGCCTCTGTTCTTGACGCACTGGGGCTAGGGGATCTGTATGCACCCGCGTAAATCCTCACCACGTGGGGAAGATATAAGTCTTTGAGAGTGAGATAACGCAGGTGTCAGTTAGTGCGGTGAATTCTATGCGAAATATACAAAATTTTGCTGGTATTTTTACCAATTTGTGTTGTGTGAATTAAATATGAAGTGATTGAACAGCAAAATGAAAACACCGCACTAACCGACACCTGCGTTATCTCACTCTCAAACAAAGGACTGAACTGAAGTGAAGACGAATAAATCGTGTTGAAGCCTGTTGTGATGGTAAGCTGAAAACAAAAGAGATGCGTCGGCTTCACTATCTGTATCTGTTTTTCTATTGCTATCTCGTTGGCGCAGAACCAGAAACCCATATCGGAATTCCTGCATGCAGGGACGACTATCGTCATTGGAATGCATGGGAAAACCCATCTGCTATCGACATAGATACATACATTTTTGGTATTTTTCTATTAATGTATAAAAGAACTCAAGTATGTGTGTAAATTCATTCATTGGCGATTTCTGTAAACACTTTTATATACTCATTTTAATATACGTATGCTATCGCTGTGAATTTACCGAATAAAATAAAATTGCCGTAGTACTAGGAATGTATAGGATGCATTCTCCAAGAAGTATAAACGACGCAAGCACCGCTGCGAGAAGCTAATTTTTTGTGTTTCGCAATGAGTGAGACAGTGTCGGAGAAGGGATACGCGGGTGTAGTGTTAGGTTAACATATTTAAAAAAAAGTATGTGCTTAATGGAAAAACATCGAAATTGATTAGATCTAATAGATGTACACTCTTTTTAAAAATATTCGTAGTTTTTTTGCATTATCTTATTTTTTTGCTCACCGTACAAAATGTTCAAGGTCGTGTAGCTCCAACTTTATACATATAATGTATCTACATCTAAACCATCTCATTTAAACTATCCACTGGACTCATTTCTACGTTTTTCTTGCATCAGTCAGTTTTTACGTTCGAACATAAAACTCGGCTGAATAAGAAAAGCTCCAGGTATAGGGCCGGCAACCCAAATTAATTAATAATAGGATGATGGGACCTTTCGAATGGCACGAGTTTCATTTTGCTACCCGATGAGGTAAATTTTCCTTTTTTTGGCCACCCTAAAATTAGGCTGAATCACGAAAGTGCCAGGTTTGGGCGAGGCAACCCTGTGCAGTTTGGCACTTCTTGATTAGCACTATCGAATGTGCTATGTACCTACTTGCTACTCGATGAGGTAAATTCCACCAAAAAAAAGGATCATTTTTTTGGTCACTGTACAAAATGCTCCAGGTTACGCCCAGGCAACCCTGTACTATAAAACATAACTTTTTAATATGCAACAGCCTAGATAAGTCACATCTTGCTACTCGATGAGGTAGGGTTGCATACGGCCCGCTCTTAGTCTATAATGTGTTGTTTTTTTTATGTGATTTTTTTTTTGTTATACTTATTTAATCTATTTTGTTTTATTATGTATTTTGTTTTTTCTGTTTGATTTTACTTCTAATTATGTAATTAGGTATAAATAATAATACTTTGTACACCTGCTACTTTGTCTGCAAATAAAAACCTCAATTATAATTATTAATGGGCACGGCAAAAACTAAGTTAAACTAAAGGGAAGGGAAGGTGTGGATCTAAGCTTACGATGGCTTCACCGAACATATCCGGGCCCATCGGCAGTAGAGGAGGGTATTAATCGAGGCCGGGACTAGCGAGTGGCCACTCTAAATTTCCCGCGCATGCTTCACGTTTCGGCTCGCTTCAAGCCCTCGTCAGCTAGTCTGCGTTGACTAGGACGCGGGGAAACACCAGTCCCGCTCTCGACCTCCCTCTCTCTACCTATCCATATTCTGTAGGATGCTTCCAGTGACGTTTACGAAGCTCTCTCCATGTATGAGCTTAGCGTCGATCTTGGCAGCCCTAGATTCTTGGAGAGACTGTGGACGAATTCGCTGGTAGTCCTTTTGCTCCGACTTCCACAGCGAAGAGATCAGTCTTGAATCTGTTTCTCACAATCCGGTCTACTAGGTTGCAGTACTTGTTAGGTTTGATGGTGTGGTCCTTCGGTATGTTGCTTTCCCATGGAACTGTAAGTTCAACAAGTACTACATATGCTTTGTCGCTTTTGTGAATATGAGTATATCCGGTCTTAATATTGTGGTACAGATTTCAGAAGGCATCTGGTCATGCTTCTCATGTGCCCATCGGCAGTAGAGGAGGGTGTTAATCGAGGCGGGGACTAGCGAGTGGCCACTCTAAATTTCCCGCGCATGCTTCACGTTTCGGCTCGCGTCAAGCCCTCGTCAGCTAGTCTGCGTTGACTAGGACGCGGGGAAACCACCAGTCCCGCTCTCGACCTCCCTCTCTCTACCTATCCATATTCTGTAAGATGCTTCCAGTGACGTTTTCGAAGCTCTCTCCATATATGAGCTTAGCGTCGATCTTGGGAGCCCCAGATTCTTGAAGAGACTGTAGAGCGACTTCGCTGGTAGTCCCCTTGCTCCGACTTCCACAGCGAAGAGATCAGTCTTGAATCCGTTTCTCACAATCCGGTCTACTAAGTTGCAGTACTTGTTAAGTTTGATGTTGTGGTCCTTCGGTATGTTACTTTCCCATGGAACTGTAAGTTCAACAAGTACTACATGCGTTGTCGCTTTTGAGAATATGAGTATATCCGGTCTTAATGCTGTGGTACAGATTTCCGAAGGCATTTGGTAATGCTTCTCATGTGTGTCCATCAACAATTCCCAATCCTTTGCTGCTCCCAAAATTGAAGAAGGTTTAGTCCTATCTTTGGGCAGCTTATTGGCTCCAGGTTTCACAAAGTTGACCTTCTGGAAGCCGCTACTGGTTTGCCCTTTCCTGGTCCGTGCAATTGACAGGTTGATGGCCTCTCTGATGATTTGGAGGACTTTATCATGACGGTAGGAATACTGGCCTCGCTCAAGTAGTATTTTGCATCCGCATAACAAATGTTTGGCCGTGCCTACGAACTCCTAACATGACGGGCATAGTTTATTTGTAGATTTCCCCCATCTAACTAGGTTACTCGGGTCGGGGAGAGTAAGCTGGAATGCATTTAAGTAGAACTTAAGCAGCTCAGGGGACCAGTTGTATATTATGGATTTCCACTTCAATGCAGGAGGGATGCAGAAGTCACCCACTGTTAGCCAATCATTCTGCATTTCTAGGTTTAGGGCGTGAAGTTTGAAGCCTTGTTCCATGTCCTCCTGAGCAAAACCTTTCAGTATTTCTTTATCAGACTTTGCTGTTTCTATGCCCAATCCAGATCTATTGGTGCGTGTACCAACTTGGAATGATTTGTAGAAGTCGAGTCTCGATTCCAGTTCATCTGATAGTGATGTGTTGGGTAAGGCTTGAATAGCGCTATCATTGGAGTCTTTGAGTATACATCGTTTGGCTATTCTCGCCTTTTGATAAAATATCGACGGTTTCTTAATGTTCAGTCCAAAGTTATTGTGAGATCTGTATAGCGTTGACGAGTCAGCCGGGTGAGCCAGTCCAAACCATGATTTCAGGAATCTGGTCACATACGAGTCTAATTTAGTCAGGTTTTGCTTTGTGAAGTCGTAGACGAGAAATGGCCATGAAAGTTTTGATGTCAGGTAGTTATCGTAAATCCATGCCTTTTGTGTACCCAGGAGGGGAAGATTGTCAGTTTGGCGGAGGCTCTCTTCGAAAAGTTGGACAATATCATCAGTAGGATGCTCCTTTCCTCTGCTGGTGATCCTTTTGCCCAAGAATTTAAAAGGAGCTTCATCAGCCACGGTTGCGATTGGTTTTCCGGCTACTGTCAAACCTGGATTGCTCGAGGTAAACTTTGAACCTTTCCTGGTTAAGCTCAAACAGTAGCACTTCGCTGGTTTTATCTTCATCCCTTTGGTCCATTCACAATAGTCATCCACCACCTTAAGAAGCGACTGATTTTGTTTTGGATTGCGGGTTAACAGCGTAATATCATCCGCAAATGCCAGGATGGCCGCCATATATGTGTCTCCATATTTGAACCTGTATCCCCATTTCTTTTCTTTTACGACAAGCGTATCAATTAGAATGTTGATAACAATGTTAAATGTGACAGGAGAGAGGCAGCAACCCTGGAAAAGTCCTATGCCGTAACGAATTTCCGGTGTCTTCTCCGTTTCGCCTTTTACTTGTATTACAAAGGAAAGTTTTTTGTAGTAGGAGGCTATTATATTACAGATCAGAGGTGGCACATTATACCACTCTAGCGCCTTTAATAGTAACTCATGGCGCACCGAACCGAAGGCGTTTTCAAAGTCTAACCACGTGGCAGTTAATTGTCTCTCATTCTTCCTTGCATCTCTAAGACATTCAGTCAGCAAAGAATTATGTTCGAGGCACCCTGCAACTCTTGGGAGAAAACCTTTTTGGTACTTCTTCGGTAAGTAGTCGTTGGTACACATGTGTTTGAGTAGTCTAGCCTGTATAATGGAGAAGAATATTTTCGAAATTGTGTTCGTAAGGGCTATAGGTCTAATATCCTTGGGATCAGTAACTTCTTTCTTTTTTGGTAGAAGAACAAACACGGCTTTACCAAGACAGTCTGGCACTTCTCTGTTCGTCCAAATTCTTTTGTAGATGTTCAACATGTGTTTCCGCACTGATGGACATTTTTTTGTATATGATGTATGGTAGTATGCCATCGGGTCCCGGGGCGGAACTATTTGGTTTCCTTTTTATGTGGTATTCCAGCTCTTCCATCGTCGGTGAATCAGCATCAAATGCTAGAGCAGGTTCTTTGGGTTTTGGAGCTGGTGGATCCCTGTAAGTTATATCTGCCTCCGGGGTGGTATATGTGGATTTAAAGTAGTTGAACATCTCGTCCGTACTTAACCTAATTGTACCCTGCTGTTCCTTAAAAGCTTTTTTGGCGAAATAAAAGGGGTTCTTCTCGAAAGCTGCTATATTCTGAGCCTTTCGAAATTCATTGCCAGCAACCGTAATTTGCTCAGATACTTTCTGGATGAGTTTTAGGATAGATCTCATCGCTCTGGCTAATTGGTGGCATAGATTTCTGTCTCCTGAGGCTTTAGCCTTCCTTAGCTGCTTTATCAACTCTCTCTTCCTTCTCCTAAGCTTTGCTTTGAAAGTGTTTTCTCTTTCCATTGGGTTGTGGTGATAGCGAACAGGGTACACTTCGGAGAAGTAATTGTAAATTGTTCCCTGGAAGTCATACAGCTGATCTTCGGGACTCTGCCTGCAGCCTGGGAGGTCAAGTCTTTCGGCTAGGCATCGACCATGTTGCTTCCAAGTGGTCTCGGATATGCTCGGTAAGCTTAGTCGGTCTCTGGGCGAAAATGCTTCATGGTGAGAGGAAGGTTGCGCAACACTTTGTGACGTGTGAGGTTGTACTCTGTCAATAGTGTCAGGTGGAGAACTTACAGGCGCTTTCTGCCCTGCTTCACTGTCGCTATGTTTCTCCTTCACGTGCTTTTCTAGCCAGATTTTTCGCTTATATTGTTTCCCACACTTCGAGGTGTTGTTGTACGTTACAAACTTCAGAACCCGCCACCGGCTGTGAGTAACTTATGAAGTGGTTTTTATTTTTCTATGTAAAAGATAAGAGCGACTCTACACTTCGCGATAAAATTTGCCCAGAATCATTCATGTCATGAGCTTCGATTGCTTCCGTGCACGTTAATAGGTATTTCTAAACATTATTCCAGTTTATGAGCGCTACCAAACGTGTACGGTAAGTATGTGGTCCTATTGGTGACAGCCACGAATATCCGCAATACCCGGATTCACCCATGATGTCATAAACACGTGCTCATTGAAATAATTCACTAGAAAATGCAATAGAACATTCTGAGAAAATCTTAATGAGAACTACATTTTCGAAGTTACATGTTATTCATCCGCTTAGATATGTGCTTCCCAATGCTCCCCTCCGCTCCGCCGCGCCCGCCGCCATCGACACGCCGCGCGGCGATGCGGTAGAGTTTCTATTCTGTGGTAGAGCCTACACTGGGCGGGCGGCGGCGGCGCGGTTGCTAAATAAATACAAAACTAGAGCGGCTTCTGTGAATTCGCAGTTCGCGGAACGATCGAGGGCTCGGGACTTCCCCGTCGAAGCGATAATAGCGCATGTTGCACTTAAACGAGTGATAGGCTGACATGAGGGTCACCAGACAGACCCCCGTGGATAACGTACTCTTCTTGGTAATCTGTTATAAAAAGTACTTCTTCGCGGAAAACATGTCCCCCTTTCAATACAAAATATGTTGTAGAACTGTAGACTGTAGCTGTAGTAATTCAGTAATTTGACCACAAAAAGGTATTGCACTCGCACCGCAAAGTCGAACACACACAGGTTGGGCATATGAAATCATTTCTAGTACTACAACCTAGTTAATTTAGTGGTTTCATTATGGTTTTCTTTCGGAACTTGTACATTATGTAAGCAAACGCCAAAGGCATGCAAACGCGTCATTGAGCAAATATATTAAATCAGAATAATATACTATAATATAGTATAATATAGTAGTAGTAGATAGTAACTATATGTATAGTGGAGCCCAGTCTGTCGTATGTTGATAGCCTAAAAAAGGGTTCAGCCGTCATCCGTCCGACCACTCCGACCAGCCCGAAGCGAGCCAGCACGCTTCCGATTCGAGCGTGCACCCTCGTCCTCGGATTATTGGAATCGCAATAACAGTGGCTTTACACCGCGCAGCAGCGACACAGCATATATATGGCTAAAGCAGTATGGAAACTACGTACAAAACGATCGAAACGACGCACTCACACACACGCACGCCTCAACAAGGCCCCGAAGCGAATGTCGCAAACAATCAGTCGCGGGTGCCGCGTCCGAGTGGTCGTGTTTGTTTTTGTTGCATACGCCACGGACAGTCCGCGATCTTTTAGAATGCAAAAAAATGTTTACAAACGATTTTCGACTGTTGTCACTTTATATTAACTTTTGACAAATGTTGACAACTTTTGTCAACTTTTGCCAACTTCTGTCACATTTTGTCAACTTTTATCGACTGTTGTCAACTCTTGTCAACTTTTCTCATCTTTTGCCAACTTCTGTCACCTTTTGTCAACTTTCATCGACTGTTGTCAACTCTTGTCAAGTTTTGTAAACTTTTGAGAACTTTTGCCAACTCTCGGTAACTTATGTCAACTCTTGTCAACTTTTGTCAACTTTTCTTATCTTTTGCCAACTTCTGTCACCTTTTGTCAACTTTTATCGACTGTTGTCAACTCTTGTCAAGTTTGTAAACTTTTGAGAACTTTTGTCAACTGTCGGTAACTTATGTCAACTCTTGTCAACTATTGTCAACTTTTCTCATCTTTTGCCAACTTCTGTCACCTTTTGTCAACTTTTATCGACTGTTGTCAAGTTTTGTAAACTTTTGAGAATTTTTGCCAACTCTCGGTAACTTATGTCAACTCTTGTCAACTTTTGTCAACTTTTCTTATCTTTGCCCACTTCTGTCACCTTTTGTCAACTTTTATCGACTGTTGTCAACTCTTGTCAATGTTTGTCAACCTTGGTCAACTTTTGCCAACTTTCGTCAATATTTGTCAACTTTTGTCATCTTTTGTCAACTTTTATCGACTGTTGTCAACTCTTGTCAATGTTTGTCAACCTTGGTCAACTTTTGTCAACTTTCGTCAATATTTGTCAACTTTTGTCATCTTTTGTCAACTTTTATCGACTTTTGTCAACTCTTGTCAATGTTTGTCAACCTTGGTCAACTTTTGTCAACTTTCGTCAACATTTGTCAACTTTTGTCATATTTTGTCAACTTTTATCAACTGTTGTCAACTCTTGTCTAGTTTGTAAACTTTTGAGCACTTTTGCCAACTCTCGGTAACTTATGTCAACTCTGGTCAACTTTTGTCAACTTTTCTTATCTTTGCCCACTTCTGTCACCTTTTGTCAACTTTTATCGACTGTTGTCAACTCTTGTTAATGTTTGTCAACTTTTGTCAACTTTTATCAATATTTGTCAACTTTTGTCAACTCTTATCGACTGTTGTCAACTCTTGTCAATGTTTGTCAACCTTGGTCAACTTTTGTCAACTTTCGTCAATATTTGTCAACTTTTGTCATCTTTTGTCAACTTTTATCGACTGTTGTCCACTCTTGTCAATGTTTGTCAACCTTGGTCAACTTTTGTCAACTTTCGTCATCTTTTGTCAACTTTTATCGACCTGTGTCAACTTTTATCGACTGTTGTCAACTCGTGTCAATGTCAACCTAACCTTGGTCATCTTTTGTCAACTTTTGCAAACTTCTCTCAGCTTTTGTCAGCTTTTATCATATTTTAACCACTGTTGTCAACTTTTGTCACTTTTATGAACTTTTGTCAGCTTTCGTTTTGACAAAAGTTGACAAGAGTTTACATAAGTTGACTAAAGTTGACAAGAGTTAACGAAAGTTGACAAACTGGACAAAAGATGGGAAAAGTTGACGAAAGTTGACAAACAGCTGACATAAGTTGACAAACGTTTACAAAATATGAAAAAAGTTGACAATACTTAGTTGACATTAATTAACAATAGTTGACGAAAGTTGACAAACGTTGACAAGAGTTGACAAAAGTTCACGAAAGCTGACAAAAGTTCATAAAAGTGACAGAACTTGGCAAAAATTGACAAAAGATGACGAAAGTGGCTATAAGTTAACAAAAGTCGACAAAAGCCATAAAAGTAGACAAACGTTGACGAAAGTTGACAAAAGTTGACAAAAGTAGACAAAAGTTGACAAAAGTTGACAAAAGTTGACAAAAGTGGACGAAAGTTGACAAAAGTTGACAAATGTTGACAAAAGTTGACAAGAGTTGACATAAGTTACCGAGAGTTGATAAAAGTTCTCAAAAGTTTACAAAACTTGACAAGAGTTGACAACAGTCGATAAAAGTTGACAAAAGGTGACAGAAGTTGGCAAAAGATGAGAAAAGTTGATAAAAGATGAGAAAAGTTGATAAAAGATGACGAAAGTGGCTATAATTTCACAAAAATCGAGAAAAATAGACAAAAGTTGACAAACGTTGACAAAAGATGACAAAAGTCGACAAATGTTGACGAAAGTTGACAAAAGTTGACCAAGGTTGACAAGAGTTGACAACAGTCGATAAAAGTTGACAAATGATGACAAAAGATGACAAATGTTGACGAAAGTTGACAAAAGTTGACCAAGGTTGACAAACATTGACAAGAGTTGACAACAGTCGATGAAAGTTGACAAAAGTTGACAAATGTTGACGAAAGCTGACAAAAGTTTACCAAGGTTGACAAACATTGACAAGACTTGACAACAGTCGATAAAAGTTGACAAAAGATGACTGAAATTGGCAAAAGATGAGAAAAGTTGACAAACATTTACAATGGTTGACAAGAGCTGACAAAAGTTGTAAACAATTTACAAAAGTTAATAAAAGTTGACAAATGTCGAGAAAAGTTATATCAATTCATATTTATAGCAACCACGTTTTGAACTTATTATTGATGATTGATTATATTGATTATTTGATCATTACATTACAGAACCTAAATAAATGTTTTAATGAATAATAATTTTACAATTTTACAAAAAAATTTGATTGACATCCCTAACGCTCCAATGGAGCGTAGGTACTTATTTTAACAAATAGGCCTAGTTTCCATACTGCTTTAGCCATATACAGGGTGTCCCAGAAACCGACGATAATCCTTTAACAGGAGATAGGGCTGCTAATTACCTCTCAGAATATCTAATTTTAGGTTTAGTAAAAATGGCTTAGTTTTTGAGATATTGTCATTTTTGTAAAAATCCTAAATTTTCTCCCTCAGCTCATTTTTTTAAATGCCACGATTACAAATGTAAGATTTTCTTAAATCTAGTTTTTTTCAAATATTCCCGAAAAGTAAGGCTTTCACACGGTATAATTAATTTTTTTATGCTTAATCCTGTTTAGATGAAAAACGACTTAAGAGCCACATGTTAAAAAAAATTCAGCCTCATGCCTTGAGTTTGGTCCTTCGCGGTGAAAAAAAAAATAACTACACTAAAGTGGCATTATGCAACAAAAATACGCCCATCTAATGTGGTTTTTAAAATGGTAGATCACTTACCTATTTGCCCAATAATTTATGAGATATTGTTATTTAACTGCAAAAGGACCTCGGAATTTGATAACTGTTCTACCAACTACGAATTTGAATAAAATGAACACTTGAAGTAAATTGGTCTTTATTAACCTGTAAAGTAGATGTTCAAATTGCTTACCACCTGCACAAATGCTAGCTCGACATCTTCTCACAAATGCCCGGTTGATGCGTCGAGCATGTACTCGATGCAAGTGCAGATACGCCCACCTATGCTATGTAAATAATTTGTGTTTTCCGTCCAGTTGAGTGTAGCCGGCACGACCGAAGGGAAACACTGACGTGGCACCAAGTTCACCCGGTGTTATGGGCTGACATCACGGATGTTGTAGGTGACGTAGCCAACCATGTCATTTTACATAAAAAAAAACCTGAGCTACTGCCGTAATTCTTTCTTTGAACTCTATCAAGTTTTCAACCGGTTTCCTGTAAACTTTTTCTTTTAAATAGCCCCAATAATAAAAATCGAACGGATTGAAATCCGGTGATCTAGATGTTCGGTCTATTTGTGGGGATACAAGTGGCTAGGAGGCCACAAGACGTCCGTTGAATTGTAGAGACTTTAAACGGGCGAATTATCTTGAGTTTCTGCAACAGGAGCTTCAGAGCCTTTTAGAAGATGTACCATTGGCCATACGGAGGTGGTTGCAAAATGATGGCTGCCCAGCCCATTGCGCTAGAGAAGTGCGTAATTTTTTAGACCAAGCATATCCCCACAGATGGATTGGACGTCTAGGTCACCGGATTTAAATCCGTTAGACTTTTATTATTGGGGCTATATAGAAGAAAAAGTTTACGGGAAACCGGTGGAAAACTTGATAGAGCTCAAAGAAAGAATTACGGCAGTAGCTCAGTTTTTTTTAATGTAAACTGACATGGTTGGCTACATCTCTGATGTCAGCCCATAACACCGGGTGAACTTAGTGCCATGTCAGTGCTTCCCTTTATTTCAGGTCTGCTACACTGCAGTGCACGGAAGTGCTTCCCTTCGGTCGTGCCGGCTATAGTCAACTGGACGGAAAACACAAACTATTTACATAGCATAGGTGGACGTATCTGCACTTGCATCGAGTACTTGCTCGACGCATCAACCGGGCATTTGTGAGAATATGTCGAGCTAGCATTTGTGCAGGTTGTAAACAATTTGAACATCTACTTTAACAGGTTAATAAAGACCAATTACTTCAAGTGTTTATTTTATTCCAATTCGTAGTTGGTAGAACAGTTATCAAATTCCGAGGTCCTTTTGCAGTTAAATAACAATATCTCATAAATTATAGGGCAAATAGGTAAGTGATGTACCATTTTAAAAACTACATTAGATGGGCGTATTTTTGTTGCATAATGCCACTTTAGTGTAGTTATTTTTTTTTTCACCGCGAAGGACCAAACTCAAGGGATGAGGCTGAAATTTTTTTAACATGTGGCTCTTAAGTCGTTTTTCAGCTAAACAGGATTAAACATGAAAAAATAAATTATACCGTGTGAAAGCCTTACTTTTTAGGAATATTTGACAAAAACTAGATTAAAGAAAATCTTACATTTGTACTTGTGGAATTTAAAAAAATGAGCTGAGGGAGAAAATTTTGGATTTTTACAAAAATGACAATATCTCAAAAACTAAGCCATTTTTACTAAACGTAAAATTAGATATTCTGAGAGGTAATTAGCAGCCTTATCTCCTGTCAAAGGATTATCGTCGGTTTCTGGGACACCCTGTATATGCTGTGGCAGCGACCTTCTTCCCCCCTGCTCGTGGGGTTGTGGCAGAAAGATAAGTAGATAACAGAAACAATGCCCGACAACTAGAATAAAATTACCTATGTTTTATGAACGCCGCCGAGTGAGAGCAGCCGGTAGAATTTTGTATATTGTTTTTTACTAAACCAGTCAGCCAGTACGAACGTTGGAAGGCGTGTACTTGTAGTACACTTGTAGTATAACAGCTAAAAGTACCTGGGCGACCTAGCTTCGCTCGGCGTCTACTTAATCTACACCTGTATATATAAACTTGGAAACATACAGAAAACAGCTACTACACAATGACTGAAGACACGCGACAGTGAACTCTTTAAAACTTTGTAAAGCATAACTTTATAGTACGTATACAGAAACCTTTTCGAAGAAAGTAAGTAACAGAGGGCGAGGCCGAAGGCCGATCTGCGTTCAGGAAGACGATAAACCTTCTCGAAGACAGTAAGTAACTATGGGCGAGGCCGAAGGCCGAGCTGCGTTCACGATGAGGGTAACCTTTTGTAAGTAACAGAGGGCGAGGCCGAAGCGAGGGGTTTACCACTCTGTAATACTGTGTACGATTTCCTTGTAATCTGAATAAATCCGTCGTAATACAGGCAAAATTGCAAAATACAATGTAATATAATGAAATCCTTCGAAAACCTATGTAATACTTTGAAATCTTATAAAAATCCTTAATATTATAGTATTTTCAATGAAATAATCTCTCTGATAATCTGTACTTTTACAAATACTACATATTCCACATAATACTACGAAATCCTCTGTAGTCTGTCTGTAGTACAGAAATCCTTTTAATCCTTTGTAATTCTTTGTAATACGCTATAATACTAATAAGTTGTTTAAATTCCTCTGTACTTTTTTTCTAATTTGCTTGCAGTGTTCATTCGTAGATTGTCCAGTGCCTCGGCAGTACTGTGAATTATTAGAGTGAAAGTCAAAGTCAACGAATATTCCTCGGAATATTAACAGTACATAAAAGATAGGAGACTTCCTTACGACGAAATTAAAATATTATTTTTGTTCCTGGGTACGAAAATAATATTCATGGTTTTTTAATTTCGCGATTAAAAAAAAGTGGCTGCCATTTTGAACTTTTTAGTTACTGGACCGATTGCTTTCAAAATCGATATCTGGGCGTCTGTGTGGACTCTGAATACGAATCTGTAGTCAAAATTAAAAAAAGTGGCCGCCATTTTGAACTTTTTAGTTACTGGACCGATTGCTTTCAAAATCGATATCTAGGCGTCTGTGTGGACTCTGAATACGAATCTGTAGTCAAAATTTTAAAAAAGTGGCCGCCATTTTGAACTTTTTAGTTACTGGACCGATTGCTTTCAAAATCGATGTCTGGGCGTCTGTGTGGACTCTGAATACGAATCTGTAGTCAAAATTTAAAAAAAGGGGCGCCATTTTTAACTTTTTAGTTACTGGACCGATTGCTTTCAAAATCGATATCTGGGCGTCTGTGTGGACTCTGAATACGAATCTGTAGTCAAAATTTAAAAAAAGGGGCCGCCATTTTTAACTTTTTAGTTACTGGACCGATTGCTTTCAAAATCGATATCTGGGCGTCTGTGTGGACTCTGAATACGAATCTGTAGTCAAAATTAAAAAAAGTGGCCGCCATTTTGAACTTTTTAGTTACTGGACCGATTGCTTTCAAAATCGATATCTGGGCGTCTGTGTGGACTCTGAATACGAATCTGTAGTCAAAATTAAAAAAAGTGGCCGCCATTTTGAACTTTTTAGTTACTGGACCGATTGCTTTCTAAATCGATATCTGGGCGTCTGTGTGGACTCTGAATACGAATCTGTAGTCAAAATTTTAAAAAAGTGGCCGCCATTTTGAACTTTTTAGTTACTGGACCGATTGCTTTCAAAATCGATGTCTGGGCGTCTGTGTGGACTCTGAATACGAATCTGTAGTCAAAATTTAAAAAAAGGGGCGCCATTTTTCACTTTTTAGTTACTGCACCGATTGCTTTCAAAATCGATATCTGGGCGTCTGTGTGGACTCTGAATACGAATCTGTAGTCAAAATTTAAAAAAAGGGGCCGCCATTTTTAACTTTTTAGTTACTGGACCGATTGCTTTCAAAATCGATATCTGGGCGTCTGTGTGGACTCTGAATACGAATCTGTAGTCAAAATGTAAAAAAAGTGGCCGCCATTTTTAACTTTTTAGTTACTGGACCGATTGCTTTCAAAATCGATATCTGGGCGTCTGTATAGACTCTGAATACGAATCTGTAGTCAAAATTTAAAAAAAGTGGCCGCCATTTTTAACTTTTTAGTTACTGGACCGATTGCTTTCGAAATCGATATCTGGGCATCTGTGTGGACTCTGAATACGAATCTGTAGGCAAAATTTAAAAAAGTGGCCGCCATTTTGAACTTTTTAGTTACTGGACCGATTGCTTTCAAAATCGATATCTGGGTGTCTGTGTGGGCTCTGAATACGAATCCGTTGTCAAAATGTAAAAAAGTGGCCGCCATTTTGAACTTTTTAGTTACTGGACCGATTGCTTTCAAAATCGATATCTGGGTGTCTATGTAGGCTCTTAATACGAATCCGTTGTCAAAATTTAAAAAAGTGACCGCCATTTTGAACTTTTTGGTTATTGGACCGATTGCTTTCAAAATCGATATCTGGGTGTCTGTGTGGGTTCTGAATACGAATCTGTTGTGAAAATTTAAAAAAAGGGGCCGCCATTTTGAACTTTTAGTTACTGGACCGATTGTTTTCGAAATAGATATCTGGGTGTCTGTGTGGGCACTGAATACGAATCTGTAGTCAAATTTTAAAAAGGGGGCCGCCATTTTGATCTTTTTAGTTACCGGACCGATTGCTTTCAAAATCGATATAATATTTTTTTAATGTTCACTAAATATTGCTATTACAGGATATCGTTTTTGAAATTAATCGGTCCTGCAGCGGGAGCACAAATGCGTCGATAAGCCTATATCGATAGATAAACATCTATTCGTCTTCTTCTATTCTACTTCGTCGAACGAAGCAAATAGATGTTTATCGATCGATATAGGCTTATCGACGCATTTGTGCTCCCGCTGCAGTAACTAAAAAGTTCAAAATGGCGGCCACTTTTTTTAAATTTTAACAACGGATTCGTATTCAGAGCCCACACAGACACCCAGATATCGATTTTGAAAGCAATCGGTCCAGTAACTAAAAAGTTCAAAATGCCGGCCACTTTTTTTTAAATTTGACTACAGATTCGTATTCAGAGCCCACACAGACACCCAGATATTGATTTTGAAAGCAATCGGCCCAGTAACTAAAAAGTTCAAAATGGCGGCCACTTTTTTTAAATTTTGACAACGGATTCGTATTCTGAGCCCACACATACACCCAGATATAGATTTTGAAACCAATCGGTCCAGTAACTAAAAAGTTCAAAATGGCGGCCACTTTTTTTAAATTTTGACTACATATTCGTATTCAGAGCCCACACAGACACCCAGATATCGATTTTGAAAGCAATTGGTCCAGTAACTAAAAAGTTCAAAATGGCGGCCACTTTTTTAATTTTTTACTACAGATTCGAATTCAGAGCCCACACATACACCCAGATATCGATTTTGGAAGCAATCGATCCAGTAACTAAAAAGTTCAAAATGGCGGCCACTTTTTTAAATTTTGACTACAGATTCGTATTCAGAGCCTACATAGACACCCAGATATCGATTTTGAAAGCAATCGGTCATGTAACTAAAAAGTTCAAAATGGCGGTCACTTTTTTAAATTTTGACAACGGATTCGTATTCAGAGCCTACATAGACACCCAGATATCGATTTTGAAAGCAATCGGCCCAGTAACTAAAAAGTTCAAAATGGCGGCCACTTTTTTTAAATTTTTACTACAGATTCGTATTCTGAGTCCACACAGACGCCCAGATATCGATTTTGAAAGCAATCGGTCCAGTAACTAAAAAGTTCAAAATGGCGGCTACTTTTTTAAATTTTGACTACAGATTCGTATTCAGAGTCCACACAGACGCCCAATATCGATTTTGAAAGCAATCGGTCCAGTAACTAAATAGTTCAAAATGGCGGCCACTTTTTGAAATTTTGACTACAGATTCGTATTCAGAGCCCACACTGACACCCAGCCAGATATCGATTTTGAAAGCAATCGATCCAGTTACTAAAAAGTTCAAAATGGCGGCCACTTTTTTTAAATTAATAAAATTAAAACACCATGAATATTATTAAACCGGAAAAAAATATTGTCGTAAGGAAGTCTCCAATCTTTTACTCTGTTCCTCGAAGTTTAGGTAAATAAGTCCTACCTAATTCCTATCACTGATAATAATAATACATATTATAAATTGAATTCATCCATGTCATTGCCATAAAAAAAACTAACAACACCCATATACAATAATTGATTTCAATTTGCCTATCATGTGTACGCGTCCGGTATGGAGCGCAGTCGTGCTCCTAACTCGCGGAATTTTTGTATTTTACACGCTTTAAGCATTGTATTATCATTAAAATGACCTAATTATGAAAGGTTACGCCATCTTTTGTCATTCCTGATGATCTTGAGCTCTTTCGACACGTACGAACTGCACAAATCGCCATTTTGCGTAGTGCACATATACGTGTTCTTCGTTCCCAAGTCGCGAGCGCACTGACGGTCGATCCCGCAGCAGCGCTATATGTTAGTGCATAATGCTCTAACACGCGGCTAATTTTCCTATATACTAGCGCTCGACGGTTGCCACTCCCGTAGGTATGCTCGGTGTAAGCACGTACTTGCTTTATAATATATTTTTAATAAAAAAAATGCAAATCGAAAATCATTGGAAAAAATACATCCCGACCAGGATTCGAACCGTCTCTGGCTTGAGCTGCCAACGCGATAACCAACTACGCAACCGGGCCGTGACGTATTATCTCCAAATTTTCGATCTTATTGCACCTTCATGCATGATGTCGCATAATTTTTGCGAAGAGTCAACTTGCACGGTTCCATATTGAACCTTATGCTGTCGTCACCAAAGTCGTATTTGGCATCAGACACTAGAAGTTGACTTGAGGTTTTTAATAATATTTTATGTTTATATTATATGTTAGTAGTAGTACTAAGCAGTAAGCACGTACTCGCTTTATATATTTTTTTTTAATTAGAAAAATGCAAATCGAAAATCATTGGAAAAAATATCCTGGTCGGGATGTATTTTTTCCAATGATTTTCGATTTGCATTTTTCTGATACCATAAAAGTTTAGCTTTCACCTTTTTGGTACGAAACTCAATAATATGTGTTGTCTCGCCTCGTCTGAGGTCAAGTCAAATACAAAAAAATACACGAAATCTAAAGATATCCTAACTTGCTGAAAATATAGCGTAATATAATGTAATACATCGTATTTTACATTACTAGCAAATAATATTGTGTAGTACATGAATACTACAATATTACTAGATATCTATTTATTATTGTAGTACACTTGTAATAACATGTAATCCACTATATTCCAGTGTAATCATCTGTATTCCACTTTGTAGTACATTTAATACTATGTAGTACAGGAATAATACAATACATTTTAAAATACTATGAATTATTCTTTAATATTTGTAGTACACTTGTAATCCATTGTAATCCAAGTTCACCGACAACCTGTGTACAATTTATTTCGGAGTGGCTAACCCCTCGGGCCGAAGGCTGAGCTGCGTTCAGGAAAACGATAAACCTTCTCGAAGACAGTAAGTAACTATGGGCGAGGCTGAAGGCCGAGCTGCGTTCAGGAAGAGGATAACCTTTTCAAAGAAAGTAAGTAACCCCGTGCCTCAGCCGCCGCGCCGCCAGTCTCCGCCACCAACCGCCACCGCGCCGCGTCGCTTTTATTTCGATTCGATTTGTATGGGAGCCACATCTTAGCGTAGCCGGAAGTGAATTTTAGTTAGCCTATCCTGTGTCCCGTATAGTAAAATGGGCTTGTACTAAGTTTCATAAAATTCGGGTGATGGCTTTAAGAGTTATGGAGGAACATACATACATACATACATACAGAAAAGATTTCTAAAAATCGTCAATTTAGCTTTAGCATCATACATAGAGGCTACAAACTCAATATTTCCTAAAACAAAGTAACTTACTCCATGACCATCCCGTACAGACTTATTTTTGATTGATTGATGATTGATATTGATTGATAATGCAATATAAGCTTCCAAATAGTTGCGATCGATGAAGCGGCGATGCATCAACCGGTCACTCGCCTCAGAGATTTGACCTCCGCAACTCGATTATTCATTCGGCGAGCATTTTTAATGTGAAATAGTTCTTGACTCACTCGAGCTCGCGCGCGAGTCCGAAACTTTTCGAATAAGCAGGAGGTCTACTTGGAGTTTCGATTGCGATATATTCGGATAGATCCGAATAAATCGGATGTATCTCGGGATGTGTCTAACTCATACAAATATCCCACTCTAACCAAATGTTCGGTCGGTCGGAAGAAGTGACATATCGAAAGCATAGACAAAAAGTTTTGTTTTTCTCGCAATCATAGACAAGCGATTTGTGTCCAAGACCAAAATAAAAGTTGTTGTGGTCAAATTTGTGTATATTGGATGGATGCAGTGGAAAAAGATGGCGGACGGCGCAAGTTTGTCGCGTCGTCGTTGTAATTAAAAATATATATTTTTGTGGTTCTCGCCGTGTCGCACCTTATACAAAAGCATATAATTAGTATAGTAGTATTATATTCTTTGTATTGGTAATCTGTGGATGGATGGATAAAGGCGGGGCGGACGAAGCGGCCGGCAGTAGCCGGCCGCTCCGTCCGCTACGGGGCGAGGCGGGGCGAGCGACCGGAGCCGGAGCCGCGCGCGCGCGCGCCCGACGCGCCGCGCGCTCGCGGGCCGGCTCGACCGCCAGATATATTGGTAATCTGTGGACCGCCAGTCATTCGCCGCCGTAGCCGCCGCCCGTCACTCAGCCCAGTCAGTCAGTCATGTCATGACTTCATGACCGCCGCGACGATCGCGCTGAGTCCTCTAATTTTTTTTATATTTTCCAAGCGTAGGTAGCAACTTATGGATGAAATTATACAATAAACAAAAAACGAAAACAAATCACCAATGCACACATAGGTAGGTACTCGTAAATCGTGTGTAAGTCAATGAACGCAATACGTACACCAAAACGACAATCTCTTCTTTTTATTTAATAGTGGCAACAAAACGACAATCTCAACGAGAGCTCATGAGGTGTCGTTGGAATTATCGAAAATTGTCGTTTGCTCATTGGTCAAATTCAAATGTTCGTTCTTTGACATTTGAACATAAGAGTAGGGTTACGACACGACAATGACAATGCCATTTTTTTATTATGTAGTTCTAAAAACGATATATCGAAACGATGTCAATTAGAGTAGGTTACGACACGACAAATGGCACGATGTATCGTTTTTACAACTCCGAGTAGACCTCCAGGACACAAGGCATGGCCTGCATTCTCGACGGAGTCGTGGGAGTGGGGCTGGCTGGGGTCGCTAGTACTCGCTATGCACGGGGTTGCAAGGCGCAAATTGGCTCGTAGGCCGCGCGGCGCGACTGGGCGGTGCTGTCGGCCGAACGGCCGAGCCGCACGAAAGCGGTTCTCGGAATCGAGTGGAGATCGGCGCAGCGGCCGCCTCTTATTATTGTGCTGCGGTACAAAGACATTTGCTCCGGTATTTCGGCGAGCGGAGTGCTTTTTTCCTCGTATGAATTGCCTCTCTCGTCGAGCAAATAAATCAAACATTGCGACATTAATAAAAACGCGAAGGAAGGAATCTACACAGTTGTCGCAAAAGCACAATGGAGATGACTATGTGACTCGAATTATATTCTCTCGACTCGCCCGCCGCTCTCTACGTGCGTGCGTACCTAGTAGTATAGCGGGAGTACCTACAGTAATCCGGCTATTGTTGGGATCGAGGTACAATGTCTTTACGGCGTATTTGGGCCGGCGATATCGCATTTTGTTGGTCCCGACTTCCGCCGCTAACATTATTCTAGCGAGTTACGAATGAGTTAGCGGCTATTTCGACGACACTAAGTACGATACCAACGGCGCCCACTTAGGGCTCCGGCAGTGGGTGGGCGCGTGGGATTTTTGTACGAGTTGTGCAAAAATATGGTAGTTTATTATGTTATGTATGTAAATTTTAATGATGCACTGTGTTCGGTCAGCGTGCACGGTGTTCGTGTGAGGACGCGGCGGAGGCGCGCCGGAGAAACCGTGGTAATGATCAGACGGAACAGAAGAAAGATGTGTCTGCGCGGGAGTATGAAAGTGAACGTGAAGCGAACCGTCACGCGGGGCGCGGAGGGGGTGCACGCGGTTGCGCTAATGTCCCGATATTTGCGAAGGCGGTGGCGTCGAGGAACCAGGAAGGTCAAGTGGTAAAGGCCTTGCCTCTATTCTGAGAGGAAACGGGTTCGATACACGTAGTAATGAAGCCCACCCTGACATGTTATGTTATATAATTACATATTATAATTACATTGACGAAAAGGCACAATGATCAGTAAGACAGACGGTCCTTTAAATTTCCCTAGCAAGTTCTAGTGTCCGTCTAACCTAGCCCAGCCAAGATTCCGATTCCGAGTGCATTTATGTCGGAATTATCAGTTATTCCGTTTATATTAACAGTTTATATTAACTGTTTATAGTTTTTTTATTATTTTCCTTTATATGATTTCACACATTCATGGATAAAGGATACGTACCTAGACTTTCCTACTTCCCTACGTTGGATGGCAATGTCGTCTTTGAAAGCATTCTAGTTCCGTGTGTCAGTTCAACGTATTTCATTCATTGTCTGCTCACCGAGGCCTTGTTCAGTACTTTTCTTGTACTTAAAAATCCTTGGATGTTATTAAGCAGCCGCGTCATTCGTCACAAAGGCTTCAAGGCAGCCGACAGGTTACAAAGAAGCCACGTGTGGCGCAGTGCGTGCGTGGCAGCAGGCTGGGAGGGGAGAGCGTTCGTGTCTGTCGAGCTCTGATATCGCGCGAGTAAATCACGCCAGTCCGGTACCGAGAAGCAGGAGAAAACCGCAACACTAGGTAGGTAGGTAGAGCCTGGTTAATAAATTCATTGAGCAGACGATGCGCTCTCGGCTCGTCTACGGCAGATTGCATTCGTGTCATTCTTAGAATCGATTTAATTCCGAGCGGTGCTCTCTCGAGCCTGGGATGCTGAAACAACGATGCTCCTACTAGGGATTCCGATGGTGCGACGCAGGTTAGCACATCACACTTTGAGACTAAGTAGGTAGGTAGTTCTGGTTCGGTAGTGATCGATTGACCAAGGTATTGACCATATTTTTATTAGGCATTTGATGTGGACTTTTATCGCGAGCATATACGGGGTAGAGTTGTAAAAAAACAGTTTTTTTCTGACATGAAAAAAACCGTAAATTGATGTTGTAGTACTCCGGCTCAAAATAAATTGGCAACACTTACTGATGTTCTCGTTTACGAATTTCCCCAATCCTCGTTCGGTTTATGTTTCGGTTGAATAGAGCAGGGATGTTATGTGTAAAAGGCGATTCTAACACAGATGAAGATTTAAGTATTTTTTAACTTTATATTATGTATAGTTTTGTTTATTTACACTTAATTTGACAGTAATTTAAGTATTTTTAAGTTCATAATATGTATAATTTTATTTATTTAAACTAAATTTGACTTTTAATTATTGAAATTACAATAAAACAATCACATTTAGCGTTTCATGTCATTTTAGTTATAGTATTTTCTTTTTTCTGAAAAAAAAAACCAATTTAGAAAAAAAAAAACTACGGTGCCAAGTTTTTTTTTCATGTTTTTTTCTCAAATTGTGAAAAAAAAAAATTTGGTTTTTTTTTTCGAGTTACATCACTAATACGGGGTGTCCGCAGTGAGCTGTGGAATTCTGAAAGAGGGTGATTGCGAACGTGAAATTGAATAACTTTTGTTTTACGACTTTTTAATTTGCAGACATATAATATTTGTTTCTAGTCTCCACACATTTGATGAGGACTAGCCTTCAACTCTACATGAAGTCCTCAACAATATCGCGTATTAATGGATTTCTCTCAGCTTACTTCATCGTTCGTCAAGTACTTAACACTCAAAAAAGCTTTTTAAGTGTCGACTCAACGTATGAACTTCGGAATGTCGGTAGAGACCTCTTCTCAAGTCTTCTCCGACAGACCACCGCGCGTCAGTATAGCAGACAACGCACCTTCCGCGAAAGGACTTTCGACACGTGTCGCCTCCTGTCGACGTTGACGTCAACTCTCGTGGGCGACGCGCGACTGTCGACCGGCGAGTAATGAACAAAGTTTCGACAATCCATTAGCGGCACCCTCGGCCCGCGGAACGGTTTCACATTATCCGTCCCGCAGAGCAGATAACTTCTCCTCTATACGAAATGCGCGCAAAATACCTGCCACGGAAGTCCACTGCAGTTCTAGTTAGTACCACGTTCAAGGAATTTAAAGGAAATTCGCCTTTTTTTTAATTCAGCAAAGGAAAGCGGTCAAATGTGAACTCGGTTAGTCTAGCATGAGCCGCGGTGAGCATTTAAATTTTAAGCAAAAAAAAATAATTATGTGCGAACATTATTCACACAAAGAGGGTAGCCATGCGCAGCCATTTCCTACTTGTGCGTGCATCACCGCAGCTGCCAGTCCTACCTGCGTCGCACCTCACTAGATGAGAGGACTCTTGCATGGATTAAATATATATAACAAACAAAATTGACGTTAGCTTACTGCGTTTGTGACTTGTGACATTCACTTCCACTCTCATTTGGAAATACCTCCGTGAAATGTATGGAATTTTAAACATTGCTAGAAAAAAGTTACCAGAAGAGGTGTTTTATGAAAATGTAGCTTGAATTTATTAATTAACGATTGTTACAAAGATTCAAAAAATGCGACAGCGGCACTTGTAGCACGGCGGACGCTCTGCGCCGCGCCGGCGCTGCCGCCGCGCGCAAGTTTTTGCGACGCGACGACGCACAATGCTGCGTCCAAAGGACAAAAGTCCAAAGTTCGCTAATTTTGAAACGTAATTAGTACTAAATATAACTCATTAGGGATTACCAGACAGTTGGAAAACAACACTAATATTTTTTTAACCCCTTCCTAATGACTTCTACAGCCCTGTGAACTTACTATTTAAACCAACACATTTTAATTATGCATTCATTTGCAAATTATCGAGGTAACGTTATGTGGTATATCTGTATCGTGTGCAGTGTTTCAGTCCTGTTTATTATGGCTGCTGGTTGCCGAAAGTATGTTAAATTTATATTATAGTTTTCATCCAAAAAATTCTAGTTAGTTATATAATATAATATCACTCTTTTGGGGTATGTCGAAATTTGTAAAGAAAAGTGATTATTGAATTTTGACTAGACTTTTAAAAAAATGTAACCAGATCCACTTCTCAATTTTTTTATATATTGTGGTGCAACTAATGTAGATTACATTTCAGTAAAATTTAGCTGCTAGTTCTTGCTAGCCTTAACTGTCAAATTTTTTTTTCAGCAACTGTGCCGCCCATAAAAAATATCGATCTCTTCGATGCGTGGATCTCTGACCAGTACAACTCCAAACAGGTCGCTGTGGTGGAACAGTTGAAGGTCCAGCTTGGATACGAGGAGTGTCCTGATGCGGTGTATGCTGATTTCAAAGAGGCTGCACGTATTTATTGCCTCAGAATAAAGAATAAATGGCAAGATTGTTCGAGAAATAAGAGCTTTTTTCTCGAGCCATTAAGAGTGGCTGAATATGAAAGTTCAGCTACCACAATCTGCTGCGCGCCTTCACGAGACTCCTAATCCCGAAATCGAAGCCGTGCCTGGACCCAGCACGGGACGCCCAAGGAAAATGTTTGAGGAATCGTCGACTAAAACGAAAAAACGTCGTGTCCAAGAACTGCTAACAACCGCATCTCCTCAGGAGCTGAACTTCGCTGCTTGGGGGTTCGAAACTGATTCAGATTAGACATAAATGTATGTAATATTAGTCAGCATATATCTTTTTTTAGTTTTTTTTTTTATGGAAACTGACACGGTTGTGTGATGTCAGCCCATAACACTGGATGAACTTGGTGCCACGTCAGTGCTTCCCTTCGGTCGTGCCGGCTACACTGAACTGGACGGAAAACACAAACTATTTACATAGCCGTTTCGACCGACCTTTCTGAATGAAAGGTCGGTCGAAACGGCGGGCGGTGGTACGAACCCGGGCGGGTTAAACCCTACCACCTAGTAAGATAAGAAGGGAATCATATCCCTTAGTCGCCTTTTACGACATACACGGGGAGAGATGCAGTGGGGCTATTCTTTTAAAGTACCGGCCCCACACGGTACAATTCAAATGTACAAATAAATAAATATGTGTATTTTAACGTCAAACTTTGTACTGATTTACTAAGACTGTAAACAATGTTTTTTATTAGTAGATTATTGTCATATTTTGTATTTTTATAATAAAAATTGTTTCTGAAGTCTCAAATAAATATTTTTTTCACATGAATTAATTTATTATTTAAAAATAACTATCCGCGTAACACACTTTATACTTGTCATGTTCCAACTCATTTCGTACTCTCTTAGTAAGGTTAGGTTAGGTTAGGTTAGGGGCTTGAATCTTTCACAGGGCATAGTCGGAAGTTAGTTGTACTAAATACTTTTTATTTCATTCAAATCGACCAAGGAGAACAAAAGTTATGATTTTTGTCCTTTCCTCCCATACTTTCGCAGCACTGTGCGACGGCGCGACGCAGCGCAGCCATCCAACCTACCGCGCGTCCTTCCATTGTTGATGGCGATACTCGATTTATGCGGTAATGTCGTAATACAAACTTTCATCGGCTGCTGCCTTCGTAGCGAGGAGAAATCACAATTGCGACGAAATGTTTTGCAGAAAAATTCGAGCTGATCTATGGACCTGAAACGTACTTATATACATTGATTACTTATATTTTTGTCTATTTTTGGGTATTTTCTTCGCCTCCGTTCCAGGAATACGCAGGAAAACATTTTCTTTTCGAGTAGGTAGTCAATGAAAGCGTAGGGCCCTGTAAAGAAAATCATTTAGTTCTGCTAATGAATTCTGGCTTTCCGAGATATCTCTATCTGCGATAAAATACCGACGCAGGATTGTGAGTACCTACTTATTTAAAAAAGACGTAAATTTTCGGAATTATGTTGGAGATGGCAGGTTGTATTCATCATAGATATCGATGGTATTCATAGGCAAAATGTTTCCGTAAGCTTATTTTGTAATCAGGACGATTCCACTCACTGGCGTAATTATGCAAATACTTTGGGACTCATCCATAAATGTAGCGCCTCCAATTCCATTCTATAATGTGATTTGGTCGTAAGTAAGTCACACACATCCGGAACTAAGGAAACGCAATGCACTAGCTAGATCAACATCGCAATATAACAATATAGCTTGATCGTATTTATATGTTTGGCTATTCGTGCAGTTCGGATATACGCACCGGGTTTCCAAGAACTACGACGCGACGGCGGAGGCTGCGCGGCGCGGCGTCTCTTAACTCTTAACGGTTCCTTTGCTGAAGTAGGCAATAATTCAGTTTGATGTACATATTTTGATCGTGAGATCGAGGGAACGGCGCGTACTGGATGTGTACGTACTGAGTGAGCGACTGAACTATAGCTCTGAGCTAGTAGACGGCAGTAACGATACCACACCGCAGGGCAGATGAACAGAAAGAAAACCAGAAACAAGAGGAAAAGTGTCGCGACCATGAGCATTATGTTGATATAATACGACCCGACCGTGCACTTTCCCGGCCTGTGCCCCGCGGGTCTGGTAGTGGCCAGTGAGCAGTGGGTAGTGGGTACTAAAGGTTAGGTAATAGGTAGCGGCACCTCGGGAACAATGCAAGTGCGTCCATTACTAATCGCATTTAGAGCCCGGTCACCGAATATATATACTAGCCTTACTTATATACTTTGCTAATTGTCGGGCGCGCCGTGTCCGGCGAACAAACTAGATTAATACGGATTGTAGAGCCACTAAACGAGATGACCGCCGCCAGACGCCGCGCGCTGCGCTGGCTGCCCCACCGCCGCGTCACCCTCGCATCCGTCCGCCACTGTCTCCTATATTTTAGCTTCTTTTTTATGAGTTCCGCCGACCAATTCAGTGTGTCCGAATCGAATTTCCTAGTCACTATTTGCTAGATAGAGCCTCCAGTTTTCGGGCAAGTACCGAAGATTATTTTCAAGTATTGAGCTTGAAGAAGAATACAGATCTTAAATATGAAGAATAAACTAATTGGTGCTACTTGGAGCACTTGTAGCCTGTACGGGCTGGTCAAATTTTTAGATCCTGGAGGATCTGCTGCAAACAACTATACTAAATGAAACATGAAAGGAGCCACGACAAGAACATTATGTTTACTCAAGTTTCAGAACCGACTCTTTGAATATTCTACAAAATACAGAGAACATAAAAATAAATAAATAAATAAATAAAGTACAGAAGTTAATTAATAATATTTAAACATAATATTCTAAAAGAAAACAATCTAACATTTATGTAACAACACAAACAAAACTCAAAACAAACTAAGTAACGCACGCGAGAATTATTTCAGGGAGGATCGAGTGCGCTGCGAACATCTACCTGCATCTACTATAGACAGTGTGCCTGGAAAGCATAGCCGGGCGAGAGGAAGTGCTGATGACAATAAAGCAATTTGGGGACTGTAGCGGGAAGCCATTTGTGAGGCTATATGGACAAGGGTTCGGTTGAGGGGCGACACGTTACAACCCGCTCGACCCCTACCACTACTACAATAGATCGAATCAACAGTGTACCACCGAATAATGTGGGTTCTCATCCCCGAAAGGGGCCAATACCGAATAATTTAGTGTCGCCTTGGTATAATCGTCTGAAAATACTATAAATATACTCAAAGAGTCATGTCATGTCAGGTCATGTGTTTTATTTTTATGTTCGGGCCGCTTTTCGGTAGTCCACGTTGACCTTAGTTTCCTGACTGGGTTTTGAGATGACCGCGTTATCTGTCTACGTTGACACGAGAGTTTGCGCGGAATGAGCGCGGTAGTCGGAACACGGCCATACATAATTTATAATTTTTCGAGCTAACATGCGTGGAAGTCCCTCTATCGGGGGATGTTGCGGATGATTTTTTTTTTGCACACGCTGGGATTACATTTCTACGATCCCAACGAGACCGCGCATTAACCCGCGAAACAGCTGCATGCACAGACGACGACGTAACGTTTGAGCTGCTATTACTTCGGGTACGTATTCCTTTCCCAGCCAATCGCAGAGTGTGGACCTCTTTTATGGCACCTTCGCTCGAATAGTGGAAGCTTCCACAATTTACTTAGTCTTTAGAAAGCGACACGTCGTTGGAGTGTGTAAAGCCGCCACGGTCGCCAGCAGGACTCTGGGTATTGTGTTGCGGCTGTCTCGTGAGTTTCATAATGCAAATGCGCAACTTTCATAAGGCTATTTGCTATACAATAGATTTGTGAAGTTCAAGCTAGAGAGCAAAGCAGTGCAATCGTACTCCATGATCGGGATGATAGTGCAATCGGGACTCCACATGAGGAAAACTGTATATAAAGTATTTCATTAGTAGGTAACGATACGCTAGTGTATCAGATACTGATCACGTTCCCATACCAATATTTTTTTTACGATATAAAAAACCTACTCACTCCTCAAATTTAATACGTGAAGTGCGCGTATTTCACCTTAATAAGTACGTTTTTTATATCGTAAAAATATTGGTATGGGAACGTGATCAGTATCTGATACACATACACCCCTTAGCGTATCGTTACCTACTATTGAAAGACCTTATATAAGTGACTCGAATACTACGTGTTTGCCAGACTTCATCGCCGGCGCGGCGGCCGCTGCGGCCGCCTCCCAAGACGGTGCTCGCGTCCGTCCAAGTCAAAGTTCAGTGCATCGGACTTTGTGTGTGTGGTGCGTGTGAACGATGCAACGTTAAGTTCTATCTAGCTAGAATATAAGCCGGTGCCAGGTCGGTTGTGTTGGAGCAGTAAAACAGTTTGCCGAAGTGGTGGTCCGGGCGGTGGCGGAGCGACCTCGCGACGCCCGCCCGCGTCCCGTAGCGATTCAATTATCCCGCCATCATGGATCGGCCTACGCCGCGCCGCCACCCGCTAGTCGCTACTGCTAACTACCTCACTGGATACTCCAACCTCCGCACCGCACTCACCTCGCTGCCTGCTGAGCGACGACGCGAGTGTTGACGGCGAACTTATCCACCGCGCCCATAGAGGCAGCACGTTTCTAGTGTTACGTACGAAATTGTACACCATTATGTATGTGGGTGATGTGAGGGGAATAATGAACTCGACACGCTTGTTTTTTCTTAAATGAACTGAGACAAAACTACTTGAAAATACGTAACACCTGACCCCGGAAAACACGTCCGCAGCCCGCGCGTCAAAAGGGCGGCGACGGAGGCGGGGCGGCGGCGTGGCGGCGGAGGCGACGCGCGCGTCGGCGCCACGTGATTACTAAGCAACTAATTTATCAGTTAGTAACTAATGATAGATTGCACGGTGGATCGCTATTGTTGTGCCAGTACCATCGCTTGCGTCACCGCACCGGGAATAATCGTCTAGTTCGCGGAATTCGATGTAACAATGCGCCGTCATTTCTGGCGCCAATCGCAGTGGTCGACGCGCCTTCTACGTGCGACATGAACATATTGCGACCAAAGAAATGTGAATAAATGTTACAGTTTCACTTAGATATGTACGATCTAAAAATCACCAAGATGCCTTATTCACATATTTAAAGCTGACTCAATTTCCTGTCTGTACCTAGGTACGCGGTGACAGTAACTACGCCTAATTCCTAGCTCCTGAGAGAGCATGGTCGTCGTGACTTATGCATGAGGCCAGGTAGGTTCGTAGGCTAGTTGTAAATTGCTTTGAAACTGCGTTAGTTAAGAAAGATATAAGTTTGAGAGCAAAAGTTGCCGCGGAAAACCCTCCTTTATTATATCTCCAACTTCAAGGTCGCTCGCACATTGCCACAATGTGCCGAGTGCGCATGACAACACGATTACATAATTATTTAGCGCCACACAGTGCTTAGCAACGACGCGAGTGATGCCACAATAACGCGCCGCCGCCTGTTGGCAAGCGGGGAGGCCCGCGGCGGCCGAGGTGGCGGAATCTGAGCGATAAATCCAGCGGTGGATAAATTAGATACAGGCTCCTCTTGTCAACATTCTCGAGGTGCCACGGCGCCTTTATCAATATAGGCCGACGGAACGACATCGAAATCATAATCCAGATTCGAGAAAAACTATAAAAAAACAAATTTCGTGATAAAAAAAGTTACACTTTCGTATTTTCGTTGTATGACAAATACAACGAAAATACGAAAGTGTAACTTTACATTAACATCAAATTCTAAAAATTCCGCACGAAGTTAGGCTAGCTAGACTATTTCTATGCGTCATCGCAACATCACATCATCTCCAACGACGACGATGAGCCAGTGAACACATTTGTAGGTTCCTTATTCCACTTTTTTAAAGGTGTAACTTTTGTGTAACGAAGTTTGCAATTGCGTTTTTTTTTATAATGCCTGTAGGTGAACCTAACTTTTCTCTTTCTCTCTTGAATTTAGGTCAACTGTAACAAAACGGAGAGCACGTGACACAGTCTCTCGCTGACTGATGAGCTCAGTTTCCGTCTGACTTGTGGAGTGGGAGACTGGAGGTGAGGCGAGGGAGGACTCGAGACCACGTTGTCCGTCTGGCTGGGCCAAGTCGTCTGCGGGCGCCGCGGACTCTCGCCTTGACTCACTTACCTCACGTTTACGTTTAGCTCGAGCCTTGCGCCGTAAAGCTAAAGCCTATTTTACATTTTTTTTACGAAAAATCACAAATATGTCGTCGCGCGAGACTACGGTATTTTCACATTATTGTCGCACTGAATGAAAGGTCGGCCGAAGCGGCTATTAAATCGTTTTTATTTATTTATTTTTTATAGAAAGCGCGACATGTGGCGCTGCCCCACCCATAAGGTGTCTAAGGACGCCCGTGGACATCCGGTCGTATGCGGGTGTTGGGAATGCCATGCCGGCCTGACAGGTGCCTTAGTCACGCACGACCCGAGCTGTACTTGAGAGGAAATATATGGGCAGGGAGAGCGTTCTAGAGTTTACAAATCCTGTGGAGGAAAGATCTGCACGATTGGCAGGCATCCTCGCTAAGTCCAGAGTATAGGCACAGATTACTTAATAGTTACTTCGTAACAGATAAATCACTCCATAGAAAATTTTCCTACCTTTGGGCTTTAATAGCCTACTGTTTCACGTCGCCAATCGCTGCGTGCGAAAATGCACCTTAACGATCGAGTGTAAAGTGGTTATTGCTTTGCAGCTGTGCGCAGTTGCGTGGGCGAGCGTCTATGTATACTTCGCGCGGCTGACGAATTACCACTGAAATAGACCGCCGGCGGCCCGTCGGGCGGTAGGTAGTTAGCGCGCGCAAGTACATAGAGTGCGTGAGGCCTGGTATAGGGATGCAATCTCTGCCCAGTGCGCGTTGTGCGGAGGTGGAAGGGGTAGGGCGACTCCCTCCGAGTACTCTCCACGAAATAAGCTATAAAACCCACTTGGGGACCCGACATCCTTACAGAGTTGCAGTGGTTCTAGCTAGATCATGGAACATGATCACGGGACACCACGGGATCATCCACCAGTTACACGGCTCGGCGCTGGAGCTAGCTGGTATTTATACAAAAGCAGCTTTTGGCCCGACGTGAAGTACCGTTGCACCTTATTGAGTACGCGCAGCTTTTTAGAAACCAGCTAGGCCTTGCCGTCTATATGGCCCCGAAGGTATAGTTCGTGCAACAGTTCGACTCGTCGAGTTCAGTGTAGCCGGCACTACCAGAGATAAGAATTGACATGGCACCAAGATTTTATACGACGTCATCACGGGTTTAGCAGGTGAAGTAGCCAACCATGTCATGTCGGAATCCCAAAAATATAAGTCTTACCGTCGTCGTGCGTGACAAAGTCTGCGCGACGGATATTCGTAAATGTAAAATCATCAAGTGCGCCGGTAACGACCGCCTAGCAACGACGCCCCCGCCTGCATTGCTCTACTTTCCTGGCCATTACATTCCAGTGTTGGCCACACAACCACACACAACTGAGGCAAAATGGGATCATTCACGTCATTATTTGCCTCGACGTCTATTGATGTAGGTCAGGCGACGCGGGTAAGTGATGTGAGCTCCGCCTCCGCACCGCGCCCGCCACACAGCCAATTCATTTATTTATAAGCCATTTTCCCCCGTAAAAGATATTTCAATCGAGGTGTTATAAATAACTTCTTGTATTTACGAGAATAATTCGTAAACATCTGTACTCGATCTGTATTTGTTATTAATTATTAGTATTACCCATCGAACCGTACCTACAAATTATATTTCTTTATGGAAACTGACGGTTGGCTACATCACCTACAACATCTGTGATGTTAGCCCATAACACCGTGTGAACTAGGTGCCATGTCAGTGCTTCCCTTCATTTCATGTCGGCTACACTGAACTGGACGAAAAACACGAACTATTTCCATAGCCGTTTCGACCGACGACGTTTCATTCAGTGCGATATTATCAACCCGGGCGGGATATAAATTACCACTTAGTAAGGTAGTAAGGTAGCCTCCAACGGTCGAGCGGTCACCCATCCAAGTACTGACCGCGCCCAGCTGTGCTTAACAACAGTCGACCGACCGCACCACTGAGCTACCGAGGCTGACAAAAATAATGACATAATATATTTTTATTAGAAAAATGCAAAGCGAAAATCATTGGAAAAAATACATCCCGGCCAGGATTCGAACCTGGGTCTTTGGCTTGAGCCGCCAACGCGATAACCAACAACGCCACCGGACCGTTACGTATTATCTCCAAATTTTTCAATCTATTGCACCTTCATGATGTCGCATAATATTTGCGAACAGTCAACTTGCACGGTTCAATATTGAACCTTATGCTGTCGTCACCAAAGTCGTATTTGGTATCGGACACTAGAAGTTAACGTGAGGTTTTTAATAGTATTCTATGTTTATATGTTAGTACTAGGCACGTACTCGCTTTTATATATATTTTTATTAGAAAAATGCAAAGCGAAAATCATTGGAAAAAATACATCCCGGCCAGGATTCGAACCTGGGTCTTTGGCTTGAGCCGCCAACGCGATAACCAACAACGCCACCGGACCGTTACGTATTATCTCCAAATTTTTCAATCTATTGCACCTTCATGATGTCGCATAATATTTGCGAACAGTCAACTTGCACGGTTCAATATTGAACCTTATGCTGTCGTCACCAAAGTCGTATTTGGTATCGGACACTAGAAGTTAACGTGAGGTTTTTAATAGTATTCTATGTTTATATGTTAGTACTAGGCACGTACTCGCTTTTATATATATTTTTATTAGAAAAATGCAAAGCGAAAATCATTGGAAAAAATACATCCCGGCCAGGATTCGAACCTGGGTCTTTGGCTTGAGCCGCCAACGCGATAACCAACAACGCCACCGGACCGTTACGTATTATCTCCAAATTTTTCAATCTATTGCACCTTCATGATGTCGCATAATATTTGCGAACAGTCAACTTGCACGGTTCAATATTGAACCTTATGCAAGTTGACTGTTCGCAAATATTATGCGACATCATGAAGGTGCAATAGATTGAAAAATTTGGAGATAATACGTAACGGTCCGGTGGCGTTGTTGGTTATCGCGTTGGCGGCTCAAGCCAAAGACCCAGGTTCGAATCCTGGCCGGGATGTATTTTTTCCAATGATTTTCGCTTTGCATTTTTCTAATAAAAATATATATAAAAGCGAGTACGTGCCTAGTACTAACATATAAACATAGAATACTATTAAAAACCTCACGTTAACTTCTAGTGTCCGATACCAAATACGACTTTGGTGACGACAGCATAAGGTTCAATATTGAACCGTGCAAGTTGACTGTTCGCAAATATTATGCGACATCATGAAGGTGCAATAGATTGAAAAATTTGGAGATAATACGTAACGGTCCGGTGGCGTTGTTGGTTATCGCGTTGGCGGCTCAAGCCAAAGACCCAGGTTCGAATCCTGGCCGGGATGTATTTTTTCCAATGATTTTCGCTTTGCATTTTTCTAATAAAAATATATATAAAAGCGAGTACGTGCCTAGTACTAACATATAAACATAGAATACTATTAAAAACCTCACGTTAACTTCTAGTGTCCGATACCAAATACGACTTTGGTGACGACAGCATAAGGTTCAATATTGAACCGTGCAAGTTGACTGTTCGCAAATATTATGCGACATCATGAAGGTGCAATAGATTGAAAAATTTGGAGATAATACGTAACGGTCCGGTGGCGTTGTTGGTTATCGCGTTGGCGGCTCAAGCCAAAGACCCAGGTTCGAATCCTGGCCGGGATGTATTTTTTCCAATGATTTTCGCTTTGCATTTTTCTAATAAAAATATATATACAAGCGAGTACGTGCCTAGTACTAACATATAAACATAGAATACTATTAAAAACCTCACGTTAACTTCTAGTGTCCGATACCAAATACGACTTTGGTGACGACAGCATAAGGTTCAATATTGAACCGTGCAAGTTGACTGTTCGCAAATATTATGCGACATCATGAAGGTGCAATAGATTGAAAAATTTGGAGATAATACGTAACGGTCCGGTGGCGTTGTTGGTTATCGCGTTGGCGGCTCAAGCCAAAGACCCAGGTTCGAATCCTGGCCGGGATGTATTTTTTCCAATGATTTTCGCTTTGCATTTTTCTAATAAAAATATATATAAAAGCGAGTACGTGCCTAGTACTAACATATAAACATAGAATACTATTAAAAACCTCACGTTAACTTCTAGTGTCCGATACCAAATACGACTTTGGTGACGACAGCATAAGGTTCAATATTGAACCGTGCAAGTTGACTGTTCGCAAATATTATGCGACATCATGAAGGTGCAATAGATTGAAAAATTTGGAGATAATACGTAACGGTCCGGTGGCGTTGTTGGTTATCGCGTTGGCGGCTCAAGCCAAAGACCCAGGTTCGAATCCTGGCCGGGATGTATTTTTTCCAATGATTTTCGCTTTGCATTTTTCTAATAAAAATATATATAAAAGCGAGTACGTGCCTAGTACTAACATATAAACATAGAATACTATTAAAAACCTCACGTTAACTTCTAGTGTCCGATACCAAATACGACTTTGGTGACGACAGCATAAGGTTCAATATTGAACCGTGCAAGTTGACTGTTCGCAAATATTATGCGACATCATGAAGGTGCAATAGATTGAAAAATTTGGAGATAATACGTAACGGTCCGGTGGCGTTGTTGGTTATCGCGTTGGCGGCTCAAGCCAAAGACCCAGGTTCGAATCCTGGCCGGGATGTATTTTTTCCAATGATTTTCGCTTTGCATTTTTCTAATAAAAATATATATAAAAGCGAGTACGTGCCTAGTACTAACATATAAACATAGAATACTATTAAAAACCTCACGTTAACTTCTAGTGTCCGATACCAAATACGACTTTGGTGACGACAGCATAAGGTTCAATATTGAACCGTGCAAGTTGACTGTTCGCAAATATTATGCGACATCATGAAGGTGCAATAGATTGAAAAATTTGGAGATAATACGTAACGGTCCGGTGGCGTTGTTGGTTATCGCGTTGGCGGCTCAAGCCAAAGACCCAGGTTCGAATCCTGGCCGGGATGTATTTTTTCCAATGATTTTCGCTTTGCATTTTTCTAATAAAAATATATATAAAAGCGAGTACGTGCCTAGTACTAACATATAAACATAGAATACTAATGACATAATGATAGTTTCATATCATAATATACAATTATCCATACTAATATTATAAATTCGAAAGTAACTCTGTCTTGTCTGTCTGTTACCTTCTCATCATCTTCCTAAACGCAGCTCGGCATTCGGCCTCGCCCATAGTTACTTACTTTCTTCAAGGTTTATCGTCTTCCTGGATGCAGTTCGGTTTTCGGCTTCGCCCTTGCGTTACAAATTTCATCTTTGGAAATACGAATTCACGCGAGTGAAGCCGCGGGCAACAGCTAGTACGGCCGCTGCGAGGAAACGCGGAGGCCGTCCTCGGGGCTATGAGTGATGTCCCGAGGATAAAGGAATATTTTTATTTAATTTATTTAAAGTCTTCTACTTTTAATAGGTATCTCGGTTCACCTGTAATAAACATATTTCCGCTATTATTTGCGTATTTTTGTAATTCGATATTTGTAACACGCTTGTTCCTTGGGGCCAAGGTCGTTGTTGGGGCTAAGAATTAGTTCATATATCTTACTGAATGACATTCGAGTTACACTTACACGTAGAGCACAGTCATTTTACTCCTTCCATTGAGTTCATCACATCACAGACAGTAGACCACCGCTAAGTTATACACAGGCCTGCACAGGGTCTGTGCAGTCAGTACAAAATTTATTTCTATGAAAATTGTACGTGCAAAAGTACTTTGAGCTCCTGTTCATAGATGGCGGGTCAATCAAGGACGAAAGTAACGCAGTGTTGTCAGATATGGAGGTTTTCCTCCAAAACTGGAGGTATTTCGTTTTCGGGTTTCTGGAGCAATATAAAATCAATGAAATGAAGGATTTTCGTAAAAATTTAGGTTTTCCGGAGGTTTTCATTTTAAAGCAAAAACACGTCGTGAACTACGAGTAGTATTTAGATGTTAATAAATAACAATATTTTAGTTTCACTCGTTCATCCTTTCTTTCCCTATTATCCTTATTAGTAAGTATTACTTGTCTATTGCTGGTTTGCCGCTACCTCAGCCCGCGCTTCCGCACATCGCGCCACACGCACGCCACACCCGCTGACGCCTAGCTCAGTAGCGTTAGTATCGCTGTCGCGTAGCCAAAGAATATAATACCGCGTAGCCACGCCCGTATTATATGTGTAATTGAGCTACCTACCCCTCGCGCGTGTACGAATTTTGTTTTTTTTGTGTTATTTGTTTTATTACTAACATTTGTTGTGTTCAAATGCCAATACGAGTAAAAAAAAGGAATAGTAATATGACTATGACGTGTGCGCTAGCTTCACTAGTCATGTCACTTAATTACGTAGAATTATTATTACATGGTAGTACATGCCTGAAATACGAAGTAACGACAGTTCAGTTGTCGGCGGCGGCGGCCTGGTGGCGGCGGGAGCATTCGTCTATCCGACTTTTTTGTCGACGGTACCGATAGCTGTTACGTCATACATCATAACCGTACCGTCAGCGGTGGCATACTGGAACCAGACGACTAATAGGTACCTATCCTTTTTTGAGAATTAATGTAGGTAAGATGGTTTTTATTTTAGAAAATATGGGAAACTGGAGGTTTTTTCTAATGGTTTGGAGGGAATTGGTATAACTGATCTGGGAACACTGAAGGAACGGTGCGGTACAGATAGTTTATAATTTTTGTTAATCAAGTTAAGTGTGGTTTGAGGTTGTTATACGTTTTGTTTGCTCATGGTGTTTTCTTCAATTATTTGTGATACTTACCTGTGACCCGCCTTTGTTTTTTGGTGTTTTATACTTTCTCTCCGACCTCGGTTACGTTTATTGGACTGAGATCAGCAGAAATAGCAGCAGGAAAAAAGTTTATAAGGCGATACCATCCAAAGAGAAGCATTGTTATTAGGAAACAAAAAAATAAACATTAAATGATATATTTTATTCATTCAATTGTTTAATTTCTACATTCCTAAAAAATAAGAAAATATTGAGGTTATGAACCTACGTACCTACCTAAGCATACGTACTACCTAGTATACAAAGTTATAGATAGATATGAGCTACTTTGAGCTTCTGCCACCAGAGGCGCTTATTGAGGAATGAAGCTGATGCCTCTAAACCCCACCATATAAGTTACTCTATGGGCCTGCAAATATTCCCACACGCATCTTTCTGCATCAAATGGGAAAATCCTGAGCCTGAGAACGGTATTTATATTATTTTTATATATATATATACAAGCTTCAACTTAAAAAATGGCATTTTTACTTTTTCTCTAGCCCTTCAAATGGCTTCAAAATAATTTTTTAAAGATTCGTAACCATGACCACGCGCTATTGTTTCCATGCAGGTCGCTTGCGCCCGCTGTGACGTCATCGGTGTCCTTTCTCGCGCCTGCCTCGTTTGGGAACACAGATCCCGCCACATCTGTTAGGGAAGGACGGGTACCTAGCGCTTGTAAAATAATTGTATTTAGTAATATTATCAAAATGTCTACGCGTTGTAAATACGGTATTGTGCCTCAGTGTACGAATACATCGATTAGTACAACAAATAAAATTTTCATTTGTATACCAAAACGGGCATATGGCACTATCTCCATAAGACTCTCTGGCAGCTCTGTAAATATAAATTATATAATATATAAGGTATTTCAAAATTAGTTAATAGTACGCTAAGGGGGGGTTCCGTATCATATAGGGAGTAAAACCTATATAAAATGTTTTGGACTTTGGCATTTTTTTTATGTAAAATATTTGTTTATGTATTTAATTAAAAAATAGGTGCTTGATTTTTATAGCCTAATCGATTCAGTTTCATAACAGTAACAAAAAAGTCTTCATTACCATTATGATGTAACATGTGTAAGTTGGTAAAAAAAATCAAATTCTTTCTATTCCATACTAATAAAATTAAAATTGTGGTTTTACAAAATTTTTGGAAGAAAGAGATCTATGTGTTGGAAGACTTTTTTGTTCCTTGCATGAAACTGAAACGACTAAGAAAATTTTTTTTTTACATTTTACATAAAAAAAATTTTTTTTTTATTTTTTTTTTTTTCTTCAAAAGTGATCTATTTCCGATACTGAACCCGCCTTAGCGTACTATTAACTAATTTTGAAAGACCTTATAATAGTGTAAAATAAAAACAATCTAAAAATTCACCCATCTGTTCTACTGTACTCGTAGCTAAATAAAGTAGGTAAATATATCTTACCTTGCAACCTTTGCACCGCGAATTTCAGCACTTATATTTCTTTTTTTTTTTTTTTTTTTTTATACTAAGCGCGACATGTGGCGCCGAGTCACCCATAAGGTGTCTAGCGACGCCCATGGACATTCGGACGCAGGCGGGAGCTGCGAATGCCATGCCGGCCTGACAGGTGCCCATTCACGCCTCTCTTGAAGGACCCGAGACTATACTTGGGGGGAAATATGTGGGCAGGTAGAGCGTTCCAGAGTTTGCCGGTTCTGTGGAGAAAGGATCTGCAGAACCGATTTGTACGCATCCGCGGTAAATCCAGCGTATAGGGATGCAATCCCTGCCCAGTGCGCGTTGTACGGAGGTGGAAAGGGGACGCCGGAATCGCGTTAAACAGCTCCTCCGAGCACTCCCCGTGGAATAAGCGATAGAACACGCTTAGGGCGCCGACATCCCTACGAAGTTGCAGCGGTTCTAGATCGCGGGACACGTCGGGGTCATCCACAAGTCGCACGGCTCGACGCTGGATCGAGTCCAAAGGCGCAAGCTGGTATTTGGCTGAGCCATCCCACAGGTGCGAGCAGTACTCCAAGCAGGACCTAATCTGCGATTTATACAGAAGCAGCCTTTGGCCCGGCGTGAAGTACCGTCGAACCTTATTGAGTACGCCTAGCTTTTTTGAGGCCAGCTTGGCCTTGCCCTCTATATAAGGTCTTTCAAAATTTGTTAATAGTACGCTAATGGTTCTGTATCAGAAATAGATCACTTTTGAAGAACAAAGAATTTTTTTTACAAAAAAAATTTTTTTTATGTAAAATGTAAAAAAAAAATCTTAATCGTTTCGGTTTCATGCCAGGAACAAAAAAGTCTTCCAACACATAGATCTTTTTCCTTCAGAAATTGTGAAAAACCACAATTTTAGTTTTATTAGTATGGAATAGAAAGAATTTGATTTTTCTTACCAACTTAGACGTGTTACATCATAATGGTAAGGAAGACTTTTTTGTTACTATTATGAAACTGAATCGATTAGGCTATAAAAATCAAGGACCTGTTTTTTTTTTTTTTTTTTTTTATTTTTATTTTTTTTATTTAAATACAAAAAAAAATATTTTACATAAAAAAAAGCCCAAAATAAAAAAAATATTATATAGGTTTTACTCTCTATATGATACAGAACCCCCCCTTAGCGTACTATTAACTAATTTTGAAAGACCTTATATAACTATTGTTAGAAGCAAAATAACTCGCCATCGTGATTGAGTCTATTTCAAGTAAGTTAACGGATTGACATCGCTCAAATCCTTGCTCCATAATAATAATAAGTAAGTAGGTACTCGTATAGTAATAATAATAAACTACTAATGATAAATCAATGCACTCAGAAACAGAAACAACATGATAAAACCACAAAACTTTCAAACGTAAGTCCCCTTTGAAGTAGTGCAGCGCGGGTAAGGCGCAGATGACGTCACGCGCTCGTAAACCGAGCGCCTGCGAACTCCGCAGATTCAAGTGAGGTAGTTTTTTAACCAAATTAAGAAGTCTTATAACTTTGTTAATACGTGTCGTATCGAAGTGAAATAAAAGCTAGTGTTTTCATAATAATGAGATCTGTAATTATATCGAGTAAAAATGTACTTTTTTTTTATTTTTCCCAGGCTCATTGAGTGCCCTTCGGCAAAAGTACAGTCGTGTTTAGAGGTCGTTGAAACAATACGTAGGTAGGTACGTAGAAACGTAGTTCGGTACAATGTGCGGTCCATCAATTCACTTAAACAAGCTGCCCATCCGTTGGCATTGTTTTTTTTTCTCAGGCTGTGTCCTCTCACGATAGCCCAGTTCTAGCCTAAGACAACCGGCTGTGGCCAAAATCTTAAGAGAGTTAAAAATGTTTCAACCAAATAGAGGCCACCGAAATATATATTTTTACAAACTTAATAGGTATGTATTCATGTCGGAAGTATCGTTATTTGTGGAAATGTTATTTATATACTATAAATAATAAATATCAATTCGAACTATGAAATTGGCTATTAATTCTTTAGTTTCAAGATACTCTGATCCGATTTCGCCATTTGCTCCGCAAGATCGGTCGCATGCGTCGCGCCGCCTGCCTCCCCTCTGTCATTGTGGGCGTGAATGGAGGTAGAGTAGACGCCTACGCGGCTGGATGCTGACAACGCGGATCCGCGCCGCTCTTTCATGTCCTAAAGGCGTCGCCTACAATCTGAATTGGCCACCACGTGTAAAAGCGACAAAGCCTCATTCACGCGTACCGGGGCCATTCTCTATTTTAGGAATTCATCGCTGCTGCTAGTAATTTCTCATTATCCGTGTTACTCGCTCCAATGAGCTATCAATGCGTCTAGCTAGTGACACAGAGCTGCGTGTACAGCTATTTTTGCGATAATCGCTCATAGAGAATAGGCAGGCAGGTCATAAAACTAGAACACGTGTCAATCTGCATTAGTCTTAGATAGAGCATTTAAACAATTTCGTTACGATTTATGCCAAATTCAGGAACAAACGTTTAAAAACTGTAAGTACTGAAAAAATAAGGAAGAGTTAAAATGGCAATGAAGCATGATCTTGACAAGCGTGTACTCCGATGCTGTTCAAGCGGTAAACAGCGATTAGCGAGCATCGTTGCTATGGCGTCGTCAGAGGCAGCTATATTAGGCTCAATCCACACTGGGACGGCGGCGGCCGGCGCGGCAGGCTCGCGTCGTCGTGGCCGCCCGCGTGCCTATGCTACAGAGAGGTGACTAGGTGAGTAGAGCGGGGAGAGCGGTCCACGCGCGGCGCCGCGCGCGGCCCCCCGGCGGCGCCACGGGCGCGGCCCGCTGGCGGCTGCGCGAGGCGCCGCGCGCGGCCGCTCGATCTTTGCGAATTTTTCAAGCGATATTGGTCTTTTTAAGTATGTACATAAAGTTTAAAATTATTTCACACCGAAAGTGCGCGCCGCGCCGCTGCCGTCCCAGTGTGGATTGAGCCTTAGCGATTATGGCGAAAACTCTCGCATTGAGAAGTCCGTTGGAGCGATTGAGACGGATCATGAGAAATTGCTAGGAGCCATGAATATTGCTAATAGCCTCGCTTGTCGGTGTGGACGCGGCCTTGCACGCACGTGTCTCAGTGCATGTGCACTCGTTAGCGCTGCGCGCGCGCGCTCTGTCGTGCTGTCGTCGTGCGTGGCCGACCTCTCCGGTAAATGCCAGTCCGATAGGTCAGCGCGAGAATATACACTTTGGCAAGTGATGATTTCTTTCTCTGTGCGCTGTTTCACACTGATTTCGACAGTACCCGTTCAGCGACTCGTTTTGTGAAAATGCTCTTAACCCTAACTTAAGGATAATAACCCTAAGGATCTTTCTGCTGATTTTTGTGTAGATTGAAGCAAAGTAGTAGGCCTCGCAAATAATCTTGTACGAAATATGTTTCGTCCCTTAATTGATTTGAGCATGAACGTTCGAACACCTTAATAGAGGGCTTCTGGCAGTAAAACGCTAAGTTAGCGTGATTGAGAAAGACCTACAAAATTTATTTTTTTCTTTTCCGGGCTACCTTACTAATAAATTCGTTCTAAGGCCTACCCACCGTCTGCTATCTGTTATTCCTACAACGAGCGACAACTTCGTTGCATTGCATGCCGCCCCGTGAAGTTGTAAATTCATACGGAATACAAAATCAAATGATTTATTGTTATTTCTTCCGAAGGGTTGAGTGAGAGGGTTGTGGTAGTAACTTTTTTATTTTTTTCTATTTAAAGATTAAAATATCTTTAAATTTTATAACCAGAGGTGTGTCAGGATCCTAGCACGTGGAGATCGTTGACTTTGCCTCCCCCACTGGAAAACAGGCGTGACGCTATATAAAGATATAAAAAAAAATTATGTATGTTTCCTTATTTTGCAGTCGAATTTCAACGGTTGCAGTTGAAGTATAACTACCAAGATTTCTTTCAGGGTTTCGTGACAAGACATCCTGAAAAGGATGCGAATAAAATCAGTCAGGTATCTGTTATCATCTGCCTTCAATGCTTATTGACCGGATCGTGACGTGACCGAATATAATTTATTGTATGACGTAGGTACTGTCCGCCCCATTCGTGATGTGAATTTCCGTGTACGCGTGTGACGGAGTTTAAAGATACGTTCAGTTACATCTGATTTGTTGACAGTAACGAACTGATAACTGCGCAGTTGACTGCACACGGTGACGCACTCTATTGTGGAGAAGGTCGCCCACGTCACTTCCAGATAATTCAGCCTTTCCCGGTACAGGCGGTGCCTACGCGCGGCGACGACGTCACTGAACACGAAAATAAATGCTGAAAACACCCACGCGTGAGAGCACCCCCTAAAGCGAACATATTCGCTTGTAAACAGTCGCCCACGCTATTCGTTCAGACCAAATTATTATTCCCCATAAAATACGGGCGGGATCTTTGCTATAATAATTCAGTTAATTAGACGTTTTATGAATGAAACAACAATGTAAGTAGAATGTGAATTTACACGTTAAATAATGGCATTGTAATCATTACACTAAACACTTTAAACCTACCTCATTTGTGTGTTCGAAATGCCTCTGAGAACTTATTTTGAAATTGCCTCTAGGTACTTTTGCATCGACTTAACACGTTATTCATGCAAACGATTTTCAAATTGAAATCCGCACCAAACGAGAATTTAGGAATAGAAGCTTCATTTCAATTTCAAATTTCGTTCGTCCGGACTCGAGACTCGGGACAGCCTGATCGCGTAGTCAGGCCCTTAGAGTGATGAGTGGGTACAGTTTGGCAAACTTAAATATGCAGAGGAATACATTTTTGAATCCCTAATAAATCTACAAACAGGAAATACATGACCATGAAGCGACTTTTTCCGTTTAGTTCAGTGTAGCCCGCACGATCAAAGGCACCATCGGCCATGACATGGCACCTAGTTCAGCAAGGTGCTATGGGCTAACATCACGGGTGTAATGAATGAGTCATGTAATCAAAACCATGTCAGGTTCCGTAAAAATAAACCTCTCCGATATAATAACACTATAGCTGTGCCCGCGGCTCCATTTTTGTTGCTCTCATATTTGACTTCTCTGCTAACCTCATAAGCCATTTAGCGTGATAGCAAGTAGCCTATAGTTGATGGGAAGAATCAAGCTATCCGTAGATTTTTTTTTTAAATTAAAATTGGTATAGTGGTTCTCGAGTTATAAGCGGACAGACAGACAGACAGACAGACAGACAGACAGAAGCAGCCGTTGGATTTTATTAAAGGTAAGTATTAAGCATTTATCGCAGAATCATACACACATTACAAATTTCATTGAAATCGGACAATCGGATTAGGTAGCGGTAACCATTACCGCTACCAAATCACACTGGACTGGAAAACAATTGGAGAGGCGTACGTCCAGCAGTGTACGCATAAACGCTGACTGACTGACAAATTTAAAGTTACCCCATTATTTAGAGTTAAGCTTGGCAAATCTATGATATAGTATAGTAGAAGAGATGGAGGGAGGACTCACCTCGTTGATGTGCTTGTAGGTCTTGATGAGGTCGACGCTGAGCTTGCGCAGCGGCGCGGTGGACGGCTCGCGGAAGTGGTGCGGTATCCGAGCCTGCATCGCCTGACACATACAGGCACACCTTAATTCATACCTTTTACAACAATACCGACCGCTATGTTACACTATTTATTTCGCCTCCGCGAATGGATAAAGTTGTCGACAAAATTTTATTATTGACAGATTATCTCTTAGCGGCGTGAAAGTATTAATCAAGCGGTAGAGCTGTTTCAGCTTAGTCACAGTTTTTGAAAACATCTATTCCATACGTGACATTGGAGTTGGACGCCACTTTCTATGTGTCGTTTTATTCAGGAGTGAATTAATTTATCTTCCAATGTCCATTTTGAAGTTCGATAAAAAAATATACGATTGTCTCAGAGTAAAGTCATGGACGGGGTTGTTAGTTTACTCCTTCAGATAAAAGGAGACAGATATTCAGACAAGAAAAAGAAACAATTTTATGATCATTGTATGTATATATTACTTCTATGGTAAGAGAATTCTCAAGATCACAGGTTAAACACTTAAAAAACGTTCCCTGTCGGAGGTTACAATAAATAATAACACAAGACAACATTCATACACTCGCACTGCACTTATATACGCGTCATATACCAACGGGCCATACATCGTCACTACTTTGTGCATTGCAAATATTGATCTACTGTATATATAAAACATAAACACACTCTACGCATGCATACACATTAATTATGAAATAATAATCATTCTATTTTGTATTGAAATATATTTGTAGTCAGTTCAAATTCCAATTGAATTTTTTATTATGAAAGCGCGTCATTTGGCGCCCTGCCACCCATAAGGTGTTTAACGACGTCCATGGACATTCGGTCGTATGCGTGGGGGTTGCGAATGTCATGTCGGCCTGACAGGTGCCTATTCACACTGAATCACGACCCTCTTGAAGGACCCGAGACTGTACTTGGGGGAATATATTGGCAGGGAGAGCGTTACAGAGTTTACCAGTTCTGTGGAGAAAAGATCTGCAGAACAGATTGGTACGCATCCGCGGTAAGTTGTTGCCTTTTTCTGACAGGTGTTCATGCTCTTATTGCAATATCTCAGCCTCGGTAGCTCAGTGGTGCAGTCGGTCGACGTTGTTAAGCAATCCTAAGCGCGGTCAGTACATGGATGGGTGACCGCTCGACCGTTGGAGGCTGACGGTGGTTCGGATTCCACGTAAAACTGTAGGTCCCTTCTCTTCTTTCTTACCTAACTAGGTGGTACTGTTTATCCCGCCCGGGTTGGTAGCACCGCATTGAATGAAACGTCGGTAGAAACGGCTGTGTAAATATTTCGTGTTTTCCATCCAGTTCAGTGTAGCCGACATGAAATGAAGGGAAGCACTGACATGGCACCTAGTTCACCCGGTGTTTTGGGCTGACATATCACTGATCATGTAGCCAATCGTGTCACAGTTTCCATAAAAAAAAGCGGATAATTCTCCGCCCTTGTTCATCCTACATTAATTAATTAAATACTCATTCTAAATTATCCTCGAAACTATCCCAGTGATCAGGCAGGGGACGGCTTGGCAGCGAGGGCGACAAAGAAGAACGGGGTAGACACATTGTTGGAAGTCACTGAACACGTGCCGAGGTGCTTCAGACACCTTGCAAATGTTATTTATTTGAATAGTTCTCTTTCTTCCCGGATTGTTGAAAGACGGTCACAAGTTCGAGTGGTGATTAGGATCCGAGATGCTATTTAAACACCATTCCATCCACATAAACATAATGAGGTAAGTGATAACAACAGTGTCCAATGGTGTGTACAAGAATTGACAAATGTCCTCGCAAATGTCTCGATAGATTCAATGGAAGCTATAGTCTCCTTTGAAGATATTTAGTGAGAACGACACTCGTCTGTTGAATGAATGTGATATTTTTTTATTAAAAAATATCCCTATAAAATTACAGTAGGGATAGACATTAACCGAAATATTATTTCATCAGTTTGTATTTGTACGACTGCATTGCTCAACCGTTATCTTTGAATATGGCGGCCTAAAAGGTCACCTCTTGGGGTCTCATAACTTTTTATCGAAAGTTCGACAATATTAGGGTTTAGTCATGTTCCAGTATGACGGGAAACCGAAAATCAATGAACCTGAACGGCTTCCAATCAAATATCTCGAGCATCGAGTTATCCCTGGCAGGGTTGGAATGGTCGTTCTTGGACCCGTCAAATTTAGCAATTTACACACGTAATCCCTAGCTGCGTTTATGTAGGTATATAGCTAGGTCGCATTTTTTCGCTGGCCAGGAACAATATTTTCTCCGGTGTAATGTGATGGTAAACCGCGCCTGGGAAGCCAGCGCGACCTCCGCCGCCTGAGCCGCTCCAAGCGGCTACACCGTGATGGTGCGTACGTACAATACGTACTCGGTACGTTCGGTATACATACACACTTCACGCGTGTCTTCCGTTCTATCCATCAACTCGCGCCCCGCTCTCGGGCGCGTTTAGACAAAATTCACTGAATATGTGGGAAAGAATCAAATCGGTAGATGCGTAGGAGCATCGAAAACTAAAATTATTGGCTAGACAATCCTGACACGGAGAAAGTTAGTAGGTAAATGATGATGATAGATTTGAGTTTTACCGACACAATTTTTTGTTCCTAATTGATGGACGACGCAAAAAAAGTCTAATCGTATCTATGTATAAGAGTAGGTATTTTAAGTAAACTTATTCAAAGCCATCGTTGCCATGGTGATATGTGCACACAACAGTGACTGGCTTATCAGGCGAATCCAACTTTGATTAAGTTTTGTACGGAAATATTTATTAACACAGAACACTTAAATCGTTAATACTGGAAGTGGCGCACATTTTGACTCACTGTCAACGTTAACCTGATCATTATTGACCCTTCTTTTATCTGGTAAAAATACACAAACAATCTTTAAATTAATATAATTATTGTTTAAGTCACTTCCAGTTTAGAGATTTTATTCTGTATTCACTACCTACCAACCAATCTAACACAACAACTATGCAAGCATAAATACACATAATGTAGGTACATACCACGCGGTTTCCCTGGAGGGGTAGGCAGGACGATCGAACGCCATTTGATACGATCAATAAACACTTTTTTCAACTCATACACAATCATCAAACACTGATTCATACATGCTCCTCGTAAAACATTCTCAGGTAATCTTTTATGATTATCAAAACTACATTTTCCTACAAATTACTGTTTACAAAACATCCTCACGAACTACATGAGTACAGTTCCCGGCAGCAAATACGTGTCCAGCTTTAGAAAGAGACCGCCCGGTTGTAGAGTGTCTTCCCTGTCGCACGTCTCTGTGCGACAGGGACGACGCTATATAACCGGGTTGTCTCTTTCTAAAGCTCTACACGTGCTCTACACGCATTATTTGCTGCCGGGCACTGCACTCCGACTGTGAAACCTTATCGGTACAGAGAAAATAGATATATACATAGGAATGTATAGTCCTTGATTAATATATTTGAGTACATAAACAGTATTTCGTGATATAAATTTAATTAAATGTGTTAAAAAATTAATAAAATAATAATTATGGTAGATCCAACTGTGTAGGTAGAGGATTCCGTAGGTAGAAACAGTTCCAGAAATTTGATTTTCAAAGCAGTTTATTTATACCTATTTTTAAAACATAACAGTAATAAAGTAATTACTGTTCCCTCAAATATGAAAATAATAACGTGAACTGTTATCGTTGAATCTGTTCTACTTTATTGGTCTCTCCATTTCAATTTAATATGCTCTTGCATTTGAACACGAAATCCCATTACATTGATACGTAAAAACTCAAATGCTTTATTCAGTATGGTCACGCTAAAGAATTGATTAAATCAAATGAGTTTTTACGAGTTTTAAACTCCTCACCAGAACATACCTAGCTAGCACTTGAGTAAAATTAAGACATTTCAACAGCACAAGAAGCAAAGCCGGGATGAGATTTGGGTTCAAGATAAGTTTAGGTTAGGTTGGATTAGTTAGACGGTGCGCACGCCTGCTGCTGCTGCGTTCCGCTGCGGAGGCGGGTCTGTCGGACGGAACACAAGGAAGGGAGAAGCTACATAGGCGGAGGCGGCGGGAGAGGGGGGGTGGGGCGGCGGCGGGAACTCATTTGCAATAAATAACGGTAAAGACGACGAGGGCCTGGAAAACCGCGTAATCGGGTAATAAAATGAATATACAAATGTATAGAAGCTTGTCAGATACACAGATACGAACTAGCCGTTTGTAATATTCAAAAGGCGGCTAATGAATATGACAAGGTTCCACATGCGTATCTCCACTAGTGCCCCCGCCTCGGTTCTTTCGTCCAGAGCCTCGATGCAGCCGGGCGAAGTATTTCCTTCTTCTGTGTTTAATAGGAGTCAGTGCTGCCTTGAAACGCGCACGGGTTTATTAAAAGCTACCTCCCTTTTCATACTCGTCCGGGAGCCGGAGGAGGAGGCGGGAAAATGCGGCGGCTAACGGAACGCTAATCCGAAGCGACGCGACGAGTATACCATTCAATGATCATGATCAAACGTAAGGAAAATACTGATGCGGTGCTACAGGGGAGATTTTTGTTGTAATCGTTATTTTCGAGATCGTAAAGATTCAACGTATCTCTCATCAGAAACGTTACTTTTCTGACACATTACTTTTACAAATCTATTAACAGGGGATCACAACTCAAAGGTATTCCATGTGTAGGTAGTAACCGTCCTTGAAAAATATATAAATAGAAAACGGTATTATTACAGGCTTTGTGAATACGTTCAATATACAAAGAGAATGACATGATTTAATGACATGTACTTATGTCGATCGAAATGATAGAGACAGCATTCCCGGAATAGGGCGTGTACGTTATCAGTCGTTTAGCCGACAAAACACGTACGTACTCTAAAATTTAGTGGGGTAGATATGAAATTTCTCACAATTTTGCTTCATTATTATCTGTCAGATAAAGATTTAGCATTGGGCACTGTTAGAACGATAAAGCATTTACAAAAGTTGGCGTGAAAGTAACGCGTTAACGAGGAAACAATGATGACTTTTTGTGAGTGTGTCAAACAAGCCTACTAAAGTCCTCAACTGCAAGGGAACGAACGAACTAGAAGCCGGGTCGCTTTTCTCCCTCAGTTTTCTCCAAAGAAGACAGCTAGACCACCTCACCTTCACCTTTGAAATGGAATTTCGGATGATAGTGGCGAGAGCTTTTTAGTGCTAGTGTGAATTGCACACACTCGGCACTTACTAAGCCGTAACGTTGCATATCTAAAAACTAGTAACAAAATGAAATTATACAATCCTTTCTCTTTAACTTATTAAACTTATTCTAAGACAACTAAAATGTCAACGTATCGGCACATCTAGGTTAAATTAGGTTTTGGCTAGTGGCGAGTCAATTTTATTAAGAAAAAACAAGTATTTAGGTATATAATTTTTGTATTAAGTATATAAATGTTCCTGCGAGTGTTTCGAGCGATAAGTAATTTGGGAAGGTATAGGGTCGGAGATGTTAGTGCGCGGTGTGCGGAGGTGCGCAGGTCGGGAGGTGGTGGTGAGGTGGTGGTGCGTACCTCTAGTCGTGCGGAGGGCGGCGTGCGGTGCGCGCGCGCGCAGGTGTAGAAAGCGCGCTGGCGCTGGCGGTGCGGGCTCACCTGTATGTCGGAGGGGGCGCCGAGGCTGGCGAGCTGCTCCTCGCCCACGAGGCGCCCGTACAGCGGCACGTGGCGGCGCTCGCCCTCCGCCCCACCCCCCACCGCGCCCGGCCCAACCGCACCCACTGCAACACAACACACACTCAGCTTCACATCACGCCAGATCCACAATCATCTTTATCTCTCAGCATTCTTTCTTCTGAGCCATCGAGCAACCACGTACTTATGCTACTCATTTACGACGAGTAGTTCAAATTATTAATTAAACGTTTCATGGAAACCAACTGTGGTAAACAACAAACAGTGTAACGTAGATTATTAACTTGAATACGTTAAATCCACACTAATGACGATTCCGAAAATTCATGTCCATATTCAATCCTTCTCCCTTGCACCCTCCGACGAACGCTCCTAAAATAAAGCGGTCAATTTTCAGATGCCTCAACCAAAACTCCTACGCTCGAAAGGCCACTCATACTGCGCGGATGACGCACCGACCACCGAATGTGTTAAGGGTCTCCGTCGGAGCCTGAATTACGTCACTGGGTATTTTCGCGTGACTAATTCCCTTTAATTTAATTTTCTGTAGTTAAACATAGATAATATATAAGCAGCTGAGCTTAAATCAAGTGTGGAAATAACTGGTTAGTCACCCAACTACATCTCGCGAGTAGTTATACTCCGGTAAGGGCAGGCAGGCACAAGTTAGTGCGAGGCCCCTCCGCTCGCTCGGAATAGTTTAATTAGCTACGGGTGTAACCATTAAAATGTTGATGAAAACTTGGAGACAGCTACAAGTTCACAAGTTTTCAGAGCGAGCGGGTAGGGTGTGGGCGGGGAGAGCCGTCGCGGGACCGAGAGAGTGTCGAGTGGCTAAGATAAAATGCGCGCGGCCGGGGGCACAAACCCCTTGACGACGTAGACGCCCGCGCCAAGGTCGTTACTGCGCCACACCGTCCGTCCATCCACACACCCGCCCCGAATAATTTGCTATCTTTATTAACTTACCTCGGCGAGACGTCTTTGTAAACGAATAGCTGACTCTCGCTTTGTTTTAGCTCCTGCTTGCGTATTGGACGATAACAGCACGGCAACGACCACGAGCGAGACCACCACGGGACGGCAGCAGTGGACCAAAAATGTATGAAAATATATTTATGAATGAACAGCTTTCACAATCGCCGGCTACGACGACGGTAACACAACATACCGTCATGGAAGTTCACAGGTGTATTTTTGTCTTCTTGTAATTTGTACTTCTGCCATGCCGTGGTCGTTGCCGCCGAGGTTGCCGTGTCGTTATGGTCTATCTCGCTTGCAGCCTAGTGTGAGTACCGTCAGAACGTCGCGCTCGGTGTCATAGCGTCTGCGCTGTGCTGCTTACCTAAAGCCGCGTCTTTTTTTTTATGGAATCTGTCACGGTTGGCTACATCACCTACAACATCCGTGATGTCAGCCCATAACACCGGTCACCGGTGAACTAGGTGCCATGTCAGTGCTTCCCTTCGATCGTGCCTTCGGCTTTGTGTTTCGGATCGTGTTTCGCTTTTCCTTGGACAGCGACCAAGCGCACCGACATGGATGGAAGTTGTACCCCACCTGTAGTGTGGGTTGGGTAGACATTGTATTATGTGGCGACTTGCGCTCCTCTAGTTTCGCACAGTTTACGACAAACTCCAAAAAGTCTTCGGCCGTCCGTATACGATCAAATACCGAATATTCAAGTGTTGTTTCGCTCCAATCGCCTAGTTAAAGTGAGACGAATGACGCTGCGTCCACGTAGAGCCGGCATTCAGACGGAGTAAACAAAGGAGGAGTCACCGCGGTGGTGCGGTCGCGGCACGTGCGTCCGTTTGGATGTTGTGTTGCTCGGCGCGTCACCCACCACGACCGACAGATGCAACCCGCACGCTCGCGCCGAGCGGACAGACAAGCCCAATCGTACAAATTGAGCTAGTCAATTCGTGAACATACATTGTGTAGAGTGTGGAATGAGCAGTCACTAATAGCCAAACAATCATAAGTTATTGATATGTTAAACTGACATGAATATGTCAGGTCACGATTATTAAACTACAATATCTGATAACATTCGTGGAGATCGTAATAAGATTAGTGAAAATACAACTCGTCCATTTTCGGATTTTTTCCTTTACTTGTGCTGTACTGAGGACCTTGCTTCTTACCTAATTTCACGATTCTAGGTTAACGGGAAGTACTCGTATGGTTTTTTATTTGGTTTGCCAGGAGCAAAATATGTCACATAAATGGCCGTATCTTGTGATTGCGTTGACATAGAACCTTAACTTTTGTTAGTATTTGACATTAAGTTCAACTTGATACCTCTACTCTACTCGTTCCTGAGATAACGGTCTTTACAGACAAACGGACAACGAAGTGATCCTATAAGGGTACGTTTTTTGAGATACGGAACCCTAAAAATTAAAAAAAGTCAAAAACAAGGGGGTTCCTGTAATGTAGTTATTTAGTCACACTTTTTATTTTGATTTCATTTGTATTTTTTTTTATTTATAAGTAAACCAACAGTATAATACTGTACCAAAATTGGTACCGTATTGCACCACCAATCACATCAATCAACCCTTGCCACTTTGGCTTTCAAAATAATGTATGAATCTATTAAATATTTGCTCTGGCTCGAGAACGCTACGCACAGCGAACATCAACAATGCTGATTGTCGTCAATACGATGATCGTGATATTGGAGACACGTTTTGCCTACATTGGCCTGTCTATACACTTGTTTTGAAAGCACATGGCCGATCGCACGCACGAGGAGGAAACATCGAACGAACTGCGTCGCATCGCATAATATCTTCCATCTTCAAGTCGGCTGACCTTCTGCGGAGTTTGCGTGAGGCGAAGACCATTGACACCTCGACATCTTGCTAAGTCGTGTCGTGATTATGCACGTGCAATACATATTATAATTTAAATTCGTTTACTATACATATTATATACAGGGTGTCCCAGAAACCGACGATAATCCTTTAACAGGAGATAGGGCTGCTAATTACCTCTCAGAATATCTAATTTTAAGTTTAATAAAAATGGCTTAGTTTTTGAGATATTGTCATTTTTGTAAAAATCCAAAATTTACTCCCTCAGCTCATTTTTTTGAATGTCACAAGTACAAATGTAAGATTTTCTTAAATCTAGTTTTTGTCAAATATTCCTGGAAAGTAAGGCTTTCACACGGTATAATTTATTTTTTCGTGTTTAATCCTGTTTAGCTGAAAAACGACTTAAGAGCCACATGTTAAAAAAATTTCAGCCTCATCCCTTGATTTTGGCCCTTCGCGGTGAAAAAAAAAATTACTACACTAAAGTGGCATTATGCAACAAAAATACGCCCATCTAATGTAGTTTTTAAAATGGTACATCACTTACCGATTTGCCCAATAATTTATGAGATATTGTTATTTAACTGCAAAAGGACCTCGGAATTTGATAACTGTTCTACCAAGTACGAATTGGAATAAAATAAACACTTGAAGTAAATTGTTCTTTATTACTTAACCTGTTAAAGTTGATGTTCAAATTGTTTACCACCTGCACAAATGCTAGCTCGACATCTTCTCACAAATGCCCGGTTGATGCGTTGAGCAAGTACTCGATGCAAGTGCAGATAGGTGGACGACCTATGCTATGTAAATAGTTTGTGTTTTCCGTCCAGTTGAGTGTAGCCGGCACGACCGAAGGGAAGCACTGACGTGGCACCAAGTTCACCCGGTGTTATGGGCTGACATCACGGATGTTGTAGGTGATGTTTTTTTTTATGTAATTCGGTATGGGTGGCTGAGTCAGAGGGGCCAAAGCACATGCTCTGACTAGCCATATGACTGACTAGATGTAGCCAGCTGACTGACTAGATGTAGCCACCCATGTCAGTTTACATAAAAAAAAACCTGAGCTACTGCCATAATTCTTTCTTTGAGCTCTATCAAGTTTTCCACCGGTTTCCCGTAAACTTTTTCTTTTAAATGCCCCAATAATAAAAATCTAACGGATTTAAATCCGTTGATCTAGACGTCCGGTCTATCTGTGGGGAATCAAGTGGCTAGGAGGCCACAAGACGTCCGTTGAATTGTAGAGACTTTAAACGGGCGAATTATCTTGAGTTTCTGCAACAGGAGCTTCAGAGCCTTTTAGAAGATGTACCATTGACCATACGGAGGTGGTTGCAAAATGATGGGTGCCCAGCCCATTACGCTAGAGAAGTGCGTAATTTTTTAGACCAAGCATATCCCCACAGATGGATCGGACGTCTAGGTCACCGGATTTAAATCCGTTAGATTTTTATTATTGGGGCTATTTAAAAGAAAAAGTTTACGGGAAACCGGTGGAAAAGTTGATAGAGCTCAAAGAAAGAATTACGGCAGTAGCTCAGGTTTTTTTTTATGTAAACTGACATGGTTGGCTACATCACTTACAACATCCGTGATGTCAGCCCATAACACCGGGTGAACTTGGTGCCACGTCAGTGCTTCCCTTCGGTCGTGCCGACTATAGTCAACTGGACGGAAAACACAAACTATTTACATAGCATAGGTGGACGTATCTGCACTTGCATCGAGTACTTGCTCGACGCATCAACCGGGCATTTATGAGAAGATGTCGAGCTAGAATTTGTGCAGGTTGTAAACAATTTGAACATCTACTTTAACGGGTTCATAAAGACCAATTACTTCAAGTGTTTATTTTATTCCAATTCGTAGTTGGAAGAACAGTTATCAAATTCCGAGGTCTTTTTGCAGTTAAATAACAATATCTCATAAATTATTAGGCAAATTAGTAAGTGATGTACCATTTTAAAAACTACATTAGATGGACGTATTTTTGTTGCATAATGCCACTTTAGTGTAGTAATTTTTTTTTTCACCGCGAAGGGCCAAACTCAAGGGATGAGGCTGAAATTTTTTTAACATGTGGCTCTTAAGTCGTTTTTCAGCTAAACAGGATTAAACACGAAAAAATAAATTATACCGTGTGAAAGCCTTTTTCTGGGACACCCTGTATACATACAGGGTGTCCCAGAAACCGACGATAATCCTTTAACAGGAGATAGGGCTGCTAATTACCTCTCAGAATATCTAATTTTAGGTTTAGTAAAAATTGCTTAGTTTTTGAGATATTGTCATTTTTGTAAAAATCCAAAATTTTCTCCCTCACCTCATTTTTTTAAATGCCACAAGTACAAATGTAAGATTTTCTTAAATCTAGTTTTTGTCAAATATTCCTGAAAAGTAAGGCTTTCCCACGGTATAATTTATTTTTTCATGTTTAATCCTGTTTAGATGAAAAACGACTTAAGAGCCGCATGTTAAAATTTTTTCAGCCTCATCCCTTGAGTTGGGCCCTTCGCGGTGAAAAAAAAAAATTACTGCACTAAAGTGGCATTATGCAACAAAAATACGCCCATCTAATGTAGTTTTTAAAATGGTACATCACTTACCGATTTGCCCAATAATTTATGAGATATTGTTATTTAACTGCAAAAGACCTCGGAATTTGATAACTGTTCTACCAACTACGAATTGGAATAAAATAAACACTTGAAGTAATTGGTCTTTATTAACCTGTTAAAGTAGATGTTCAAATTGTTTACAACCTGCACAAATGCTAGCTCGACATCTTCTCACAAATGCCCGGTTGATGCGTCGAGCAAGTTCTCGATGCAAGTGCAGATACGTCCACCTATGCTATGTAAATAGTTTGTGTTTTCCGACCAGTTGACTGTAGTCGGCACGACCGAAGGGAAGCACTGACGTGGCGCCAAGTTCACCCGGTGACGGTTCACGGGCTGACATCACGGATGTTGTAGGTGATGTAGCCAACCATGTCAGTTTACATAAAAAAAAACTGAGCTACTGCCGTAATTCTTTCTTTGAGCTCTATCAAGTTTTCCACCGGTTTCCCGTACTTAAACTTTTTCTTTTAAATAGCCCCAATAATAAAAATCTAACGGATTTAAATCCGGTGACCTAGACGTCCGATCCATCTGTGGGGATATGCTTGGTCTAAAAAATTACGCACTTCTCTAGCGTAATGGGCTGGGCAGCCATCATTTTGCAACCACCTCCGTATGGCCAATGGTACATCTTCTAAAAGGCTCTGAAGCTCCTGTTGCAGAAACTCAAGATAATTCGCCCGTTTAAAGTCTCTACAATTCAACGGACGTCTTGTGGCCTCCTAGCCACTTGCATCCCCACAGATAGAGCGGACGTCTAGATCACCGGATTTAAATTCGTTAGATTTTTATTATTGGGGCTATTTAAAAGAAAAAGTTTACGGGAAACCGGTGGAAAACTTGATAGAGCTCAAAGAAAGAATTACGGCAGTAGCTAAGGTTTTTTTTTTATTGTAAACTGACATGGTTGGCTACATCACCTACAACATCCGTGATGTCAGCCCGTGAACCGTCACCGGGTGAACTTGGTGCCACGTCAGTGCTTCCCTTCGGTCGTGCCGACTACAGTCAACTGGACGGAAAACACAAACTATTTACATAGCATAGGTGGACGTATCTGCACTTGCATCGAGTGTGACGCATCAACCGGGCATTTGTGAGAAGATGTCGAGCTAGCATTTGTGCAGGTTGTAAACAATTTGAACATCTACTTTGACAGGTTAATAAAGACCAATTACTTCAAGTGTTTATTTTATTCCAATTCGTAGTTGGTAGAACAGTTCCGAGGTCTTTTTGCAGTTAAATAAAAATATCTCATAAATTATTGGGCAAATCGGTAAGTGATGTACCATTTTAAAAACTTCATTAGATGGGCGTATTTTTGTTGCATAATGCCACTTTAGTGTAGTAATTTTTTTTTTCACCGTGAAGGGCCAAACTCAAGGCATGAGGCTGAAAATTTTTTTACATGTGGCTCTTAAGTCGTTATTAAGCTAAACAGGATTAAACATGAAAAAATTTATTATACCGTGGGAAAGCCTTACTTTTCAGGAATATTTGACAAAAACTAGATTTAAGAAAATCTTACATTTGTACTTGTGGCAATTAAAAAAATGACCTGAGGGAGAAAATTTTGGATTTTTACAAAAATGACAATAACTCAAAAACTAAGCCATTTTTGCTAAACCTAAAATTAGATATTCTGAGAGATAATTAGCAGCCCTATCTCCTGTTAAAGGATTATCGTCGGTTTCTGGGACACCCTGTATATAGATTTATTCTAATTTTACCTGCCAGAAATAAATATGGAAATTTTGCAAATTGTGCATTATTCGAACATCGTGGAAAAAATAATAAGGCGAGGTTAGGGTATTACCGAGGGTATTACCACAGAAGTAATAATATAGTGGTATTATTTCATACCTACATACATCGTTTTGTGTGCGGCTGGTATGAATTCGCGGTGTCCGCCCGAACACTGAGATAGTGTGTCCGAATATGTGAATTGTTTTATTGAGACCGCGGCGGCGTTTCTATGAATTTTTCTTCATTAAAATTATGAAATGTCGGATATGCACAATACAAAGAATGTCACATTGCACAATACAAATTGAACGTAGTACCTACTTCGTACTTAAAACGAAGCTGTTATTTTCCAATAAATGCTTAATAATGTTATGCTGATCGTATAATTGAACATGCATTGATGAAATGCTTGTGTTTCTAGAAAGTCTGGCTGATCGCGTAAGGGTGAACGTCCAGTCAGGGCTCACGCACTCTATGTACTTGCGCGCGATAACTACCTACCGCCGACCGGACCGCCGGCGATCCATAATTCATTGGGCTGCCGACAGCCGCGTGGAGCTAACCTACGTGAGCGCGCGCTCACGCTACTGCTTCGTACGGTCGTACCTACCTATATCCAAAGAGTTTCTTTGCCTATGTCTTAATTCAAGTTGACATGGCTTCTGTTAATAGTGGCAGTGGCAATTTATGTGCAGTAGATGGATGTAAATCCAGCAAGAGGAGAGATAAAAATCTCTCTTTTTTCCATTTACCTGCTGATGAAGAAATGTGAGTATATTGTTTTTGTTGAGCAATAATTACCTATTCTAAAAAACCGGACAAGTGCGAGTCGGACTCGCACACGAAGGGTTCCGTACCACCGTACAAGATTTAACACTATGTAGGTACTTTATTTTTTATATTTTTACTATTTCTTGTTATAGCGGTAATAGAAATACAGCCCGCTGACAGACGGACGGACGGCGGGGCTTAGTAATATGGTCCCGTGGCACCCTTTGGTACGGAACACTAAAAATGGTAGGTAGATAGGTATTTTGGTTTATGTTGTGTTTCGCTTGAGTTTCGGTATGTTCGATATATCTGTCTGTTTGTCTATCACAGTCACTTTACGATTTGTGTGCATACAGCTGACATTTTCTGGTTGTTAAGGCAATTGTAAGAATACGTACACACACTTACGTACACACACACAAAAACACTTGTAACTTTCATTTTTATTTACTTCGGTGCGCGAGTCTGACTCGCACTTGGCCGATTTTAATTAAAAAATTAAAAAACATTTCAGATACTAATTTTACGTCACCCTGGTTGTTTTTTTTTCGAATATATTAAATGCACAGATTTTTATCCTTTACAATTGTATTATATATATAGATTTTTAAGACAATAAAACATGCAAAAATACTAAAAAGTGTTTTTTTATTTACACACAAGCTTTTGCCGGCGGCTTCGCCCGCGTTAAAAGTACATTTGCAAGCAATACTATTTGTGTTATGGGCTGACATCACGGATATTGTAGGTGATGTAGCCAACCGTGTCAGGTTCCATAAAAAAAAAAAAAAAAGCACTTGACATGGACATATCCACGTGCTAGCAATACATATAGTGGCTGCTCAGACAGCTGACATATAGAGGGGGGGGGTTCACTGAAATCGACTGCCTACGGCAATAAGTCCGCCTTCTGCCAAGCAGAAAGGTGTATGTAAAGGTCGACTGGAAGTAATTGCCGCCGGCAATAAGTCCGGCTTCGCTTGGCAGATGTATTTTTAATCTATACCGAATAAAATGGGTTAGATAAGCATGCGTACAGGTAACAATAATAACATTACAGGGGGAGTAGGTAGGTAGGATTACCTGAAGTATTTTCGGGCTGAACTAATTTCTTCCTTTAATATATTTTAACGAGGGCGAAGCCGCGGGCTAAAACTAGTAGTAGCCTATATGTTAAACAAAAAAAAAATTGGTACCTATCTAACAGTAAAAAAACATTTTTAAATCTGTGCTGCAGCTCGCGAACAAACATTCACACATATTTCCTCTTTACAATATAATAATATTAAAGATTGTGTAATGCATTGATATTTTTATCGAAAGTAGCAGCCCTAACATCACCGAATTTGTTTCAAGGCCCCGCGTCCGCGCGCAGCTGCAAAGCAATAATCACTTTACGCTCTTTCGTTTAGGTACATTTTCGCACGCAGCGACTGGCGTCGTAAAAGTTTAGGCTATTAAAGCCGAAGGTACGTAACTTTTTCTATGGAGAGATTCATCTGTTACGAAGTAACTATTTAGTAATCTGTGGTCCAGTGACCATCAACAACTTCAAACGGATCAATTAATAAACTTTATGAGTATGGAATTTGTAACTTTGTTGGTACAGGATCTTAAGTTTAGTTACAAACTGTGTTTACAAGTATGTAAATAGGTAATAATGTAACTGCGCAGTAAACATTCCACAGTTTTGAGCTGTCACTGCAAACGTCACGGTCGGCGGCGGAGGCGTCTCGTGCGATAACCCGAATAATCTACGAGTCAATGTATCCACGTATTACATAATTACAACATAGGTAATTCGTTAACCCTAAAGTGCACCTAAGGATGCACCTCTATACAATCGACCTAATGAGGATGCGCACAAACCGGTTCTGTAGGTCTTTTATTCACAGAACTGGGAAAATGTGGAACGCACTGCCTGCTCATCTATTTCCTCCCAAGTACAGCTTGGGGTTTTTCAAAAGGGGCGTGAAAAGGCTCCTGTTAGGCCGGCATGGCATTCGCAATCCCCGTGCATCACAGAATGTCCATGGGCATAGTAAGTCACCTACTCGTAAGTGAAACGATGCCACATGTCGCGCTTTCTATAAAAAACAAAAAAAAAGTGGTACGTAGACTGTAGGCAAAACACACTGCAGTTACCTATTTGCATATATATATAGGTAACTGCAGTGACATTGCGTAAGTAGTAAATTTTTTTATTTGCAAATTTTTTCTTGGAACAATTGCTTTATTTCTTTAGATGGCAATACTGTGTGAGCGAGAGGAAAATAAGAGCGCCGCCATTTTCAATCCCTTTCTTTAAATAACCAGGTAGTACATACATAGCAAGACTATGCTACATAAATGCCATAAAAAAAAATGCTTATCAATCTTATCATCGTAAAAACCGACCAAGGTCGCAAATATTTTCGAATAGTACGATATCTATTAAAATGACTTTATTTTGCATACAAGATTGTAACTTTTTGTTAGTAAGAAGTTTAGTATAAGATCTACAGAAATAAAATTTTAGCTGAAGCATTCCTGCAGAATTCAGCTAGCGTTCCCAATTAATTTGACGTAATTTGCAGCAACAATTCTCAGGGACTACACAGGCGTGAATCACCGGCGCCAGACAGTATCTTATCGACTATTAGCTGTTTTACAGATTTAGGATTCCGACTATAAGGAGCAAAGGTTTGGAGGGAGGGGAGCCGTTTTTTTATTTTTATCCGTCGCGGCGATAACCCCTGTGTGAACTTAGAATGCAGTCGCTTGCGACGTTACTGCGTCCATGTGAAGGTTGGTTATTTACATTTTGTAGGTGTGGTGCGTGTGATGGGTACGTGCACTCACTCTTGCTCTGTCGCTTTCAGCGTCAGTGACAGTTTTAATTTTGATATTTTCCAGGGTTCCGTAAAGACCTGAGGTCTAGTACTTCTTACGTCGTCTGCAGCACGTCTGTATCAGCTAGTACTAATTACCTATGTAAATGTTATTTATAGATACTCTGAAGTTTCGAAGTTCAACTTAATCGATCGACGGAACCATGGTTTTATGTACACACATATTTGTGAACTTTCCTGATGGATTTCGATGGGATTGAATGTTTATAGGTTATTAATTAATGGGTCTGTAATGTCGAGCTATGAAGGATTTCTTTCTTTCTACGGACTGATGAAGTTACCTATATACAAATAAAACCCAATTCGACCCCGCTGCGGGTAGGAACCCAGCTTTTTCCCGTTATAAGCATACGATCCCGGCAATTACAAGAATAGCGCGGCCAGATCGCTATGTTGCGTTTGAGTGAACAACTGCCGGTAAGCGTTGGCGGTATGTCGGCGGCGCGGCGCGGGGAGTGGCGGCGCGGCGCGGGGGGCTGGGGGAGGTCGACTCCGATGGGCCGGCAACCTGAGGAATGCGCTGCGGAATGCCGTTTGCGACGTCAACCTATTGGTCGATTACCTACGCGGAACCGCGCGCGACCGCTTCGCGCTCCGTGCAATCCGATCCTCTTCACAATACTCTAGGTATCATCACCACTGTGGTACCACTCTCTCTATCACTCTGCTTGCCTGGGTTAGCTACTACTATGGATGAACTCGCTCTTCACTATTATGTCCGCTTCTTTTTATTCTTACGCCTAATAGTTCATAGGCTTCTTTCCCTGATCATTATTCGTTTATAATGTCAAGTGTGGTACGTGCAGAGCATTTTGCTAAATATTAGTAGCAAGATTCTAAGAATCCTGAGTTTGTCGTATTTCCATCCTGAACTTGAGTTGCTCCATCGCTCCGGTTCCATCTTAAAAGCATTCTATTTAATAAAATCGAAAAAGCAGGACGAGATTAAAAAAATTAGACAGAGCGGGATGGCGCTCTACGAAGCTTTTTTGGTCACGTTTCTCCCAAACGCACAGTGTCAAATATGACCATAAAATCGGACACGTCCTTTTTATTCCAGAAATCTATAGATTTAGTTATTTAAAATGCTAGAGTAAAAATCCCCCGCCTCTGCGACTTTTAGTTTAGGAGAAATTAATTTTTGAAAATTACACTTTTTTAGTTTCGAAAAAACGAAAAATAATTCTACAATTAAAACTAAGCTACTTATTTAAATTTCACTCAGCCTTATCAAAGACCCGTTCGAATATCCACATTTGAAAAGTTATTCGAGGCTGTGAAAGTTTACAGAAATCGAATTATATATTTTTTAATTTTTTTTTATTTTATTTTTTTTCTCCTAGATCCCGTAGTAGTAGGCGGAGATATTTATACCGAAAATAGTTCACTATTTCCTCTGTCCGTTAAAAAAAAACCGACGCCTAATTCCATGGGTTTAAAAAGTTATGCTCATTTTAGTGCAATTATCAAGTTTCGGGCAATAGGGTTGGCACTTTACAAAATCTTTTATTTTTCCGCAAAATGATGATATGGTCCCAGCAGTGGATGTATATGGACTGGTCAGTTAGTCACTCAGTGTGTATGTGTTCACTGCTGGACATACGCCTCCCCAATTTTAAACATAGTAGCCGACATGAAATGAAGGAAAACACTGGCATGGTATGCATACTTAGTTCTCCCGGTGTTATGGGCTGACATCACGGATGCTGTAGTGTAGGTGATTTAGCGAGCCGTGTCAGTTTCCATAAAAAAAAAATAAAAAAAAAAAACAAAAACAAAAACCAAAACTAGCTAATTATTATTAAAAGAAATCACGAAACAATACAATAAAATTAATCAAATGTCAAAAATAAATAAATAAAAAATGGGAAAATTTTTATTCATTCTAGTAACAACCCTAGCCCATAGCGAATAACTCCTGTAACTTCTTAATCCCATGGAATTAGGCGTCGGTTTTTTTTAACGGATAGAGGAAACAGTGAACTATTTTCGGTATAAATATCTCCGCCTACTACTATGGGATCTAGGAGAAAAAAAATAAAATAAAAAAAATAAAAAATAAATATAATTCGATTTCTGTAAACTTTCACAGCCTCGAATAACTTTTCAAATGTGGATATTCGAAAGGGTCTTTGATAAGGCTGAGTGAAATTTAAATAAGTAGCTTAGTTTTAATTGTAGAATTATTTTTCGTTTTTCCGAAACTAAAAAAGTGTAATTTTCAAAAAATTATTTCTCCTAAACTAAAAGTCGCAGAGGCGGGGGAGTTTTACTCTAGCATTTTAAATAACTAAATCTATTAATTTCTGGAATAAAAAGAACGTGTCCGATTTTAAGCTCATATTTGACACTGTGAAACGGCGCACTAAGTATTGCTCGGGAATTTGTATGTAATTCCATTCCTTGACCTCGGGAATCGCGACAAACTTGAGAAAATATGATATTGGGTGTGCAATTTATGTATAATAAGCAAAAAGAGAGGGAGAGGTAGAGGTAGAGGGAGGGTGCAGAGGGAGAGGGAGGGGGGAGAGGGAGAGGAGAGAGAGCGAGGATATTAAACCAAGTCTACCGCGAGTGAAGCCGCGCGCAAAAGCTAGTATAAGATATGATTTTCCCTTCTCCGTATCTTGGCAGAGAAGGAGATATAGTCCACCGCCAAGTCACATTGGTACATCACGTTTCATGACTCAATTCAGCCATTCTATCTACCACGTGAAGCGAAGCTGGCTCTGCTTCCATATTAAAATTGGTCGACCATATCGTTGCGCACTTTCGCCTTCACACGTGCCCCAGAAATTTAGGATCGGTCAATCTTGACAATGTGTAGAACTTTCCTTTCCCCTCTGTCCTCCGTCGTCGGTTTCGTTGTTGTCACACCTTCAACGAAACGAGGTAACGACGTAGGTATCGCGATCGATGCAACTGCGCGCTGTATACAAACAAGCCGCTCCGGCGAGTGACGACTTGACGAATGACCTCGAGCCGCTTCAACTGCGACGTTCCCAGAACTGTCGCCGCGCGCCGAGCACGGACTACCGCGGACTTCATCATCCGTTCATGCCACACAAGGTGCACTTTCAGTGGGAGGTCATTTTATAGATCCGTGCCAAAAGTTATACAAAGGTACCCTTATTTCAGTGCTAAAAGTGCCAACCGGTTTGAAGGCGGACTGGTGTTTTCAAACGATCGATTCGTTTTTAAACACCAGTCCGGCTCCATATTCCTCCCATAGGCGACTTATCTGGATATTATCAGATCAGAGCGAAGTAAAGACTCGTCCTCCATTAGGTCGTTCGTAGGGCGCTGTTCATTAGGATCAACTTGGCGACGTTGTTTGGCTTTAACTAATTTACTAACTTCAGTTACATATTAATAACAATCGGCAGAACATGTGTGACACAGAGTATACTGTACGCCGTATTACTAATGTATTTACTACTCAATGTATCCTCTCCAAAAGGCCAAGCAGGCCTCATTGCGAGACGGCTAGATCGTTCTCGCCGGCACGTTTTAAACGCTATTCTCATCACGAGATACTAATCAGGCTTCATCGGATAGTGTCTGCCTGTCTACTCGTTTAGCCTATCTAGCTTCACCCGAGACGTCAAACACAGATAATTAATTATGCGTCTAATAGACATGAACTGCGTGCGTGCCTGCAGATTTACCCGCCGACACGGCTAAGCTTTTGCCAAACCTGGGCGATGAGTAGGCGCAATCAATTATCGCGCACACTTGAGAAATGGGAGTTTCTTGCCAAGATGGAGCGTTCTTCAGTTACCGGCAGCCCGCTTTACTTACGCTTGCTGCGATTTCAATATTGTTTTAATAAGGCATCCCAAGAGTTGAAAGATAAAGATTCTAGACAAGATGATCGGGGCGAAAAATAGGAAAAACTAAGCGCGGTAATAGAAGCAGCTGTTAAGCTACAGGCAACGTATCTGGGACAATGACCCAGGGACCACGGCATTTTCATCATAGAAATGAAATGTTGGCTCAGTCTCCAACTCCTGACACAATTCTTTGAATTTTTACACATTTATTCTGTGGTTGCCCCAACACGTGTGAACTGACACAATGATCTATGCTGGCTGTCAGCGTTGAAACAGTTTTTCATTCCGTTCTCAACAAAGAAATGGTGTGCCTTGGAAACAGTGTACCGAAACTCGTTCCGTGGATCGGTTTTGAAATATCACTGCATTGGAATAGAAGTCTTGAAAATTATTTTAGTGTCTGCTCGGATTTCATTAAAATGTGCTGTGTGCTGCCTAAAAAGAATTGCTGAACGTATGTACAATTTATTTAGATAAATACCTATACGGGTAAAATACAATAAGAGTAAACCAAATTATTCAACGAGCACGACAAATTGTGTAACCAGCAAAGGCCATGAGCACAGACTGACAGAGTAGCAGCGCATGGAGCGCGTAATTTTCTCACATCATGATGACATGATGCCTGCTGCCGTCATCGCATTTCCCACAGATATGGTGGCGTGGGTAAACGGATGCCTAAGTATTTGATAGTGCGCATTTTTTAATGACCACTGAACCGATTCAACAAAACTCATCATCTGTCATCATCATCATTTACCATGTAAACATGTAGTTAATATGTGGGTCACGGACCTGAAATACCGGGATGAAACTTAAAGTGTTTGCCAGCCGTCATCCAGGTAATCTAGGTCACGGAGCAGCGCGCGACGGGGCGGCGCGGCGGCGACGCGACCGTGAAGGTTCGTGTACCGAACGGCTGGCGCAGCAGCCTTGAGCGTTCGCCTCCTTGTGCAACATTGTTGTGTTGTGCCGGCCGGCGCGCGCGGCAACGCTGCACGTGGTGCTGCGGTGGCCCGCGCCGCGCTAGCTAAACTGCGTCGTCATTGCTAACAGTCGCTCGGGTAATTCCCGGGAGGCGTCCAAGTATGTGTCAAATTATCGCTAATGGACGGTTACAAAACTATTGCAGAAGTAGTAGGTACTTAATAGGTAGTTCGTCCGTAATAAAATTAATAACGATAGCGAAAACAAAATATTTGCTATTGTGTTGCCAGCATTGTCAAAACTCGTACATGAGTTCTGTGTTCTACATAAATTCCGTGCACCACAAAACAAATCGCACTGGAGGTCATCGCCGTCGTGAGGCCAGTCGCCAGCTCTGAGGCGGCAGAGGTCTGCACTGAACTGCATGCGGAGGGCCAAACATTCTACTTGCATATAATTCCTAACTGCATCCCTGATCATTCAATCTTTTGTTTCCCCCTTCCTCTTCAACTCTTGCTCCGAACCGTTCCCGCCCCTAAAGTGCCACGTAAACAATCCCCAGAGCATTTATTATTCCAGCCTAGATCTTATCTCTTTACATATTGCCGCTCTGCTCTTCGTCCCACCCACTTGTCGAATCGAGTTTTATTAACCGTTTTCTGCGCCCCTCTCTCCGCTCCGCCGTTGGTGAATTATTCAGGGAGTTTTCTTGAAAGCGCGCTGCAAAAGGCGGACGAAACCAGACGACACTATCCTTGGAGCGAGAAGTGGTTTAAATGATGCCTTGGGGGAAGGAATAAAAGTGCCCCGCTGAGATTTATTGGGAAGAAACCAGGTGAAGCTATTTCAGTAGGAGGGTCACAAATGGACCGTTAGCTTACTTATATGAAAGTAAAGAACACTCAACACGACACAAAAAGAATTCTAAATAATATTACAATACTCACACAATAATACAATAATAATATTAGACGCATCGATTACATTCAACTCAATAATCCGAAACACAATAATCGACTCTTATTCTTCTTTAAAACTTGCCAATTGGAATAATTCAATGGTTAAAATTCACATTTTTCCCCCTCATTTGTTTAGCACACACATGAAGTGCCGTTTGATAATACTTTATGTAAGGAACTTGATTGGCCCCATCATCAGGTTGCCAGGTAATATGTATAAATTAACCGACTGCCGCCTTTCGTGATCTTAAGCACACTTGGCGCGGTCAGAACTAGGAGGCCGTTGAGGCTGTCCGTGGCGGATTTCATGTAAAACTGTGTATGTCCCTTCCCTTCTTACCTTACTAGGTGATAGGGTTTAACACGACCGGGTTTGTACCATCGCACTGAATGAAAGGTCGGTAGAAGCGGCTATGTTAAAAGTTCGTGTTTTCCGTCCAGTTTAGTGGAGCCGGCACGACCAAATGGAAGAACTGAAGTGGAACCGAGTTCAGTAATGTGTTATGGGCTGACATGTAGCCAACCAAGTCGGTTTCGATTAAAAACAATTGATGAGTTTGGTTTCAATTTACTCTTTCTTCAAGTAAATTATAAATAAATATTTAATTAAATACATATTTTTATATTTCTACACGAAATCCTTGGTGCGTCATCCTGATCACCGGACGCACTGGCTTTTGCCGAAACCATAAGCGAATTGCTAATAAATAAGTCCGGTGACCTGCGTGCCAGCCAAGGCTTTTTTCATACGCCGCAAAGCTTTATCAAAGAGGAAACGCCATAGGTACATAGTGTTCTGGACACCATGGCTGGCAGCCTCGGCTGAACTAGAGGTGATATATATTTTTTTTGTAAGTTCATTTTTATTTTTAGAATAATTTAGGCATATTTTTAGGGTTCCGTACCTCAAAAGAGAGAAAACAAAAAACTAAACTCTTATAGGATCACTATCATGTCCTTCTGTCTGTCCGTCTGTCACAACTTATTTTCTTCTAATCTACTTGACGAAAAAAGTTTCAATTTTGAACATATATAAGTATAGAGTTTGATGACCCAATCACGGACGTCGTAAATTAACGAATTTAGATTTTGGGGTTTAATTATGGGGGACAAATTAGAAAGTTAAATCCTAAAAAAAAGTCTTAATGTTCTCAGGGAAAATGGAATGGTACGGAACCCTCTCCACGCGAGTTCGACTCGCACTTGATAGCTTTTATTATTATTTTGAAGTTAATTATGAAGGTAAGCAACTATTACTGTATATTTTTGTTCGTAAATAAAGGAGTTTACAGGATAGTATTAGGTATAGGTACTATAAGTAGAAGTTGACCGCATTTCTCATCTTATGATGTCCATGTTTAAAATATTGAGTGATAGATAACTGATAAGAGTAGGTGATGCTACAATTAATACGATTAATCGTAGTTGATCCAGCAGGGCAGGGGTGAGGAAGGTAGTTGAGCCTGGAGCGGCGAGGTGGCGGCGGCGTAGAGGTGTTAGAGATGAGAGGAACATAATAAATAGGTTAGACTGAAGTTGAGTTGAGTTGAATTGAGTTGAGATGAGCGCGGGCTAGAGCGGAGATGCGAGGACGTCGGGTCGGGCTCAGGACACGAGGACGCGAGGTGTGTCAAGTTTAATGTCCGCGCGGAGCCGCCGCCGCCGCGGCCGCTCCGCCGCGCCGGTCGTCTGGGCCGTTCACCCGACGTGGGGCTCCGTTTGGGATGTAGTGCCGCCGCCGCCGTGTGCTGCGCGCCCGAATACACCGTCGCCGCCGCCGTCGCCTCCGCCACCCACGAGACGCTCCGAGACGCTTGTGTCTGCACAACTGCCTCGCCTCCACTCAATTGTGTTTGTTCATAATTCTGTTAACACTTATGTATATTATTGGTACAACGATATCACTTCATTCGCGTGTACATGAACCATTGTTCATCTTAATGAGCAATTCGGTATATAACAGAACGAACTTTTCATTGCATTTGCTCGTAAGTTTAACTTCAATCAACGGTTTAACTATCAACGGTTTGCTATCGCGTGATCGACCATGTGATGTTGGGAAGAAATATGAAGATGTTATAACTACAGAAGCGGATTTAATGCAATGTAGATCCGGAGCGGGGAATGCGCCAAGCGAGCTAGACGGTGTCGAGCGGCAGAACTGAACCAGGTTCCGGCGCGCGGCCAGACGAGAAGCGTGCAGCTTTCACCGAATAGCTGCGGGGCTCCGACCTCGATCTTGCAGGCTCGCAAAAAAACAAGCGCGCGGAGCGGTCATCGACGTCCTCTGAGGCTCTGCGGGGTGCGCCGCCGCCGCCTTCGTTCGTCACACTCCGCGACGTGCGCCCCCGCCCCCGCCGCGGCGCGCTACCGCCGTCGTCGTCGTCCAAGAGAACGATGGAGCTGAAAGAGTAAAGCGACCGGCCGCGGCACCCCGCTTATGATAATATTAACTGTGAGTTTGACCGCCGTCGTCGTCGAAGAGAACGATGGAGCTGAAAGAGTAAAGCGACCGGCACCCCGATTATGATATTAACTGTGACTTTGACCGCCGTCGTCGTCGTCGAAGAGAACGATAGTAAAGCGACCGGTCGCGGCACCCCGCTTATGATATTAACTGTGAGTTTGATCGCCGTCGTCGTCGTCGAAGAGAACGATGGAGCTGAAAAAGTATAGCGACCGGCCCCCCGCTTCTGTGAGTTTGATCGCCGTCGTCGTCGTCGAAGAGAACGATGGAGCTGAAAGAGTATAGCGACCGGCCCCCCGCTTCTGTGAGTTTGATACGATGATAAACGGAACAGAGACATACGCCGTACTTAACGCGCATATTGAGATAAAACCGGAAGCTTCGCCCGAGTCGCGTTAAATTTTTGCACAAAATCATACCCGAGTTTAACTCTCTAAGGGCCCAGTGGCGGGGAGCAATGCACAGAGACAAGAGATGTGCGTCCTACGGATGTTTTACGTCCGCCACTGTAGGACGCATCCACCACATTATGAGAACCACAAATGCGTGTTTGTGGAATAATGACGATAAATAGTTCTCGTTCGATAAGATTTTTTATGTTTTTTTTTATGGAAACTGACACGGATGGCTACATCACCTACAACATCCGTGATGTCAGCCCATAACACCGGGTGAACTTGGTGCCACGTCAGTGCTTCCCTTCGGTCGTGCCGGCTAGACTGAACTGGACGGAAAACACAAACTATTTACATAGCCGTTTCGACCGACCTTTCATTCAGTGCGGTGGTACCAACCCGGGCGGGTTAAACCCTACCACCTAGTAATATAAGAAGGGAGTCATATCCCTTAGTCCCCTTTTACGACATACACGGGAAGAGATGCAGTGGGGCTATTCTTTTAAAGTACCGGCCCCACACGGTACATATACGGTAAGAGCTTCAAATATTTTTGACAAGTAGTAAGTAACTTATCGTGGTGGTGGATCACGTAATTTTACAGACGACGCTCAGAAAGTTGGGAGTCGTATTCTATAGACACTAGCTAGATATACAGACCTCACGATAAACATAGCTGCAGGGTACTTTCTAGTTTGACACACGGTATCGGTGGCGGCGGCGTCGCAGAAGCGTAGGAGGTAAGTCATTCATCTATGTGACTGCATTTGCATAATGTAAATTGAGGTGAGTGTGAAGTTCATTCGATGAAATCACAATTTGCGTCTGTGAAGCAGATACAAAAATCTACTGAACGAATTATCTTCCGCACTAATAACATTTAACAGAATGAAACACCGAGAGGTCTAGAGCTCGATCCCGATGGTTCTACGAATCTAAACAGTGGAAGCGAGCGAGCGAACTAGCTATTTTTTTTAATGAGAAGCACGACATGTCGCGCGCCAGATTAACGCAGAGGTGTAGTCAGACGGCGCCTACGGGCATTCGGATATTTACGGGGGCTGCGAATACCGAGTGGGTCGGTTTGTTTGGTTTTCATTTTCGCTTGTTTTCACCATCTTCAGTTTTAGCTGCTAGTTATCTCCTGTGAAATTTATGAAAAATGTTACAGCAATCTACAAATAATCGATTGGAGATGGTGGAAACGGGTGTGTATAGTCGTTCATAGAAAGTCCTTTAATTGCGAGCACAGGCACTCCCCAGTATTGGCTAAGTTAAGTCGTATCACGAATAGAGTTCGAGCGGTTAGCGCTGTGATGAGGGGAGATGTCAAGTATGAGGATGACTGTGAGGTGACGCGGCCAGGGCTGGCTCGGCATGGAGCACATGGCGACGCGTGGGCGGTGCACGCACCGACGACGACGATGAATGCCGCGTCGCCGGTGCCGCCGCCGCCGCGACGACGACGATGCATGCAAATAGCTACGGTTTCCCCTCTATTGTTCTCATAACACGATTCTGTTGCGACGCGACGACGCCTGTACTTATTTACATTTTAATCGAATAGAAGCGAGCCGGCCGGCAACCGGCAAACAACCGCGCGCGATTCGCAAATATAGAATATAATATATAGCCTTTTCTAACGAAGCCTATTGGCGCGACCGCAACAGGCGAGTCGCGCGCGGCTGCACCACAACAGGCGACTGTCCCTCGGCTGACTTGTCGCGCGCGGCTGTAGGTCCGAGAGAGCCATGAACCAAAGAGTTACCTGTAATTTTCCTTTCTTCAACATTACCTTATTTCTCGGTTAGAATTTTATTTATTTATTCAGAAATCATAATTTACAATTTAAAAGAAAACGCACAGTGAAGCCAGGGCGGCGCGACGGGCCGGCACCCCGTTGGTTTTTGGATCCGTGGCTAGCCGAACTAGGCGTGGTCGCCCCTATCGTCGTACGTTTCAGGCGAGCTTGTCATCACAAATTTACGCAATTTGCGTAACGGCTGAGCGCCAAAGTACTTTCTCCGCTCAATTTGCAACGACGGACGTGGCCATACGAAAATTCCATTAAATATTCTGCAGAGTTCGGCTCCGGCGCGGCGAGACGCGTCGTCGAAGAACAATGGCGTCTAGGCGGAAGTCGACGGCATAAGTGGGTTACTCGTCTGATGAAATCATAAAGAAATTAGCATAGCGGTCAATTTGCCGACATGTATTAGACCGCCGATGGTATCTCGGCCGCCAGATGCCCCCGCGCCGACGGCTGGAGGCGCCACCACCCCGCGCGGGTTCCTTGTTGATCCCCTTGGGAGATTCGCGCGGGCAGCACAGCTGGCAGGGCGACTGTGATGAGTGATCATAAGTGATGCCGCGACTGACACCGATGCCAGCATGAATGCTCTACAAAAATACATAGATAACTGATTCAGACAATCTCAGTTTCCAGTGGTTTGTTGAAAATCACACACATTTAACAATGAACAATATTCATCACAATATCAGCGTAGCAGTTGGCGAGCAACCAGAGCTTCTTTCGGCTCAGTTTATTTATTAATCCATAGTAATAAAGAGGTACAGTACTATAAGTATCTTACTACTGCACTGAAGCACTGACGTGGCACCAAGTTCACCTGGTGTTATGGGCTGTCATCACGGATGTTGTAGGTTATGTAGCCAACCGTGTCAGTTTCAATTTAAAAAAAAAATAACTACTAAATAGCGGATCTATTTTCATCTGCATACGTACATATTTCTATAGTTTTGCGTATTGTTATCAATCTTTAGAATACAACATGTTATTTTGCGACCGTTTATCCCCTTGTTGATTGCAAGACCACACATTTGCACACGCGACACCGTCATGTCGGACGGAGACTAACGTCGACTGAGTGCGGGTGTGTGATAATCACACACTTTATGGGCGCCATGGGTGTAGAGCACGTTACCTATCTATCCATGTTGTTTGCAATAATAATGTTTTATCCGCCCATTATATTAGTTTGGCGAGATGTGATATTGGTACAGTCAGTTCTAAAAATGACGATTCACACTTCAGACAGAACACAGAGCGAGTAAATGTTTCCAGATTATAACGATTTAATAAGGTGTACCGGGTGTACGAGTATCTTGTTGCCTCGCTTGTTGCACTTCCGCTCGGTCGTCGCTGCGGTCCGCACCGCACTCCGCTCGCAGTAGGATCACCCGCGTGGTCGACCGAACGGTACCGTTAGCCGGTCCGGCGGCGCAGCGGCTACGTCACGCGGCGACCGCCGACGTGACGGAGACGGTCGCGGTGGCGCACACACCACATGAATGAACTGACCGAGCGCATTCGGCATTCTTGCTCGCCTCACTTGGGAATTAGGTTCGCGTTTGAATGGCATGGCCATCGCGGTGCAGAATCGAGCGGGCCAATATTCAAGCTAATTTATTATTGCAAAAAGAATAGCACATTTGGTTATAATGATGAGTTAGTTAAATAAAATATAATTTGTAAAAAAAACATCGACTTATTGAAATAATTCCTTTCGACAAAAAAATCAGTAGCGTCGAAGACGAAAGAAGCGGGGAGTTGCACAGCTGCTCTGGAATGAATATGGCCCATTTGAAAAAAGAAAAAACAGTCCCTATTAGAAAGTAATTATGATATATATATCATAATTACTTTCTAATAGTGACTGTTTTTTTTTGTCCAGTAAGTATGCGATCTAGAACATGACAAGTTATAACAAATATTACAAATGAACTGAGAAATGCATACTTCTATCAGTAAATATATATTTTACTGATAGAAGTATGCATTTCTCAGTGACTCGTCAAGCAGCTAGACGTAAAAGCATTTTTCTAGAGGCCGGCCACTTGTCATGTTCTAGATCTCATACTTACCGGATGGTGGTGCCGGCTTCAAATCCGAGCACTGAGATTGCTCGTGATTCCGCACGTGTCTCAAGAATAGCTGAAACAAGCGTTCCGCTGCCGCGATGCCGCCGGAAAGCGGGTCACGGCGAAAACAAGAAATCCGTCATCGCCGCTCCGCATCCGGATCCAGCCACTGCGCTCTTGGCGTGAGCACTCGTAAAAACACGTCAAGCTGCGATCTTTTTATAATGCGCATCGACTCTAAACATCATCTGCATTGAGATAATAATAACATTGTAGGTACGTCGACCTTCTTTCTAAAAAATCCACCGATCGCTGCTCTGTGGTGATTCAATCTCGGTTGATCGACTGCGCTCGCGAGAGAACCAAATGTGCGATTTTTACCTATCGGGAGTTTGGTGGTGAGTAAAGTTTCCACCCACCCCTACAACCTCCTCCTATTCCGCCCCCAATAGAAAATAAGGGTTTACTTTTTTTTACCGTGTTTTGTACCGTGTGGGGCCGGTACTTTAAAAGAATAGCCCCACTGCATCTCTCCCCGTGTATGTCGTAAAAGGCGACTAAGGGATATGACTCCCTTCTTATATTACTAGGTGGTAGGGTTTAACCCGCCCGGGTTGGTACCACCGCACTGAATGAAAGGTCGGTCGAAACGGCTATGTAAATAGTTTGTGTTTTCCGTCCAGTTCAGTGTAGCCGGCATGACCGAAGGGAAGCACTGACGTGGCACCAAGTTCACCCGGTGTTATGGGCTGACATCACGGATGTTGTAGGTGATGTAGCCAACCGTGTCAGTTTCCATAAAAAAAAAAAACTTGAACCGTTCTTAATAATATCTCGGTAGACATGAGTACAAACATTTGATGAGGATTGAACTTTTGCTAGAGTTCTTTTGGATGCCGGCCGAACTGTGCTAGACTATTGCCTCAGGGCGGGTTCACCCGCCTGCGCACCTCCCACCCCCTCACCTGCAGTCGATACGGCACTAACTTTATTCATTTAAACAAATGAACAAGTGGGTCGAATAACAATGCACACCCGCTATGAATTTGTAACCGCCTTAACGTTCAGTTTCGTTTTAACAATTCAACAATTCAGTTAGATATCAACTCAACAATTCAGTTAGATATTGCGGTGCAGAGTATAGTTGTGCCGGTGGTGATGAGCATACGCCATACATGGCATGGTATGGGATTATACATATTTCGATTGTTTTGATACCTCTAATTTTATTCTTTTCAATCGCCTATCTATACTCTCTTCATCGCGAAAGATCCCTTCCGGCCGCGAGGTTCGATCGCGTAGTTCGATTGATCGAACCGCGCGGATCATAAATTCTTTGTGGTTCGATTGTTTAAGCGAACTAAGCTGAGCCTTAGTATTTAAGTGCTCATGGTTCGATTGATCGAACCACGCGGATCAGAAATTATTTGTAGTTCGATTGTTTTTAAGCGAACTAAGCTGAGCCTTAGTATTTAAGTGCTCATGGATCGAGAGATCGAACCACATTGGTTATTATTATTATGGTATATTATTTTGGTTCTAATAATTTTGTTATTCTAGTTATTTTCTCGAAAATAACTTTTTTTTCTAACATTCACTAATGTTTTCGGCAAGTAGGTATCTTAAAAAAATTTCAAACAATTTGCAATAAACAAATGAATAACCTTATGTATTTAACAAAACTCTTTTCCCTTAGTTTAACTTAAATTTTCTCTCTTTGAATTACTTGAAAAAATATAATTGAAATAAAGAACCCTTCCATGCATGCCACACGTTCCAGGAAAACCCCCACTTGCAAACCATGATTAAGCATCATGTTTGTTCTAATTATAAATTGATTGCGTCTGCGTGCTTCTCTTTCTCGTTTTTCTAAGCATCCTCCTCCAATCGAACCATCATGACCTACATTTCCTTCAGGTTCGATTAGCTGAAATTGATCGAACTAAGAAGAATCAAGATTCCTCGCTGTTCGATTGATCGAAACATCAGGACTTAAGTTCCGCGTGGTTCGATCAATCGAACTACGCGATCGAACCTCGCGGCCGGAAGGGAAAGATCACGTAAGACAGCTGTTAGTCTAATAAAAAAAAATAAGATGATATTACGTTACGTCCTAGATGCTAAACCACCTATGTACATTCTGTCACGTTCTCTGGCCTTGTTACCGTGAATTAAAATTAGCTTAAAGCGGCGCGGCGTTGTGTGAATTCTCGCAAAAATTTAATAGCATATGCACGATCGAACCATCTCTATTAATTAGTGACATCACAAAATGTTTATGGAATCCAATCCAGCAATCCAGAGAAGTCTCCGGTATGGCGCCTACCTTCTCTGAGGTGATATTGGCTGGTCGGAGCATGCGCTTTGGCCCCTCCGACTCAGCCACTCATACAGGATTACATAAAAACATGGAACTGAACATGCTTGGCAAAACCACCTGCTACACCTGTGATGTCACTCCATTAGACCGTTCCTGGCGAAACTAGACGCCATGTCAGTGATTCATTTTACTTTTGAACTATAACGTTATCTTTGTTGTCTCTGTATATACAAGTAGTCTAGCTAGGCCCACAAACGATATTCGTCTCGCGGTAATGATGCCAAAATCGCGATAATCTCGCCTCGCTGATGAAATCACCACCTCTGATAAAACATAAAGAGATCCGGGGATGAAATTCAGGTCACTTGTTTCTAATGTTCTCGCAGACAATAACTTGCGAAATATTTTTACCCGACTAGGTATTTACTATGTGTAGATATAATTTAGAGCTACTTTATACAGGCAGACTGCAGTATAGTCTTCCAAAAGATATACATAGGTTAGTCCCACTTGGTCCTTTCAAACTCCATACTGACATGAGGGGAAAATAAATTAAGGAGTGCATTACTTCTCTGCTTGTTTATATTAATAGGTAATACATACAAATGACATATTGTAATAGGTAGAAATATTAACTGGTTAGGTAAGGTCGGTCTAAAAACACGCGCCCCAAATGTTGCGGTCGTAACGTATGTATAGAAGAAGAATTTACAGCCGTAATTATCTGGTTGCATCGTCTATCTATGACATCGACGAGCTACATTTTTTTTTAATGGAAACTGACACGGTTGGCTTCATCACCTACAACGTCCGTGATGTCAGCCCATAACACCGGGTGAACTTGGTGCCAAGTCAGTGCTGGCTACACTGAACTGGACGGAAAACACAAACTATTTACATAGCCGTTTCGACCGACCTTTAATTCAGTGCGGTGGTACCAACCCGGGCGGGTTAAACCCTACCACCTAGTAATATAAGAAGGGAGACATATCCCTTAGTCGCCTTTTACGACATACACGGGGAGAGATGCAGTGAGGCTATTCTTTTAAAGTACCGGCCCCACACGGCCCCCACATATGGTAAACTAGCTGTCCCCGCGGGTTCGCTTCGCGTATAAATATCCTATAGATAGGTAACCATCCTGGGATGTGAGATGACGAAGATGTGCCTGAATATGTCAGTGAAAACCCAACGTTAATTTATTGAATGGTTATCGACTAATAAGCGAAGCGGACATAGAATCGCGACTAGGGTTGCCATCCGTTCTGATTTGTCCGGACATGTCCAGCCCAAATTTTTGTCCTTTCGTCCGGCTTTTTTAACCGACTTCAAAAAAGGAGGAGGTTCTATGTTCGGCTGTATGTATTTTTTCGATCCAGTCATCGATTCATCGGCCAATTTATCTTGCATAAGTATATATTCTGCCGATTTGAATAGATTGCCCGCACCGCAATCTGTCGCCGGGGCTTGTGGGCGGTCGGATCGCGGTTTCGCACGTAGCCCCCAGCCCGCCCGGAGACGCGAGGACGGCAGTGCGAGCCGGAGACGTCGCGCGTCGACTCAGTCTCCCATTGTAGCAATAACTCGAGCCGATTATCATTCGCTTCCCCCGCTCCACTTGCAGGCCTCTGGGAGATCTCACTAGACAGCCTCCGGGTCCAACTGTGGCGACGGCCGCCCGGCGCCGCAGAACAATCGGTGTAGCAAGATAATCAAGGTGTCTGCCACACACAGTGCGCCCCGGCGACTCATGCTATGATGTCGGATGAGATCATTATACATGTCAGACGTCACCGAACGCTGAAAGTGGGCGACCCCGCACGCATCCGAGTCGACGACGACGACGTCACGGCGCGGCGCGGCTTATTTGGAATATACCTTCCATCCAACGCTCCATAGTGTTGAGATCGGGTATACAATAAAGAAATCGTAAAGCAAGTTTATCACTTGGAAATAATCGACCACAACACTTTTCTATGGTATACTTTCATGTACATAACTCCGCTTGACTATTCTTTAATTAAGCTATCATACTCGATCCCAACACGATGTTGAATCAGTTTATACTGGTATTGTTACTGTGTAGTCGTACGTACTTTGTTTATGTAAGATGTACGTACATTATGATGGTTGAGGCAAATTATACAAGAACAGAGATATAAAAAACTGAAAAATGTATTACCTAAGAGAATATTTACGTGTATGAACAAAAAAATTACAAATTAGAAGTAAAAAATTGCAATGAAAAATTAGCGCACCCTACCTATGGAGATTAATTTTAATATTTATTCCCACGGTTATGCAAGTATTTACTTTTTTTTTTATCACATTTGTAATTTTCGTAAGAGCTCTTAGATAGGGGTCAGTTGGGTTCATTTCAAATAATTCGGTGAAACGATGTACTTTAGTCTTAAACTCTGCAACTTTTTTTTTAAATATTGTTAAATAAATTCTACAGCACTGAAGACCTGTTGCGAGCAAGACGAGGGATTGGTCCCATGCACTATTGGCACTTGTGTAATACACTGATAAACTATAATTTTTTTTATTCCACGTGGACTTTACAAATATTTTTTTATATTTTGAGCAGTTTTCACGAACATCGCGTCCTTGGTCTTATGAGTCGCTAATTTTTTTTTTCGAAAATGGACGTGTTTTAATCTACCTAGACACAAGCATTAAACGTTTTACAGCGTTGTAGCATGCGTTATCTATCATTGCCTTCTATGAGAATGCGTATAATTAACTGTGTAAGATTGAAATAGTACCTAAGCGACAGAAAACACCGAAGATTGGCTTCGTTGTCGTCGAGTCGACGTCGGGTATATTGTAAAGTGCCTGCGCGCGAAGTCCTGCATTTGAAACCATTACATACCCGACATGCCAACGCAAGCGCGGTCAGTGACATCACAAAATATGTTAAGTGAACGTACAATAATTTAAAGGGCTTAGTTTTCAATTTCTGTATTTGAAAATATTATCGACGCAAGCGCGGCCAATGACGTCACGAGCGTCGGGTAAAGGTATATTTACCAAATAAGCCACGCCGTGGCACCGTGGTTCCCTCACCTTCCCGCCCATTGTGTCCCATGTGATACAAAAATAGCAATCGAAAATAATAAATATTATGTGTGCCAACTGTCAATATTTCACTGAACGTTTGATGTGCACGAAAAGAAGAAAATATCTCTATAAAAATAAGTGTCACAATGGTATTTTCTACCTATCTACATACTTACGAAATTGTGATGTCTGTCTATTCACGTTTGGATAGGGAGTATAATATTAAAAAAAATTTCTTCCAAGAAACATTTCCCGAGCTAAAAGTAGATACTTTTTCGTAACATTTTTCTTATCTAAGAATAAAATTTACGGCTGTTTTTTTAGGGTCCGTTTATAGCGAATGTGCAACAAGGTGAGTAAATAAATAGAGGAAGGCGGAATAGCCGGAGCTGCAGTGGCGCGGGCGGGCCGCCCACGCTGCGAAATGTCGCACATGCGCCGTGCAGTGCAGTGCAGCACCGTCCCATCAAAATGCATTTTATTTGCGTGCCATGAAAACGTAGGAGGGGCATAAAGTCGCGCATCGTGAAAAGCGCAGGCGACATTTTCCGCAAGCACCGCTCGTTACGCTAAATTATCTTCAACATTTTACGCTCGTCCAATCTTGGGAGAACGTCATCGGTGAAATGTCCTGCCGTAAACGCTAACGGCATTCCGGCAGTATCGGCTACAAAATATACACACGTCGCCATGTAATTTACTAAAAGAACTTTCCAAAAATACTCTCCCCATTCCGTGGTGTAAACAACGCGTCTATTTTGGGAGCACAATGTTAGACGAAAGTCCAAAAACGAAAGGTCATTGACAGAAGCAGTGTTACCCGCATTTATGCCGCCACAAAAATCACTCATTTAACCTCCCCCTCGGGCGTCACACCTCGCTGTGATGCGGGGACAGGGAGGGTGGACAGGAGAGAGGGGGACGTTAATAACACGTGCATACACATCTGGGTCAGAGGAGGGGGAGGGGCGTGTATGTAGTCTGTTCACCCCTACTATTTGGGTGCATTCACTTGAGCTCTGATAGATCGACGGGACAAAATTAGCCGCTACCATTGGTCGGTTGAGATGTTGGTGCAGCTGGCACGCTCGTGTAGACGTGATGGCCACTTTTTATAATCTGATCGTGAGTGATGCTATGACTTAGACTCTACGCGACTTTTACGCGCCCCATACTCCAAGTCTTAGAGTATGGGGCGCGTAAAAGTTTGTAATGAAGTGAGAATTACGTTTTTGCAACCGAAATATTTTTTTTACTTTGCGCCACACTGTTAACACGTCGACAGGTGGCAGTTCGCGCACATTCAGCATCGACAACAGGTTCGTCGATTTTAAAAGTAGGCTTCGCCTTATTACAAATTTCAGTATCATACTTTTTATCAAACACACTTTGTACACAACACAGAACACATATGAATATGAAATTTTTTATTCTCATGTGATTCACTGTTATGGCAATACCCGTCCTATCACAACGACATAGTGTTTGTGAAAATCTAATTAGAAATTCATAATGGCTTCTTTCGAATATTAGATGCGAGTGTGCTATCAAGAAGATATCACATCAGTTGATTTACTCTAAACTAAAGCAACACGGTCTGTGATTGGTAAGTATCCAATCGAAAATCTTACTCCACTTCCCTTTGGATTTCAGTAATGGTTAACCAGACGAAGATGAGCTGGTCTCGGATTTCACCAACCGCGTCAGAGCGGGGGACGCCGCCGATGTCGGTCACGGTGTATCAAAATAAGGCGCTCGTAAACATTTGATGGCGGGGCGCGGGGAGAGCTGCGGGTGCACTGTGTATCGATCACATTACAGCAGACTCACCTTTTGTGAGTTTGCTTTTTACTACATATTTAGAGTTCCGTATCCATATTCAACCTTATTACTAAGCCTAAGCCGCCTGTCCGTCCGAGGACTGTATATTTTGAACGGTAATACTTAGGTAGCCAGTTGACATTTTCAAAGAATATGTGTTATATGGCGGATATGCCAACAAATAATAAAAAGAGCAAAAAGTAAGTAAAAAAGCGAATTAAGGGAGGTCCGAATTAAGAGATGTCATAATATGCGGAAGAGCGCCATCTACCGAATGATCAAACATTTTAACAACAAAAGTACGCAAACATTTTAAGGGGGGGTACTAGGCAAAACATCACATCATATTATCCTAACTATAGCCATATTTCAATAGATATAACTATAATTTATATGCTTATACATACCTAGTTAGGTAAAGATTCAAGGTATAATGTGTGATAGATTATTGTACTATAATCTTGTAAATTCTCTGAAAAATAAGTGGGTGAAAAGTGGTAAAAACGTTCGAAAATGCATTTGCTACCCTCGTTACAAATACGTCCATACAAAAAACGCTCGCGCACGGCAACGGCCCAAAATTTTGAATGTTCAAAGATAGTTCAGTGAAAAACCATTTATTATGTAATCGTTTGAATTTATTTAGATGATTCTTAGTCTTATTGACTCTAAGCTCAATGAAGCATTTTTCGTATTAGATGCATTTGTAAAAAATGGCGAGGGAAATAGCCAAGGCATTTTTGAACGATTTTACCACTTTTCAACCACATATTTTTAAGGGAATTTATAAGATTAAATTAAAAATAATGTATTCACATTATAGCTTGAATCTTTACCTAACTATAGGCATATAAATTATAGTAAAATCCTTGAAATATGGGTATGGTTAGGGAAATACAAAGTGCTTTTGTCTAGTACCCCCCCTTAACAACAAAAGTACGAACAGTCACCGATAGCCATCTATTGGTGAACACATGTAATTAGGTTGCCATCTTACTGCTAGATACGAAGGACACAATATATTAATAAAAAATCGCTATACGTGCAAGAAGGAACATATTACTACGGAACCCTCTGTGCGTGAACAACATTCTCAATTAACAGGTTTTTAATCACCTCGAGGCCAAGCGGTAAAGGCCTTGTCTAGTTTGCGAAAAGCAGTATGTTCGATACCCATTGGCGTTTTTGGAATATTTAGTTTTAACAACGAGTTAAAACTAAATATTCCAAAAACGCCAATGGAATTGGGAGAAATAGTTGTACTGAATATCGAATATGCAAGTTCTTACTAGTCAAGCCAACATATTGTTCTTTACTATCGAAACCAGATACATTTTCGTGGACCCCAACTTACAACTTGTGAACCCCCATTTTTTTTCACGCCAACGTAGACCCCGTCGAGTCCCGTGGACCCCTGGACCACTTTGGGAATCTATGCTTTAACTAGATGAGTTTGTTAAATATATAAATAATATACAGGGTCATTTTTTATTAAGTGAAGTCCCTTAAATGGTAGGTTCTATACAGTGGCGGGCCTAGGGTCAGATCGTAGAGCAAGCCGAAGCCAAATATTTCATACAAAATATAATATATGACTATTCTGTCAGTCAGTAAATGAAATAAACATGCTTGTATCACAATTTTATAGAAAATGGTAATTAAAAAATCTATGCAAACCAACTGCAGTGCAGTGCAGTTACTATGAAGACTCTTGTTAATAATTAATTATCAATAGCACACTGGAGGCATATTATGGTTGATAGAATTATTGTGACTTATCAACACATATCATACATATCATAGCATGCCAGAGAGAGAACGAAGAGAGAGCCGACGTCCGACGTCCCGCCCGCCGCCGCCACCCGCCATGGATATAATATAACTAACCAAAGATTATTATTTCTTAGCCCTTCAACTTTGGGAGCATAAAACAAAAGAATCCTTCGCCTACACCAGGTGTACACCAGGTGGCGCCCGCCCACCTGGCGTAGGTGAAGGTGTTAGAAAAAAAATCATTTTGAAAGATTTTTCCATGAAACTTTATGAACTAACGAATGGATTGTATTTACAGATAAATATTCTAGCTATAAAGGCCTTTTTTTATGTATATTACATATTCTGGGTAACAAAATTATTATGTAAAGTTGTGTTATGTGAAAATTGCGACCTCTCTCTGATTTTATATTTTTATAAATTTATCACGAACGCAAATTGGTAATACCTATAGTATTTTTGTCATAAAAAGGAATACATATACAAACCAATCCTACCTTTCTGGTGTATCAGCAGCTCGTGTGTGGCACACAATAAAATCTTGAATTCACAAATTTTTTTTTGTCAAAAACTACATTTTCGCACTCACAAGCCATTGCAACATTTGGGCTATTCATTACGTAAATATGTGTGTTGGATATATGGAAAGCACATGGTTGGATAGATAATTTTATCTACTCATCTTGAGACACTTTCTACCTCAAAACACGAATTTAGGCAGAACTAGAAATAAATTACGACACAGACTCAAACAAAGTTTCTATGGCGAAACCTAGGTCACAAAAATGGCTTATTTCTCGTAAATTTACGACATGCAAGCACTAAACGGCATATATTATTCAACTAGAAGAACTAAGGAACATTTCTGTCACCTCACTTTCTCCAAAAAACCGATTTATTTTGAGAAACAAGCTTTGACAACAACAAACACGAAAAAATTGTCAGTATGGAGTAGGACTTTTCTTCGATTTTTTACGTAAAATGCATCTCAACTCAGTACAAACAAATGTACTCAATAGGTCCGGAATATAATGAAAAAGAGAAAAAACATCACTTACCGGTCCATTTTTCTGTATTTACGAACAAAACAGCGAATATTCACAAGCACAACACGCGCGCGCACATACAACACGAACTGACAATGACGACAGATATGAGAATTTTTTTCGTATTAACAAACATCCTCGCAATCCTCCGATCAATCACTTCAAACTTCTACGCCTACATTAGACATCAGTAGACACGTCTTTGTCGTTCTTCTATTGAAAAACTGAGATAGCACTAATACTGAGTACGCTTTCGCACTACGGAACGAATTAGTCTTAGCATATTTCCTCAAACTAATCGCTATACATACTCATATAATATTATTTCTATTCTGTGCTATGGGTGTCTTTAGGCTAAAAATTGTATGGTACTCGAGAACGAGAAGGAAATAAAAGAATGCTAGAATAACAGCGGGAACAAGCGAGATGACTAATGTACGCTCGTATTTGACTAATTTCATCCATCGCATCGAGGCGAGAGTTCACGAGCAATTCCGAATGATACTTACGAACGACGAAGTCCCCGCGCCGCGTCGTCGACTCAATGACCTTGGGCGCGCGCGAATGGCACGTGGCGCGATATTTAAAAATGAAATTGAAGTAGGTACTATCGACTGTTTTCGTTTTCGATTTGCTTTCGAGCTTTGTTTGATCGACCTAGGGCAAGCCGGGCTTTTTGGCTTGTATGAGAGGCCCGCCACTGGTTCTATATCTGAAATTGATCACGTTTATGATGTTAATTTTACTTTACCTACCTAAAGTTAGATTTTTTTTCTGGACATGCCACATAGGGATCATTCAACAATTACGTGATCACCGGAAGGGGGGGGGGGGGGGGGGGGTCGGGTGCTTGTATATACATCTGATTATTTGGGGAGGGGGGATTTGGGGAGGGGGGGGGGGGGGGAAATACATGATTACGTGATCATTGAATCATTTTAAGGAAACCAAACTAAATGTTTTAGCAAGCTCGAACCAGCTCATGGCTCAGCCACCCGTACATGGTAAAAATCATTTTTTTCTTATTTATTTACATTAATATCAATATAAGCAAATTTTTGCATTCATTTATGTGTACTCGTATATTATAATCCGACCGCTGCATGACGGAGCCGCTTTTGGAGGAAACCATAGCTTAAAAGCCAATTTTTACATATTAAACAATCAGACAATCCCCTAGATCTAGCGAGAAAGTCGCTAGAACGGCAACACTGATAAAAACACTACCTACACTGTGAGGCTACATAGACACTACCTAGACTGTGAAACTATCTATTTCATTGATTTAACTTTATAGTTCTTACCTTTTGCATTTTGACAAATGACACACCCTCTTCCCAAATTTAGGTCATTTAAGACCCAAAAAGCCCTAAAAATAAATTAAAAAAAAAAAAAAAAAAAAAGACCCATAGAAACATGACATACGTGTCAGTGCTAATAAACAGCAAAAATTTTAAGCACGGACGAAGATTACGTAATCAAGGCGAGGAGGGGGGGGGGGGGGGGGTCCAACAAAAGATTACGCTGTGATCACATAGGGGGGGAGGGGTTAAAAAAACGGCCAAAAATGATCACGTAATTGTTGAACGATCCCATAGTAGTGCCCATGCATACTAATACACCCTGAAAATTTCAACAAACGGTCCAGTACTTTCAGAGTTATTAATAAATGAAAAAAATTACATTTATGTGCATCTCATATGCGCGAGACAGCTGGCGCGTGCGGCCTTGAGCTACTTTTTGATTCGCACGGGTCAACGACCACCCAGCTGTCCCGCGCGAATGATGCGATGCGGGCACGTAAATGTAATTTTTTTCATTTTTCAATAACTCTGAAAGTACTGGACCGATTTTATTGAAATTTCCAGAAAAAAAAAATCTAACTTTAGGTAAGTAAAGCAAAATTAACATCATAAACGTGATCCATTTCAGATATAGAACCTACCATTTAAGGGACTTCACTTAATAAAAAATGACCCTATATATATAAATAATTATGATTGGTGGTTAATATTGACAATTATATTTTTAAGTATTATATATGGCAAGAAATTTTTTTTAAATATTATATGTACCGCAGAAACCCACTGAAGAAATTAATCGACATTAAAGGGGAGACACGCACTACGCGGCAGCAGAGCGCTCGCTTGAGGCCAGTGGCGTGCACCGACATGTGAGACCGAGTAGGCAGGCAGCATGAAAGATTCAAAAAAGTACCTACTTAATTTAAAAACATGTTGAATTTTCAGTCCGGTTTTCATCTCTCACATCTTCGTGTCACATGAAGAACTTCCAGAAGATGATTTTTGTTTCATTGCCACCTCAGATATCCATAAAATGAATGAATTTCGGTTACACATGTCATATAATATACAGATATATGTATATATGACATATACAGGGTGTCCCAGAAATCGACGATAATCCTTTAACAGGAGATAGGGCTGCTAATTACCTCTCAGAATGTCTAATTTTAGGTTCAGTAAAAATGGCTTAGTTTTTGAGATATTGTCATTTTTGTAAAAATCCAAAATTTTCTCCCTGAGCCCATTTTTTTAAATGCCACAAGTACACATGTAAGATTTTCTTTAATCTAGTTTTTGTCAAATATTCCTGAAAAGTAAGGCTTTCACACGGTATAATTTATTTTTTCATGTTTAATCCTGTTTAGCTGAAAAACGACTTAAGACCCACATGTTAAACATTTTTCAGCCTCATCCCTTGAGTTTGGCCCTTCGCGGTGAAAAAAAAAAATTACTACACTAAAGTGGCATTATGCAACAAAAATACCCCCATCTAATGTAGTTTTTAAAATGGTACATTCCTAACCGATTTGCCCAATAATTTATGAGATATTGTTATTTAACTGCAAAAGGACCTCGGAATTTGATAACTGTTCTACCAAGTACGATTTGGAATAAAATAAACACTAAATGTAAATTGGTCTTTATTAACCTGTTAAAGAAGATGTTCAAATTGTTCACCACCTGCACAAATGCTAGCTCGCCATCTTCTCACAAATGCCCGGTTGATGCGTCGAGCAAGTACTCGATGCAAGTGCAGATATGTCCACCTATGCAATGTAAATAGTTTGTGTTTTCCGTCCAGTTGACTATAGTCGGCACGACCGAAGGGAAGCACTGACGTGGCACCAAGTTCACCCCGTGTTATGGGCTGACATCACGGATGTTGTAGGTGATGTAGCCAACCATGTCAGTTTACATAAAAAAAAACCTGAGCTACTGCCGTAATTATTTCTTCGAGCTCTATCAAGTTTTCCACCGGTTTCCCGTAAACTTTTTCTTTTAAATAGCCACAATAAAAAAAATCTAACGGATTTAAATCCGGTGATCTAGACGTCCTATCTGTGGGGATGCAAGTGGCTAGGAGGCCACAAGACGTCCGTTGAATTGTAGAGACTTTAAACGGGCGAATTATCTTGAGTTTCTGCAACAGGAGCTTCAGAACCTTTTAGAAGATGTACCATTGGCCATACGGACGTGGTTGCAAAATGATGGCTGCCCAGCCCATTACGCTAGAGAAGTGCGTAATTTCTCAGACCAAGCATATCCCCACAGATGTATCGGACGTCTAGGTCACCGGATTTAAATCCGTTAGATTTTTATTATTGGGGCTATTTAAAAGAAAAAGTTTAGGGGAAACCGGTGTAAAACTTGATAGAGCTCAAAGAAAGAATTACGGCAGTAGCTCAGGTTTTTTTTTATGTAAACTGACATGGTTGGCTACATCACCTACAACATCCGTGATGTCAGCCCATAACACCGGGTGAACTTGGTGCCACGTCAGTGCTTCCCTTCGGTCGTGCCGACTATAGTCAACTGGACGGAAAACACAAACTATTTACATAGCATAGGTGGACGTATCTGCACTTGCATCGAGTACTTGCTCGACGCATCAACCGGGCATTTGTGAGAAGATGTCGAGCTAGCATTTGTGCAGGTTGTAAACAATTTGAACATTTTCTTTAACAGGTTAATAAAGACCAATTACTTCAAGCGTTTATTTTATTCCAATTCGTAGTTGGTAGAACAGTTATCAAATTCCGAGGTCTTTTTGCCATTAAATAACAATATCTCATAAATTATTGGGCAAATCGGTAAGTGATGTACCATTTTAAAAACTAGATTAGATGGGCGTATTTTTGTGGCATAATGCCACTTTAGTGTAGTAATTATTTTTTTTCACCGCGAAGGGCCAAACTCAAGGGATGAGGCTGAAAAAAAATTAACATGTGGCTCTTAAGTCGTTTTTCAGCTAAACAGGAGTAAACATGAAAAAATAAATTATACCGTGTGAAAGCCTTACTTTTCAGGAATATTTGACCAAAACTAGATTTAAGAAATCTTACATTTGTACTTGTGGCATTTAAAAAAATGAGCTGAGGGAGAAAATTTTGGATTTTTACAAAAATGACAATATCTCAAAAACTAAGCCATTTTTACTAAACCTAAAATTAGATATTCTGAGAGGTATTAGCAGCCCTATCTCCTGTTAAAGGATTATCGTCGGTTTCTGGGACACCCTGTATGTAAGCCAACTATGAAAAACATAGATGTATTAACTTTATAAGACATATCAGACCACACACTTGACAATCTAGTCCCTCCAGTCTACTTTTGTGAGAAAAACCTCGAGAAAAACACGATTAAACACACTCAGTCGTACTGTCGCTCGTACTACGTACTCGCACACAATTTATCAAGATCGAATCTGCTAAAACAAACACTAGTGCAGTGTCGATCGCGTGCGGATCACCACAGATACAAATCACGCACATACATGCACGACACGACCGACCGACGAGGTATTATACTAGTGTGAGTGGGTTGAAAGCTAGCCTACCCTGCCTAGTAAAACCGCGCATCGAAACACGCATACAAACGCACAATTCCAGCGTAGGCAGCGTATAAATGACGCAGGATTTGAGTAATAGTGTGCGTGCCCGACAGGCATTCTGTCGCCTGCTTTCGCCGCCTGCTGTCATGGCGCTGCGTCCGCGCGGAGCGTGCGAGGGCCGCCGAGCCGAGAGGCCCGCGCCGCGCGCGCTAGACATTGCAGAAACGCACGGCAAATTTAAATTTATGTTTTCAGTGAAGTCGAGAAGTTCAGTAGGTTTTAATTTGATTATTTGGGTGGGTGAAATTGGGATTTTACTCAGGGTAGGCAGTGCTTTTCTGCCTTTATGGGATGCACGCCCCTGCTTGAGGCGCCGCGCAGCAGCCGCGTAGTGCGATTAACATCAAATCACTTTACAAAGAATATGTTGACGCGCCGTGGCGTGCTCTGCTGTGGTGTCACCTTTAAGATAATGCTATGAAATAGATAAGTACCTAAATAATAGTGGACTTACATTTATTTTTGGCGTTCTCGTCGACGAGCATGGTGAAGTGGTGGTGGCGGTTCCACGCCGCCATCTTGCCGTCGTGCGGAGCCCCGAGAAGTACCAGGGCCGCCCCCGCGGGCCCGACCCCGTCGAGGGGCTCCAGCGTCCTCGCTCCCGCGCGCACTACGCACTCATCGCACCCTCATCCTCGCGCGCCCGCCCGCGCTTCTACCCGCACTCCTCGCGGACCATCACTGGCACTGCACTCACACTGCACCACACACGCAGTAGCGCCACGCACCGCAACCACCGCCGCGAAGCAACACCACCGCCCTCGCACTCTGCAATTATACAAAACATACCTTCATTAATTTGCTCTAGTAAATCTATACACATGATGTTACATTTGAAGAAAATTTTATGAACTGAAAACTTAATCAGTTTGTGAAACTGGAAAATTTTTGTAACTACTTTTTTTCTGAAATGATAAAATTTTCGGTATTTTTGTACTGATAAAAGTGAGAAAAAAAAACCAAAATGAAGTCATACAATAAAAGCTATTCAGTTTCAAGTGTAGCGTAATCCCATTTCAGATACTACCAAATTTAATGAAATGGAAATTTACATGTTACGTATGCTACGTTGTTGCATGTAACGTTGTTTCAGCTCGCGGCAAGCCCTCTTCAGCTAGTCTACGATAACTAGGACGCGGAGAACCACCAGTCCCACCCTATCTACCTATCCATATTCTGTAGGATGCCTCCAATGACATTTTCGAAGCTCTCTCTATGTATGAGCTTAGCGTCGATATTGCATATTTATTCATAAAATACATAGAATCTGAAATGTACATGAAATGTGACTTTCCCGAAATTTGGAACGCCCACACGCATTTAAGATCAAATATTTCGTAAAGTAATTAAGTCAGATCAATAACCTCAATTGGCATTGAAAGCCAATGTAATTCCCCATAAAATAATACACAAGTGAGGATTCACTTATTTAGAAGCAGACGGATTTTTTAACTCAAAAAAAACAAACACGCTCGAAATTGTTTTCCAAATTTTACTAACCTAAAATTGCCGAATTACCCTATACGAATCATATATCGACATTTAGATTATGAATTTATATATTCAAATAACGCATTGTAAATAACGTTAGACAAGAAACCAGTTTACCATCCTGCCAGAAATGAAGTATAAATTGACAGCCGTCAAAATATTTTTTTTCTTAAGATCTGGGAATATTTTTCAAGTTTGTTTTATGGGAAAGGCAAAGGGTTCTATTCATACAGCCCAGCATTCTCACTAATTCTAATAAGAAAAATTCACTGAACTCGCAATTTGCAGTATTTTTTTATTTTTTTGGGGCCGAGCGGCCCCATTCGAAGTCAACGGTTGTAAGTGCTTTGAAGGTCGGACGGCCCCATCGGAAGCCATGGGGTTAAGTTTAATTAACTTTCTGTTTTTATTTTCTACACTTGCATAATTCTGTATGAAATATATTTAGAATAGAAAATACATTTATGTATATACCTACCAAAAATCGTCCCAGAGCGACGAAGCCGACTTTCAGCATTAAAATACACTCTCTTTAAATATGAAGATAAGGCTCATTATACGTCTAAATATAGGTGAAGATATGCCCTCTTGATCTGATTCACTTTGTGCAAAAAATTAATGGAATCTCAGTTTTGTTTTTTTTTTTTTTTTTTTTAATCTTTATTTTGTTTAGGGCTTTAGCCATTCCTGGCTATGCCAGCCCCATAGTAACTATATTGATTTTTTATTGTACTTCAGCACGATTCAACGCCTGTGACTTTACAAAAAAACTTAGTATGAATTCAAACTCCTCCCCCTGAGCTCGCCCCAAGGCTTCATGTACTTTAAAAAACAGGTTGAGTCTGTCAGTTCTTAAGTCTCTCAATAGCTCTAGAATCTCAGTTGATTTCGAGACTTGGTGATGGATGACATTTTCGCATGCAAACTCGGAGCGCCGCCGCCATAGATTACTAAATAGTTACTTCGTAACAGATGAATCTCTCCATAGAAAAAGTTACGTACCTTCGGCTTTAATAGCCTAAACTTTTACGACGCCAGTCGCTGCATGCGAAAATGTACCTAAATGAAAGAGCGTAAAGTGATTATTGCTTTGCAGCTGCGCGCGGACGCGGGGCCTTGAAGCAAATTCGGTGACGTTAGGGCTGCTACTTTCGATAAAAATATCAATGCATTACACAATTTTTAATATTATTATATTGTAAAGAGGAAATATGTGTGAATGTTTGTTCGCGAGCTGCAGCACAGATTTAAAAATGTTTTTTTACTGTTAGATAGGTACCAATTTTTTTTTGTTTAACATATAGGCTACTACTAGTTTTAGCCCGCGGCTTCGCCCTCGTTAAAATATATTAAAGGAAGAAATTAGTTCAGCCCGAAAATACTTCAGGTAATCCTACCTACCTACTACCCCTGTAATGTTATTATTGTTACCTGTACGCATGCTTATCTAACCGATTTTATTCGGTATAGATTAAAAATACATCTGCCAAGCGAAGCCGTCCTTATTGCCGGCGGCAATTACTTCCAGTCGACCTTTACATACACCTTTCTGCTTGGCAGAAGGCGGACTTATTGCCGTAGGCAATCGATTTCAGTGAACCCAACTCAAATTAAGTCAACTTGAATTAAGACATAGGCAAAGAAACTCTTTGGATATAGGTAGGTACGACCGTACGAAGCAGTAGCATGAGCGCGCGCTCACGTAGGTTAGCTCCACGCGGCTGTCGGCAGCCCAATGAATTATGGATCGCCGGAGGTCCGGTCGGCGGTAGGTAGTTATCGCGCGCAAGTACATAGAGTGAGTGAGCCCTGCCGCCGCATCGATCAAAAATGATTTTTGGTGTTAAAAACAGTAGTTTGTTGTGTTTGTCTATAAATTCGAAAGAAAATAACATTTATGAAGTGATTATTTGGAGGTTTTTATCCATTCGCGATCCGTGTGTGAAATTGAAAAAAACTTAACCACACTTTAAATGTGGAGTGCAATGTTCAATTCACAATTTGGAATCAAAACAAAAGTCAGTTTTGTATTTATTACAACCATTCTAAATTTGATATTGTGGTGTTCATTTATTTTTTCCGAAAAACTATTTTTTTTCCTCTTTGCGTAACAAATCGCGGTCGCGAATGTTTGCGACATTTTACGGAGATTAGCGCACATCGGCGCCGATACCTGAGTGTAATAAAAGTAATTTATTCTTCTTTAAATTTAGGTACCTATGCATGTAAAAGTAGTTTTTCTGTAGGTCTACATATCTACAGACTAGATAAACGCACAATGATTAATAGAGTAGGTGCTGCCAACAATGCCTGCGCGACACAGATACCATCTAGCTAGGGTAAGGGGTCTGTATAAAAATGTGTATGTTCTTATGAAATAAAATAAATTTGATTTTCATCTAGGATGCTCCCTACCACTGCTCCGATATCACCTCTCATTTAGGGAGTGGAGTAGACCGCATTAGCAAACACAACTAAAATATGGAATACTTAAGTAATTCCTAAAATGTTAAGTAACAAAATGTTGCCAGCATAGTGAGCGCCCAGCTTTACATCATCATCTCTTAGCAATATGGAATACCTAGTTCTTTGTCGCATTTCGTCTTTACAGATTTTTTCGATCAAAGAAATTAGCTTGGAATTACTTTGATCAACCTTAACCGTTCCATAGCTCGCTGAGCAACTTAAAATTTTGATGCTGATGAAGTTTTTATAAAAAAGCTAAATTATTGGAAAAATTTAAATAGCCTGAGAAATTATTGATTGTTATGAATAAAGTACATTCTTATCATATCAAACATCTTCGACATAGGATTTCGCATTAGTATTTTTTTTTATTACTTGCATTACTACTTATCTGTGGTACCTAGATGCATATTTGGGTGCTGCAGTAGTTATGCAAGTAATAAAAATAAAAATAAAAAAGCAGTACATTTACAGATGTTTTCATAATATTTATATGGTTAGGCGAAATTGTATCAGCGCGACGCGAAGGATGAGTTTCTTCGAGGAAACGTCTATCGAGCGACTCCCCGCGCGCCCCACACAACAACAACACAATGTGCGCGACACGCGCCCATGTCTAGCAAACACCGCGCGCCATCGCCCAACACACCTACACCGTAACCGCCAGTTTCTCCACATCTTTCAACCATCCAAATCGACCTTAGCTCCTACACGATACGCTCGCTGTTCTACCGAATAGCCTAGGTAGGCAGGCAGCATCGAAAGCGAGCCACACACGGGTTCGATCTACGCACCTTACAGTATCATAGACAGCTCTCTCCTTCCGAACACTCCACCACCAATTAACGGCACAACCACGAAAAACGGACACTAGCACTACACGGTACACAGTCACACTTTACACGGCGCGTTGCAATCGAGCGTGTTGCACAGTGTGTGGAGTCAAACTCACAGGAGCGCAACAACATGGCAGCCGACCCGCGACGGCGACGCACAGACACGAGTGTTGCCAGGGGCCGTCGGCGATCGACGACCCCAGATAGTGCTGCACTCATGCGAAAAATTATCGTAAATTGACAACGTTATCGTATGAACTTTTTTAATTCGTTTTGTTTCGAATAAACAGCGACAAATATGCATGTTGCCCGGAAGTCACGAACATGTAGGTTGTATGTACCGCAATATACAAACAAGGTGGGGCAAAAGTAATCACCAGAATACACGATAAAGTATTATAAACTGATTTTTTATCTGACTTCGCACTTTATATTATTTTGCTAATAGTTTTTATTTTAGTTCGTATTACTTTGAAATAACACTTTCACTTACTGTTCTAATAACAGGCATTATGTTTATCACGTTTATTTTCACTTTTATAGACGTTTTGTAATGAATTTTGTGATTTATTCGACTGCATATTAATTTGACTGACTGACTTGTCTGTCTGACGTAGATTCAGTCCGAAGTCGCATTGCCTCAATTTCTTCTGCCCTGGTACTTTAGAACCGTTCCCAGTAGTCTTACCACTTTATGACTAGGGCATCCAAAATCGAAAAATCGGAAATCGAAAAAACCGAAAATCGGACAATTTTGGTGCTATTTTAAAACCGATTTTTTTAATATCGGAAATCGATTTTTCCGATGTTCCGATTTTTATTAGGTTTTTCAAACATTCCCCGTCATTTGGTTTTAAATGCATAAAAACAGTGCTACTTTATGTGAAATGGGTTATGGGTGGGTTACTTAATCATCATCATCATTTTTCATCCAATAAAGAACGAACTTAATTAAAAAAATAATAATAATCACATCGGAATAATCAAGCTTTGAAATCAAGGATTGATCAACGCCTAACTACGAATGAACACCTACATGGTAATGTACCTACATAACCCTACTGCGTACTTCAGTCAGAAGTATCAGTGATGAAGTATACCCGGACAATGATGAACTGCCTGGTGGTATAGAACGAGTATATCGCAGATTACATTCGACTGTACAAAATCAAACACAGTTGGAGAGGTCGGAGTCTGCGTCCGTTTTATCTTCGCCGACACCTACTTTGGACATTGTCGATCCTCGGCTGGAGCTGGAAAGTGCCAAAGTTATGACAAAAAAACCTTCTAACACCGGTAAGGAAAATCTGCGTGATGTCACAAGAATTGAAATGACATTATTTGAGTGTAACGGTGAGAGAGACCGCATGTCTAGAAAAGGTATATCATAACCTCTCACGCACGATTCCGCCGACAAGTTTGGGAGCCGAAAGGGCATTTTCAGCAGCAGGTTATTTAACAAGAAATTTAAGAAGTGGCATGGGTGATCCCAGTTTAGACGCTCTATGTTTCCATAAATCTCACTTTCAACTAAACAAAGATTAGTCAACTGTTGCTACGGTTGACCAGGTTCTCGAAAAAGTATCCTCTTTGGGGAAAGAAGAACTTGGTCAACTTCAACGTAGCCAAGACGCAAGCTTGTGCCTTCTCTACTAAGGCTGATCCGTTTCCTCTCCAAGCACTTTTCAGGGCAGCCAAGTCCCCAACGATGGTAGTCTGGGCGTCTTGGATATGGAGGCGTCCAGGAACGTTGGGTTTCGATCGTTCATAGAGTGCAAGGCGAAACTAGCGTCTCGAAAATTAGGGATCCTCTACCGATGTCGGCGATTTTTCACGCCGGTCCAACTACTTACACTCTACAAAGCACAAGTAAGACCGGCGATGGAATATTGCAGTCATCTTTGGGAGGGTTCCCATGAGTACCTTCTTTCAGCCTTGGATTCTATTCAGCGACGAGCCATTCGCCTCATTGGTGACTCTGTGCTCACAAAAGACCTTCAATCTCTAAAGTACAGACGTATGGTTGGTTCATTGAGCCTGTTTTATCGGTACTACTATGGCCGCTGCTCTGACGAACTTGCTTCCCTTATTCCTCCTTCTCCTGTTCACCTTCGCCAAACCCACCATACTCTCACGGAACACCCCTTTGTAGTCGACAGAAGAGTTCTTCGAACTGCACGATTCTCTAAATCTTTCTTGTGTCGCACTGCAAAGGTGTGGAACGGGCTCCCAGGGAATATATTTCCCCACTCCTACAATCCACGGATCTTCAAATCGCGGGTTAATGGCCTTTCCCCAGCAACAGTAGTCCATCATCAAGCGGGACTGGCACCTCCTCGGCGGTGAAATTGGCTGCTCCTGAGGTTTCGACCACGGGCGGAGCCACCCAGTTCGGAAGCAAAAAAAAAGTCACGTAGTTACCAAGTGGTTTACGTAATCACGTTAAAGTTAGAGTTAAGTTCCTATTCAACATTTTGATTTCAAAATTTGAACACATGTAATTTTAATATTGCACTGAAATATTAAATGTCACTTATTTTATTACTAGTATACTCTTTATCATTTATTTTCATGTGGCCCAGTGCAAAAATACCTACAAATTAAAGTTATACTTCACTTTTTGCCGTAAAATCGAAAACATCGAAAAAATCGAAAAATCGATTTTTAAAATATGAGAATCGGAAAAAACCGATTTTGGAAATGGTACCGATTTTGGATGCGCTATTTATGACGTTATCACGTAAAACTATCGTCCGTAAACCGACTTTAGAGACGACCAATTTTTTTTTATTGAAAACGCTACATGTGGTCTCGAGCCATACATACCATATAGCCATACCATTTCTAACGATGCCTGGTGTCCCTTTTGGCCGCAAAATAACAGCCGACCGCAAAGGAATTGACGCAGACGCCCTGCGCTGCGCACTTACCTAGATGGTTGACGCACCAGTCTGAGCAGCGGTCGTATACGTATACGTCGACTACGATGAAAAAAAAACAAGTGTTTACGCAAGTTCAGATCGCAGCGGAACTTAAAATCCCGGTTTCTACATTTCGTACCATCTTAAAAAATCGGAAGGAACTTGAAGAAAAATCAAGAGAGGGCGGATCGAAGAGAAAGAAAATAAAGACTGGAAAATTTGAAGAACTGGAGAAAATTCTAGTCGCGTGGCTTTACCAAGCTCGTGCTTCCAACCTACCAGTAAGTATACGACCGAATGTCCATACATTCGGTCGTATACGGGGGCTGCGAATGCCAACTTATATATTATATTACGTTCTTTATGTATGAGAAATGCTATACTACATATAGCCCGGACACTTACGAATCTCAACGATGAGACAATGACATAGACAAAAAAGTTGCGGAGACATAATCTGTCTTTGCACGCCTTTTCTGATATAGGTATTTGAACAATATTCCTCCCTACCGTTCGTTTCGGCCATGAAAATAAAATAATGAAAATGTAAAGTTGTCCATTAAACTAGTAATAAGGTTTAGACCGAAACGTGAGCCATATAGGTCGGAGACATCCATGAGTAAAGCCGTACAATTTTCTAATAATGTGCAGCTGTTGTCAAGTTTATATTATGGCTATTTTTGAACGTACGTTTACAAATTTTAGTCGAACGTTCTATTCAACGTAATTCCCCTGGTATGGATAAGGTATTTGCACAGTAATTCAGCACATTGGTCAGATTTAGTGAGATAATGGTTAAAAAGTAAAATTTATAAAGTAATACTTAATATGTGTGAGGTATGTATAATAATTCTTATTAGCTACGTTAAAATAATAATTATCATTCTAAGTATGAGGTACAACACTAGTATTTTTTTCGTATATTAGAGAGTAAAGACTGCGTTCAATTTCAGATTTCATAGACAAAAATTATGTGATTTAAAAAAAAGTATGTGGCAGGCTGCAGGCTACATTCAACACTGGCGAATACGTTGGCATACGCTCAATAACTTTACTACTACCAAAGCGAGGAATATTTGGTATATCATGGCTTCAGGTTCAGTTGATGGTTCAGGAATTTTTGATCTACTGTACTTTAGATAGATTTGATAATAATTATCAAATCTATCTAAAGTACAGTAGTCGCACACGAACATTATTGTTCGTGTGCGATTCAATATCAGAGCACATACCTGGCCAATACATAATAGTTTTTGCGACATACCCCTCTACACGTTTACCAATGCATTGGCTAATACTATTCACCAGCATTTTGGCAAGCGCTTTTCCAAATGAATTAATGACCATCGTGTAGAGGAGTCTTTATGGAAAATATAATGGCAAAATAATACCACAGTTTAGATATAAATTAAAGCTTTGCCGTTACGCTTGTTCTTGCTCATCATTTGCTCATTCAGTGAACTGAATCTCTCGTTCCAGCTCACTGAGCGTAAGGGCGGCGGTCCATTCTGCTGTTTACTTGTTCACGCGACTCACCAGCTCAACGTGAATTGAACTGACTAACAAGGATGCGGCGCTCGAACTATCGGTCTGTCCCGCTCACTCTCTCCAGTGAGTGCAATGCAATACTGAGGATCGGGATCAAGCGGCACTGTTCGGTCAGGAAAGGAGAGCGCTTCAGTTAGCTCGGTCGTTGGCTTTCTAACCAAGTTAGTGTGCCAGAATCATTCCAGAAGTGTGTGAAATGCCCAAGAAAATAATTTCTACCATTTTTGTCCATTTCGCCCGGCTTCTGGAATAAGTTTGCATTTTTTGCTGTTTCTTCCGGACAGTATTAACTCCTTGGTTTGACCATAGAGAAAAATGTTCGGGTTTCGGTTGGGCTGTGAAATAAATGGAATTAATTCCATAGAGTTGAATTAGTCGGGTTTGACACCTGAAAGCTCTGCCGGCTCCTGCGGATCGTGCGGCTCCTACGGCTCGGGTTGACTCGGCTCGACGAAACACTCTGCTTGAAACGAAACGTAACAAAAAACGACATGCACCGCCTCAACATTAGGTTAGGGTTAGCTACGCGACGCATCTTCTCTATATTAACCCTGGGTTTTTTTAAACCACCAAAACATCACTCATACCACACAACATCACTCATACCACACATTCCTTAGAGCCGAAGTTTTCCGAAAGGATCTAAAGGAGCCGTAGTAGGAGCCAGTAGCTCTTTCAGGTGGCGGACCGGAATTAGTCCCGGTCTAAGAGCAAGACCAATCTATGCAACGAGAATTTGCCCCTAGTGCGAGAGAAACAAATTAACTAGAGTTGGTCCAGCGAGAGTATATTTTCATACAATGGAAATTAACGAGAAAAGACATCACTATAAAAGTGGTTCATGTCATTCTGTCATTGCATTAGTGACATATCGTTCACGGACACAAACTAAACTTCTCTCTTCCTCCAGATTTGAAGAAATTTGGCTTTTTATCAAAGAAAATAGAACTAAAATGGTATTGGGCGTCTGTCTCAAAAGCGGAGGTAGCGAAAAAAATGTGTCCATGAACGAAATGTCACAAATCTAATCTAGTCTTGTCTCGTCCTAAATACAAACGACTTATATTTGTATGAAAATATAGGTAGGTACTCCAGTGAGACTAAGGGTCCGGGCACAAAACCGCTTGTATGGAATAAAGAAAAGAAGAAAACAAATGCAAATGAGAAGAAGAATGAAAGAAACGAGACATCATGTCTATACGGTCACATTATCATTGTCTTTGCGTAAGAAAAAAAAAGTTAATTGTCAGGTGCTTACTACAAAGAGACGCTCGTGCGTGTGTTGTGTGTGTGTGGTGTGTGTGTGTGTGACTGTGAACTGAGGTGTAGTGTAGTGTAGGTGTAGGTTAGGTACGTAGGTTCATAACCTGAATATTTTCTTATTTTTTAGGAATGTATGTTAACAATTGAATGAATAAAATATATCATTTAATGTTAATTTTTTTGTTTCCTAATAACAATGATTCTCTTAGGATGATATCGCCTTATAAATTTTTTTCCTGCTGCTATTTCCGCTGATCTCAGTCCAATAAACGTAACCGAGGTCGGAGAGAAAGTAGAAAACACCAAAAAAGCAAAGCCGGGTCACAAATAATCGAAGAAAACACCATGAGCAAACATAACGTATAAAAACCACAAACTACAAAAATTATATTGTATACCGCACCGGTCCGCCACCTGAAAGCCTTTTTAGATCCTGCGGTGCCTCGAACCCGGATCCTACTACTTTCGTGCATACTTATCTTCTATATAACCCTAACCTAATGTTGAGGCGGTGCATGTCGTTTTTGTTACGTTTGTATTTCCGAAAATAAAGCTTTCTTAGGTGGTTATAACATTATAACATATATATAACATATATATAAAAATAAACAAAACAAAAAAAAAATTTAGGGACACGAACCCATGGTCGGTATCGAAAAGATAAACCAACCCTACACTCTTACCACTGAGCCACCAAATCACATAAACAACCAAACGAATATCGGTTTCAATTGGTTCGCTTTCGAGCCGAGTTAACCCTTTGAGTCCCTTTGACTCAAAATAGTACTACTCCACTCCCCTTGGCTCCCAGGCCCTTTTAGCAGCGCTCAAAAACGCAAAATTTTGGCGCGCGCGCTCCCGCACAAATTCGAATATCCCGCCTCAATCGATCGATCCATCAATACTCGTTATTCAGTCTTGTTTGTACTGAAATACCAAACTCTTCAGGATTCACTTATTTAGAAGCACAGACTGATTTTTTGAACTCCAGGCAAAACAAAACACACTCGACATTTTTTTTTGAATTTTTCTGACCATAACTGTACAATTTCGTCTTACATATCGCATACCGAAATAAGCGCATTGAAACGAACTATCGAATACCGAACTACGTTTACGGGTACAATCTTTGTCTATTCCATCCAGGGTCAGTGGAAATGTCAGCTGCCAAAAGTGACATTTTATTTTCTGTCAACTTCAATAATTATTTTCTGTGTGAAGGTTAATGTGTGCCCAGTCGTGTCTGAGAATAGTTATTAGTAAGTTTAACCAAGAAATGATACCAGTATTGAGTGTTTTGGTAGAAAATTTGTAGAATTAGATAATGAATTAAAACTAGCGGCGCGCAAGAGGCGCGCAATAAGTGGAGCGCGCGCTCCACTTGGGAGCCATGGGTCGTCGACGAAAACTGGAGCGCGCGCTCCACTTGGGACTACAAGGGTTTGCAATAAAATACTAAAAAAAACTGTGAAATAAAAAACGATTTAAAAAAATATAAAAACCGCCTTTAAAATTGTATGAAATAAAAAAAAATCTGAATCCATGAAATAAATTTTTTATTTTTGAGTATTTCTGAAAATCTGGGGAAATTCTGGTGGTTTCGACTGGCGCATCTGGTGGGCGAGCGAGAAAAGAGTTGGCAACACTGTACGTGACACGCTTTCGTACGTGCTGCCCGTCATAGATCGGTAATCTGTGCTGCCCGTGTTCATCAATTTTTATGACGATCACGTCAATAAATTTTGTACTGACTGACTGCAAGCAAACATCCTGTTGACACCCAACTTCTAAGAACACATCGTTTTTCGAAATCGTTCCTGTGTCGAGTCGAACCGCGAAAATATGGAACGGTCGTCCCGTGAGTGCGTTCCCCACCACCTATAACCTGGGAATCTGCAAAAGGTGTGTCAATAAATTAGACGACAACCTTTTTGTCCGCCTCATAGCCGGCATGGCGCCTCTCTGAGCGTGGTTTCGCGAGGAATAGTGTTATTGGCTGTGTCTGATCTTCCGTTGAAGTATTGGGCACAGACACCCGCGCCGGCTGTCTGTAAAAAAAGAAAAGAACAATTTATGCTCGGGACGAAATATTTACAAAATTGATCTCAGTCCCCTCTCCGGCTTCATGGCTGCTAACTCACGGTACGGCATATTCTTTAGGGGCTGTTGTTGCTTGCATCTGTATTCTGCACAAGTGAGGAATGAAAATCTTGCAGTAACAATGAAACTAGTGTATTTTAGAAAGTACCTACTTGTCCTCTAGTTGGTTAAAATAGGAATGAATATAAATCTGAAGCTCGCTACTTAAATCGTTAGCTACATTAGACACACAAGTTTATGCTATCGGGGTGTGACATGTAGCCAAGGACTACATGTCACACCCCGATAGCATAATCCTCTTATGATTTATAAAGTTCTAAACTTGTATAAACGCCCCTATATATCAGGCTCATTCTCCACATTGAAACTATAAATAGTCCATTCTGCCTTTACTAATGGTGCATGCTTGTCAATACATTTTCTATTTCAGATTGAATAATTATCTACATGGGTCAAACAGCCGCAACGTCTTGCGACAGATGGACCGGGAGGAGTCAGTGCACGGGCCGCCGGCGGGCCTCTCGGAGCTGCCCATCACGGAGCACGCCTGCTCACCTCTTCCGTCAACCTCATGGTCTACACGGTGAGTCTGTATGATTTGAGGACGCATAACTTGCCCGCAGGCTTCCGAGTGTTTGTGACCGACCGTCTGTGCGTTCGTCGGTGGAGTACGGCGATATCTGTGGAAATATATGAAATGATTATAGTGCTATAGGTCAATTTACGAGTGTAAATGAGATTGATTGTTGAAACGCCTCCAGCCTACAGCGGCGGCAACGTCAACGTACACGAGCACTACTACACTCTATTATCTCAAGAATTGACATATACCATGACTGTGTACGACGACCATTGGTTGAGCGCGTCAGTCCTGGGTACGTCAGTCAATGGACACGCTATGGGTGTATGTAGGCACGTTCAGTGCTGCAAATATCAATGTGTAGCATGTAATCACCAAAAATCGTCTGAGACTGCTAATTTTAAAGCAGTATTGCAAGCCCTTGCGCTAGAAAGAGATGAGCGAAAACGGTTTAGTGTCATCTCATCAGTAATAATTACTAGGAAGGAAAGCAAGAAACAAAATTGTTTTCTGATAACGTGCGATGCATGTGATGTTTGGTCGGGCGGTCGGCCATGTGAGTGCCACTGCGCGTCGCGGCAGAGCGGGAATTTTAATATATGTTATTAAATAAATTTTCCAAAATCAAACCACATATTTTGGAATTTTTTTTTTTAAAGTTTACTGTACTTATCGGAAATCTTAAGCAAGCCAAGGCACTCCACTGGTCACCGGCAGTAGTATGTTATTATATTACCTGTGTTGTTACACTGTTACAGCTCTCAGATGAGTACGGGGCTCGCGAGTCTCAATGAACACAAACAAACTGGGGTATGCGTGTAGCGGCTCACCGCCGATATGGTTGTGCGAAGCGCGTACGCTTCTGAATCTGGTCACTGTGTCTGCATCATCGGACAAGGCTCACAGCTGCAGCTCACCGTGGTTACACGATAGATGTGGGTATCATGTACATATTTGAACTTGATTGACAATTCATTGTTGCCATGGAGCTCAGTTGTGTCTTAGAATCTTAAATAAAACAAAAAATTTAAGAAGTATTAGTCTTCTTCATTAACACAGAACCGGTAAGCTCTGGAACGCTCTCTCTGCGCACATATTTCCCCCCAAGTATAGTCTCGGGTCCTTCAAGAGAGGCGTGAATGGGCACCTGTAAGGCGGCATGGCATTCACAGCACTTGCATGCGACCGAATGTCCGTGGGCGTCGCTAGACACCTTATGGGTAGCTCGGCGCCACATGTCGCGCTTACTATAAAAGAAAACATCCATCCGCTGTACGTCCGTCGATGTTCAATATGGTGTTTCCCTGCGTCCTAGTCAACGCAGACTAGCTGACGAGGGCTTGATGCGAGCCGAAACGTGAAGCATGTGCGGGAAATTTAGAGTGGCCACTCGCTAGTCCCGACCTCGATTAACACCCTCTACTGCCGATGGGCCCGGATATGTTCGGTGAAGCCATCGCAAGCTCAGTTCCACACCTTCCCTTGTGATATGACAGTACGTCTATCGACGTAGGTGTTCTTCGGCCCCTTCTAAGATGACACAACGCTGCTCAACAACATATTTTCATTACAATTACAAGGATTATGTTTCCTACTGTCACGCTAGATGCAACTTTCGTTTGGACTGTGGCCACAGTAGGAGTTATTTAAAAAAAAATTATCGTTGCACCAATACGTAATATGACACGTTTGTGAACTTTCCCAAATTGTGTATGGATGAATTTAGTGTGATACCTTCAACCAGTGGCGGGCCTCTCATACAAGCCAAAAAGCCCGGCTTGCCCTAGGTCAATCAAACAAAGCTCGAAAGCAAATCGAAAACGAAAACAGTCGATAGTACCTACTTCAATTTCATTTTAAATATCGCGCCACGAGCCATTCGCGCGCGCCCAAGGTCATTGAGTCGACGACGCGGCGCGGGGACTTCGTCGTTCGTAAGTATCATTCGGAATTGCTCGTGAACTCTCGCCTCGATGCGATGGATGAAATTAGTCAAATACAAGCGTACATTAGTCATCTCGCTTGTTCCCGCTGTTATTCTAGCATAATTTTATTTCCTTCTCGTTCTCGAGTACCATACAATTTTTAGCCTAAAGACACCCATAGCACAGAATAGAAATAATAATATATGAGTATGTATAGCGATTAGTTTGAGGAAATATGCTAAGAATTATTCGTTCCGTAGTGCGAAAGCATACTCAGTATTAGTGCTATCTCAGTTTTTCAATAGAAGAACGCCAAAGACGTGTCTACTGATGTCTAATGTAGGCGTAGAAGTTTGAAGTGATGGATCGGACGTTTGCGAGGATGTTTGTTAATACGAAAAAAATTCTCATATCTGTCGTCATTGTCAGTTCGTGTTGTATGTGCGCGCGCGTGTTGTGCTTGTGAATATTCGCTGTTTTGTTCGTAAATACAGAAAAATGGACCGGTAAGTGATGTTTTTTCTCTTTTTCATTATATTCCGGACCTATTGAGTACATTTGTTTGTACTGAGTTGAGATGCATTTTACGTAAAAAATCGAAGAAAAGTCCTACTCCATACTGACAATTTTTTCGTGTTTGTTGTTGTCAAAGCTTGTTTCTCAAAATAAATCGGTTTTTTGGAGAAAGTGAGGTGACAGAAATGTTCCTTAGTTCTTCTAGTTGAATAATATATGCCGTTTAGTGCTTGCATGTCGTAAATTTACGAGAAATAAGCCATTTTTGTGACCTAGGTTTCGCCATAGAAACTTTGTTTGAGTCAGTGTCGTAATTTATTTCTAGTTTTGCCTGAATTCGTGTTTTGAGTGTAGAAAGTGTCTCAAGATGAGTAGATAAAATTATCTATCCAACCATGTGCTTTCCATATATCCAACACACATATTTACGTAATGAATAGCCCAAATGTTGCAATGGCTTGTGAGTGCGAAAATGTAGTTTTTGACAAAAAAAAAATTGTGAATTCAAGATTTTATTGTGTGCGACACACGAGCTGCTGATACACCAGAAAGGTAGGATTGGTTTGTATATGTATTCCTTTTTATGATAAAAATACTATATTACCAATTTGCGTTCGTGATAAATTTATAAAAATATAAAATCAGAGAGAGGTCGCAATTTTCACATAACACAACTTTACATAATAATTTTGTTACCCAGAATATGTAATATACATAAAAAAATGTCATTTATAGCTAGAATATTTATCTGTAAATACAATCCATTCGTTAGTTCATAAAGTTTCATGGAAAAATCTTTCAAAATGATTTTTTTTCTAACACCTTCACCTACGCCAGGTGGGCGGGCGCCACCTGGTGTACACCTGGTGTAGGCGAAGGATTCTTTTGTTTTATGCTCCCAAAGTTGAAGGGCTAAGAAATAATAATCTTTGGTAAGTTATATTATATCCATGGCGGGTGGCGGCGGCGGGCGGGACGTCGGACGTCGGCTCTCTCTTCGTTCTCTCTCTGGCATGCTATGATATGTATGATATGTGTTGATAAGTCACAATAATTCTGTCAACCATAATATGCCTCCAGCGTGCTATTGATAATTAATTATTAACAAGAGTCTTCATAGTAACTGCACTGCCCTGCAGTTGGTTTGCATAGATTTTTTAATTACCATTTTCTATAAAATTGTGATACAAGCATGTTTATTTCATTTACTGACTGACAGAACAGTCATATATTATATTTTGTATGAAATATTTGGCTTCGGCTTGCTCTACGATCTGACCCTAGGCCCGCCACTGCCTTCAACACTCACTTGAACACTCAGTTGACACTTTACTAACGCCTATGTATGACGATGCCGCATTTCAGGGTTGTGAACATGTTCAGCATTTTATGAGTTGACATATATGTACCGTGTACAGGTGGAGAAAGTGTTTCAAGACGATTTGAACCTCCCGCGCGCCCCCCGCCCCCGACGACGATCAGATGATGTAGCTGGTGAGGGTCTTGTTCAACACAGCGGAATGAACACTTGTTGAAGCACAGGGTGAGTTTTTTACCAAGGAAAAGAAGACGGAGTGTGTGTGTGTGTATGTGTGTATGGCTGTAAATTTTTTAACAGCTAAATCGATTTCAGTGCAGTTTTTTTTAACAGTTAAGTCTTGAGTTATTTATACAGCTTCTGCAATAAATGATGGAATAAAAAAAATATTATAATAATTGTGATGATTTTGTATGCATATTACGTTGAACAATAAGCCTTTTTTTTAGGGTTCCGTGTCCGGTATGGGACCCTACTACTAAGCCTACGCCGTCTTTCTGTCCGTCCGTCTGTCTGTCTGTCTGTCTGTTCGAGGGCTGTATCTCTTGAACCGTAATAGGTAGCCCGTTGAAATTTTCACAGAATATGTGTTATTACTTATTATGGCTGATATAACAAAAATAATAAAAATAAGAAAAAGTAAAAAATTCACAGGGGTTCCCATAGAAGAGACCAAAAAGTGTATGACTATATATAAAAATATATATAACTAATCATGACATCTAGCTAATATGAAGCATTTCATAACACGCTATAGATGGCGTGAGTGGCGCCATGGCATGGCGATACGGAACCCTCGGTGCGCGAGTTCAACTCGCACTTGGCCAGTTTTTTTATTACAGAAAAGTGTAACACACAAAACATTACATTACATTAAAGGAAATAATTGGTGTCTAGCAGAACTAACCCAAAAAAAGTTATTTACTTTGTGGAGCTGCGCCATCTGTTGATTGTACATGGCGCTATGGTCGTATTCGTAACAGTATGAAGTATGTTCACGCTCGGCGAATTTCATTTCAGATGCCTACTAAGCTCCTATTGGGACTACCAGAGGGCCTGCTCGCTTTCACTGAGATACACGGCCGAGGCTCCGGAAGCTTTCGTCAAGTGAAGAAAAGAAGACCTCAGAAGATGAATAATTTTTATATTACTATTTATTAGGGCGCCAGCAGACCTGCTATTTAAGTTGGACGACTGTCGAACAACTAAATTGCATACATCTCCAATTTAGTCAGCCAACTCCACATATTGGTCGTCATGTCGAAGACAACTTTTTTTGTTTTTAGGGAAACTGACAGGGGTGGCTTCATCACCCATAACAGCCCCTGGTGAACTAGGTGCCATGTCAGTGTTTCCCTTAGGTCGTGCCGATGACACTGAACTGGATGGAAAACACAAAATATTTACATAGCCGTTTCAACCGACCTTTCATTCAGTGCGGTGGTAACAATCCTGACTGGTTAAACCCAACCACATAGTAAGTTAAGAAGGGAAGGGACCTACAGTTTATCGTGGAATCCGAACCACGGTCAGCCTCCAACAGTCACCCATCCAATTATTGACCGGCCCAGCGTTGCTTAACAATCAATAGCGAGCCCAGGAGTACTTATGATAACGACGGACAGTCGAGCGACCGCACCACCGATCTAACTGACTGGAGCTGGAGGCTGACTGAGGTAACGCTGCACATTTGCTTGGTAACACTGCACTGAATGTAAAGAAAAGTCGGTCGGTCGGTCGGTCGGTCTGCTATGTAAATAATTTGTGTTTTCCGTCCCGTTCAGTGTAGCCGGCACGACCAAAGGAAAGCACTGACGTGGCACCGAGTTCACCAAGGTGTTATGGGGTGACATCACAGATGTAGGTGATGTAGCCGACCGTATCAGTTTCCATACAAAAAAAGAAACCTCCCTGCATTTTGCCCGGATATTGACCAACGAATAGTGCGCGAGCTTGCACAGCTCTCCATACTAATCGGCAGTCGGCCGATACTTGGGCGACTTTTTAATTGTGCGTAATCGGAAGGGGATCACTTTAGTTGGATCGTAAGATGTGCGGGCTCTCATTATTAGTCACCATCGTATACTGAGCGGTTTAGTCGGTCAACTAGAAATCACAGTTCTGCAGCCGCACATAATGGATTGAATGAATCTTTTTTGGTAAAAAATAAATATTTGAAAATGTTTTGTTTGATTAGAAGAAACAATCTCTAGTTGTAAATATAATAGGTAAGTTATTGGTCCAGTAGCTATAAAAATTTATGGGTTGACATTTATGGTTTCTGATTATGGTTCCACTGGATCGCTCCCCATGCATGTCATAAAAGGTGATTTAAGAATGAGGACAAAATGCCGTACCAAAGGGCGACAGCCTAGCCATCTCTCATCTCGGTACAGCCCTTCCACCGAGTTATGTATTAAGGTAGCGTTTCGAAGGGAGCGTCACTAACGCAATGTCCGTAGCGCTAGTGTCGCAGCGCCACAGATGCCGCGACAGTGACGCGCTGATGACTGCCGAGGTGCCGACAGACGCCAGTCTCTCTGTGACAGTGTGAAATAATGTGTAGTCTTCGAGAATTACAGGAATTAATGTAAGAAGAAAGAGAAGATGATGATCTCTTGCTTCGATACTACCTGAGTTTGGAAAGAGAGCCTACAAATAGGATTTTCCATAGGCGAAATGAAGAGGGCTTCTCGTAGTCTTCCACACACAAATCATAAAGTATTGGGTGCTGTGAAACCAATGTAAGCAGAAGTTCATCTTCCTCTTCGGAGAAAACTTCAACAGCAGGCATTTTTTTAAACAAAATATCGAGCAACGCGCGACACTTCGTAACAGTACGTGGGAGCGTCAGTGTCGCTGTGCTCGAATAGCCACTCCTACATTTGCATAGTGCCTAGTACTGCCGTTCTGTCGCGGCGTTACTGTCGCGGCGACACTGACACCACAGACGCTTATCTCGAACCGCCACCTTTAAGTAAGTAGTAAGTTATAAGTATGTTCAACCGTAGTACCTTCGTAGTGAGTGTTCAAGGTATGAATGAATTCATCCATAAAAAAAATTTGAACATTCACAGACGTGTCATATTACGTGTATAATGTACCTACTGTATTACTGATGTGAAGAGGAAATAAACGTTATTCTATTCTATTCTATTACATAATATTATTTAGGAGACGATGTTACACGCACGCTCCCCGTGTGACACTGATCACTGATCGCCCTGCGCCCCCCACTGGGATACATGAACGTCGACAGACCTTGTGCGTGTATGTAAAGGTGCACTCATTACTGTATTGAAAATACTTCGTTGAGCGGCGTTCGTTGTCGTCTTAGAAGTGGTCAAACCTCGTCCGTGGATAGACATACTGCTACATCACATTTTATATTGAAGGTCGGCAGACTTACGTGGCTGAACGTGTCAACAAGAACATGGCAATAGTCATCTTGTCCTAATACACTGCTGTTGTGCTGTAATTTACCTGACTTGCAGCACAACACCGATTACTCTGATTACCCCGATTGCCGGCATACAGCTGTGTGCAGCAGCCCATAGAAGCAACAAAGCATGCCTTGCCTAAACAAACAAGTTGCCTTGCCGAACATACAAATTGCACTTAATTCTATTTCTCAAAAATGCACAAATTGCTACTGCATCGCTGAAAATTCATCTCACATACATCTTCCATAAATTCTTGCATAGATATAATTTATTTGTATACTGTTAATGCAAGTGTTAGGTGCTGACGGCAAAGTTGGGAATTGTGGTTTGGCATTGCCAATAGGTATCATTGTGGTTCATTTACGTACCTATTCAATAGGTTTTTGTAGGTAGGTATTGTTCATAATTAAATTTTGGTTACCGTTTTTAGCAATATAAACCTCCCAGAAACACATAAGTAAAAGGAATTTATCAGCCACTAGGGACATGTTTTCTCAACCACTCAGAAAGTTTTCCGTAATGCTGAGTCCATTGCCCGGCCATTGGTTGAAATCTGCGAGTATTTGTGTGAGTTAGTGAGTGAGGTAACGCTGGTAGACCTGCAGTTTAGATTTTATTCTTTGGTTGTTTGTCCATAGCTGTCTTTGAAAATAAGCACAGTACTTAAATTCTAAATCTTGGTGTTTAAGTTCTTCATAGAATAATTTTTTTGTAAATTTTATTAAAGGTAATAAATAGGTAAGGTTCAAAATTGGGAAGATACAAATTTACCATTTCTTTTAAAATTCACTTAGTTAACCAAAGAGTTTTTTTTCTGTAAGGTTTTTTTTATGTATAAATGTTCATACCAATAAAATAATAACTAAACCAAGCCATTTGACAGGCTCCACTCCAACCCTAGAGTTAAGCGTTTCGTAAATACGAATAAGAATTAAGAATACTTAAGAACACAACAAGATTCAAGAACAGCACAGAACAAAATAGTATATTTCAGTTTACACAGCTTGTTTATGGGTTTTACGTGGATAGTTTAGAGTAGATATATTGATTTTTAATAATTATTAAGTTTTGATCATTGTTGTCAATTAAAATGTGTTCTTAAATCAATAAATAGCACCCACAGATATTGGGGACATCCCTTCACCGGACGAATTTGCAATTGCAGAAGTGCAACTCATTGTGCATTTTTATTTGATCTATTCATAGAAGCGAGTGGGGGTCACGAGCACTCAGTCAGCAATGTGACGCTGTTGAAATTACCCGAACGTAGCTCGGCACAGTTCTTTAGAAGAAAGAAATTCTGAAGAAAGGCTCGTTTATAGTTATCAGACTCCTTAGAAGTAGCGAAACACGAAGGTAATGTACTGGGCGTGGAAAACCCCGAGCATCTTATACAGGTTGAGCCACCTAACAAATGCCAATATTTGCACATTTCGCCTCAAACTTAATAATGGGCTCATAATAATTAATGCGATAACATGCTTTATCTTTACAAGCCTGTGCTCTGGGAATTCAGATGTTTGCTCCTCGTCAAGATTAGGTATGTCAGGAGCCCACCGTCGTCTAGTCAGTTTAAATATTTCCCATGTCCTCAAAACTGGGTTACGTCAGCCACAAATTGACTTCACTAGTAGATTTTCAGTATAAAAATAGCATAGTTATTTTTGTGCACAAAGTAAAAAGTCCCACCGTCCACTTGGCTCCCTTGGTAGTATCCATCAATGGATCGAAGTGGACTTCCTAGTGCACTTGAATCTCTTGTGGAAGAATATTACAAAAATATTTTATTTAATCTTGTGTGGAGTCATATGTCATTGCAAGAGTGTGGAAATTTATTTTAATTCTAAGTACTAAACCAAATAATTATAAGTACCTACTAAAGTGATCGCAAAACAAGACATCACAAAAGTAAAGGAAGATTGTGTTTCCTGGCTGAAATACATTTTACATAGAATTTTATGAATAAGCAACCGGCAACGCAATATTTGTTTAAAAGTTAAGATATTTAAGACGAGAATTTTTATTGTCTCACAATTTTTCCAGTAATCTTCGGCTCCAATAACAAGCGAAGCTTCAGACTAGAATTTATTGCTTTCATCATTTTTACAGGCGCTAATATCTGCTAGGCCAGGGCAAGGTTTGGCGTTAACCCTATATCTCTCTTCTGTGCTACTACATACAGGAGTATGCCAGTACCTACAGTTTAGTTAACTATAGTTAAAAAAAATTCTACATTCGAATAATATGAAAGAATTTGTAAGGTCTCTGGAGAGATTTATTTAAAAAAAAGCTATAAGTACAAAAAATAATTTCTTTTTTTGTTTAATTTACAAAAGCGCAACCAAAATTTTTAAAGATCCTCTAATAATGTATGTACCCTAATAATATACCTACATCTTCTGTCTGATAAACATTTGTTTATTTGCACGTAGTTTACCTTCTGTCTGTCTGCAAAGAGAGTGTGGTTAGTTAGCTGTTAGACCAAATGTTGATAATAGATTATGGCAATGTCGTTTCTGGATACATATAATATATGTATATGTATACATATATGGAAGCTGACTTGGTTGGATACATCGCCTAACATCACTAATTGAATTCACTATGCCTGTGATGTCAGTGGGCTCATAACACCTTGGTGAACTGGATGGAAAACACGAACTGTTACTATTTACATAGACGCTTCGACCGACCATTAATTCAGTGCGGTGGTACCGACCCGGACGGGTTTAACCCTCCAACCTAGTAAGGGAAGGGACCTAGGTACAGGTTTTTCATGGAATCAGAATCACGGTCAGTATCAATGGTCGAACGGACATCCATCTGATTATTATACAGGGTGTTCGGCACATGAACCGACCTTTTTTTTTTATAGGTAAGTGGGGTCATTTGCACCGTTTTGACCCATGACACCTTTTGTCAGATGTCACGTGGTATCGAGATACGATTTTTTTTCTTTATTTTTGAAAATTGCCAAAATCCCAGCTATAAACCCTTGTAACTTTTTTGTTTATGATTGTATCAGCACGAAATAAAATTTATTGAATTTTACGATATATCCTTGTTCTAGAAAAAATATTATTTGATAAAGTTAATACCATAAAAAGATTTTATGACCTCCCAAATTCCCGAGAACGAGTAAAAATGTGACAGAATCTTAATTTCTTAATTCATTAAAAAAAAACTAACAGCAATTGAGTGCTTAATTTTCTTTTAAAAAGTTCGCTAGATTACGCCCTTTCCAACGGTATACCACATGCAGCGGCGACTCCTCTCAGTTGGCGAGGTTGGCGCCGCCAAACGGAATAAAATGAATGACACCATTAATACAGAAGTATCAGGCTAAAATAAATGTGAAAAAATTTCGGAGTTATTTTATTTATGTCATATAATCCACGATTAATAAGATAAAACCTCAATCCCGTACCCGTTACATAATTTGAAATTTCGCGCGTGTCAAACGCGGGCGACGACGAATGACGACACATCAAGGCATTCATTGGCCGGTTGGCTACATTTTGAAGCGCCATCGTATTCAATACAAGGCGGAAGCGACCGATGTCCGCCCCCGTCCCGCGCGGACCCGTTGATCAGCCTTTCGAGTTGGCGCAGCGGGGAGTGCATTTAGTGACGCGGTAGCGAGTAGAGCGAGCTAGCGAGCGAGCTAGTGTGTGTGTGTTGCGTATGTGGGTGTGTGCGCGCTGCGTCCACACGACGAGTATTCTTGTGCTGTGCGAAGTGCGATGCGATGCGACTAGCGAGCTAGGCTAGGTGTGTTGTGTGCGCGTGTGTGTGCGCATTGGCTCGCGAGTTGATAGCTGCATATATTCGGAATATATATGTATATAATATTCCGTTATGTAGGTATGGACTTTGTATGGATGAATCCTGTGCAGTGTTGTTAAATTTAAAGTGATTTATTGGTAATTATAATGGCAAACTCCTACCGAGCTATCTACGGAGCACTCAAGGACAAGAGAGACTCAGTAATTTGGCACTCTTACATATCTGTGGAAAAGGAGTTGCTAACAAAATTGAGGAAGAAAGAAGATTTTCACGATCGAGTCATCGAAAATTTCTTGTCTGTGGAACGAAGAGTGGACTTCATGTACAAATAAAATGTAACAATTCAAGCTTGTATGCCTGTCTCGTCGTCGTCGTGCCAGAGGAGACGTCGCTGTTGTCGGCTGCAACTCGACAGCTTTGACGTAACCAGTAGGTACCTATCTACAGACAAATAAATCGTAAGTGAGCAAAATAAATCATTTAAACTAAATATTATAAACTATCTATATCGTAATCGTCTTTCAGTTTTTGAACTCATTGTGGTAGAAATAAATTAACGCGTAGGTACCTAAGCTATGAAATTATGAAAAAAAAATCCTTAGCCAGAGCCAACCCAATATTCAGGACCAGGAGTCGCCGCTGACCACATGCCATACAAATAATTCACTATGTGGTGGTCAAAATTAGGCACAGGGACCGAACAGAACGACAACACGGGCACTAATCGGTGGTCGCTTCCCGTATGGAGAGCGTTTTCAAGAGCATTTTCTTTAGAACATGTACCGGTCGCACGGGCACTCTCGCAAATTATCCCTAATTTTGTCGTTCTGTTCTGTCTCTGCGCCTAATTTTGGCTACATAGTGAATGATTTGTATGACATGTGGTATACCATTGGAAAGGGCGTAAACTAGCGAAAATGAAGCACTCAACTGCTGTTTTTTTGTTGCTACAAAAAAATTTTGTCGGTTCATGTGCTGAACACCCTGTATAATCAAGGGCGTAGCCAGGATTTTGTTCAGAGGGGGGCAGACAAGGGAAAACTAATAGGTAAATACGTTTATTACTTAATGAAAATAAATATTTATTTTATTAAGTAGGTAGGTACTCAATCAATCTTTGTATTCTTGGTAGATCGACGTATTCTCTTGTCATTCCATAGTTTGGACTTTTTACCTTTTTTCGGCTCCATAAACGGAGGATTCTTAATGACTTTTCTATAGTGTCAGGATAGCCGAACTGTTAGAGCAATAATAATCGATTCGATTAGTTAGCGTATCGACATCGAGTATACAACACTATGTTCCTTGCGCATCCCTACTGCGCACGCCAAAGCAGGCAGTTTAGTTGCCCTTGGACCTCGGACACGGCTCGATCATTAAACGTTTTCGCAGCCACTAAGTCTTTTCTTTTAGTTCAGAATCAACCAATCACAAATTTAACATTGGACTGATTTTTGAATGATGAATTTTTTAATGATTTTAAATAGAACATTGCTTAAAAGCCCCTTGCCTTTACCCCTTCATTATTCTAGCGCACGGCATATGTCGTGCTTCCCATAAAAAAATACTTATTTACTCTTCGGTTCGGGACCACTCCGAGCACTTACCCACATCCTGCTAGAGGGGGGCAGCGGCCCCCCCTTGCCTGTACCTGGCTACGCCCTTGTGTATAATATTATAATATCATCATCAGCCTGTATCGGTCCACTGCTGGACATAGGCCTCTCCCAAGGCACGCCACCACACGCGGTCTTCCGCTCTTCTCATCCATCCACTCCCGGCTACCTTTTTTAGGTCATCTGTCCACCTAGCCGGGGGGCGTCCCACGCTCCGTTTGCTTGTACGTGGCCTCCATTCGAGCACCCATCTACCCCATCGGTTGTATATACATATAACATATTTGTATATATTATACATATTATTATTTATTAGCATGAGTGTTATTGATACGGCGCGGCGGGGGCGACGACGCAACGCACGGCCGCGGCGCAGCGTGTGCGTAGTAAAAATTGTTTGTAGATCGATCATACACAAGTGGGTGCGAGAGATAAAGGGTAGGTACGTCTGCTGTACGCGTGCTATCGGTCTGGGCAGGCCGGTGGTGGTGGGTGGGTGGACATATTGCTACTGTTCTGCTACTCTACTGACCATGGCGCCCGCGCCACGAAACGAAAACAGCTTTACTGTTTCTTTCAGTTTCACAATAAGTATTCGGTCACCAACCTTCCTACGTTGTAGCACAGATTACTTAATAGTTACTTCGTAACAGATAAATCACTCCATAGAAAATGTTCCTACCTTCGGGCTTTAATAACCTACTGTTTCACGTCGCCAATCGCTGCATGCGAAAATGTACCTTAATGATCGAGTGTAAAGTGGTTATTGCTTTGAAGCTGCGCGCAGTTGCGTGGGCGAGCGTCTATGTATACTTCGCGCGGCTGACGAATTTCCACTGAAATAGACCGCCGCCGCCGGCGCGGCGGCGGCTGTGGCGTCGGCCCGTCGGGCGGTAGGTAGTTAGCGCGCGCAAGTACATAGAGTGCGTGAGGCCTGGTTGTAGTACCAAATTTGAAATGTCTTAGGCGACATGACACCTTATTTCGAAGCGAGTTGACATCATGGAGCCACAGATGAGGATGAGTGATCGGTGCATTTGGGCTCTAATACATTTTTTAGATTTTCCGTGCTCCTGTGAAGGAAGCCACAAATAAATGGTTTGTGTAGGTTAAAAATTACCCACAAATATTGTTGTATTTTTACATCTGTGGCTTTTTTTACATCTGTGGCTTTCTTCACCTCAGAAAAGTAATACACATCGAAAATGTCAGGCCACGTTTAGAGTCGGCACCGCCTCCATTATTTCTAGTACTTATCATAATAAAAACGACTCGCTTGCCAAGCTCTGCGTGTTCGATATGGAAGAAGAGTTTTTCCACAATCCATGTAAGTTTTTTTCTCCTGTAGCATTTTCAGTCTTCCGTATTTACCAAACGGACTAGAAGAAAAACAGCTTGTGGTACGATGTTTGCCATTACCTAGTTATTTTTCCATTATCTACCTATTATTGATGCATGCTTGTTCCTTGGAATGCGATAAAACACTTCCACCTTTCGTGACTAATTAAATTGCGGTAGATCAATTTCTTTAGTACTTCTTTCTTTGTACTACCTAGTTGCAGATATATCGTCGTGCTTTCCGCCCACTTTTAGACTTCACGGCCAAAAGGAAGCACTAGCAGGGCACCTGGCTGCGGCAGCAATATGGTGTAATGGGTAGACATCATGTGGATAGCATACTTAACAGTCAAGTGTCAACTAATTATGTCAGGTTACTTTAAAATGCAGGCATGCAATATTTTATATGAGAGATGATTGCAGCAATACCTATATAAAAAAAAAAACGACCAAGTGCGAGTCGGACTCGCGCACCGAGGGTTCCGTAACGTGTTGTTTTACTTTGGAGTTTGTGCTATAATTACACCAAGTTTAACGCTTGTGTGCATTACCGTTTTTAAAATAGAGTTAAAATCCTTCGTATCCCTCACGCCAAACCGACCAAGTGCGAGTCGGACTCGCGCACCGAGGGTTCCGTAGGTAACGCGTTGTTTTACTTTGGAGTTTGTGCTATAATTACACCAAGTTTAACGCTTGTGTGCATTACCGTTTTTAAAATAGAGTTAAAATCCTTCGTATCCCTCACGCCATCTACCAGTGACCGTTTATACTTTTGTAGTTATGTAAATGAAAAAAAGTAGTAAAATGTTAGTTAAATGATCATTAGGTAGATGGCGCTCCTCCACATATGTATTCTGATAAATTATATGGGCACCCCCCTTAATTTTTAACTTTTAGCTTTTTTATTATTTCTTGTTATATCCGACATTTGTTGCCCTTTTTGCCCTCAAGGTGCCGGCGACCCTCGTTACTGGTCTGTGGGTTTACGCTTAAACAAATTCGAATTTAGAATTTCTTGTTTTTTAAATGCGCCTGCCAACAAAGTACCTATCTACTTATTTTACAAAAGGATAAAATAATGTAGGTAAGTATCTAAAATGATGTGATGTGACTAACTAAATGTAGAAGTATCATCCACACCACGAGTAGCCTCGTTGGAGCAATATTCGCGGTAGAGATAAGGAACATTCGTGAAAATAATATTCGCGTGGAAAATTTTCATGTAGGTACTTATTCTATAAACACGGTTTCTTGTTGATGTTTGAATTCATGAATCGTCTCGAAGCAACAGATTTACCATACTGTTTTTGAACATTCCCACTTATGTATGTATGTAATATGTATATGAACTTGAAAATGGTTATGTCATTCATCCTATCCGTCTATCAACAATTTGGTACTTACCTAGTGTTTATCCTTTTGTACTTACCTAGATCGGAATATTATATTTGAAACTGAAACTTTTCCGCTAACCCTATCATAGGTCCCTGTTGCATTACTATTAAAGTTATTCAAGGATTTTGCTGTATGCATTTAGGTATTTTCGTTTAGTTAGTGTTGCACGCCATGTCAACTAATTCGAGAAGATTTCCCAATCACACCCACCACCCAACTAATAGCATCGAAAATGCCAACCATGTCCTATTTAAGTCGAATTACGTTACGATAGTGTCATGCATGGCAAAGTTAGTTTCACGAAACTAGTTTCAAGTTCAACACAGTTTCGTATTATATTACTGTCGCGAAATCTTCAGTACCGCTTGAGATAGTGTAGTGACTGCTTTGCTTTGCAATGCACAATGTTGTCCACCATGTTGTCACACAAATGCTGATGTTTAAAATAAAAAAAAAACCCGAACAAGTTAGACAAGACCTCCTCCTCGTTAACGACCCCGAGGTATCCCGGAACTTAGAGACGTTACAACTCCGTACAGGGACGTTGGATATTTGTGTGTGTTCTATCGCCTGTACCACGGAGAGTGCTGCAAGGAGCTGCACGATGCGATCCCTCCATCCGCATTCTAACATCCTTCCACGCGCAACAGGTTGGGAATGCATCCACATACCTTACTGTCGATATTCCCCCACTTAGGACAAATCGATCCTGTAAATCCTTTATATTTTCAGGGTTGCCAACATGTGGAATTCACTCCCACCTGCATCCTTTCCTCTAATGTACAGTCTGAGGTCCTTCAAACATAATGTGAAGGTGCACCTAGCCGGCCGACAAGGTATTGGCAGCCCCCGTAAATATCCGAATGCCCGTGTGCGCCGTCGGACTGCACCCCTGCTCTGTCTGGCGCGCGCCATTTGTCGAGCTCCCCATAAAAAAAAGTGCGAGTCGAAAGCGCGCACCGAAGTTTCCGCACCACAAAAAAAAAACGAAAAAATCAATTTCTTGTGTTTTCTTAGTTTTGCATTTTTATTTTTATGATTTGTTGTTATATCCGCCATAATAACACATATTCTGTGAAAATGTTAACCGGCTAGCTAATACGGCTACGGAAACCTAAAAAGAAGATTGTCTCGATTTCATAAATTGCCTTCTCGGCAGTTCTCGTGCATCTAAATGGTTTTTGTGCTGACGATGTTTCGGATCGCACAGACACTTGTTTCGCTGGTATTCATTGATGTACTTTTATCGGCATTCCAGCGGTATTGGTTTGCCATTTCCGACTCACACACTAATAAAAACACACACGTCACACTGTCAGCCTCGATAGCTCAGTGGTGCAGACAGGCAACTGTCGCTATTGAATGTTAAGCAACGCTGGGTGCGGTCAGTACTTGGATGGGTGACCGCTGACCGTTGGAGGCTGACCGAGGTTCGGATTCCTCGTAAAACTGTAGGTCCCTTCCCTCCTAACCTTACTTGGTGGTAGGGTTTAACCCGCCCGGGTTGGTACCACCGCACTGAATGAAACGTCGGTCTAAACGGCTATGTAAATAGTTTGTATTTTCCGACCAGTTCAGTGTAGCCGACATGAAATGAAGGGAAGCACTGACATGGCACCTAGTTCACCCGGTGTTATGGGCTGACATCACGGACGTTGTAGGTGATGTAGCCAACCGTGTCAGTTTCCATAAAAAAAAAAAAATATCCGCTAAGCGCAGCAGCTTTCGCGACATCAGTTTCGTCGTCGCGTTAACACGATGAAACTTAAATGTCATGAAACTATTTTTGTCACTAGTTTCGTAATGTAAATTAGGGTTTCAGTTTTACGCGTTTTCATTTAGTGGTTCGTGAGTTGAGTGCAAGGGAAGGGTGGTAATGTGGTAAGTATGGTCTAATGACCGTCTACCATAGATGGCTGTATGTATTAGATAACATAGGGATAGAGGCGTATAGCGTATAGCGATCTGCCGTAGACACCTATTACGACCCTACCTACCTACATATACGTCTAGAAAAATGTTTTGCCAGGAAGTTTTAATATCATGGTGCAACATAGTGTGGGGTCTACCTATCTGCTTTCTCAAGAAGGCTATCATTATTATCAGATTTAGAAGACGTTTTTCTAAAATTCTCAGTTTCCCAGAAGACGGAAACCGATATGCTGTACAAGAAATTGACCTCAACGCGTTTCGCACGCTCGACTAACCACGCGAGTCATCGACCTACCGGGGGGCCGCGCGGCGGCTGTTAGCGCCATTCTGACATAACCTCAAAATCCCATAACGATGATGACTATCGCATTTTCTCAGCAGTACCCATACAGCTCAGTGGCTGTACCAAAGGCAGTAGAAAATGACCGCTAAAAGCATTAGTGAATTAAAAAATCATAAATCTCGAGAAAAAAAAAAACTACTTATAAAAAAACTTTCTTTTAAGAAACTATTATAGGGGCATGTAATTTTTGAAAGTAATGACATTTGTAATGTATTTCGGTGTGTGCCGCTTTGTCGTATTTTATTAAATAATCATGTTAATTATAAAATAATTGTAAAAAAAATGTTTTACTCTCTGGTAAGTATCGACTTTTTATACTTACTTGCTTGAAATTTTAAGAAAAATAGTTTCCATAATAAACTGGTACTTACTATATTATTTATGCAGTTATACAGAGTAAGAAAAGCAAATTCTACACACTAATTACGTAAAAATAGCTAAAAGCACATACAGACAATACTTACTTTAAAAAAAATTACTCAGTTTTTTTATAAGGAAACTGACACGGTTGGCTACATCACCTACAACATCCTTGATATCAGCCCATAACACCGGGTCAACTAGGTGCCATGTCAGTGCTTCCCTTCGGTCGTGCCGGCTACACTGAACTGGACGGAAAACACAAACTATTTACATAGCCGTTTCGACCGACGTTTCATTCAGTGCGGTGGCAGGCCTCACGCACTATGTACTTGCGCGCGCTAACCAACCTACCGCCCGACGGGCCGCCGCCGCGCCGTCGCGCCGCCGCCGGCGGTCTATTTCAGTGAAAATTCGTCAGCCACGCGAAGTATACATAGACGCTCGCCCACGCAAGTGCGCGCAGCTGCAAAGCAATAACCACTTTACACTCGATCGTTAAGGTACATTTTCGGACGCAGCGATTGGCGACGTGAAGCAGTAGGCTATTAAAGCCCGAAGGTAGGAACATTTTCTATGGAGTGATTTATCTGTTACGAAGTAACTATTAAGTAATCTGTGGCGGTGGTACCAACCCGGGCGGGTTGAACCCTACCACCTAGTAAGGTAAGAAGGGAAGGGACCTACAGTTTTACGTGGAATCCGACCCACGGTCAGCCTCCAATGGTCGAGCGGTCATCCATCCAAATACTGACCGCGCCCAGCGTTGCTTAACCATCAAGCGACAGTCTACTGTCTGCACCACTGAGCTATCGAGGCTGACAAGACAAGTTATGTTTAGATTATTATGTATGTTTGATTAGAATGTAATCTGCCTGAGGGTATACCACTTCACAATAAGTGCCTGAGATGAAACCGAGGATGAAACGACATAATATACCTACAATGTTGTGACTTTCTTACACTGACCATGCTTTCTTCATTAGTACGTGGTAGATATGTAGGTAGCATAAATTCCCAAATTTATTTCCTTTCGATTTCACACTTATGCCACAGATTACTAAATAGTTACTTCGTAACAGATGAATCTCTCCATAGAAAAAGCTACGTACCTTCGGCTTTAATAGCCTAAACTTTTACGACGCCAGTCGCTGCGTGCGAAAATGTACCTAAACGAAAGAGCGTAAAGTGATTATTGCTTTGCAGCTGCGCGCGGACGCGGGGCCTTGAAGCAAATTCGGTGACGTTAGGGCTGCTACTTTCGATAAAAATATCAATGCATTACACAATCTTTAATATTATTATATTGTAAAGAGGAAATATGTGTGAATGTTTGTTCGCGAGCTGCAGCACAGATTTAAAAATGTTTTTTTACTGTTAGATAGGTACCAATTTTTTTTTTGTTTAACATATAGGCTACTACTAGTTTTAGCCCGCGGCTTCGCCCTCGTTAAAATATATTAAAGGAAGAAATTAGTTCAGCCCGAAAATACTTCAGGTAATCCTACCTACCTACTACCCCTGTAATGTTATTATTGTTACCTGTACGCATGCTTATCTAACCGATTTTATTCGGTATAGATTAAAAATACATCTGCCAAGCGAAGCCGGACTTATTGCCGGCGGCAATTACTTCCAGTCGACCTTTACATACACCTTTCTGCTTGGCAGAAGGCGGACTTATTTAACACAACATAAACCAAAATACCTATCTACCTACCATTTTTAGTGTTCCGTACCAAAGGGTGCCACGGGACCATATTACTAAGCCCCGCCGTCCGTCCGTCTGTCAGCGGGCTGTATTTCTATTACCGCTATAACAAGAAATAGTAAAAATATAAAAAATAAAGTACCTACATAGTGTTAAATCTTGTACGGTGGTACGGAACCCTTCGTGTGCGAGTCCGACTCGCACTTGTCCGGTTTTTTAGAATAGGTAATTATTGCTCAACAAAAACAATATACTCACATTTCTTCATCAGCAGGTAAATGGAAAAAAGAGAGATTTTTTATCTCTCCTCTTGCTGGATTTACATCCATCTACTGCACATAAATTGCCACTGCCACTATTAACAGAAGCCATGTCAACTTGAATTAAGACATAGGCAAAGAAACTCTTTGGATATAAGTAGGTACGACCGTACGAAGCAGTAGCGTGAGCGCGCGCTCACGTAGTAGGTTAGCTCCACGCGGCTGTCGGCAGCCCAATGAATTATGGATCGCCGGCGGTCCGGTCGGCGGTAGGTAGTTATCGCGCGCAAGTACATAGAGTGCGTGAGCCCTGCTTATGCTCTTTAAATTTTTAACTATCCAAATTCGTCTAGAGTGGACGTCTAGACAGAAAGTCTAACAGTGATTCATTGCGTGTTCTTATTCTTCTTAGACAAAAAATCACTTATGCTTTTTTCTTAGACATATTCTTCTTATTATTATTCATTTCTTAGACGTATGAGGGTTATGCCGGTTTCTTGATTTTGAGGAGTGCGTTTGATACCATGTTGTGAATTTGTGCTACGAATATCATATTTAGAACTTGGAGTTCCTACTTATTAAATACTAGCTTTTGCCCGCGCCGCGCCGTCGTCGTCGCTCGCATAGCCATGTCCATCCAGGTCAATTCTAAATATTGGTCGAAGAATTGTTAAAATCGGATGAGTATTTTCGGAGATTAGGTACCTCCTACATCTAAACTTACAACTTACCTCTTTATAATAGTAGTGTAGTTAGATGCTTACAACTAAATACGAGTATAAAGCCTTTCTGTAAATCTTGAAACATAAACTTCTCGAAGTTATTGATCATGACATGAATGACCTTCATCCATCATACCTCGATACCACATTGTGGGATTTCGATGATGGAGCCGAAGATGCACCCTAGACAGGTACTCAAATGTTTGAGAACGTTGGACACTTCGAAGAGTAGTGGTCCTGATGGCATTCCAGCCATAGTGCTCAAGATTTGTGGCCCTAAGTTGACACCAATCATCTCCCGTCTTTTCCGTCTCTCCTTCGTCCGTGGGATTGTACCCTCTTGCTGGAAAAGAGCCTCGGTCCAACCGGTTCCAAAGAAGGGAGACTCCGCGAACCCCTCCAACTATCGGCCCATTGCGATAACTTCACTATTATGTAAAGTTATGGAGCGCCTTATCAACACCCAGCTCTTAACGTACTTAGCGCGGTCAACAGGAGATCTTCTAACGTACGTTACGCATATATGGGCCGAAAGATTGGACAATTTTGGGGAGTCGCTGGCAGTCGCCCTGGATATCTCCAAGGCCTTCGACCGCGTTTGGCACCGAGGCCTCCTATGCAAGCTTCCGTCCTTCGGTATTCCACCCAAACTCTGTACCTGGATCTCCAGCTTTTTGGCGGGTCGTTCCATCTTCGTTACCATCGATGGCTCGAAATCGGACGACTTTCCAATCAACGCTCGTGTTCCGCAGGGCTCTGTGCTATCGCCTACGCTTTTCTTAATATTTATAAACGATCTACTGTCCTTGGGCATGATACACAGCTATGCAGACGACAGCACGGAGCACGAGGGCTATGTTAAGGACTGGAAGAGTAGAGATTCGCGGCACAGGGAGGCTCAACGTTCAGTTGTTGATAAGGTAGATAACGTTCTCGGAAAAGTAGCTCTATGGGGCCAGGAGAACCTTGTCGCCTTCAACGTTAATAAGACTCAGTGCTGCGCATTATCTGCTAAGGTCGATCCCTTTCCTTTCCAAGCTAGTTTCCAAGGTAGCGTCGTACCTGTCTCGGAGCACCTGGACCTCCTGGGCACCACTATATCCAAAGACGTGGGTTTCCGGCAACTAATCGAGTCTAAGGCCAAAAGTGCATCCAGAAAATTGGGAATACTTTTCCGCAATCGGCGGTTCTTCTCACCGGCACAACTATTCCTGTTGTACACAACACAGATAAGGCCGTTGATGAAGTACTGCAGTCATATCTGGGAGGGTAGTCCGCATTATCTGCTTGCGTCCTTGGACTCGATACAGCGCCGAGCCATCCGTCTTGTTGGTGACCCGAAACTTACAGATGGTCTGGAGTTTCTGAGTCACAGACGATTTGTGGGTTCGCTTAGTCTGTTTTACAGATACTATCACGGACGCTGCTCTGTGGAACTAGCATCCCTTATTCCCCACCCGTCCTACCTCCGCATGACTCGTCGCAGAGAGACTCAGCACCCTTTTGTTGTTTGTTTTTTGTTGTTTTGTGTTTGTTGTTGACATTGGGCTTTTGAGAACCCATCGGTTCTCTAAATCGTTTCTTTGTCGCACCGCTAGAGTGTGGAACTGTCTTCCGGCGAGTGTATTTCCTGAATCCTTTAACCTGGGTGTCTTCAAGCGTCGTATTAACGGGCTGGACAGCCTAGCAATAGTCCGCAAATCTGCTGGCATGGCACCTAACTGAGCGTGGTTTCGCGAGGAGAGGTGATTTTGGCTCTGTCGACTGCACCATTTGTCTCTCGGCACAACCACCCATACTGGTTTACATAAAAAAAAATACAATTATTTATTACATTATTTCAGTAAAAACTCCCACAGATCCACAATCACACCAAGTGTGCGTGACTATTTAGTTCCCAAGTATTTATTAAAATGTTATTGGTTAATTTTGTGTGAATAATATAGTTCAGTCTGTAGATAAGTAGGTAAGTACTTCTGGATACCTTCAATAAAAAAGCGGCCAAATGCGAGTCGCACTCGCGCACGGAGGGTTCCGACTACGGAAGTCGGAATTGACTGGTTTTTATTATTACTTGGTTGTTTTATTTTAGAGTTTGCTCTATAATTAATCACACAACGTTTGACGTTTGTATGTTTTACCGTTTCTAAAGCAAAAAACAAAAACACCACGAAAAAACACATTTCTTTTATGGGAACCTCTTGAATTTTTTACTTTTCCTTTTTTTTATTATTTATTAGTATATATCCGCCATAATAACACAACGTATTCTGTGAAATTTTAACCCGGCCATTATGATTCGAAAGACACAGCCCTTTAAAGGTGGGACAGACAGACGGACGGGCAGACTGTTACGGAGCCCTAAAATCAGAGCACCTAAGATAAAAAACAATATTTAGAAAGAGTGATAGATTAAATTTATTTTTGCTATCCACAGGGCGTTAGGTGATCCCCTCACGGAAAAATGCAAAATACTCACTACATTTATCCAAGCATCTCTAGCTATCAGAGGCTAGAGATTGTTTAGCAGTTACGATGGGGCTGACATAGTCGACAGTCGGCTAAAGCCCTAGTTATTTCATAAAATAGAAAAAAAAAGAAGAAAGTGCGAAAGAAAATGTTCCATGTGCGTTGATTGATAGCTCACGAACACAGGCTACCGTGAGATTCTTATGGCGCGTCTTCCAGTTTATGCTGCACCAATCGCTGCAGCAGCGGACGAGCCACGGCCGCTACGCCTCCGCGGCGGCGCCGGACGCGCCAGTGCAGTTCATCCAACCAAGGCATAGCATAATATCAAGATTTATTTCACTTGTCTTTCTTCGCCGTTAGGTTAGATTCCGCACCAGTGCCAGTGCGTGCAGTGCAGCAGTGTATGAGTAGCCGCAACGCCGAACGGACGCGGCTTGTTTCACCACGCGAAAACACCGGCGGAACATTTTCGAAAAACTAGAACTAGCACTATTAAGTGAAATATCTAATGGGAAACCACAGCGGAGAGCTGGACTGGAGCAGCAGTGAAGTTATTTAGTGAATTCGAAATCTGGGGCAAGTGCAAAGAGCAAGGTTCGTAGTAACATTACATTCACTTTAAAGGGAACGATTTTAATAGCGCTCGTTCGTTGCCATAGACAGGCAGGTAAATGCAATGAAAGAACATACATATATTTTGCGTGTAATATCAGAAGGTTATTTCCATTGTACCTAGGTAGGATTTTATGTTGAAAATCGTCGAAAGACTTGGGTGTGTAAAGGCATACGGTGGACTTTTCACCAGCATGTTCCGCAGCCTCTTTGGAGACGAAATATAATAGTTTTTAAAAATATTGTTCTATTGTATAGATTTTTATTTAGTATGAAAAATTAAAAAAATGTCCACGTTCTCTTGAAAGGAAAATGGTGTGTAGATATTTTACTTCAAATATCCTGGAGAATACTCTGGTGAAAGATCCTACAACCTGTATAGGTTATTAGGTTATACAGCCTGTATAGCAAACTTTAGCATTAAAAAAAACCACATCGATTCACATCCTACAGCTTATTTTAGAAGTATTTCAGTATGCCCTGAAGACTTAAGGTTAGATGAATTGGCTATAGGGTGGCATACTTGAGAATCAAGAAACGAAAATGACACATTAAATAAAGTATAGTTAAATGATGGCATATTGTCCTGTGTTGACGACCTCGGAGGCGGGATGACATTTTCGTTTGTCACAAGTCTAATTTACACGATTGCAATTTTTATAATATCAATAGCACAGCTAATTGACAGGAGCAGGCGGCCTAAGAGTCAAAACGTTTATTACCGTTATTACCTATATTAAAGTGTTTGGCATTTGGTGTCGACATTTATTCTTCTTCATAATTTTTACGAACCAATACAGATAAATTGTAAGATTATTTACTCTTTCGATACAAATAAATCGTTTAAAAACGATTAGTAGGTACAATTTATTAAATTCCTCCTAATTACCAAAATTAGGAAACGCATTCATCAGTTTTGCCAGCTGAAGGCGCGCGGGCGCGCAGCCACCGACTACACGGCTGAGGCGGAGGGGCGGCCGGCGCGGCGGAGGAGGCGGCGATGCCGGCTGTCACGCGAACAACACGCTTTCCCGGAAAAGTTGCCAGTTTTTTTCCGCGCGACTCGTTGATCGGCTCGTGAGTTCCGCGACACGCCATTTTGACTGTAATGCCACTCGATCACTTCCACACGAATGGCTCAAAATTTGAACTACCTAGCTTTTCTCTTGCGCTCATTTTGAGTTGTTCTTTTCGCTGGTACATTGATTGTGAAAAGCAATAAACACAAAATAAAAAATTGTAGAACTTAACATTAGAGAAAATTATAATTAATAATTAGAAGAAAAAAAAATCTTCATAAATGAAACCGCTTGTTCGTGGAGTCAGAATAACGAAGCATAACGAAAGGCACTTAACAAGCTTGGTAAGAAAAAGAAAGCGGTGTACCTACCAATACTGACCCAGGATTTAGCGCACTCTCCACTCCACACGGGAGGTTATAAGGAGCCACGCACAGCCATTGTAAGACAAACGTGACAAAAAATCGTGACAATACACCCAATTTGCAGACCCTCACGTGAACTCGAGAAATAATTTAACTATTTCGTGCTAGCTATTGCATTTGTTGTTCACCAAAACCACTGGAATCGTGACGCACGATCTGTCCTTCGTGATAATGTTGGCTCTCGCTTCAATGGAGGTATGGAGCCCTGGTACATTCCACTTTGGAACTCTGCTAGAACATAGCCCGTTGCGTCACCTCACTACCGCCATATACTACTTTATCTCCTGTTTGATTTGATATTTCGTCAAATAATTGATTTGTATGAAGTTATTGAGTGACAAACAAACGACAAGACAGACACCGCCTGATTTGTATCATCATCATCAGCCCGTATCGGTCCACTGCTGGACATAGGCCTCTCCCAAGGCATGCCACCACACGCGGTCTTCTGCTCTGATTGGTATAATAGTAGAGAAAAAAAGTGTTCGAAACGAACATATTCGGAAACGCACAACAGTTTCCAAGAATCGATACATTTACAAAATGGACATTGACTCAAGGACTCATCTCATTAGAACTTGCGAAGGGACTACAATCGTTAAACCATATATTGTTAAACGTTTAGTCGAAGCTTGATGCTATTCGGTCTCGGTGATTCTGATTACAGATTAACAGCATAAAGACGTACATCCCCTACCTTCCTCCTTTCCTCCCCTCCCATGCTCCCGCCCCTCGATTTTTTTAGACAAAAGGTAGCCTATGATTCAGGATGCAATCTAACTCTTTGCCAAGTATCGAAATCTCTTCAGCGGTTTAAGCGTGAAAAGCTAATAACAGACAAACAGAAAGACAGAGAGAATGTTAATGTGCAGCAAATGTTACACTGAGGAGGTCAAATAATATTTGTAAGTAAATATTTTTATAGTTGGAGAAATACGAATATGTACAGGTAGCCGATTCCACAGCTTGTCTGCATGGACCGTGAAAGAGTCAGCATAGCATGAACTAGAGAGTGTCCCGGAATTGTTAGAAGTATAAAATATGTGAGGTGAGACGACGAAGAAGAAGCAGAGTGACGAGAAAGAGTGAACAAGAAGCAATATGTATATATTCTACAATACACAAGTATACATAACAAAAAGATAATAACAAGAAAATAATTAACGATCAAGTCGAAGAAGAAGTGAATGATAATGGCAAGCTAGCAAGATTGTTATATTCTCCATGTGCCTAGTTCGTCAGTAGACCTCCATCATACTTCCACATTGATGCCGGTCGTTATGCAGGTCGGGTGCGACAGTTTGTGCCTTGTATGGAGACGACGAGTAGCGCGGGAGTGTCGCTGGCTCGAGGTCGCGTTGTGTAACACTGAGTTTGCGGTGAACTGGATATCTTCTTGTGTTCTTATCACACGAAAAGGTGAATGGATATAATTGTAATGTTGTCATTGATATAAAAACAATATCGCACAAGTTTCTCCTGCAAATTGAAGTTTACTGCAAAAACTTTTAAGTTTCGAAGTAGGTTCACTTTGAGAGAAAACCAATTTGAATATGATATCTTCATAAACTTTAAAATGAGGAAACATAAATTATGCCACAATTTATTAGACATGACATCTTCCTGTGGTTTCTACCGCATAGCTTACGATTTACGAAATTGCACGTGTAAAAAACGTTCCCTCCCCGCGCATGTCGTAAAAGGCGACTAAAGGATAAGGACAAGGTGACGTGCTAAAGGGCGACAGGATAGCCACCTCTCACTTTGTCACGGTCCCTCCACCGATTCGTGCAGTAGGTGGGTCTCCGTGCCTTAGTTGCTGCTTGACAGTTATCTTGTCCTAATACATTGCTAAACTTGGTGGTCGGTGTTGTGCTGTAAGTTACAAGAGTTCTTGCAGCACAACAGAGATTACTCTGCTTGGACCAATTGTCTGGTATCTGGTATTTTTGAAGGAAAAAAGGTATTAGTTGTAAGACTATCACACCGCAACCGGTATTTTTTGCGTGGTAAACCGCGCGAGGCCTGCCGTCACTTTGTCCGCCCTATGAAATAGGGCAGTCGCCGTGGCCGGGCCGGCTGGCGATTTAGTAGCGGTCACTTTGTCCGCCCTAAGATAGGGCGGTCGCAGTGACCGACTGCTGGCTAGGGGCGAGCGGCATCGAAGCCGCTCTGCTGCTGGCACGTTCTGCAGTCTCTCGACTGCTGCAGCTGCCTGTGGTGAAGAGAAAAGCGAATGAGTCGCGAATGTCAGTCGAACCGCCTGCTTGCTCGACATCGTCCCCGGCGCCTGCCGGGGCGATGGTGATAGAAGGGACAAGTCCGCCAGTTCGATTTTCACAGCGAAGAAGAACTGGCAAGAAACTTCGCAGGGCCGTGTCCTGGTCGTCGGCGGTAGGGCGGCGAGGTGGCTCCGGACCTGGGAAGTTAAAAGGATGTGTTAGTATCGACAGGGGGCGCCCGTGTCGATGGATCCCGCAGTCGGTAGTCTCAAGCGCTAGCGATCAGCGGGTTGTCTGTCGTGTCGGTAAGTCGGTATGCCCCCTTGAAGAATCCCGTGTGGTATAATGCGCGGGGCGGATCTCGGCGTGTCGCCGCCGCAGCGGTTCGTCAGTGTTCTCCCTCGCACCCGCACCGTACTTGTATAGTGTATTCGCGTGGCGGGTCGCCCGCTGCGGCGACGACACGCCGAGATCCGTCCCGCGCATTATATGTATGTATGTAAATAACGTTGCAGCCAAATTGCACCAATCAAAACCATCTAACGATATTTAATAAGAAGTGAGAATCTCATTGTGTGAATAATCTGGTCTACTTCTTGTTACCGTCTAATAAATTCTCTATAGATAGGCCTTCGAGCAGATTTGACCTATAAGATAAGCTGAGCGGTTGCGAAAACTTTTTACCTCACAACTAACGTTCATTACTACCGATACTTAGGTAACAGTATCTCTACTCTAAGGAAGCATATCTCCGGCGGCGGCGGAGCGGCGGCGGCGTGTGAAACCCGCAGTTACCTTGCGCAGCGGCTAACAACGTACACGATAACTGTTCACATTGTTGTAGGATAACTCGAGCGGACGTTGCTCTCCGCTCAGACGATTGCTGTTCGAGAGTGGAGCGTCTGGCGACTGGTGCGGTTGTGGCATCTCGTTGGAAAAAAGCGGTCATCAGAACGACGACTTCGTTGTTATTTTGTTATTTCAGAACAAAATCAGATAGCCGTTTTACAAATTTAAATCTGTCAGTTATCTAGACTTAGCTAGCTATAACAAATGACTAGGTAGCTGTGGTAGCTTTTTTCTTTTTTATGAAACTCGGCTTCAGCCCATCATACTAGGTTCCATGTCAGCGCTTCCCGCTTTGAACGTGCCGGCGGCGCGGCGGCGGCGCCTCTGAACTGTATGAAAATATGAACGACTTTCATAGCCACTTTTTCCAACCTTCATTCAGTGCGGTGGTGATACCAGTCCGAATGGGTTATGGGTTACCTATAAAAAAAATAAGGGAGGACCTACAAGTTTTACGTGGAATTCGAACTACGGCCAGCCTCAACGGTCGAACGCTCACCTATTCGAAGTCCAACCACGCCCGACGCTGCTTACCTTCGGCGATCAGACGTGTCGGTCGATGCATCGCACCACCGAGGCTGACCGCCTCATGAAAATAGTAATGGAGAGAGCACACCGCCTTGTGGTACGCCGGCAGTGATGTCGCACCACTTAGATATGGCATTGTTGACACGAACGCACTGGCGACGACCACTGAGATAGGAAAAGAACCAATCGAGTACTGACTGTGAAATATTCAAGGAACGGATAATAGCAAGAAGGATATCGAAATCAACAGTGTTAAAAGCACTGCTGAAATCAAGCAGAACCAGCAGAGTAAGTTTGCGATCATCCATTGCATGTCGGATATCATCGGTTATTTTGACAAGTGCAGAGACTGTGCTATGAGATGGTCGAAATCCCGATTGATATCGATGACAGTTTGTAGAAAGGTACATGGAAAGTTGGGAGTGAACCACACGTTCAAGTACTTACAAATAGGGAAGATAATAAAATTAAGATAGTAAAATAAAAAGAACATAGGGTTCAGTCAAGTCATTAATAAAAGTTGAGTTTATACATATTATAAACAATTTGAATCATCAGTCAGCAGAATTTTTATTTGCAATAAGAAATGCATATTCGGCCACCTTTCGTTGTGGTTCGTGGTACCAATCCAGTCGGTTACAATTTAATAACATTTTCTGTTTTTGCCAAATGTCGCGTCATTGGTGTTTTCCATATAGGTAAATAAGCGTAATTCCATTTCGTATTAAAATAGATTATTCTCTCACAAGTGTGACTTGCTGCGTCAGTAATCAACATGAATAATGCACCAGACCGAGTTGAATGATTTGATCATTGTTTCCGTTGCAGGAAGTTCGTCCATTACTACTATCAGCCTCGATAGCTCAGTTGTGCAGACAGTCGACTGTCGCTATGGCTGCGGTCAGTAATTGGATGGGTGACCGCTCGACCGTTGGAGGCTGACCTTGGTTCAGATTCCACGTCAAACTGTAGGTTCCTTCCCTTCTTATAGGGTTCAACCCGCCCGGGTTGGTACCACCGCATTGAATGAAACGTCGGTCGAAACGGCTAGTTTTCCGTCCAGTTCAGTGTAGCCGGCACGACCGAAGGGAAGCACTGACATGGCACCTATTTCACCCGGTGTTATGGGCTGACATCACGGATGTTGTAGGTGATGTAGCCAACCGTGTCAGATTCCATAAAAAAAAACTATTTATCAGCTTTTACGGAGGATCAACTGCAGCAGTTTGGCTGATCATCAGTCTTTTGTGAATTAATTGATTTTGATTATTTCAATTCTTTGTCTGAAATATATTGTTTGGTATATTTTTTATTTGGAAAAACTAACAGCTATAACTAATATTGATTACTTGCTTTGCCCGCGGCTTCGCTCGCGGTAGACTCGGTTTTATAGCAAATCCGATTTAAACGCAAAAATATGATTAAAAGATCGCTTCTCTTATATTCTCTCTCTCTCTCTCCCGGGAGGGAGAGAGAGAGAGAGAACGGAGAGAGAACGGAGAACGGAGAGGACGGAGGGGAGGGGGGAGCAAGGGAGGGATCCCTTGCTCCCCCCTCCCCTCCGTCCTTCTCAGTCCTCTTCATCCGGCACTACCATTCGACATTAAATTCCGTTCATACTATATTTTCTTTCATACTGCTCCGCCCTATTGTCATTTAGCGTGATGGTATATAGCCTATAGTGAGCCTCAAGACCTACTCTTTACAATGGTGCAAACCGCATAATAATCTGTTCAGTGGTTCCAGAGTTTACCTCAAACATACATACGAAAGACATTCCCTTTTATAAGAAGTAGAGATAGAGATAGAGATATGAACGTACACGCACTGCGGTTTAATAACCGCGCGGCATCGATGCCGCGCGGCGCCGCGCGGTCTGCACTAACTGCAAAAGCGGTGCGGATTTTTTCCGAGCGAATTTTCAGCTCGCTTTTGTGGAGTATGAGACAAACAAAACCGCTCGGATTTTATTCGCAGTGCGTGTATGGATTGTTTGAAGCGGCGCGGATAATATTACAGTGTGTGCTAGGCCTTATAGTTAAATTCGAACATAATGTGAGTATAAAGCAAGCTTGAAATAACAAAGTTAGGCCCACTTGCACCAACACAAATTTAGAGTTAAGTAGCGAGTTATGGATTTAAACGCGGTTCCCACAATCAACGGGTGCTAGCTTAACGAGTTAAACTGGTTTATATCGTTAAATTCGTGTTGGCGCAAGTGGGCCTTAGTTGTCGCCCGCTCCTTGTATACAGCATGAGTAGTAGTATCTAGATAGCATGCGTAGGCACTAGATAGAAGCTAAGTACTCGTACGTAATGCTAATGGCAAAGGCTGTCTACCTCAGATACTTACATAGTTTTACATCCGCCGATTAAACTAATAGTAACCGCTTGACCTAACTGTGCGAAGAGTGAAACAGAGATTAGTAAGTACGAGAAAAAGACTTTTGCCCGCATACCATAAAAATCGGTCAAGTACGAGTTTTACTCACGCACGGAGGGTTTCGTGGATCCGCTATACCACACCTGGCAAAAACTATATCCGTCTATCTTTTGTCTGTCGGCAATGCAAAGTACCTGTGGCGCGTTCTTATCGTTTCTTAGCACGTTTCTTGTATGGGGACCCCATTATTTTTTTAGTATCTTCTTGAAACTTGCAATGTTTATAGATTCCAGTGAGGTAACAAAATTTCATGCTTAAACAAAGTCAGGGGTCCTCAACTTTAATTAATAGTAGGCCGCAGATTATGTTGAAACAAAAATATTGGGTGCGCTGTAGAAAGAGGCGGGTTTAGTAGAAGATTGCTGGTAGCTGGGAATGGTAGTTGAGGGTCTAAGTAATTATTAGCAAAAATATTTTTTTGCCGGAGACTTATACTTTGGAGATTTTTTTTAAAGATATCCAAATATTAGTGAAATTTAAAATTTAGTACAAAATTCACCGCCCCGACATAACCTGTTAGTATGGCTATTCCTTAGAGTGTTTTTATAAGCCGGAGGCGCCGAGGGAGTGCAGCCCCCGTCCGCTGTAATAAAGCGCAGGCACCAATGTGAGCCGGAGCGGCTGAGGCTGGTAAACTGAATATTTCGCGCCCTATATGAATATACTGCGCCCTAAGCGTGTTCTATCGCTTATTCCACGGGGAGTGCTCGGAGGAGCTGTTTAACGCGATTCCGGCGTCCCCTTTCCACCTCCGTACAACGCGCACTGGGCAGGGATTGCATCCCTATACACTGGACTTACCGCGGATGCGTACCAATCGGTTCTGCAGATCCTTTCTCCACAGAACCGGCAAACTCTGGAACGCTCTACCTGCCCACATATTTCCCCCCAAGTATAGTCTCGGGTCCTTCAAGAGAGGCGTGAATGGGCACCTGTCAGGCCGGCATGGCATTCGCAGCCCCCGCCTGCGTCCGAATGTCCATGGGCGTCGCTAGACACCTTATGGGTGACTCGGCGCCACATGTCGCGCTTAGTATAAAAAAAAAATATTACGTTTTTGCCTCCCCCACTTACCCCCTTCCCCTTCCGCGGGGGGGGGGGGGTATACCCCCAAACGAACCCCTCTCCTCCCCTTCCATCCCTCCCCCCTCCCCCACTTCTCCGCTCACGCTTCTTTCTACAGCACAGCCAAAATATTTTTTAACAGGTCGGATACTCAAGTAGTACATTGATGAAAAGCATATCAAGTTATATTAGTAGGTAGGTACTATTAAAGATATATGTATGTTTATTTGTTTAAAAGTAAAAGTGCTTATAGTCCAGGCAAAATACAAATTCACAAATTACATAAAAGACATTTTGTTGAATTTTTATTATATAAAAATATTATAATTTTCTCACGTATTGGTGATTCTGTAGACGTTTTGTATACGTAGGGAAGCGAAGGTTATAAATAACATACCTATAAATGTATGTAGTTATATTTCAGTTTTCTTTCACACATGTACATTAATTACTATTATTGGTCTATTTCCCAACTTTCATTTCACGCCAGTTAACCAACAAACGCTTAAAAGAACGCGCAAATATTTAATTGCAAACTGCATTCTACTATGAAACAAACGATATACATAACAGAAAAGTCATTTTTAAACATTGCAAACATTTTAGATAGATAGATAGAAAATTCTTTATTGCTCCTGTAAACATTAAACAGTAACAAATACATTAGAAAATTTACATAAGGTGCAAAGGCGGACTTATCCCTTACAGAGATTTCTTACAGTCAACCTTTGGATGTTTGTGATTCGATAATAAAGTGGAATGTAAGTAGGCAATTTTACATTGGCACCAATATGTTGTCTGCATGCACTCTTTTTTCATCGGACAGAATATATGTGACTACTTAAGCAAACGTGACAGAGATAGCGACATACAAATGAGGAGGTCCTGATCAAAACCGCTTATTTCCACCTTTGCTCTTTTTTCAGAAATCAATAAAAACCGACTAACTCGTAGGTCCTGCATATATTAGATCGTTTCTTTGCTTTTATAGAAAGATAAAGTAAATCCACATTGAATTGCATTAATACTTTATTTTTTAGCAGTTCCCTTTTTTTTTTTATATTTAAATTTGGAAATTTTATCTTCCGCACTGCGAAACTCTGGAATGCACTTCCTCCTGATGTGTTTCCTTCAGTGTATGACTTGGGATCATTCAAGAGACGCGTAAAAAGGCATCTGTCACGCCGGCACGGCATTCGCAGCCCCCGTTCTAAAACGAATGCTTTTGGGCGTCGTCGGCTCAACAATCCATGCTGACGGCGCCAAGTGTCTCGCGTATCAATAAAAAAAAAAAAAAAAAAAAAAAAAACAATAATAATAATAATAAAAAAAAATAAGTCGTTTTGCTCGGATCAGATGGAATTAAGCACTTTTGATTAGGTCATGCAAGGAAATAAGTGCTTTTGATTAGGTCAAATATGGAAATATGTGCTTTCGATGAAACCAATAATAACTGTGAAATATGTAACAAATACTTTAAGCATATTTAATGACTTGTAAATTTTTTTTATGATAGCATTGACTTTCATGATGTATATATTTTTTAATAAAACAAAATAAGACATATCAAATCAATCTTTTATTAACACTGTAAAAGACGTATGCAATCAATTGCTTAATTTGTAACGATATTCATTTCGTGCTCCAAGCACTCACATCGTTCCTCATCATCGACATCTTCATTTTCTCCATGCTGCTTCGAAAGCTCCGACACAAATAATTTAATAAAACAATAATATGCGAGATGCGACCGAAAAGCGAATGGTTTTTCTCATAGCCGACTATCATTGTCTCCCTCTACGGAGACAAGCCATGCTGCATCGTCATAGCCCCACTGCGACGTTCGTTGCTATCGCTTAATCGCTCTCGCTTGCCTACAGGAGCGAGAGAGAAACATGAAATCGCTCACCCTTCATCGGGCGACCGTCGAAATCTTCGTGTTTCTCTCTCAGTCCTGTCACAGCGAGGCAAGCGAGAGCGAGTAAGTGATAGCAACGTCGCAGTGGGGCTATGACGATGCAGCATGGCTTGGTCTCCGTAGAGGAAGACCAATGATAGTCGGCTATGGTTTTTCTTCTTCTTATAGCCAAAGAGAATTTAACCACTACGTCAGTTAGGTCAGCCAGTGATACCAGCAACAAAAAATAATTCAAAAATATGATCGGATCAAAACGCACTAATTTCCCATACAATTTTGACATGACGTGATGAGTCTGTTCAAAACGTTTTCAAATAATTGATGGAAATAAGCTGTTTTGTTCAAACTGGCTGTTTTGGCAGTCGTTTTTAGAGTAGAGTATTAATATTAGTAGTAAAGGGTTTTGGTGAGGTTACAAGTTGTAATTAGGTGCATTTTAGCGTTGCGAACCATAATCTAAAAAAAAAAACGAACTGTCAAAAGTGGAAATAAGCGGTTTTGATCAGGACCTCCTCAAATATAATAATGTTCGTCTTATTCTTATACTTTCATTCATTCATCTCTTAGACATGTTGATGCTCTGTCCATGTTTTTTCAGTGTTTGGAAACAGAACATAGGTATACCTACCGAACTAGACGTATACCATATCACGACTGAGTACCACCGTGACCACCGACCACGACGACTCTTATCCGAACCATTGTTTGTATTAGTTCGACCTACTTTTTATATAGATAACGAACATCGGTAGACGACTTTAAACAATTTAGTTTCCCTCCAGTTACAATATACTTCATATGAACATTATTGTATTTTTATTGAATTTGATTTCTCTTAAAACGTGCGTGCACAGTGTGCGCAAATACAGTGTTCCGCAGTTAAAGTCAAGGAACATTATTGGATAGTTTTAAATGTATTTTTAACCGACTTCAAAAAAAGGAGGAGGTTCTCAATTCGACTGTATTTTTTTTTTTTATGTTTTTTTTTTTTTTTTTTTATGATTGTTACCTCAGAACTTTCGACTGGGTGGGCCGATTTTGAAAATTCTTTTTTAACTACTTATCCAATCAATTTTATATTGGCACTTTGGCATCACTCCCTTTGTGAAAATTTGTGTATTATTATTATTTAAGTATATTACTTCATATGAACATTATTGTATTTTTATTGAATTTGATTTCTCTTAAAACGTGCGTGCACAGTGTGCGCAAATACAGTGTTCCGCAGTTAAAGTCAAGGAACATTATTGGATAGTTTTAAATGTATTTTTAACCGACTTCAAAAAAAGGAGGAGGTTCTCAATTCGACTGTATTTTTTTTTTATGGGTTTTTTTTTTTTTTATGATTGTTACCTCAGAACTTTCGACTGGGTGGGCCGATTTTGAAAATTCTTTTTTAACTACTTATCCAATCAATTTTATATTGGCACTTTGGCATCACTCCCTTTGTGAAAATTTGTTTTTAAGTTATTTAGATGTCTTTTTAATTTATTTATGTTCAAATTCCTAATATTATAAAGGTTTACAGAAATAAATCATTCATAGTGTTAAATCTAAAATTGTACCGTGTGGGGCCGGTACTTTAAAAGAATAGCCCCACTGCATCTCTCCCCGTGTATGTCGTAAAAGGCGACTATGGGATATGACTCCCTTCTTATATTACTAGGTGGTAGGGTTTAACCCGCCCGGGTTGGTACCACCGCACTAAATGAAAGGTCGGTCGAAACGGCTATGTAAATAGTTTGTGTTTTCCGTCCAGTTCAGTGTAGCCGGCACGACCGAAGGGAAGCACTGACGTGGCACCAAGTTCACCCGGTGTTCTGGGCTGACATCACGGATGTTGTATGTGATGTAGCAAACCGTGTCAGTTTCCATAAAAAAAAAAAAAAAAATCCGCATTTGCGAACTCCAGTACCTCCATAATTTATTTATTTTTATGTAGACCTATTAATAACCTATTGTTACTTTTAAATTGTTTGCAATAAAGCGTTCTATTTTTAAATGCCAGGTTATTTACGACCTAGGTTATCGTAAGTTACCACATAATGTTGATACTTGAGGCGAGATTTTTCAAAAGGATTACACGGAACCCTATACTAAATGTTGTTTAATCCAGGGATTCCCAACCTTTTAAAGACTACATCCCTCAACATATTAAATTGTTTCGCGCCTTCTCTGAGTTATACGTATAGTAATTTCAAAGAGCATCGTTTATCTATTTCAGTAAATAAAAAATCATAAATTTACTTAAATGTGTTTTGAAAGTAATCAAATGAACTTGTGCAAACGAAGAACAGACGGGGCAGCAGGCGCGTCATATACTGTCCGCCTTTTAAATCTTTGCTGTCCGCAGAATTTAGATTTTACGGTTAATAAAAAAAATTCTGGAAACTTCGCGACGCCCCGCACCGCCCCAGCGCCCCCGAATGCGATGGCGGTGCCGCGACGCACAGGTTGGGAACCCCTGGTCTAATCAATTCCACATCGTCTCGAGTAGTCTACTTAACAGTACTATAATTATAATTACTAGTTTTATTAGTTCAAGATACAAGCATTCAAGAGAAAACTTTGCACTTAGCATTCCAGAAATTCTAGATTCTAACTAGAAGTCTACAAAGTAGAAGAACCAGGTAGACCGGTTCATTAACGATTGCATCCGACCGATCGATCACGTTACCCTAGATAAATCAATGGAAGTTATTATAAGACCGAATACACTGACGTGGCACCAAGTTCACCCGGTGTTATAGGCTGACATCACGGATGTTGTAGGTGATGTAGCCAACCGTGTCACTATCCATAAAATAAAAAAAATATTTTTTTTTCGTATCAACAAGTACATTAATGTATGTATACTCAAAGACTCCAATGATAGCGCTATTCAAGCCTTACCCAACACATCACTATCAGATGAACTGGAATCGAGACTCGACTTCTACAAATCATTCCAAGTTGGTACACGCACCAATAGATCTGGATTGGGCATAGAAACAGCAAAGTCTGATAAAGAAATACTGAAAGGTTTTGCTCAGGAGGACATGGAACAAGGCTTCAAACTTCACGCCTTAAACCTAGAAATGCAGAATGATTGGCTAACAGTGGGTGACTTCTGCATCCCTCCTGCATTGAAGTGGAAATCCATAATATACAACTGGTCCCCTGAGCTGCTTAAGTTCTACTTAAATGCATTCCAGCTTACTCTCCCCGACCCGAGTAACCTAGTTAGATGGGGGAAATCTACAAATAGACTATGCCCGTCATGTAAGGAGTTCGTAGGCACGGCCAAACATTTGTTATGCGGATGCAAAATACTACTTGAGCGAGGCCAGTATTCCTACCGTCATGATAAAGTCCTCCAAATCATCAGAGAGGCCATCAACCTGTCAATTGCACGGACCAGGAAAGGGCAAACCAGTAGCGGCTTCCAGAAGGTCAACTTTGTGAAACCTGGAGCCAATAAGCTGCCCAAAGATAGGACTAAACCTTCTTCAATTTTGGGAGCAGCAAAGGATTGGGAATTGTTGATGGACACACATGAGAAGCATTACCAAATGCCTTCGGAAATCTGTACCACAGCATTAAGACCGGATATACTCATATTCTCAAAAGCGACAAAGCATGTAGTACTTGTTGAACTTACAGTTCCATGGGAAAGTAACATACCGAAGGACCACAACATCAAACTTAACAAGTACTGCAACTTAGTAGACCGGATTGTGAGAAACGGATTCAAGACTGATCTCTTCGCTGTGGAAGTCGGAGCAAGAGGACTACCAGCGAAGTCGCTCTACAGTCTCTTCAAGAATCTAGGGCTCCCAAGATCGACGCTAAGCTCATATATGGAGAGAGCTTCGAAAACGTCACTGGAAGCATCCTACAGAATATGGATAGGTAGAGAGAGGGAGGTCGAGAGCGGGACTGGTGGTTTCCCCGCGTCCTAGTCAACGCAGACTAGCTGACGAGGGCTTGAAGCGAGCCGAAACGTGAAGCATGCGCGGGAAATTTAGAGTGGCCACTCGCTAGTCCCGACCTCGATTAATACCCTCCTCTACTGCCGATGGGCCCGGATATGTTCGGTGAAGCCATCGTAAGCTTAGATCCACACCTTCTTTATTATCATAGTGTCGCATAGTATCTTGTAGTATCGGGTGGCTTCCCACACTCCGTTTCTCTGTCCACCACCACCAGTGTAGGACCCGTTTATTCCAACGGTCGTCGTCTCGTCAACTGACGCGTCCAGCCCGTGTCCAATATCGACTACTGTACTGCGTCGGTGGATTGCCTCGTTACGCACCAGATATTGCCAGTATGGCTCGCTCCATTGCTCTCTAGACAACTTTCAGCTTTTGGACGACAGCGACCGTTAGAAATAAGTTAGTCTATTAAAATTAAAAATCAAAAGTAGATGCCAATAGTCTATTAAAATTAAAAATCAAAAGTAGATGCCAATATGTGGTTTATGTGCGTGGTTGACTGAAAGAAATTGCACCCTGTAACTAGTTTAGTCTTTTGATGTGCAGAAAATAATAATTTTGTGATTAATTTATTCTTTTAAAGTACCGGCCCCACGAGTACCGTGTGGGGCCGGTACTTTAAAAGAATAGCCCCACTGCATCTCTCCCCGTGTATGTCGTAAAAAGCGACTAAGGGATATAACTCCCTTCTTATATTACTAGGTGGTAAGGGTTTAACCCGCCCGGGTTGGTACCACCGCACTGAATGAAAGGTCGGTCCAAACGGCTATGTAAATAGTTTGTGTTTTCCGTCCAGTTCAGTGTAGCCGGCACGACCGAAGGGAAGCACTAACGTGGCACCAAGTTCACCCGGTGTTATGGGCTGACATCACGGGTGTTGTAGGTGATGTAGCCAACCGTGTCAGTTTCCATAAAAAAAAAAAAAAAAAAAAAAAATTTCAAAAGCCGCCAACGAAAGGCTTCAGAATTCGAATTTCATTGTTTCAGAATGCCTGCTACTAAATTAGTAATTTATGTCTTCCAATAATAGAGAAAACGCACGAAGAAAGTAAGTAATGCACCAGTAGCAAGAAGATTAAAATCATTAGATTGAAAACTTTCGTTTCGTTCCCGCTGAATCGCTCATTTCATCTGCACTGTTATCTCCACTCCGGATCCATCTCGCGAGCAGTGCGCGCGCGGATCGGCGGCACGAACGTGTTATTAAGTTACGTGCAGCATTTTGGGCGGCGGCAGTCCGGTGACAACACGGAGAAACACATCCTCCATCACCAAGTGGCATTATCTATAACACATCATTTTACAGGACTACAATTAGGTACCTCAAAAAATTGTTTTTTGAATCCTTACCTATATGAATTTGCTTATTGTTATACATACATAACACACGCTGTATCCCGACAATGAGGGTAAGCAGAGCAGTCGGTGTTGTGCTGCAATAACTCTGGAAAATTACAATATAACACCACGTTTACCAAAGTATTCGGACAAGATAACTATCAAGCAGCACGCAAGGCACGAATACCCTGTATTACATTAAAAGAATAGCCCCACTGCATCTCTCCCCGTGTGTGGCGACTAAGGGATATGACTCCCTTCTTATATTACTAGGTGGTAGGGTTTAACCTGCCCGGATTGGTACCACCGCACTGAATGAAAGGTCGATCGAAACGGCTATGTAAATAGTTTGTGTTTTCCGTCCAGTTCAGTGTAGCCGGCACGACCGAAGGGAAGCACTGACGTGGCACCAAGTTTACCCGGTGTTATGGGCTGACATCACGGATGTTGTAGGTGATGTGGCCAACCGTGTAAGTTTCCATAAAAAAAGGATTTTTTTATTCTAATAATGAGTACTTTCTATTCCTGAAGTTTCTCAAGCCTATCCTGAAATGCACTGAATAGAAATAGAATAGATACATTCAACAGTAACAAGCACATTAGAACATTTGCATAAGGTGTAAAGGCGGGCTTATCACTTATAGAGATTTATTACAGTCAAACTTTGGATGTTTGAGATTCGATTCATATAGTGGAATATGTAAGTAGGTAGTGCAAAAAAAAAGTTTTAAAAAACATAAAACCGACTTCCTAAAAAAAGTAGAACTAAAAAACTATTTAAAATAAAAATATAAAAACCGCCTTCAAAAATATATGAAATAAAAACCTAAAAAAAAAAAACGAACCCTAGAGTTGAATGCGGTGCTAAAAAGGCTACACAAATCACAAAGGATATTATCATCCGCTCATGTTTTCTTTCATGCATCATTTTTGCTTGCTTTAGCACCGCCTTCAACTCTAGGGTTCGTTTTTTTTTTTTAGGTTTTTATTTCATATATTTTTGAAGGCGGTTTTTATATTTTTATTTTAAATAGTTTTTTAGTTCTACTTTTTTTAGGAAGTCGGTTTTATGTTTTTTAAAACTTTTTTTTTATTTCACAGTTTTTTTTAGTAATTTTTGCTATTAATGTACTCGGCGGAATCGCTCGGCCTTCGGCCTCGCGATTCCGCCTCGCTTTCCAATCCGATCTTGACCCAATTAAAATAGGACCACGTCAGCTTCGATAGCTCAGTGGTGCAGACAGTCAACTGTCGCTATTGAATTTTAAGCAACGCTGGGTGCGGTCAGTACTTAGATGGGTGACCGCTGACCGTTGGAGGCTGACCAAGGTTCGGATTCCTCGTAAAACTGTAAGTCCCTTCCCTCGTAATCTTACTTGGTGGTAGGGTTTAACCTTCCCGGGTTGGTACCACCGCACTGAATTAAACGTCGGTCGAAACGGCTATGTAAATAGTTTGTGTTTTCCGACCAGTTCAGTGTAGTCAGCACGATCAAAGGGGGAAGCACTGACATGGCACTGGTGTTATGGGCTGACATCACGGACGTTGTAGGTGATGTTGCAGAACTTAGTAGAATGGACAGACATAAACGTGTTACGGAAGCCTACTTTTATTATAAAATAACCGTCGGAGGACCTTGGTTGAAAATTGTAAAATTTAGTAGAACGGATAGACATGCATATGTTACGGAACCCTACATTCATTTTGCAGAACTTAGTAGAATGGACAGACATAAACGTGTTACGGAACCCTACTTAACAGTTGCACTCCGGGAGTGCCGGCAGATCCCGTGCCACTCTAACTTAACCCTTAACGCAATGACTTAAGGTTTCATTTTAAAAATGACGCTGACGCGATGTCGCGAGTTATACATTTTTACCCACCTAAAAAAGTGCCAAGAGCCGCTAAAGAAGTTTTCACTTCAAAAACCTCAGGGTTATCCCCTTTCAAATAAAAAAAAAAGAATTTTCAAAATCGGCCCACAATTGACGGAGTAATCGCGTAACAAACATCCAAAAAAAGAAAACATACCGTCGAATTGAGAATCTTTTAGGTCTAAAGTAAATTTCTCGTGAAGACAAATGCAACGAGCCCAAACACGATGGGTTTATCATGTGTAGTTTAGGAGTTCCTATGGCCACCTTCTGTCTCCATCATCAAACCAGCTCGATGGTACTCGGTACAGTAGGTACTGGCCAGGTACCATAATAAATTAAGCGCCGGTCGGAAAAGATAAAAAATTTCAAATTTAGAATATTCATGAAACAAGGGTCCGAATATGTATCACTAGTATATCGATTCATGTATTTCAACAGGACAGAGAAAATTTCAAAATATTAGGTATTTAATACTTTTTTAGTTTTTTTTTTTTTGTTTTTTGGAAATCGGTTTAATATTTTTTAAAACAGTTTTTATTTCATTCTTTTTAGTAATATTACATAAAAAAGAATAATCGAAATCGAATAATCGAAATCGATTGAAGTGGTACAGAATTATTCGCCATATGTGTCAGACTGCAAATTGCTGAATAAGTCCACATCACAAATGTTTTGCTGAAGGTAACCACACACCATACTAATTTATCAAACTGAAAATTGCCGAAAACGACCACATCACAAGTTTTGCTGAAGGTAACCACACACCATAGTATTATGCTGATTTTTCGAAAACCACTGAACCAATTTCGATAAAATTGAAATGGGACCACCTCGGAAGTATGACCTAACTAACAAAAAAAGAATTTTCTAAATCGGCCCTCAATTGACGGAGAAATCGTGTTACAAACATACAAAAAAAAAAAAAAAAATAAAATAAAAAAAAAAAAAAAAAAAAACATACAGACGAATTGAGAACCTCCTCCTTTTTTGGAAGTCGGTTAAAAAGAGTTGAACGTGAGAATTGAAAATTAAATAATAATAAGAATACTTATTAATAATACACGTAAGTACATGCTAGTTAAATAAAAACCCATATTTGGTTTAATACATATGAATTAGGTACTAAAATATAAAATATACTTAATATAAAAATAAATATACAAACAGCTTTGAAAATATGAAGTATGTATATAGGTATGTATGTACAAAAATAAACAGCATATAATAAATTAATTTGATTACTTTTACATAGATATGCCGAAGGAGTAACCAACAGCGTAATTGGTGGTTTTCCATTGTTCTCATGTATTTTAATACTTTGCTTACTTACCTGAAGTGAGTGCGCGCGCCTGCGTCATGGCTGATTTTGTATGATTCATGAATACTCAGCAGTTTACATGAATTCTCTGACCCACTTACATGTACATATATACACTGAATCGTTCTGCGTTTGTTTGACACAATAGCTGACTTAAATTCGCGTGAATGATGTTTAAACATGAGTTTTTGCCGCTCGGCGATGATGTGGTAGCACATGGAAGAAATTCATTCACAGTCTTTGTTTGTCCGGATGTTGCACGTCTGTGACAATTGTTGCACGTCTGTGACAATTGTTGCAACTTTCACACTAAATCGCACTTCAGTGCCTATATTATCTGATATTTCGAATCTTCTACGCTACGCAACATTCGCTCGTTCGTTAGTGATGGTTCGACTTTTTTTTTATTAAATCCGGTATGGGTGGCTGAATCGAAGGGGCCAAAGCGCATGCTCCGACCAGCCAATATCACCTCCGAGAAGATGGGTGCCATACCGGAGACTTCCCTGGATTGCTGGCTATACTGAACTAGAGGAGAACACAACCGAGGCTGCTATGCGGCCTCGACTGCTGTACCCCTGTAACCCCCGACGAAAAAAGAGGGCTGTTATATATAAGTTTAACGTGTGTGTGTATGTGTGTGTGCGTGTATGGGTGTATGTGTGTATGTATGTGTATGGGTGTGTCTGTCTGTGGCATCGTAGCTCCCAAACGGATGAACCGATTTGGATGCAGTTTTTTTTTATTAGAAAGCGGGTTTAATCGGAATGTTTGTTAGCTATGTTTGTAATAATTTAATCAAGTAATTAAGTAATAAAAAAAATCATTATCTTAAAAAGTAATAAAATCTTAATTGCATGCGGTTTTTTAAAAATAGCTTGAAATAAAAGTTAAATTACAAATTTAAAAGACCCCCAACCCTTAAAAAGTTAAAATTAATTTGCTTTTGCTTACTTAAATGAGTCGGGGGACCGCTAAGTAAATAAAATATAAAAACTCAGAGCTGCGCGGGAATTTATATTTTCACAATCTTGTAGCGCTCGTCGATACGCGTCATTTGACACCCTAAATATTTACGTAGCCTTAAAACTCACGACACCAGGGCGAATTCGCACTCTCGCTGGAAATCGGGGACTATACTGAAGCGATCGAAAAGACATTTTCAATGTCAAAAAAAAAAACGTGAACCTCTTTAGTTGCTTTACTTGTGTACTTTGTGGCAGACCTGCGGGTCTCCACGTTAATTCCTGTTGGAAACCCAGAAGATCTTAGATCTAAGATGGCGCAGATGAGATAGGTCCATTCGTCATATTAATTTATAGGTAGAAATGATTGACCGACTAGCGGTACAGCATGTGATTAGCTTACCATTTATCGTGTAATTAGTCCTACGCCCCCGTGCTACTAAGCCTGCATCGCGACCACCTTCCGCCAGCGTCTCTTCAAACAGCATAATGTAAACTGACGTCAAAGCACTGTACTTAATCTTATCATTATCACATATCAACCTAGGCTCTAATGATTGACAAATTGAAAACTCCCTTTGTGAGGACATCGAATAATCTAGACTAGAGTGCAATAAACACCGGTTAAGTGCGAGTTGGACTCGCACACCGAGGTCCGCACCACAAAAAATTAGTTGAAAAAAAAAACACGGCGCCGAGCTACCCATAAGATGTCTAACGACGCCCATGGACATTCGGACGTATGCGGGGTTTATGAATGCCATGCCGGCTTGACAGGGGCATACGCCATCATGACCTTCTTGAAAGACCCGTGTCTGTACTTGGCTTGGGGGGAAATATATGGGCACAATAATAATAGCTGAGCCATTCTGTATGTACAATCTTTTTCTTCATATGCACTGTCTAATAAACAACAATATTAAAATTGTATGCCACCTAATCTGTGGCAAGGGCGAACTTATTGCCTTGGGCAATTTCCCCCAACAATCCGGAAGACCTGCTGTTAACATGGAATTATTTTTCCTTTTAATCTGCAAAGAAAATAATTTCACTATTTTGTTATATTAAAGTCACTAGTGTGTTTATGTTTATGATCATAGACGTATCATATTTATCTATGTTTATGTATGATACAATTAGTCTTTTTACAATCTTTTTAATTAATATTCAAACTGACACAAAATGTTTTTTCCTGTCCGGTCCCAGTGGTTCGGTCGCTACATCAGTTCTACATGATATACCGCTTGAAATCAGAGGTTCGCAAGGCGGCGGCGGCGGCGGCGGCAGCTCCACCTCAGCCACTTGGTGTCACAACGATAGTTTGTGTAAAGCATAGACCGATCTAGACACTAATTGTAACATTCAAAGCAACTACTGCTCATTCTCAACAAGTAATTGCTACCTTAGCAATTTCGTGACGCTCACTTACTCAAACGGGGCTGCTATGACTAGTAAAACGTTATCACGTCAAAACCATTTTACGTTCCACGCAGTGTTCAATATTTTATAGTAGGTATTGAAGAAATCTATTTCAGCGGCTGGCAACGGTATCGGTTAGGCCTACGACTGTCCTCTGATCTCGGTGTGGAATGACAAGCGTACGTACCGACCGACAAACAGCAAACAGAAGTCTGTACGAAGCGACAATATTTGATGAGCCTTCAAGGCGCCGCCGCATTGACGTCAATCAGCTTTTACGACTCATATAGTCGACGGTCGATTGTTGACAAGTCTGTAAGCTGTACCTGGCTTTGATGTTCTGACACCTAAGATTATCTCTGTACCTGTTAAAATACAACATTTGTAATTATGTATGCACGGCTGAACTTACGTGCAGTTTTCTCTGATGGAAGCACACATTTACATACACTGACCGTACAATGAAGGTTGACCGAAACGTCTTAATATGTAGCGAAGGGATATTTTCTTTTCAATACATTTTGCTTTCAGTACCACACGTAGGAAGGTACTTTAGACATAAAACCAATAGTTTGTGTTCTTCGGCCCAGTGCCGGATTTGTACTGTTCTTAAGTATAGGCCACTTGACTTTCGCCGCCCGCGCAAAACATAAATAACACTAGGGAGTATTAGTAAGTCGCAATGGCGAATTACATCCTTTACCCAAATGATATTTAGCATTTAATAGATCGAAAACTCTATACACAAGTGACTTGCTTCTTGATTAATGCGTCCATAATCGCGCACGAACTTGACGGCTTACACTGTACCAAATCGCAAGTGTTACTGGTAATATTCTTTATCGCCTTCGGAAATCTGCCGCCCCCTGAAGTTTGCCGCCCCTAGGCCGCGGCCTATACGGCCTAATGGGAAATCCAGGACTGCTTCGGCCGCTAGTTCCACGTAGCCGGCACGACAAAAAGGGAGGCATTGGCATGACAGGCATGGCACCTAGTTCCAACAAGAACAAGGTGTGGCGCACGGACGGACGTGCCCAGGGTTTTAGTTCGGGGTTGGGTCACGTTTACTATTGTTTTGTTTCTGAAAGGGGGGCCTCAGCACGCCTATGATGTGATGGATTCCCATCGCAGGTGTAGCAGTTGATGTAGACGGACATGCCAGGTTTCATAAAAATCCGGCCATGTGCGAGTCAGAGTCGCGCACCGAGGTTTCCGCACCACAAATAAAAAACACATTGAAAAAAAAACACGTTTCTTGTATGGGACCCACCCTTAATTTTTTACTTTTTCTATTTTTTATTATTTGTTGTTATATCCGCCATAATAACACATATTCTGTGAAAATGTCAACGGGCTATCTATTACGGTTCAAGAGATACAGCCCTCGGGCGGACAGACGGACGGACAGACAGACGGCGTAGGCTTAGTAATAGGCTTCCGTACGGGATACGGAAACCTAAAAACAAAATACGATAGCATGATCGTACGTAAGGCTATGTAATCTATCATTCATCATCACCTTCAAAGAGAGTGATGAACGCGTTCATACGCTGCGCTAATGCGTCAGTCTTGTGCTTCGAAACCCTGATTGACGCACTCTTTAGGTATTGGCTGTCGTACCTTCCTCCCCCTCTTGGCATGTCATCATTTACCTTATATTCCTTGTAGCTTGGTCAATTCGAATAGTGCTACACTATTATAATGTCAAGTAGGAGGGTTTTAACATTCTTTCATTGTCTTATTTAGTTTTTCTTGGCTTAGTGTAATTAAATCTGTATTGAATTAATAATTCTGTTTTAATTCGCAATTTCAGAAAGTGCATCCTAAGAACAAGAAAAGTACATACTTCAACAGAAGTTCCTAAACACGAGGTGAGTTTATTATGGATAATATTTTTAGGTTTCCGTACCCCGCACGGAAACCTATTACTAAGCCTACGCCGTCTGTCTGTCTGTTTGTCCTACTGGTGTATTATAGCTATTAAGCTAGCCGGTTGAAATTTTCACAGAATAGGTTTGTGTTAGTTATTAAAGGGGATATAACAACAAATGATAAAAAAAATTAAAAAGTAAAAAATGAATGGGTCCCTATACAAGATGTTTTTAACGTTGTTTTTGTGGTGCAGAAACATCGGTGCGCGAATGCGACTCGCACTTGGCCGTTTTTTTATAACTGGTTTTTATAAATCTTTGAGAAAGGTGCATCAGAAATTAACTTCCAACGAGTGGAGATAAGATCCCAAACTCCCTAATCACACGGGCTGAATAAAACATTTGAATCTAATCAACAAATTTATTATCTGGGTAAGTTTTAAGAATTAGTTATTACTAATTAACTTAATGCGCAACTTATTACTAATTAATTAAGTATATACTTAATTAATTAGTAATAAGTATAGGGTGTTATGTACATTTAGAATATAACAACTACATTGTTTGGGCAACACATTTGAGTTATATATAAGGGTAAGCTAGGTACCTACCTACTTTTTTGGTGAGTATAATTTTTTTATTGGTTGTGGCTTAAAATCAGCGACCCATGTAGCTCTATATGGAGTCACATGCTGGGCCGCATTCTTTTTCTGTCACGGAGCTGGGTATCACCTATATTTTCTATTTTCCAATTGTTATTCTAAGCTATCACTGTACTGCCTCCTGTGATACACGTAGTGAAATAAACTTTTTAATTATTATTATTGTTTAATGACATTTCTACAGATCTATAGAAAGTTGAATAATGTATGTTGATGAAGGTTATAAATAATAATTATTCAGATCACGTCTCTACCACGGCTCGTTAGTCCATTAAATATATGTATACTCGTATGTATGTAACTAGTAATCGTAACTTAGTATTGACAGTATGTACAGTATTACAATGTACTGACAGTGATACAATGTAGTATTGACAGTATTACAATGTACATAGTAAGTGTATTTTTTGGAAATACTAATAATATTACAATTATACAATACAGGTATTAAAACTGCCCGGTATGCATACACATACGCCGTACCGTAGGTATGTACAGTTATGAATTTAATTTCATTAGATACTGACTTAGATTAAAACATACAGTGCAACAACCATTGTCGGTATTATATTATAGGTATTTGGTATCCATTCACGCCTTCATCGTAGTCCTTTGCCAGCATAGATAGGTATCTAAATCGTTTCCTACCGAGTTTCCTACTTATTTCATGCTACTGCATCGCATCTATAAATAATTTTAAAACCTCTTACCGATCTTAAATAAAACTTTCACTTCCGCTATTGCAGAAAGATGCCGCGCCTGTCGCAGCCTCCTCCAGAGGACTACCGGCGGGTGCTGCGCGAGAAAGCGCTCAGCCACAGCCTCTTCTACCTCAAGCTGAGCTCGGGCGCCGCCCCCGGGCGAGTGTCTCCCCCCACCGGCGGGCACGAGCCGCACGCGCAGCGCCAGCAGTGCGGCAGTGAAGGCGTGCGCGCGCTGCCCGTCTCGCGCGTCCGCCGCGCGCGCGACCGCGACTCCGCGTCCGCGCGCGTCTCCGCGCTCGTCCGCCACTTCGACTCGACGCACTCGCACGCGCACGAGGACCCCGCCACCGCCAGGCCGATGCAGTACCTGCGGCCGCCGCGCGCCGCCTCGCCGGCCTCCGACGAGACCGGCGACATCTGCTCGAGCGACGACGACGACCGCGCGGCGGTGCGGCGCCGCAGCCGCGACCTCAGCGACGACTCCGCGGTGGAGCTGGAGCCGAGGCCGCGGCGCGCCTCGCACCCGCGCCCCATCACGCCGCCGCCGGAGTCCCCGGCGGCGGCGGCGCCGCGGCACGAGCTCACGCTGGTCGAGGCGCACTTCGTGGAGCTCGGCGGGGTGGAGCGGCGCGGCAGCGAGGGGTGGGAGGTGCGCGGCCGCTGCGTGCGCACCCCCTCCGTCGTGGTGAGCGACTACTCGGAGGGCGTGAGCGTGGGCGCGACGCCCGAGGAGGCCGCCTGGCTGCGCGCGCGCGCCCTCTCCGCCGACTCCGCCTGCTCCTCCTGCTCCACCCTCTCCAGCCGCGAGGACGACGACCTCGACTCACCGCCGCTTACTAAAAAGGTAAATAACATCCTATACATTTCCCACCAGGGACTCCATGTATCTTGTGATATCAGTTAAATACAGCGGTTTTATAGATTTTTTTATGGAACTTACACGGTTGGCTACATCACCTACAACATCCGCAATGTCGGCCCATAACATTTTGGTGAACTAGGTACCAGATTAGATGTCAGTGCTTCCCTTGGGTCGTGCCGCGGCTACGCTGAACTGGACGGAAAACACGAACTATTTCCATAGCCCTACCGTAAAATCCGTAAAATCGTTGGACGTAATGTTTTATAATCTTTTATGATCGAGAATTGAATCTTATATATGTGTGCACGTATAAGTAAGAAATGAATCATATTGAAAGCTGATTGGCTGGTACTTATAAATTTTGTAACACCTGAAAATTACAAATAAGTATTCATTCACGAAATCATTACGCCGCGAATACGCGAAGGCACGCGACCAGCAACACGCGGTATAAACGCACCAACTCACCTTCTAAGAACGCAACTGACGCAGAATTATGGTTTTCATTCCTGACTGAACCTGTAGCCAACTCAATCAACGTACACGACGCAGCTCACGTGCTTGGTTTTATACAACTCGTTACCTGCTAACGGTCTCAGTGGTTCGGGGAAACAATCTGATTTAATCTAAATCTAAATCTAAAATGTTTGCGTAGATACTTTCCGTAATGTTTCCTCATGCATGCATCAGATGGATGAGAAACAGTAAAAGATCTTTTGGGAGGATCACCATTACGGCAGATTCAATTTCTAGATCTGTTACTATGCCGGGATAATCTTTGAAATGTTTACTTTGAAAGTTTGAAACATAAACAATATACTTGACATGGTTTCAAAATTTTCAGTATTTTAAAATACTTTACGTACGTTGATGCTTTCAAAAGCGAAAAAAGGTATTTTTTCGAAAGCTTGAGTTCACCTGCAAGTAGGATTGAAGGGTTGAAATTGCCTGTGCATAAGACTTCAACTTAGTCAATCAATCCGGGTACTATAATTAACTATACATAAACAAGATGAATACGAAAGTTCACTCATTCGTTTCTTGCATTGTCTGTTTGCACAAAACCAAACTTCTGAACAATTATTTGTCAATACGGAACCACATTAGTCCAAACAAGATTGTTCTTCGTGCATTGAATGTTGCGGAACGGATGATGAGTGAGACACGAATGAGCTTATATCCGCCACTCTGGACAATGACTGTAGTCTCCCGGCACAATTGGAGCATGACGTATCCTACAATTTGGAGCTATTATCGTACCGAGACCAATTGTATGGTTATTTACGGTTTATTTAGTACACACTTTAACTCTCTACGTAGTAACATACTATATTCAATCAATGATGTTTTAAAGTATAGATTCAGCGTTATATACAAAGAGATTAAAAGGGGCTATAGAGAGGACATTGCGAATATTTTCATATAAACTTTTTGAGCTCAAGATTATAATACGCCATCTAGCTTTGAATAGCAAAAACATGATGTAATATAGAACACATAATTAGAACACATTTCATCTATCGGTCGATAGATGAAGCCAATAGTCTAATAGGACGAGAGCCAACGACCAAAATGATAGTTGATTTTATATGAGCGATAAAATCGTTAAATTTAATTTACTATTCCGTTTTGATCAATTGACCCAAATTCACTTGTAAAAATGATTTTGAGACTGTTTGAGCTATAATATTAGGTGCTGAAATTGAAAATGAAATTGCCGTTTCTACAAACTGACCACTTGTATGTCAGCCTCGATAGCTCAGTGGTGCAGACAGTCAACTGTCGCTATTGAATGTTAAGCAACGCTGGGTGCGGTCAGTACTTGGATGGGTGACCGCTGACCGTTGGAGGCTGACCGAGGTTCGGATTCCTCGTAAAACTGTAGGTCCCTTCCCTCCTAATCTTACTTGGTGGTAGGGTTTAACCCGCCCGGGTTGGTACCACCGCACTGAATGAAACTTCGGTCGAAACGGCTATGTAAATAGTTTGTGTTCTCCGACCAGTTCAGTGTAGCCGGCACGATCAAAGGGGGAAGCACTGACATGGCACCTAGTTCACCCGGTGCTATGGGCTGACATCACGGACGTTGTAGGTTATGTAGCCAACCGTGTCAGTTTCCATAAAAAAAATAAAAATAAAAATAAAACTTTGAAAGTGGCTACTTTTTTACCCGACTGCGCGACGCAAAGGAGGGTAATGTGTTTATTTTGCGTAGGAATTCCAATTTCAAATATTTTCTGTTATAAAGGCAAATTATTCTTTTTTCAAAATCAGTTGTTCATTTGTTTTCCCACCGTTCGGTTTTTTTTACATCGCTGGTTCTGTGACCATGGAAAAATCTAAATTGCGCGTTATTTTCGAATATGAATCCCGTCGCAGCACCAACGCAGCACAGACGGCATGCAATATCATCGACGTGTATGGACCAGACAAGTGAACGTACTGACTGTGCGTTTTTGGTTTGATCGCTTCCGTTCTGGAAATTTTCATCTCAATGATGAGCCCCGTGGCCGACCGGAGACGAGAGTCGATAACAATGAATTTAAAGCCATAGTTGAAGCAGATTAATCACAAACCACGTCGGAATTAGCAGCAGCCTTCAATGTAAGTTATAAAACGATACTGATTCATTTACGTCAAATTGGAAAGATAAAAAAGCTCGGAAATTGGTTACTGTATGAACTCACTGAAAAACAACAAAATCGCGTCGAAGCTTGTCTTAACTTTTTGAGTAAGCACAGAAATGGGGGGATTCTGAATCGGATTGTCACTTGTGATAAAAAGTGGATCCTGTATGACAATCGAAAACGTCCGTCACACTGGTTGGACACAGGGGAGGCAGCCAAACCATGTCCCAAACGCAAATTGAGTCAAAAGAAGTTGCTTGTCAGTGTATGGTGGACCTGTGCCGGGATTATTCGTTACAGCTTCTTGCACGTCTGGTCAGTGATGGTGGCAGGGACCGCGGGTTCGAGGCTCGCAAAAGACGGAGAAATATATTTTGTATTTTCAACTATTGTATATGCCTCTCTATCGCGCTCTCGCTTGCACACACAGGTCTCTATCGCGCTCTCGCTTGCACACACAGGTTTAGATGGAACGTTACACTTCTTTGTGCGTGCAGCCGGTGTTCATCAATTTATAAGACGTGACATCATCACGTCAAAACAAATCCGACGAGGCAGTGAAAAACGCCTTTAAAGAGTTCATCGATTCCCATCCCCAGGATTTCTATAGTAGAGGCATCAATGAACTTCCAGTAAAATGGCAAAAGTGCATTGATAATAATGGCCAATACTTCGATTAAACAAATATATATTTTTCATAAAAAAAAAATTTGGATTTTTTCTATATCGGTAAAACGGCAATTTCATAGGCAAGGACCTAATATTTGTTTTGCCTCATTTGGCATTCGTCTGAAAAACATGTTCTGGTTATCTTAGATCGGTAATTCAACAACATTCCGAAAATCAAACGGAATACCATGACAGGGTTCGGTCAAATTGGTTGCCATTTTTAAAAAATACTGTCAGGAGACGCTACACGAAAAACATTTAGTATCGGGTTGAGGACAATTGAACGAAATACTATGAGACAAAAATATTGGTTGTGGGATCTCGTACTATAATAGTAGTAAAGCTACTGTTTAACAGAGGGCGCTTTTTATTTTTTCAATATGGCATAGTTGATCGTTGTTCTAGAATCATCTATGGAAATTATGTATTATATTCAAATATTGAATAAATATACACAATACTTATGAAAATAAACTGATTACATGTTCAGTCGTATTTTTATATCGAGATTTGCAATACCGCAATGCGCAACTCGGCATATTTTCTTAGATTTTCTTCTTTCTCTAGCACACGAATACGACCTCATATGCGGACTGCTGGCGCTAGACTGAACGACTTTGTACCACTAGGATCTAAGTAGTAGATTACGATTTGGTTCTTGTTGTCCGGTCTATATGGAAGAGGGTGAGTTTAATGTCTTTGGTTATATATAATATTGGAGGAGAATTTGGTATTCAATAGAAAACATTGCCATCTAGCGGTAAACTAATGCAACGCTTTTCAAAGTAGTTTGCTGGGCAAGGACCGCGCTGTTGAAGTGAAGGATATTATATTACCAAGGAACGTTCGGCCAATGGTCGTTATCGGCCCGTTCGGCGATTTGTAAATATTTTGGAAATTACGTGATATACGACGTGCACTTATTTGTGATATCTGATATGTGACGCCGTCGTCCTTGTTTGTCTTCCCGGTACGATTTTTACAGTGTCGCAAGGGACACGTATGCAATATCATTATCACGCATTAGTTTTGTAAAAAACTACGATCGACGCACGCACCTGCTGCCTGCGCTCGTCGAGCGTGCGAGCGTGCGACTGACAGACCCTCAAATCGAGATCCACCGTTTGGCTTATGTCAGTAGGAACCGATCGAGCGTATTTGATGTGAAGTCTATTAATATATAAGTCAATGACTATAATAGAACATAAGTACCTATCTATATGGTGTGTGTACCAAACAACAAGGTTTGAGGTTTGAGGGTTCGAGAGTGGTTAAATACTCCTAAAACATGCTAAGATATTGACAACTGGCATCAGACATCGACAATATTGATTACATTGTATTGAATTGAATATTGTAAGACGACATTACAGTAACATTGCGATGTTAGTTACTCAAATGTTTTTACGGTCAAATGAACGCAAAAGCTGACTAATAAATGCACGTATAGATGTTGATATGACAGATAAGCGATCTTGATTGGACGATTGCAAGGAAATAGCAACATTGATTATAAACAACGCGAAACATAACAAACAAACGAAGATTAAATATTTTATTTCAGCACATTCTGAAGAAGAGTTGGCATGTATAAACAATTTTCAAACATTTTCGAGTTCTTCCTACAAAGAAATCCCGTAATTTTCAATAATATTCTATTTGTGCGAGGTATTCGCAAGAGGATTTTGTCTTCAAATTTTCTAGGAAATCGGCGCAATATTTCACAACGGCATCAAAAGTAATGCATAGATAAATTGATAAGTTCTGTCCATATTTTCAGTTACCTACCTGCGAGAAATAAAATGTTCCCCCTTGCGTTGTGCGACGTTGCGTCTCAGCATACAATATACATTGCATTGCCCTCATTACATATATTTTACAATACTTCTGCAGAAAATCTCGTTTACATACATGTCCGCTCGTGGTACGCTTATGTAAACACGACGTTGGTATGTTTTTGCTTGAAACAATTATTTCATATGAGAACCGCACATACAAAATGGATTAGTACAAATTATTGGTTATGTTGCAGTGGGAGTTCGCCCTTCTCCCAATGGGTCGAATTGTTAATCTTTTTTTTTATGGAAACTGACACGGCTGGCTACATCACCTACGACATCCGTGATTTCAGCCCATAACACCTGGTGTAATAGGTGCCATGTCCGTGCCGGCTACACTGAGCTGGACGGAAAACACGAACTATATAGCCGTTTCGACCGACGTTTCCTTCAGTGCAGTGGTAGCAACCCGGGCCGGATAAACCTACCCCCTAGTAAGGTAAGAACGGAAGTTTTACGTGGAATCCGTACCACGGTCAGCCTCTAACGGTCGACCGGTCACCCATTCAAGTACTGACCGCGCCCAGGTACCACTGAGCTCCCGAGGATTACCTGAACGAATTCGTTGTTTGATGGACATGTATTTATTTATTTTACGAAAGTTATTTTGAAAACGTACGGCCATTCATTCACATTCATGTAGATACATTGTTATTATACGAGTACATAAAGTATGCCCAATTACACGTTTCCCTGATTAGTGTAGGGTAATGTAGAGTGTGCGACTATAATATAGTACATATATACTTTACTAGTTTCCCTGATTAGTGTAGGGTAATGTAGAGTGTGCGACTATAGTATAGTACATATAATATACTTTACTAGTTTCCCTGATTAGTGTAGGGTAATGTAGAGTGTGCGACTATAGTATAGTACATATATACTTTACTAGTTTCCCTGATTAGTGTAGGGTAATGTAGAGTGTGCGACTATAATATAGTACATATATACTTTACTAGTTTCCCTGATTAGTGTAGGGTAATGTAGAGTGTGCGACTATAGTATAGTACATATATACTTTACTAGTTTCCCTGATTAGTGTAGGGTAATGTAGAGTGTGCGACTATAATATAGTACATATATACTTTACTAGTTTCCCTGATTAGTGTAGGGTAATGTAGAGTGTGCGACTATAGTATAGTACATATATACTTTACTAGTTTCCCTGATTAGTGTAGGGTAATGTAGAGTGTGCGACTATAATATAGTACATATATACTTTACTAGTTTCCCTGATTAGTGTAGGGTAATGTAGAGTGTGCGACTATAATATAGTACATATATACTTTACTAGTTTCCCTGATTAGTGTAGTGTAATGTAGAGTGTGCGGCTATAATATAGTACATATATACTTTACTAGTTTCCCTGATTAGTGTAGGGTAATGTAGAGTGTGCGACTATAATATAGTACATATATACTTTATTAGTTTCCCTGATTAGTGTAGGGTAATGTAGAGTGTGCGACTATAATATAGTACATATATACTTTACTAGTTTCCCTGATTAGTGTAGGGTAATGTAGAGTGTGCGACTATAATATAGTACATATAAACTTTACTAGTTTCCCTGATTAGTGTAGGGTAATGTAGAGTGTGCGACTATAAAATAGTACATATATACTTTACTAGTTTCCCTGATTAGTGTAGGGCAATGTAGAGTCTGCGACTATAATATAGTTATATACTTTACTAGTTTTAACCCTACAATGAATGGTGAGTTTTAGATTTCTGTGGTATACATCTCTCGCTGGATTCGTTTATTACTGTAGATCCAGTTTATTTCTTCTGGATTAAAATTTTTTTTAATTTATTTTTTTTTATTGACAGCGCGACATATGGCGCGGAGCCACCCATAAGGTGTCTAACGACGCCCATGGACATTCGGCCATTTTTGCTCTCTAGTTGGATACTCCGCTGTCCGAATGGACATCACGCCAATATCATTTAGTTCGTTGTTTTGATCTTCCTAGTCGCTTGCATTTCATCGAGCTAAACCGCGATATTTAATATATTATGTAGATTACATTTTTATTTAAGTTAATCTGGCTTCACTGTTGTGTGAATGGAACACGGAACAGATGGAATGGAAGCACTAGTGCTTCCATTCCATCTAGCTAGCTATCATTTGAATCTGTTCATCGGTCCTGTTATTCTTGTGTCGACCACAAATTCTCAACGAATGCCCACACGTCCAATGCTCTCGACCCCGTTAGTTAACACTTAATTATCTTGTGTATCCTGTGCGATTACACTTCCTCATATACCTATTTACACACACACGCTCATTGTGGACACAAGTATACACCAACACTAGAACAAGCGAGCCGATTGACGTCATTGGGGGGCGTGGCGTGTGCGATAAAAACGACTCATCAGCTTACCAGTTACTGCTATCCTGGTAGGTGGGCAGTTACGTGCGTTAATGCTACTTTGACAAAGGATCTTTTGTATGTTTGCATTTTTATGGTTCCGTAGCCAAATGGAAAAAAGGAACCCTTATAATTTTGACCTGTCCGTCATTGCCTGTCCGTCTGTCCGCCCGTTCGTATGTCACAGAGTTACTCGGACACTATTGGCACTATATAGATGAAATTTGGAAGGAATGTGTACTCTATGAACCGCTATACAATGGTGCAGAGAAATTAGGAAAAAATTGGGGTGACATACAATACTACATGTATTGTGTTGTGTGCCACTGAGAGATAAAAAAAAGCGTGTGGCTAGATCTTAGGTATCGTTGAATAGATCTTAAAAAAATTATAACGAAGTTTCAAAATTAATTCTTGGTTTAAGTTATTATTTGCTCTGCACTTCTAAAGTCGTAAAAAGTGTGTTTTTCACAGTGTTGCTGTCATGTTGCAAAATTACTGGCACGTTTTATAATTCAAATTTAGAATGTTGAATATGCTTTTTACCTAATGATCTTCCCGACTACGCTACGGAACCCTTCACTGTGCGTGGTCCGACACGCACTTGGCCGATTTTTTGGTACTAAACGAGTATGTCGCATGGAATTTATTTTATTTGGACGCATTAATATTAATTTATAAATATTAATATTAAATTATAATTCCGGGGAATATCTTTCCCCACTCCTACAATCCACGGATCTTCAAATCGCGGGTAAATAGCCTTTCCCCAGCGACATTAGTCCACCTCCAAGCCGGACTGGCACCTCCTCGGGGGTGATATTGGCTGCGCCTGAGGCTTCGACCTCGGACACAGCCAGCTAGTTCGGAAACAATTAAAAAAAAAATTAATTAAAAATTACATGAAAAGTCACGAAGAGAATGAGAAAACTCCGCTCTCGGCGAGGATTGAAACTTGCAACTGAACCTTGAGGATTGAACATTGCAGTGATTACAGGGAGAAAATATTGTTTTCTTGTCTTTCGACCTAGGAAAGCAATCATGAATCGTTTTGTGTTTATAACATTATACCTACCTACCTATCTATGAATCTGTGAAATTCACAGTGTGAATTAACCTGGAGTTCGAGAAGGATATTTAAACGAAAATTTCATAAAGTGGCATAATTTATGTATGATCGAAGCTAATGAATTACCATATGGGAAAAAACCAATAGGTGAATAATGTCAATGTATAAGGAAACATTTCACATAAATGGAGTTATCGACGAGCAGGCGCACCCGAAATAAAATATTTTCAAAATGAAGCCGTTGAGCTAACACTTCATTCCATGACTTAATTTTGTGGAGTAGGTTTTGTAGATCTTGAGCCCTCCAGAACTTTTCTATTGCTTTGCGTCTCTTTCAATCATAATGATTTAGGTAGGTAGAAAGTATTCTGTTAGAAATTTTGCCATAGCAAAATAGATGATGGCACGTGTTCGACCTGTGAAGTGTGAGAGCTTGTTGGTAGAAAGCTTTATTTATTAGAAAACATGACCGATACGATTTCCTTCGTGATACTTGTCACGGAGGCGTTTGTGGAAACAGATTCACAACAGAACACTTGGCTACAGATAAAATATTGTTTTCAGCATGCATGCTGCCCAGCTTCCTGCGGTAACTGTCTAATACTGACTTCACTGCCCGTTTTTACTTGTTATTTTTCCGGTATTTTATGGAAACCTATCTATCTAGGTATGAAAATGGCTAAATACTTATGCACATAATACCTACGATTAAAAATGACAGTGGACAAAAATAAAAATCTATATTCGTACTTATTTATTGTGTCACAGGACAGTTGATTAGATTAGTCAGATTAGATAGACAAAATACTAATATTAGTAGAGTAGTTGTGTAACCCCTCAATGCGAGGCGTGATGAATTTTCATATGAGAACCGCGCACACAAACGGGATGACGGCAAATTGTTCGTTATGTATATTGCAGTGGGAGTTCGCCCTACTCCCAATGGGCCGAATTGTTATCGGATTTAATAAATAAGTCTATTTTTATGGAAACTGACACGGTTGGCTGACATCACCTACAACATCCGTGATGTCAGCCCATAACACCGGGTGAATTAGGTGCCATGCCAGTGATTCCCTTAATTTCATGTCGGCTACACTGAACTGGACGGAAAACACGAACTATTTACATAGCCGTTTCGACCGACGTTTCGTTCAGTGTGGTGGTAACCGAGGTGGTAACCTAATCTAACCTAGCCCAACCCGGGCGGGATAAACCCTACCACCTAGTAAGGTAAGAAGGGAAGGGATCAAGGGACCTACAGTTTAACGTGGAATCCGAACCACCTTCAGCCTCGAACGGTCGAGCGGTCACCCATCCATGTGCTGACAGCGCCCAGGGTTGCTTAAAAACAGTCGGCCGACCGCACCACTGAGCTACCGAGGCTGACAGAATCTGTGAAGATTAATACCGACAGACAGACAAACAACCACGCCTATCTATGGAGGCATGGGGGAATAAAACCCAAAATCGTTACAAAACGTGGTCATTCCGACCAAAGAGTAGCCTGATCGAATGGCCCATCACTATGGAAGCTACACGAAGGAAACGATTTGTCTTGTTGCGTTGTTCCTTAACCCATTAGTTCTCGGGTTGTCTTGTGTTGCGTCAGACACAGCGCAGCGCGGCCTCGCGCTCGCGGCTTACAGTACAGACTATAGCCGATCCTCTATCTGTAGATCTGATGTCATTGCGTGCTTCTTCTACGCGGAAGGAATCGTGCGTGAAATTTAGCGACATGGGTGCTCAGAAAAGTTTAAACAAGTGGCAGGTATCGGTTTAATGTCTCTTGCATTGGTTTATGAAAGTTTTCGGTTTTTAGAAGGGTTTTTTGTGCAAAAGAGTATATCCGCGACTTTGGTAAATCAAAACATCTTGAGAAAACGTGTGCACTAACAATGATGAAATTACTCTTGTTTACAAGCAACGCTGACTGCCAGAAATTACATATCATAGATATAAAGAGAACTGTAATATATTTTATTATGATAATATTATTAAAAACATTAAAAAGAAAACAACGAGTATAAGCAAACTAATAGGTAACTAAATTAAAATAAAAAGCTCTTCCATAGTGAGAGATTGGAATAAAATACACTTATTAGAAAAGTTAGTTATCAGGCCGTAAAAATCGGCATTATCCTCTAAATTATTAAGATAAACATCCCATTTATATTAATTGTACCTTATTCATCCTCTATACCTTGGCTGATGCTGGCCCCGAAAATGAATTCCTGTTCTATTCAGTTGTGTTTTCAGATTTGAAGAATCTGAAGAACTCATTTCAAGAAGCATTCACTTTACTGAAACGAAACGGCTGAAAAGTCACATTACTGTAAATTTTTTGTCACAATTTTTTTATTAGTAAAATCTTGATCGAAACACCAATTTCGGAAATAAACGTAGATTTTTTATCTATTCACTTTATTCTTTATTCATCATTCGTATGGTAGTACACTACGCTTGAATTTGTCCTATGATTTATTTTGTTAATTTATAATCGTATCAAAGGCGAAAACCATTTTTTCAGCCGCCGCATTTCGTAAAAATCTAACCGCAGTCACAAGGTCGCTCAGGAATCAATCCATTATTCCCGACTTTATCCCTCCATCACTGTCTCTCTCGCGAGTTGAGTCCGGAAAGAGTGAGAAAGAAATTCACAGAATTTAAATGACTTGTTGCAGATGATAAGCGCGGATTAATGGGGTCGGTTGAGTCCTGAGCGATCTTCGGGCTGCAGCATCCTTCAGCGTCACGGCGAGATGGACCTCTACATGCGTATCTACCCTGGAAGACATTTTTGGTTATATAATTTTTAATAGGAACATGGTGTTCAAATTAAGACATGATTATTTTCATTGTGGGGAGGACATTTCTAGGTAATATTACTTTTTAATAAAAAAAACCCCGAAAATGTGTAATACAATTGATTCAAGACATACAATATTGTGTAAAGTCTAAATTGCGTTAGGACATGTTATATAAATACAAACAAATATAAAATATAAAACAAATATGAATATTATGTACTCGCAGTTACATACTTGGTTAAAATTTTCATTTCTTTCTGGCCTGTACTGACCTCTAGGCACAGCATAAGGAAGGAGCTAATCACGCTTTTTGACAGAGGCATTTTAGTTTTTGACCTCCTACACTTCTTTTGCGTTTATGCGTATAAATAAGAATTATATTTAACAAAATTGTTTATGTTCGTTTGTGTACTGTTAAAATTCACAAATTTTTTCTCAGGATAGTGGCTCCAATTAAAGATCCGCTACCGTGTCCATATTCTGAATATTCTTTATATTGAGTATTATTAAATGTAAGATTTCCGTGAGTTCCACTTTAGAGTTTAGCATTCTAAATATTTCCTTTTATAAAATGTTTTTGTCTTTTGTATAATGTCTTTTAGCATAAACAATGCTAGGTATAAAAAAATTGCATGAGCTTTTGAAAATAAATTTTTAATAATTTTTTTATGTATATTAAATTTGACCAGTATTAAAATAATAATATTGTAGTCACATGGCAACGAAAGATCAACTGTAATAGAAAATTAAGGAAAATGGCTATAATGAAATCATCGTTTGTGGTTTGGCGAAAAGGTTTAGTAATAGGTAAAAGTCAGGGGTTTTCACGCACACAAGAGTCCGTTTCTTAGAATTTACACTTATCCTTATCCTTTTTTTGAAAAAAAAAACTTTGCCTCATTGAATTTGGGATTCCCTGGAAATATTTATTAGGTATTACGTTAGGTTACCAGAAAATATGAATTTAAGAATAATAAGATTTAACTTGTGAGAATAAAAATAAAAATATCATTTTAAATAATCACTTACATTTCAGCTTCTGAAGACTTGTAATTTTTTTTTTTACATAATTTATTGAATTAAACAAAAATTTGCATAATAAATCTTAGGACATCTTTTTAAATTTCATAAATAAATTTCAATAATTTCAAAAGTTTCATATTATACAATTTGATCGATACAATTGTTTTTGTTTAAAAATATAAAAGTATGTAATACAATTAAATGATAAATTATAATCATTTGAAAGTGTTTTAAGGACCTAATAATATGTATACTAGAATATAGTGTTCCTAATATACCTAAACATATTCAGCTACGTAACGGCACAACTAGCATAGTAGCTTATCAAAAACTTGTCAAGTCTTCAGGTTCAGATATTTTATAGTTTAATTAAATGATATTAAATCAAAATGACATGTTAAATTAAATTAAAATTAAGAAGGTTGCAAACAGAAAAAATACACCAATGCTGTTTAAATAATGCTTATTTACATAAAATATTTTAATTTTGTACATATTTACTAGGCAAATAAATTATTAAACTCTCCTGAAAGAATATTTAACATATCATTTGAAATTAATTTTACGATAATTAAATTATCCTTAGCTACTCGTAAATATTGGGCAGGTAATTAGTAATTAATCACTCATATATTTGCGAATGTTATTACAATAATACTAGGGGATGTGTTTCATTTTGTTTAATTATATTGAGGCATAAAGTGTTATTATTATTTTAAGTCTTTTCAAGATATAGATAGCTTCTTCAGTGTTAGATAGCTCCTTCAGTGTACACGGACTTCAAAATTTTACTTTTTTTGTCAGATACAACATACATAGGTATATAAATCTTACGTCAGATATAATTACTATGTTTTACTTTTAGGTATTAACACCCAACAACGGTACCAAGATCGGTTTCTTCCGATTGACGCTTCTCGTAAACCACTGTGCGTTTGGAGGACGTACATATGTGCAGAACAATAAATATTTCATTGTAAGCGTAATATTTATTATAAAAGTAACAAAACTCTATTTGACGGAATGGAGTATAGTATTTTTTATCTAAAACAACGTTTTACGAATTTTCGAGAGCATATAATATAGCGATTTTTTTTTCTATCGAGTCAAGTAAATCCTATTGCGATTTAGGATATTTGGTGGTAAACAGTATGTCTTGTAGATAGCCATATATTTCTAACACTCACAGTGGCTTACGAAAAACATCAAACAGGAGAAACCGATTTTTTAGATTGGGTACGACGGCCAGTTTATAAAATTCTCCCAGAATGTTTCAGAATAACGAGGAAACCTCAATACATATTTCTATTTTACGTTTGTCCAATTATTATGATTTTTTAAATAAAAATAAACACATTTCAGAATTGAAAATAGTGGTAGAAGAATGAAGCAGCATTTAAAAAATATATGCGTATATGTATATTATTTTCAGTCCGTTTTATTATATTATAAACACATCTATAGTAAATACATATTATAATAGTACCATGTTTTTATTTTATTTTATTAATTTTGTTATTCGTTAAAAAATCTCTTAAGTATTTGAAAATTTATCACTTTATGCAAGCATTGCTTGTTTAAATATTTCAAAAAAGGTACTTCGCTGAAAACACGTTGTGGGACTTTTTCTATAGGTCTATTGATTTGTTTGTACCTACCATTGCCAATATTGAATATTTTCACATTTCATTATATGATTAATTGTCGACGTTAGAATCAGAATTTATATTAATAGTAGGCATAATAAATTATATTGCTCGTTCGTTTCGTTTTATTGTTGTTGAAAACGCATAAAAAACTTGACGATTCCTATAAAACATTATTTTTATAGCATCTTAATAGTTGTATTTATCGATCTAGTCGGTAATACATTTACACATGAACAAGTCAGATGCAATTTTGTATCCACCCGTTCTATTCGCACGTCAGCCGACGAGACGACGACCGTTGCAGTAAACTGTCCTACAATGCCTACAATGGCGGCCCGTGGATATGGAATGGAAACTGAGTGTGGGAAGACCACCCGCCACGTGGGACTACGACATCGTGTACGTCGGAGGCAATGAGGGTTTCTGTACCGCTGAAGCCCGGGTGGACTAGAGAAAGATTATACAGGCGTATGTCCAGCAGTGGACACAAACTTCTCAAATCAAAACAAACGTGCAGCTCGCACAACAAAATTTTACGCACATAAAACTTTATTATGCGAACTGCACGTTTGTTTTGATTTGAGTTATAACAGCACGGAGATAAAGAACGGGCAAGGCTCAAAGTTGGAAAAGTTAGTAATGTGTATAAAACTAATTAGTATTTAATCCTTAGATCTATGTTTTTTTTAATAGCACAAAAGGTTTTAAGATAAACATATTTTCAAAATGTATCTACCATTGGACGCTAACTAAAGCAATACTAAACTAATAAAAAAATACTGGCTATAGATGTTTGCACATTGTGCGAAGCGTGGCGTAAATCCAAAGGCAACTTGTAATCAACGCGCGTTCAAATAATTGAGGAGCGTGTGACTCATGAAAAGAAATATCCAGAAACGACATTGTAGGTACTAATTCCATACATTCTCCCTTGTTACCAAGGTATGGTCGGCATGCACTCTATTTGCAGCAGACACAAGGCATGTACAGTCAGCGCGTACGTTCGTGGCCTCCGACAGGAAAGTGAGAATGGAATGTATAATGTTGTGAATCAATCTCTGAAAGTTACGACATTTACGAAACCTCTTTTTTATTTATGGCATTAAAATAGAAATTGAAATATAAATGCTTTATTGCACACAAAAACACAGAGATACACAAAATTAAATTATTTATCTAATAAGTTTTTATTGCGTGGTTGAAGTACGAAGACAAAACAGGGATATAATCGTTTAAAGATCTATCCGCCCGCAGAGGCCACGAGCGTGCGCGCTCACAGTACCTGATAAACTAGTCTGATAGAGATATAAGCATAAAAGTATTTTAAACATTCGGCACTGTTGGCTATGCCCAAAATTCTGACATCACATCAGACATAGCCAAGTTCAGCGAGGCGCCGCCACCGCCTCGCGATACCAGCTATAAGGCGGGCAATAAGGTCTTCGTCTAATTTATTGACAACCCTTTGGAAGAGCCCCCAGGTTGTAGGTAATAGATTCACGCCCACCTGCATCCTTTCCTCTAATGTACAGTCTGGGGTCCTTCAAACATAATGTGAAGGTGCACCTAGCCGGCCGACATGGTATTCGCAGCCCCCGTAAATATCCGAATGCCCGTGGGCGCCGTCGCACTACACCTCTGCGTTAGTCTGGCGCGCGCCATTTGTCGTGCTTCCCATAAAAAAATAAAAATAAAATAGATATATAGTATATTCAATCTACGGTAGTTGGTAACACACTCACCGGAAGACCATTCCATATTTCCGCCTACAAAAGAAGAACGATTTCGAAAATCAATTCGAAGAGCGTTGTCAGAAGCGCATGGGTATTTCTCGTACTTGTTTGAAATTTTTATGTATGTATATATTCTTTTTTGAACACCAATTTATACAAATTAGGCACAATAGGCGAGCTTAATGCCGTGAGGCATTCTATTCTAACTAATCCTTGGGATGTGTGGGAATTATATGCAGGCGAACAAGAATTGTTTGTGGCAATGAATTAACTGTAAAAAAATATGGTAAACTAAAAACGAATACTATATAAATAGTTTAATACGCAGATATATGTATATAATAGACTTACATATTATGAACATTAATGACTGCTGTACAACACCATCAACTGAATGACAAGAGAGAGGGAGAGAAGAGGTAGGTTAAGATATGTATGCAATATAAAATGTATTTATAATCAAGGGCCTACCCTACTTCATTCAAATGGTAAGCCTTGTCATCCGGCGGGGTAATGCCGCAAGTGTTCTAGGAACATTTGAAAATACCTCTTTTGATAGTTATTTTAATGTTTGTTAGGTAGGTTTTAATTCTTTTATTTTTTAATATTTTATGAAAATAAATGCTTCAGAAAATGTAAATAAGGATAGGAAAATATTCTTAAAATTTATCTTAAGTACATTCATAGACGTAGGGGAGCGTAAATGCACGGGCAGATTGTTCCAGAGGCGAGCTGTTTGTACTGTGCAAGAGTCCTTGTAGTACGAACTTGAGTGAGCCCGTGAGCCGGTATTGCCAAGAGTAAGTTGTTAGCAGGTATTGAAGCCAGACCATGAGAAGAAAGAAATTCAAACCGCTCACTCAAATATTTGGGAGCAGCAGGATCATTAAGTGTGCGGAAGAGAAGAGAGAGGGCGTGAGAGTTCCTGCGACCACGAACATTGAGTCACTGAAGGCGAGCTCGATATTCAGAAAATATATGGTCGTATCTATTTGCGCAATCCGAAAAACATCGAACAGATGCTACGTCTACAGCATGATTTCTATGGTGGGTGTGAGTGAATAAATTGATGATTGTAGCACGCTGTGGTCCCTCGCGCACGACGTGACATTATTAACATTATGCACGCATGCGCAGGAAATGTCGCCCACTCACTCGTACCGGCGGCGGCGGCGGCGGCGGCGCGTAGCGCCTAGTATGGACTGTTCCACCGAGATGCCATTGTTCCCAACTGTTCTTTATATTAAAGTTTGTTTTGCTCACTTGAAACTCTGTACAATTTTGAACATATTCTCTAAGTGGATGGCTCCTTACTGAGCGTGGTCACGCGAGGAGAGGTGAATTTGGCTCTGTCGACTGTATCCTCGGCGGTATTCTCTACTCATGCTGGTATTCATAACAACCAAAAGTCATAACGTTAACAGCTTCTGCAAAATTTCAAGAGTTAGTCACAGTGTGTGTGTACCTAGTGAGGGATGGGATATAGCAGCCATTATTGTGAATTTTGCTATAATAATAATAGTATGTAGGTAAATTAAAATGTTAGCGGTCTACTCGTAGGCAGCAAGGCTAAATATCGCCAATAGGAGGCTGGTGTATCAATCAAGGCCTATTAAACAGAAGTAATGTACCAACAAGGCAACTCTGTCGAAATCATTATACGGTTTGGTGGACACGTTTTATCTGATTGGTAGTGTAGTGTGGAAAGGTTTCTTCTGATAACAATGACTTTGGCAAATAGGATTACTAGGAGACATTTTCTTATCTAGATAGAGCACGAGGAAGGAAAAGAAATTGCATGTGGTTTTCAAAGCATCGCGCCAAGGAAGGAGTAGAAAAACAATGATAGGGCATTCTTCCTGATCACACCAGCGGGACCACAAGGAAGGTATTGAAATGATTGTGTGATAAAAATCACGAGTGTGGGCGATGATGGTGCGGTGCACCGCGCACGGCTTCGCATATCGGAGGGCCTCGCACCCCGCAGAATCTCGCACTTCGGAGGACTTCCGATGATGGAGACCTTAATTTATGTCGTGGTTGCATAAAGTTTAGTAGGTAGTTAATAGAAATAGCCCTGCGAATCTCATGCCGCGTACTTTTAGTTTTTGTCTTGGTCCGTCACCGGTACCTGTCCGTACCGTACAGCATCGTCAAAGTGTTTCTATTTACTGGCACTATCATCGTCACTCCCATCTTTTCTCCAGCTAGATAGAAGTAATCAAAATGCGTCATCAGCACGAGATTTTTGATAATACTGTCGGTCCGACAACCTTCCAACGACCTTCCCGAGTTTTTCGCCCCTTTTCTCTGCTTACATACTAGTATTTATACCTGAGAGAGAGGCATGTCCACACTATGATGCCTGTGACATCTGCGCCTGCGATGACGTGCGTAATGACCTCGGTCTGATCGAGCGGCCGCGACCGACAGATGTAGTGCCATCTCGCTCTGATCCCTTGGCACTGTTCGCACGAACAAAGGAGAATGAGGGAATGGAACTCATTATATTGCTTTGTTAGAGTTCGATACCTTTATCGAAATACGTGGGAAGAAATAAAAAAAATAGCCTTGAATTAGAGCTGTAGCACAAGTTTTGTAGATTTAACCGAAAAACAAATCTACTGAAGCTTTTCATCCATCCATCTGTTCTAAATATAATGGAACGCGTAAAAAAGTACACGGTTCGTTTTTCTTTGGTCCGATTTTTTTTTATGGGAACTGACACGGTTGGCTATATCACCTACAACATCCGTGATGTCAGGCCATATTGCTTTGGTGAACTAGGCGCCATGTTGCTTCCCTTTGGTCGTATGGCCTCTGGGCTATTCTCAAAATATAAAAATCAAATTTTATAAAACCTGACTACGAAAAACGAAGGAAATAACAAGGAAAGTTGATCGAAAATGCTATAGACGGGCGTGTAGAAGCATGCCAGTATTCTAAACCATTAATCTCCGTTAAACCAGAAATCTCCGTTACATGCTCTAGAACAATAATAAAAAGTTGGTAAGCATAGCGTATTTAATATTTGTAAATTAGAATAATTTACACCGCGGTTGGAAATTATTCTAAATTATCTAGGCTGCGAAAAAATAAAACATAAAAAAATGGCGGACGCTAGGTTCCTTAATTATTGTGAAACTTTGAAGTGTATTTTTTTTTCAAAACTCATCGATTGGATTATAATTATCTAGAGCTTGAAAAAGACTAGAGATTTCAAAAGCGAAACGTGATAAAAAAAGTCAAAAAAGTGATTAACCTCTTTAGCGTTCGCAGTCAGGTAAAAATATGCTTACACATAGGTATATGTATATTTATATGTGCTTATACATATACGAAATTATACAATATTAACAAAAACTCAATAAAAAAAACCCGGCTGCAAATAAACACGAAGGAAACAAGGAAAGAGCAGTTTCCTTGCAGGAGAAGAAATGCTGTAGTCCGGCAGCACCGCGCTGCGCCTCTGCTGCTGGTGGTGGCCGGTTGGCGGTGGCGACGGTATAGTGCCTGATAAAAACGAGACAGCAACCAATTCGTGTCCCTGCAGTGCTGTTGAAAATGTATCTCGTGGCGCTTTAACATCAACATTGTTTAAACCATCGATGGTTTAGTTAGACCACAGAGCATCAAATATCTACCGCGCGCGCCCCCTACTCGAGACGCCCTAAGCGATAATATTTGAAACCCAAAAACTACACGCAGTGCTACTAGCGCTTCGTATGTGTGTGTGTGTGCTAGTATCGACACTACACACAAAGAGGAGCAAGTTAGGCACACGCACAAAACAAATGCACACGCACAACATACATATGTAAGTCATAGGCCACGCCCACAGGCTTCAACGGCGTTGTAGAGAAATCGCGCTCAGGGCGCCTCTAGGAGGGGAGCGCGCATTTGATGATAGTTAGACTAACCTAAATATGGCGGATGTTTTTCTAAAAAAAAAAAAAAAAAATTTAAAAAAATTACAAATGCGAAAACGTTTAATTTGACCTCCAAAATCACAGTTTAAAATGTTTGTAGCAATTGGTGAATCTTACATACAGAATGTATGTGTTGTATTTACATATAAATTTTATGGAGTCTGAATTACTTCAGACATGCAACTATCAATAATCCGGCCAAGCGACACGCGCTGATTGCTTGCTCCATGGCTTTAATTCTCCTAATGTCAGAGCTTCCGACTTCCGAGTGAAGTTCTAGATTCTAATAAGTCTGTAATCACTAACGACAGCTACCACTGCCTACAGTCCACTACTTAATCGACTTAATACACTTAAATACGAGTATCTTCTACTATTAGCACTTCCGCAGGATGTGCATTAATTGTATACGATTCTCTACAACCACGTAAACTGCTTTATAAACATTAATGATACCATACCAGATACTTTAACAACCGTATTATAAACTAGCTGTGCCTGCGGCTACGCTCGCGTGAAAGTCTCATTAATGGATAATCTGATTGAAGCTCAAATATGACGTCACCCAGAGCGCCCCCGAAGACCGAGCTTCGTTCACGTAAATGATAATATAAAAACACAGTTTAACCTCAACCACATCACATATCATTTATTGGTGGAAACATGTATATGACATGAAAGCCAACCGATAGCCAATATCGATTACTTTCGAGCATACTACTTGATCCCTGTAAGAGATGGCCTGATGTTACGAGAATGTCAATAATTGCAAAACATCATTGATCATCATATTGCTTGAAACCCTATCTTGTATATCATTGAGTATTTTAAGAGTAAATCACATAAGTCCATAATACGACTCTTCCCCGACGCCCGACCCCACTGCTGAGCTCAACTGAAGAATGTCGTGATGCTATATAGCCTATATTCGAATTGGTTCAGTAGTTTTTACGTGATGACAAACCAATATACAAACACACAGATACAAATTTCAAAAATGATCTCAATGCGTTCTATTACTTATCCTTCATCGCCCCAAAAAAAGGGGTGTTATAAGTTTGACGGTTCACTTGACGCCTATGTATGTCTGTCTGTGGCCTCGTAGCCCCCAAACGGATGGAACGATTTGGATGCGGTTTTCTTTATTTTTATTTATTTATTTATTTATTTTTATGGAAACTGACACGGTTGGCTACATCACCTACAACATCCGTGATGTCAGCCCATAACACCGGGTGAACTTGGTGTCACGTCAGTGCTTCCCTTCAGTGTTTTTTTATGTAAACCAACATGGGTGGCTGTGCCGAGGGACTTTGCAGCTGGTCATCGACACTTTTCCTATTACCTCTCTTAAAAAGCTTGAAATAAAAGTTGAATCACAAATTTAAAAAATACCCGACACATCAACAACCCTTAATAAGTAAAAAATAATTCCCATTTAGTTAGTTCGTCGGGCGTCGGGAAACCGCTAAATAAATAAAAAATCTTAAAACCGGCAATCAATTCGCAAGGTATTATTTTTTTGTTTCAAAAATATTACGATTACAAGTATGTTTGTGACTATTCAATCCACATAATAACATGGCCTACAATCTATTAAAAATACAGCTTGAGAGCAATACTAACCATACCATAATATACCGTTTTTCATTCTGATCATGTTCCCATACGCATTTTTTACGATATCAAATACCTACCCATGCTATGAAATAATTGTTCAATAAACTATTATTTTCGTAGGATGGGTAGGTATTTGATATACGAAAAAAAATATGGGTATGGGAACGTGATCAGTATCTGATACACATACATCCCTTAGCGTAAAGTTACCTACTAATGAAGACCTTATTATGTTATACTCATGTTTTGTTATACTCATGTTTTGATGTTTACAAACATTCTCGTAGGTTTTAGTTCTTTTGGAGCCGGTTGACCCTTTTAGCCTCTACTCCGATATTTATCTACATATGTTATTTTTTATAACTTTTCCGTTATCGATTTAAATATTCCATTCCTTATTTCCTTATTGAATGTTTTGCTGTTTTCCCTTATAACCATTAAATCTCACCTCACGTCCACATTTATATTCGTGGCATAATTAAATCAAATTACATTTCTTGATGTTTTGCTTAGATATTCAAATGTTAACATTTTGAAGGAATGGTCTGCCTGAGTAACTCTCTTAATGCATGTTTAAAAGATATTAAAGAAAATATAAAAAAATAGAGAATAGCCCCCCCCCCCACCTCATCTTCGAATTTAAAGTCTAAAATAAAAAAAAAATTGGGAATATAGGGCATGTCTTATACAGAAAAACCTAAACGAAAATCCTACGTATTAAAGTTTTCACGGAAAACGGAATGGTACGGAACCCTCTCCACGCGAGTTGGTCTTGCACTTGACCGCTGTTTTATTATTTGTTAGCATATCCGCCACAATAACACAATGTTCTGTGAAAATTTCAAGCGGCTACCTATTGCGGTTCAAAAGATACAGTCCTGGAACTCTAAAAATGCCTGTCACGAGCTCAGATTTAAAAGCATTTCGTCCAAAATATATTCAGTGATGTGATGACCCTCGTCCTTACGTCCATTAGTGACACCACAACTACGGCAATTTCGTGACATGAGTTGGAACTGCACTGCAGCGAGCACAATACTCCATAGAGATGTCTGTTCGGACTCGGACACACTTGCACCTGACACCAGCTCTTCTTTGCATACAGCCACTTCCATATCAAGCGCAGGTGTTTTGCGTGTGGAGGAAAATTTGCAAATGCAAACGTGTCAGTTTCTACGTACCTACCTACTATCTCGTTTTAAATTCACAATGTGTTGTGTTGTGGTCATCAATTGACAAGGAAAGGTTTGGTTTTCCTTTTTACTGGTATTCGAACGAGTTAAAAAAATCTAATAAGATTTAAACAATAGAAAATAAATTTCAAAATTAAATTCCTTTACCCAAATAATATAAAGTATAAATTAATAAAAAAAAATTATGTAATCCGGTATGGGTGGCTGAGTCAGAGGGGCTAAAGCACATGCTCCGACCAGCCAATATCACCTCCGAGAAGGTAGGTGCCATATCGGAGATTTTTTGGATTGTTGGCTATACTGGACTAGAGGAGAACACAACCAAGGCTGCTATGCGGCCATCTTACATCCAATACGGAGGCGGCGGTATCAACTCGGCGGCTATAATTTGAGCCTACCACCTAGTAAGGGACAAGGGAAGGTACCTACATTTCTACACCGGTTCCGAACGGTGAACTAGCAGGTGCAGGTATGCACCTTTTTTCCAGCAGAAAAAACTCATTGGTGCATGCCGATCAGATTCGAAACTCGGACCTCTCGCAAGAGAAGTCGACGCCCAGACCACTAGGGCACCCGCCGCTGCTATCTAAAAAAAAAAAAATCTTTTCCTAATTCAAGAAAACTTGAATTAGAAAGTGTTACTATTGCATCAACTCATCATTTATACCTTATATTTTTTTTATGGAAACTGACACGGTTGTCTACATCACGTACTACATCTGTCAGCCCACAACACTAGGTGCTTGTCAGTGCTTCCCTTCGGTCGTGCCGGCTACACTGAATTGGACGGAAAACACAAACTATTTAAATCAAATTTTCAATCAAAACTGAATGTTTTTTTATTCCTGTAGTTCTAAATTTATAGGACAATTTTAGTGGATACACCTTACGCAAGCAAAATGTTATTTTTTTGTCGGGACACGTTATTTAATGGATATGTATCTAATAATGTATCTCACTCTTTCCTAGTCAGCCTTTTGTGTACGATTAATCACGAATTTTCAAGTGACACAAAACAGCGGTAATGGTTAACGAAATAGCGATCATAAGATCTGATAGCGCGTAGAGTCTGTCCGTCACGCTGCTCGCCCCACGCCGCGCTAAATATATTAACAATAAGAGAATAATACTTCAATAAATAAGAGAAAAATAAATAAGACTGAATGCCCGATGCTCGAGCCGGGTCTTATCTAAAATCGACGGAAGCCATTCGTATGCCTGTATTAACAGGTCAACTGTCGTCTCGAGAACTGTCCGGCCCGGCTCACACGCCCGCGTACCACGTTGCGGTGTCCACACATTTACGGTTAAAACATGTATGGTTCACAACTTGGTGGTATGTCTCGTAGCAAGTGATGAATCGTGATGTGACACTGGTGCGGAAACCGTCAAACCTATGCCCATCTCTTTGGTAATCTATTAAATTGATGTAGTACATGGTGATGATGAAACAATATGCAGTGTGTGTGAGTAATCATTCCTCCAGAATATTCTGAGAGTGGGGAGTGATAAATATAATAAGATAAACAAAAAAGATAAATAAAAAAAAAACTCAGACAATAAAAAAATAAGATAATGATAATGATCAACAGGTAATAACGTTCCGAGTCCCATCTACAGACCTAATCAATGCGTAGCATTAACGAGCAGTAGCATCGTGAGGAAGTCAGTACCCTTATCACGAGATTTAACCTACACCGCGTACTACGCTACGCGCCGCCGCGTTCTCCGCATCATTTTGTATGGAGAAACGAAGTTCGCAAATCTATCACTAGAGGCGCTGCTTCGTTTCTCCATACAAAATGATGCGGAGAACACGGCGTAGCGTAGTACGCGGTGTAGGTTAAATCTCGTGATAAGGGTACTGATCATAAAGGAGGCGAAGTAGTCTAACTGCGCACGAGAAAAAGTTGATTTTAACAGTCGGACACGGCAGTATGACAATTAAGAAAGCAAATTCTTGATGGTGCCATACATGGTTGGTACAAAGTACTGGGACTACAAAGTGTTTAATTAATAACACCTAGAAAAAAACGGAGTCGGACTTGCGCACCGAGGTTTCCGTAGCACCACGTAATTGGTCGGTTTTTATTAAGCGGCTACCTATTAAGGTTCAAAAGATATAGCCCTAGGCTACATTGTTAGGCTTAGTAACAGGCTTCCGTACGGGGTACGGAAACCTAAAAAGGAGCAAAATTAAAATGTAGGTATAAACAAATTTTGATGCGAATCGTCCATATTGAGCCGGGATTGTTGGATAGGAACCACCAACGACGCGATATCGTCGGCGCCCATGCTTTAATATTGTAATAGCAACACGTTTGAAATTATTTTTCATCCCTGTGATTCGTGCACTTGCAAAAACCGGTAATTTAGGGCGCTCACGGGCCGCGGCCGGTTGGCGAGCGCTCGAGCGTCTCGTGAATGCAAGACGAATCACCTCCGCCGCAAGTGCTGCAACGCTGTGCAGTTTCGCCTTGTAGGGCTCAAGTTATAATTATTGTCAAGTCATCAAGCGTTAAAATAACTTTAATATTACTCTCGTATAATGATACACGTATCTCTGGTCGTCGAAGCGAAGTGGTCAGAGATTGAATCAGAAATGTATGGAATGGGGAAGTTTTTCTTGGAGAAAACAAGAATTCAGCAGAATCTGCGTGGGAAGTTTTGTATATGAGACTATAATTACTTATAAGAAAGAACTTTACTGGTGGCCGAAATCAGTTTCTTGGAAACGGGTGCATATTCAGAGGATTTTTAATTAGCTGTGGTGTTATGAAGATAATATACCTAAGTCTTTTAGAATGCACGGTCATTTGAAATATTAACTGGAATAATTCACTCAACGTCATAAGTTAACGTTTTGCACTCTATAGATATTTGTTTGTTTCTCTCGTGTATTGTTAAAAAAAAAATATTTTAATATGTGTAGTGTAACCTCAGAGTGTGTAGCATGAAGAATTTGTATTCTACTTAATTTAATTTTCTTTGTTTTCGTTTTTATTAATAACACAATGTATTTAAATTATAATGAGGTGCTGTTGTATTATTCATAATTATTGTTAAAATTTGCAGTCAAGGGAAGTCAAGTCAAATGCAAAGAACGTCAATTTATTGATTCTGATTCACTCATGTATTGGGTTTAATGTCCAATATCTTAGCTGATATGAGTCATATGTGTGTCTTGTGTCCATTTTCGTTGAAAGAGTTGTAACTCTGAACAATGTCTAGTTGTTATGAATTTTGAATCATTTAAACATATAATTATCTCGCTAGGGTTTAGATAATGTTGCGAGGTGAATAATAAAAATAAAATCTTTAATAAAAACTAAATTATATTATATACCTACATGATCAATAACAGTAATTTCATTATAGTGTTTGTTTTATGTTAAACATTGTAACATTCTCTTTTACTTAAAAAGAAATTAAGGGGAATATCACCATGTCAATTATTATTTTATTAATTTGCATTGAGCCTATCCACAGCATTAGAAATAAATGTTTTAAAATTTTTTTTTATGGAAACTGACACGGTTGGCTACATCACCTACAACATCCGTGATGTCAGCCCATACATAACACCGGGTGAACTTCGTGCCACGTCAGTGCTTCCCTTCGGTCGTGCCGCCTACACTGGGACGGAAAACACACACTATTTACATAGCCGTTTCGACCGACCTTTCATTCAGTGCGGTGGTATCAACCCGGGCGGGATGAACCCTACCACCTAGTAATATAAGAAGGGAGTCATATCCCTTAGTCTTTTACGACATACACGGGGAGAGATGCAGTGGGGTTATTCTTTTAAAGTACCGTCCCCACACGGTACAATGTCCGTAGGACATGGGAATTACGAAAAAAAACCATATCTTCTGCACATCCATACATCAATATCGAGTCCGTCCGTACTAACGATGCGGTCGGTCGGTATCAGACGCGGCAATCGTCTGCGGAGCGCGGAACCTCGGAACATGGAGCGTTTCGTATTCCAAATTTGAATTTAAAATGATGAACGAACGTCATTTAGCTGTCGCTCGCATCGCGCACCTCGGTATCCCATATCGGCTTGTGAATCTCGCGGGCAGAGATGCTCGTAAATGCGATCGAAATAACATGTTCAGGCATTGCTCACAGCGAACCGCAAGCGAGATTTTACGAGAAAGCATGGTTCGAATTGCTAATAAGACTGGTTATAAGATAGCACGAATACATTGAATATTGCTATCCCAAATATAGAGAACAATGCACACACATGGTGTTCAGTAATAAATAATACCAATGATTCCACATTCCTGATAAATACCTGCCCTATTATTAGTGCACTATAACGTGTTGTTAGTATTGATTACTTTAGGTACTAAAGATTAACTGCCAGACAAAATACGCGAGACGCACTTTAGTTTACTTACTGAAAAAAAAAACTTTATTATAAATTTAAATAACCCCCGCCCTTTAAAAAGTCAAAAATAATTTCCGTTTACTTACTTACCTAAAAGAGTTCAGGGACCGCTAAGTACCTAAATATGTATTACCCGCGCAGCTCTGGGTTTTTATATATTATTTACTTAACGGTTATCCGACATCTATAAGTAAGTAAACGGAAATTATTTATGACTTTTAAGTGTCCGGGGTTTCTAAAATTTGTAACTTAACTTTTCAAGTTAAAAAAAAACGGCATTCAAATCGGTACATTTTTTAAGATAATTAATTTTTTGATTACTTGATTAGAAACATAGCTAAGAACCATTCCGATTAAAACAGCTTTCTAATAAAAAACCGCATCCAATTCGGTCCATCCGTTTGGGAGATAGAATGCCACAGACAGACACACCCATGCAAACATACATACACTTTACACACACGTTAAACTTATTAATAATAATAACACCCCTCTTTTTGCATGAATTTCAACTCTGAAGATGCATTCGAACTTCATTTAATGAAGTATAGCTGGTTAGGCATTCACACCTCCTACTTTTGCTCTTTGCTACACTTTCATATCGATATTACACTTCGGAATGTGCCAGTAATTTGTTCAGGTCTAGGAAATATTGTAATAAACAGGTTTTTTAGAGAAAATACCAATAATAAATTGCAAAAGTTACATTGCACCTAAATAACGAAGAACACACGAAAATTCGAAATTGGTTATTATTTTGAAGGCTTTTTCGGTCCGCTGCAACAACCTGTGTGCGTCGTCTCGTTGTAACCATTCATGTAAGTATATTAATTTAACCTTATAAGATGTGTTTGGTTCTTTTCGGCTTAGGGAACCATTTTTTACTATACCATGAGTTCTTTTCTCATTCGTTCAATGAACATTTCTTTGCATAAATCAGTAAAAATAATTTCATAATTTCTCACTAAGCCATGACAAATTTTAAATTCAATATTAATGATCTAGGTATGTATTGTCGAAAAACGCAGTTTTTCACAGTTACCAGAAGAAATGTATTTCCTAAAAAAAATTTAAGTTGATTCGGTTGGAACGTCACCTACATTTTTTAACCGACGTAAAAGGAGCAGGTTCTCAAGTCGACGCGTATATTTTATTTTATTTTATTTTATTTATTATCTATGTATGATCAGATCATGTATAACTTTTTACAGAGTAGTAGGATTTTTTAGGCAATGTTTCATATTTCTAGAAACTATTTCTATGGTCGAATTTTACACAAATAACGGCGACATTATCGATATTTCGTATCGATCCCTTATTAATAATATTAAATGCAGTGAAATATGACGTGACGGTGTGTTATTTATTGCAAGAGTTCTGCGGACGCGAGTACAGTCCGCTCCAAAATTGAAGCAACACCTGAATAACTATAACGTATAAACTATGTCGTAAGAAGTTTTTTTTAAATGGGGACCAAAAGCTTAAATTAGGGTACTCATGCCTGATAAATAAATCATAATTTATATTATTATTTTTATCAGCATATAGTACAGTGTTAGTATTGTTTGTTGGGACACGCACGCAAATACCTAGTGACTGTGCAAGGGTTCTAGAATTTACCGTTCCACTTTCGTAGTCAACTGTACATAAGTTAGTTGTGTTATGTATGTTATGTATGCTACATCGCGAACGTGAGTAACGCTGACGTTCGTGTCGCTTCGTGAACGCTGAAAATTGGTACGAAACTATGGAGAGGACTTCCGAATAAAATACAAATATTAAAATAATCAAATAAAAATGTTTGTATTTTTAAGTCAAGTTCCGCCTAGTTTTGATCTATGGTAGTTTGGAAGTACATTTAATAAATAAAAGAGGTTGTTTGTTTCTGCTCTTCGAAGAAGGGTTAAACTTCGACAGTTCAGGGTACGTAAAATCGGATGAGTATGAATAATTTGATGTTGAAAGATATTTTTGACAGTGAACCGTCCTTTCCATGAATAAATTCTTTGCACTGAGAGAGCGATAAAACTGCACGATAAAGGTATAGGGTTACTGGTGAAATAAAATGTTTGTCTAAAGTTTTTGTAAATATTTCGCAAATATTTGTAATAAAAATGTAAATTTTAAACGATATTATTTTCACACGTGTTTATATGTATGTACCTACGTGCGTACGATTATAGATACTTTACATTAGAGCGTAATAAGGAAGTGCTTTCCACACTATCCTATTTAGATTTCATCACTGGGTCCGGTATAATCATGGTTCACAGAACAGCCGTGTCGCGCGCGTAGCTCACTTTCTACCTCCCATTTACGACAGTCCCCTATAGGCCAGTTTCCATCCCCCCTTACGACAGTATAACCCCTTCCATCCGCCCTTACGTCAGTATCACCCCGTTTACAAAAAAATCCCTCCCTATGATAGAGGCAACGGCGACTTAATCACTTCAAAGGAAATTGTATACGATTTGTAAAACGAAGAAGTTTCAAGCCTTCAAATAAAATAAAAATATATCTTCGAAACTTTTATTATGGTTGTTAGTTGGTTCACTTCGGTATGTTTATCAGTGTTAAGTATCAGCAATGCGGGTCCCGCATCAATAAAATTGTTTATTGACATGGTTCTCCAGCACTTTCCAAGGGCAGAGTTACATTTCGATTTCTCTACATGATCCCTACAATCCTGTTTGAGGGCACTTACATAATACATAACAACGTAGTTGTAATAATAGAAGTAAATACTTTGTGTTAATTTCCTTTTTTTCAGACAGATTTTTCGGGTTCCGTATCCATACGGAAGCCAATGTTTTTTTTATAGAAAGCGCGAGATGTGGCTCTGTTCCTCCCATAAGGTCTCTAACGACGCCCATGGACGTGGTGTTACGGGAACCCTTTGTGCGCGATTCCAGCTCGCACTTGGCCAGTTGTTTTTAAGTAGACGGAGCCGCGGGGAAATCGCTATGGGTTGATTATTTCCCTCTGTCCTATAATAATGTTTATTGAATTTATTTACAAAATCGATAACGGCAGAAATATTCCTATTATTTTTATTAAAAGCGCGACATGTAGGACCGAACTACCCATAAGGTGTCCAACGACGCCCATGGACATTCGGTCGCATGTCGAGAATTCCGCCTCAAAAAAACAATTTATATTTTTTCCTCCCTCACCAGGAGGCCACAATATGCGCTCGTAATTGAAGACTTAATAAGCCTATAATCCGAGCGACTGGTTCGCCGGCTCCAGTCCATTGTGGCTTATACAAATAATAATCCGAGCGGACCACTTCGTGCGGACTCGCTGATCAATCATTGTAATATTTTTTTTTCGAACCGAGTACACCGACTGGCTGGGTTCCTTGCGCTGTAAGCAAAAGAGTTCAAAGTATACAATTGTCATTCATTCATTACACACGTTGCATACAATACAGCAACGCTGTGATACTACTTACAACATTTTTTATAGAACCTGACAGTTGGGTTACACCACCCTCCTCACCTAAAGGACACCTTTACTGTCCTCGTCTATGAAACTCGCTGCCCCACTACGCCCGTCACTTCAAAACTTAAATTCTTTTAAAAAGTCATTGAAGAAATTAAACTTAATTAATTTTCTCTATTTTTATTTATTCACTTGTGGATTAGTACAGTATAGTATGTATTACCCTTTCGCTTGCACTAACCATACTTCACTCTCTATAATTTTTTATCCTCATCACACAAAGATTGACTTTAAGAAATTACTTGCAGTGATAAGTCCGTCTTTGTGCACTCCTGTATTTCTTCTTTCTTGTCGTGTACGTGTTCTTCTTTCAATTGTGTGCAGTAAAGAGTTTCTATTCTATTCTACCGCGCTCCTGTGCTTAACTTTCACGAACGGCGGTCGATCCGTCGCACCACCGACCGAGCTACAGAGGCTGTCATAATCTACAAACGCGCGCCATTTGCACCAAACCGCTCGTCATCAACTCATCACCAGACATCGGAATCCGCGGGGCACGAATACGACCTTGTTAGGGATTGACTACGACGATCAATAAACAATCGACACTGTTATCGATACTCATATTTATTTGTTTATTGTATTTTATTCATGTCATATTTCAGACCTGAATACTTATATACCTACAGTACTTATATAAACATGTATACTTTATGTTAACGATTAAGTAAATATAATACATATTTATATAAGGTCTTTCAAAATGAGTTCATAGTACGCTAAGGGGGGGTTCTGTATCACATAGGGAGTAAAACCTATATAAAAATTTTTGAACCTTGGGCTTTTTTAAGTAAAAATTTTTTTTATGTAGGTATTTAAATAAAAAAATAGGTGGTTGATTTTTATAACCTAATCGGTTCAGTTTCATAACAGTAACAAAAAAGTCTTCATGACCATTATGATGTAGCACGTGTAAGTTGGTAAAAAAAATTAAATTCTTTCTATTCCATACTAATAAAACTAAAATTGTGGTTTTTCACAATTTCTGAAAGAAAGAGATATACGTGTTGGAAGACTTTTTTGTTCCTAGCACGAAACTGAAACGATTAAGAAAATTTTTTTTTTACATTTAACATTAAAAAAAAAAAATTGCGAAAAAAAAATTCTTTGTTCTTCAAAAGTCATCTATTTCCGATACAGAACCCCCCCTTAGCTTACTATGAACTAATTTTGTAAGACCTATTTTTTTGGACCTTGGCCTTTTTTTTATGTAAAATATTTTTTTATGTGTTTAAATAAAAAAATAGGTGGTTGATTTTTATAGCCTAATCGATTCAGTTTCATAACAGTAACAAAAAAGTCTTCAATATCATTATGATGTAACACGTGTAAGTTGGTAAAAAAAATCTAATTCTTTCTATTCCATACTAATAAGACTAATATTGTGGTTTGAACAGATTTGTATTGTACCTACAAAGTAAATACAACATTTGTTTATTATAGCTTATTTTCTATAGAAATACTCTTAGTTTTAATAATCGACATTATTTCATATTATTCTAAAATAACGATCGATTTTCGATATTTGCGGATACATTGTCCCATCACTAAACAACCTTGAATCATTCGTGCCCCGCGGATTCCGATTTAGTGATGGGACAATGTATCCGCAAATATCGAAAATCGATCGTTATTTTAGAATAATATGAAATAATGTCGATTATTAAAACTAAGAGTATTTCTATAAAATAAAATATAATAAACAAATGTTGTATTTACTTTGTAGGTACAATACAAATCTGTTCAAACCACAATATTAGTTTTATTAGTATGGAATAGAAAGAATTTGATTTTTTTTACCAACTTACACGTGTTACATCATAATGATATTAAAGACTTTTTTGTTACTGTTATGAAACTGAATCGATTAGGCTATAAAAATCAACCACCTATTTTTTTATTTAAACACATAAAAAAATATTTTACATAATAAAAAAAGGCCAATGTCCAAAAAAATAGGTCTTACAAAATTTGTTCATAGTACGCTAAGGGGGGGTTCTGTATCGTAAATAGATCACTTTTGAAGAACAAAGAATTTTTTTTTACAAAAAATTTTTTTTTAATGTTAAATGTAAAAAAAAAAATTTTCTTAATCGTTTCGGTTTCATGCCAGCAACAAAAAAGTCTTCCAATACGTATATCTCTTTCTTTCAGAAATTGTGAAAAACCACAATTTTAGTTTTATTAGTATGGAATAGAAAGAATTTAATTTTTTTTACCAACTTACACATGTTACATCATAATGGTCGTGAAGACTTTTTTGTTACTGTTATGAAACTGAATCGATTAGGTTATAAAAATCAACCACCTATTTTTTTATTTAAATACCTACATAAAAAAATTTTTACTTAAAAAAAAGCCCAAGGTCCAAAAAAATTTATATAGGTTTTACTCCCTATATGATACAGAACCCCCCCTTAGCGTACTACGAACTAATTTTGAAAACCTTATATAAATATGTATTATATTTACTTAATCGTTAACATAAAGTATACATGTTTATATAAGTACTGTAGGTATATAAGTATTCAGGTCTGAAATATGACATGAATAAAATACAATAAACAAATAAATATGAGTATCGATAACAGTGTCGATTGTTTATTGATCGCCGTAGTCAATCCCTAGCAAGGTCGTATTCCTGCCCCGCGGATTCCGATGTATGCTCATCACACACTTTGCATGTAATACAATGCGTGAGTCCACAAATCCGATAGTGATATAGACATGTACAATACCCGGCAATAATTAATGAACATCTAGCTTTAGAAAGAGACAATTCGGTTGTAGAGCGTCGTCTCTGTCGCACAGAGACGTTAGAGTTCGCGCGACAGGGACGACTCTCTACAACCGGATTGTCTCTTTCTAAAGCTCGATCGTCATTACTTACTGCCGGGTACTGTACCACTTTACTTCTGTTGTTATCACTTTTGTTTGTATTAAGATTTAGTATTACTGAATTAATAGTTAGGAAAACCTTTTATTAACATTCAAATTCCGTCTAGCATTATTCTTATTTCAACCGCTCAACAAGTTGATGTCTCTTCAATATTTTTGAATTGTTTGGCAATAGCCAATGCGCTGTCGACGTAGTAGTTCTGTGTTACTTTGCGAGAGATCACAAATCGGCAGGACCAAGCATCACGGCCAAGTTTTTTTTATTAATCCATTATGGCCGGCTGGGTCAATGGGGCCAGAAAACATGCTCCGACCAGCCAATATCATCTACGAGAAGCCAGTTCTAGATGAGAACACATCCGAGGCTACTATGCGGCCATATTATATCCAGTACGGTGGTATCAACTCAGTCGGGTACAATTTGAGGGTACCACCTAGTAAGTAATGCTGTTGAAATGCTCGCGTTGAGGAGTATGTGTGGGGTTACAATGAAAGATACTCGTAGATTGAGAAATAGTGTAATGCGAGAGCGCTGTGCTCTAAAAGAAGATATAGTAACAATGATTGAGAAAGGAATTCGGCGGTTCGGTCATGTCACTCTGTTGGAACAATGGATGATATGAGACAACTGAAATAAATGTATGAAACGAATGCGGGTGAAAGAGTCGGAAACGGACACCTTAGTCAAACGTACCTGGACCTCGAGCATGTGTACAAAAATGCTCAAGTGAGTAGTACCCGTAACAGACGAGCATCTATCAAGAACATTATGAGAGAGGAGGATAATATATAGTAATATAATAAGGATAATATAGAGAGGATAATATAGAGAGGAGGATAATATACAGGATAGTAGCACGTGGAGATCCGTTGTCTCTGCCTACCCCACTGGAAAACACCTTAGCTGTTACGTTATGTATGCATGTATGTATAAATACACTGTGAATGAAACTTAGCATAGTTCCCAAATAAAAAGTTTATCATCGTTCGTAAATATTAAACGTACATTATTGTTGATTTGTACACAGTTATGTTAAATAGAAAACTAATCCGAACTTGTGGATTTGACATGACAGGTGCAACTAGTACATGCGCGCCGAGATGCGTGCGCATGTCTCTACATTTTGTTGAAGTGTCTACGTCTCATCCGTCGTGTTTTCTGTCCGTTGAAATCATGCTGAAAGTATTCCAAAAATGAACTTTTCTATTTTCTCCTGAATTATTGTATATGAAAATGGTTTTCTTTTTACCTTGACATCATGTAAAGATATTGCTACTTTTCAGTGAGATGTCTCACTGAAAAGCAAGAAAACCAGTTTCAAGTTATGTACTACACAAAAATTACATCTGACTACTATTCCTCATTGTACGTATATTCCTCCTTCAGTTCGTTCCAGCGTCTAAGTCCTGAAGTATTATTTATCTACTCGCAGACGTAATATCCTTGCTCGCAGATTGCTATAACGGTGTATTCAATATTGATCGGAGCTTTAGCTACAGATTATCTTATCTATCCGTGGCTACAGCCTATTACACCTCTTGTTTAGCTAATGCTGCAAGTACTGGCTGTACATACATACATACAGCTGGGTAGCTATACCTAGTTGGGAGGTGGTTTGTCGAGCTACTCGTTCGTTCGTACCTCTGCGGAGCGCACCGCGCCGCGCGTCTGATCAACCGATCTAGAGTTGGGAAATACTGACCAAAGGCCGCACTGATCAGTATCAGTGTCAGTGCACGAAAATACTGATTACAAATATCTGTTACAAAGTACTGAATCAGTGATTTTCTAAAAGTGAAGAAATAATACGTCATACACACTGACAAAGGTCTGCAATAACCAGTCCATTGGGTATCAGTGCGATTATTGAAGAGAAAATCCTGAGTTTTATAGTTAACAGTAATTTGCAACTTGCAACAACAAAAGAGTAAGATAAGCTGTTAAATAACAATGACTATTCTGAGCTGACCACCCTGTACGTTGTTGCTTTTACTGCATTCATAATTCTAACAAAAGAATAAAATTTCATTCTGTTTTTCCAATGAATCATAAAAATGGGCAGTAAGTAATTTGTTTTATGGCAGTCAGGTGTGCACTGTGCAGTGAACACAATGAGATAAGATATTTTGGAAATGTTATTCAACCAACATAGATTCTTGGAAGAATAAAATGTCAGCCTCGGTAGCTCAGTGGTGCGATCGGTTGCCTGTCGGTCGTGATCATAAGCACACCTGGGCGCGGTCAGTACTTGGACGAGTGACCGTTCGACCGTTGGAGGCGGACTGTGGTTCGGATTCCACGTTAAACTGTAGCTCCCTTCCCTTCTTACCTCCCGCTCGGTTGATGCCACCACACTGAATGAAAGGTCGGTTTGAAACGGCTCTGTAAATTGTATTCGTATATCGTTTATTGATCATTCATATGGCATACCGCATAGACTGCACTCGAACTTGCCACAATTTGTTATATCCGGTTCGATTACACCCATGAAGAAGAATCGACAAGAAACTTCGCGGTAGTTCAGTATAGCCGGCACGACCGAAGGGAAGCACTGACATATCACCTAGTTCACCTAGGTGCCTATTTACATGTTAAATTAAAGGTGAAGTGTCCATTTCCACGAAACTTTAAAAACATTTGTAATGTCAGAATACTTAGGTAGGCACTAAAAACACTAAATCTAAATACATATGTAACTAGTTATTCCACAAAAAACGTACGAATAAATGACTCGCACGCTTGCACACAGGCACTCGCCCACGAAACTTGAAGTTCGCAGTACATCATTGAAGTCAGTGCATTGCACTGCTTACTGAATGCATACGCTGCAATGATTGAAAGACTGACTGATTCGTCGCACTGGACTGCAGACAAACCAGTATCGGAAACATGCAATAATTCGGTACATTCAGTCAGTACTAACCCGCGCCTACAAAAATCAACCCAGCTGCCCATACGTAGAGCTCGTTTTTGCATGTCAATATCTAGCAGCAGTCAGTGCGGTAACAGGGTTTGCATTCAGTGCGCATTTCGCACCGTGCAAAATTCAACCCAGTGACGAAGTAGTAAAGCTCATTTTTGAATGACAAAATTGACTACGGGCAGCGCAGGGCTAGTATGGTTGCGTCAGTAAATGCAAAAACCAACCTTGTACGAAAGACATAGAGCTCATTGTTGCATATCTACTAACTGAGCACTGACTGTAACAGCTACTTCATTGAAGCTGTACGCATTCCGCGCACTGACACAGCCGCACTGGTGCGATTTATCTGTTCCAGTGCATATTTGCCAAGTCTAAACCGATCCGTTCAGTGTACGTTCGACGCAGCGCGAGCCACCACGGACCGAATCCGTTCCAAATTCGAAACCGTTCCAAGTTACCGATCGAGTTCCAAGTTTTTATTTTCGATGAACTATATTGCAATAATAGTGGAAATCGAATAATGGCATGATAGTGATGTGTGTTCAGTTAACTTTTTCAATTAATAAATGGATCATTAAAATTGTGTTACTGGAAAATTATGTAGAACGAACACAATGCTTAAATTTTTGTTCAATAGTTCAAAGTTGCAAGGAGTAAAATAAAGTCACCTGTATCAAAATTATAAACGCACTGTGTGATCTGTGATAAGGATAAAATGGTAACAATAGTGTTGTGTGGTTGTGTACACATTGCGTAAACCGTTTGTTCACTGGCATTGTAAACTGATTTGGTAAAATGGGTTTTGCCTTTTTTTGTCTTTCTGGACCTGTGATATAGATCATATTATTTATGTTAAAATTCTTAGATATGACTTGAACATGTATCTGGTCTTATGACGTAGATAAATCTAAAGGATACAAATTATTTCACTAAATATTAATTTCGTTCTGTAATCAAAACTATGTCGTTTGAGTCTACCCTAAAAGGACTATGTGACTTTTCTAGCGCTAATACCAGGTTTTAATGTAGTGACAGCCAAGTAATTGGTTAGTCAGTTAACCCCATGCATTTCGGTTGGAACAATGAGAAGATTTTTCCTAGTTGATGAGAGGCATGCATCAGAATATAATTTAAAATTATTTCAGAATAACAGAATTAAAATAGTAAAACATAGAGAACATGATTTCATAAACAAAATTTAAAGCTTATTTATTCAATATTTTCAATAATTATATTAAATACTAAATACCTATCTACGGTTAAACTACGTAATTTAAATTAAAAAAAAAGAATTTACTTGTACGGAAATAATAAATATCTGTTTGGCCTGTGCCGACGGACGAAAGTTTCTCGACACAGTCAAATCATCATCTCGCGACACTACCATCAGAAATGAGGATATGAATACGATAGATGTCCCTCAGCCATTCGGTTAACTATCACGTAGCATTAGTTTAAAAACCAAAATCTCCCCGAAATTTGATTTTAAAACATTTTTGGAAGTCTTATTTGAAATATATTTCACTAAGCTCATTCCGCTTCAAACACCCAACTTAAAAAACTTCCACTGACAGACCAAAATGTTTATCTAGATTAGGTGGCTGAAATGAAAAATTATGTCTGTCATACATATATGTGGGAAAGAAAGACTTCGTAGGTGTTTGTGACTTCAACTTCAACTTTTGACATTATTCTTCTGAAAAACGTACTACATACATACGCACGTACACACCAGATCAACAACTTAGCTTAGAGAGTACAAGAAAGTTGTTCAGTTCTAAAAACAGAATCACATCTGTATCTGTACGGTACTGCACATTAATCATGAATGAGGTGTACATTTTCATCCTAAATATAGTATCCATGGACCTCGTTAACCACTTGATATAAGTAAGAACGTATGAAGTATATCAAGCAACAATATATTACCATACTAGCTTTTGCCCGCGGCTTCGCTCGCGTGAAATTCTTATTTAAAAAGAAGAAAGTAAGTAAGCCCGTAACTTTATTTCGGGGCGCGGAACAGTTCGGTGCGTAGTATGAGAGCCACATCTTAGCGTAACCGGAACTAAATTTTATGTAGTCTATCCTGTGTCCCGTATATAGTAAAATGTGCTGGTACTAAGTTTCATCGAATTCGGATTATCGGTTTAAGAGTTATGGAGGAACATACCTACATACAGAAAATATTTCTAAAAATCTTCAATTTAGTTTTCGTATCATACATAGAGTCTACAAACGCAGTATCTCATAAAACAAAGTAACTTACTCCATGGCCATCCCTTACAAATTTATTATTAGTAGTATTGATGATTGACACCAAAAGTAGGGAAACGTACCTAACAACGAAATCTCTTAACAACTGAAAACGTATCACATTATAAACAATCGCTTGTACAAAGTTTTCCCGTATGATTAGTTAACTAAATTTTTTACGATTATTTTATAAATAAAAAACGCTCTGTTTACACTTATAGACGTAAACGACGTACGAATGACGTAGATAGAAACGGGTAAAGTCATGTTTGCACAGCCTCTAAGCCTCTAAGCCTGGCCAATGCCGATCGCAGCCGAACTTACATGTGTTAATTGAAGACAAACGCCAATAACACTTAAAGAGTAAAGGCATACAAAACGCTGTTTTAAGGACGAAGTTTTTTATATTTTTTTTGGGTAAAATTAGCTATAAGTTATTCAAAATTAATTAATTAAGTCAAATTCAAAGCATTCATTGTTTTTTTTTTCGAGCAGGCTTACATAACAGTACAGGAGCAGTCTTACATACACTTATCGTTCTACAAATGGACAAGTATGTTGAGTCATCACAAGCATTCAGGAAATAATAAAATATCTAACCAAGAAATTGCCACATCTACCCAAGTCACATATTACATCAAATTTTAGTTAATAATATTTAAAAATTAAATTAAAACAAAAAAACATTAAAATTATAATTTACACCATTTATTAAAATAAATACCTAATAACCCACTGATGAAATTATCTTAAACTTTATTAGTTTAGGTAAAACACATAACACAAACACATGAAATTATAAATCACTCATTTGAATTTAAAATATTCTGCGGAAAACTGCAAAAAAATTGCGCGAGCCAATTTTGCTCAAAAATGGTCGTCTAATACAAACCATTTTTTTTACAATATATTGTTACAGACTAAAATAGATTTTAATAATAATTACGATTGGTCGGGTATATCGGGTAATATCGATGTATCGACTAATCGCGTTCAGCAATATCGATATTATCAGAGTTTCAATGTGATGATAACATCCCTCCCTACCTTAAGCATTTGTTGCACAAGAAAGGGAGGGTGTGTGTGTGTGTTTGTATTCTCTTTCTCGGTACATAGGTGCGACAGTGCTCAGATTTAGCAGATTTTAATGCGCGCTCCCCTACCCTATACGAGAAAAACCTTCATACATTTCCCAGGAGTCTATGATTTTTTATTAGATTTTTTTGTGAATTTATTGTAATGTCATTCATTTTAATAGATTGACGTAATGTAAAAATGGGCAAAGGTATCCCTAATGAATGATAATGGAACCCATATTTAACATAATGACCAGAACAACGTCATCACGGCATTGCGTGAAGGTATTGTATGGTAGGACAAACTGACGGATATCATCAACTATGTATTATACCTATTATATGGCCGCAATACACTAATAAAACCTCAAGAGTAATAGTCACATTGTTTTTTTCTTCGGATATTCTCACCGTGGACTTATTCTCACGTAGTAAAATCACTTGACGACATGGATTTATGAAGGATCCATGCTTGACGATGGCCAAATAACTAATTTAGTTTTTATTAAACGGCACTTTATAAAAAAACTTGATACTTAAAAAAAAACTAACCGACCATAAATACAATTAAACTAAAATAAAATAAAAATACACAATACTCTCTGCAAAGATATCTTATAACTTCCTGAGATGTCTTATACTCACGATCATATTTACATAGAAGTCATGAAAAATCAGAGAGACAGAATTGATTAACTTGGAAGGTTGTACATATTAGGTCCCTCAAAAGATTTAGGAAACTTTTAGGAGCTTTGTTTGCCCTCTCTCACTAGGTTCTATTGCGCCAATCAAGATAAGTACGCAGGTTTTTAAACCTATGTATGTATTTATGATTATTAAAGTATTAGCACAGGTAATACGTAGTTATGGAATTGTACCTTTGTTCAGATACAGTTGTAATTTTTTTCTTCTAGTCGTGTCATTGACTTGATAAATGTATGTAGAGATACCTTCCATTAAAAAGATCTATGTGCACATTATGATGCCTATATTAACCACATAATATAGGCAAACTCATTTTTCGTAACATTTTGATTGTCAAACTAGATGAAACCGTGGCTCCGCAAACAATTACACTTATTTAGATAATGAATGATGACTTAATAATGGCTTAAAGCTAAGATAGCCTATAATATCTCCTGGTTAAGCCCTATATTTTTTTGATATCCACGGGAACGCCATCGGTATTCAATTAGTATTTTTTATGTGATACGCTGCCAAACAACACAAGCAGATAAGCGGGCAGTAAAAAAATAAAAAAATAATCTTAATGAATTCTAGATATTCCTAGATAGAAATTAGTTGTTGCACACCAACTTGACCGTTGTTGACCGAGGTTCGGATTCCTCGTAAAACTGTAGGTCCCTTCCCTCCTAATCTTACTTGGTGGTAGGGTTTAACCCGCCCGGGTTGGTACCACCGCACTGAATGAAACGTCGGTCTAAACGGCTATATAAATAGTTTGTGTTTTCCGACCAGTTCAGTGTAGCCGGCACGATCAAAGGGGGAAGCACTGACATGGCACCTAGTTCACCCGATGTTATGGACTGACATCACGGACGTTGTAGATGATGTAGCCAACCGCGTCTCAGTTTCCATAAAAAAAAAAACCAAACTATTATAACAATGATACATAAAGGGAACATACAGGAGAACAATAGAAATATGCAATAATACAGAGAGTAACAAAAGAACAATGCGCGCAAAGGCGGATCATAATATTATTATAGAGTTATCACTATAAGTGATTTATTCCAGTCAACCTTTCTTTCTCTATATTTATGTTACAAAATTCATACTAAACTCGATCACTTATCCTTCATCCCCAATTATATTTTGTTGCTAACGTGCTCTGCTTTGGCCCCTCTGGCTCAGCCACCTATACCGGATTACATAAAAAAGGCTTTGAAGAAACCTGGTGATTAATTCTTATTTTTGGACGTAAATATTTTATACGGCTTGCTCACTGTTTGTTTTTCGCGTTCCCGCGACGATTCGGCTCGAGAGCATATTTTAGGTACCTATCTACAAATAGAATTCCAAAAATTCAAATCAATGTTTAGTAGATATTACGTGCCATCTTGGTTGATAACTTTTTTGTTGAAACTTGTTTTTTTTTAATCTTAACATTTGCCATATATAATATGTATAATAAAAAGGTGGCGGAGGTGTTTCAGAATCGTGGCATGTTAAGATACGTTGTCTCTGCCTACCCCACTTGGAAACAGGCGTGACGCTATGCATTAATTATATTTGCTGAGTTTCATCATAATATTCCTAAGGCGTAGTCATCATAATATTACGATTACGTACGAGTAACTACTCCTAGTGTATACAAGTAACGTTATCCTCCTCTCACAAGCCGGCCACACATGTGAGACACGTTTCCGCGGCCACATGCGTGGACAATACTAACAAACTGGATCCGCTAATCCTTCCATTTTTATTTATGTCTGTCATTCATTATGTATGCTGCCTGAGGAGAATATTTTCGCGTCTATGTTAGCTTTTATTGTCTGATCCGTGGAGGTAAATACATAGATCAGGCATTAACTTGTCAAGGAGGTGAAAGAAAAGTGCATGAAGACATAGACGTCTTCGAGTCACAGACGTTTTGTGAGTTGGCTTAGTCTTTTTTTAGTTGGCGCGGCAGATGCCAATCAATGGTGCCGTCGTCCTTCATTATGTGTTTCCTATAGTTGTTCGTCTCGACAACCTCATCTTGTATTGCAAAGACAAAACCCTCGGTTTTCCCAAAGAGTTCCCCGAAGCGTAGCCAGTGTACGGAAGCGAGTTGGTCTACATCCGGTCCCGTGAGAGAGCGGAAGTATCTACCGTGTAGCTCCTTGCCTTTCCTTGTCTTCCGGCGAGTGTTTCCCGAATCCTTTAACCTGGGTGTCTTCGAAATGAACAGGCTAGACAGCCACGGCCCATAAATCAGCTGGTATGGCGTCTCACTGAGCGTGGTTTCGCGAGGAGAGGCGAATTTGGCTCTGTCGATGCCCGGCCTCGGGAGAGCCAATCGTTTTGGTTGAAAACGAGTTTAGGAATAAAAAAAAAAATCAAAATTAAGATAATCTGTCACATTTTGTTTGCACGACTATTTTCTGTCTCCTATGCAATGTGAATGTCCGACACAATGTTTACGACAAGGTAAAATGTATACAATGTGTGATAATGCTGTTTCTAGGTATTTTATTTCGATGGTCTCGAACTGAATCAAGAGATAAATTATATATATTTTTTGTAGATTTAGTGCTTCAATACAGTAAGCGGTTTAATTGGCTAGTATTTTAACGAGTGAAGCAAGGAAATAACGCCCTAGTTTATTTGGCTCTCTGGTCGTTCTGCAAACGTGTTGGTAATTCGATCGGTAATAAAATTCTAAATGTTATCTGCAATCAGCGAACTCGTCCTGTTACTTCTCGAAACTTCTGAGAAACAAGCTGAGGAATGCTTTGTCAAAGAATCTCGTATTTGATTTCGTTTTGTTTCGAATTTTCATTCTCTAACTTTTTGCCTTGCGTGCGCCACAAGACGTCGGAAGTACGTAAACATTATCGAATTTGAAATGCAAAGCATGCAACTCACTGTCAGTGGAATGATTTTCACAAAGGAAGAAGTTTTTTGGCGTAAACGAATACGTATGGGACAAAAATAGACACGCTTTACTTTTATTATGTCTGTAACAACCTATTGAATAAACTATAATGTGAATGTTTCACCTCAAAGTATAATTTGAACATTCCGTTTACTCATACTAATGCACCTACCTTCAGCTATATGTCGGTTATAGCTCTGACTGAAATGAAATGCTGTAGGTTATTATCCAAGGGCAGATACAAGGCAAGGAAAGACCTGGAGGGGTCGATATTTTTTATGGATATCTTGTATATCCGTATATCTTGGCTATAGAATATCTCCAGGCTTCACTAGGGTGGAGATTGCCTTATCTCAAACTTCGAAACTGCAGCCCGGAAAAGAGATCCATTGGCGCAGATTCTAGAACCAAGATATACGGCGCCAATGGTACAGCCGCAGCACGCGGTCTCTTTTCCGAGTTTAAGATCAGGCGAACTCCAACTTCTTGGTACCACTACCATGAAGATGGAGATCGCCTGATCTCAAACTTCGAGACTTCAGATCGGAAAAGAGACCGCGTGCTGTGGTTGCAAAGTTGACGCAGATTCTAGAGTTAAGATATACGGCGCCAATGGTACAACCGCAGTACGCGGTCTCTTTTCCGAGTTTAAGATCAGGCGAACTCAAACTTCTTGGTACCACTACCATGAAGATGGAGATCGCCTGATCTCAAACTTCGAGACTCCAGCTCGGAAAAGAGACTGCGTGCTGTGGTTGCAAAATTGACGCAGATTCTAGAGTTAAGAATACGGCGCCAATGGTACAACCGCAGTACGCGGTCTCTTTTCCGAGTTTAAAATCAGGCAAACTCAAACCTCTTGGTACCACTACCATGAAGATGGAGATCGCCTGATCTCATACTTCGAGACTGCAGCTCGGAAAAGAGACCGCGTGCTGTGGTTGTAAAGTTGACGCAGATTCTAGAGCCAAGATATACGGCGCAAGATTTACTATATGGTACAACCATTTATTGTATGGTACAACCGCAGCACGCGGTCTCTTTTCCGAGTTTGAGATCAGGCGATCTCAAACTTCGTGGTACCGCTACTATGAAGTTGGTAGTGGTACCATCTTCTTGACCGTTGGTTGACGTATATTCTAGAGTCAAAATATACGGCGCTAATCAAACTTACAACCGCAGCACGCGGTTACTTTTCAGGGCTGCAGTGTCGAAGTTTAAGATCAGGCGAAATCAGTCTTTGTGGTAGTGGTATGTTAATGCTACCGTAGTATGTTAATGGTAGCCAACGTTTGTTAGAAGATGACACCCTAATGAAGCCTGGGAATATGGCTACGCGATTATGGTGCGTAACGTGGCCATCAGCTGACACACCAAAGTAGTCGACATTAGACACCGCGTGGCTAAGCTTAATTGGCAGTGGGCCGGGAACGTCAGCCGACTAGACAAAGTCCGACTGAAACTAACTTAACTGGTGTAATATGAAAACAAGAATGAGTAGCGCATATCCAGCAGTTAGCGCATAAACGATCACTGACTGACCCTAAGAAGAAGAAATGAAAATGTCGCCAACTGTCCGAAATATGATACAGGCTGATTTTCATCTTGCAACCATTCTAGTAACTGGACTTTTTCATTTAGCAAATAAGTAACGGGACATTTCAGTTTAGCAATTATTTGGTAACGAACATTAAATGACTAAATTGTATTCCTGCAACCATTGGTAGCTGAATATTTTCGTTTTAAAACCCGCAGGCTGTTTTAGTTTCGTAAGCATTTTGGTCGTCGTGTCCCTCGGAACGCCTTTTCACTGTACTCGCCGAGCAGATCGAGTGTTGACAATGACGGTGACTGCCTATTGCCTATTGTGTGTGGCATTGTTTTTGTGCTAGTTTCGACATCCAGTCGTGCGTGATGATGACATGAATCTAATGTGATTACTTGCGATATATTGCTGCGTTTGGGGGCAGCGGTCGAGTGCCTACCCGGATCTAAAATGCCGCGGCGCCTTTAGGTAAATCTGTTCCCAGATTCCAGATCTACTCATTATGTAAAAAAAAATAAAATTAATTGTAATCGATCTGCCGCACTTGTTTCTTCTCCGAATTAAGTCATAGTATTTATTATAACATTTGGCCAGTTTCGACTGTAGAGTAGAGTCCTTTCAACTGGAAAAAAAGTTAACCACAACCCTAATACATTATTAAATCGTTTTAATTATGGTAAAATATAAAAAAAAATTACACGTGAAATTTATAATACCTAATAACATTTATTTTCGCAAGCGCATGTTTATCATAATATAGGTAGATATCCTTTGCTGTACTGCACACTACATCAGCCATTTCTTACGAGAAGCTCTGCCATCCCAGTTTGCCCAACTTAGTATATGTTTCTGTATAATTCAAACATTTATAAATGTTGGCCACCCCAGAGTTATAGATGATGTCTTTTTGAAGACCAGCAAAGTTAATAAATACTCCGGATTTGTCGCTGCTGATTCCACTTGAACGTTGATAAATCGGTGTATTAAACGAATAAGGCTGATTATATTACAGCTGTATGACTCGTAGAGATGCCTGATGTCTGTTTACTATCCGGTATACGGCGGCGTACTAAAACCTAGTAAAATACATTACAGTCATTACATATTTCAAACATTACAGTCTCTAAATTCTACTAAATTAACATACGTTTATGGAGTTCCGGATGAGACTAAAATACAAAACATAAACCTGCAAAATTTATTCCAAAAACACTTTTGTACACTTAGTGAAAATCACTTAGGCTGACTCACACGTAACGACATACAATAAACTTTTATAGTTACTACTTAAAATTGTGCGTTTTATAATTTAAAAACTAATAAAGAACTGATTTTTTCTTATTATAAAAATACCATTGCGGAAACGAGTCCAAATTGTTTTTATGAGACACTATTTTATAGTCTACCGTCTTTAATGTATGTTACACTATTTTATAGTCTAACGTCTTTAATGTATGTTACACAAGCCTAGGAATTAACACGCTTGACTTTTAATCCGCGATTATCATTATGATCATCACAGTCGTCATCAGTCGTGCCGGGCATGGGTTTCCTCCATAATTAATCCTGGAGCGATAGAGGTGTAAGCGTGGAGACAACCACTCAGCTGCATCTCTCTTCATCATATTTGTAAGACTTTTTAGGGTTCCGTACCTGAAAAGGTAAGAGCGGAACTCTTATAAAATCACTCCCGTGTTCGTCCGTCTGTCAGAGGTTTTTCTCGACTTAGTAACGTAGAAACGTGAATGGTCTTAATTATACCTATAGCTAAAAATGTGTAAAAAATGACCGCCCCCCCCCCCCCGTTTTCCAAGGTTTCTGAAGCTAAAATTTTCGCTCGGCCTTTGGCCTCGCCCTTAATTACTCACTGTCATCGAAAATAATATCGTTAACTTGGACGAAGCTCTGCCTTCGGCCTCGCCTTTATTATCTGACTTTCTTCGAGAAGGTTTATTGTTTACCTGAACGTAGCTTGGCTTTCGGCCTCGGTATTAGTTACTTGCTTTATTTGAGAAGGTTTATCGTTTACTTGAACGCAACTCGGCCTTCGGCCTCGCCCTTAGTTACTTATTTTATTCGAGAAAGTTTATCGTTTAGCTGAACGCAAAGGCTTGCGTGACAAACCATTGCTGTAGTTTTTATTTAGGCGTTTCGTTATTTTCGGAAAAAATATTTTGGTAATCAATCACATAAGACAAATATATATTACTACTAGTGAGCGCAGTATGAATACGCAACATTGTTTATTAAAAAAGTATTTCTGCTAGATAGAAATTTTCTAGTGAAGGATACTCTTTTATTGCACTGTACGTTTTTATGTGTTAATAATTATTTTAATAATCTAATACTTGTTCTACCTACTAGGCAAATAGCCTAGTGTGACAAGCACGCCTGACGTTCGATACATGACGCATTGACGTTGAAGATCAACGTTTTTGTATGAAAATGTTCCCAATACCCCCTCTCTAAACCTATTACAGGGCAAAGACACCGCACCCCTATAACATAGAATCCACATTTCTCGTGCCAGCTTAAATTCGAAGTTTGTAAGTCGGTTTGTATAGTAGTGCACTTATAACTCGAGAACGGCTCAATTTATTTACACCCTGTTCCGCTGTTGAGGCTGACTTTGGTTCCGATTCCACGTAAAACTGTAGTTCCCTTCCCTTACCTTACTAGGTGATAGGGCTTAACCCGTCCGAATTGGTATCACCGCACTGAATTAAAAGTCGGTTGAAGCATCTATGGTGTTTTCGGTCCAGTTCAAAGTAGCCGGCAAGGCCGAAGGGAAGCAATGACATGGTACCTAATTCACCAAGGTCTTATGGGCTGACATCACGGGTGGAGGTCATGTAGGCAACTATGGCAAGCTCCGTAAAAAACAAGTTTTTACCCGACTGCGCGAAAAATGAGGGTGATGTTTTTACCAGTCAGTACTAATTGGCGTATCTACGGACATTTGGTTACAGTTTGAGGCGAAAGCGAATACATATTGCTAAAAGGGATGCATGAATATAGTGGATGTGACAAGGTTCTATCGAGATATCTTCAATTATAGAGTAGACGGTGTGCAAGAAATACTTTGAGCTGTTAATTGAACATTTCCACAAACGTGAGATCGATCGTATCGGCAGCGCGCCTACACCAGTATTGGGGAGATAAAATCACATAGTATTTCAATATCTTCATCTTATCAGTTCAGAGATCTTATCTCCCACGACGATATGTCGGGGAAAAAATACAGGTGGAGCGGCAGCGATGCGGGACATCTCTTCTCTTCTATTATAAAAAGCAACGCATGTCTGTCTGTCTGTCTGTCTATAACTCGAGATATGCTTAACTGATTTACATTTTGTTTTCACTAACGGAGTGAGACTTATCTCGGGATGGTTCTATGATTTATAAATACAGGGTGTCTCAAAACTCAACGTCAAGCGGGAATCAGGGAGTAGGCCAGTTTATGAGTACCCAGGGAAAAATAAGAAAAAAAAATCGGAGTCATTTGTTTTTTATGATATGAGCATTTTTTGAGAAACGTTTGAAAATTGACATTTTTAGGTACTACGACTACAAATTTGCAAATATAATTGTTAAAAAAAAATATTGGTAGCCTAAATAACTCTGCTATTGATCAGTAACCCAAACAAAACCAGAAGGCCTGTAGTTTTACCAAAAAAATATTCAGTTAATTTTTTTTCTAAAAAATTGGTTGTCTGTAAAGTCGGTTTACGGACGATAGTTTTACGTGATAACGTCACAATTTCTGCTGCCCTGGTACTTTAAACCAGAGAGATAATTGTGTACAAGCCGACGCTTGGGCCGATTGTGCCTCTCTATCGCTTGTTACGCGCTCTCGCTTGCACACACAGGCTCAGATGGAACGTGACACTTTTTCGTGCGTGCAGCCGGTGTTCATCAATTTATAAGACGTGACGATATCACGTCAAAAAAATAAATGACTACGATTTTTTTTTCTTATTTTTCCCTGGGTAGTCATAAACTGACCTACTCCCTGGCTCCCGCTTGACGTTGAGTTTTGGGACAAGGTGTATATAATTTCTCGAAAATGCTAAACGTGAATCTTGTGCGTGGCGCGGAAAAACTATAACCGCACTACTAATATAGCAATGTAAATAAGCAATCATTGGGTAAATTTGGCACAACCAGTAATATTAAAATCAATGGTAAACTGGAAGTGTTAATAAGTACTAAATGCACTTTGACCAATTTCTCGATGCATGAAAATAGTGTATGAATGTTCAAATTAAGATATTTATTTCACTATAAAGAACACACATCATTAACAATATATTTTAATTGATAAATACGCATATTCAGTATGGTTCGTCATTGTTTTTGTTTAGCCCTGAATGAAATATACAAAGTCCGTATCAAACTCCTGACATCAATCTACAGTAATAGAGGCTTGGCAGTTGGGTCGCAAGTGAACAAGAAAAGATAAAATGCAAGCGAAGCCGCGGGAATTCATGAATCTTCCATTTCACGTAGACCTTATTCCCCGCGTCCCTCTCCCTCAGTCTCCCGCACCGGTCCACGCGATTTCTTTCTTCGTCGATAGGAATGCTGGGACCAATTTAACAATCTAAATCCAATTAATTGTGGAAGCAGATGGGGTAAAACATTCTCGTGTATACACGTTAAGGGTGCCGTTTTCTTTGAAGCTTTAAAAGGCGAAGGAAGAATATTTTGTATTTGATATTTAGATAATGTTGAAGAATTTGTAGAAAAAAAAATCTTTCAATTCAATTAAATGTTGTGATTTAAGAGAAAATACTTTAAACAATCAGTTCCCACTATGATAAATGCTTGTTATACGAGATAGATAATCACTCTGGCTGGATACAGATTTATTTAGAATGTGAAAAGTATTAAAAAATTATTAGGCAATTTAGTTAAAAAATACATTTTATTACTAAGAAATAGCGTGTCATATATTTTATTTTATAAGTTCAATATGCATATTACCCAGTTCGGCCATATTACCAGCTTCGTTTATGGTAATTGTGGTTTAGAGATAGGTAACAGATAATTTATGTTGTGATTATGTCAGGGAATTATCCCAATTTGATCAATTTACAAGTTTCTACGATTGCATTACATGTTTAGTTTGTCTTTATTAACGATTTTTATTACATTTTTAGTTCAAAACAATTTAAGAGCAATGTCGCCGGAGCGCCGAGCCGCCGCCGTGGTATTGGTTTAATTGTAAGCTGGGATTGAAAAATGCAATAAATTATAGATTTCATAATATTTTACGTTTTTGAAATAACTGTCCCGTTGCCTTATTTGTCTGAAGATTAAGATAACGGGCCGCTATTGGCCGATTTATTTCGATATAGTCATAGATCAAATGCCTCGCGCACGGGCAACAATTTTTTCCCATAGTCGAGTAACTCAAGATGGTCAGACCGCTCGCGCGCCGCGGCAGCTCATTTGTAGTCGATCGATTCTTTATATTTATCGCATTTACTATTTACAACGTCTCACAGTTAGCTAAATTCAGTATTAAGAAGTTATGTTCAGTTAGGTACTAGGTCCGCGTCACATCACTTCCGACATTTATCAGTTTTCACATTGCGGGTTTCACTGTCCTGTTGTACATTTATATGTAGAATGCAGTCCGCCATGTTAACTTAATATTGTATCGTAAATATACATAAACAAAAAGGAATGAATTTAAATTTTGAAACTAGTTTTATCTTCAGGATGTGAAAGCTACGAATTAATACATAAAAGAAACGTTCACTGAGTCTTTAGCTAAATACTGGGTCGATGAGGAAATTTTGCACTCAGGTGGCCCAATTTCATTTAATTTAAATTGACACATACAAATTATTTGTGCGAGAGCTTAGTCATTCATGAATCATACACATTGACAGCTTCATAAATGATAAAACAAATATAACGATCCCAACTAATTGCTTGTGTGTGCTCTTAAACATAATAAGGTGTTTACCTAACTGAATGGTGATATGCAGAAATGAACAAAGTTGTTTATTAGCTACCGTTCTACACGTGCAGAGTTTGTGTTTATTTTACTAGACATTATATAGGAGTAGTATCATGTGCGTCAATCTGAATAGTAAGTTTTACGACCTTCCCAGTAAATAAATATAAAATTATGTATACTATAAAAAATATAATAAGAATCTTATAAAACCTGTAAAATAGATTTACTATTTGTAAACAAAAGACTAAGACGTGTGTTTACGAGACGCATCGACCCATACACGATTTTTTTTGGTGCATCGGTCTAGGCACGAGTCAAAGTAGGTAGGTACCTCGGTTATCATAGCACTTAAGCAAGTAATAAGTAATAACATAACATCTCTCTAACATGTGATTTCTGCATAATAACTTAACTTTTGTATGCATGTCATAAGCTCGAAAATGGAATTCGTGAATGTGACAGAATTTTCATTAAAATAATTCTTCCAAAATAATTTTGCCATGAGTTTTATTAATTAAAATGAAATTTAAGAAAATATACTTATGTAATATACATTTACAAATAATAATTCCTTTTGTTGGTTGCTTTTTGCATCGGCAGTTTTTTTTTACTAATCTGGAACATCACTAATAAATTAATACATATTCGCTTTTAGCTAACACACTTTAAAGTGACGTTAAGCTGTCAAAATGCTAGATGGCTGCCTGCAGCTCAAATATACCCGCATGCATACATTATTACTTCTGCTCGTATTAAACTTTTCAAAAAGGAGCAATAGACAAGGTTTTTGTTTAAATTAAACCAACAACATTTCAATCAACGAAATTACAAAATATCTAAATAGTATTATTATTTATGTTCAATCTTATTTTTAACAATTTTAAAGCATTTAAAAAGCGTAAGTAAGTATGTAATGTGTAAATATTTCGATAATTATACGCTAGCGGCTCAACACAGCACACAGACCTGCATTTTTCGTTGAACTTGCTCATAAAGCTCTGACAATGTTTTCCCTGAGTCGTATCGTTACTTTAAAGTGAAATTAAATTGCATGCATTTAAGGTGCATATATCTCTTAAAATCTTGTTGCGGTAACGGTCTACGCTTCTGTTACTAAATATGTTAGTTAAATTATTGTTGAGTATCCATTTATTGTTAGTTAAAAGGTGTTCAAAACGGACAAAATATATTTGAGAATATATAGATTTAAATCTCAGTTTAAAAAATATACAAATATTTATAAATATATTATGTAATTCGCGTTCTGATGTCAACCAATACACAAATGAATTATTTGTTAACCTAGTTCAGATTTTCGAATTTCGAAGTAAATTTATACGTTACACAAATATCATTAAGGACATGTTCATAGTGCATACATGCGCCTTAACGAACATCCGTGTGTACAGTACCGTGTAAATTCGAGTTTTAAAAGGTTGGAGTTAAAAAGAAAACAAGCAAAGAAGAAATGTCTTGAAAGGTCACGTTACGTACACGACACGTGAGAGATTCAAGAAAGTGGTTACATCTGATTTTCATTATCTGGAAAATATGCAGCTCATTATGCGCCGCACGCACAGTTCACACTATGCTCCAGGCGATGACGTCTGGGGGTCGTCTCATTCATTTAGGCCGTAATTTTTGTAGGCAGAGTATACTCGTATAGTATAAATCTGAATAATAACGAGATAATCTCGAATAGCACAAATAATTTAAGAAATTATGCTCTTGAAATATTTCATTCTCCATTTCATTTTCAGATTCAGCTGGTATTAAAACAAAGAGAGTCAATATTTAACAGTTGTCTGCGTTTATTTTACAAAAACAATTAAAGGTATCTCTCTATCTATCTATCTCCGGACATACACGACTTTCATTTCATCATCCCTAAGATGTTTAACATAATAGTTTTTGTTTTAATTTTATTTAAGAAAATAAACACAAACAGTAAAGTATACTATGTACATACACCACAGCCAATCTGCTGTTTAATTTGGCTGTAATCAGCTGTAGCTCTTTACCATACTTACTTAGTTTAAGGTTTCCGTATGCAATAATACTGTCGTGGTAGAATTAATTAACAAACAATAAAATTGTATCTGCTACCCATAATTGCAAAATAAATAACCACCTTAATTACGAACATAAATAATTTAATTGACGGTGGACGTGGTACTTAGTTTGTGCGAATGCCCCCGCCTGCTTCAAAGGGGCATGTTTTTAAATTGGGGATAAGAATTAATTGAGAATGCATCGACCATTGTGAACACAGAGCAAGAAAACGCATCAGGGGCGGCCCCGGTGCACAGTGCAACCAAAATACGATTTTGCGGACATCGCTTGATTTCTCCGAAACTGTTCAAGATAATGCTCTGAAATTTAGCTTGAATAATCTTGAATAGTTTACCTACTAATTTTGTAAATTTGAAAAAAATCCAGGAATAGGATTTAGAGTGCACATTCTTCTATTCTTTATAGGGTTCCGTATCCGTCGTACGGGAACCTGTTAATAAGCCTACGCCGTCTGTCTGTCTGTCTGTCTGTCCGAGGGCGGTATCTCTTGAACCGTAATAGGTAGCCCTTTGAAATTTTCACAGAATGTGTGTTATTGGTATTACGGCCGATATAACAAATAATAAAAATAAGAAAAAGTAAAATTCACGGGGGTCCCCATACAAGAAACTAAAAAGTGTATGCGCGCCATCGACCGAAAACAGTATGAATCATTTTAACTAATCATGAATTTGAACTAATATGAAGAATTTCATAGAACACGCCATAGATGGCGTGAGTGGCGCTGATCATGACATGGCTATACGTAACCCTCAGTGCGCGAGTTCGACTCGCACTTGGCCGGTTTTTTATTAATCCTAAAAAAGGAGACGATGTTGTTCTTGCATGTCAGAATTATTAATGGGTAATATGCCATGTTAACTCTAGGTTCATTTACAAGGAGGTAATAGTTAAAAGCCCTCGGTAAAATGGTTTGAACACCTGGAGTGTTCAAACCATTTTAACAATATTGTCAGCTACTACCAATATCCCGGTTACTTACAGTTTCATATTATTAATTATTATCCAGTATAAAGTTTATAATGTGATACCGTTGCTCTTTTATTTCTATGTTTATTATTGTATATTTCTATTGGTATTATATTAAATTGTATATTTTATGGTATGTAATAACGAATTAACATCTATCTAAAGTTTATGAGTACATAATAAGTATATTGTGTATCATAGATGTGTATAATGATTTTGAATGCAAAAGTGTAAATTTATTTTACATACCGACATAAATTGCTATAAGTTACCTACATCAATCTTCTACCTAACTAATCATAACGTATTCGTTGGAATATGGAATCACGAAACTGGTAGCTATAATATCTGCATACAATGATTTTGAACTGACCGACCAGCCGCTGTCGAACAAACCGGTAGGTAATACCGGTATTATCGTTGCGAATCGACTGAAGTGTGAACGAAAAATAAAATTGTGTGATAATAAAAACCACATCAACGATCACGATAATAAGCCCCCATTGTCCTGTCGCGGTTTTGCAAAAAAATATCCACTTTACAGTAGTGTTGTTATTATGAGAAATACAATTTTAACAATTTTAGTTGGGTAGTTATGGAACATTATTATTTATTATAATATAGGTAACTTTTGATACTTATTTTATGCAGCAACAAGTACCAGTATGGCACTTACCTTCTCGGAGGTGATATTGGCTGGTCAGAGCATGTGCTTTGGCCCCTCTGACTCAGCCACCCATGCCGGATTACATTAAAAAAAAACATCTAAACACATTCATTGAAGCACCGGAATTAAATTATGTGAAAATGTGACTAAATGTATAGAAGTTTCTACATATAAAACAAGGGAATTTAGTAAAATGGAAATAAACGATTTTACCATTACAGTAAAATACAGTACCGTATGGTGACGATACTTAAAAAGAATAGCCCCACTGCATTTCTCCCCGTCCATGCCGTGAAAGGCGACTAAGGGATAAGGACGAGGTGTCGTGCTAAATGGCGATAGGAAAGCCACTTCTCACCTTGGCATGATCCCTCCACCGAGTCATGCAGCATGTGGGTCTTCGTGCCTCACTTGGTGCTTAATAGTTATCTTGTCCGAATACTTTGCTAAACGTGGTTTTCGGTGTTGTGCTGTAATTTACAAGACTACTTGTAGAACAACAAGGATTACTCTGCTTACCCCGATTGTCGGAATACAGCATGTGGTATGTATGTATGTACTTAGTAAAATAATATATTATACAATAGTAGTCAGGAAACCAAACGTGGAATCAGGCATAGAAAATTACGTTTTAAAGAAAATTGAAACCACAGAGTTGGAACTGTGGATTGTAACAAAAGATTTTAAAGCATTTGACTCCAGCCAGATCAGTAAAGGAATCTGAGATCTGAGATAAGAATATCTTTTCACACACTTTACTCGCAAGTACATATCTAAATATTATGTATTACTTGAGTACCTCAAAAGTAAAAAAATAAAATGTTAAGAGTAATGAACACCTTATGTTGATATTACTGGTAGATTTACCGTGCTTACTCTCTCCACGCGAGTAATTTGCATGTCCTCTCAGGCCTGTAGGCTGCGTGTGCTTTATTGCATATTATAACATGAGCGTGGAGTCAAAACCGGTCGCTTTGGGCATTTCACGCGAAAGAAAAAATATTGGAAGCTTTTCAAAACCAGTACCATTTAAGAAAGTACATATTGAGAATAATAACTGAGTTAAAAGTACATTAAGTAGTTGTATTTTGCACACACTTATGAACTCGGCTGTGTATTAAGTCATAATAATTTATGATAGTAATAAATATGATTTCTGTTAGGAATGTCGTTTATTTATTTGTATGTGCATTGAAAATTCACATTTACATTAATTAGAGAACCCATCGGTTCTCTAAATCGTCTCTTTGTCGCACCGCTAGGGTGTGGAACTGTCTTCCGGTGAGTGTGTTTCCCGAATCCTTTAACCTGGGTGTCTTCAAACGTCGTATTAACAGGCTAGATATCCTAGCAACAGTCCGCATATCTGCTGGCATGGCACCTAACGGAGCGTGATTTCGCGAGGTGTTTTTGGCTCTGTCGACTGGACCATTATTGGTCTCTTGGCAAAGCCGCCCATGTTGGTTTACATAAAAAAAAAAAAATATTTATCTCGTTAATTATGAAATTATTTTATATGTATTGTAATGTTAATATATGTGCAATATATCTATATATTGCACATTATTAAGTATTAATTAAACGAATATATAATATAATTTATTGCTCGGTAAAAAAGTGAAAAAAAACCTGAACTTAAAGTCTAAAAGCATTATCTATGCTTTTAGACTTTAAGTTCAGGTTATTACCTCAGCATTATTACCTAGTTGACCTGTGTGTGGGTAAGGTTGATGTGATGCGGAATTAAGTGCAATAAAAATAATTATGTTCTTACTTAGGTATATATTTTATTATATTTAACACACAAATAAATACATTATTTTACATACTTACTGGTTTATAGTTACATTGTTATTTAGGTATTAGCTATGTTCTTGGTCAAATTTAAATCTACTATAAAGTGGTAATATTAGCATAATTTAAATCTATAAAAATTCTAAGCAACTCATAAAATTACAGAATCAAACACTAACGCAAAGAACTTGAAGTATTTCTCTGCAAAACTACTAATTGAATAATACTTCTAGAGATCAAAGACCGCAGATATATAGATCTACATGATATGATCTATAAAGAGATCTATTACGCTTTAATATCAGCCTAGTCACTCGATTAGCCGGTACATACCTAACTAAGATGGAAGCGATTAGAATAGTTTCACCTAGATACAGGCAATTAACGGCTATAGCTTCAACAGTATAAACTTCATTCGTGGGTAAGTAAGTTCTGTAGTGCATTATTATTTAATTTATTTATTTATTCAGGAAACACAAACATGTATGATGTAGTAGTTATAAAGAGTAAATAATTTAAGTTAAAAGGTAACCAGCGACGTATTTCACAAGTTGTAAGTATAAGGATAGGTTATATCTACAAAGATATACACGAATGAGTATAAAATTTACAATATTTGTGAAGCAATGCCTACGTTAGTGACGCACAAGTATTGGTCAAGTTACCAAAGAAGAGAAAAAAAATTCACACATCTCATGCATTACATGACCTTCGGGTACATTGAAAATGACTTTTAGGACGTACTAAAATATAAGCATATAGCGAGTCGCCGACTGTGGCCGTGAAAATATCCTGGTGTGGCTGAAGATGCTCGAAGGGCTGAAGCGACGAACTCAAAGAGCGAACACACTCCAGATTCTAACAGCGCGCACCTACTCACTATATAATTACTTCTACTCCTCTAAATACTAACATGTATTCGGCACACGTATAAAAGCTCGCCTCTGGAATAATCTGCCCGTGCATTTACACTCCACTACGTCTATGAATGTATTTAAGGTAAATTTGAGAAATCTTTTCCTATTCTTACTGAAGTAAATACATTTTTACTAGCATACATACTAGCTACATATTGCACTAGCTTTTACCCGCGGCTCGCGGTAAAGTCGGTTTAATAGCAAATCCGATTTAAACGAGAATAGATAAACGATCGCTTCTTTTTTATTTTCTTTCTCTCTCTCTCTCTCCCTGAACCCTTTCTCTCTTCCTCTCTCCCTAACTCTCTCGCTTCCCCTCCGTTCCCCTCCCGGCCCTCGCTCTTCTCCATCCCCCTCTTTCCTCTTCTCCTTAACCTCGTTATCTGCCTACCTCTCTCCCTAATTCCCTCCTTCCCTTCTCCCTTCTCCCTCGCTTCCTCTTACTCCCCCTCTTTCTCCCATCCGCACTCCTCTGTCCCCCCTCACTCCTTTCAACTTCCCCACCCACCTCCTTCCTACCTCTCACTCTTTCCCCTCCTCCCTCTTCCTTACCCTCTTCCTCCTCCCTCCCCTCCCTCCCTCCTTCCTCCCCTGCCACCCTCCTCCCTCGCCTCACTCGCTCCTCCCTTCCTATCTCCCCTCTCCTCCAATTCACCGCTCCCTTCTGTATTTAATCTGTAACCAAAGGTTAGTTAGAATAGAATGCCTCACGGTATTAAGCTCACCTATTGTGTAAAAATTGTATAATTGGTGTTCAATTAAGAATATATATCCACATTTAAAAATTTGATTATAATTTACTTGTTTTTACATATTGAAATTTGTCAATTTTGAAAAATAAACAAAAATAAAAAAAAATTAAATTTTCAAGCGTATGCACACACGAATACCATTTTAACTACTCACACTGCAAGATAAAGACGACACGAAACTCGCGTAATGGGAAATTAAAAAGCTCCCAAAAGTTTCACTTTTTTCAAACAATTAAAAAAACATCCCCAGATATTTAGTCAGTCTACAATATGAAAATATAAAAGTTTAAAATATATATTTAGAAATGTGTTTAAAAGTGCCCTTTTTAAACCCCCTAAAAACGGCTATTTTAAGCGGTTTTTTGCGATTTTCTCAAATACTCAAATGTTGTAAATATTTTTTTTCGCAATCTTCTAGCTCTCGTCGATACGCGTCATTCGAGACCCTAAATATTCACGTAACCTTAAAACTCACGACACCAGGGCCAATTCGCACTTTTTCTAGAAATAGGGGGCTATACTGAAGCGATCGAAAAGACATTTCCAATGTCAAAAAGACATTAGCGATATCAGAGCACAAACAAATAATTCACATACCACTCGTTGATACCTTTTCAATGCATCACCTCTACGAGAGCAGACATCTCACACCATGTACTGTTCCATACCACGTATACTCCACGCATAACATGATACTCGCCTATGTGTATTAATCGGGTTTACTTACACTGCAGTTTTGGCACAGAGTACATTACTCATGTGGTTTTGTTAAAAAAACGATTTTGGTCAAGACTTGAAATCGAGTCTTGACCGAAACTCTACATAACCAAAACTCTACATAAATGAGTCTCTGATATGTCTGTTAATGAATAGGTACATTTTGTCAGTCTCGCTCGATAGCTCGATGGTTCAATGAATCGACTTACGATCGTGAAATTAAGCACAAGCGGGCGCTGTCAGAACTCATGGGTGAGCGCTCGACGGTTGAGGCTGACCGTGGTTCGGATTCCAAAGACCCCTTCCCTTCCCTTACTATGTGGTACAGTTTGACCCGACCGGATTGGAACCATCGCACTGAATGATACACCCGTCGAAGCGAAGTGTAGTAGGTGATGTATCCAACCATGGCGGGAATGGCCGGTTACATAAGAAAATATTAAACGCGAAGTTCAATAAAAATAAAAATAAAGTAAATAATTATACGATTCCAGGGGTTCTCAAATTTGTTTTTCAGGTACCACTAAAACCAATATGTTTGCGCGAGGCGTACCACCTTTGCTTGCAAGAAGCTAATAATAATACTTATCTTTTACTTATATCTACATTCTTAAATTCTCTTTCGAGGTTAGCATCACACGAAAGTTCAATTAATGATTCTGTTTCCTCGAATGCAAGTGCATCTAAATCTAAAAATTGATTTCTTATCGAATTTAGTTCTAAAAAAATCTTGTTTAAAATTTCCCTCGGAACTCACTATAAACATTTGACAGTAGGTTTTTATATCGCTAAGAACATCAGAATTAAAATTATATTTATGTTCATCAACAAAACTTTCCAAATTATTATTGTGCACTTTTTATTGCCGCTTATAATTTTTTTTTACAGCATAATGTTTCATTTTTCCGCGTACCACCACGAAGCATCCCGTGTACCACTGGTGGTACGCGTACCATGGATTGAGAACCGCTGAGGTAGTCTATTTAGTCTTAAAAAATATTTATACGGATATTGAGAAAATACTTAGTATTCTAGTAGTATATTCTAGGCGCTCGGCGGGAGGCATTCTGCGAACGCGTGATCGGCTGCGCGCACTCGGTTTATGTGTAGAAGGAAATGACTACGGAACCCTCTGTTTGTGAACAAGGTTCGCACTTAACAGGCTTTTTATGATCAACACCCGCCGGAAGCTACGGACGGCAACGTTGTGGTGTTTAAGATTTAGTTCATTTACATACTACGGCGCCTACACCTAGCTGTGCGCCATTCAATAATTGTATGCCGTTAAGGCGACTAGTTCAATATTTAGATTAAAAGAGAATGGATTAAGATAAAACCAAAAAAAAATTAAGCCATTTGTAGGTAAGTAACGCTAAGGTAATAAACGCTAAGTCATGGTTTAATGCAAGTATTTTTTAAATATTTAAAACTTTTTTTTTCTTTGACAATTTTCGATTCGATTTCGTTCCAAATACCTAACAACAGTAACAACGAGTGCCTGTGCGTATGTAGCGTAGTAGTTATCAGCTCAGTTATACAATTTACTACCGGTAATGTTTCTGTGTTTATAGCCTTCCATCTCAAAATCAAAACAGATCATAGGTATAGCTCTAACGCGAGAAATTTTAATTACAAGATGATAGTTAATTCAATTACGAAGTGAATTATTATTTATTAACGCGTCATATACACCTTAAGGTGGAGCTCGTAGACGCTTGATGATTTTATTAAATTAAAATGTCTTTAATTTGAATGAGTTTTCGTGTGGGAGGCCGTTAGGTTTCCTCACCTTATAATTTTCGATACATAACTTATTATTTATCGCTGCACTGCGAATGTTTTGACTATTAGCCGCGGAAGCTGTGCTCGTTGGTGTCTGTAGCCTTAGATATTATACATAATGGGGTTTTGAATGAGATATAAGCAAAAATATACAATATCATTTTAACAAAGAATATAATTTATATAATTGTTGTCATTGTATATTATTGAAAACACTCTTTATTACTATCTGCCAATAGCACACTTGCACAATGAAAATTTGTGAAAACATTTAGGTCACTGCAAGTTCTTAACATTCAAGACATTATTTTATTATTGAATAGCTGTCTGTTACAAGCGGTTTCGCTCGCGTATACTCGGTTTAATAGCAAATACGATTTAAACGCAAATATGATAATGTACCGTGTGTACCGTGTGGGTCCGGTACTTAAAAAGAATAGCCCCACTGCATATCTCCCCGTGCATGTCGTAAAAGGCGACTAAGGGATAAGGACAAGATGTCGCGCTAAAGGGCGAAAGGCTAGCCACCTCTCACCTTGGCGCGGTCCTTCCACCTTGTCATACAGCAGGCTGGTCTTCGTGCCTCACTTGCTGCTTGATAGTTATCTTGTCCGTATACTGTGCTAAACGTCGTGGTCGGTGTTGTGCTTTAATTTACCAGAGTACTTATGGGAGTGAAAGTTGGGTATGGCAGGCGAAGCATGAGAGCAGGATAAATGATGCCGAAATGCACGCGTTGAGAGGAGTATGTGTGGAATAGGAGGAGTATGTGTGTCTGTAGAATGAATGATAGGAGACTAATGAAAGAAATCTATGGAGCGAGTGTTAGTGGAAGAGTCGGGAAGGGTCGCCCTAGACGCACGTACCTGGACCAGCAGCCCGACCGTGGTAATTTTACTCGATCGACGAGTTCGAGCAAAATGAACGAGTAGGCATAATTGGTACCGTCGTAGCTGTCAAATGTACAAGTGAGTGAGTGCACGAAACGGTCACGTGGTCTACTCGAACTCGAACGTCGATCTACCACATTTTGACAGTTATTGGTACCGTCGTACGAAATGTGAGCTCGAACTTCGAGTTATTTTGACGTATACGCTCACCCAAACACTCGATTGATCTTGATCAACTTTTGCGATAGTTTAGAAAATCTCAAAGTTGGTTATATGTTAAATTAACGATTCCTTTCATTGAATTTAGTGGAGAGGTGTTTAAATATGTATTATTTTATTTATAAGTTGTTCATTCCTTTATTTTATTTAAGTATTTACTCAAATAATATAGATAAAAAATACAAGTAGGTACTTATGTACCTATCACTAAAATAAAATAAGAATAAAGTCTGTACCTAGGTACATACATATATACATCACATCATACATATCACACGCTATATCCCGACCATCATCCCGACAATCGGGGTAAGCAGAGTAATCGGTGTTGTGCTACACATACCTAACTACATCAAGCAGCAAGTAAGGTATGAAGACCCACCTCCTGCATGACTCGGTGGAAGGACCGTGACAATGTGACAGGTGGCTAGCCTGTCGCCCTTTAGCACGGCATCGTGTCCTTATCCCTTAGCCGCCTTTTATGACATGCACGGGGAGAGATGCAGTGGGGCTATTCTTATTAATACCGACCGGCCCACACGCACGGTACCGTAGTTAGTGCGTAATAAAGTCTTGTGTTCTAAGTACACGTCTCATATCAATTTGTCAGTACCTACCTAAGTATGTACCTACCTATGTAACTAATTTATAGGTGACCGGTAGTGGAGCTATAATGTATAACCAAATATGGTAATAATAGGTAGGTACATACAGGAGTTTTTTTGTGGCTAGGTAATATGGCTGGAGGAAGGGCGGAGGGTTGAGGGGAAGAGATTCAAAATGAATGTCGTCATCACTCACACAGCTGGCTGACCGACCGACAACCAACATCGTGTGTGTTGCCACGATGTAATTTTTACTAATACTAAATAGCTACTCTTAAATATCGGGGTGTTCAATTTATACGCGTTTTTCAACTTAGTCAATACTCTTTTTCTCTTTTAATTAACATAAAGATTCTGAAAAATAGTATACATACCATATTGACCGTTTGATACCTAGCAAAATGAGCGCTTTGCATTCTAGGTAGCATAATACATTTAGTAAAAAAATTTTAATAGTGGCAAGACTGGTAGATCGACACTCGATCGATAATTCGTCACTTGGTCGACACTCGCATACGTACTCACCTGCACGCCGGTACCAAAATAATTTGCCTCGTGCGACCGATCGAGTCGAGCGCAGCTCGAACTCGTCGTGCGAGTAAAATTAGCACGGTAGGGGTCCTGATCGGGCATGTGCTCGAAAAGGGTCAGGTGCGTAGTACCCGTAACCGACGAGCATGTATGAAGAACATTATGAGAGTGGAAGAGGCGGCAAAAGTGTGTCAGGATCGTGGCGCGTGAGTTATGTATGTATGTATGTATGATAATACATTTCTTTTACATATTCTCTCTCTCTCTCTCTCTCTCTCTTTCTCTCTACCGTCCACACTATACTTTATTTGATACTGCTCAACTCTATGGCTATTTGTGCTAAGGTGATGGTATATAGCCTATAGTGAGCCTCAAGAACTACTCTTTACATTGGTGCAAACTGCATCAAAACCTTTTCTGTGGTTCCGGAGTTAACCTCAAACATACATACATACAGACAGACGTTCCGTTTTATAAGAAGTAGAGATTTATTTATTATTTAACCTTATTGAAGCCTTGCCTACTTTTTTATTTTTACTAAATATAAATATAGTACAAAGGACAAAGTTTTCTTTTATTGCAGACTTAAGACATACTTATGAATTACTTTTATATTTTAACTAAGTATAAAAGTAATTCATAAGTACGTCTTAAGTCTGCAATAAAAGAAAACTTTGTGAAACGATGTAACAGAAATACGGGTACTATTATTAGCATTATTGAAACATTAACTAGGTAATTATGGTATACGAAGACTTAGTCCAGTTTCTACAAAGCAACATTATTATTATTACTTGTTATTTAATCAACATAGTGGAATAAAGTCACATTGCAGAGTTTTGAGTCACCATTTTGAAACTATAAATGGGATGAAATAAATTAGTCCATGTGAAATACCTGAAAATTTTAATGTCATAATAAGAAAATTACAGCATAACGAGATATATGATTTAGTATTGATGATTACGATATCATACATATATAATGCAATCACTTCGCATAAAATGACAATTGGGTACAGGTACTTATAAGAAATCGATTCGGCAACAATAGTTGTAGATTCTTGCCTACATACTACGTGATCTCATTACAAGTTTTTTTTGCGCTCGGCTGGCACAATGGTTAACGTAGAGAGGTAGGTAATATGAGAGAGTTTAGGACCGTGCGGACCTTAATATCCTGATAATTACATGTTAAATTACATTCTTTATTAACATATTAATATAGGGAAAATATGTTAATATTTTGTCATTTCGTAATATATTCCGACGGCGAGATGGAAGGGTGTTTAAATCTCGAAGTCCACTGCTCAGTCTTACGAAATATAAAATCAACGGAGATAATGTGTGACGAGCGACGTGAAGAAAAACATCGTCATGTAACTAACTCCCAATACGGTCTCAGTGTGGAATGAAGAAGCTTGTGTCCAGCAGTGAGTCACTTAAATAATAAATATGATACTTAAAGGTTTAACCTTTTTTAATGAAGCTTATTATTGTAAATGCACAACAATGGGACGGACAAACGCGCCTAACGAAGCCAAAAGGAATGATTTTTTAAAATGTAATCCAATATGGGTGACTGAATCGGAGGGGCCAAAGCACATGCTCCGACCATCTTCTAACCCACCACCTCCCGAGCGCACCATCCTCGCGGATATAGCACTCGCAATGTGTTCTCATCGCTCGTCAAGGCAAATATCATCCGAGTCCGATGCACGCACAGGGGTTGCAGTCGACCGGCCACCCGACACGGCGGCCGTGCCAAAGACGCGCGAATACATGCTCCGACCAGCCAATATCACCTCCGTGAAGGTAGGGACCAAACCGGAGACTTCCATGGATTGCTGGCTATACTGGACTAGAGAACTCAACCGAGGCTGCTATGCGGCCATCTTACATCCAGTACGGCGGTATCAACCCAGTCGGCTGCAATTTGAGCCTACCACCTAGTAAGAGGCAAGGAAAGGGACCTACAGTTTTTACACCGGTTCCGAACGGTGAAGCAGGTGTAGTGTAGGTATGCACGTAATTGTTTTCTTCAGATAGTACACGCCGACCGGATTCGAACCTCGGACCTCTCGCATGAGAAGCCGATGATCAAACCACCGGGCCACTCGCCGCTTAAAAAAGAAATGGTTGTGGTATAATGGTAATGTTCCTTCAAATGAATCATCCACGTACGTTCTGAGCACCGCACCGGTTCCAAGTGTAATGGTGTCGACTGCAAAATAACTTATCATCTTGAGCACTAAATAAACATCGGACACGCTGCAAGGCGGTCTAAATACTTAAAGCGCGTAGTAGTAAAGTAGAAGGGGCCCAGTTTATGGTCCCTGTGGGACGCCGACCAGCTCGACCTGCCCACTTGTCTGGTGTGTGCGATTTACGAGCGACTGGGTTTTGTCCGCGGCTTCGCTCGAGGCATTGTTGGTTATGCTTAGAATTAACGTATATACCAACACGAACTTGTTTATAGAACTAAGTAAACGATACATGCAATGATACGTCCAATGTTTTCGTTTAGTACTAACTTAAGCCCTTTGCAGATATATCGTCATGTTATATAATCCATAATCATGCCGAGGTGTTGTGTTCCATTGTCGGCGCCCTAAGTGTGTTCTATCGCTTCTTCCATTGGGAATACTCGGAGGAGTTGTTTGACGCGATATGGCTGTCTCCTTTCCACCTTCGCACAACACCCACGCGTAGAGATTGCATTCCTACACACAGGAGTTACCGCGGATGCCCGTACCAATCGGTTCTGCAGATTTTTTCTCCTCAGAACTGGCAAACTCTGGAACCCTCTCTCTGTCCACATATTCCCCCCCAAGTATAGTCTCGGGTCCTTCTAGTGGGGTGTGAATAGGCACCTGTTAGGCTGGCATGGCATTCGCAACCCCCGTATGCGACCGAATGCCCATTGGTGTCGTTATACACGTTACGGATCTACATGTCGCGCTTTCTAAAAAAATTGGTACCCATTAGTGAAAACTGTACATAAATACAGCCGTTTTCGAGTTTACCATTTACATACAGACAGACCGACATTGCGCTTTATCTTAGTGGATTCTAATGAGATACAGATGAGTTGCATGAAAGTTGGTTGTAGAAATGTTATTGAAGTGGAATGCTATTTGAATAATAAGAAATATTTTTTGATAGTCTATTACGAGGATTCACTTAGCGCTTATGATATTTATTACATGCCGAAAAAGCGAAAACAAATCAGTTTTACAGACATTGTTAGATTCAGACGGCCAGACAGAAATAACATTTGTATAATTAATAATAATTAATTATATAATAACTGTACTGCACACGTCAGCTATGTAAACCTGATCCGGAGGAACTTAAAATGCCTTCAAACTTAATTGTCAGTTGAGGAGAATGTTTAAATAATATTAATGTGAAATAAATAACTACAATCTTATAAAATGTCAATCCAGAAACACGCAGGAGAAAAGGCTGGGAACAATTTACCGATAATCTTCAAATAACCAGTTTCGTTCCGCCCAAGTAATTAGTGGGTCCATTAAAAGTAACTCGAACAGCATTTAAAAATGCTTTTACATGAAATATGCAAATACTTCATCCAGATTATTTTATTTTTGTCTCGTAGGCTGACGGAAAAATAATGGTAGAATGATAAAGTATCGGGCATTAATGAGAGCGGATCTTTGCTCCAGCTGACGATTCTATCACTGCCGCTAGCCAGTGTAGTAAATGACGATCCAATAAAAAATTCAAGTGAGCAAACATTATCTTACAGTTTTTAATATCTTTTCTCATAAGAACATGTCTTCAGACTTCATAATACGTGATATTCTGTTCACCAGAAATTATTGAAGAATTCAAGATGGTCAGATCAAAGGAAATGTTAGATGAGAGGAATAGAAAGGTGTTATAGAAGAAATGTATGATATGATAATGAAATGTGGTCAATCAAGTCCACTGCAATTATTTTCAAGTTTTAAATCACTGCGTGTTGAGACGTTGAATGATGTATCGTTGCGTACAGCCAGAGCTATGATCGGAGCCTACGCTACGATACGCCGCCTACTCTGTGTAGTTTCCTGACGCGATCATAACATCATGCAACATTCATCATCGGTACCTCGTCATACCTTATACATTTCACTTTGATATGAAACTCAATAGAGGTGCAGGTACATAAAAGAAGCTACCTTTATTGAGTGTTTAAGCTACCTTTAAGCTACCTTTATTGAGATTGGAAATATTTCCAAAAAGTTGAAGACATACCTAATTTACTCCCAACAAAATTATCACGTATATCAATCAATCAATCAATATCATCAATACTAATAATAAATCTGTAAGGGATGGTCATGGAGTAAGTTACTTTGTTTTAAGAAATATTGAGTTTGTAGCCTCTATGTATGATACTAAAGCTAAATTGACGATTTTTAGAAATCTTTTCTGTATGTATGTATGTATGTGTGTTCCTCCATAACTCTTAAAGCCATCATTCGAATTTGATGAACCTTAGTACAAGCCCATTTTACTATACGGGACACAGGATAGGCTTACTAAAATTCACTTCCGGCTACGCTAAGATGCGGCTCCCATACAAATCGAATTGTTCCAAGCGCCGAAATAAAGGGCGACGCGGTGCGGCGGGGGTTAGTAGCGCGTCTCGCGGAGACTGGCAGCGCGGCGGCGGCGGAGGCGCGGGACGCGGCGCGGGGTGCAGTCTGGCGGAGCGCGGTGTGTGTGTGTATGCATTGTCTCGGCAGAGTTTCATATTTAATTCGATTCATAATATTATGTAGGTTAACTTCGTTAGGTATCTATTTGATTAATTTTAGGTGCAAACCTATATAAAAGTGTTGTTGCGAGTCGATGTTAGCGGATATTTACTTAACTGAAGTTCCTATTTGATTTAAGTTAATTGATCGTATGTTTATTATATTGTACGTAGTGTAGTATGCGCGGAATATTAGCAAAAATATTCTTATTTTTACCCGACTACGGCGAAGCGAAAAGGAGAGTTATGTTTTTGACCGGTATGTAAGTATGTATAGCTTTTGCCCGCGGCTTCGCTCGCGTGAAATTCGTATTTCAAAGGAAGAAAGTAAGTAACTAAGGGCGAGCTGGGTCCAGGTAAACGAAACACCGTCTCGAAGAAAGTTAGTAACTTTTTGAGGACGAAGGCGAAGTTGCGTTCAGGAAGACGATAAACCTCCTCGAAGACAATAAGTAACTATGGGCGAGGCCGAAGGCCGAGCTGCGTTCAGGAAGAGGATAAACCATCTTTATGAAAGTAAGTAACTAAGGGCGAGGCTTAAGGCCGAGCTGCGTTCAAGAAGAGGATAACCTTTTCGAAGAAAGTAAGTAACTATGGGCGAGGCCGAAGGCCGAGCTGCGTTCAGGAAAACGATAAACCTTCTCGAAGACAGTGAGTAACTATGGGCGAGGCCGAAGGCCGAGCTGCGTTCAGGAAGAGGATAACCTTTTCGAAGAAAGTAAGTAACAGAGGGCGAGGCCGAAGGCCGAGCTGCGTTCAGCATGAGGGTAAACTTTTCGAAGAAAGTAAGTAACAGAGGGCGAGGCCGAAGGCCGAGCTGCGTTCAGGATAACGATAAACCTTCTCGAAGACAGTAAGTAACTATGGGCGAGGCCGAAGGCCGAGCTGCGTTCAGGAAGAGGATGACCTTTTCGAAAAAAGTAAGTAACAGAGGGCGATGCCGAAGGCCGAGCTGCGTTCAGGAAGACGATAAACCTTTTCGAAGACAGTAAGTAACTATAGGCGAGGCCGAAGGCCGAGCTGCGTTCAGCAAGACGATAAATTCTCGAAGACAGTAACTATGGGCAAGGCCGAAGGCCGAGATGTGTTCAGGAAGAGGATAAACCTTTTCGAAGAAAGTAAGTAACAAAGAAGTTACTTTCTTCGAGAAGATTTATGGTCTTCCTGAACGCAGCTCGGCCTTCGGACTCGCCCTCTGTTACTTACATTCTTCGAAAAGGTTATCCTCTTCCTGAACGCAGCTCGGCCTTCGGCCTCGCCCTTTGTTACTTACTTCTTAAAGATGATTTATCCTCTTCCTGAACGCAGCTCGGGCTTCGGCCTCGCCCATAGTTACTTACTGTCTTCGAAAAGGTTTATCGTCTTCCTGAACGCAGCTCGGCCTTCGGCCTCGCCCTCTGTTACTTACTTTCTTACAAAAGGTTATCCTCTTCCTGAACGCAGCTCGGCCTTCGGCCTCGCCCATAGTTACTTACTGTCTTCGAGAAGGTTCAGTTTTCCTGAACGCAGCTCGGCCTTCGGCCTCGCCCTCTGTTACTTACTTTCTTCGAAAAGTTTACCCTCATCCTGAACGAAGCTCGGCCTTCGGCCTCGCCCATAGTTACTTACTTTCTTCGAAAAGGTTATCCTCTTCCTGAACGCAGCTCGGCCTTCGGCCTCGCCCTTTGTTACTTACTTTCTTAAAGATAGTTTATCCTCTTCCTGAACGCAGCTCGGCCTTTGGCCTCGCCCATAGTTACTTACTGTCTTCGAGAAGGTTTATCGTCTTTCTGATTGCAACTCCGCCTTCGGCCTCAAAAAGTTACTCACTTTCTTCGAGACGGTTTATCGTTTACCTGAACCCAGCTCGCCCTTAGTTACTTACTTTCTTCCTTTGAAATACGAATTTCACGCGAGCGAAGCCGCGGGCAAAAGCTAGTATCTAAATAAGTCATTCATCTTACGGACTTTGAAAACAGATTTAAGATGACCTATTATTGCTCGATTTGGCCTCGGGATATAGAAATGGGCTCGGTGTGAAAGATTTGAAATTAGTGACATATGTCGAGAGATGAGATTCGTGCATGAGAGATCGAGCAATGAAACGTGATTTTTTTCTGATTAATGTCACGTCACATGTGAGTTCTCATTAAATATACACAATAGAAATTGTTCATGGTTAAATTCGGCTTTTGCCCACCGTCCACCTCCTGAGACAATTTGTGAAATTCTAAAGATATTTTTTTTTATGGATACTGACTGACACGGTTGGCTACATCACCTACAACATCCGTGATGTCAGCCCATAACACCGGGTGAACTAGGTGCCATGTCAGTGCTTCCCTTCACTTCATGTCGGCTACACTGAACTGGACGGTTGAATAATTAATTCTTGATTTTGATTTTAATGGAAAATTAGTGTTAGTATATTCCGTACGATTACATGTACGCTTAAATTGTACTAAAGCGAAGGGTACATTTTCAATTCAATCCATGTATTTAGCATCTCTCCCCGTGCATGTCGTAAAAGGCGACTAAGGGATAAGGACAAGATGCCGTACTAAAGGGCGATAGGACAGCCACCCCTCACCTTGGCGCATTCCTTCCACCGGGTCATGCTGCAAGTGGGTCTTCGTGCCTTACTTGTTGCTTGATAATTGTCTTGTCCTAATACTTGATAAGCGTGGCGTGGTGGTCGGTGTTCCACCAGGTGTGATTTACCAGAGTTCTGCAGCACAACACCGATTACTCTGCTTACCCCGATAGTCGGGATTCAGCGTGTGGGTGGTATGTATGTATGTATGTATGTATTTAGAATGATATTGAGATCTCTTCTGCACAGTTTCTCAATATAATATATATTTTCTATAAAGAAATGTGCTTTAAAATGTATTCTTGCGGGTGCTGAGTCAAGACTTACTCGTCGTAGTTATAAATCTCTCGGCTTGTGATATTGTTATGATAGTGAATTGGATTTATCTGAGGCGCTCAACTCCAAAGTCGTGTCGCGAGTGATTTATTTCTATCTCGGATCAAAGCTTTATTGTATAGTAATGTAATTTATCTAATTGAGTGCAGACATGTGAGGAGAGAAAACGATTTTACAGCGGTGCAAGCTATCACATTGCTGCTTGACAGATCCAGTGATAATAAAAAAACTATAACTTTTTTTATTAACAATGGGGACATACCAGAAAAAATTATTTGTTAATTTTAGATGGTTTTAGGTAATTTTTATAATAATTAGATTTATTGCTAATTACTAATTAATAATAATTAATAAGTATAAGAAACAATTTACTTCCCGCTCCGATATTGTCCTTGCCACGATTAATTTGTTACATAATACAAGTACGAAGAGTGATTCCATACGCACTCAACAATCAATCAATCATTAATCATAATGAATTTATGAATATTTTTATATTAAAATAAAATATATATATCACTTTTAGTAGTGCTTCTAAATATTTATTTAAAAAGAAAACATGTTTTTTCATATTTTTTTTTATATTTCGGCGAATGCCGTCTTCAGTAATTAATTATCTATATTATTATTAAATATTATTTATTTATTTATTTATCATAATATAGATAATTAATTACTGAAGACGGCATTCGCCGAAATATATAATATAAAATGAAAAAAACATGTGTTCTTTTTAAATAAATAGTCATTAATCATAAAATATTTTACGTAACTAACTCAACAGGTTAATTTACCTCAAATCTCAATGAAGGTGAATATTAATGGTACTAAATGAAACAAAAAGAAATTCATAATCGTAATTTATCTTAAAACTATATAATAAACACAATTGTTTATTTAAAAGAATTTACAACAAATAATTAAATAACAATAAACGGTATTAAAACAACAATTCCAAATTGTGAAATACGCTGCACTATAAAATAGCCTTCTGTATTGCAACAAGGTGATAATTTTAACACTCGCTACCTCCTTTAAAAGCCAGAAAATTATAATGTTCGAGTAACTCGTTTCGTACAAACTGCTGGTGGGAATGCTCTCGTTAAATACCTTGTTAACTCGATGCGCGAGTATTTCAACCATAATAATTAATGTACACTTTGGCTACACTGTAATTTTATTGCAACTGTAATGCCAAAGACAAAATTTCCATTCTCTGTGCTTTCTCTATCTAATCTAATCTAATCTAAACAAATATAGAGATACAGCTATGGGTGGCTTCTTTTGCGCGAGAATGCCATAAATTTTGCAGATTTTTGCGTAGTTTTATAATGCTCTTTTTGTCTAATTTAAATGAGAAAATAAATAATTCAATCGTCAGAATGCGTAGAACAGGTGCGGTAGTCACACGACATAGTTTTGTCAAAATTAGCTATGATCTTATCGATATCGGTATTGAATCTGCCGAGAGCTGAGTATAAAGTGAACAAGGAAAAGTGGCGAAATATGTAAATTGCGCGCTGGGATGTGCAGCCAAGAGACCAACCCGTCGCGGAACCACGCGGCAGAGCTGGTGAAGATGGCGTCATCGCACTGCCGTAGCGCAACGCCACCGCCGCCGCTGACGATGTCTTCTCCCAGCAGACCCATGTCTCCGGACCTGTGCCCCAGCCGCTCCAGGTCTCCGAACCGCCCGAGAAGCCTGATGGAGTCGCTGCTGGTCGCCAAGATGGAATCCCTAAGTGCGGGACGTCTCGTGAGGACAGACTCAATGGACAGCTGCAGCAGTTTCGGCTCGGTGTCGTCGATGTCGAGCGACGTGTGCCGGTGCGACGATTGTCTGCTGGGTATCGTCGACTTCTACCTGCCGGGCCCGGCGGAGCAGGCCAAGCGATTGAAAAAGGTGCGTATCTCCTCATTTTCAACGCTCATTGTTTAACCAGCTGATAAGTGTAAACCCAAGTAAGGCGACGGGACGATGACCGTACTAGTAAACGGGTCCTACACTGGCAGCCGTGCACAGGGAAATGGAGTGTGGGGACCACTCATCCGGTAGGACGACGACATGAAGTACGTCGGAAGCAATCAGTCGTTCCGTACAGCTGAAGGCCGGGAGGATTGGAGAAAGATTGAAGCATCCAGCAGTGGAGTCATAAACGTTAACTGACTGACTGAAGTGGAAACTTCTTCGGACTGTCGCCATCCCGTTCTCCAGTCGGCTTGATGTCTTTCATTTAGTGCGGTAGTATAATTCGAGCGGGTATTATCCTACTGCCTTAACCACTATCCTTACTAACCTAAGACAAGAGAGAGACCTTCGGTTTTGTATGAAATTGAACAGAAAAGTGTTCAGCGGAAATGCACTTATCAAATTCGAAATGAGAAAGAAAGTGGTACGCGCCAACAGGTTCGCTCGTTCGTACCCACTGCCTCTCACAATGCCTTTATCGCTTGGTCAGACAGGAATCGTTCAATCTCATATTCAAACAATCAATCAAGTAAGTTCACCTCAAATACACTATCTCAGTTCTCATACTCACGAAACTCGCGTTGTAATACATAAAAATTTTCGCGCATTGTACTTACAATGCAAATTAGTCATGGAACTTCGAGTGATTTGTGTACATTTGTACAATTAGGGTGAGGCTCGTTTACAGAAATGTAACATGTGTATGAAAAATAAGTGATAATTAGATAGATAGGTCCATGACTTGACCAAATGTTATTTATGAGATATTATACGAAGCCTTCCGCCCTCGAACCGGGGTTTGCATATTTTCCAGCGCGGATATTTTAACCAAATTAAGCGAGCACCTCTGGATCCTCGGAGTCGAATTGTCGCACGATCTAATATTCCATGGGATGTAATGTACTCGGAGCAGCTGCTGTTTGACGCGATCCCGCAGTCCGCTTTCCATCTCTGCATAACGCGCACTGCACTGGGCGTGACTGGGCGGGCAGGGATTACTTACATCCCTACACGTTGGACTTAATCTTGCTATATGCAGAGCAAATAAGCAGATCTTTCCTCCACAGAACTGGTAAATTCTGGAACGCTCTCCCTGTACACATATTTCCCCCCAAGTACAGTCTCACATACAATAGACACATGTGTGGCATTCGCTACCCCCATCCGACCGAATGTCCAGACCGAGGTTTCGCACCACAAAATTGTTTTTTGAAAAAAAAAAACACGTTTCTTGTATGGAACATAGCGATTTTAACAGTCGGGTCGGGACCCATTAAAAATTCTAGACCGGATCAAATTTTCCCAATAATGGGTCCCGACTGTTAAAGTCGCTACGTTCCGCATTAGATTTAGACTACTGGACTTGTATTTTTCTTTTCAATTTTTATAAAGTAATTTATTTACGCAGTTTGGTTTTTTATTTTATATTTAAAGTTCACTTTTTACGCAGTCAAGTTTTTTTATTTTTTATTTTACTTTTTTTCTATTTTTATTATTTGTCCGGCTAGCTATTACGGTTCCTAAGATACAGCCATCAGGCGGAGGGACTGACGGACGGATAGACAGACAGACGGACCGGTGCGGTGGTGGCGTAGGCTTAGTAATAGGCTTCCGTGCGGGGTACGGAAACCTAAAAATATTATTCTTAAAAGTCACCGAAGAAGCAAATCAAGTATTAATTATTCATTTTGTAGTGAATTTGAATATTTTGATATGGAAATATAGTAAATTTTACAATATGTTACATATATTGCTATGAATGAAGACTAATTATAATTTAACATCTGTAGTAGAATAATCTTTTTATCAAAAGTCAGGTAAGTAATAATTAATTAATTATCTATAAATTAGTTAAATGAGTTGTGTAGACTGTAGAACATTATTGTCTAATAAATAATTAATGAATACGCCAATATTAATATTGGCGTCTAAAATATGTTTTATTTTCTCTGTGGTTCTAGTTGAGCCAATAATTGACTGTGAATGTTTGTTAAAATAACTAAAATTCACACAGTAAAAAGCTTTAGGGTCTCAGATCAAGACCTAAGGGTGACGCGTAAGGGAGCGTAATTTAGTGAGTTGCGACTCACAACTTGTGAGTCGCGTAATTTACGTTGCATACTATCAGACAACTCATTTTGCGTCGTCGTCGTGTGGCACAAACCGGATTTTTATATGAAACCGAATGCAGCGTAGTTTACGCGAATCAAAATACGCGACATACAAACAAAATTACGCTCGTTTGGCCTCACCTAAGGTTCGAACTCCGAAGGACGGTATTCCTTTTTATTTAGATGCTGATTAGCATAATGATATTTTTGGGCAACTTTGGCTCACCATGATTGGTATGTACAGACTTTTTGTCCTTATTTTCCGACGAAAACTGCGAAAAACAACCATGGTTCGCCCATCCACGCTGCCGATTTTTTTTTATAAATATTAAGTACCTAAGTAGGTACTTACTGTAGTGTTGTGAATGAAAAGTGTTCGCATCGCAATCATTCGGTGCCTATGACAAGGATATAAAAAAATTGAATAAGTAGTTTAGTAATATAATATAGTAACACATTTTACACAATAAGTACATACCTATGTAGGTAAGTAGCGTGCCCTATACCTACCATATGCTGCGTACATCAAAAGAAAACAAGTAGTTGTGAACGTTATGGCGACCTATTACATAAGACATCTGCAATAAAATTGACGTTAAATTTAATGTCCTTTTGTTCCAGGTGAGAGGACGTGGGTGGCCACAAGCCCTCAGGCGACATAGCACGAGGTTTGACTACCAACTACTTTTAATGTTTCTTCTATATAAATTCATAAACGTTTATGCTCTGTAACTGTACTAATTTGAGTGCCTATACAACTGCATGAAAAAAATGGCAGCTGACCTGACAGGCATCACGACTCTAGCAGGCGGTAGCTACATATGTTACCCACACACACCACACAACTGCCACATTACATACCTACAAAATTTTGCTGCGCCCAACGTACCCCATATTTCATTTCCGCTACTAAATGGACGATTTTTAGAAATATTTTCTGGATGTATGTTCCTCTATAGTTCTTAAACCGATCATCTCAATTCGATGAAAGTACAAGCACACAGGATAGGCTAAAATTCAGTTCCTGTTACGCTAAGATGTGGCCCATATAAGTTACTGTATGGATGTGACTCTCATACAAACCGAATTGTTCCGCGCGCAGAAATATAGGTACGGTAGCGGGCTTACTTACTTTCTTCTTTTTAAATACGTATTTCACGCGAGCGAAGCTGCGGGCAAAAGCTGTAATGAAATAATACAAGTTGAATCACATCTGACTGAACCTTTTCCTTGGTTCGTGCTAACGCCATCTGTAGTTGTGCTTCTTAAGCTATTTATCGAGACGTAGGTACTCACTCACTCGTAAGCGATCTTATGTTTTAGAATCGAACCAACGAGTTGTTGCCTTCAAGCTGTAGCGGTTTCATCGTTCTGTTGTAGATGGCGCGCAATGCGTGCATGATAGCCTCGGCGTGTATTTGATCGATCATATACATTTTTATTCGTTCAGCGTTCTACTCCTACGTATACAGGGTGTTTCAGGATAGGGTTTCGTAACTTCGGGCTTCGAAAGGGGTCCATATTTGAAGACGAAAAGCTCTGAAATTTTTTCCCAGATTCGGTCATTTTATAGTACTTTTTGGTGAAAATAGTTTTATCGAGATTTGGTGGACGGTTAACGTCCGCCTTTTACATGCTTAACTATAAATTCCAAACACTTAAATTTGAATGACATCAAAAGAAAAAGGGGCATTGCGCTCCATAGACCTAAACAGCACGGTTGCCAAATCCCTCCATACTCACTGTTCATCGAGTTTTTATTACAATTTAAAATTTTTGTATGAAAAAAAATACGGAATTTCGATTTGAGTGATAAGGAGTTTTTTCTTCTAATAATGAGTACTTTCTATTCCTGAAGTTTCTCAAGCCTATCCTGAAACACCCTGTATAGTAACTCTGTGGTCCATCTACGGTCCTAATGTGTATTAGTTGTGTAAATTTTTAAGCAATACGTCATATAATCAATGAAACATTTTAAAATGGATTTTTATTGGCGACACGCAATGCAATTTATTTATTTCAATAAATTATATTAACGTATCTTTAAAAATGAAACGCTCTTCTATCTCCCTTTTAGCTCATAGATGTGTGTGTTAGTAGATCGTCTATAGCCAGAAATCCAAAGGGAAGTCTCCGGTATGACACCTTTCCGGAGGTTACATTGGCTGGTCGGAGCATAATTTTGCTCTGTGGCTCTGGTCTCTCTGACTCAGCCACACATACCAAATTACATAAGAAAAATTGAATTTTTAAAACGACTCAAGCTATTTACGTGCAGTGTGGTTACGTTGGGTGGGGAGTTCAATGACATACATACATACATACATGCACACCACACGCTGTATCCCGGCAATCGGGGTGATCAGAGTAATCGGTGTTATGCTCCAAGGACTCTTGTAAATTACAGCACAACACCACGTTCAGCAAAATATTAGGACAAGATATCTATCCAGCAGCCAGTAAGGCACGAAGGCCCACCTGCTGCATGACTCAATGATAGGACCGTGCCAAGAGAGGTGGCTAACCTGTCGCTCATTAGCACCGCATATTGTCCTTACTCTCGTCCTTATCCCTTAGTCGTCTTTTACGACGTGCACGGGGAGAGATGCAGTGGGGCTATTCTTTTTAATAACAATTTGCAAGCTACACAGAAGTGCGCAGTATGTGTCGACATACTTGAATTAAAACCTAGGAAATGAACTCTATTTGTCTGACAGTACCTACAGTAGAGCATAACGGAAGGAGGGCACTGAAGCTTGACTTGACGCAACTGCCGTTGTTACAATCGCATCAAAAACATTTCATTCCCCAGAACAATTGCAACTCTATCCCGACGAAAATAGAGTAGATTTTGAATTGCATTATGACTGCGGTAGTTGTGGAAAAAAAAAGTGTCGCTTACGTAAATCCGCGTTTGACGCGTTTGAAAAGCTTTGAACTTGCAGAAATGAGTCCGTTTTGAATAGCAGAGAGTAAGTGTGGCTTACATTAGCATTATAAGAAACCTGCAAGTAAGAAACGAGCTAAAATAACAATGGAAACACCTAAATACGTGTATTAACTACCTATGTACTTAGGTTAGACAATTATGTTTTTAGGTTTCCGTATCCCGTACGGAAGCCTATTACTAAGCCTACGCCGCACAGTGGTTCGAAAATCGCTTCTAGTGGACTTAGGCATTAATGAAAATCAACTTTTGTTTTTCGATGTTTTAATGATGCAAATGCATTCCTAAAGGGATTTCAATAACTTTTTATTCTTTGATATTTTTCGCTTAGACTAGTATTTTCGGAGATATTGCATATTATTAACTTTTCATGTATGAAGAAATACATAAAAATGACGATAATTCTAAAAGTGCAAGCGGGAACAATATAATATTTCAGGGTGTTATTAAGGTCATAGTAACGGATATTGTTGCGGTGGTGCCCAATCTCGGAAGTGCTCGCAACTTTAATTAAAAATAGTTGATTTAATAAATAATAATTAACTTCTATTTTACGGCGTTTTTATGATCCAAATGTATTCCTAAATTGTTTCTAAAAAATCTTTACTCTCTGATATTTTTCGCTTAGACTAATATTTCAGAGATATTACACATTATTAACTTTTCATGTATGAAGAAATACATAAAAATGACGATAAGTCGAAAAGTACAAGCGGGAACAATATAATATTTCAGGGTGTTAATAAGGTCATGGTAAAGGATATTCTTGCGGTGGTGCCCAACTCGCAAGTGCTCGCAACTTTAATGAAAAATAGTTGATTTTATAAATAATAATTAAATTCTATTTTACGACGTTTTTTAGATCCAAATGTATTCCTAAATTTATTCTAATAAATCATTATACTCTGATATTTTTCGCTTAGACTAATATTTCAGAGATATTACACATTATTCACGTTTCATGTATGAAGAAATACATAAAAATGACGATAAGTCGAAAAGTACAAGCGGGAACAATATAATATTTCAGGGTGTTAATAAGGTCATGGTAAAGGATATTCTTGCGGTGGTGCCCAACTCGCAAGTGCTCGCAACTTTAATGAAAAATAGTTGATTTTATAAATAATAATTAAATTCTATTTTACGACGTTTTTTAGATCCAAATGTATTCCTAAATTTATTCTAATAAATCATTATACTCTGATATTTTTCGCTTAGACTAATATTTCAGAGATATTACACATTATTCACGTTTCATGTATGAAGAAATACATAAAAATGACGATAAGTCGAAAAGTACAAGCGGGAACAATATAATATTTTAGGGTGTTAATAAGGTCATGGTAAAGGATATTCTTGCGGTGGTGCCCAATCTCGCAAGTGCTCGCAACTTTAATGAAAAATAGTTGATTTTATAAATAATAATTAACTTCTATTTTACGACGTTTTTATGCTCCAAATGTATTCCTAAATTTATTCTAATAAATCATTATACTCTGATATGTTTCGCTTAGACTAATATTTCAGAGATATTACACATTATTCACGTTTCATGTATGAAGAAATACATAAAAATTACGATAAGTCGAAAAGTACAAGCGGGAACAATATAACATTTCAGGGTGTTAATAAGGTCATGGTAATGGATATTTTTGCGGTGGTGCCCAATCTCGCAAGTGCTCGCAACGTTAATGAAAAATAGTTGATTTTATAGATAATGATTAACTTCTATTTTCCGATGTTTTTATGATCCAAATGTATTCCTAAATTGATTGTAATAAATTTTTATTATTTCGTATTTTTTTGCTTTGACTAATATTTTTGGAGATATTACACATTATTAACTAGTTCACCCGGTGTTATGGGCTGACATCACGGATGTTGTAGGTGATGTAGCCAACCATATCAGTTTCGATAAAAATAAACTTTCATTTATGAAGAAATCCATAAAATGACGATAAGTCGAAAAGCACAAGCGATCACAAATCCAATATTTCAGGGGTTTAATAAGGTCACGGTATGTGATATTTCAGCGTAGCCTGAAATCTCGCAAGTACTCGCAACTTTAGTATAAAATAGTTGATTTTATAAATACAAGTCAACTTGCTTTTTCCATGTTTTACTTATGCAATTGTGTTCATAAATGGATTGTATTAACGCTTTATTCTTTGATATTATTTGCTTAGGCTAATATTTTGAGAGATATAGGTAAATATTATTCTTTAGATTACTCGTCAGTCATTTACCATTTAAATTCTAATGAAGTCTATTCCATATCACCACCCTTGAGGTTGAGTGCAAGGTGCGTTTTTTATGTGGTTTCGCCATGACCTTTTCCAATTTGGGTCTGATTGTGGACAGCTAGGGATCTGATGTTAATAAAAGTCTCCGAAGTGTGTCTTCGTTCGTATTACTCTTGAAAACTTTCGAGTGTGTCTTTTGCGATATTCCCTGAAATGTTTATTTCGGGCTTCTGATGCTTCGTCTGAAAGGTGACCAATGGGTCCAAACGACTGTATTATGCCCCCCCCCCCCCCCCCCCCACGTGCCAATATTTTATGCACACTCGATGGAATGAAGTACCAACTATACATATTTGCGTATAATTGATATGTATCATACCTCTTGAACTCATCGATATGGACAGCTTGCCCGGACGATAGGACTTCTAGTGTGACTCCGAATCGATGTATCAGGTCTTTGTCAACTCCCGTTATTGTGGCTGTAGTATGCGGGTCTTCAAAAATTCTTCGAGCGGTGTTACCATCATTGGTGGCTCCAATGGAGCAATGGATAAACTATATTAAAGAGCTTGGTTTTCTGCTAGTGGATTAGGGCTCCTGGGGAAACAACATAAAAAAACGCGTCTTGCACTCAACCTCAAGGGTGGTGGTATGGAATAGACTAGCTTCATTATAACTTTAAATGATAAATGCCTGACGAGTAATCTAAAGAATAATATTTACCCATATCTCTCAAAATATTAGCCTAAGCAAATAATATCAAAGAATAAAGCGTTAATACAATCCATTTATGAACACAATTGCATAATTAAAACATGGAAAAAGCAAGTTGACTTTTATTTATAAAATCAACCATTTCATACTAAAGTTGCGAGTACTTGCGAGATTTCAGGCTACGCTAAAATATCACTTACCGTGACCTTATTAAACCCCTGAAATATTGTATTGTGATCGGTTGTGCTTTTCGACTTATCGTCATTTTATGGATTTCTTCATACATGAATGTTAATAATGTGTAATATCTCCAAAAATATTAGTCTAAGTAAAAAATACAAAATAATTAAAATTTATTAGAATCAATTTAGGAATACATTTGGATCATAAAAACATCGGAAAATAGAAGTTAATCATTATCTATAAAATCAACTATTTTTCATTAAAGTTGCGAGCACTTGCGAGATTGGGCACCACGGCAAAAATATCCATTACCATGACCTTATTAACACTCTGAAATATTATATTGTTCCCGCTTGTACTTTTCAACTTATCGTAATTTTTATGTATTTCTTCATACATAAAAAGTGAATAATGTGTAATATCTCTGAAATATTAGTCTAAGTGAAAAATATCAGAGAAAAAACATTTATTAGAATCTATTTAGGAATACATTAGGATCATAAAATATCGAAAAATATAAGTTAATCATTATTTATAAATTCAACTATTTTTAATTAAAGTTGCGAGCACTTGCGAGATTGGGCACCACCGCAAAAATATTCATTACCATGACCTTATTAACACCCTGAAATATTATATTGTTCCCGCTTGTACTTTTCGACTTATCGTCATTTTTATGTATTTCTTCATACATGAAAAGTTAATAATGTGTAATATCTCCGAAAATACTAGTCTAAGCGAAAAATATCAAACAATAAAAAGTTATTGAAATCCCTTCAGCAAAATATTTGCATCATTAAAACATCGAAAAACTAAAATTTATCTTCATTAATGCCTAAGTCCACTAGAAGCGATTTTCGAACCACTGTGCGCCGTCTGTCTGTCTGTCTGTCCGTCCGTCCGTCTGTCCGCCCGTCTGTCCGTCCGTCCGTCTGTCTGTCCGAGGGCTGTATGTCTTGAACCGTAATAGGTAGCCCGTTGAAATTTTCACAGAATATGTGTTATTATGGCCGATATAACAACAAATAATAAAAATAAGAAAAAGTAAAAGATTCACGGGGATTCCCATAGAAGAAACCAAAAAGTGTACGCGCGCGCGCCATCTACCGTATAGATTATGAAGCATTTTAACTAATCATGACATTTAACTAATATGAAGCATTTCATAACACGCCATCTAGATGGCGTGAGTGGCGCTAGCCATGACATGGCGATACGGAGACCTCGTTGCGCGAGTTCGACTCGCGCTTGGCCGGTTTTTTTAGTTAGACAACCGGCACAAATTTTGGGTTCTGCCCAAAACTCCGACGGAAGAACAGATTATGTATCAGCCTCGATAGCTCAGTGGCTGGGCGCGGTCAGTACTTGGATGGGTGACCGCTCGACCGTTGGAGGCTAACCGTGGTTCCGATTCCACGTAAAACTGTAGGTCCCTTCCTTTCTTACCTTACTAGGTGGTAGGGCTCAACCCGCCCGGGTTGACCGCAACACCGCACAGAATGAAACGTCGGTCGAAACAGCTATGTAAATAGTTTGTGTTTTCCGTCCAGTTCAGTGTAGCCGGCACGACCGAAGGGAAGCACTGACATGGCGCCTAGTTCACCCGGTGTTATGGGCTGACATCACGGATGTTGTAGGTGATTTCGACAACCCGCGTAAGATTCCATAAAAAAAAACACAGCCAACAACACCTTTGCTTAGGAAACTTAGTTTAGGTAGGAAAATTTATTAAATGCTATTTCTGATTAATTTATTAGATATTGAAGTTTGAGAGCAAAACTCAAATTAATCAAGGATTTTTGGAAGGATATAATACTTACCTGTATTTAAACGGATTATTTACTTACTTTAGATAGATAGATAGAAAATTCTTTATTGCTCCAGTAAACATTAAACAGTAACAAATACATTGGAAAATTTACATAAGGTGCAAAGGCGGACTTATCCCTTACAGAGATTTCTTACAGTCAACCTTTGGATGTTTGAGATTCGATAATATAGTGGAATGTAAGTAGGTAGTAGCAAAAGAGTTGAGCGTGACAATTGAAGATAAAATAATAATAAGAATACCTAAATAAAATAAAAAAAATATAAAATTTGTATAAAAATAAATGTGGAAATAAAAGAATACCTATTAACAATACATATGAGTACATGCTAGTAAAATATAAGCCATACATGTTTAATACATATAAATTAATAAATATATAGATATAATATATAATTAATAAATATATACTTTAGTATGATCTTTTAAATTGCAGACCATGAATATAATTTTTTTTTAAATAAGGACAAACGGCTGCCTTAGTAGTTCAATGTTCTCACTTTCTCCGCATTCACTTTAGTGAATTCGTCCACCCGATCGAACACCGTCTAATTCATACCTACTGTCCGCCTACGTAAATAAACAAGTTTAAGACAAAGAATTTTATTGTGTCAAATAATTCAGCGAAGCATTGTACTTTCAAAACAGCGCTGTTTACAGTCCGAAATGTTCAGCTATTGTCGGAATCCAGACCAGTCAGTTCACCTGTTCTGACGCACGGACGTGTCTCATACGCGTCATAATGCGTCAGGAACGGACAGCCTGCGTCAGAGGACGCCGCGCATATCCTTTCACAAACCTCGCAGGAAGTCGCTCTCGTGAGACAAGCTTGGAGAATTTCAATGATCGTGACTATGTGAAACTGCCAAGGAAATGTTCCGATTTGTTTAGTTAGCTAATCCTAGGTAGGGATGTTCTTGATAAAATACCTAAGTATATATGCATGAGAAAGTTGAGATATGTCGATATCATAACCATACTTTTGTTCGAAATTAGAAAAATTCGGATATCGTTATTCTTGGTCTTGGTGATATATTATATTGATATTATCGATATTTCGGTATACATGAATTCCCACAGCACATTCCCAATTGTGGGAAGAATCTCTATACTGATTTCGTATTCATAAGATTATTTCGCGAAAATGTATAATTTCTTCTTCTGTATTCCTGAGATACTTAATCCTAAGAATAGTGGAACTATAGACAATAAGAGCCTGACACAAATTATGCGGGGCGCTATAGACACCATTGCAAATCCCGCCTCCGATTCACATAAATTTAAAATTTCTCAAAATATAAATCAATGATTAACATATTTTTAAAGCAAGATTTACAGGATTTATGGCGTTGATTTCAAGACAGTGGACTTTTTTGTTTGGATACCAGTTTAAGACGTGCTCAGAATTACTAAGAAGATTATGTGTTAATCTTACTCCTGGTGTTCCGCAAGATGTTCCAGAATAAATTTTTTTTTCTTTAAATATTAATTCAAATTAACTTCATATTCACTGTTTTATTAAAATGCATGTTCTATGTGTATTACTTGCTTGATTTTTGTATATTTTCTTTCATACCTTTTTAAATTTTATGCATTAAAAATTGTTTTTTTTAATCTTATAACGAGTAATTTCATATCCTTTCCATGATTTCATGATGATGATGAACGTCACATGATGCATTTGCAAACATTATCCCCCAAAATTTACCCCCAAGACAGACAGACAGACACAAGAGTGATCGTATAAGGCAGTGGTGGCCATACTTTTTTCTATGAAGATCTACCTACAAAAAATTCAAGGTTGTGAGATCGACAGTTGTACCAAAGGTTTTCGTTGTTAAATAATTTGTTGTAATTTTTGTTTGAATTGAAAACTATGCTCATTCATTACATATCCTTTATATTTGTTACTATTGTTGATTGCGGTCCTTGTGGAAGACGAAAATGTTAAGTCACATCAAATATGATGAATTCTTCTAGTTTCTACGAGTCACTTCTTGCTCTACATATTTTCAGCGATCGACTTAAAAGCCTCTTGCGATCGACCGGTCGATCGCGATCGACCGTTTGGGCACCACTGGTATAAGGGTTCCGCTTTTTCCTCTTTTGAGGTACGGAACCCTAAAATTATATATTATTTTTGCAGAATTTACTACATAGAGACCTACATGTAATAAGTAAGTATACCTACATTTCACATTTTCAACTTCTGAACGGCCTACAGCCCGTTTCCCACACGTTCGTTTCCGTGTTCCGTAACAGTTTCGGTAAGAGTGGTATTTTAAATTTGACAGGGCATGTCTCACGTTTTGTTTGAAGTCCAAAATGTTCGCTCGAAACGGATACGATTAGCATTAATTTTGCACATTCCCAGCTTGAGAATGGACGAGGGTTTATTTTTAAATAATCTTTACCCGGTACAGGTATAAAATTCTTGTTATTTGCCCCGGAATTTTTGGAAAGCCGCAACGGCCATAAAAGAAACGAAGCAAATTAGCTACTGTTTATTTGTCGTGTTGTGCCTGATGACAACTCGTAAACTGGTGAAATACGCCAATAAAATACGACTGATTTTGGGCCAATTATTTGTATTTTTTATTTTATTCTTAGCGAAATATCGGCTCTACCCGGAAAAATTGAGCCAATTACAATTAACTCGGTATTTTAATGGGATCAGTAGAATCCCAATAACTATTAAAATTCTCCCAATAAAACGAACTACCGACAAGATAAATTGGACTTTAATTGACAATAAATTAATTAAAGTACAATTATTACAGGCCTTTAAAAAAATTTGCGATGCACGTAATTGCCGATCGCGATGCGATACGAAATTAATCTGACGTCTATAGCATGTCAAGTGGCGCGGCCGGCGAGCCAAAACGAAGTTCGTAATTCGTATTCTATAAAATTTACCAATTGTACGCCGCGGCGTATAATTGGTAAATTTGATAGAATTCGAACTTCGGTTTGGTTCAGTCACTGTTGTGTATGAAGCAATTACTATATTATTAGTTCTTCAAACATTTACGAAAACTTATGAAATCTACATATATAGACCCTGCCTATCCAATATTAATAAGAGTATTTTAAAAGTAACGTAAAATGTAAATTATATTTCAACAACAATACCTGCTTGACACCCGCGCACCGAGAAGTGTCAAAACGGGTAAAGATAAAATTTATTTAGAGAAATATATAAATATACACCACATAAAATTACAACACCACCTTCTTTCTTTGGGCGTAAACGTATGTAGTTTCTTATAATGTATGTAGGGAAAATATGTAAGCATAAAATGCATAGAAATAAATTAAAATAAAGTGACATGGTTTTAGTTTGGGTCATAAAAATATATATATTCTTAGTTTAACTGAGATAAGTCAAAATCAATTTTGTCCAAATCCTGTGAAAAAAATGACATATTAAAATTATTTAGCTTTTTCCCACGGCTTCGCGCGCGTGAAATTCATATTTAAAAAGAAGAAAGTAAGTAAGCCCACTACCGTACCTTTATTTCGGCGTGCGGAACCATTTGGTTTGTATGAGACCCACATATTAGCATAACCGGAACTAAATTTTATTTAGTTCCGGTTATGCTAAGTATGGCACGTATAGTTAAGTGTGCTTGTACTAAGTTTAACCGAATTCGCATGACTGGTTTTAGAGTTATGGAGGAACATATATACATACAGAAAATATTTCTAAAAATCGTCAAATTAGTTTAAATATCATACATAGAGTCTACTAACGCAATATCTCATAAAACAAAGTAACTTACTTCATGACCATCCCTTACATATTTATTTCTAGTATTGATGGACGAATGACATACACTAGGTATAGCCTATAGGTAAAATTATTATTGACAAAGTTCACAAATGAAACGCGTTGTTCTTCTAAAAACAGCAGCGCAAGAAACTTGAGCCCAACCAATGCGAACAATTTAAGCACGGCAACCGACCAAGTGCGAGTCGGACTCGCGCACCGAGGTTTCCGTACCACCACGTATTTGGACGATTTTTTTTATTTGTTGTTTTACTTTGAAGTTTGGACAATAATTACATAAAGTTTTACGCTTCTATTATATATTACCTTGTTTACGATAGAGCAAAAACTAAACTAAAACGGTAAAGTGCGAGTAGAACTCGCGTGAAGAGGGTTTCGTACCATTCCGTTTTCCGTGAGAACTTTGAGACTTCGTACATATATGCCATTTTGTAAGTACTTCCCCTAAATATTATGTATGTTGGTGTCTATGCTTACATAGTTTATTTCTATGATGCTTACCTATCTAAAATAATTGCGTGACTTCCAAAACAACAGACTTGCTACAACAACAACATTTAGATGGGTAAAAAGCGACTTCCACACTAGCCCTAGGGTCTGTATGTGAAGCATGAGCTAAACAAATACTTATCTAGAAGAGGTATCAGTACACACCATCAACTTTTCGAACAGGCGAAAAAATAATAATTTATTTAGAATTTGGAATTTGGAATTTGAATAATCAAAGACGACATTACAAATATACATATACAATAGAATATAATAGAATATTGCACACCAACCGGTTCTGTAGGTCTTTTATTCACAGAACCGGGAAAATGTGGAACGCACTCCCGGCTCATCTATTTCCTCCCAAGTACAGCCTGGGGATTTTCAAAAGGGGAGTGAAAAGGCTCCTATCAGGCCGGCATGGGCTAAGCAATCTGCGTGCATCACAGAATGTCCATGGCTATCGTTAGACACTTACTTGTAGGTGAAACGATGCCACATGTCGAGCTATCCATAAAAAAAAGTTTATTACCTCATTAAGTATACAGAACATTAGAACAACATAAATGAGGAGGAAAAGGGGAGCCAGCTCAATTGATGTGCTGCAGTTCCCTCGCGATGAGAGCGCTGCAACGCTGCTCTTCAATTATAGGTACTCGTATATATGATGTCTGTTACAGTTGTTTGTTTAATCCAGCCATTCTCAACCTTTTCCGCACTGAAAAACATCAAATCCAAAAACAGATCAAGACTGCTCAATGTGGACAGGGAGTCTGTTTATCCAAAATTCCTCCACGTATAGAAGATCTGTGTAAAGGTCGTCAGGCTCAAGTATCACATTAGGATCTACTCAGCCTAATGTTTAGTGTTCAAACTATTACTTGTATTACTTAGTTAATTGATATTAATCGTATGTATGCTTCCAAATCTCTAATTGTAATAATATTATTTACGTACCTACTTGTAAGACTTGTGTTTTGTTTGAGTGTGTCGCCAGTCTAAAAAAAATCTTGAGATGTGTCGCAGAGGAAAAAAGGTTGAGAGCCCCTGGTTAATCAAATCACATATTACATTCTGCTTGATGCAAATGGTGTGTACGCCGATCATAGCATCAAACTAGAATGTATGCAGCCGCTTCTCTGGTGTTGATTTCTTGTGCGATTGAGCCGAGCGTGCAGCAATAAAGGAACGCGTGTTCGACGTTTAGCGCCCGAGGCAAGCGGCGAAATTCTTGAATAATTTAATCCCACGATATTTTGTTTGCAAAACGAGAAAAAGTAAACAAGGAAGTAGACACGAATTCGGACAACACAACCAAGTTTGAGTCGTCGCGTCGAGGATATAGGTAATATAAATATTGTCTTAGCTCTTTCAGTTGTTTATCGAGAAGACGATTTGCTAAAATCTAAACAGTTGATTCCCAGCTATAGAAGAGAATTATATCGGAGAAAATCAAATGCAATGCAAATCTATACAATATTTACAGCAGACATCGTAGCGCGTAAAAAACAACAAAATTCAACTAATACACAAACGAATGACGATTCCCACATGAATTACCTACTACAATTTCTTACAATATTATAAAACCGGTCAAGTGCGAGTCGAGCTCGCGCATCGAGGGTTCCGTATCGCCATGTCATGGTCAGCGCCACTCACGCCATCTATGGTGTGTTTATGAAATGCTTTATATTAGTTAAAATTCATAATTAGAATGCTTCATACTCTTTTCGGTAGATGGCGCGCATACACTTTTTAGTTTCTTCTATGGGAACCCCGTGATTTTTTTACTTTTTCTTAGTTTTATTATTTGTTGTTATATCGGCCATAATAAATTAATAACACCATTGATTTTATAACCCTCAATGATAAGTGATAGCACATATTCTGTGAACATTTCAACGGGCTACCTATTACGGTTCAAAAGATACAGCCCTCGGACAGACAGACAGACAGACGGCATAGGCTTAGTAATAGGTAACCCCGTACCGGATACGGAACCCTAAAAAACGAAAAACGGTTAACCCAAATGTAGAAGCATTTAAGTGACGACGCTGAATACCACGAATTTACGAAATTGGTATTTTCTTTTCTCTATCCTGTTGGGATTACCGGTAGCAAAAGTAATAATTAAAAAATGCTTTTCATTGAGATGATTGCCGTCATATCTTGATTTTTTTCTACATCGTGAGAAACGTTGATAGAGTATCTCTAGATGGAAACATAGCGTGTCAATTCTTAAAATAGGCTAGATGTTATAGATCAAAGGTCAATAATTGAGTATATGTAGCCTGATTTTATATATATTCACCAAGCTTCTTTACAATGAGATAAATCACCATTGTGACTCTTGCAATAGACGACTATGGCCATGGGCGAAAAACATGTATTTCATTAGTTAAAAAGTTAAATTACAAACTTTCATGTAAGCATATTTGATTAGTAAAGAAAGAGCGAGTAAACTCGCATTTAGTTTGGTTTCCTCTCTTCGGGTTAAATTTTACCCAACTCTAGTCTAACTAGACCGAAGACAATAAAATACATATAATGCCAGATACTGAATTCAAATTCAAATTCAAAGTTATTTATTGTTCAATTCCCTTAATTAATAACATATACAATATACAAACATTTTATGTGGACTGAAAAAAAGGTGTAGGCGCAGCATGTGACACTGCCATTTCAGTGCCAGCCACATAATAATAGTGCCAAGTTTGTAATTTAACTTTTTAACTAATGAAATACGTGTTTTTCGCCTATGGTCACGGTCTTCAGCTTGGTGAATATATACAAAAGTGAAGTGAACAGTAATTTATACATATAATACAACATACATACATATATATCTGTGACCAATCTCATTCCATACAGCATACTACGTTTATGTGCATTTTAAGTGTAAGTATGTATGCCTACACTTGCTGCATCACCGTTCGGAACCGGTGTAAAAGTGTAGGTACCTTCCCCTGCCCCTTACTAGGTGGTGTCAGTGGTGTGATCAAACAGTAGCCGTTTGGATTTGCACCACCGTACGGATGTAAGATGGCCGGTCGGAGCATGTGCCTTCGGCTTCTTGAAAATACTGTTGATCGTGTAGAATCTAGACTTAAGCTGGATTATTTAAGTCGAACTATTCACGTTTCTTCTTCAAGGACTTTCAGGTGCATTCTTACAGATAAAATGTTTAGCGTATTATAACAAATGGTAAACATTTCGGTAGCTGTCTATGGAAATCCACAAAATTAATGAGTAAACACTTCACAACAGAATCATCTTACCTAACACTTGGATTGCCTATACATACGTTTTTGCTCGTGGGTTTTCCGTTGTATTTGCATAATAGTAGATTGAAAATACACTTGGAAAACTTATTATGTAGATAGCAGTCGTGAGTGGAACGTTTTGGCGGAAATTTATAGTCCCAAATACATAGTTTAGCATATAGTGTATACACACAAAAGGGGTGGGCGATTGACATTTTGTTTCGAATTGGATTGTAAAAACTAAGCAGGACAAATTCAAGCGTAGTGTACTACCATACGAATGATGAATAAAGCACAAAGAATAAAACAGTTTGTTTTTCTAAATCTAACCGAAAGTTAATCCAATCGAATGCGCATGTATTTATTTTATAGGTCTTAGATTCTGGTGAATATCCAAATGATTCTGTTTCTGTCGGAACTACGTGCAAAAATTGATGAAAAATATCTAATCCAATCATAAGCGCTTGCAGCATCAACATCATCAGACATCTCATTGTCCGGTGGACTCCTGAGCATAGCGATAAATAAAAAAAGTCCTAGATATCAGACCTGCGTGATCCTTATTTATTACCGACAAGGCATTGATAATACGATAATATTATTTTATTGGCGTTGATTATACCGTGAGAAGTAATAATTAAATTGTTTAGTTTACCACATCATTAGTCAGTAGCTTTGCGGAATCGACAGCAGCGTTTTAAATTTTAAATTTCACTTTCATACAAAAAAAAAAAAACAACAAGTACGACCAAACCGACGTACGCTAAACAGAAAAATACATGACGTTCGATTTAAGCTCGTCTTTGTAGGGTTCTGTACCTCAAAAGAGGAAACAAAGACAAATATACACGGTGTTGCAATTGCCCCCGTAATATTTTTAACTGACATCAGGGGGTGGTTCTATATGTGAAACTAAATAACTTATGCGGCGAAATAAAAAATTTGAAACAAAAATAAAATTTCTCTTTTCCAAAAAAAATATTTTGCTAAAAAGAAAACAGTAATCATTATAAATAACCTATACTAAAAAAAAATGTTCCTTATAATATTTGAGTCTAAAATCATTTTAGTTACATTTCATTATCTTTATTTATTCAATTTATTTATTATACATTATTTATTTATACTTCTTATTTATTTATTTATTTTTTCTCTTTATTTTAAATACGAAATGTCAACTGTATTAATTTCTTTGTTTCACGGCACTGTGGTACAACAATTTTTGTAAATGTCTTTAATGTAAACACGAGAAAATCTTTTACTGGTTTAGTAATTTATGTGAAAAACCGCTTGCAACTATATGTATGTACTATAAACTGTTGATTTTCCAAATATATAAAATAAAATAAAAATAAAATACAAAATTTTAATACCTATTCCTCGACCTATTCTCAAAATGTATGGGGAAAATTAATGTTTTTTCTTCAAATTAAAAAGTCTTAGAACAAAAGTTGTTCGGTTTCATGTACAGAATAACCCCCTTTCGGGTTTAACGGTTGGGGTTGCAACACAGTTTATATTAAAAACAAAATTAAAATGCATAATTTACAATATATTAAAGAAAATATACGAAACTCGAGAATTTCCTCGACCCGTTATTTCCGAAACTACTGAGTCTAAGATAGAAAATCGTAATTCTTAAAGTTTTCACGAAAAACGGAACGGTACGGAATCCTCTCCAGGCGAGTGCGAATCGCACTTGACAGCTTTTTTAAATTCGTTCAAAATACTAGTAATCGCTCACAATTCAAGTTTCATAGGTCAAGACAAGACAATGTTTGTGGTAGCGTTGTGGTTTTCCCAAAACTTCTTCAGTATGTATTGATTTGTCCTTGTGACGGCACTCGACCAGCCTATGGATTATTTACCGGGCTTAAAATGGTCCAATATTAAAATGATAGATATATTATGTACGCATATTCACGAGTAAATTGGATATGTATGTATACTTATTAAATATACCTACACGGTCATGAAGTACAGTGGTTTAAGAAGCGTATTACCACAGTTATTATTACATATACGTTTATAGTTCACTGGAAAAATTGTGCATTTCCCACGTTATGCTTCCAAGGGTTTGCCCCGGGCGGCGGAGGCGGCCCTGCGCCCTACTTACAGTAATTCAACTTCTACGGTTCAGGGTACCCACCTACTAGGTTTCGCTCGCTGATCTGCTGACCTGATTGTGGATACGTTTTTCTTCGACCACGATGAAGTTTTTTTTTATGGAAACTGACACGGTTGGCTAAATCACCAAGTACATCCGTATGTCAGCCCATAAAACCTTGGTGGAACTAGGTGCTATGTCAGTGCTTACCTTCGGTCGAGCCGGCTACACTGAACTGGACAGAAAACAGGAATTACCTATTTACATAGCCGTTTCAACCGACCTTTCATTCAGTGCGATGGTATCAACCCCGGCGCGTTAAACCCTACCAGTTACCACCTAGTAAGGTAAAAAGGGAAGGGACCTACAGATTTACGTGGAATCCGAACCACGGTAAGCCTTTAACGGTCGAGCGGTCACCCATCCATCAACTGACCGCGCCCAGGTACGCTTATGATCCGACCGACAGTAGACTGACCGCACCACATGGCTACCGATGCTAACAAAACCAGAAGTTCGATTCTACTTCTCAGTCTCTATTCACTTAGTGTGATCTTATGTAACCTATAGTAATTACACGAAAATGTTCAGTTTGCAGAGATGTAGGCATTTTATCTATTGTCGGTTTGTCAATCCAGGAGAAGATTCAAGGCAAACTATGGAAGGCGCTGCATATATTGGCTGAAGAACCTACGCTAGCGGTTCAACCGCCGCATCCCCTCTCTTTTCCGGGCTGCAGTCTCAAAGGTGGCGATCACCCCAATCACCTCCGTGAGAAGGCCTACTAAGAAGAAAATCGTCTGTTGCTGCAACATGTCACCTAATTACATGACAGTGCGATTAACGTAGAAAACAAAATTTTAGCGTTAAAATACGTGTAGTATACAAAACATATTTTTTTGAGTGGGGTCGGTAGGTACTTAAAAAGAATAACCCCACTGCATCTCTCCCCGTGCATGTCGTAAAATACGACTAAGGGATAAGGACAAGATGCTGTGCATAAGGGCGACAGGTTAGCCAACTCTCACCTTCGCACGGTCCTTCCACAGAGTCTGGCAGCAGGAGGGGCTTCGTACCTTACTTGCTGCTTGATAGTTGTCGTAATAGGTACTTTGCTAAATGTGGTGGTCGGTATTGTGATATAATTTACAAGACAATTTTTTTTTCTTTCGTTAGTCTCCTATCATCCATTCATGACCAAACCACCGAAGCATTCCTTTCTCAATCTCTGTCACTATATCTTCTTTTAGACCACAGCGCTCTCACAATACACTATTTCATCATGTCACATCAAAATACTGTCCGTTGAGAGATGAAAGTAGGTATGTGTGGAGTTACAATGACAGATAGAAATTTTCGTTATCACATTAGTTAGGTAATCATACTACCTACTTAGTCCTTGTATGTATTTGTATGAGTGTTATTTGTTCATGATTAGGAGCAGTCGACGCGATCCCGCCACCTCCGCACAACGCGCACTGGGCAGGGATTGGAGCGCGATGTAATACAAACTCTTTGTTGGAGCCATACACGCTGACTGGACTTAGCGTTGTTATTTGTTCATGATTAGGAGCAGTCGACGCGATCCCGCCACCTCCGCACAACGCGCACTGGGCAGGGATTGGAGCGCGACGTAATACAAACTCTTTGTTGGAGCCATACACGCTGACTGGACTTAGCGTTGTTATTTGTTCATGATTAGGAGCAGTCGACGCGATCCCGCCACCTCCGCACAACGCGCACTGGGCAGGGATTGGAGCGCGATGTAATACAAACTCTTTGTTGGAGCCATACACGCTGACTGGACTTAGCGTTGTTATTTGTTCATGATTAGGAGCAGTCGACGCGATCCCGCCACCTCCGCACAACGCGCACTGGGCAGGGATTGGAGCGCGACGTAATACAAACTCTTTGTTGGAGCCATACACGCTGACTGGACTTAGCGTTGTTATTTGTTCATGATTAGGAGCAGTCGACGCGATCCCGCCACCTCCGCACAACGCGCACTGGGCAGGGATTGGAGCGCGATGTAATACAAACTCTTTGTTGGAGCCATACACGCTGACTGGACTAGCGTTGTTATTTGTTCATGATTAGGAGCAGTCGACGCGATCCCGCCACCTCCGCACAACGCGCACTGGGCAGGGATTGGAGCGCGACGTAATACAAACTCTTTGTTGTAGCCATACACGCTGACTGGACTTAGCGCATACCAACCAATCGCTTTTTTTATGGATACTGTACTGACACGGCTGGCTACATCACCTACAACATCCGTGATTTCCAGCCCATAACACCGGGTGAACTAAGTGCCATGTGTCATTTCACTTGCAGCACAACACCGACTACTCTGCATACCCGGATTGTCGGGATACAGCGTGTGTTATGTACGAGTATGTATGTATTTTATTGTACATATTGCATTATTCTCGACTTATTAACTCACTGGCGCATTATTTTGTCATGTGAGACCAAAGAGTTTGAATATGTTGCGTGTGAGACACGAACCAGTTGACGTATTTGCACAAACTTTGCAGTAATTTACCAAGTTTTGTGTCCGTATTTGCAGTTGACGTTTGCACTGTCGTACGACACATATTGTTATCATTAGTGCTTCTTAGATGCCTTGTGCGTGCTTTCTCATATTGACTGAATAAATGCACACTACTTAGAGAGACAATAAAATTGTATTGTCTGCATAAGATTTAATTTATTGGGCGTTTTAACACTTCGTCGTGTTAAATAGTTTTTATTTTGGCGTCATGCACGAGTTCTTCTGCATAACGATATCACTGATTTTCGTCGTAGCTGAAGCGAGGTAGGAAATCTATGAAATGAATATGCTTTGCGAACCAATTATATGTTGTATTAAAGGTAGTTACTACAAATTGTTTGGCGCGGAAGGTGGAATTATTGTAATTATTGAAAAAAAAAGTTTTCTTCTGGTTTATCTTATCTGGATGGATGATTCTACGAATTTTGCGGAAGAGAGAAATTCAAAATGATCCAGGCTTTACTTCTGTGACTGTGGTCTTACTCCAACTTGTTCGATAGCTTCACAATAAAGAAATTGCAGCAATTCATCTAATTCGCCATTCAGTTATTTATTATAGAGTTTGAGATCACGAAACAGTATTAGGAAGAAAGTATATTGCAAATTCCTAAAGAAATTAAATCTACAACGTACAACGACCTGGGAGATGTAAAGTAACGCCCCATAAGTTGGACATACAATACGCCACTGCCTTTTTACTTAATTTTCAATAGTTTGTATCTACGTAATAATCTGAATAAAGATACAAAAGGTATTTATTGTAAGAACAGTATTCATATTATTTCTATAACCAATTATACAAATATCTTTTACAATTGATATTCAAAGAACTGTTACCAACGACGTCATGATATTTTCTGTAATATTCGCAATATTATATCTTATTATCGTTATTTATATAGGATTTTTGTTATTCATTGATATTGATAAATTTATTTTTATTAAAGTTCAGAAATAATCTCATCATAACAGTTAATAAATTACCTATGATTGATTTGGTAAACTTCTCGACAATTAATTATTAAAGTACGTCAGTTCTGAGTTGTCTCAGAACACGTCTTCATCTTCATAAACACGTTATTTTATTGTCTTATTACAAATGTGAATGACGCATTTGGCAAAGATGATATGCATATCAAGGTATATAAAACAATACATATTTACGTAGGCATACTGTAAACTCATTGTGATTAATTGTTTATTTATCTTTCTTTATAAATAAATCTCATAATAACATGAAGCTAGTATTTATACATTTTATAAATACACATCGTCACGTCTACTCACAATGGGATAAGCTAAGCAGATACACCCGAACTCCACCTGATACACGGTCATTTACACAGCTCTAACGCCTCTTCCGAACTCATGTTTTTCATACAAAGCCCGTCGATTTCTGGCATCCTTGCATTGGTTGGCATGGTTTCTGGTACCTACTACGCACTATAGAAAATAACTAGGTAGTACCTACATACATACATAGAAACGAACACAGCATCAGTTTCAGCTCCCACACAACAATGATTGACAAGCAATCAAATCAGTCCGGTTTTTGTTTCATTCTGATCCACCACTACAATTATACACTCCTCCACGCCCACGTAATCTAACTACTTAATAAAGGTGATGCAAGACTCGTTAAATGTATTTGTATCTAGAACAAAGATGTTTGAAATAATACGAAGTAAAGCCAAGTTCATGTAGTCGTCACACATCTTCTCCGAACGCACCGCTCCTCAAAATCGTTCCTGTGTCGTAATACGAAAATATGGAACGCTCTTCCGGTGGGCGTGTTTCCTGTCCTGACTTCTACAACCTAGGTATCTTCAAAAGTCATGCTAACAAATAGCCCAGATTAAATAATAGTTACTTCGTAATATAAAAATGCTAATATTCTGACGACCTTTCTGTCCGCATCATAGCTGGCATGGCGCCTCACTGAGCGTGGCTTCGCAAGAAAAGAGAGCGGTATATGACTATCTTCATTCGTCTGATGAGATTTGTCCACCTGGTACAAATCATATTTGCCCCAGACGTACACTCCTCATATTAGAAAATAAGATTTGTTTCCTCTTTTTTCTAAAATATTTGCGAATTTTAAGTTCACACGGTATAGGTTGCATCTGCAATCCATTTTTGTTGGCTCCAAGATTCTGTACTCTGATAACTCTGCAGTTAATGTCGCGTCCAGCCTACTAATTATACATAAAATATAGATATTTTCTTAATTGAATAACTATGAATTAATTATTTATAATTCTACATTAGAAATGAACCTAATTTAACTATAATAACTACATTTTATAAAAACGTAGAAAAACTTGCAATTTAAAAAGACGAATTAAAATTAGCCAGCCCTGACTAGAGCCGTAAACTGCATAAAATTTGGTGGTGCCAACCTGTAGCGAGGAGGCAGGGTCTATGCGTAAGAGTGAGATATGGGGAGTTTTTCGAGGAATCTGGTTGTGGAAGTGCTAAAAAACCGCAGAAATCAACACAGTTGTTAAGGAACTGCCCTACAATCATTGTTCTGTCTTCAAACAACCCTCTTGAAATAAAAAAAAATGCTGTCCCTCCTGAAATCTGGTAGTTCATGTGGATGGATGGCATATCTGCGATAGTACTGAAACATGTTTCTGTATATTTACTGGAACCTCTTACTTTCAGGTAACAGGTATTTTTCCACATCCTTTTAAAGCCGCCATTATTGTTCCAATACACAAAAGAGGACCGTGGACCAGATCTACAATTTCAGATCCATTTATTGCTGAGCATATTATCTGAATTTCTAGAAAAAAATAGTAAAAACACGCCTAGTTCAGTATCTGGAAAAACACAAACTTTTATCGGAAAATCAGTTTGGCTTCTGTGAAAACCACAGCACGGAGGATGTGATTCTGCAAGTAACCAATTTCGTGTCGGGTGCATTGGATGGTCAGGAGAAATGCATAGGCATCTTTCTTGACTTGGCCAAGGCGTTTGAAACGGTTGCGACACCCATCCAGCTGAGGAAACTGGAAGCAATTGGTATCCGTGGTCTAGGTACCCCTTAATTGGTTCAGGTCTTATCTAACCGATCGGCAGAAAGCTGTAATACAGAAAAAGGAAAAATCGACCTCTGACTATCTTCACATTTCGTATGGTGTGCCGCAGAGTAGCGTTCTTGCCCCTGTTCTCTTCCTAATTTATGTATACGGTCTATGCAGAAAATCATTCAACCATGGCCAAGTAAACATATTTGCCGACGATACAGTAAACCTGTTCAAAGGTAAAACCTCCAATGAAACGGCCACAAGTGCTCAGGTAGACCCTAATGCTGCCCTAACATGGTTACAGAACAATGCTTTATCAGTAAACCGTTCAAAAACTAAATTTATAATATTCTTAATTATGCTGTCATAAATACGAAGCGAACTAGGGCCTAAGCAGTAAGGTGGTTATTAACCGTCAAGTTAGCGCGGCGGTGGTGACAGCATTTGACAGTACACAGTACTACAAACAAAGCACTATTACACTTAGTTTAGATCATTTTTATTATGCCACTGACTGTGCTACCAAGTGCTGCTCTCTAAAGTTTTAGTTAGGTACCTATAGCCATATTACGATTGATTGACAGGCATGGAGGTAAAAAAGCGCCTATAGTCGTGGGCGTGCGCGTTAATTGCTCGAAGGTCAGCCCCGTGGTGACTATTATAATCTTTTAGTCTCTCAGAGATAGAGAAGCTTTGAGAATATGACGTATATTAGCTAACTGCGAAGGAATTAAATAACTACCTATTTTGTATACATTTTACCAAATAAATTAAAATATCAACAATTTCGACCGCATAAACATTTCGATTATTGCCACGCCTTAACTGGCAATCTGTCTGTGTGGTTACGTGTAAATACACGTGAAGACGTCACTGGCTGTATCAGTATGCGTGTGCCTGTGAACTTGTCCGACAACAATAATGAATACGGTTAACCAGTGGTTACATACATACCTAAATAAATACATTGGTGTACATATACGTACATTCGTAAACGAACACACGTGTTCCGCTTCGGAAGGCAGAGTCTCTATTCTATAGGGATACATGACATTGAAAAAAAATCTAACTATTAGAACAGTCTGGTTTAATGTTACCAGAAGACTCTAAACTCGAAGCTAACGTGGAGTTTCAGGCATGAGCGTTGATATTATAACTAAGCTAGTGATCAATCAATACGCACGAGCGAGTGCGAAGCAAGCGATGGTTTCCATTGGACCTGTGAACTGCCTGAAATAGCACCGAAGGTGTGAGCCGATAAAGTTTAGATTGGTTGATTTCTGTGACAATTAGGATTTATTTTTAAGATTTTCTAGAAGATTGAAATAATTTCTCCTCAGTTAAATGTGCTTATACTGCAAACCGAAGGGGGATACTAAAGACTGAAGTACTGCCGAGATAATATGTCAAGTATTTAAATGAGTTAATTGTTTAGAGCAGAGATCACAGTATAATATAAAGCAGCATACATTCATGGCTTCCACACTCAAACCAGGAAAATTACTGTAGGTAGAGCAGGACGAAAGAGGATAAAACATGACAGTAACTGGTTAAACTTTGACTGAAGTGCGTGTTCTTCCGGTACTCGCGTTGCAGTAAATACATATAAGTGCTATTAGTGCATGTAGAGAAAGTAATCTGTGACCGATTATTTTTCAGTTTCATGTTATATATATTTCCGTGGTGGTGAATGTGAGTGGTATCTATTTTAATTTTAATATTGACTTCTGCAGCTAAACCATTTAGACTGAACCACCCATTTCCTACTATCTACCTATTGTGACCGTCATTTTTTATTTATTTAAAAGTGCGACATGTGGCGCCGCTCCGCCCATAAGGTGTCTAACGACACCCATAGAGATTCGGTAGTATGCTGGGGTTGCGAATGGCATGCCGGCTGACGGGTGCCTATTCACGCCCCTCTTGAACATAAAATTTATAAAACCCGACTGTTTTTTTTTATTTAATCCGGTATGGGTGGCTGAGTCGGAGGGGCCAAAGCGCATGGTCCGACCAGCCAATATCACCTCCGAGAAGGTAGGTGCCATACCGGAGACTTCCCTGGATTGCTGGCTATACTGAACTAGAGGAGAACACGACCGAGTCTGCTATGCGGCCATCTTACATCCAGTACGGTGGTACCAACCCAGTCGGCTACAATTTGAGCCTACTACCTAGTAAGGGGCAAGGGAAGGGACCTAAAACTGCTAAAAAAATTCAGGAAACAAGGAAAGATCCAAGTACCCGAGACTGCACTTGGAGGGAAATATACGAGTATATGGGCAGGGAGAGCGTTCCAGAGTTTACCGGTTCTGTACTGTAAAGGACAGATCTGTAGAACTAGTTGGTATGCATCCGCGGTAAGTATCCCTCATTATGGCAATCATCTCTCTGTGTTTATCTACCCCATGGATCAAGGATCGATAGCCGAGTCAATAGGGTTGCGCGCGCGCAAGGCTCGAACGGCAGCGATGCGGCGCGGGGCGTGGGTGGCGGCGGCGGCCGCCGCGCCGCGGAGGTATAGCGAAGCGGCGGCGGCGCGGAGGCGGTAAAACGAAGCGGCGGCGGTGGCGGCGGCGGCGCGGCGGCGCGGAGACGGCGGCGGCGGCTTGCGCGCGCGCGGGCGTGCGCGGGTGGTTACCGCGCGGGGCGGCGGTGGCGACGCGGCGGCGCGCGGCGGGGGCACCGCACCATCAGTCTCGTGTGCGAGCGCGCCGCGGCCGCAGCCGTCCCCCCGTCCGAACCAGCTCCTGCATACGCGCACGTCCCGGTGAACCCCGATATCTACAGGATGACCTTTGTTTGCCCTCGCACAGCAACCAACGAAACGTTGACGCTCAACTAATTATTCTAACCTACCGTAGAACCGTCGTCAACGTCACTGAACTCTCGATATCATGGACTCGCGCGTTCTCGCGAACCAGTGAAACGCAGCCATGCCAGAGTGCACCGACCAATTCCCCTTTACCATTCCCATCATCAGATACACCATGGAGCCGGAGGACGACGCGAGCCAGCCTACGGAGCGTCAGAGTCTGACGAAGAAGATCTCTATGATGACTCCGGTGAAGATAGAGACCCCGGACGGAGGCAGGAGGCTGTCGGAGCCGGCGAGGAGGCACTACAGTCCACCGCAGTGCATCAACAGACTCTCCCCTCGGAGCGCCAGGAGACACAGATCTCCGGATGCGAGGAGGCGCGGAAAGGGTGGATCGATCTCTCCCGAACTGTCCCCAACGCCTTCGAGGAAGATGTCGAGCGGGACGAAGCCGTGCGACTGCGAGAGTTGCCGCCGATCCCCGAGCCCGCTGCCTCCGGGATACGGGCCGCAGAGCCTCTGCCCGGGGTACGACCAGTATCAGAAATCGCTGCTCGAAGTGCCTTGGCCCTCGGACTACGGAGACGCTTCGAGTGATGATCTCAGTTCGGAGTGGGATTCGGACGTGCCCGAGCCACCGCCTCCGATAAAGGTAGGTGCTTAATGAGCTACTTGAAATGTCGTAAACTTTAAAAACGTCGACCAATAAGGATGCTTTCGGCCGGCTACAAACGGTCTAGCTACTGTTTTATAAAATGAAATTGCGTAGTCTCACAAGTATTAAATTTCAACTCAGTAAATAGAAGTACACGTACTAGAATAGCTGCTCGCTTTGCGTTTTGTTGCTTGACTATGTTATCAACTTATCACCTTATTTATTGAATCAACCCTGATTTACGTATATGCTTAGTATTCAAGGACCTAATATGGTTGTCTGACGTCGCGTCGGTTTTGTTGGTATTTGGTCTGGAATAGCATCACAAATTATATTAAGAAGTATGATAGTATTAAAGGTTAAAATTAAAATTCAACAAACAATTTATTCAATTAAAAATTCCTGTTCATGTATAAATATAACTTAAAATTCGGAATTTGATTTCGATAAAAGAGGCGCGCGTTGTTTCGATTTGAAGTAAAACGGAGTAAATGTGACATTAAAAATTTAAAAACCTAATGGTCATCATTAGACGCAGTGGATCGTGGATATGGAATATTTGCAATGCTACTAAAATTTTCAGGCGTAACTCTATGTATCTAGGTGTGATATTTGCTGAAATTCCTTCGAATAAAGTGAATGGTCTTGTAAACGACTGAACCGATTCCCACGAAACATATATATATCTAAGAACTTTCTCGCAAATAGTACTTAGCTTTCAATTAAAACAAACCGGAATCGAAATCGGTACATCCGTTTCGGCAGGAATCCTGCCGAAACGGATGTACCGATTTCGATGTCTATCCATAGACGTCTGTCTATCCTGCCGCAGGATAGACAGACCACGAACAACGTCTTCAAATCAACTCCCCTTCTTTTGAGTAAGAGTTGATAAAATAATGTTCAAAATACTACATTAAATGTGGAATGAAAAACGTACGTAAATATATCCAATATTATAATCATACATACATACATATCACACACGCTGAATTCCGACAATCGGGGTAAGCAGAGTAATTAAAAATATTATGTATTCACAGATCATGTAAGTGGTGTACTGTGATTAAATTAAACATATAATAGTTCATTATGTGAAACGGACGTTCAACTGAATGAAGAAGAATACTTAACGCAAATTGCTTAGATGACGCTCTGTAGAATTTGGTTCAAATTAAGAACTAGAGTACTTAGGCAAATATTGGTACTGTTGAGTAATGCTAACGAAGCAATATTGTTGTGCTTAGATGGAGTGCAAGCGTCTTATAGTGGATGTGTAGGTACAGATACAGGCCCTGTACTGACTGAAAGCCAAAGAAAGAAGACAAAGCAAAGATAAAACTTACACGACGAAATTTTTTTATATTTGTATTTTGACGCATTCTCTCCTCTTTATAATCTCTGTATCCCTATAGTGTGACGTATTAGATCAAGTTCTAATGTCTTTGACGTAGATATTATCATCTTTTTTGTAGGTAATCTATGTAGATAAATATTCAAATAGTGTTTATTAGTCGCAATTTGATCGCAATTTGACCTCTGCTTGCAATAGTTCAATGAACGAACACCGTGTAAGAGTCAACACAATGATGACTAGCCAAACGCTTCACTGTAACCTTGCCGAGTTTATTTGCAGGAGTACGGGATAAAGGATTGTTAAAAAGATTGTATCTGAAACCATTATTTACCCTAGTTATTTTTGGAATTCGCTCCATCTGGACAGTGTTTTTGTATAATTTTAAAAGTTTAATGTCTTTATTGTGTTGAAGCAATGTTTTGTTTGTGTCTTCTACATTGGTTGCTTCAACTGATGACGTCTTCGTTTTGAATTTGAATGTATCATTAAAGTGATATATCTATCTCATTGTGTCCATGGCAGAAAAGTTGTAGAGCAATCTGTACTTTCTCGTTGTACCGTTATCCAACATGAGGTTAATCTCGAGATCAACGGTAAATACATTACAACTGGCCTGAATCTCGGCTTCAATTGTACCTTATTAGAATCATTCCGCATATGATTTAGGTACAGATAAAAATTTTTGCTTGAAAAAATGGACGGTGAAAAAACACAATGGTAATGGATGATTAGGTGATCTCACTGTCTTACGTTTTGTAAAATATTTGGTATGATTTATTGGTATAAAAATTATAAAATATCTAAATTCGATAATGAGTTTTTTATCTACCAGAAGTCAAAAAGTTAATATAAGAAGGTGTTGAACTCATCTTGCGATGGCTTCACCGAACATATCCGGGTCCATAGGCAGTAGAGGAGGGTTTCAATCGAGGCCGGGACCAGCGAGCGGCCACTGTATAGTTCTCCAGCAGCTCGCGGTAAGTCATCTTCAGCTAGTCTGCGACGACTAAGATGCGAAGAACCAACAGTTCCGCCCTCGACCTCCCTCTCTCTACCTATCTGCAGGATGCTTCCAGTGGCACTTTCGAAGCTCTATCCATATAAGAGTCTTAGCGTCGATCTTGGCAGGCCTAGATTATTGCAGAGATCGGTCCACTAAGTTGTAGTACTTCTTTACTTTGAAGTTGTGGTTCTTCGGTATGTTACTTTCCCATGGAACTGTAAGTTCAACAAGTACTGTATTCTTTGTCGCTTTTGAGAATATGATTATGTACGATCTGTATGCTGTGGTACAGATTTATGAATGTATTTGGTAATGCTTCTCATGTGTGTCCAAAAACAATTTCCAGTCCTTTGCTGCTCCCAATATTGAGGAAGGTTTAGTCCTATCTTTGGGCAGCTTAAGGTTTCAAAAGTTGCCATTCTGGAAGCCATTACTGGTTTGCCCCTTCCTGGTCCAGGCGATGGATGGCTGATGACCCCTCTGATGATTTGGAGGACTTTATCCTGTCCGTAGGAATATTGGCCTCTCTCAAGTAGTATTTTGCATTCACATAGCAAATGTTTGGCAATGCCTACGGACTCCTTACATGATGGGCATATAATATATTTGTAGATTTCCTCCATCGAACGATTCCATATCCATATACTCGGGTCAGGGAGAGTAAGGTGGAATGCATTTAGGTAGAACTTAGCAGCTCCGGAAGAAAATATAAAAATGAGAGTAATAAATAAACTGTAGTTTTAATTACATAAATATTCTTATTTTAAACAACCAACGTCATGGAAATAGAGTCTAAGATTCAGCATGCCGTGAGCCGTCAAACAGGAACGACCCGACAAACTCAAACTGTTGCTTAGTTTAGTAAAACCGGTTGGTGCCACAAACGTCGTGGTAGTGGTAGACCCGTCATTTGTGAAGTGAAATATACGATGCCGGCTATATTGTTGCCAGAAATTACCCGACTGCGCGAAGCATAAAGAGGGTTATTTTTTTCGAGTGTATATATGTTTATATGTCTATTTCTATGTTTTTTTTATGTAAACCAGCATGGGTGGCTGTGCCGAGAGACCAATGGTGCAGTCGACAGAGCCAAAATCACCTCTCCTCGCGAAACCACGCTCAGTTAGGTGCCATGCCAACAGACTTGCGGACTGTTGCTAGGCTGTCTCTCTAGCCCGTTAATACGACGCTTGAAGACACCCAGGTTAAAGTATTCAAGAAATACACTCGCCGGAAGACAGTTCCACACTCTAGCGGTGCGATAAAGAAACGATTTAGAGAACCGATGGGTTCTCAAAGTTCATCAAAAGCAACAACAAAAGGGTGCTGAGTCTCTCTGCGACGAGTCATGCGGAGATAGGACGGGTAGCAGGGAATAAGGGATGGTAGTTCCGCAGAGCAGCGTCCGTGATAGTATCTGTAAAACAGACTAAGCGAACCCACAAATCGTCTGTGACTCAGAGACTCCAGACCATCTGTAAGTTTCGGGTCACCAACAAGACGGATGGCTCGGCGCTGTATCGAGTCCAAGGACGACATGCAGATAATGCGGACTACCCTCCCAGATGTGACTGCACTACTCCATCACCGGCCTAATCTGTGTTTTGTACAACAGGAATAGTTGTGCCGGTGAGAAGAACCGCCGCCGATTGCGCCAAGTCGAGCAACACGGCCGTACCATCCTTTTCTCGAAGCAACTCAGGTTACTTTTGGCCTCCCTGTATCTTCGTTGTGGATAAATATAAACACCTGAAATTTACTTACGCTGTCGATGCTCCTTATAGGTAGGTATGACATGTATTTCCATGGGTGCAGCTAAATTGTTACGTTGACGTAATTTTAAACAACATCATCAGATCGCCACACGCTCAATATAGATCAATATGAATATTATCTCATAGATTCTAAGGAAAACTCTCAATTTAAATGGAAAATTTATTGGTTTAAATTGAGGACTTTCGACGCTTAAGTCTAGTTAATAATGGTCCGTGTGACCTAAGTCGTGTTGTACTTATTCATTAGCTGGCTTTGCCGACGGCTTCGCTTGTGGTGTTCTCGGTAATACTCAGCTCGTTGACTTTAGCTGCGCTGATAAATAATAAAGTATTTTAATCACACTGACAAGTAATATAAAGAATGATCTGTATGACAAACACTTTAGTAATTCCAGAAATACATTTATTTTTTACTTTGAAAATTATGAATCAAAAACAATGGTTAAGGCATATATAATTTTATGAAAACCGTTGATGGGTGGCTGTGCCGACGCCAATTTTCAGCACGCTCCTAGCATTATATCAAATTGTACAACCTAAGAGTAAAATTACTAAATAAACTAAAGATAGTCAAGCAAGATATAACCAACAATTAGGAGAACAGATAAGAACATGTGTTTGACTAGCTTATATAGATAAAGTACCTATGTGGTTAATAGATGCGTGGTACCAAATAATTATACCTAAATGATACATACATACATACCATACGCTGAATCCCGACAATCGGGGTAAACAGAGCAATCAGTGTTGTGGTGCAAGAACTACATCACAGCACAACACCGACCAGAACCTTTAGCAAAGTATTAGGACGCACCAAGAAGCATCAAGTAATCACGAAACGAAAACCCACCTACTGTATGACTCGGTGGAAGGACCGTGCAAAGGTACATGATAGGTGGCTACATACGGCCCACTGCCACCCGGTGTAGACTACTGTGGTGCGTCGGCGAATTGCCTCATTACGCACCATATCACGTAGCGATATTCCCAGCATGGCTCGCTCCATTGCTCGCTGGGAAACTTTAAACATTTGGACAACAGGCGGCCGTCAGAGTCCACGTATATCAAACCCGTACGTCCCGAAGTCGTTATTTTTGGCAGTCGAGTGGTTTTAACTGGCACTGTGCATTATATCCAGTACGATGGTATCAACTCAATCGGCTAAAATTTGAGCCTACCACCTAACAACCTGGTATAATGGACAATGGAAGGGAGGGACATACAGTTATACATCGGTTCCGAACGGTGAAGCAGGTGGCAGGTAGAACATATGTTTTTTCCTTAAAATAATTGGTAGAAGTCGTCGGCTGGATTCAAACTTCGGACTTTGAGACCAAGAGTTCAACGCCAGGATCGCTCTAAGCACTCGCCGCTTGAGAGATTCTTTGTGAACACCGCATATTGTTTTTCGTAGCAATATACACGGTGTTCACTAAGTTGAAGTAGTCGGATGCCCCTTCCATAATTTCGAATTATTTCCGTAGAACATTTAGCTTGGTATTAGATAAATTAAAATAACTTTGTTGAAATTGGGTTGGGTTGTATACCAGAGAGTAGAAGTAATGGGCGAGTTCATATCATATTTACTTGCACTAGATCCCACGCATACCTCGCCGCAGGTGAGTAAGTTGAAATGCTTATTTAAATAATTATTATCCATTACTTCACTATTAATTTCAATAAAACTGCACTATGCAATTACTATATGCTAAAATTTTACGATATTTCAAGTACTTTTCTGAACCTTTATTGGCTTAATATATTTTGTACAGACATTTGAATTTTGAAGAACCCCCTTCTCACATAGGACAAATTTCATCTTTACTTGTTTAAGCCAATTTCCCTGTTTATTAAATTCCCAATGACGTTATTGCAATTACTAATATCACGGACGCTGCTCTATGTAACTAGCATCCCTTATTCCCTGCCACCCATCCTATCTCCGCATGACTCGTCGCAGAGAGACTCGGCACCCCTTTGTTGTTGAAATTGGACTTTTGAGAACCCATCGATTCTCTAAATCGTTTCTTTGTCGCACCGCTAGCGCGTAGAAATGTCTTCCGGCGAGTATATTTCCCGAATCCTATAACCTGGGTGTCTACAAGCGTCGTATTAACAGGCTAGACAGCCTAGCAAATCTGCTGGCATGGCACCTAACTGAGCGTGGTTTCCCGAGGAGAGGTCATTTTGGCTCTGTCGACTGCACCTTTGGTCTCTCGGTGCAGCCATTTATGTTGGTTTACATAAAAATATTATGTGCAAGTGGATAATGGTCAGCTTTGAAATTTAATAAAGAAGGAATTAATGAAATACATTTTATTTTCTCTTCACATACACAATACAAATTCAAAATATGCACATTCAACGTACTAAGTCCTATTCTATATGTAATCAGCTAGGTTTTCTTATGGAACCTGGTTGACAAACTCCTGGCAGCCATGCACTGAATTTGATTCAGTGGTGCCAGCCATCCTTTTTCCTGTCGAAACTAAATGCTACGTCAGCGCTTCTCTATAGTCTTGCCGCACTGAACTGGACGAAGACCACGATGCAAACAATACTGTCTGTAGTCAATCTCTCCATATTTATTCATTACTATATCGTACCGTGTGGGGCCGGTACTTTAAAAGAATAGCCCCACTGCATCTCTCCCCGTGTATGTCGTAAAAGGCGACTAAGGGATATAATTCCCTTCTATATTACTAGGTGGTAGGGTTTAACCCGCCCGGGTTGGTACCACCGCACTGAATGAAAGGTCGGTCCAAACGGCTATGTAAATAGTTTGTGTTTTCCGTCCAGTTCAGTGTAGCCGGTACGACCGAAGGGAAGCACTGACGTGGCACCAAGTTCGCCCGGTGTTATGGGCTGACATCACGGATGTTGTAGGTGATGTAGCCAACCGTGTCAGTTTCCATAAAAAAAAAATCGTAATAATGAAAATCAAGCACAGAATTACTCCGTCACGGGAGTCAACAAGCGCGGTCCGTCAGAGTACAGGACGCTGACAATCGTGGCCAATTGGCCTCCACGCCTGCGCGGTGTGGACAGCCAGTTAATGATTCATTTCAATCATTGCTCTCCCCTCGGTCAATTCACTACCAGATATATATCGTACATCGCATTATTGTTTTCAGACGACGACGCGACGTGACACCACCAGAACCTGGCCATACAGACTCAATTGTCAACTGGCATATTATCGTCAGAATGGATGTATTTCAGGCGTTATGATCGAATATTTCAGGGCGTACAATCAATTGCCACATCGTTCTTCTATGTTCTGACCTTAACCTAATCTGATCTAGCTTGCTCTGTCGTAATCATTGGGAAACCTATTTCAGGATAATATGCTTAATTTCGAGTAAAATTATTGCTTTGCGATTGGGTTGGATTTTGAAAGTTAATCTAGAATTTTTTTGTTTTTTTTTCAATGTATGTACCAAAGATTCTGGTGTGGTGTACATGCCGCGGCGCAATGTATAAATTGTAATTAATTAATTATAATTTGTAAAACCCTAAATACTTAGTACAGTAGAAACCAAACTTAAATGCGGCTGTGAAGTGCGCCCGTGTGTCTGCGCAAAAGACGATTATTAGGGCAGAGGGGGGGAGGGCGGAAGGTGTGCAAAGCGGGGTATCGGCGCACCCTACCGCGCTCCCCCGCGTTGCTAGGATACGACCGCACGCCGTCGCCGCCCGCGTCTCGTCGCCCGCGCACGTCCCCCTCTCATCTGTGCGTGCGCCATTGTACAGTCACTCACTATTTATTTGTTTCTTCCGTAGTGTCGCGGTAGATTTTCTACTAATGGTGGTTTCACACATGTTTATTCGTATTCGTGATTGTTGCAAACATTTTTGTTTTATCTCACTCTAACCAAGCTATTAAAAGGATACGAAACGGAAATTTTTATCAAATATTTGTGTAAATACAGCTATGTGTGGTGCTAGCATAATAAATGTTTATTGGCGAAGTGTGTTTACCGAGGTCGCCCGAACGACACCAACACGTCGTCAGTTCAAACCGGTTTTAACCATGATCGATACATCGGTGTACAAAAACATAATATAATACAATAATATATAAAAATAATATAAAGCAAGACTCTCTTTTTTTTACCTACAAATGATAACGTAAAATAATTTTATAAATTTTCTGGCAAAATATTCTATTGTATATTTTATTTGACTATACATGCGCAGTCAAGCGGCCGAACTTCAGGCCAATACGCATTTAAGTTTGGTTTCCACTGTACGTACTCGATTATCGATACCAGTGCTACTGACTTGGCTGGCACCCTGTTCGTTGAGATGATTTAGTTAGATGATTTAGTTTGGTACTAGATGAATGAGTGCTATTCAATCAATGAAACGTACATTCCGGTTGATCGAAATAGTATTATATATTGCGTTGTTCACTCTTCTCCTCTTCTATTATTATAATGCACCGTCTGTCTGTCACTTCCTAAAAGATACATTTGAAAACAGCTGAAACGACTTACATATAATTCAGTCATAGGATCTAGGGTATTTTCCCTAATAAAACTTGACTAACTAGTTTTTATTTATTTATTAGGTTAATTTTATTTAATTTGTATTACTAGGTTTTAAAGGTTAAATCAATACAATATTTTTGTTTGTTGAGGCTTTAGGTTTATAATCATTCACATTTATTAAAATTTATTTCATTATGTGCTCATAAGGATATGTCAACTTACATGGATAAATTGTACATAAATAAATACAACCAATGTACATCCTTTAACTACAAAAATGTCCAAGGAAATAATTAATTGATCTTGGACACCATTGTAGAAAATAATGAAATGATAGTTTTAAGCACTTTAGTAAAATGGTTCAAATAGGCAGGCCACTCGAATACACCAATTTAAATATAGTTTGAGACACGTAAATTAAGTTCTTGTCGCCATATGTTTTGTATGACAAAGCGAGCTACATTTAGGGTTCTCGAACACTACCAATTTTGGTAGTGGAGTTTTATGAAAAAATTATTTCATTTTTCTCTTTCGTGGAAGGAAAATGTCCATTGACGGATCCATACAAGCACATTGAGAGTCACCTAAAATAGCCTCCGAAACGTCATCGATACCTACATCGCACATTGTTTTGGCGCCACATGCCGTGCAAAGTTTATACCGAGAGACACGTATTATGTTATAGCTCATTCAAAGATAACGTTTATGTCCACAGGCACAGGTTTGATGTTTCAATGGCCGGATGGCAGACATAACATTATCACTTGACACCGAAACACTAAAGATTCAAGCCGCGGGGTTATCGCAACGACAACTCTAACGCAGCGAGATAGTGCTTATAATACTTTGGAAGATAAAACTGAACGTAAAGCTTAGAGATACATTAGGAGATATCATACCTGTCATGGAAAAATCCACAAAACCAATAAAAAGTAAAGATCTCTTAATTAAAATTTTTAAATTGAGTTTTTCTTTGTTTTTCGTCCAGCTACACTCCACCAAGTCTTCACCAAATTTCTACCAAGCTTCCATCAAGCTTCCACCAAGATTCCACCAAGCTTTCACCAAGCTTCCATCAAGTCTCCATCGAGTTTCAATTACGTGTGCACTACGAGTACCTAGTAGTACGGTCTACTCACACTACATACTACTACACACACTACTCCACACACAAACAACTTACTCGTAGATCTGTTTCTTATTTGTTTTAATTAATTAATTTTTTTTTTATTAATTTTAGGAACCCTCTGTGTCAATGTCACAAACACTTTAAGCTGTTAAGTTTCCATAATAAATAAATAAATTAAACTCTACCTTCTTATATTTTCCCCTCCCTCTACTCTACCTTCTTCCAACGACCAGAATTTTATCTTTCTCTACCTTCAAGTAACCTGTCACTCTGATATAATCAATGGAAAGAGAATGGCCGGTGCCATCGTTAAATGTCATTCACCAGAAGCAGTCAATATTTTGTCCGCTGTTACTGTCAGCTTGAAATCCAGACGCAATTACCTTCTGTAAGATAACTAATTGCGTTATTTACATAAGTAATATCGAATATCATACTCCCTACATGGAAATAAATACCCAGAAACTGCATCGTCGTTATTACTTTGTTATAGTAGAAATCCTCGAATTCAGCCAAAGCCCATAAAGACATTAGCTAACATTGTTACCAGTAAGATTAGCCATATCATATTTGTCCTTATGTCCACATCTGTAAAGTTCAGTTTAGCATAAGTAATTAAAAAATACACCCTTGCTTGCATGCAACTTAACAATACCAGAGAACAATCCATATACTTATACTATATATACTTATATATATATATACTTATATACTTATACTAATATTATAAATTCGAAAGTAACTCTGTTGTCTGTCTGTCTGTTACCTTTTCACGCCTAAACCGCTGAACAGATTTCGATAAAATATTGCACGGAGATGAATTGGATCCTGAGGACGGACATAGGCTACCTTTTGTCTCAAAAAACAACCCTTAAGGGGTTGAAATAGGCGATTTTTCAAGTTAGGGATATGAAAATTCATATTTAGGCTTTTGGTGTGAAATCAATAATTACGTGTTTCAGCGTTTTTGCTAAATCAACCCTTAAATTAATTTTAATTAAAGGGGATGATTTCAAAATTAGATTTTAGGATTTTATAAAATTTTGTACGAAGATGAATTGCATACTGAGGAAGGACATAGGCTACCTTTTGTCTCAAAAAACAACCCTTAAGGGGGTGAAATGGGGGATGAACGTTTGTATGGGGAGCCCATCATTTCTCAAGTTAGGGATATGACGATTCATATTTAGGCTTTTGGTATGAAATAAAGAATTAGGTACGTGTTTCAGCATTTTCGTTAAATCAACCCTTAAATTAAAATACGGGTGATTACAAAATTAGATTTTAGGATTTTATAAAATTTTGTACGGAGATGAATTGCATCCTGAGGAGGGGCATAGGCTACCTTTTGTCTCAAAAATCAACCCCTATGGGGTTGAAATAGGGGATGAACGTTTGTATAGGGAACCCATCATTTCTCAAGTTAGGGATATAAGGATTCATATTTAGGCTCTTGGTATGAAATAAAGAATTACGTGTTTCAGCGTTTTCGTTAAATCAACCCTTAACTCAAAATAGGGGTGATTTCAAAATTATATTTTAGGATTTTAAATAATTTTATCCATCATGGGGGTGGCTATGAAGAGGGGGGTTGAGGTAGGGGGGGAGGTGTCTGCGGGGAGAGGAGAAGGGAGGATAATTTAATCTCTATCTTCTTTTTAACCGACTTCAAAAAAAGGAGGAGGTTCTCAATTGGACTGTTTTTTTCCTTTCGACTGGGTGAACCGATTTTGATGATTCTTTTTTTATTTGAAAGCTGGTGCTTCCCGTGTGGTCGCATTTCAATTTGGTCCAGTTTCGACAATGGCTTCTATGAGAAAACTATATAAGTCTTAAATTTGCATTGTGCGCCTTAATGTGCGCGACAAATGACGAATAACTCAATATCTCGCCAACCGATTTCGATGATTCTTATATTACTGGAAAGGATGTACGTCAAGGGTAGTTTGATGAGAGTTTGGTTAGGTTCTGATTATGGAATACATGACAAAGTAACGGAACGCGCTTACGTTCGTACCGATTTCGATGAAAATGACGCCAAATTACGTGTGATTTTTGCCGCTAGATATATTATAGATAAGTTTATCTAATAGTAGTACCCCAAAAATTCATTCGGCCTCGCCCTTTATAGTCTTCCTGAACGCAGCTCGGCCTTCGGCCTCGCCCTTTGTTACTTACTTTCTTAAAGAGGGTTTATCCTCTTCCTGAACGCAGCTCGGCCTTCGGACTCGCCCTCTGTTACTTACTTTCTTCGAAAAGTTTACCCTCATCCTGAACGCAGCTCGGCCTTCGGCCTCGCCCATAGTTACTTACTTTCTTCGAAAAGGTTATCCTCTTCCTGAACGCAGCTCGGCCTTCGGCCTCGCCCTTTGTTACTTACTTTCTTAAAGATGGTTTATCCTCTTCCTGAACGCAGCTCGGCCTTCGGCCTCACCCATAGTTGCTTACTGTCTTCGAGAAGGTTTATCGTCTTCCTGAACGCAACTCCGCCTTCGGCCTCAAAAAGTTACTCACTTTCTTCGAGACGATTTATCGTTCTTAGTTACTTACTTTCTTCCTTTGAAATACGAGTTTCACGCGGGCGAAGCCGCGGGCAAAAGCTATACAATATATTATTATATTGTATACTCTTTTATGGTGACAATAATACTGTAGCAATTATCCAAATTTTGTCGGTAAGCACTCCATTTGCATCACACAGAAAATACGTGATCAAACAAGATAGATAGATAGAAAATACTTTATTGCTCCAGAAAACATTTTACACAAACAGACAATAAGTAATGTACATGAGGGGCAAAGGCCTTATAAGGAATAAAGGACTTATCCCTTAACAGGGATCTCTCCCAGTCAACCTTTGGATGTTTGAGAGTCGTATGTTGTGAGATATAAGTAGGTAGTAGCAAAAGACTTGAGTGTGAGTGAGATCGACTCATATTTTGTAATTTGGTCTTGCTGCCTTTTTAAGTTTCCGTACCCTGTACGGAAGCCAGTTAGTGAGCCTACGGCCACACATTACTTAATAGTTACTTCGTAACAGATAAATCACTCCATAGAAAATGTTCCTACCTTCGGGCTTTAATAGCCTACTGCTTTACGTCGCCAATCGCTGCGTGCGAAAATGTACCTTAACGATCGAGTGTAAAGTGGTTATTGCTTTTCAGCTGCGCGTAGTTGCGTGGGCAAGCGTCTATGTATACTTCGCGCGGCTGACGAAATAGACCGCGGGCTGTAGGTAGTTAGCGCGCGCAAGTACATAGAGTGCGTGAGCCCTGCTACGGCGCCCTCTGTATGTCTGTCCTACTACTGTGTCTTTGGAACCATAATGACGAGCAGGTTGAAATTTTGACAGAATATGTGCTATTTATTATGAATATAACAACAGATAATAAAAAATTGAAAAAGTAAAAAATTAAGGGGGCTGTCATATAAATATCTTAATTTTCAGAAGAGCGCCATCTACCTAATTATCCATTTAACAACAAACGTAAGAGCTTTCATCGATAAATGGCGATACGTGCGAGTCCCACTCTAAAGTAAAATAACAAAATAATAATAAAAAACCGACCATTTACGCGATTGTACGGAAACCTCGGTGCGCGAGTCCGACTCGCACTTGGCCGGTTTTTTTGGTTGATGAGAAAAGATGCAGGTCTAGATATTTGTTTTCCATGCACTAACGCTTCCAATTATTGCGCCGATTAAATTCCCCGCAACATTTTACGTCGAAGAGGGCATCGGTAATTGGCTTATCTAAAAGGTGCGCTAAACATTGAAGGGGGTCAGAAGAACCATTAGTGTATCGGTCTAGTATTATTTCATTTATATTTATTTGCACATATATTTCCATTAATAGCAACTTCTTCCAGTCAACCATGTAAACAACTAGGTAGTCTACAGGATTTCTCACGGTGTTCCTTCACCGGAATGTAGGATAAATGTGCCTCTGTCGAATAACTCTGATGGATAAATCTGCCACTTTGAATTTTTTATTTTATTTTTATCCCACATGTCTTTTTCTCAAGTGAATGTGGAGACTGTCGGAGCACCATGTAATAAGGAGAATGGTTGAGAAAGTTTAGCAAAGTAAAGGTGTCATGTTGGGCCGTGCGTCATCACATCACATCACCTCACGTCCGTCCTCTAGATATGTAATGCGGTATTGAGCACGAGAAGTGCTAGAAAGCCGGATTGAGAAATGACACTAATCCACTAAATAAAATTAAGTAAGTAATTATTTTTTCGGGCCTTAACGAGTCGCGAAACTGTGAAAGTTGTGACTTTTAAATAAGTAGCGAAAGTAGTAAATGAAAACGAATGATGAATGAATGAATGAAAACGATGATTATGTCTGTGCACTATGATTTCACTGTCTATTCATAATAGAAAATAGAAAGACAAAGCGAAGAAGGCAATGTAGTTTAGGTTATTGCTATGGTAGAACCAGAGCGCGATGTGGGAATTCTTGACGACTGATTTAGAATCGGCTTTCCGCTTCTTTGCCAGTCAGTAAACTAACAACATATTTATCATAAACGTTCTTACACTCATACTTGACCAACTTCTTACAGAGAAAAACATTGGATCGACTTAAAAACAAAAACGTACAAAATTAGTTAAATTTGTATTTCATACGTTCATTTTTTTTAAGTCCGTTTGAATGTTTTTTAAACCGTTTTAATTTCATCTTTTTGTCCGATTATCCGGATAAACTCATACTAATATGGCGAATGAGTAGTGTAGAAGAAATCATGGCTAGTAATCACTTATGTATATCACTTATAATGTTTTTCCGGTTAACCTAATATTTATCTGGTTACCAAAATATACCTATATTTTTTATTTTTATTTGGCGATATAATTTAACGTTCGAAATTTGTATTTCTATGCTCACCACGATACTCCCCTTGAACTACCTTGATTATGTTACAATGGGACAATAGCACAAACTCCTGTATCTCGGAGTAGGTAATCGCTCTACATACTTACAAATACATACCGGTCGAATTGATAATATACTTTTTGAAAGTCGATTAAAAAAATTACACTCGCCATCTTGAGCGGCTCAGCGGTAAATGTTTGCAAAGTTTTGCGTGAACGAGCCACACGCAGTGCACACTGTGACTGCAGTGAGTGAGCCCATTTAGAGCGCAATAGAGAGCGAGCGTGACTGCGTTGGTTTTTGAGGACAACGGCCATATTGGAGCACGTGAATGAGCGACTTACGCATCAGAGGGCCTAGTCCGAGTTAACGTGACAGCTACGTAAACGTCAAATACCGATCGAATTGAGATTTTATGTATGGGAGCACAATACGCTCACCGCGGCGCCACTAGAGAGCTCCATACATAAAAACTTAATTCGATCGGTATTTGACGTTTACGTAGCTGTCACGTAAACACGTAAACTCGGCCCTCTGAGCGGCTCATGTATTCCGGTCTTAATAATATATTTTAGGTTCCATACATCAAAGCTGTGAAAACGGAACCTAACGGTATTGACTCATGCGTCCGTCGTCCGTCAGTCCGTCTGTCACAGTTTCATAACTTGTAAAACGGTTGATCTTATCAAGTTGATGAAATTAGGGAATATTATTTTGCACCGCTCTGGTGCGCGACCGTTGAAGTGGACGACATATTCTTGCTTTAATATAATTTTAATTTGTGTTAGTCCTTATCCTTGTTTAGACGCTTACGCTTGTTTAGGGCTTGGTTACACGCGTACCCCTCCCCTCATATGGGAACACTTTTAGATAACCACACAGTAAGAATATCCGTTGCTCTACGAGTGGGTGCGAAGGTGTGCCAACCACACGTCTGTGTTTGTGGTACTGACGTCGACCCGTTCGGCCACCATGGACTAGCATGCCAGCGCAGTGCCGGTCGTCGGTCTCGACATAGCAACATCAATCTGCTTATAAAGAGGGCCCTTGCCACAGCGGACTTTCCCAGTCTGCTGGAACCACCAGGCCTATGTCGGGACGACGGAAAGAGGCCTGACGGCATGACCTTAGTCCCATGGAGCCGGGGAAAGGCTTTAGTATGGGACGCGACGTGTGCTGACACCTTCGCACCTACCCATATTGCCGGCTCGTCCAATTCGGCTGGCTCCGCCGCTCTAGGTGCACAAAACCAGAAAATTAAAAAATACGTTGGCTTGCGCGGCCACTTCGAATTCCTGGCCTTTGCTGTGGAAACACTTGGCGTGTGGTCACCCGACGCAAGGACTTTCGGAAACGTCCTAGGAAAGCTCCTTATTGATAAGTCTGGTGACCGACGCGCCAAGTCTTTCTTTTTTCAGCAAATAGGCCTAGCCATTCAAAGGGGCAACGCAGCCAGCGTATTGGGTACTGTGGCGGAGTCGGAGGAGTTGGACGAAGTTTTTTACTTACAGTAATTTTGAATGTTAGTATTTAGTTTTTCTTTATTTATTTATTAGGTTAATTTTATCATTGTTATACATTTGTTAGTTAGGTTTTAATTATTTAGTTATTATTATTAATATTATTAATTATAATTAAACTAACACTTCTTATCAAATTTAGAATAAATAAATAATTCTGCATAAACTCTAGAAGACTGTGTCACACTGCAACATTTTTCTATAAAAAAATCAATATAATATGTTATAGTCACGACCGGTACGGGACCTTATGTGCGAGTACGAATCGCACTTCACCGTTTTTATCCCTCTATCCCTCAGCACGAGACTTTGTATTGAGCAATGAACGAACGCACGTCATCATACCCGACACTAAACACCAAGGCCAGTCCTAATGTCTGTGAAGCGATTAGGCTTAAATTGTCTCCTGGAAGCCATTATCATAGATTGGAAGGAAACAGAAGCACTGTGTAAGTACATTTGTATTCACTATTTATCCATGGGAAAATTCTGACTCTCATCCTGTGAGTTTAATGGTCCTCACCATGCCATATTAAGTATGATTATCTCTTTAACGTTCTTTGCAATGTCATCATATGTATGTATATGTGTAATTTTCGTAATTATAGTTGTGTATTTGCAAATTATTTTTTTGTAAAACAGGAAAGTTAAGACTATTAAAAATGTATGTACAAATAATTTCACATTGAATTAAATTTTTTTTCCTCTAACTATATTAATGAGTATATATATAATATTTGAACCTGTTATTTCAGAAACCCCAAAAGTGACACATTTTTCGATTTTCACTTTTTTGCATTTTCTTACTCTTTGTACCAAGACTCATCCATGTTACACAGAAACCCCTTAAATTCCAACTAGTTCATACAGAAAAAAAAATAGGACTAAAAATCGTTTATTGCAGAAAGCCCAGATGCCCGTGACATTTGGGCTTTCTGCACTAAACAAGCTCCGAAATTCAAATCGAAATGTATTAATGTTACCGAATAGAAAAGCATATCCTGCAGGCAAAGTACCAATAAAGGCGACGAAAATAGTGGACATAAAAAAAACTAATGCGATACCTACCGGACAAACGTGCAGTGAGAAAATTTTACAAGAACATTGTAAAGTGGCCAACTGTGCCTTCACGTGGCGATTGATAGTGTTATTTTCAGTTTTTTGATTAATTTTTTTAATGATTTTATGGTGAGCTGATCGATAGTAATAATACCAAATTTTTTGACGTGATGATGTCACGTCTTATAAATTGATGAACACCGGCTGCAACATCATCTAAACAACATCTAAACCTGTGTGTGCAAGCAAGAGCGCGATAGAGACCTGTGTGTGCAAGCGAGAGCGCGATAGAGAGGCATATACAATAGTAGGAAATACAAAATATTTTTCTCCGTCTTTTGCGAGCCTCGAACCCGCGGTCCCTGCCACCATCACTGACCAGACGTGTTATACACGCGGGCTATCGACCGTCTACTTATCGCTGCAAATTTTCTCAACAGTATGTGACAACAGTATGTGAATTTCATGGAGCGACATCTAGCGTCCACATCTAGCGTCAATATTAAATTAAATACTTCAGCCAGCGGTATACTTGATTTAGCAGTTAGGTAATTGTTGCAACGTTGAAAATGTAGATGGCGTTATGTAGGTTTTTTTGAATTTAATTAATAGTCGTTATTTTCTCATATTTTTTATTAGTTATTATCACATCTTTACTTAAATTAATTTTACATGGTAAATATCCGCCGGAACTGATTTACTTTATGACATCATCACGTAAAACTATCGTCCGTAAACCAACTTTACAGACAACCAATTTTTTTTAACCATTGGTTTATGTTTTTTTTATAAGTCCTAAAAAAAAGTGGCCGAATGCGGTTTCAAGTGGTGAATGATGTTTAATTTTAAGTTTTCGTGCGATTTAAATTTTTGTATGATTATGTGGTGAGCTGAGGGATTGTAATAATAATAAATGTCTATTACAACCATTGTTTTATTTATATTTTTTTCATATTTCCTTCATACAAAACTAGTTTATTTCGGAAACACCAAAAGTTCACGAGTTTAAAAAAAAATTTAATATAAGGGCTTGAATTTTCACATAACTTTTTTCAGGAATAATATACTTTTCGCTATACTTTAAAACCTTATATTAGATATTACAAAGTTCTTTGGAAAATATTTCAGTAGACAGTTTTTTTCTCATTTCCCAAAAGTTTTATCTAATGGACTTTGGGGTTTTTGAAATAACCGGTTTATTTACAGTTTGCACACTTTTGTAAATATTGTAGGAAAATGGAAAGTATTGGCGACATTTTGAAATTAACCGAAGATAATTTTATACATTGTAAACTGCGTTGTGATGTGACACTTCTCCCAGCGACCTCTTCATTGACTGGTACATTGACGGTGGTCGGTGGTCCTGCCTGCCGGTCTGTAGCAGTACCATACATAAGTATGTTTTAGGATTGTCGTCACTTTTTATTTACGCTCGTGGCCACATGCAGCAAGTGGAATAAACCTTGTAATTAAACAGACTGTCTTCGCAGAAACTGAAATAAGTATGTTATAAAATAAAGATACTGTAACGTAAGCGTGAGTCAATGATGAATAAAACCTGTTGCAGTATATTCTAGGGGCTTGCAAGTAATTTAACTTTTAATATCCTCATAGTTTGGTTGAATAATTTTATGAATGCTTATTCGGAAATTACGTACATACATTTTTCGACATTCTAATTTTAAGTTAATTTGTTTTATTCACGATTTCACGAAAATTAAGTACAGAAATGTATAAATGGGCAGCAGAAAGGGTTGTCATAAGAAAGTTTTTAGTTTTATAATTACAATTCTGTATACAGGGTGTAAAAACGGCGAGTACATTAAATTTAGGAAATGATTATTGGGATCAAGAGTAACAAAAAGTCAAATAACTTTTTTCTGAATTCCCTTTAAATAAAAAGTTACAGTTTTCATACAAACTAATTGATTATTTTAGTGTAAAAATGATCTAATGACAACAGGGCGGCGCGTAGGGGGGAAGAGCGGGTGAGACGTGAGCGCCTCGGACGGTGATGTTGGCGGGAGGGGCGGGGGTTAGCTTTGTGAGTGGAGGAATGGAGGTCGGCAGGCGGAGGGTGCGGAGCGGCAACAGCGCGTTAAATTACACTAGACGAAAACATACATTTAAAAAATTCATATCTCCAAAACTAGACACTTTAGAGAAAAACTTTATCTGCTTTTTTGTCTAGGAAAAACATGATGATTGCGCTGGCGAAATTAATGTACTCGCCGTTTTAACACCCTGTGTAGTGCAAAATTGCAATATTGTACTTGTGGTGCAATAGGCTAAGCTTTTGGTAAATTAGAAACATGATTGGTTGGTCTGGCTTTCCCGCTACATCTTTTTATGGAAAAATCTGACGCATTTTCTTAAATGTAGATTTTTTTTATTTGTATATTATATAAATAACTTTACTAGCTTTTGCTCGCGTCTGCTGAAAATACCGCTGGGAATACCGCTGAAAATCAGCGCGCAGTCCTACTGCGCCTCAGCTGAGCGGTTTCCGTTTCACCATCCTCGTGTATAATTGTATAAAATTATTGTGTGTACGGCATCTTATGGTGAATAAATATATTTTCTTTCTTTCTTTCTTTCTTTCTTTCAATACTAAAACTATCAAATCGAAATATGTCCACATTCAGTTGGCTGAGTCTACATGTAAACTGAATACTACATTTTATTGTGTACTGTCTTCACGACTTTTTTACTACTCTCATCCAACAAAACGGTGTTCAGCACATTAAAATAAACATAACTGCGACGTTTAACTCTTGAACTTGGAGATATAAATAGCATGCTAACAATAACTAGGTATACGTTGTTTTTTAGGCCGAACTAACGACCAGGTAATCACGGCTGATCCCGACGAACTCTTGTTCGTACTGTACTTCTATCGAGATCTATCTTAAGGATCAGCCTTGGAGTCTGGTCCAGGCCAGTTGATTTATGAGTTTCATGCTTAAAATTGCTGCCGCGATGACGCACTTCAGAACCATTAAAATTATGTAAATATAGATAGACATAATTGGATGTATCTAAATATACCGCTGCACGTTTAGCAATGCTTCCAAAAAGTTCTAACGTGTTTTTTACTGGTTCATTTTAGAACGATTTCGCCGAATGACTAGAAATTGAGAATATTTTGCACTCAAACTTTAAAAACAACGTAGGTAGGTAATTAGTCAAAATTATGAACACACCCAAAATTAATATGGAATCTCCTCATGCATTGAAAATTGAAATAAACAGATCATAAATTCGGTGCGACAAATGATTTAAGAATTTATTGATCCATGCATCGATAAAACGAAATAACTAAATAACCTTTCAATTTCGTTCCAACAAATTGTCGAATGCTTATAAAAAGGACGCAAGTACCAATTCGTTTTCCTTAGTACCTACTAAAGGTCATCGCCGATGCTATAATTAATTTTTTCCAACCTCAATTATTTCAGGTCTCGGTAGAGGTCTTGCAGAAAATAACCCCCATTGACCTTATAAGTGTCCATCACTAAACTGTGTAAAATAACCGTGAAATTCGCCCCAACGAGTGACGCTTCCTTCATTGGCGTGTTGAGAATAATTGCATATTCAATGAACCCGCCGAAAGGTCATTCACTCACACCCTAAGGCGCTTTCGATTTGTCGCGGCTGCCGATTTCACAGTCGCGAGTTGAATCTCCTTTGTGACTTGAATCGTCCTTGGTGGTCGTTCACAAGGTTCGGTGCGTATGTACTGAATAAGCTGTTAATTTCAGCCTCATTAAATTAGGTAATAAAAATGAAAACGGAGGGCGACATAAAAAAAAACAGTCAGATCAGAAAAGAAAAAATTCCATAGAAACGCTCAGCAAAGAAAATTTTCCTTAGAAACTTTATAAACTACAAAAGTATTATTTCTGCCTTTTTGTTTCTTTCTGCAGATTTTGTTCGTAATATTGATCTATTTTTTCAGAGTTCGTCATTCATGAAAGGTTGAATATGTGGATATTAATGTCATATTTACATCTGGTCAAATATGTAAATAAATCGTTGAAGTCATTGCCGATGATGACGCGCAACTTACCCTTTGTATCTTCACCAACGTCTGTCATTGAATTAGTTCGAGTTTTTATTCCAGTTACATCAGCATTTTAATTTACATGTAAATGGTTTCATTCATCGCGTCTGAGTACAATTACGCCTCCGTGTCTGATGTGTCCAATTTTGGATTATTTAGTTACAAATTTTTTGTGTGCAGTTCTCGGGTTCTTGTTTGTCTATGGCTAGTAAACATTATTCGATTTTAAAGATTCTTGACAGATCTGTACTATTCTTTAGTTAGATAGAAGTGATTTTACATTGCCACAAATTATTCTTGTTCGCCTGAACATACGTCTACCACATCCCAAAGGTTAGTTAGAATAGAATGCCTCACGGCATTAAGCTCGCCTGTTGTGACTAATTTGTATAAATTGGTGTTGAATAAAGAATAAATACTATACATACTTTTATATTAGTACTGAATGAAAAAGTTGAGAGACCCTATTTCGAAACTGAAAAATAAAACTATTAAAAAATATTGAACTGGCTTCAAGAAACCTCAAGAACTAAAAAGTATGAGATAATATTTCCTTGATAAGTAAACAAGTTCGATTCATATGCGGAACCTTGATAAGCACCTCGATAAGCACACACAGTTTTCATTCAATCGTGTTTTATTATTTATCAATTTTCAGTTGGGCTTTGGCATTACGTGGGCGTTATGGACAGTACGTATGTTTTAATTCTAGTGGTTTTTTGAAGTCGGTTTAATTTATTTTTATAGTTTTAATTGTTTACTGTTTTTAGTCATAGAATATTGTTTTCCGATTAGGTATCCTAGCTATTGCCTGTGATATTCAATGCAATAACCCAAACACGAAGCGCGTGCTAATATGTTGAGGAGTTGTATTACCTACCTTATCTTGTACTCCATCATCAGATCTTCACCAAATTTATACGAGACTACCCCTAAAAGTATCTACTTTTCAACATATAAAGAATCGTTGAAATCGGTTGGCGTGATATAGAATTATTCGCACATTTTTCATGCACATGCTTATGTAATTTAAGAGTTTGATGATTTTCTCATTGATCTTATCACGAGAACTTGATTCACGTGGTAAATAATTATAGCTGATTTTTTTTTTTTTATGGAAACTGACACGGTTGTCTACATCACCCCTACAACATCCGTGGTGTCAGCCCATAACACTGGGTGAACTTGGTGCCACGTCAGTGCTTCCCTTCGGTCGTGCCGGCTACACTAAACTGGACGGAAAACACAAACTATTTACACAGCCGTTTCGACCGACCTTTCATTCAATGCGGTGGTATCAACCCGGGCGGGTTAAACTCTACCACCTAGTAATATAAGAAGGGAGTCATATCCCTTAGTCGCCTTTTACGACATACATGGGGAGAGATGCAGTGGGGCTATTATTTTGAAGTACCGGCCCCACACGGTACATTAACATACATTAAAGAAAAATATTCCGACAAATTGAGAACCTCCTCCTTTTTTTAAGTCGCTTAAAAATTACGATAATGTATGAAATCCATCATACATTGCTATCTAATTTCTCTAAATGGATTAAAACCTTCAACATTCGACTCGTGCATGCGACAATCTGGTGTAGTGTTTGTTTTGTTTGTAAGTTTTTACTGCAAAACTTTTTCTGGTGATGTGTCTACTAAATGGTAAGAGGCTGGTATGTAATTTAATCAAAATTTAAACATAACTTGAGAATATGATGAGGTGTGAATGGTGCTCCTGTGTGTCGTCGGTGTGAAACACATAACAGCAATAATGTGGAAACACTTGCGAGAAGCTTAGAATACTAACAAACTACGGAACCTGTTTCTCAGACCGACAAGTTATTTGTAGTTAATATTTTTTACACGTCCAGCGCGAGGCATTTGTCGGTCGGGAATGTGCAATTGTGCCCGTTGAATGCAGGCGACTTTACAAATGGCGTTGCTGTGTTGAAGTTATTTTGCGCATTCTAGTAGAGTTTTTTAGTCTCCATTGAACTCTTCCACTGTCTTTATGTTTCAAAAGAATCTTCTGTGAAGATCTGTGTTTTAAAAAAAATGTTTAAGTCATTAATAAAGTTTATCAAATCTTAAAAACAATAAAAAATTATACATATTTAAGTGGAATATCAATATCTTAAACTTATTGAATACCTAACTGATTTGTAAACAGCTTTTTTAGGGTTCCGTATCCGTCGTACGGGACCCTATTACTAAGCCTACGCCGTCTGTCTTTCTGTCTGTCTGTCTGTCTGTCTGGGCAGGGCTGTATCTCTTGAACCGTAATAGGTAGTCCGTTGAAATTTTCACAGAATGTGTGTTATTATGGCTGATATAACAACAAATAATAAAAATAAGAAAAAGTAAAAAAAATCACGGGTCCCCATATAAGAAGCTAAAAAGTGTATGCGCGCCATCTACCGAAAAGAGCATGAAGCATTTTAACTAATCATGAATTTTAATTAATATGAAGCATTTCGTAAAACACGCCATCTATGGCGCTGACCATGACATGGCGATACGGAACCCTCGGTGCGCGAGTTCGACTCTAACTTCACCTGTTTTTTTTTAGAAAGCGCGACATTTGGCGCCGAGCCACACATAAGGTGCCTAACGACGCCCATGGATATTCGGTCGTATGCGGGGGTTGCGAATGCCATGCCGACCTGACAGGTGTCTATTCAACCGAAACCGATGCTTGAAGGACCCCTGACTGCACTTAGGTGGATTTAGCTTATTTTAACATAGCAATTTCACACGTTTATTATTTTCGTGATCTTCTTCTTGCTATTTGAAAAATGTATATAAATAATATCCTACAAACCATACGTCATTCCGCTCGTCTTGTCTAATCTAAAAATATATTATAAACTTTGTGGTAATACTGAATATTCTTTATTACGGCCAATTAAATTACAGAGTTATTATCAATGTAACGCCTGTCTCAGACCCAGTGCGACTCCCAGTCTAAAACAGAAATTCAGCAGCAATAATTATTGCTGCTATAACCGGATAAAACCAACTTCGGAGATAGCCGAGCGAAAAATATGTACATACGTATGAAAACAAGATGCAGAATTTTACATCAGTTCACGCACGAATGACATCAGTCAGCGTGCTATATTTAAGTGACAATACGAAATGTGACGAATTGATTGTGGTTTTTGGAAATTTCCCGAAAGGTTTTAAGAAATGCATGACTTTTAGAAATTAAAAAGAGAACATAAGATATTATTAAAAAGAGTGCTCAGAATTTTGAAAAATATACTATTTTGAAGTCTGAACCTATTTGGGTTTTATATGGCTTAGTGAACATTAAAAACAGTTTAGCGAGCACTAATTTAGCTTTGTTGTTTGATAATTTTGTAACGTACGAAGGAAGCTGATAAATGATTATCTCTAAACACTGGAGAGCAGAACAAAACCTATACATACGGACAAAGTCGCATTCCGTTGCTCTGAGATAACTGCTAAAAGGAGGTCATTGTTTTACAAAGCATTTAGGTAAATATGGAAATTTACGAGATCTTTCATATCGGGAATGGAATGCTCTGTGAGTTCAGGAGTTTTAGTATGTAGATAAATTTCTATGTACAGGACCAGATATACAGGTTGCACAGGTCCCACTAAAGTGAATAAACAATGCTTAGATTAGATCTAACCACTAGCCGGTCCTAGTTTCATACGTAATCGCCTTAATTGATATTGATCTAAACATATTTACAGCTGCTAGCGCACAAAAAGTAGCAGCTCTTAGATAGAAATCTCTGCTCGATTCGATGACATAAATTGACATAAAGCTGTCTGCGTCGTTAAATAACGAACTAATAAACGATTAGTGCGACGCAGTCTGACAAGGCGATGGACAATTTATCCGTAGAAATAGTGCACGTATCCGGCCGATGAAAGTCCAAGAAAGAATGCTGTATGAAAGTTTTAATGATATCTACTGAATTACAGAAGATAATGATGGATAAATGTAAAAGCTATTTGAACGAAGTATACGTACCTATATTATGTCATAATGCCGTCAACAAACGCTCTCAAAACATGGGGACTTAAAATAATAGCAATAATGTACGACAAGATCGAAAAGAACAAGACTCCAATCCAATTCTTTTTTCGTAGTATCCGGGATCAGTGGTGGCACAGCCACCGTATCTCGGCTACTACGCAATCGAGGCTGGATTCTCAGCCATAGCCAATTCCACCACCGAGTAACCAGTATGGCCTGAAGGCGGACTAAATTCCTCAGGAGAGAGGCTATTTATCCGCCATTTGAAGATGGAAACATTGATGATTGCGACTATACGGAACATAATACTAGCAATCTCTACGCGAAACGACCTTAGTTACATGTTGCAGATTGCATCATAATAGTTCTAGCAGGCAACAGCGGTTGGCTTACCTCGCTGACATTCCAATGTATGTATTTTGAAAAATTTTAAGCAATGACGAGCTTTGGATCCGTTGGGAAAACTTCTGGAATTCTAACACACAAAATTGGACTCTCTTCGGTGATCAGAATTCAGGATTATATTGTATGTGAACACGTACACTGAATGTTCCAGTTCGACAGTATTTGCTTAGCACCACAAAAAGTATAATTTTGCCTTACTACTATTTATACCTTACTTATATTTTTCGACACAATCGAGGTTTTATGCGTTAGGAAAGGGTCGTCAAAACTATGTGCAACATCGGATTATCTCGAAAAATACGAGTCATAGAAAAAACCTGACTGATCTTTTTTTGAGCTTATTCAATGAGGAATCCCATGGTGGTAGTAAGCAAATCTAGTCGAACTGGGACCGCCTGTATTATGGTGAAATGTGGGTATATCGTCTATTCCTGGTGAAATTATCTATCATGCGTAGTATCGATTTGGTCGATTTTATCAAACGAAATAAATAAATGAAACTATAAATAAAACTTATTTACAAACACATTAGCATAACAACACATGTCATGTGTTGTTATGCTACTTATTTATGTTGTATTAGATTATAAGACGTATCGTCTGGCAGATTAACTAGATCAAGTCCATGTAAATAATAGAAACTGTAACACAAACAAACCCGGATGCTCATAGGCCATAGGTTATCGGAGCAATATAAAAATTCCCGGCAATACAATTTTGTCGATCGCAGACGCTCGATGTCTGAGGTTCGAGAGTGCATCGGAAACTAACATTTTGATACGTGGGGTCTGCCGTCGATAGCCGATAGTCCGACATCAAACAACTCAAACAAAAGCATAGGACTGCTATTACCTATCTGTATGAACACTATTATAAGAGTGGAAGAGGCAGCAGAGGTGCGTCAAGATCGTAGCACATGGAGATACGTTGTCTCTTCCTACCCTATTTTTCATAGTTATTAGGTACAACTGTTCTGTTAAGTGTATGTTGCAAACCTACCTACTTATGAAAAATAAATAAACATTTCATTTCACATTGGAAATCAGGCGCGATTATTGTGTTGCTTCTCAATTCTCATGCATTGTGTTGTTAAATCTAACTTCGTTCACACAACACAGAGATGTCCAATTAGAATAATTACAAATTTTTAATTACTTTGGTAACCTTGAAATGTGTTTTTTAAATGAAAATCAGCATGAGGGACCAAAGATGCAGTCGAAATAGCCAAATCCACGTCTCTTCGCGAAACCACTCTCAGTGATATGCCATAGGCCAGCGGATTTGCGGCCCAGGCTGCTTACCATATTAATACGACGTTTGAAGGTTAAAGGTTTCGGGAAACACACTCGCTGAAAGACAGTCCCACACTCTAGCGGTTCGATAAAGAGACGATTATGAGAAACTATTGGTCTCTAAAGCCCATTATCAACAACAAAAGGGTTGGCTGACATCACCTATGATTTCAGCTCATAACACATTGTTCCTACCAGAACTTTGTGCCATGTCAGTGCTACCCCTTGGTCGTGACGGCTACACTGAATTGGACGGAAAGCATGGACGTTAGCCGTTCCTTACCACCTTATAAGTGAAGGGACTCATCGGTACGACGAGTTGAGTTGATGCCTTCTATTCCGTTAAATTCCTCATAGGCCACACTCACACTGAACCTCGTTTGCCGGGTCTGTCGGTTATTTAAACCGATGTCGCGTCGTCGGCTTCGCAACGCGCGTGCGTGTAATGGTGCCGTGTCTTGACGTCATTGTCGACCCAGTTGCGCCTGGTGCTATGTGCTGCGGTAGGCGACCAGAAGGCCAATTTACTAGCAGACAAGTCGAGAACCGAGTATTATATTTCAAGTAAAATTATTATTAAATATCTGACCTAAGTTGATAAATTTAATTTACGAGTTATAGGACTGCTTTAAATATGTTTTATGTTAAATTCCTAATTACGAATTTGATATATTGTGTGATTTTATGACCGATTTTGAATATTAATTTTTATGACAGACTGTTCTTAAAATGTTAATTTTTATTGTGATTTTGTTTGACCAAAATCTATAATGTTTTAAGTAGGTAATAAATTTATATTACGTCTAATTTACTACTTTCTGTGTGTAACCAAAACGTAAATAAAGAATTCGAATTTGACTTCTAGTGAATTGGTCTCACGCGCACCGATACTTGTGACACCTATATAAACATAAATTAGTTAAGCTAATTTATTTAAAGCTGTATAGATTATTTAGCCTAGCAAACATCTACCTATGTGAGTATCTGTCATTTATTATGCCTTAAAAACAGACCAATAATGTCTATTTCAATAAATCCCATCTAAAAGTGTTATGCTATTTTTGTCATATGTCACCATAATAGCCGATTAGTCGCAGTTCATGTTAAATTTATTACCTAGTCCCTATTCTATCCCTCATTTCTATAAACAAAAAATATCCTATTTTATCGAAGCGCTGAGGAATTGATTCAGAGAAAATACTTTGGAAACAATGACGACATCGCCATTAGGTTAGGTTAGGTCGTATAAACAAAAGCTTAATAAGCATTATCTTTCTGCCAATTAAACTAATTTTGTTCTCTTGAGCGGTTGAACCTTCATTAATGTAGTCAACGAGGAGTTGGACCCATACATTAATTCCTCAGTCAATGAAACTTTGATAATATCTTGGAGTAATGTTCGGAATTACTACTGACAAATAATCCAACATTTTTTTTTACGGGAAGTTGGGTTTATTCAAAGAAAAGTGAAAATTTAATATAACTCCTATAGACAAATTGCTCCGTCCAAAGTTACTTCGCCATAGGGTAGGTATTATTTATATGAATAAGTACGTAAATAAATCCAAAATTTTTTGTATATGGAAATAGTGAATTAAAAACAAAATGTGTTTTTTTACTATATTTTTCTCGGCAAAATTGCTCAGTCGGTTCTTTAATCGGAATATACCTTAGTATTATTATGTACATCAATAAGCATAAGAATCCAACAACTTTTTTATATGCATAATTTTTTTTCAAGGTGACGACCGAAACTCTGTTCCGCAAAATTCCTCCGTCCGTTTTTATTGTACAATTATGATTAAGAATTTTGAAGAAAATTATTTGCAAAAGAATCCAACAAAAAATCCATCGGCAAGTTTAAAAACAAGCGGGCCAAGACGGGCGCGGTGCGCAGAGGAGCGGCCGGCCGCGGGAGGCGAGAGACGCGGCATTTTCCCCTCCTCTGCGTCCATGCTGCGCCGCGCCGCCCCTGGCGCGCCGCTGAAGTTGGCGTGCGGTGTGTGCTAACCAGGGACTGAAAACCGGTTCGAAATGGGGTTCGGGTTCTCCGAACCGGTTCGAAGAACCTTTTTAACGAGCGAACCAGTTTGGTCGCGAACCGGTTCAAAAAAACCCGAACCTGAACCCTAAAAACCGGTTCAGAACCGGTTTGGACCTCTAATATTAACCGGTTCGCAGCAGGGTACGAAATGGGGTGGAAACCTATATACATTTTTTTGGACTTTGGGCTTCTTTATTAATGTAAAATATTGTTGTTTTATGTATTTAATAAAATAAAAAAATAGGTGGTTCATTTTTATAGCCTAATCGATTCAGTTTCATAACAGTAACAAAAAAGTCTTAATTATCATTATGACATAACACGTGTAAGTTGGTAAAAAAAATCAAATTCTTTCTATTCCATACTAATAAAACTAAAATTGTGGTTTTTCACAATTTCTGAAAGAAAGGGATCTATGTGTTGGAAGACTTTTTTGTTCCTGGCATGAAACTGAAATGATTAAGAAATTTTTTTTTTACATTTTACATAGAAACAATGTTTTTGTGCGAACAAAAATTATTTGTTCTTCAAAAGTGATCTATTTCCGATACAGAACCCTCTCTTAGCGTACTATTAACTAATTTTGAAAGAAATTATATAAGGTGCTTCGTTATTCATCTCAAGTAAACACGTTACGCAAAAAAAAAAATATATTATTTTTTTTTTTTTTTATGGAACCTGACACGGGTGGCTACATCACCTACAACATCCGTGATGTCAGCCCATAACACAGGGTGAACTAGGTGCCATGTCAGTGCTTCCCTTCATTTCATGTCGGCTACACTAAACTGGACGGAAAACACGAACTATTTACATAGCCGTTTCGACCGACGTTTCGTTCAGTGCGGTGGTATCAACCCGGCCGGGATAAACCCTACCACCTAGTAAGGTAAGAAGGGAAGGGACCTACAGTTTAACGTGGAATCCGAACCACGGTCAGCCTCCAACGGTCGAGCGGTCACCCATCCAATCACTGACCGCGCTCAGTGTTGCTTAATAACAGTTGACTAACCAACCGCGCCACTGAGCTACCGAGGCTGACGAATTTTCTTATCCCTTAGTCGACTTTTACGACATGCGACGGGGAGAGATGCAGTGGGGCTATTCTTTTTAAGTACCGACCCCACACGGTACAACAAGCGGGCCAAGACGGGCTATATGTTTTTAGCATAACTTTTCGAGAAATTTTCAAACGCAGAACAGCTGTTTATTGTAAGTAAGTCACAAGGTCACTAGACCTGTGTGTAACAGTAGGTAGCTTGCATTGTACGGGGTCAATGACCGTTGTATGTCCAAACGCAGAACAGCTGTTTGTTGTAAGTAAGTCACAAGGTAACTAGACCTGTGTGTAACAGTAGGTAGCTTGCATTGTACGGGGTCAATGACCGTACTATGTTCAAACGCAGAACAGCTATTGTTGTAAGTAAGTCACAAGGTCACTAGGCCGCCGCCGCTCTAAAACTAGCTACCTACCTACCTACCTACCTACGTGTGCGGTGTGTGTGCCTACGTTTCTTGTTTGCAAGGGTCTATAGCCTTGATTGGTTTTTACAGCTATTTGATTTAATTTTTTTGTTAGGAGATGTTAGGAGAAACAATGCTCCTATAAACATGTTTTTTTTTGCGTAAAGTGTTGAGCTGAACGGGACATGACAAAATAAATAAATAATAATGATAATGATAATGACGAACCATACTGAATATGCATATGTCTCAATGAAATATTATTATTGTTGTGTGTTCTTTATGGCGAAATAAATATCTGAATCTGAATCTGTTTGTTTGAGCGCGTATGTAACCCTCCCGAAGTTATTGACATAAATAACGAAGCACCTTATATAGGGAGTTAAAGCTGTTCGCGTCTATGACACCTCATGGTCCTTAAGTCACACGTGCCTCCTGGGTGGTGCCAAATGAACAGCAGTTAGCGTGTGGGAGATCTTCGGATCGACTGGGTTCGCGACCACACCCTGGGAGAATCAATTATTTGTTTAATTTTTATTTTATTTTTATTTATCTCTTTATTTCAGCCAACTAGGGCCATATTGACAATACATATTAAATGTCTTAACCTAAGAACTAAAATTACTTTTTCTCCACTTGTGTCTGTACGGGTCCCAATAGAGACCCGTATGCGTCATATTAGTCTGCTGACGCGGTGAATCAGGTGCGCGTAGAGTGGGCGCAGATTGCGTCCGCGGCACGGGCGTCGGCAGCGGCGCGGGCGTCGGCAGCGGCGCGGGCGTCGGCAGCGGCGCGGGCGTCGTCGGCGGCAGCGCGGGTTGCGTCTCCTGAATGTGCAGGACGGCAGTTGTAGACAGCTCCGGCGCGGCCTCAGCATACTTATGGCGCGTGACCTCACGATGAAGGTCGCGATTGTAGCGCCGGAACACCACCCCGGAGGGCCAAAACTCACTGCGAAGGAATGTCTTCACCTTCTCGGCAGGAATGCACAGATTGAAAGCGCAAAAGTTCGTGTCAGCCCAGTGAGAAGGAAGAGCCTCGACACTCGCTCACCCTTATCCTGGACGTGGCGGATGAGGTCCTCGATCTTCATGTCCTTTCGCAGGCGAAACACGTAGATGAGAGCCGTGCGGGGAGCTGCCTTCAAACAGCTCTCTTCAGGGGGCGCAGATCCGCGCTTATTGCACCTCTTCCTTCTCTTCTTCCTGCTCTCGACGAGTACGAACCCGTCTTTGTCACGTGCAGCCTCCTGCCGACAGTCGGGACGCGGTTCCAAGCGCGGGGATACCATTGTTGTTTTCTCCACCGTTTTACTGATACGCTTCGTCATAGATCCGCGTCGCCTTTTCGGACGAGCGGCAACGGGGCGGGTGGGCAGAGGAGCGGGAGGGTTGCGCAGTGTAGAAGTCGAGGCATCAACAGCACCATCAGCGCTTACGTAGCATACCGGCGTCGATGTGCAATCGCTGGGTGACGACACTTGAGCACCTCGCCTGCGCATATTGACGTTGCGTACACTCAGCGTTTCGTTCGGTGTTCCCACTTGCGGAATGCGATCAGGCTGCAGAGACGGGGTTATCGGCCGGAGTGACTCGGAACATGACAATTTCTCAACTGCCTGTTTCAGCTGTTGAACTTCCGGGACGAGAGATGTTGGCCCCTACGCCGCTGTCGCTCCACAGTTTCCCTTCAGTTGAGCTATGTCCGCTTTTATGATCACCAAATCTTTCAGGAAGGCCGTAACGTCGACGTGGTCGAAGGACACAGGCGGCAACTTATTGAGGTCGTACGCCACGAACCTTGGCACGTCGTCGGGGTCTGTCTGCTTTAAGATGGTGATGATGTCCTGGATAGTCTTCTTCTTCCGATTTTCTCCCTTGCGAGTCGGCCTTCTTGACGGAATGCACGCACAAAGCAGAACTCTCGCGGTCTCAACGTCATCTTCGGTGAAGGCGGACTCACAAATCCGGATTATGCTGAAGGCTGATCTTCGGTGAAGGCTAGTACTTCGTTCACAACCATATTGCATTTATCGCGCGCCATTTTCGCTTACTTCGCAGGTGCGTCTAGAGTGCATCGTGTGCGCGTCCGTCGCCGACCGATGCAAGCTCAGTACTATTATACCGCCATAACAGTTCACTGTGTTCCGGTGCACCTCCCGGGGACCCAAAAGCAGGTGGGGATGGCTGTGGTGAGGAGTAGGTCAGTAATCCCGACGCGGATTCGCTGTTCCGACGTGATGCATCGACACGTTTGACAGGGAGACTCGGTGAGACGGTTATTCCGCTGGCCGCCCGCCGGTGGTACAGGGGCCCAATCGCGTCTAACCAACGCGAGAGGCTGCCCTGGTAAACCGGCGCATAATCCCGGAGTGGTCCGTCTTGCCGGTTGGTGAACGGAGTAGGGGTCCCGGCGGCCACTTCCGGGGGGAGGGGAGGGGGGGAGGGGGACCGGGGGCCCTTCCGTCTTCCGTGTCGGCGCACCACTAACCTGAGCAGTAAGCGATGGTCCACGCTTTGCCCGTGAATCACCACAGTCACCCTTCACGCTCTTTCCCCCCCTCTTACTACAACCATGGCAGTACAAAGAAAGAACAACTTTCAATCAGCTGTGCACACCCCTACACCACTATTTAGCGTTGACTTGACCAACGTGCGGGGGTTGCACACCAATCTTAATGCCGTCAATCACCACGTGAAGAGGATGAAGCCGGCCTTGCTTTCTCGACGAAAACGCAAATATCTCGCCCGGCCGACACTTCTTACCTGCACCACCCCGGCTACACCCTGGATGAAGCCTTCCGCTGGCGAGCCGGAGTCTGCCTGTTTGTCAGGGCTGATATTTCCTGTCGTCGCCTGCGCTGCATTGAGGACTCCGAGCTCTCAATACTCTGGCCCCACGTGGATCTGGGAACGGTGTCGGGGGTCCCAATAGGTCGCACTCTGGCAATGCGGAGACAGCTCGGTTATTCGAGTACCTGAGTGGAGCGGTAGACAAAGTCCAAGAGCGGTTCCCCACCACGGATTTGGGTTTCCTTGGAGACTTCAATGCCCATCACAAGGCATGGCTAGGCTCCAGGAGAACTGACTTTGCGGGGAGAGCCGCCTACGACTTCGCCCTGACGCATGGCCTGTCTCAACTGGTGGACCAGCCCACCAGGCTGCCAGATATAGACGGTCATGTACCCTCTCTGCTGGATCTTCCGCTGACGACAAACCCCACTGGATATAAAGTCTCAGTGAGAGCCCCGCCGGGTTCTTCTGATCATTGTTTAGTGGGGTCCACGGTGTCATCTTCGCCTCCTCAGTCCCGTACTGGAGGAACGCGTCGAATTTGGCACTACGCGTCAGCAGATTAAGATGAGATGCGAGAACACTTCGCATCCTACCCTTGGAGAGAGATCTGCTTCAGTTCGGACGATCCGTCAAAATGCGGTAATACCGTTGCCGATGTGGTTCTGGGGGCAAAGGAAATGTTTATTCCCAGCGCCTCTGTCCACCTCGGTGGTAAAAGCCAACCATCGTACAGCCGCGACTGTGCTGATGCTGTCGCAGCTAAATGCACAGCTTATCGGGCATGGTCGCGTGCCCGTGCCGGACGTGAATCAAACGTATCCGAACAGACGATGGAATACAACCGCCTCTCCAGATCCTGCAAAAGGGTTATTGCCAGGGCCAAATTTTACTACATCGGCGACAGACTGAACCAGCACCCAACTGGGAGCTGTGAGTTCTGGTCTCTCGCCAAATCTGTCGAGTCGAATTTCTGCCGCTCCTCTCTTCCACCTCTGCAGTGTCCTGGAGGCTCACTTGCCCACTCCGCAAAGGAGAAAGCCGACTTACTGGTATCTCTCTTTGCGGGGAACTTCAACCTGGACGATGGGGGTGCCACTCCCCCAGCCATACCTAGGTGTGAGAACTCCATGCCGGAAGTACAGTTACGATAACAGACTGTACTGGCGGAGTTTCTCTCCCTATACGTCAGGAAAGCGTGTGGGCCGGAATGGATTCCTGCATTGGTGTTAAAATAGTGTGCTCCCGAGCTGGCTCCAGTGCTGACGCGCCTATTCCGTATCTCCTACTCCAATGGCTGTGTGCCGGCGGTCTGGAAATCTGCGTTTGTGCAAGCGGACCCCAAAAAGGTTTCTTTTATTGACAGCGCGTCGTATGGCGCCGAGCCACCCATAAGGTGTCTAACGACGCCCATGGACATTCGGTCGTATGCGGGGGTTCCGAATGCCATGCCGAGCATTGCTTATGGTGCCCATTCACGGCCCTCTTGAAGGACCCGAGACTGTACTTGGGGGGAAATACAGGGAGAGCGTTCCAGAGTTTACCGGTTCTGTAGAGGAAATATCTGCAGAATCGATTGGTACGCATCCGCGGTAAGTCCAGCGTGTAGGAATGCAATCCCTGCCCAGTGCGCGTGGTGCGAAGGTGGAAAGGGGACGGCGGGATCACATTAAACGGCCCCTCCGAGTACTCCTCACGGAATAAGCGATAGAATACACTTAGGGAGCCGACATCCCTACGGTGTTGCAGTGGTTCTAGATCGCAGGACACTTCGGGGTCACCTACTAGTCGCACGGTTCGACGCTGGATTGAGTCCAGAGGCGCAAGCTGGTATTTGGCAGAGCCATCCCACAGGTGCGAGCAGTACTCCAAGCAGGACCTGATCTGCGATTTATAGAGAAGCAGCTTTTGGTGTGAAGTACCGTCGCACCTTATTGAGTACGCCCAGCTTTTTAGAAGCCAGCTTGGCCTTCCCCTCGATATGGCGACGAAAGTTCAGGTCGTGCGACAGTTCGACTCCGAGGACCCCGAGGTGTTCACTTAATTTAAGCGACGTGCCTTGGAATGAAGGAACCGGTGTGAACGCCGCTCTCTTCGCACTGAACACGCGAACTTGTGTCTTGGAAGCGTTGAACTCGACCAAATTACTACGGCCCTATTCGGAAATAGAGTCGAGTGTGTGTTCGAGCTCAGACACAATTCTTCGCCTCTTCTCATCCACAACATCCCGACTGGCTGAAGGGTGACTGGTGTAGGATCCGTGTGCCGTACTGTCATCAATGTATGTTGTCCAGAGACAGCATATCATTGATATGCAGAAGAAACAGCGTGGGTGACAACACAGATCCTTGGGGTATGCCGGCGTTCACTGACATGTCCGACGAGCAACCGTAGTGCACGGTTGCTGAATGAATGCTACGCCCATGCAGGAAGTCGGCGAAGAAACAAGAAACAAGAAACAAGAAACGTAGGCACACACACCGCACACGTAGGTAGGTAGGTAGGTAGGTAGCTAGTTTTAGAGCGGCGGCGGCCTAGTGACCTTGTGACTTACTTACAACAATAGCTGTTCTGCGTTTGAACATAGTACGTCATTGACCCCGTACAATGCAAGCTACCTACTGTTACACACAGGTCTAGTTACTTTGTGACTTACTTACAACAAACAGCTGTTCTGCGTTTGGACATACAACGGTTATTGACCCCGTACAATGCAAGCGACCTACTGTTACACACAGGTCTAGTGACCTTGTGACTTACTTACAATAAACAGCCGTTCTGCGTTTGAAAATTTCTCGAAAAGTTATGCTAAAAACATATAATATTTTTTTTGCGTAACGTGTTTACTTGAGATGAATAACGAAGCACCTTATATAATGTCTTTCAAAATTAGTTAATAGTACGCTAAGAGAGGGTTCTGTATCGGAAATAGATCACTTGTGAAGAACAAATAATTTTTGTTCGCACAAAAACATTTTTTCTATGTAAAATGTAAAAAAAATATTTCTTAATCATTTCAGTTTCATGCCAGGAACAAAAAAGTCTTCCAACACATAGATCCCTTTCTTTCAGAAATTGTGAAAAACCACAATTTTAGTTTTATTAGTATGGAATAGAAAGAATTTGATTTTTTTTTACCAACTTACACGTGTTATGTCATAATGATAATTAAGACTTTTTTGTTACTATTATGAAACTGAATCGATTAGGCTATAAAAATCAACCACCTATTTTTTTATTTTATTAAATACATAAAACAACAATATTTTACATTAAAAAAGAAGCCCAAAGTCCAAAAAAAATGTATATAGGTTTCCACCCCATTTCGTACCCTGCTGCGAACCGGTTAATATTAGAGGTCCAAACCGGTTCTGAACCGGTTTTTAGGCTTCAGGTTCGGGTTTTTTTGAACCGGTTCGCGACCAAACTGGTTCGCTCGTTAAAAAGGTTCTTCGAACCGGTTCGGAGAACCCGAACCCCATTTCGAACCGGTTTTCAGTCCCTGGTTAGCACACACCGCACGCCAACTTCAGCGGCGCGCCAGGGGCGGCGCGGCGCAGCATGGACGCAGAGGAGGGGAAAATGCCGCGTCTCTCGCCTCCCGCGGCCGGCCGCTCCTCTGCGCACCGCGCCCGTCTTGGCCCGCTTGTTTTTTAAACTTGCCGATGGATTTTTTGTTGGATTCTTTTGCAAATAATTTTCTTCAAAATTCTTAATCATAATTGTACAATAAAAACGGACGGAGGAATTTTGCGGAACAGAGTTTCGGTCGTCACCTTGAAAAAAAATGATGCATATAAAAAAGTTGTTGGATTCTTATGCTTATTGATGTACATAATAATACTAAGGTATATTCCGATTAAAGAACCGACTGAGCAATTTTGCCGAGAAAAATATAGTAAAAAAACACATTTTGTTTTTAATTCACTATTTCCATATACAAAAAATGTTGGATTTATTTACGTACTTATTCATATATATAATACCTACCCTATGGCGAAGTAACTTTGGACGGAGCAATTTGTCTATAGGAGTTATATTAAATTTTCACTTTTCTTTGAATATACCCAACTTCCCGTAAAAAAAAATGTTGGATTATTTGTCAGTAGTAATTCCGAACATAACTCCAAGATATTATCAAAGTTTCATTGACTGAGGAATTAATGTATGGGTCTCCATACATCAAAACTCCTGGTTGACTAGATGGTCAACGTTAATTTGGAGATCAGGGTTCAATGTACGATTTCAATAATGTATCATCACATCATTCATCCATCATGCAAGCAATTAAGAACATGCAAGGCCTATATAGGCAAGACCGGGTATTAATAATAATGATTATTAATAATAATTGTTTTTGTTTTATATTCAATGGTGTTTAGGGTTCCGTGCCTCAAAAGAGAAAACGGAAACCTTATTTATAGGTTCACTCTCATGTCTGTTTGTCTGTTTGTCCGTCTGTCACAGATTATTTTCTGCGAATTTACTGGACGAAAAAAGTTGAAATTTTATACATAACTAGCTGACCCTGCAGACTTCGTTCCACCTTTATTACACTTTATAACCTTATTCCGATTATTACATACATTTTACAAATCCAGGTCCAGCAGTTCTGAAGTGATGAACCGATTTGGCAAATTTTTTATTTCTCTATCTCTCTCGCTCTCTCTTCCCTCACTCAATACCATCCCACTATCCCTCCCCCTCTCCCTCTCTCATCCCCTCGCCCTCGCCCCTCTCACCTCCTCCTTTTTTCTCTCGCTATTAAAATAATAATCTGTAGCACATGAGGTAAGAATTCGTGTGGTGACCCTATTAAAATAAAACCATTTGTCCCACATGACGAATCCTATGGTCACCCCTATAATAAATTTTGTTTTTTCCTACGTGAGGTAAGGAATCGTATGGTCACCCTATTAAAATAAAACCATTTGGGAATAGCTTGGCCAACCCTCTACGTACTTTGTTTATTGTTGTTGTTTATTGTATAATTTCATCCATAGGTAGGTAACCTACGCTTGGACATGTCGAAAATTCCGCCAGTTCTAAATTCAATGCGAAGAAGAACTGACAAACAAACTTCGCAAGTCACAATGTTTTGTTAGTACCTTATAAGTATTATATTATAGTAACTTACAAATAATTAACCCATACTACCGCTCACAAGAGCATTAATATTTACAGCATAAACATGAATACTGAAGAATTTGACCACACTGCCTATTTAAATTACCTATATCTGGTGTATAGTGCCATAGTCAACTTTGATACTTCATATTATATCAAGTCAAAAAATAAATAAAAATTAGTTTACATTGATTACAAAAAGATGTAATAAGTCATATAAAAAAATTTAATGATACAAAGTGTATCCAAATGTCAAATTGTCAAAGTTTGTTAGTGGAAAAAACAGTAGTCAAACTCTTAGATAAAATTACGGTCAGTTAATGCATCCTTAATAGTGTAATAACTCTTTTCAATTAACATTAATTTAATCCGTCGTTTGAAATTATTATCATTTAATTGTTTTATGTTAGAAGACAGTTTATTATAAAATCTAACACTATTACAAATAAAGCTTTTTGAGGTTTTAGCTAATCTATGTCTTATTAGTTGTACATTATTCTTACACCGTGTATCATAGTTATGATTGTCGGAATTAAGAGAGGAATCATTAATGTATTTTCTGGCATAGCATATGTTCTGGTAAACATATGCACTTGGTAAAGTCATGATTCCTATCTCCCCGAACGCTGTCCTACAAGTATCTCTAGTTTTCATATTTAGTAATAAAAATATTCTGTAATAAAAATATTCTATTTGAGTCTGCTGCATTTCCCCAAAACATAAGGCCATATGACATGATGCTCTCAAAATAGGCATGATAAACCGTCTTTGCAGCATGAGTTCCGCATAGCTCTTTAATTTTTTTTATAGCATAACAAGCGGAACTCAACTTACCAGCTAAATGTCAGAGTTTATGTGGGCTTTCCAAGTAAAACTTTTATCAAATATTACCCCAAGAAAAGTTAGTTCATTAGCAAGGTTTAATGACAAGTTTTCTGCAGTTTTTAATATGGCATCAGTGTTATTACGTCTATGAGTACCTAGAGCAAAGTGCATAATTTTAGTTTTGTTAACATTTAGTAATAGATTGTTGCATTCGAACCATGATTTTAGAGATTCTAGTACATTTAAAAAGGATTCTCTTAGTTTACTTATATCATTGTTTTTCAGTACAACTGAGATATCGTCTGCAAACATTACCATCTCTATATCGTCTGTTATACATTATACATTATACAGCTCGAGATGTCGTTAACATATGTTAGAAACAATAATGGTCCCAGGATAGAACCCTGCGGCACACCCATTGTAATTGATTCTACATTAGATTTTAAGCCATTGACGTCACATATTTGAGCTCTATTTTCTAAATATGATTGGAATATACGCAATTCATTGTCTCTTATACCATAATGTTCTAGTTTCATTAGTAATATTTCATGATTTACACAGTCAAAGGCTTTGGACAGATCACAAAAGATGCCATAAGTATGCTGAGAGTCGTCTAGGGAAGTTAATATTGATTTTACCATAGAAGCTATAGCATCACCCGTTGACAGTCCTTTCCGAAATCCAAATTGTTTACAATTTAAAGTTCTCGTACGTACGTTCTAACGTAACGTACGTTAGTCAAAAACAAATACGAGATGTGGAATAGTGTAAACAGTTCCACGAAGGCTTCATGAATGCGAGTTTTCTCGTTCGAGAAGGCGGCATGCTTCTCGTGCGTGAAACCTCGCATCGTGTCAACGTACCAGTACGGAGTCCTCTCCACGCGAGTTCGACTTGCACTTGACCGTTTTCTTATTTATGGTTTTTTTGTAGTTCATTAAAAATAGTATTTTATCAAGATACAATTAAAAAATTAAACATAAAATTATTTTATTTTATTATCTTATATTAAAATTTGTTCCTATAGATAGAGACACAGGTCTTGTCGAAAAGTCAATACAAATTAAAATCCTAGCCCAGCCCTATGTCAAATGATTTTGAAGAGACCGTTCGATGTCGGTATGAGATGCTGAGGCGCAAGGTGTGCTCTGAACGTTGAATTTCGTGAAATGAATTTTCTTATGTTGTTCCAGGTAATAAAACGCAGACCATAGATCTTCAAGAGCACTAGAACAATAATTTGGTGAGGATATTTTATTTTATTAGAACTTTGAACGCGTTTGTTCAAACAAGTCCTGGGGAACATTTACACATGAAAGCTAATTACCGTTGTATGTATGGTGGTGGTGTCAAGAACTTTATTTATATTTTCTATTTTAATCCTAAATATTCAAGTTTACACTTTCCTCTTATACCTATTCCTTTTTGAAGTAACTTTGAGAATATTCAGTCTTATAAAAATAATTATTCGGCCAGCCTCGGTCAGCTTCGATAGCTCAGTGGTGCAGACAGTCAACTGTCGCTATTGAATGTTAAGCAACGCTGGGCGCGGTCAGTACTTGGATGGGTGACCGCTGACCGTTGGAGGCTGACCGAGGTTCGGATTCCTCGTACAACTGTAGGTTCCATAAAAAAAAAAAAGGTCCCTTCCCTCCTAATCTTACTTGGTGGTAGGGTTTAACCCGCCCGGGTTGGTACCACCGCACTGAATGAAACGTCGGTCAAAACGGCTATGTAAATAGTTTGTGTTTTCCGACCAGTTCAGTGTAGCCGGCACGATCAAAGGGGGAAGCACTGACATGACACCTAGTTCACCCGGTGTTATGGGCTGACATCACGGACGTTATAGGTGATGTAGCCAACCGTGTCAGGTTCCATAAAAAAAAAAAAATTTACAAAAAAAAACTGAGTTGCCCCTCACGGGCAATGTTCAAAAAATTATAAGAGACAGTACCTATAGAATAAAAAATAAGCTAAGCCCTCGGCTAAGCCAACACAAATAATTTATTAAAACTAGTATTTCCGAAACGTTATTTAACTAGAATTTTGCGAAATTAGCTCCCTATACAAAAACTAAGTCAAAAGAAAGAGCGAAAACGACAGTGTAATTTATATAATGTCGTCTCTATCATGTGTTACATCTACGTCAAGACAACCAAGAGAATGCCGACCGCCTATAAATCACCTTTTTGCCGCACTTTTCGACATGTGTGTGACTCAACTCATTTGAATTTAGTTTGAATCAAGATTTAGCTAAGTAGACTTGGCATCTTGTATCCAATAAGGGCAGGAAGGCAATTACAAGTTTTTTCGACAGCCATATCATATAAATTATATTGTGGTACGTATTTCAAAAGCAGTATTTTAGTCATTCTTAAAAAAATACTTACAGTGAAATTTATTTAAATTTAAATGTTGATTGTATGTAATGCAGAAAAAGAAAGAAAGAAAAAAAAATAACGACAACAACAAGAATTACGTCGCTGACTTTCAGCTAGCCCCATTATGGTTTCCACAAAACAAATTCAACATAAAAATAGGGTTATTCTACTTAAATAAAAAAATATCAGTTTATGAACATTATTAAATACCGAAAAACAGAATAAGATAATCATGTAACATGACACGTCCACAAGACAAAAAAATAAATATGACAAAAGTATACGATTTGATTAATATTCAAAAACAGTGATATATCTAGTACATAATACGTACACGCTAAGGGCACGAAAGACATGCGTTTCAAAGCAAAAGGTATCAACCTAACAACGTGATTCTATTCTACATCTACTTATATATAATGATCTGGCGAAGACATTACGGCTATCGCCTCATCTAAAAGGCTGAGCTGATCGGCAAAAACTACGCACATCTCGACATACCAAATGTGGCAGTTGACGAAGCCGAGTATCAAATTATAGTATGGCGAACGAAGTCAAAAATACAGACATGCTCTTATAATACATTTCATTTTTCTCGTCCCCAAGAAAATCTCACAACGTTCATCAAACGGCTAGCGCGTGATATGAATACCTGAATCCACAAAGTGAGATAGACATAGACGGATATTTGTAATTTCGTCTGTCCACCGTGCATATGGTATGCACGGCACGGTGCACATGCTCAACGAGTTGATGCCCGATGTCTCTGTTCAAATATTTTGCTTATAGCTAGGTAATAGCCGCGAAAAAATAATCCAGCTGCTTCGAGACTTACTGGGCTCATGGGAATACTTTTTTTAATATGATCATCCGGAATTCTTTAAACTTGAGTCGTCCATTCGATGTAGGAAGCGACAGTGCTACGGCACTGGCGCGACGCCTCCGTGCCTCCGCCCCGCCCCTCGTCGGACCTCTGACGTCAATGCGGCCGGTCTCGGCTCGGCGGCCCTGGTTGAAGTTGGCGCACAAGTTTGTTGTTCTTCTTTATGCTTGCATTATCGGTTGACCCCTTGCTTCTCTGAATTCTTAGACGTTTTTAGAATACCGTATCGAAAATGGCAATAAACCTGTATAGCGTGTTGCCGTTGGCCATACGTCTGCAGCGGTCTTGAGGCAGGCGTTCGTCTGTCTGTTACAGGGACAATTTTTTTATTTCTAATCGAATGTAATTTAAATTGTATTTTTATATTCTGCTTAAGAATGTAAAGATTCTTATTACTCTAATAACATTGATTACCAAGAGAAACGGATTTAACTTATTGTCGAATAAGTAGGTCTGTATAGCGTGTTGCCGTTGGCCATACGTTTGTAGCGGGCTTGAGGCAGGCGTTCGTCTGTCTGTTACGGGGACATTTTTTTTTTAATCGAATTAAATTTAAATTGAGTGTTTATATTCTGCTTAACAATGTGAAGTTTCTTATTCGTCTAATAAAAATGATTACATATTGAAACCCATATTAATGTATTGTTGAATAAGTAGGTCTGTATTAGCGGGTTGCCGTTGGCCATATGTCTGCAGTGGTCTTGAGGCAGGCGTTCGTCTGTCTGTTACAGGGAAAATTTTAAAATTTCTAATCCCCTTTTGATAGTTATTTTAATGTTTGTTAGGTAGGTTTATTTCTTTAGTTATTAGTATTACTTTTTTATATTTTATGTCAATCGAATTAAATTTGAATTTTATGTTTATATTCTGCTTAAGAATGTAAAGTTTCTTATTAGGTACTCTAATAATAATTGCCTAGTGAAACCGACATTAATTTATTGTGCAATAAGTACGTTTGCATATAGTTGGTTTCGGCGTCGCTTTACATGTATACATATACATACGTCACGCTTGTTTCCCATTGGGGTAGGCAGAGACAACGGATCTCCACGTGCTACGATCCTGGCCTCTGCGATCTGGCGATCTCTATCTGTCGCCTCTTCCACTCTCTTAATGTTCATCGTGCATACTTGTCGGTTACGTACGCATATAAATAAATTAAAATATTTTTTTTTATCGCAGCAATATTAGCAGTGGCAATTAATACTGTTGATGAATGTATCATATCATCGTATATATCGTATGTATCGTATCGAATGTATCGTATCCGTTCAGTTTTATGATAACAAAATACATTTACATTTTGTTCTCAGTATGGAACTAAAGTGAGGAGGAGACATAGCTAGAAGCCGGCAAGCATTTCAGGGAAACTGTATTAACGACACTCATATTTTTCATTCCTTTTTGAGACTTGAGACCTAGCTAGAGCCAAAACTGAAACCCTCGATGCACGAACTTCATTCATGCTTGCCGTGTATTCTCAATATACGAGTATAAATGAGTAAGGGAAAATATTTAAATTCACAGGTATATTTGGATGTTCATTAGCTATGCTGTGCGCGTTTTAAATAATTGATTAAATCGGTAATCAGGTTTTGATTTTAAAAAGTTATTAAAATAAGTTTGCAATTTATGTCCATATAAATAGGACAGAGTAACGGTATTGTATATATTTATTGCACTCACAATAAAAATATGGGCAAAAGTTTTATATAAAAAAAAACACTTAATGCCTCTAAGCATTTTCTACTAGGATACCTTTGGCGTATGATAACAGCTAGGTGAGTGGCGGAAAGAAATATGCACGTTAAGTATACCAGATATATACATAAATAAGGATAGACTAAATATAACTACTATTTACATAAATATTTACTAACTTTGAATATAGGAGGGATCGTTTTGAATCACCAAGCTTTTGAGGACAGAAGGAAGAGGAGGTCAGTGTATTTTCAGAGTGTAAAGTAGGTATATAAAGTTAAATTTTCCGACCAAACGTTCCTTCTTAATTTCCTTAACTTTATTCTTACACAGTAAACTCTGATTTTCTATAGAAATTATTTTATATATAGCACTGACATGGCGCCTAGTTCACCCGGTGTTATGGGCTGACATCACGGATGTTTGTAGGTGAATTAACCAACTGTGTCAGTTACCATAAAAAAAAGTTTTTGCCCACGGCTTCGCTCGCATAGCCTATGTCCATCCTGAAGGTCCATTCTAAATATTGGTGAAAGAATTTTTAAAATCAGATGAATATTTACGGAGATTACCACCCACATCCAAACTTACAAACTTTACCTTTTTATAACATTAAATAATAATAATAATTGTGTAGATACGACATTCTAAATTTTACTCTAAAACAGAAAAAATATAAATATATGTAATGATAATAATTTATGTTATGGTATAGCTTTAAAATAATAAATAGCCGGTAGTTACTTCAATCGATAAAGAGAATTGATGTAGGTGCTTCGAATGACGTAGTCACATCACTAATATAAGAAAACAAATGCGAGTTGTGAGACGAATTTCTGGTTTATGCAAAAAAATTTTTTTGCATTTCGTGTCACTTAAATGTTTAAACCATTCGCCACTATTCATTTGATTGTGTTTATGCAACATTAATTCTGACAACACAACTGAGACGGAAGTTACAAATACTCACGTCACATCATAATTTTTTTTTATTTTGAGATTTTGTGAATTGAAAATGTTACAATCTAAAATATATGTGCTTTTTTTCAGCGCAGAAATAAATAAGCTGGTTTTGTTTAGTCATTCCTTTCGAATATTTACCTACCTACATTATGTGTGTTGCGTTATGTATATCACCTGTCTGTTAAATTTAATTAATTACAGTGGACGGGCGGTCCTTGTTCATAGAAATAAAAATGATTTCTACATAGACGAACCCTATATCAAAGATAATACATTGAAAAAATCGGTCAAGCGCGAGTTTTACTTACGCACGGAGGGTTCTCCGAATATACTGGACGAAAAATGTTGAAATTTTGTACCGCTAAAATGAACAAACTTGACAAATTAGAAAGTTTAAAGTTAAAAATATTTTTCAAGTGCATCACGTGACATATCGATGAAAAGGGCTCTTTATAAGGAATTCAAACATATTTTGTTATAATTGGCAAATCTATTATAATTGGCAAATTTGCCATAATAACACATTATACTGTGAACATTTAAAGCGGCTACTTATATCGGTTCAAAAGATACCGTCCTCTGACGGACGGACGACGGACGGACGGACGGACGGACGGACGGACGGACGGACGGACGGACGGACGGACGGACGGACGGACGGACGGACGGACGGACGGACGGACGGACGGACGGACGGACGGACGGACGGACAGACGGCGTAGGCTTAGGAATAGGTTTCCGTATGGTTACAGAACCCTAAAAAGTGTGAACGTGTGTTCTATCGACCATGACTAATCATTACATCACATAATGTTATGTTAGATACGTGAATTTATGTCGGTAATGATTTTATACTAAAACTAAATGTACCATCCAAAACATTTTAAAGAAACTACCAAATACATTACCTACACACAGGTAAATAATTTGTTAGTTTATTATTTAGTTAATATAGGAGCACTCTATAGAGAGTGGTCTTAATAGATCTCGTGAAAGATAATGGATATAATTGAATTATTATCAATTGTTACTGAAAGTAATTGAGCAATTTTGTTCTCAGTGCACTTTATTTCTTTATTAGCACAACCGCTCACCTCAATTTTTTTTAACACGAATTCGCGGTTAATTGCTTTAATGGGTTGAAATCATGAGCACCTGGCGGACTGTAGCGTTGGCGCCGCTCTTTCTAGTGTTTTACTGATAAACAATGTTGTTTAAATAATATCTTTTCACGATTTTGTGTCAAGTTCGCTAGTGACGCAGGCTCCTCAGAGCTCACCTTCGATGCTTCGCTCGTGGCGTAACTCGTAGCTCGTATCCACACCTATAGCGTCGTACGCCTAATATGAAAGAACAAACTCAAACATTTGGAAGATGAACGATAAATCTACGTTTTAGAATAAAATATCATAAAGCAAAACTGATGTTTTACGTGTAGAATGCTGATGATATTTATTTATTGTCATTATTTGTCAGCCATGGTAGCTCAGTGGTGCGATCGATCGACGCGCGGTCAGAACTTAGATGCCGTTCGACCGTTAGAGGCTTACTGTAGTTCGGATTCCACGTAAAACTGTAGGTCACTTCCCTTCTCAGCTTACTAGGTGGTAGGGTTTAACCTAGCCGGGTTGGTACCTCCGCACTACATGAAAGGTTGATCGAAGCGGCTATGTAAATAGTTCGTGCTTTCCGTCCAGTTCAGTGTAGCCGGCATGACCAAAGGGTGGCAACTGACATGGTACCTGTATTTTTAATTAGAAAAATGCAAATCGAAAATGGCAAAAATACAGGGGTTACTGACCGCGCCCAGGGTTGTTTAAACTGGTTGTTTAAAGGGTTGGCTGACAAAAAGTTAAGTCATTTCTCAAAAATATTCCATTATATCTGTAGTTAAAACAGGACTAAAATAACATAAATAACTACAATTTCAACACTAATTGCGCACAGATTTGTCCGCGAGGCGAACGAAAAGCGCGAGATCTTCTTTATTCCACGTTTCCCAGGCCTTGATTAGGACATTATTGTTGAGATAGCGAAGCGGGAACTTGTTTTATTATGGCAGTCAAACGATTATTATGATAGTATTAGGGTTTCGTGGAATCATTCATAATGTAATAAAAGGGAAACTCTTGCAATATTATATACAAGCTGTGCCCGCGGCTCCGCCCGCTCTCATATTTGACTTCTCTGCTAACCTCATAAGCAATTTAACGTGATGAAAAGTAGCCTATAATTGATGGGAAGAACCAAGCTATCCGTAGAAGCAAACTGTATTAAAATCGGTTCAGTGGTTCTCAAGTTATAAGCGGACAGACAGACATACATACATACATACATGCATATGTATATACAGACAGAAAGCAGACATTGGATTTTATTTAAAGGTATAATAAAGGAAGGATAAGGATAAGGATTGAGGAATACTCACACATTAAAAACAAAGTAAAACAATAAAAGGTAGAAAAGGTAACAATATTTGTATTGTTATAAACACAAAAACATAACATAAAATCAAGCAATAATATTATCTTAGTGATCTTAGTAATAATAATGTAAGTTTACTATAAGTACTTACTTAACTAATTATATATTTTTTTGTGGAAATAAAAATAATTTAAACAGAAGTACTGGAGTAGGTCGAACCCAGAGTCGAACTGAAAACTATGAGTGGACCATTGCTGCAGCTTTATTGCCACAAAAGTAAAACATTATGTATTCCCCATAACATTTAAATTATTTTCAATAAATAGGTACATTTATTATTGATACTCTTGTTACATACAACACAGCGCACACTATAATAAGTCAAATTAAACATAATTATAGATATACATAAAAATATTAAAACTCTAACAAAAAACAACATTCTTTGGCAGAAACTTTTTTTTTTTTTATGGAAACTGACACGGTTGGCTACATCACCTACAACATCCGTGATGTAAGCCCATAACACCGGGTGAACTTGGTGCCACGTCAGTGCATCCCTTCGACCGACCTTTCATCCAGTGCGGTGGTACCAACCCGGGCGGGCTAAACCCTACCACCTAGTGATATTAGAAGGGAGCCATATCCCTTAGTCGCCTTTTACGACGTACACGGGGAGAGATGCAGTGGGGCTATTCTTTTAAAGTACCGGCCCCACACGGTACAAATCTAAAGTGGAAACTCTAAGACTGAAATGAAATTTGCAAGATTCTAAAACTACTTATGCTCATAAATTATAATGTGACGAATGCAAATTGATTATTTAATCAATAATATTCCAAAGACCCAGAAGTAGATTTAAACTTAGAACCTATGCACGTTATACTCAAACCTAAGCCCGACGGAATCATGCTACATTTATAATTTTATTAATTAATTTACTTTCCCGTACTTTTTGCCATCGACTCATCGCTCGTCAACTCTTATTGCGCTGACAGTAAATTCTGAGTCAACATTTTTCTAACGAGGTTTAAACTTTTTCTTAGAAAAGCTAGTAGGCGTCAGATTCTGAGTGGATGACGTGTCCTCGATGGGCGCTGACGATATTGATTATGTTTTTATTATTCTACGATGTGTAATATTTACATCACATATTAGTAATTCATTCGAGACGACACCGGTAGTAAATTGTTGTTTGAACTTATTGAAACACGGAAAGAAGAAGAAGGAAAGGAACAAAAGGAAATATAATATTATATTAAATCATATTTTGGAGAAAATTTTTGAATATCTAATTACCGCGCTAGTACTTAATGTCGTGCTGCTATGTTAGAAGAAACATTCTTACGTGTTTTATATTGCACCCGAACTGGGTGGCTGAGTTCGAGGTCCAAGCTGTAGGCGCAGCCAATTGAACCCCCGAAGAGGTACAGCTTGGCTTGTAGGCGGACAAGAGTCTGAGGAAAGGCTATTAGCTAGGCTAACTAGTTCTAGACTATATTAACTGGACTAAATAGGGCTGGACTATTATGATATTATTAAAGATTTCTATTAAGAATATTTAAAAAAGGGAGTTTAAATGAAATAGACCGGTAATAGCCCGTTTGTAATTCCCAGGACGGATTGGATATTCTTTATAACTTCTCGCTTTGCTCACACTGCTACTGCAGCTGGATACAGTATAATAAATTAATAACTATTTATCTTCAAATAGTCATGCGATTGTGTCGAATTGACAAGTCCTTTTCAGTTCAAGTCAGCTTCGGTCAGCCAGGTTGCCAAGGATAGGCGAATTTGACATTCTCCGGCTCAGCCCATTATTGGGACTAAAACCTGTAATATTTCATTACTTACGGTGGCGTTTGGAGCCGCTATTTGGCAAATTTTACGAGAAAACAAGGTACGATACTCGTAACTTTATTTTATTACTCTGTTTATAAACAGCATTTCGTGGGCTTGGGCGTGGGCATCTGTTGTGGGTAGTCGTTTTTTTGGAAGTGACTTTTCCTCTCATACGAGATATAGATAAGAACCTCGAATCCCGTGTTAGTAGACAGATTCGAACCTCGTACCGTAAATAGAATAATTAGTATTTATTTGCACATTTCTTTTTATATAAATTTTAAATTTTTACAACATTAAAACCTAAAATTTATATAAAAACAAACGGAGTTTTGCGGAGAATGCTAATTATTATATAAATATAATAATTAGCATAGTTTTAAATTTTTTAGGTTTTTTTAATAATCATGTTATGTTAACTTGTATTTATATGGATTTATTTATTTAACTTATTAATTCTACGACAGAAGTTTAATTCCTACATTAATATTAATTTATCGGGTAAGTGCAGGCAACCAGCACGTATACAAGAGTCTATATATTTATTATTTTATATATATATTTTATATTTATATTATTATTTTATTTATTACTAGCTGTGCCCGCGGCTCCGCTTGCCGAGTCAAGTCAGTTTAAAAGGAAAACGGATTTAAACGCAAAATATAAATAATAATAAGCGATCGATTCTGTATAGCTTTTGGCCGCTGTCGCCTTAGTTTCCGAGTCGAAGGCCGAGCCCCGTTCACGCAAGCGACACGGTCCTTCCGTTCACGGAAGCCAAGGTGAGAGGTGGCTAACCTGTCCTTATCCCTTATTTGCCTTTTACGACATGCTCGGGGAGAGATGCAGTGGGGCCATTCTTTCTCAATGCCGGCCCCACACAAAACAATTTTGTCTTGCACAATGCAAAGTGACATTAGCGGTTCTATTATTTTAAATTCTCTCTGTTCCGCCCAATTTTCACGTCAAGATCACAAATGACGCACTAGAGCTTTGTTTGGGCGGCCATTGTGGCCGCTCACAATGAGGAAGATTGGATATGGTTGCGACCTTTCTACCTGTCGACAACCTTATACTGTCTGTCCACGCAGGTGTCGATCAAACATTTTGGAGCAAATGAAAAAAAAAATACTTGAGCGAAAATGAGCGTTTTATTTTTTTATGGCTCCCGACATATCGAAGCCTGCCGTTGTTATCTGCTGCACCCGCGAAGTCAGCCCATCACATCATAGTGAAATAGGTGACACATCAACGCTTGCCGTTGGTCGTACCGGCTACACTAAACTGGACAGACAATACGGACCATTTCATAGCTGTTTCGAACGGTTTTCATTCAGCGCGTTGGTGGAACCGAACGGGTTTAAATTACTACTACCTAGCAAAGGTCGGCTAGTAAGGTGGCCTGCATGATATACCAATCAATCAATTAAAAAAAAACCTGTGAAGTCTCTGACACTTATCATTGTTATACACGCTGTCCTAAAGTCAGAAAAGCCCTTCTATTCTTCTTCACTTACTCTCACTACACAAAGGTTAACTCGAATAAATCACTCCTAGAGATAAGCCGCCTTTGCACGATCTAGCTCTTGTTATTTGTATGTGTATTATTGTATATTTTAATAATGTTCTGCTGCATGTTTTGTTTAAGTATAATTGTTTATTGACGTTTCTGTGTGCTGTAGAGAATTCTTGTCTATCCATCTATACATCGGTTTCTGTTGGTTACTGGATACTTTTGGGCATAAACCCTATTTGCATCTGATACTATGTCTACATGCGTCTAGCTAGAGCTAAACAGGGTTAACCAAAAGTTAACCAAAATAAATTAATGTAACTTCAATAAATCTAATATTGATGAAGAAGTAAATTATAGTGTCTCACTTATTGCTATTACAGTTGGTATTTATATTTTTGCGTGTGTTGCTGTTGCGCCAAAATCATCAGATATTTACAAATAACCTTCAAGAAGCTGAACTAAATGCGTTCTTTTCATGCGATGATTTTATATGTCTCATTCTTTATAACCACTAACTAACGCTCTTAATGAACAATGACAGCTGGCTCAATTAGCCCTCCCCGCCCGGTCTGATTACTGCAGCGCCTGTGTGTGCGTCACTAACGACGCCAGCATGCGCTCATGCGTTACGTAAAATTTAAATTTCGAATTTAAAAGTTGACCAATCAAGTTGCGTTTCTTATTGCGTCGCATCTAGATGTAACGGTGTTTGTGTGTCTTCAATATTTATGTGTGAGGCAATTAGTTTAAAATAACTGAGTGGCAGTGGAAGACAATTAATAAGAGTTTATTGTAATTAAGACCATACGGTAAAATATAAAATACTCAATATTCTTATTTTTAGTGTGATGCTATTAGATAGACAGTAATAATTTTATGAATGAATCTTAAAAAAAAACATTTAATTAGCTGGTTTCAGCTATCGAAACATTCCTCTAGACAGATAACGTTACGTAATATCTGCACAGTCCACAAGTATTTAGATAATTAAGTCAACTTGTGGAGCCGTGACCATAGAATATGTGTTGGAGGTTCTGTGTAGAAAATTGCTCTGCGACACTGCCTTGAGTATTTCCTGTTTCAGTACCTTTATCAATACGTACGTCAAAATTAAAAAAAAAAAAAAAATTAAATATAAATAAAAAAAAATAAACGTACACATAAAGGAAGAGGTTAAAAATTAATACGGACGCTAAATGCAATTAAAACAGGTTAAACCTCCTCAAGGCTGCCACTTAAAAAATAACTAGTACTAACGAATTTCTCAAAATGTTACTTTTGTAACATTAAACTGAACAAAAAAACTTAAAAAAATGTGTCCCTTACTAGATTTTGAAAAGTGGCAGCCTAATTCCAACCAGCCTTTTATAAGGCGATACACGCGATAACACCACGATAAAAATAAAAAATAACATTTTACAAAACACTCGTAGGTACATGGAGTAGCTACGTGCGTGAATATATTTTTTTGAGTCCTGAGAAAAACAAGATTTTTTTATCTTGTTCGGTCGGTCATACGTGTATTATAATATAATAGAAATAAGTAGGATTATTATAAAATAAATAATGTAGCTGTGTACGATGACGGAGAACAAAATGCATGAAATCGCCAAGTCAACGTGTTTTTGTAATTACAGTATTTTAGTTGTTACAAAAAATACCTAAATAACCTTTGCCATTTGCTGGCGACTGCTATCTAAACCTGACATAATATTTCTGATGTATTCATGATTCTTGTTGGTAACTGCAAATACTGCAATATAAATAAACCACATTGTAGTAATAGATTTCACACAATTTAGAATTTATTCAAAAGAAGATTGTTAAACTCGTTTCGAAATCAAATTGACAAAGCAAAACAAAACAAAATAATGTTTTATCTTCCGAATCAGTTCCAATCCATATATGTTTTTATAAACATATTGAATACGTAAAAGAAAATACAAATTCACAGAAAATGCTTTCATCCAGTACGTTTTTTTTGTGCAGATCCTCAAATTCTTAATTAAAAAACATTATCTGACGATACTTGTTAATTTAATACTACATCCAGAAAATTGGGAATACTTTTCCGCAATCGGTGGTTCTTCTCACCGGCAGAACTAACTATTCCTGTTGTACAAAACACAGCAGCGGCGACTCCTCTCAGTTGGCGAGGTTGGCGCCGCCAAACCAAATAAAATGAATGACACCATTAATACAGAAATATCAGGCTAAAATAAATGTGAAAAAATTTCGGAGTTATATTATTTATGTAATATAATCCACGATTAATAAGATAAAACGTCAATCCCGTACCCGTTACATAATTTGAAATTTCGCGCGCGTCAAACGCGGGCGACGACGAATGACGACACATCAAGGCATTCATTGGCCGGTTGGCTACATTTTGAAGCGCCATCGTATTCCATACAAGGCGGAAGCGACCGATGTCCCCCCCGTCCCGCGCGGACCCGCTGATCAGCCTTTCGAGTTGGCGCAGCGGGGAGTGCATTTAGTGACGCGGTAGCGAGTAGAGCGAGCTAGCGAGCGAGCTAGGTGTGTGTGTTGCGTGTGCGGGTGTGTGCGCGCTGCGTCCACACGACGAGTATTCTTGTGCTGTGCGAAGTGCGATGCGATGCGACTAGCGAGCTAGGCTAGGTGTGTTGTGTGCGCGTGTGTGTGCGCATTGGCTCGCGAGTTGATAGCTGCATATATTCCGTTATGTAGGTATGGACTTTGTATGGATGAATCCTGTGCAGTGTTGTTAAATTTTAAGTGATTTATTGGTAATTATAATGACAAACTCCTACCGAGCTATCTACGGAGCACTCAAGGACAAGAGAGACTCAGTAATTTAGCACTCTTACATATCTGTGGAAAAGGAGTTGCTAACAAAATTGAGGAAGAAAGAAGATTTTCACGATCGAGTCATCGAAAATTTCTTGTCTGTGGAACGAAGAGTGGACTTCATGTACAAATAAAATGTAACAATTCAAGCTTGTATGCCTGTCTCGTCGTCGTCGTGCCAGAGGAGACGTCGCTGTTGTCGGCTGCAACTCGACAGCTTTGACACAACCAGTAGGTACCTATCTACAGACAAATAAATCGTAAGTGAGCAACATAAACGCAGTCAGCGTTTATGTGTCTTTTTAGATTTTTGGATTTCCTAAAAAAGTATTTCGAAATTTTCATAATCTCATATCATCAAATACGTCTCGATAAATTCTGCGTCGATTGAGCCCTCACTGACCCTCGTAACCCTTACATATATCAACAAAGTTATAAGAATTTTTGTGTATCAACAGTGCAAGTTTTCTAAAAATTGCTGAACATTGGGGTCGCGCTGCTCATCAACCATAAGTCGCAGACCACGACCAAAAATACCCTCGAGTAGCCCAATTCATTCTCTACATGTATCTTTTTTTCTTTTTGCCCTTACCCTTAACCAGAATTAAAAAAATAATAATTACGAAAAAATGACAGGATTTTTTTCCGAAATTTTTTGGTTTTTTGGATTTTTTTAAAAAAGTATTCAGAAATTTTCAAAATCTCATATCATCAAATACGTCTCGATAAATTTTGCGTTGATTGAGTCCTCACTGACCCTCGTAACCCTTATATCAACAAAGTTATAACCATTTTTGTGTATAACGTAAAATCGATCCATTAAACATTTCCAATGTTAAAATTATTTCGACCGAAAACATTTGAATTTTGTATTTTTTGATGTCATGAAGTTAATTAAGCTTTATTGAGTCACTTTAGATATTCAAAAAATGAAAAGACAGGAACGTAGATTGTGAACGTAGACTGTCTTTATTACAACTAAAAAAGAATTGTAAAAATCTGATAAGGTTTAGCGGGGTAAAAAACATAAACCCCCAAAGATAACTTTGTATGGAGATCGTTAACGTCCGTCTCGCCTTAATGAACCAAATTGTTCTCTACAAACAAACTCACTTGTTCACCGAACGCTATTTAATGTTGGTATGACGTATTTAGGAGTAGCCCTGCGCACTCTTCTTCCTAAACGATTCCTACAATCAAAATTTATAATGATGATTATGATGATTCAAACAGCAAATACTAGCGCACACGTCACACACAGCAGCGAGACGGGGCGTTCGTTTCTCAGTTCGACGCGACGCGTGCGCGCGCGCATCGAATGCCAGGCCAGTCTACTTATGCGCTTCGAATGGAGCGCAAGCATTTTCGATTGTAATTTTTTGTTGTGCGTCGCTTTGTTTTTATTTTGATTTAAAAGTTCATAGTTTTTAACTGAGTACTTGATTATTAGTGAAAGGCAAAAAAAGGTGAATGTGTAAAACAAGCACGATGGTTGCGCGGAACGCTATGCCGTCTTTGAGGCTGAGGACTCGGTTTGTGAAACAGAAATCCAAGGATAACCTGACAGAGAAGGATTATACAGTAGTGAGAGGCGTTTTTGTGGTTTATCCGCAGGTGAATATTTTGTTATATTCATTTCTTTAAAATTATAATGTAGTCGTTAGATATATAAATTTTTCACTGCACACAAATCAACAATGACCAAGAAAGAAAACAATATCAAGACTAAAGGAGTGTATTATTATCATTAAGTGTGATTTATTTCAGTCAATGTTAGGGTGATCAACTGATCATGTATGATTAAGTTAATTTCAAAACTTTATTAACCTTACAATAGTTCAAGAAAAATAATGATGGGAAATTTTTCTCACGTTTTATAGGTTACCTATAGATTTATAGGGTTCCGTGTCCGTCGTACGGGGCCCTATTACTAAGCCTACGCCGTCTGTCTGTCTGTCTGTCTGTCCGTCTGCCTGTCCTAGTGCTTTATCTCTTGAACCGTAATAGATTGCCCGTTGAAATTTTCACAGAATATGTGTTATTTATTATGAACGATATAACAACAAATAATAAAAATAAGAATAAGTAAAAAATTCACGGGGGTCATGAAGCATTTCATAAAACACGCCATAGATGGCGTGAGTGGCGCTGACCATGACATGGCGTTCGACTCGCACCTGTTTTTTTGTCTTTCTATTTCTTGGTTCTTCTGGTTAATAAATATATTTTTATGTATATGAACATGGAAATAGAATGTATGAACTGTTCCAGCGACGAATTAATAATGGTTAGCTATTTAAGGCAATTAGGCATTTAGATTTCGACCAAGTTTAACGACGCGGTCGGCCTCCAGCTGTCACGTCTAAACGCGGTGGTAATGCGGCAGAAACAATATACATTAGACTTAAAAGCGAACGAAATTTGACTTTTATATATATATATTGAATCAATAATATTAAACTTAAAAAAATTCAATAATTTAAAATTTACATAAGCCTCTTAGGCAGACTCACCCTTTTAAAGGGTGAGTCTGCCTAACAGGCTTCAATCCACCACGCCTACTACCATTTAATCTGACCCCTTCCCTGTTATCCGCCTCTTGGTATTGAATAAATGTACCTACCAATTACAATAGAAGTAATATCGGAATGTGCTGGTATCAGCTAGCTGAAATGTTTAAAATATGAGTCAACGTAAAATTATTCATTGTTGGAAAACAATTTGGTTACTAAGTGAAAGTTAGGAAAGCGGGGTCCGTCTCTAGAAAATTACAGAGAAAGTTTCACACACACACAATTTTCACAAATCACGCTAATAGTGCACATCGAAATGTCTTCGCTGACAGTTTGGAAAGTTCCCCTAACAAACAATTTCAAAACAACAACGTCCGAGTTAATCAATTAAGAAAACGCGGCGGTAATAAACAGTCGACGAAATATAAAATCGCTTTACGAAGTTCACCAAATAATTTCAAATAATGAAACGTTTATTTGAGGTTTACGCCCATATAGTAAGATAAGGACATAAGAATTTACTTGTATATAAAATGAAAAAATACGCATACTCAAATAAAAAAAAACATAAAAATTTCAGTTGTCAGAAATAAATTACGTCATCATCATATCACACACGCTGCATCCCGACAATCGGGGTAAGCAGAGTAATCGGTGTTGTGCTGCAAGAACTCTGGTAAATTACAGCACAACACCGACCACCTTAACATCTATTAAGTCTTGAGTCATTAAAAAAGTCCCTTTTATTTAACGATAAAAAGTACTAAAATATTGATAGATATCCTGAAATTTCCCCACATGTTGAGGAAAAATAAATGTGGTTTACCTCCGGCGCGCATGTGTTACCGCTGACGCAAACTCCAACGTGGTGTGGCGAGGCGGCGGCAATCATCTTGTTTCTTGTAACAATTGCTGACTGTTATGGCGCATTATGAGTTTCTGGAAACTGGCACCGTGTGTGTGGTACCTTATTAGGGCTGCCTGAAACACGTTAGCTAGAAGAGGAAACTTCGTGTCCACTCCCTTTATAATTTTATTTTATGTAATTCGATATGTATGGCGAGTCGCAGAGGCCAAGAAGATGCTCCGACCAGTCAATATCACCTTTGAGAAGGTAGGTGACATACCGGAGCTTAGTCTAGAGGAGACCACAGCCGAGGCTACTATGCGCAATCTTACGTCCAGAACGGTGGTACTAATTCAGTTGGCAAAAAATTGATTCTACCATATAGTAAGGAGAAAGAGAACGAACCTACCGTTTTACACTAGTTCCGAACGGTTAAGCACCAGGTGTGGGTAGGTATGCACGTATATTTTTTTCGCCAGAAAAAACTTATTGATGCATGTCGGCCGGAGTCGAACCTCGGACCCTGAGTCCAAGCCAAGACCGCGCCGATCACGCGCTCTTCAAAATGTGGAGGCAATAGGAGGAAGAATAAGCAAACTGAATAAGCACATTGATGTCGGATTAAACGATGATGGCGGCAAACACTAATATATGGAAATACATTCACACGGCACTTTCTTCCGGCAGGAAAACTAATAATAATCTGTTAGAATGACTCCATGCTGTATCATTTTGTTCATTACGGGTATTTCTAATACTGTACTTGTAACCTAACAAGAAAAATTTGCAAACTTATGTGAGAAAAACAAAAATGAGTAAAGCAAGAAAGAAGGTAAAGTGTTGAAGATTATGCGGTAATATTATCCTCACAACATCAACGTTGATTGACGTCAGTACTGAACCAGAAATTATTTATTAATCAAAACGAAAATTTCCCCGCCCGCCAGGACAATAGGTACATCATATATACACGAGACTGGTTTTATTTGACCCCTGACGAGGACACCGACTCGTTGATACGGCTGGCTGTTGTCTGACAAACTACATTAACTTACTTTATGTCTGGGACTTATTCTAACGTCCTAGTGTGAGCGATAGTTTCAATCAAAATTTCAAGAGGTGTCCAATAGGTAATTTTTTTATTGCTAAAGTATGGTGAAACAAAAAACGTTAGTATTATTTTTGAAGTATTTGCTATTCAATGGTTACACTTTATGTAGTATAGTACCATCTGCACACATACATCGGAAATTAGCGCAGAAAAAGGACGGACGAAAAAAATTTCAGCCCTGTACCTTATTATCTGAAATTTATGTATTATACAAAATTAACACGTATGTATAAGTAATATAAAGTTGTGAAGTTAAACATTTAAAACACCTAGTGATTATATGCGAAATACTAAACTGAAATATATTAGTGAACATCTCCATTCGAAAGTTCTTGGAAAAGATTTCAACGCGTCTTGAAAAGTGAGGGTTTTTTTCATAGATCATAGACAAATTATATATTCTTTACTATTAGGCTATCTATTACAGTAAAATAAATGTTCTATGCTTTATATATAACGCATAGCAAAAAGTTGATTATATCGTATAGTTAATGCTAACTGAAGTAAAGTTTCCTTGTATAGTTTGAATTTAGGAAAGTACAGTATTTTCCAAACGTACTCTGACCCAGTCACCAACCCGTCCGGTGTGTATGCATAAAGTTTTAATAGCTATTTGTGCAGATTAATTAGTAAGCCTGATAAACTAGTTTTCATTCTTGGTTTCATTATTTCCTATATTTGAAATCGGCGGCGGGTGGTCGTTGCCAATGATTTTTTTTCTAATTTTGAATACATTTACGTGCATACTTTCACTAGCTGCTCCATGTTTCAGATACCATATAAAACTGTAGGTCCATCAGGTTGACTAAAAGATAATCCCTAAGGCAATAAGTCTGCCCTTGCTACACATCAGGTGGCATAAAGTGTAATATTTAATATCACTATTCGATCGTCTTAAAATCAGATTGCAACTGGTGAAATTGGATGTACCGGCTAATATCTATTCTGTGGTACCGGATCCTACAACTTTGCGCTCAACGACCTATTCTAGCAACCAGAAAAAAAACCTACATCCGTCCGTAAGGCATTGTTAACGACCTCTGTGTATATAGGTATTGATGCTAAGTTAAATGCAATATTTACTACACACTATATTGTTTACTGGTATGGCCTGCGGGTAAAAAAGTGGATAAGTTATGCAACCTCATGCAAGAGTTCGCAGGTTCGAAACTCAGATGTTCTGGTAAGCCCGACTGAAAAGCCTGTCGAAGCTGGGATTAATTTTACGGACACTTGAAGGATGTGTATGTATTCGTCACGTCGTTGAAGGAAGACATTGTCAGGGGAATATATGGGGAGTACTCACAATAATCGCGTACAAGGTTGACTGGAAGACATTTATATCTACAATATGTTATGCAACTTGAGTATTTATTTATTTCTCGACAAGAACATTACATACAATTTAACACTGCCACCCAATTCTAGTTTCCGTCAGTCACTCAGCGCGTATCCGTACACTTCTAGATATACGCCTCAGCAGAAGGAAATTATAAATAATATAGTGTTATTAATTAAAAAGTTAAAATTTCATAATACACATTCAATAAACACAAAATACTTATTTATTAAAAAAATAACCACTATACACTTTAAAAAACGCACCATACAAAAGGCAACACAAACAAATTTTATGGACATACATAGTTCCCTGGTCAGTCAGTCAGTCTGCGTGTAAGCGTCCACTGCTGGACATACACTCCTCCAATTTTCCTCCAGTCCTTCCGGCCTTCAGCGGTACGGAACCACAACTTTCCGCCGACGTGCTTGATGTCGGCGTCCCACCTGGCGGGTAGTCTTCCCGCACTCCGTTATTCTGTCCACGCCCGCCAGTGTAGGATGATGTAGGTAGATCCCTGGTAGATGACAATAAATGACAAACAATATTTGTCCCATTGCAGCAGTCCGGTTGGCGCAAGCTACGGAACATAGTGCAGTGGACGCCGTTCTTCCAGACCTACAAAAAGCAGCGCTACCCGTGGGTTCAGCTCGCGGGGCACCAGGGCAACTTCCGGGCGGGGCCCGACCAGGGCACCATACTCAAGAAGCTCTGCACCAAGGAGGAGAACTGCTTTCAGGTAAACCGCCCCGACGTTCTAACGACTATCCTATTATCTTCCTTTTCCTACATCATCATCATCAATCAATCAATCAATATCAATCATCAATCAATCAATACTAATAATAAATCTGTAAGGGATGGTGATGGAGTAAGTTACTTTGTTTTATGAAATACTGCGTTTGTAGACTCTATTAATGATATAAAACTAAATTGATGATTTTTAGAATTTTTTTCTGTATGTATGTATGTATGTTCCTCCATAACTCTTAAACCGATCATCCGAATTCGATGAAACTTTGTACAAGCACATTTAACTAGGTAGGACACAGGATAGGCTAAATGAAATTCACTTCCGGTTACGCTAAGATGTAGCTCTCATACAAACCGGAATGTTCCGCGCGCCGAAATAAAGGTACGGTAGCGGGCTCACTTACTTTCTTTTTTTTTAATACGAGTTTCACGCGAGCAAAGCCGCGGGCAAAAGCTAGTTATGTATAAAAAAATAATAACTTCTGCTGTATGTAATATGTATTTATTCATTTATTTATGTACCTATGTGTGTATAAATGTTGGCATTTAACACGAGAACGGCTATGGACCAATATAATCACGATTCCCATATTATAGTGACCGGGTCCGCAACGAACGGTTTGCTCTGTCGACTGCACCATTGCTCTCTCGGGACAGTCACCCTTGTTTGTTTACATAAATAAAAAGGCAGGTAGAGGACTCAATTTCTTAAAATTATGAAATTGCAAAACGGCGCCATTGGATTCATAATCCAAGTTTTGAATAGGTTACGGAAGTTAATTTGATAAAATATATTTATTAGAATAATTATAATTATTGGGGACATACCAAAAATATTCGATTTTATTTAACGCTTAGAAAATTCAATAACGGTTACGCTCAATCCATTAAAACTGTAAAATAGGGCGGTATTGAAAATATTTCAAATGAATTCCTCAATAAAAAGTCCTACACGTGCCTTTGGATAATTATCATTTCTAAATATTTGATCGACGCATGTTCAGTGACCAACCCACGACATCGGGTTGTTCAACTCCTTACCATATCTATGTGCAATCTGAAATGATTCTCCGTAGAATTAATGTAATAATGCTTTAATACGTACAATTCGTCTGCGCAACTATTGGCAGGCACATATCGTGTTCGAAAATTAATATTTATGACGATGTTTTCTTGATACCTTGTGGGTGGGGCCGGTACTTAAGAAGAATAACCCCACTGCATCTCTCCCCGTTCATATCGTAAAAGGCGACTAAGGGATAAGGACAAGATGCCGTGCTAAAGGGCGACAGGTTAGCCACCACTCACCTTTGCACGGTCCTTCCACCGAGTCACGCAGCTGGTGGGTCTTCGGGCGCGTAGTAAAGCCAACGGCGTAGCGGATTTCGTAGCACCGCTACGACGAGACGATGACATAAATATCGCTGCTACGACTCCCCCCCCCCCCCCCCCCCCGCCCCGCCCCGCGTTCCACCGCCGCCAGCTACGAGCGCGCGGGGAGGTGTGCTGGCGCGCGCGGGCGGCGGGGGGAGGTGCCCCCGCGCCTCACCTCATACCGCAAATGAACTTTCAGTTTCAAACTAACACGGCTTCACAGAGCAATGCATTGGCAATAAACATTTCAAAAATTCTATACAAATGTATAGACTGATATATTATGGCACTATGGTGTCCGATGGTGACTCTAGTACATATAGTAAAATATTAGAGAGCAGACCGTATGCGAACTTCAATGTTGAAAAAGTATTTTGCAGAAACCATTTACTACGTAATATGTGTACCAAACTAAGTGCTTTGACTACCGACCGAAAGTACAAAATTTCAGACAGACAACTAGTAATCGGAAAAATGAGAATCCTAAGTACGCGAAAACAAATACTTAAAGCTATACCTGTTTCGACATCAATTAAAACTTTGTATTTAAAACCTTTAGCGCCATGTTTATCATTTCTGATACACAGTGTTATAAACTTGTGTATCAGAAATGATACACACGACTAGTTTTGTCTTGCAATTTATGTATCAGAAATGAGCACGCTTTCCATACATTTTGTATGGGGGAGAAAGAGCCCTGGTCTAGGCGAGTTTCCCGGTACATTTGGCCTGCAGATCTATTGATCAGATTATGAGTAATTTTAGTTAATTGGAGTTTTTATTTGAAAAATCTATGAAAATCAAACATAAGCCAAATGAAAGAATGTTGAATAACTAACTAATGAATCGTATTGAAGCATTTTTGGCACATTAGGACTTCACACACCGAACATTTTGTGTAAACTTCTGCAGATCTCACCAACTTTCCATCAATATTTTTTCCCTTCGTTTCTTATTTTTTGTAGCATTCGGCATGTCGACCTCGCATTTTTTTCGACGGATTGCCTTTCATATTTGGTATGAAATAATGTTTTTCAGCAGGATCATTTCTTACATTTTCAGGTTCATATGTGCGCTTTTCAGCATGGGCATTATGATTTCCCTCTAATGACGGTAATGGTAAGCCTCGTGCCTCTGGTATTTTCACAGTACACAGAAAGAAAAAAAAGAAAGGTTAGGTAAAGAAAAAGTAAGAAATTTGTGTGTATCAAAAAAGATACACATGGCCTGGGAAAGAATAGTGAAGCAAAAACTTTCTCACAGGTCAGTGTATCATATATAATACACAGCTGGAAAATGGGAAAATTTTCAGGAAAAATAAAAGTTTCATATATACCCAACTTCAGAAAGCCGCAATCTACAATAATAAATCATAAAAAAAAATTGCCAAATTTTGAAGAATTTGCCAAATTGGCGCTGAGGGTGTTAAAACATTGTACAATCGGCAAATCATAGTTTCGGGAATCATGCAGACTGCCGACCAAATACGTGTGAAAAAAGTGGAGAAAATGACGGTTCTGTGCCTACAGAGTTCTTCTCATCTATAATATGGCGGGACGTAAAAACAGTTATCTCATCAGTAGCGGCTCATGCACGTAGTCAATTACGCGACGTCGACAACAATGTTGTTGAGAGGTTCAACAGCATTCTTGCGAAATTCGTTGGTGGAAAAAGGGTAAATTTCAGCCTAAAAGGCTCATACGAGACTCTGACGGTTGCTGTTGTCCAAAGGTTGAAAGTTGCCCAGCGAGCAATGGAGCGAGCCATGCTGGGAATATCGCTACGTGATATGGTGCGTAATGAGGCAATCCGCCGACGCACCAAAGTAGTCGATATTGGACCCCGGGTGGCTAAGCTCAAGTGGCAGTGGGCTGGGCACGTTAGCCGAAGAGACGATGACCGTTGGAGTAACCGTGTCCTACACTGGCGGCCGTGGACAGGAAAACGGAGTGTGGTAAGACCACCCGCCAGGTGGGACGACGACATCAAGTACGCCGGCGGAAATCAGTGGTTCCGTATCGCTGAAGGCCGGGAGGACTGGAGGAAAAGTGGAGAGGCGTATGTCCAGCAGTGGACGCTTACACGCTGACTGACTGACTGACTGACTGACATCTATATTTGAAAAAGTAATAAAAAGCCAAGACATCAGCTGCCATAACTTCGTTAAAAACCTATTGTATAGCTCAAAGTCCTTAGAAAACGTCGCATCAATTAAACATGGCAGAAGTAATGAGAAAATCGCCATCAAACAATTAGCGGGACAACTTAAAAGAGATATAAGTCCATGCGGCCTGTTTATAGATGAACACGTTCCTTTTTTGGGTGCAACTCCGGATGGAATTTGCGGGCAAGACCTTCTTGAGGTGAAATGCCCCATATCTGCATTCAAGACTGGCCTCGAAGACGCAGTGAAACAGAGAAAGATAAAATTTTATAAATTAAATAACAATGGATCAGTAGAAATAAACAAAGACTCAGAATGGTACTATCAAGTACTAGGTCAGTTACATGTAACAGATTTCAATAAATGTATTTTTGGTGTGTGGACGGGCATCGATAAGGAATTAAAAGTAGAGGTGATAGAAAGGGATGATATGTTTTGGCACAAAAAAATGGCAGAAAAGCTGCAATCATTCTACATAGACTGTGTGTTACTAGAACTAGTAGATCCCATGTTTCCAAAAGGGAAAAAATCCGAGATCTTCCACGTATTCTCGAAGCCATACAGAAAAAGGAATTGGAAAAAATGAAAAGGAAAGCACAGTCAGAAAATTCGGCATTATGTGAAACGCCAAAAAGAAGGAGGAAAATAATTAGTCGTCAACTAAATTAAGTATATACAGGGTGTCCCAAAACTCAACGTCAAGCGGGAACCAGGGACTAGGCCAGTTTATGACTACCCAGGGAAGAATAAGAAAAAAAAAATCGGAGTCATTTGTTTTTTATGATATGAGCATTTTTGAAAAACGTTGAAATTTACATCTCGTACAACATTTTTAGGTACTACGACTGCAAATTTGCAAATATAATTTAAATTTTTTTTTATTCGTTGCCTAAATAACTCTGCTATTGATCAGTATCCCAAATAAAACCAAAATGCCCATAGTTTTATCACAAAAAAATATTAAGTAAAATTTTTTTCTTAAAATTTTCAAAGATAATTATTTTTAGTTTACTTTGCCACTTCATAGTGTAAAAAATGTACTTAAGTACGCTACTATGGCAAGTATGGAGGTATTATATCATTTGGAAATCTTGATTAGTCACGCCAACTTTTGTGAAAACTTCCCATAGTAGTATACATAAATTCTTTTTATAAAAAAGTAAACTAAACATAATTATCTTTGAAAATAAAAAAAAAATTATGTTTTTTTGTGATAAAACTATGGGCATTTTAGTTTTATTTGGGACACTGATCAATAGCAGAGTTATTTAGGCTACCAATAAAAAAAATTTTAAATTATATTTGCTAATTTGTAGTCGTAGTACCTAAACATCTTGTACGAGATGTCAATTTTCAACGTTTTTCAAAAAATGCTCATATCATAAAAAACAAATGACTCCGATTTTTTTCTTATTTTTCTCTGGGTAGTCATAAACTGGCCTAATCCCTTGTTCCCGCTTGACGTTGAGTTTTGGGACACGTTGTATAAGGTATTTTTTTATGTAGTGACTAAACTTACAAAGCGGGTTCTATATCGGAATAGATCAAATTACAAAAAGGGGTAATTTTTTTATTTTATTAAATATTAAAAAAAAACTTCTGAACTAAACATAGCAAAGAACTTTTGCTAAGAAACTGTTTCTTTTTCTAATAATTCAGCTCAGCTCCTGAAATGCCCTTTATATTTATATTTAATAAAATATAAAAATTGTACCCGCTTTTTTATAATTGTAATTTGATTTATTTCCGATATACTTAGAACCTTACAGCATAAAAAAATCAGTACCTACTAAAATACCTTATACACGGTGGTGGTGTAGCAATTGCCCCCGCAATATTTTTAACTGACATCAGGGGGTTACTCGATATGTGAAACTAAATTACTTCTGCGGCGAATTTTTTCTATACAATTTTTAATACCTATTTTCAAAATGTATGGGGAAATTTTTTTTGTTAAGTTAAGAGAAGTAGATTTATGTTACTGAATAAATGTAACTATTAGTACGAAAAAACAAGAATGTTTTATTCCTTTATCGGTGCTATATAATATAACAACTCATGATCAGTAATGTCATTCACATCACATCTCATCCGTATGGATTATCGATATTGCTTTGATTATTTTAGACCTCATAGATAAACACCTAAACCTCATAAATTTCTAAACCAGAAATTACGCCAAAGGCGGTCCCCGATTTTTCGTTATTATCACTATGTAATATTTGTCAAAAAGCAAGCAAATGAAATTGCAGTCTCTGAGTGATCTATAGGTGCTCTGTGTTTGCTCAACTAGTCGCTCGTTAGATTAGGTATATAGGAAGGATTGTCTGTGCCGCGCGGCGACGTTGCCGCTTTGTTTGCGGTGGCAATGTTGCCACTTCGTCGCGGCGCGGCGGAGGCGCGGGGCGGTGTGGCGCGGCAGGGCACGCGCGGTGCGCTAACACGTAGAAAAAAAATTTGCACGTGCATGCATAGTGCAAGTGCGTATACTGCGTGGCCTATGCTAGTTACTTACCTTACTTGTCAATATATTATGTACCTACCTACCTAATACCTACATAGGTACCTACTAAATGTATCATAAAAAAATCAGAATGGGGTAGGTACCTTCTACAATAATCTACATTGTTGTTTATTGTTTATTGTATAATTTCATCCATAGGTAGGTAACCTACGCTTGGACATGTCGAAAATTCCGCCAGTTCTAAATTCAATGCGATGAAGAACTGACAAACAAACTTCGCCAGTCACAATGTTTTGTTAGTACCTTATAAGTATTATATTATAGTAACTTACAAATAATTAACCCATACTACCGCTCACATGAGCATTAATATTTACAGCATAAACATGAATACTGAAGAATCTGACCACTCTGCCTATTTACATTACCTATATCTGGTGTATACATTATTATATAAATAAAACAAAGTCGGGTTAGTCATACTTTATAATGTAAATTAAAATATTAGTACCAGTATCGATACCTTAGACCCAATCAATCAATCCTTTTGGACTAAATCGCTATGACGTAAGAATAGCGCCTGACGGTGAATTGTTTGCTACGCCAGGCTAATGAATTATCGATCGTATGCACACATTGCAGCATGTTTTCATAAGGGTTTTTTTTTTTAAAATAGCGATCCTTCACATTAGAACTTTGGAAAACGTGTGATCGATAGATATAAGAAATGGCGCCATTTCGTTATAAAAATTATATTCAAATTCTCTTTAGTTTCTGAGATCAAGTCTTCCAAAGTTCACGTGAAACAAAAATCTGCGTTTGGTATACCGTATAGTTTGTACAGAAAATTATAAAATTTTACAACCAAAAACGTGTGATCGATAGACAAAGAATTGGTCTATATTTTGCAGTAGTTTTTAGCCTTTAGGTTGGTCTAGTTATCACGGGCTACTTTTTCAAAAATCCACATTTGGCGTTACTACGCGCCTTAATTGCTGCTTGATAGTTATCTTGTCCTAATACATTGGTAAACGTGGTGGTCGGTGTTGGGCTGTAATTTTCATGAGTACTTGTAGCACAACACCGATTACTCTGATTACCCCGATTGTCGGGATACAGCGTGTGGTATATATTCTCTTGATACTACGCGCCAATATAACATAATGCAGTTTAACAAGTCCGAGAGGCGTGACTATATAATCGCTACGTGAGGTATTTATCGGTGTATTGACGTCATAGTACGTCTCACTTACGTTATCTTAGCACATTCTAAAATACGTTTAATACGAAAATATGTGCGTTGCGACGTGACATTTGGAAATAGACGGATTGCAGTGCTGTGTGGGCATGCACGTGCGATTGTGCCAACGAAAATGTTTTAATGTGAACTGCCATACCTGCCTACAATGTATCCCTCCTTAGGCATTCTATTATTTATTGAAAAAGAACACGTTTTTTTTATACACATTTTATATATTTCGGCGAATGCCGTCTTCAGTAATTATTTATTATCATTTTTTATTATTTATTATTTATTATTTATTTTTAATTATTTATTTATTTTTTTTAATAAATAATTACTGAAGACGGCATTCGCCGAAATATATAAAATGTGTATAAAAAAAACGTGTTCTTTTTCAATAAATAATAGAAGCACTAAAAAGTGATATGTATATTTTCTTATAATATAAAAATATAATAAATTCCTTAGGCATTCGTAGCACATAGCTCGGAATCGAAAATGCGATTTCTAGGTAACTCATATAATGTGAACACGGCCTTACTTTTAGTTTCAAAATATTTGCATAAATCCTTCTAGTTTATTACTCGACATACCTTGACTTTTTACAAAAAAAAATCAATCAATGATTTTTATAAAATTTATGGTTCGAATATTTTTATAAGGTATAAAAATACATCAGCGAAATGGGCCTACTTAACAACCTACTCATCTGGGGATTGCTTTAAAATTATACGTGTTTACTTGTAATAATAATAATATTGTTCTTTTATTATAAAAAAAATTGGTGCGTTTACGTGTCCGCCCTTTAAAAGTTATACTTCTGTCCGTGATCCCCTCTCCCCTCTTCTCTCTGCCCCTCGCCCTTCTTCCTCCCCTCTCCTCCCCTCTGCTCCCCTTGACCTTCCCTCCCCTCTTTCCTCACTCTCGCTCTCTCTCCGCTTATCTATCGGGCAGCACCGCACAATACATACATACAAATCATTTGTATGCGGTGACGATGACGGCGACGATGACGTTTTTTCTGCGTTTCCTCCCCATTTTCATATCGTATTTTATATCATATTTTCATAACGCGCCTAAAGGCAAAATATGTTTATACATATTTTGGGGTCTGAATGTTTTTAGTTTAATCTGTGAAATCAATCCTAAGAACCTATCAGTACTTATTAATTGTTCATAGATCACAATGGACTTCGTTAGATTATACTTACAAGTATTTTCGCGGACGTTTTTCGAATGATTCTTATGACGTTGTCGGTTGGGATATAATTCGATTCAACAAAACTTGATTCATAAACAATCCGATCGAAAAGCCTTACAAGATTTACGACTACTCGAATTTCATGTTATCTTTCTTACTCCAATGCGTCAGGATTAACCAGATTTTTCTGGTTTTAAAGTAACTTATTCTATTTTGGATTTTAAGTTTTAAATAATTTTGATACCAATTAACATTCCCAATACCAATCAATCAGATTTTGTTATAAGCACGATTTTAGTTTAATGAAATAATTCTCAATTATTAATGTGAATTTTTTTAGATATATATTTTCACTGGTTTATGTGTGTTTTCATGTATTTATCTTAAATTAATTTGTTACAGATACTAATGAAGGACGACCTCCGACCGTACGTTCCTGAGTACAAGGGACAAGTCACGTGCGATGACGGAGAATGTATCCTTTATTACAAAGACGTCATTAATATAACAGTAGATACTTATTACTTGTGTCCATTGCTTCCTCCCGGTTATGACGTACGGATGTCAAACGTGGACTCTGACGGTAGCTGTTGTCCAAAGGTGGAAAGTTGCCCAGCGGGGAATGAAGCGAGCCATGCTGGGAATATCGCTACGTGATATGGTGCGTAACGAGGGAATCCGCCGACGACGCACCAAAGTAGTCGATATTGGACACCGGGTGGCTAAGCTCAAATGGCAGTGGTCAGGGCAAGTCAGTCGAAGATACGATGACTGTTGGAGTAACCGAACCGTGTCCTACACTGGCGGCTGTGGACAGGAAGAGAACCCGCCAGGTGGGAGGACGATATTAAGTACGTCGGCGGAACTCTGTGGTTTCGTACCGCTGAAGGCCGGGAGGACTGGAGGTAAATCTGAGAGGTGTATGTCCAGCAGTGGACGCTTACACACACGCTGACTGACTGACTGACTGACAAACATTAAGAAGAAGTCCTTTAAAAAATCCGTAGATAGCTTTTGTATAGTTTTTTTTTTATTTCAGTTAGGTACTTAATATAAGATGACCAATAGGTACATTATTTCTTTAAGATTTCTTCCCGTAAAATTTAGTTTTCGTACATAATATGTCTCCCGTATAATTTTGTTTTGCGTGTACTTGTTCAATAAATATATTTTCCCTCTCTTGGTTTTTTGCTTGTATATGTTTATAACTTCTTACTGCATATTATAGTATTGAATCTTATTTGAACATTGCAACATTATAAAAGTATTATGTAGAAATCAAACAAAACCAGCGTGTATGTATATTCCTTAACCAGCCTCCAACAGCGACCTACCTGCAGCTGCAAGACTTGCTGAGCGACTTCGACAGTCCGTGCGTGATGGACTGCAAGGTCGGAGTCAGGACCTACCTGGAGGAGGAACTGGCTAAAGCTAAAGAAAAACCTAAGTTGAGAAAAGTAAGTCGCTAATATTCTTATACAGTTAAATGTAGGGGAAACTTTCTTCTTTATACATTCAGCCCACAGAGCAGCGATCGGAAGCCATCTTCCCACAGGCGCTATACAATTTCTTGCTCTGATTCATTACTCAGCCCAACGAAGCAAATATTTATTACACTATTTAGGAAAAATATGAAAAAATATAATTTCAGGCATCCCCCAATCGGAACATATACGTGAAAATCCATTTTTTATGGTAACTGACAGGGTTGGCTACTGGAAAGTGGCGGTTGGAAAATTCCCTGTATTATTTTACTTTTTTTTCGCTTTAGTTCAGTGGAACATTTCAGATAGCTACTCATGTCCAAGTATCTGCAAGTGTAGGGTGATTTTGTTACCTGCCGCATATTTCAGTAGGTTAATCTGTATCGAAAACTAGGTAAATGGAGAAATTAAAAAAAAAATATCTCCATACATTTTCGCAAATACCTGGAAAATGTATGGAAAACAAATTTTTTTTTCAATTTTTCCACCGTTCTTTTTTTGAAGCAACTTGGTTTTAGATACTCGTATATATTAAACTCCGGCATAGTAACAATATCAACCTGTATAATGGCAATGTCACTGAACGATCTTGTCACCGACCTAAAGATTTAGGATGAAAGTATTCACACATTCTCACAGGCGCGAGTGGAAAATTACTATTTTTGGCCAGGCACCTATATTTAACAGTAAGATAATTATTTAGATCCATGCCTCTGAATGGCTATGTCACTGACATAATACGTGAGTGACGTACGTAAAGATACTTTCGTAATGACGAGCTCACGAATCGAATGGAAAATTACTATTTTAAGAAAATATTTCTATTTTTAGTAGCTGTCTATTTAGCCTTGTTGTCGAGACTTCAATGATAGTCTAGTGTGTCAACTTGGTAACCAGATTATAAATATAGATGGTCTCCGCAAATTGCTAATAGGCCCGGAAAGGGAGTTGTAGTGCCGTACGTCAAACGTTATTTCTACCTATAGTTTATTCGGACATTCTGTGATGAAAACCATTTTGTTTTGTTTATTAATACTGAAATACAATAAAATTAATAATAAAGAAGAAAATACTATTTTGGCTTCAACTACATACATAAGATTAGCCTGTAGAAATGCTATTATGCTTTTATTCAATTTGTTTATCAAAAAAATTATCGGCACGTCTGAAATAATGTTGAATTTGATTAAAAAATATATCTTCAGTTAGAGTTACACGGCGTAGAAGATACCTCCGAGAAAAAATCCGCCAAGTGCGAGTCGGATCGTGCACCGAGGGTTCGTAGCACCACACAATATATTTGTGTTTTGTGTTTACCATAATAATTGTGTCTTCGAAAATAACGAAAAGCCTAAATAAAAACTACAGAGCAGTGGTTTGACCGTTAGGCAAGCCATTGCTTCTTGTACTTAAAATATAAAATATACGTTCTTTTGACAGGTTAGTTAGACAGGAATCCTTACAGTTAGCTTTTTCAAAAGATACTCCACACGATATGATAATTTAACTTTTTTTATAGGTACGAAACTGACCCCCCATATTAATCAAAATAATTGTTTATCTGGTTATTGACGATGATGATCGATATATGTGCGCGTCATCAACAGCTATAAATTAATTTATAATTACTTAAATAAAACCCTAAAAACAATTATGAAAAATCGTGAAAAAATAATGTAAAACACAGTTTCTGAAAAAAATATTACCTAACTTTTCCTAAATATAAAACTATCCTATCAATATTGAATTTCCCCTTCTTTCTTTGCAGGATATGTACGAGAAGATGATCCAAATAGACCCTAAGGCCCCCACCGACGACGAGCACAGACTGAAAGGTGTCACGAAGCCCCGGTACATGGTGTGGAGAGAGACCATCAGCTCGACAGCCACGCTGGGCTTCAGGATTGAAGGCATCAAGCGCGCAGACGGCACCAGCTCCAAAGACTTCAAGACTACGAAGACCAGAGAACAGATTGTGGAGGCCTTTAGAGAGTTCACTAATGGATTTCCTTGTTCTATTGTAAGTGTGTTAGTGTTTTTTGTTTACTTTTTAATTTAATGAATATTAAAATAAAACTAAGCTCTGGTAAATTCATGTTATTTTTCAATCCTAAATAATAACGAACAAAGATCACAGAAAAAAAGAACAGGCCTACTATGTAACTGTTTATTATTATAATTTTTTTTTTATGGAAACTGACATGGTTGGCTACATCACCTACAACGTCCGTGATGTCAGCCCATAACACCGGGTAAATTAGGTGCCATGTCAGTGCTTCCCCCTTTGATCGTGCCGGCTAGACTAAACTGGTCGGAAAACACAAACTATTTACATAGCTGTTTAGACCGACGTTTCATTCAGTGCGGTGGTACCAACCCGGGCGGGTTAAACCCTACCACCGAGTAAGATTAGGAGGGAAGGGACCTACAGTTTTACGAGGAATCCGAACCTCGGTCGGCCTCCAACGGTCAGCGGTCACCCATCCAAGTACTGACCGCACCCAGCGTTGCTTAACATTCAATAGCGACAGTTGACTGTCTGCAACACTGAGCTATCGAGGCTGACAAAACTGATTTAAAACAATCATCATATAATATCGTCATCACTACACCGTATCTATGACTACCTATTCACTAAATTCTGTTTGAAAATTATTACGTCTTTATGTTTAGAAGAACTCCTATTAATAAATAACCAAAATTCATCATCATTTTCGATTTCTCTACCTAAAACTATTGACTAAAGAAGGAATGACCTAACCTCTTTGTCATTTAATTTCAGCCCGCGTACATCCAGCGATTGGAGGAGATCAAGACCACTCTCAAAAATTCAGATTTCTTTAAGACGCACGAGGTGATCGGCAGCTCGCTCCTCTTCGTTCACGACAAGAGAAAAGCTTCCATTTGGCTCATAGACTTCGCCAAGACCGTCCGACTCCCCGAAGAGACGGCCATAGACCACAACTCCACGTGGAAAGTCGGCAACCACGAAGATGGCTACCTCATCGGCATAGACAACATAATATCTATCTTCGCATCCTTGCAGACCAAGGATGACAATGGAAATGTAGAAACCCCCACGCCGCCTATAGAAACTAAAACCGCCGACAGCTTTGACACCTGATGGGTCAATTTCGATCTTTATTTATTCTTCTAAGTTTGCACTGAACGCTAGAACAAGCGTCACATCCTCTGAAAAAGGATTGTCGATAGACTCGTGAACGCATCTGCTAGTTGTATTTCGATACATTACCTCCTTTTGCTGTTCGTCGTTGGAAGTTTTATTGTGATAACTTGTTATTGCAACGACGATTGTGAGTCTAAAATTATCTATGGGGAATCATAGTGAAAATTTGTAATTAGGTAGGCGCTTTAAAACTTAGGGTTTTAGTTTATTGTAAATAATGGTCTAGGTATGCATTCATACACATAATATAAAATACTCAGCTAATACTACATAGGTATGTGTGAATACTGATCACTTACTTGCCTGCAATTTCTTCACAGCGAAGGAACTTCTCGCACTACACTGAAGTTAAGTTTTACATGAAAACGTTTTCACTTTGTAATTTATTTCTGCACTGATTATGTTATGATATGAATGTATCGACTTGTAAATATTGCGCGTGACAGGCATTTAAAATTTTTGACATTCTTAAAATATTGAATCAATTGTGTAACGTTTGTCAGAAAAATTAATACTTACTAAATTGTATTTGCAAGAAGCCAGTAAGAGAAGGGATTGAATTTTTAACAATGTATACGCTATCTGATATGTAAAACAAAATGTGTGTTTTACTCGTAGTACTCGTAGGTAATAAATAACTAATAAGAAATATACAGTATACTACGGCTACCTAGCTAGCTACTTTTGACGTAATTCTAGACTTTAGAATTTAAAAATATTCAGTATGTTAATGTACGAGTGTGTTACGTTACGTAGCTGCTAATAAATTATCAATTCGTTTCTGTAATGGTAGGAATAGTAAAGTTCCTGTTAATGCGCCGTTTTATCAGTTTTAATCCGAATATGTACCGACTATTAAACAAGTAAATTACACTATATTAGTGTAAATGTGAATAAATCAATTGATTGATGTAATCGTTCCGAAAGCTGTGTTTCATTTCGTGACTAACCTAAAACTCGAGCAGAAAACTTCATGTGATTAACGTCCATTGAATTTTTAAAATTGTCCAAATACTACACCTACCTAGGCGGTGGTGGTACCTACCTACTTTATAGCGGCGGGTGGCCAAGTGGTTTGGGCATCGGCTTCTCATGCGAGAGGTCCGAGGTTCGAATCCGGTCGCCGTGTACCAATGAGTTTTTTTTGACGAAAAAATTTACGTGCGTACCTACACCTGCTGCTTCACCGTTCGGAACCGGTGTAACACTGTAGGTAAGGGACCCTTACTAGGTGGTAGGCTCAAATTGTAGCTGACTGGGTTGGTACCACCGTACTGGATTAAGATGGTCGCATAGCAGACTCGGTTGTGTTCTCCTCTAGTCCAGTATAGCCAGCAATCCAGGGAAGTCTCCGGTATGGCGACTTCCCTGGATTGCTGGCCGGTATGGTAGTCTACCTTCTCGGAGGTGATATTGGCTGGTTGGAGCATGTGCTTTGGCCCCTTCGACTCAGCTACTCATACCGGATTACATAAAAAAAGGCGTCATATGAGAGGTGATATTACATTATTCACCTACTTATAAGTTTTATAAGTTGTAACTTTGTATTAGTAGATATGCTTACTTAGGTACATAAATACTCGATAATATTAACATAATGCTGTGCGGGGTCGTTACTTAAAAAGAATAGCCCCACTGCATCTCTCCCCGTGCATGTCGTAAAAGGCGACTAAGGGATATGACTACCTTCTTATATTACTAGGTGGTAGGGTTTAACCCGCCCGGGTTGGTAGTTGGTACCACCGCACTGTATGAAAGTTCGGTCGAAACGGCTATGTAGATAGTTTGTGTTTTCCGTCCAGTTCAGTGTAGCTGGCACGACCGAAGGGAAGCACTGACGTGGCACCAAGTTCATCCGGTGTTATGGGCTGACATCACGGATGTTGTAGGTGATGTAGACAACCGTGTCAGTTGTACTTTTAACGGCGAAAAAGAACAAGGTAGACCTCTAGAAATAAAACTATATTTTATTTCCTTAAATTATTTTAATTGGTGTATTGAATACGCGCTGTCGTACCTAATTGTCAACTAATAAAATAAGTTAATAATAATAGCTAAGCATATGAGTTTCCGTTCGTTACGTGTTGTTTTTGTTGTCGTCTACGACGACGTCGGTGAGGCTCGCCTGTCGCGAGCGGGATTCGCTGGGCGGGGTCGCCGAGGGCTCTTCCTCCACGCTCTCCTTGCGCATGCGCGAGTACAGCCGCGGCACCGGGCTCGTGCGCGACGTGCGCCGCGCGGGCCCGCCCGCCGCCGCCGCCGGCGAGAATCGCCTCGTCCTGGGCGCCCCTCCGCCCGGCGACGGCGACGCCTCCGTCTCCGCGTATGAGGGCGGCGGCAGCACGGGCATCGACACCTTTCGCTGCCTCGGCTTCTGCGGCGGCGTCGACTGCAGCTCCGTGCCGGACGTCACCGTCGCCAGCGACGGTGTGAAACCTCCCGGCTGCCGTACCGATATTCTTCTCCGTCGCGCTCCGGACAGCGGGTCGTCTGCGTCGGCCGCCGGCCGTGACGGCATCGGCAGCACGAAATCGGGACGTACGGAGCCGCGGCGCCGCGTCGCGGGCATCGCGCTCGGCGCTGGCGGCTCCGGCGGCGTGAAGAGGTGCGCGAAGTCCGGGCGGACGGAGCCGCGGCGGCGCGCGCCCGCGGGTCCGGCGTTGGCCGGCGCCCCGGGCAGGTCCATGAGGCCGGGGTGTACAGAGCCGCGGCGCCTGGCGCCGGGCGGAGCGGCGTGCGCCGCCGCCGCGAGCTCCGGCGCTAGAATGTCGAGCAGGCCCGGTGGGTGGTGCTGTGCGGCGCCGGGCTGGCGCTGCCCGAGCGTCGGACTCGACTGCAGCACGGCGAGTGCGCGTATGAGATCGGCGACACTCGTCTGTTCGAGCATCTCCGCCTGTTCCGGCTCCGGCAGCTCTCCCACGTCTAGGTCCGGCGAGAATAGGCTCTTCCGTCTGCCGTGGCCGGATTTTTGAGAGTTATCGATATCTCCTGCGAACAGGCTACCGCGACCTCGCTTCGTTTTGTTCTGGTAGTTGAGGATGTCGGCGGTGAGCTCGGGGATGGCTTCCTCTTCGTTTCTCAGGCTCATGTCAAAAGAGGGGAACAGACTGGTGCGACCGCGCTGCGTCATCTTCCGGTACTTGAGTATATCGGCGGCGAGATCGGACGTGTCGTCTTCTTCGTCGTCCTCTTTCGACTTGCTGAAGTCGAAGGAGGGGAACAAACTCGTTCGGCCCTTTTTCGTTTTGTTTTGGTATTTCTTGATGTCTGCCGCGAGGTCGGACTCGGTCTCCTCGTTGTCGCTCTTCTTGTCCTTACCGAATGACGGGAACAAGCTAGCGCGACCTCGCTTAGTCTTGTTCTGATAGCTCTGGACGTCCATTGGTAGATCGGATACCGATTCATCCTGACTCGATTTTCGATTTCTGCCGAAGGATGGGAAAAGGCTACCACGCCCCTTTTTCGTTCTATTGTGATACGCTTGAATGTCAGAACTAAGTTCTCCGCCTACATCTTCTCCATTATGGCTCCTCTGATCCTCGTCGAGGCCTGGGAGTCCAGGATGAAATTTGTGTTTTGGTGCATCGCCTCCGGACGAGAACAGGCTAAGGCGACCGCGGACAGTATTTTTTATGTAATCAGCCGGACTTTCCTCTTCCTCCCCTCTCTTTCTGAATGGATTCAGTTTCGAAAGCATACTTTTCGGTTCTGCTTCCACTTCGGTGTCTTCTTCTATTGTGGGGTTTTCCGTTGGAAGTGACAATTTTCCGTGTCTTCGAGATTTAATTTGTTCCGCGTACTTTTCCGCCGTGTCTCCGTTAGACCATGTCATGTCATGATCATATTTTCCGACCGAATCTTTTCTGTAGTTCGGTACGGCTACACTGAGTGCTCGAGCTCGTAGTGACTTCGGAGAGTCTGAGTATATGTGGTCCTTTCCGATCGTCCAGCCTGGATGTTTTTCGCTTTTCAGTATTTCCTCGTCGCTGAACATGTCCATTCCTTCGTCTTCTGACTCGGGGCGGTCGTCTATAGCGCCGAGAGCGTTCACCACTCTCGCGAGCAGTTCGGCCGGCTTCACGATAGCTGCCGCAGTGAAAGTTCGGTCCTTGTCGATGCCAAGTAGATCTGTATCGGACTGGATTCTCAGCATATCGCGAGCCGATAGGTAAATGTTTTCGGAGTTCGCTCTTTTTCTCTTCACGATAGGGTCTCGGGGCTCAATGTCGAAAGTAAACATAGGACAGCTTGCGCTTTTGTATAGACGTGGGAATTCGTCATCGCAGTACACAGGCTGGAAGGACAGAAAAAAAAAACAAACATGTTAAATGAAGGTCGGTCGAAACGACTATGAAAATAGTTCGTGTTTTGTTCCATCCAGTATCTATGCACAGTGTAAGTGTAGTGCCGGCACGATCAAAGGGCATCACGGACATGCCACCTAGTTCACCAAGGTGTAATGGGCTGACATCACGACTGTAATAGCTGAAGAACTAACCATGTCAGGTTCCATTCAAAAACAAGGTTATGTTTTGGAAGGTTCTATGAAACATGAAAATTACCTTAAACTTCATAAGATATGCTTCATTTATGATCCTCCTCAGATAGCCCACGTCCCTGGAGAATCCCTTCAGAACCTTCGACTGTGTGGCTTTGATGTTCTGAACGAGCTTGTGTTCCAGCGCGTGTATGTGCTTGGACCTCATGCCGCTCGTGATGAATCCGAGGAGCATCACGATGTAGCCCAGCCCGAATGTAATCCAGATGATTAGGAAGATTTTGTAGAACATGAAATATGTGCCGAATCCGTTGTTGATCGTGCCTGAAATTATGCATACGCCAATGTATTTATCTTAAAAAAATCACAATTAATTCGTCATAAGACTAATGATACATCCAACCATATACAATAGGACATAGGACACTACGAGTTTGATATACTTAATTAACATATAATAATTTAAATTATTGACGTAATTTTTAACGCCCGTAAACATGAAGGATTTATGTACATTACTGAAAACTTTCTGTAAAACGATTCTTCCTGAGTTACAAGCGAATAAACAGACATACAGACGCAGACGTATCATTTACACTACCTATCTAGAGACGTGCATACCTGCTACCAAATCACCAAAGCCGATAGTGGTCAGTGTAACAAAGGCGTAGTACACAGAGGCGACATAGTCCCAGCCCTCGAACACCATGAACAGGCACGCCGGCAGAAAAATGAAGAAGAGGAACCCGGGGATGAGGTAGAGGACGATCTGGCCGAACATTCCGAGTCGGTGGAACCGGTCGTCCAACCTGTTGGCACGCGCCTCGTGAGTCTTGTGGTATTTGCTGTATACGGTTATGAGCTGTGGAAGGTACATAAGCATTTTTATTACGATAATACTCGTGTTAATAAGATTATTAAAAGTGGCGGGTAAGCATCGGTTTCTCATCGGTCGGAGTTTGGACTTGTTGGGGTTTGGAACCTATGAGTTAGAGTTCATTGATTGAGTCACACTGGTAAAGCAAAAACACACAGTGAGGGAACCTGTAGGTACAATCACAATGTCTTGTGTAGGTAGAGGGCTCATATTGTACGTTGATGTCCTAGGAAAAATTACATTACACGAAAGTTCGCCTTCTGAATCGGACAACAGATGTGACGTCACGACTGTTTCTCAGTGGAGTAGGCAGAGACAATCTCCACGTGCCACGATTCTGACACACCTCTCCGGCGCCTTCCACTCTCATAATGTTCTTCATACTCGTCGGTTATAGGCATATTTTTATCAATATTTAGTAAATATATTGTATTCAATTCAGTGCCTACCACACTTTAAACTTACGTACATGGAAAGTGTAACAATCCATTCAGCATGAAATAAAGAAAAAAAAATTGTATTTAGTTTATTCGATTAAATGAAATGAAATAAATATTTACTAACTTAAATAGGCAATGTTTTCTATGTATAGACGTAGATTGTATAGATACTTATTACCTTAGTATTTTTGTAAATTTTTAACAAGCTTTTTATGAGAAAACTCCTTATCAATGGATATAAATATTATGTTAAAGGTAAGGTCAGATATCTAATAAATGTTAATATCGTATATAATAATATTAAACAAGTAGGTGCAGAAACAACGAGGTTCCAACGCCGAACGTGATGCTCCAATTCCCACGAATTTTCAGCCAGAGTACGTCGGAAGTAGTACGCTACTTAGCACCGAGTTGAGAAATGTATTTTGAAGTGTTTTTCTCAAAGGCGCTTGCATAATTGGGCGTAAAACAACGCGGCGTATTCCTTCATGCACGATTTTAAATAACCAGACGTGATCTATTTTCATCAATCAAATTCCAGTTAACGCTTCTAAAAGTGCTCGAGTTTGTTTCCGAGTGTCTGACGTTTGATTCAAAACTAAATAATTGTAAATCCACACTGAAATGAAATGAAATACGAGTATATTATTTATTTTTGGCCAAGATACATTAGGTATTAACACTGATAACACTGAATGTATGCCATATACAGTATGTGTGTCTGTAGTTTGTGTTTTCAGCCTCTTTCAGTGTACGACGGTGCACTACCATGGCACCTAGTTGACCATGGTCTGATGGGCTGACATCACGGATGTAATAGGCGACGCAGCTTTCATAAAAAAAATTTATAAGTACTTAATATTAATGTACCCAATGTTTTCTTTATGGCGAAATAAATAATAGTTACAAATTAAACTGAAATCAAAGTAAGGCTTACGAAGTACTATCTAAAACATCCACAAGGCTATATTTTGCAAATCGAAAAAAAATCATGATTTGGTTAATAGCAATGAGATAACTAAGATTATTTATGTAGATATTTAAATCACTTCAGGCGTTATATTTCTTCTACATAAGAATAAACCAGTAGGTACAGTCAATTCTAAGGCCCACTTGCACCAACACAAATTTAATATATAAACCAGTTTAACTCGCTAAACCAGTTTAAGCTAGCACCCGTTGACTGTGGGAACCGCGTTTAAATCCATAACTCGCTACTTAACTTTAAACTCGTGTTGGTGCAAGTGGGCCTAAGAGTAGAAACGTAACAGCTGTAGAACTAAATAAAAATTACGCTATGAATATGTAATGTAATGTGTATGTTTAACAGGATTTCAGTATAGTAGGTACCTACACTCTCAATGAAACTATTTTAGCCAAAGTGTTATGATAATAATTAAACATAGGTAATTGTATATAGTGACCTGTTTGCCGAAATATTCTCCGAGATTGGCGAGCAGGATACCATTGATGGGGATCCCAAAGAGGCCGTAGAAGATCATGAGGATTCGACCTAGGCTTGTGGTTGGGGCTAGATTTCCGTAACCTGAAACCCATTACAAATTAATATATTATATAAGTATCTCAAATTCAAACGTTAACAATATACTTAAACGTATACAATGATCATTCCAGCATAAAATTCTTAGCACAGAATATAGCAAATAATGTATTAATTTACACATTCCTTTATTTAACCTGATATAGTTATTTACATCACCGGTTACACCTGTGATCTCAGAATATTAAAAATTGTTCCTCTCGAAATCAGGTGCTTCCCTTTGTTTCTATCGGCTTGCGGTTATAGGTACGTCCGTATAGAATAGTCCGGTAGAATATTGAGAAACTTTACGAACACAGAGTAAATATACAAATTAATGAATAATATGATTTTGCTATGATATATTGAACATAATTACGCAGAAAATGATAAAATGCCAATCACCAATAGTACTGACGACGGTGTAGGAAAAGAAGAAGGAATGGTAGAAGTCCCACTTGATAGGAGGCTCCTCCTCCTCTGTGGTGTAGTTGAACATGGACTTGCCGCAGTACTCGGACAGCTTGCGAAGGATGTCGTCCTGCTTGTCGGGGTCACTCGGAATGTAGTTGTCGTAGAGAAGATCTGAAAGGTGGATTGTTTTATGTTATTAATTTATTTACACGTTTTTTTCTTATATTAATTTTACATATTTATAAACGGAGTTTCCACTACCACCGGTGGCGGGGCGAACCCAGGCTACCGATGGTCGGGTCCTAAAGAGAGAAACCTCCGGACGATGCGTGCAGTGTCGAGCAGGGCCGCCTTCTGGATTTGGCCCTTGACCCAACCACTCAGCGAGAGCCTCGCAAGGTGGTCGTCGATATATATGTTATTGTGTTGTATTTATTGTCACGTTTTCTTATTAATAATCATGCACATATTTATATTAATTCTATACAATTTAAAATACATAATAAAATAATATAAACAGACAAAAAAAAAAGAAAAGAACACGGCAAAGTTCCGCCGACGGCAGAAGACAAGCCCCAAGCGCGCCGAGACGGGTGCAGGCCGTGGCTCCGGAGCTCTCCCGGAACGACGCGATACTAGCTTAGGCCACCACCACCCCCATCTCGGAGCGCTCCGTATCCACTTGCGGAGCGACGACACTGGTTCATCGTGCGCGCGCCGCATGGGCACAGAATAGAAAAAAGTTTATTTAAAAAATAAAAAAACCCGACTGCGTAAAAAATTGCCTTTAAATAAAAACTGAAAAGAAAATAAACAAGTCCAGTAGTCTAGAACTCTGTTAAGTAATATTAAATAACTACACCATTGAAATAGTTTCATGATCGATACACACATATAAAACAAATAATAAACTCAATGCGGAACATAGCTACTTTAACAGTCGGGACCCATTATTGGGAAATTTTAATGGGTCCCGACTGTTAAAGTCGCTATGTTCCGCATTAGAGTTTATTATTTGTTTTAAATGTGTGTATCGATCATGAAACTATTTCAATGGTGTAGTTATTTAATATTACTTAACAGAGTTCTAGACTACTGGACTTGTTTATTTTCCTTTCAGTTTTTATTTAAAGGCAATTTTTTACGCAATCGGGTTTTTTTATTTTTTAAATAAACTTTTTTTATTTTACACTTTTTAGTTAGGATTATATATAAGACGGTAAATCTCGCAATCTTGTCATTTCATTGAGGGAGTTAATATCGTGGGGATTATTAAGTAGCTTGCGGTGGTCTAAACTACTGATTATTAATCCATCTAGAGACCTAACCCGGCTCAAGGCTACATAGGCTTGACCTTTCGCAAAAATGTGTGAACTTAAATCGACCACAGATCGGTCCAAAGTAGTTCCTTGTAACTTATGTACAGTAACACCCCAGCAAAATATCAATGGTAACATTTTTCGTTCTATATTGCACTGTCCACGAAGTGCATCGAAGTCTGTCGTCGATTTTTTTTTTTATGTAATCCGGTATGGGTGGCTGAGTCGGAGGGGCCAAAGCGCATGCTTCGACTAGCCAATATCACCTCCGAGAAGGTAGGTGCCATACCGGAGACTTCCCTGCATTGCTGGCTATACTGGACTAGAGGAGAACACAACCGAGGCTGCTATGCGGCCATCTTACATCCAGTACGGTGGTATCAACCCAGCCGGCTACAATTTGAGCCTACCACCTAGTAAGGGGCAAGGGAAGGGACCTACAGTTTTACACCGGTTCCGAACGGTGAAGCAGCAGGTGTAGGTATGCACGTAAATTTTTTCGTCAGAAAAAACTCATTGGTACACGCTGACGGGATTCGAACCGCGGACCTCTCGCATGAAAAGCCGATGCCCAAACCACTCGGCCACCCGCCGCTTGTCGATGGTTCGATCCTGACACCTACTCCATAGGCATTGTTTTGACATGGAATCATATCGCATGTCTTGCAAGCACTTATTGCGCGGTCGTCGCTGGAATTTGAATTTGAAAAATGTAACCCAAAAAAATAGTAACCCAGTAGAAGCGTTAATCTCCGAAAGTATAATACCTAGGAGTATGTTTGAAACACCATACTATAGATGAATAAATTTGTGAAATTGTACATATTGTTGTCGTTCTTTCAAAGCAGTAAAATTCTGGGTTTGTCATTCGATTTTGAGAATTATATTATGAAAATTATTTTTCACCGATTATGCTATACCGTTGGAAAGGGCGTAAACTAGCGAACTTTTTATAAATGAAGCTCTCAATTGCTGTGAGTCTTTTTTGAAATGAATTAAGAAATTCAGATTCTGTCATATTTTTACCCGTTCTCGGGACTTTCGGAAGTCATAAGTCCTTTTTTTTATGGATACTGGCACGGCTGGCTACATCACTTACAACATCCGTGATGTCAGCCCATAACACCGGATGAACTTGGTGCCACGTTAGTGCTTCCCTTCGGTCGTGCCGGCTACACTGAACTGGACGGAAAACACAAACTATTTACGGGTTAAACCCTACCACCTAGTAATATACATAAGAAGGGAGTCAAATCCCTTAGTCGCCTTTTATGACATACACGGGGAGAGACGCAGTGGGGCTATTCTTTTAAAGTACCGGCCCCACACGGTATTTTCGTTGTATTAACTTCATGAAATGATATTTTTTCTAGAAGAAGGATACATCTTAAAATTCAATAAATGATACAATAAATGATACAATGCTGATACAATCATAAAAAAAATAAAGAAAAAAAATCGTATCTCTATACCACGTGACACCTGACAAAAGGTATGATGGGTCAAAACGTTGCAAATGACCCCACTTACCTACAAAAAATTTTGTCGGTCGATGTGGTGAACACCCTGTATAATAAGAACTTTATCACAGCTCAATTATAATAAGTTAAGTGAGAATGGTTGCTAACCAACTTTAAATCGTTATAGATCCTAAATGGTCATTCGAAATGAAAAATGATAAGAGAAACCTAATGATTTTCAAATACCTATTCAACGATACCCCACTTAACATAGTTACTCAACTTTCATTTTTTTCTTTTTCACAATATGGCACCTAGTTGTCACCATATTGAATTTTGATTAATGTCATGTCTTTAGTGACCTTCGCCAGATTAAGACCAATCGATTGACGTAAGAACCATCAAAATCGGCCCACGCGTTTGGTCTCTAGAGTGCCACAAAGGAACAAACATACATACATACATACATAGGCTGATAAACACATTACCCTCCTTTGCGTCGCGCAGTCGGGTAAAAAGAGGCATGGGTATTGCACTATGGCACCGGCAGCGGGGCGTGTAAGTGGGGTATATGTTATTATTATTATACATCCTACATAAGGGATGTTTCTACGGCCGTGAGAACCACTTTATCGATTTACATACGGTTTTCACAGTTACATTCTGTCACTTCTCAAGATGGTTTTAGGCTATAAGTCATAACGCTACGTCATCGGCGGCCTGAGCTGTGAGGAAAAAGTCACGCGAAGCGAAGCTGCGGGCAAAATCTAGTTTATAATATAATAAAAGATAAGTATATGCATATGTTTTGTTTATTTATGTAATGGGATCAGGTAGCTAACGAGGTTGAAGTCTCAGATATAATAGTCTGAGAGAAAGACTGAAAAAATACCTGTTGTGCGCTAATTGTTTTAATCGGAATTTCTCACACCTACCTTTCGAACATTGTCTTTGAACACTCCAACCTGGGAGTGAGTACGTGCTTGAGCATGTTTTAATTTTAATAAGCACCGCTACAATATCGGCTCGTCTGCATCTGAACGATTCGCATCATTTATTTATAAATAGTTTATTTTAGTAAATATTACATTTAATTAAATATGTCTCTTTCGTTTGTAAAGTTATATAGGTAAAAAACCTATTGCTAAATAAAACTGTTTACAAAATATCAGATTTTAACCCTGTGCGGGTTACGTAAATAAATTATGTACAACATGTGTATCAACATAAAACAAATTATGTAAAACCGACTAGGTAGTACAAGACGTGGTAGGTAATAATAGGGAATTCAATTTCAATTGTAATATCTGTTATTGTTACCGAACAAATAAATACCCAATACTAAATACTAAAAAATATATGCACTTTAGTCAGCCTTACTTAACAAACGATCTATGATTTTAGGCTTGATTTTAGGTATTTCTGCCGAGTTTCCTTCTTTAATCATCGTCTCATCCGCCTCCTATTGGTACTAATGTAATAACAATAAGACAGACATTTGTACATAATAGATATAGGTAGCTTTACAATAGTAATTATACTTATAGTTTCGTCATTATGAAGTGCAGTGCAGGACTGAGTTGTTTACATGAAACAATCGTTTCACTGTGATAAATGATTTCCACATTTGTAGTACACAGATTATAAGTAGCTACTTTCATTTCTTGATTACGCCTGGTTCAGTTTCATAATTCGTTCACTCTCTTTCCTCGGCGAGATTGAACAGGCAAAAAATCTCCTACAGCGGTCTATTTATTTAAATTACAAATTTGAAAAACCCCGACCCCTAAAAAGTCAAAAAAGTAAAAGACTCCTTTAAATAAGTAAACTGAAATTATTTTTGCCTTTTTAAGGATCGGGGTTTTTTAAATTTGTAATTTTAGTTTTATTTCAAGGTTTAAAAAAAAACCGCATGCAAATCGGTCCACTTTTTAAGATAATGAATTTTTGGATTACTTAATTACTTCATTACTTAATTACAAACATAGCTCACAACCATTTCGATTAAACCAGCATTCTAATAAAAAAACCGCATCCAAATCGGTCCATCCGTTTTCCCAAACTACTACCAAGCTACGTCTGAGGATGCGACAGACACTCACATACACACCCTCACTACCGAATGCCAGTAGATGTAAAGGCACGATGTACGATAGTACCTATTAAGTATTCTGTGGTAAAGGGCACTAAACAACATTCATATACATTTCTATAATCGGTCAAACATTCTCAACAATCAATTAACTTTACAGTGCTGTAATACTTCACATTGTTGACTCCGAAAACATCTTAGACGTCTTGTGTTCTGTCTGAATAAGCGAACAGGCCTATTACGGTAATCCGACCCGCTGAAAAATCCGTTAAAAACCAACTGACAGTGTATTTTGGCATTACACAAACCATCAAAATCCGCACCCGCCAAGTTATCCGCCGCCAACCCGCCGCGCTGTCGACCTCTCTAAAGAATGACAACTCCCGGTATTACGCTAACATTTTCTGGCGGGTTATCTGTCAGTTTTGAATGGTTTTCACGTTCGTAAAATTCGCTAGTCCCATATCAACTTGTTTCATACTGCGTCGAACTACTTTCTAATAAGATTCTATTTTGATATTATTTATACGTGCTATTTTAATGTGTGATTGAGTTGTTGTTTATGTGTGATTGAGTTGTTTTAACATTGAAAATGTTTATGTTTTCGTTTGAGTAATTAATTCGTCTGAATAAAAAAAAAGATTCACGAAGAACTACCTGCTGCATGACTCGGTTGAAGGAAGGACCGTGCCAAGGTGAGATGTGACTACCCGTCGCCCTTTAGCACGGAATCTCGTTCGTATTCGAACAACATACTATTAAGCAGCAAGTAAGGCATGAAGACCCACCTGCTGCATGACTTGGTGGAAGGACCGTGCCAAGGTGAGAGGTGACTAGCCTGTCGCCCTTTGGCACGGCATCTCATTCGTACCTATTCGGAGAATATATCCTGCTGCGAACCGGTTTAAGAACCGGTTAATATTAGAGGTTCCTCCAAACCGGTTCTGAACCGGTTTTTAGGGTTCAGGTTCGGGTTTTTTTGAACCGGTTCGCACCAAACCGTTTCGCTCGTTAAAAAGGTTCTTCGAACCGGTTCGAAGAACTCGAACTCCATTTCGAACCGGGTTTTGGTCCCTGTTTGTAAGATCGATCGTTTCTTTCTGATGAATAAAACAAATTTGTCAAATTTTATCGTGTGCTTTATTTATAAATTACATTTTCAATGCCTTTGATAGTTGCGCGTAGTGTGAGATCTGTAGATTTTTTCTTAGAATTTCCCACAAAAATTATAGAATGTAGGTCACATTTAGGTATTGATTCACCCTGTTTCTGATTCATATACGCATAAATTCACCTGTAGAACATAGTTACAATAAATGTTAGTTTATTAGCGCCTAGATCATGTTGTCCATACTCCTGCTTTGGCTGGCCAAACGTCGCCAAGAAAATGAGGACAACCTTGGCCTTCAACGCTGGCGACGCAACATACGGTTGCGACACGCCATAGAGGTGGCTGCTGATCGGCGTGACTTTATGAAGGTCTACCGCCTGTCGCCGGCGCTCTTCGAAGAGTTATGCCTGGAGATCGTGCCACTGCTGCCTCCCCGTAGACGCTCTGACAGCATATCCTTCCACCTTCCTCCACTCCTTCCATGAGTGTTTCGAGCCGCCGGAGGCATTGAGGCGCATAGCCACAACCTGCCACAAGTCCACTGCGCGCCGGTTGGCATCGTCGCCTCGCAGTCGGCCTCGAGCGAGCCCCGGGTTTTGCTCGAGAAAGTCCGCCAGGATGTTGCGCTGGACCGGGGTTGGCCTGGCAGGCTTTTGGTTGGCGTTGGAAGTGGACGGTGGGCAGCTCATTGTTCTTCTTCTTCTTCTTTTTTCTATCTATCTTGGCAATCGATTCGTAATTCCCTCAAAGAGGATAAAATGCACGTAAATAGAAAACTTTTGATTTGACGCAAAGAGGATATAGATATTTGACGTTCCTGTTTTTTTTTAAGACGCAGGCAAAGGCGCGTTTGCCTTACAGCCATAAGATTTATATATATTAATTAAAATTACAGCTTATTAAGAGCTGTAAGATCAATTTTTAAATATGTTGTAGCTTAAAAACGTTCTCCGAATTTATTAATCGTAAAAATAGGCCAAATATAGTGTATTTTCACATTTGTTAGTCTTGCCTCAGTGTAAATGCACCCTGGCTCTCTTTGGTCTATGGTAGATCGAAACCCGCCGACCTAAGTCAACTCGTCGGCAACCCGCTGGCGGGTAGTGGCAGAGCGTAATACGCAGAGTTCCGAGCCCTACCAGTCGAACGGGTATAGAAATATTGACGGGTCGGATTACCGTAATAGACCTCGTGCAGAAATGCGTATAGGTATTCAATAATGATTGTAACTAATATTTGGATTGCTTTAATGATCAAGCTATAGTTTTCAGGGTTATATCCAGCGATGCTGACAGGGACCTATAGAAAATTGGTCAGGTGTTTGTCCACCCGTCCGTCCGTGCGGCGGCGGCGGCGGCGCGTCGGCGCGGCGCGTGAGAAGTACGGTGCGAACGCGTGATTGCTGTGCGCACTCGCAATTTTTTTTTTATGTAATCCGGTATAGGTGACTGAGTCGGAGGGGCCAAAGCACATGCTCCGACCAGCCAATATCACCTCCGAGAAGGTAGGTGCCATACCGGAGACTTGTTGGCTATACTGGACTAGAGGAGAACATAACCGAGGCTGCTATGTGGCCATCTTACACCCAGTACGGTGGTACCAACCTAGTCGGCTCAGTGATATAAGTCAATGAGTCGGCTACAAGTTGAGCCTACCACCATTGACTTCCTCATCTAGTTTTTACACCGGTTCCGAACGGTGAAGCAGCAGGTGTATGGACGTAATTTTTTTTGTCAGAAAAAACTAATTTTTACACGCCGACCGAAATCGAACCTCGGACCTCTAGCATGAGAAGCCGATGCCCAAACCACTCGGCCACCCGCCGCTTCGCTATGCGTGTAACATGGAAATGACTACGGAACCCTCTCTGCATTTTACATTCCGTTTATTTGAACGCAGCTTGGCCTTCCGTCTCAGAAACTAAGGCGACAGCGGGCAAACGCTGTAAAGAAGCATTCGCTTATTATATCATTTGAGTTCAAATCAGATTTGCTATTCTGACTAGACTAGACTTCACCGCGAGCGGAGCCGTGGGCACAGCTAGTACCTACAGAATAAGTGAATAAAGTATTTTTTTTATTTCAAAATAATTACTTAGTTCGTTTACAGTTTTTTACCTCCGAAAAAAGCCACTAGGGCCGTAACACCGCAGGCAAAGCCAGCATGAGTGTACCTACAAGGTATGACAATTTCATCAATGATTCCTGACCGGCGAGTATTAACAGTGACCTTGGTGTGGTTATTGTAAATTCCAGGACAATGCTCGCCGCCACACAATACTGCGATTGAATCCGTTTGATAGCCGTTTAATGTTGATCGAGCTGGTCGGCATGCGCGGGCTACGCCCAGTTCTGATGCTCCTATTCTGTACAATTTTTTTATGCAACGTGACGTAGACTGCAACTCCTGCTGCACCAGTTATAACAGCCTGATACATACATATAACGTTTGTATTATGTCCACGCTCCTACTGAAGTCTTCGCAGTCCATACGTAGATGGTTAGTAGACTTTAAAGCCTTAATAAGAGTGTTAGTAGGCTGCACATACTGCGAACTCGGTGTATTATCTCAATAAGTACTTAGTGTAAGCTTGTATTTCTAATATATTCCATTACAGAGCTCAATAACAATAGACACTTTACGAAGGTCTCTTTGAAACTTTAAAATCGTTGAGAGTTTAAATTCTTAATCAAGCCCACAACGAGAGGATTTATCTGCGAAAAATCCTTTACCGGCCCATTACTAGATTTATAATTCTTATAAATCTTTATTCGTGCTGCTTGGGCTGTTAAATGGATGATCCCTAAGAATGTTTTGTTAAAAGTTTTTAATACCTATTTAAAAAATCCTGTAAAGCATAATGACGGTTCTTCTTCTTCGTAGTAGGTGTTATAATATAGTCGGATTCTAATTCTATAGAAAACTATTCTGGGCCTCCTGTGAAAAATCGCCTAACTCAAAAATTAAAACTTCTGATACTAAATAATGATTAAAATATGTTTTTTATTAGACAAAGAAAAATTAAATTAAACAGAAATGTAACAACTTAAATTAAATAAAAATATTCCTGCATCCTCGGGACATCATTCATTGTCCCGAGGACAGCCGCCGCGTTCCCGCGCTGGATGGCGAGGCTGATGTTAACTAAATAATTATAATCATCATAGTTGGTGAAAGAAAGATTGTGAAAACAGGCTAAATGATAGATATGTTTAAATTTATTGAATGCTACGAATTTGAAATCTAGGCATGCCTATGCTGACAAGGTACCTCGCTGACCGAGTTTTAGCGAGGGGGTTTGAGATTGGCTGTGTCGAGCACCTTGGTCCTTCGATCAAGCTACCAATTCGGATTTTCAGACAACAAAAATTGCCCTTTATTGAATTGTAGTAGGTTCAATCGTAAATATACGCTTCAATTCAACCTGTCGTGGGAGTGGAATCAATAGTGACACTGACATTGGTCACTCCCAAAAGCTTTTCAGGCTTACAATCTATTGATTTTAAACAATAATTATGTTCTAATAGCTCAAGGACAGCTTTAGTAAACACCACAGTTGGATTAACGATTTACCTATACATGTTTTATTTAAAAAAAGTCGGCAAGTGCGAGTTGGGCTCGCGCACCGAGGGTTCCGTATCATCAGCATCACTCAATATATTTGTATTATGTCGGTATGTACAAAAACAATTGTTTTGAAAAATCACGAAGGCCTAAATAAACACTACAGCAATGGTTTGACTGTGCGGCATTCGTGAAGTTATACAAAAATATATTTCTTATATTATGACTATGACATAACGACATAATATCTAAAATTTTCGGATTTTTTCTTTACTTGTGATGTGAGACCATGCTTCTTGCCAAATTTCATTACTTCAGGTCAACGTAAGTACCCTATAGGTTTTGATTTCATTTGAATGAGTTTGCAAGTATTAAAATTTGCCATAAATAGCCGTATGTTTTGATTATATTGATTTAGAAGCTTTCATTTTATATAACTCGAAGGGATCGCAGACGTTAGTATTCCATATTAATTTCAATTTGATATCTTGACTCGTTACTGAGAAAAAGGGTCTTGACTTGCCACACAAAACAATCAAATTTTTTTTAATATCATAACTACAAGTTTACAATTTTAGGATTTTTTCCTTTTACGTGTGCTATGAGACCTTGCTTATTACCAAATTTTATGATTCTAGGTTGACGGGAAATACCCTATAGGTTTTGATTTGTTTGGAGTGAGTTTGCGAGTATGAAATCTGACATAGATGGCCGTATCTTTTGATTGCGTTGATTTAGAAGCTTGCATTTTCTATACCGTAAAGAGATCGTAGCTCTTAGTATTTCGTATTAATTTCAATTTGTTATCTTGGTCCGTTCCTGAGAAAGGGGGTCCTTGACATACAAAACAATTTTTTTTTTTTTAATGTCAATAACTACAATTTTACAATTTTCGGATTTTTTCCTTTACTTGTGCTGTAAGACCTTGCTTCTTACCAAATTTTATGATTCTAGGTTGACGGGAAATACCCTATAGGTTTTGATTTGGTTTGCGAGTATGAAATCTGACATAGATGGCCGTATCTTTTGATTGCGTTGATTTAGAAGCTTGCATTTTCTATACCGTAAAGAGATCGTAGCTCTTAGTATTTCGTATTAATTTCAATTTGTTATCTTGATCCGTTCCTGAGAAAGGGGGTCCTTGACATACAAAACAATTTTTTTTTTTATGTCAATAACTACAATTTTACAATTTTCGGATTTTTTCCTTTACTTGTGCTGTAAGACCTTGCTTCTTACCAAATTTTATGATTCTATGTTAACGGGAAATACCCTATAGGTTTTGATTTGTTTTGAGTGAGTTTGCGAGTATAAAATATGACATAGATGGCCGTATCTTTTGATTGCGTTGATTTAGAAGCTTTGGTATTCTACACCTTAAAGAGACCGTAGATCTTAGTATTTCGTATTAATTTCAATTTGTTATCTTGATCCGTTCCTGAGAAAAAGGGACCTTGACATAGAAAACGAACAAAAAATTTTTTTAATGTCACATTACTATAAATTTACAATTTTAGATTTTTTCCTTTACTTGTGCTGTGAGACCTCGCTTCTTACCAAATTTCATGATTCTAGGTTAACGGGAAGTACTCTATAGGTTTTGATTTGATTTGCCGGTAGCAAAATATGTGACTTAAATGGGCGTATCTAGTGATTCCGTTGACCTAGAAGCTTGCATTTTCTACACCTCAAAGGTTTCGTAGACCTTAGTATTTGATATTAATTTCAACTTGATACGTCTACCCGTTCCTGAGAAAAAAGGTCTTGACAGACAGACAGACAGACGGACAACAAAGTGATCCTATAAGGGTTCCGTTTTTTCCTCCTTTGAGGTACGGAACCCTAAAAATACAGTTTCATTGTTTAATTGTAAGATATATCGCTTATTTTCACGTATTTCCACGTGCCACGATCTTGACACATCTCTGCCTCTTCCACTCTCATATGTTCTTCATGCATGCTCCTCGGCTCGTCGGTTACGGGTACTACGCACTTGACCCTTTTTGAGCACATGCCCGCGGATCTGGTCCAGGTACGAGCGTCTAGGGCGACCTTTCTCGACTCTTCCATTCACATTCGCTCCATAAATTTCTTTCGTTAGTCTCCTATCATCCATTCTTCCAACATGACCGAACCAATAGTGTAAGATTAATATTATCAGTTATGTAGGTACTATTTTTTGTCAACTCTGGTCTTTGGATATTCTATTCCTATAGATATTTGATTTATTCTCAGTAGGGTGTACCTAAAGGTGAACACTTGACACCTTTGCGCTATATTCTACATTATATTTAATCACTAATTAATCTCAAACAGGTGAGCGGATCGTGCAATCCACTTCATGCAAAGAATTTAAAACGATAGCAATGCTATGGATCAGCCTCGATAGCTCAGTGGTGCAGACAGTCAACTGTCGCTATTGAATGTTAAGCAACGCAGGGTGCGGTCAGTACTTGGATGGGTGACCGCTGACCGTTGGAGGCTGACCGAGGTTCGGATTCCTCGTAAAACTGTAGGTCCCTCCCTCTTAGTCTTACTTGGTGGTAGGGTTTAACCCGCCCGGATTGGTACCACCGCACTGATTGAAACGTCGGTCTAAACGGCTATGTAAATAGTTTGTGTTTTCCGACCAGTTCAGTGTAGCCGGCACGATCAAAGGGGGAAGCACTGACATGGCACCTAGTTCACCCGGTGTTATGGGCTGACATCACGGACGTTGTAGGTGATGTAGACAACCGTGTCAGTTTGCGTAAAAAAAATGGATGGCCTAAACTAAAGGCGTCATACCTAAATAAATCAAAAAAAAAATTCTTTTTTTTGCACGATAACAAGCATCGATTTAAGATTAAAATGACCACGTAAAATATCAAGCAACGAGACAACCTGATATGAAACAACTTCAGTGAACAAATTATGGCCAAAAGCTCAGTTTCTCTGGCTTCCGCATTCATAATGATTTGACGGCTGAATTCTTTTGTGGGGCTACTTGCGTTGCATTGATGCGGCTTTCAAACTTTTATATTCTTTGACTTCACGACAACGACGCACCGTCGTCGCGTCGTCACGTTCGTCGTGAAATGTCGACGGGCATGTCAGCCATCAGCGACATTTGAATTGACCATATTAGATGACACATTTCTGCGATTAGATCAAATCCTTTTACGGAACTTGGACCATTTTGAGGCCTCATGTAGAGGTTTATAAATTAGCTATATATTTATTGCAGTGGGTGCGATAAATATATAGCTGGGTTGGTTGGAACTTGGCCCCTATGGGTTGGAACTTGGCCGCGAATTCCAAAGAGTTCGCGGCCAAGTTCCAACCCATCGGGGCGCACCTCTTCCTTTCTTATGCCGAGTTTAATTAGTGCATTTCCATCATGGAAACAAGTTTTTTTTATGTAATCCGGTATGGGTGTCTGAATCGGAGAGGCCAAAGCACATGCCCCGACCAGCCAATATCACCTCCGAGAAGGTAGGTGCCATACCGGAGACTTCCCTGAATTGCTGGCTATACTGGACTAGAGAACACAACCGAGGCTGCTATGCGGCCATCTTACATTCAGTACGGTGGTACCAAGCCTGTCGGCTACAATTTGAGCCTACCACCTAGGAAGGGGCAAGGGAAGGGACCTACAGTTTTACACCGGTAAATTTTTTCGTCAGAAAAAACTCATTGGTACACGCCGACCGGATTCGAACCTCGGACCTCTGGAATGAGAAGCCGATACCCAAACCACTAGGCCACCCGCCGCTCGATGGGTAAGTAACTCCATGGTTCGAATTCCACGTAAAGCAGAAGTGTAGTAAGGTACTAGATTGTAGTAGTAGTAAAGTACTAGATGTGGGTGGGGCAAATCACTTTCAGATTAGCACCACCCCACGCCGTAGAAGAAGGTCAATCGAAATGGTTATGGAAAATACTCAGTTTTTCCGTCAGATGCACAATCACAGATAAACACTAGCATGGCACCTAGTTTCCATTCCAACAGGTGCAACGGCAAACGCGCCGGTGGGCGAGCGATGACGTCTTTCTCGCTCGCTCTTGTCATCTGTGGGCGGGTGGGGGCGAGAGCGCGATAGCATCGTCGTAGGGATCGTGTCACGTATCACAATACTGCGTGTGCATGCACGCACACTTGTACCGACGTCTAGCACAAGTTGCATCGTACGACGTTCGATCTATAAAATAGATATCGATGGTGCATGGTGTAATTAGCTGACATCACGGTTTCATGTAGTAATCGAGCTCATCTTTATGTAGGAGATGTGTGTATGTGTGTGATCAGGACACTTAAGATTTAACTTAATCCTTTCGGACGATATCTTGAACCTAAAATCAAATGTCAAAATTGACCTAACAAGTAGTTATAAATACGTACGTGTGCTCAGAAAATTAGTTTTTCCCGACTACGGCCTCCTGCGCCCGACGTTCTTTAGAAGTCGTGACGCGTGAATTAGTTCTTAATTAGAGGTGTCACATCGCGCTAACACGCGGCGCACACTGCACGCACACTTCAAATGTACGACAGATGATTCAGGGTAAAAAGTTTGCACATTTGGAAAATTCTAACTGAAAGTCGAAACTGCGATACAAATTACTCGTACATCTAAAAGTTATATGTACTTGATTTTTATGATTCCGTATCCCGTACGGAAGTATATTACTAAGATAACGCCGTTTGTCTGTCTGTCTGTCTGTTCTACTGCTGTATCTTTGGAACCGTAATAGGTAGCCAGTTGAAATTTTCACAGAATATGTGTTATTGTGGCGGAGATAACAACAAACAATAAAAAATAGAAAAAGTTAAAAATTAAGGGGGGTTCCCATACAAGGAACCTGATTTTGTTTTTTTTTTTGTGGTGCGGAATCTTCGGCGCGCGAGTCCGACTCGCACTCGGCTTTTTTTTATTATTATTATATAATTATTTGCTTGCTTTCTCACGGCTCCAATAGAAATTTCAATAAAACTCGGTAAATTGTCAAAATTTTTAAGTTTGTATTCCTGGGTTTTATTTTAACTTGCCATAAAAATCAGGCAACAGTTAATCAAGAAACGTTAATGATAAAAAACGAAACTACTTATCTAAAATTGAAGTTTAATGACTGCCTTGCCGCCCACGTCATTTCCAGACTCTAGCGTAAAATACCACTCGTGCCCCATATATAGTTTCCAACTAGCTAGATTTTGGGGCAACCTGTTGCTAGACATAGGGCTGAATAATTAAGAACAAACTTGTGTTAGGTACAGCCTTACATGTGTAAGCCTAACGAGGTTCTAGATACGTTCCACATTAAGACTTCACTGTACTAGTCAAGTAGGAAGCAATCAGCACGAAACAGACACTAGAAAGATATCATCATTTTCCCGCCGGCGTAATCCGTTAATTTGCCGCCTTCACAGAGTACGAATTTGGAATATTAATGGTGGTCAAATTTCGTGCACTACCTACTTCTGGTTTTTTATTGGCCTAGTTTGCGATAACGATAATATAATGTTACCTGACCTACAACGTTAAGTTAATATTTATGAAAAACGAGCAAGGATCAAACTTGTTGGTTTTTGGGTAAATCTTGCTTCCGGAAAATTAATAAATCATATCATAAAACACGTAATGAACGAACGAGTACTGATTATTGCACAATACTGACAAGAAATTAATTTTTGAATAGTTTTCATTTCTTTTATCATTAACCTATCGAGCACCGGAGCGCCTATATCGGCCCAAAATGTCGCTTGATTTATAAAGTGATTGTTTGAAATATCTTTACTTAAAAATATGTACCACAGAACAAGAAATATCGCTGCTTGTGAGTATGTAACTGATCATTTTAAAACTCTTTTAAGTGTTACGGTATATAAGCCAGATTTTCATGGCAGGACAGATGAACAGACTGATAGAAAGGGGTCTTAGTTTTTCCTATAGGAGTATGAATATATTGACATAGGCAGTCACCGGTTACATGGGTAGGGAGGGGGACATCTAAGCTATGACGCGCACGCTCTGCGCTAGGCGCTTTCTACGTCCATGGTAGGGGCTAACCCTGGGAATCGTAGTCAGGGATTTTCTTGTAACCTTCCTGATTGCTCACAGCTCTATGTCGAGTACAGTCGCCAATAGAAAGAAAAATAATAGAATTGCGATTGTGATGTGTACGAACATCACGATGATGTGTGTACGTACATCCTTCTTTCCAGGAAGCGGTACGATAGGAAATGATTTAAATACATTCTAAAAAAGCACAAAGTTATTGAAAGGACACCATAGATCGGACAAATTAGTGGAAATACCGGAAATCTAAAAGTGCATGCGGATGGAGCTATGCTGGGGTGGGATGGATGGAGAACACAGCTAGTTTAAAGTAAAAAATTTAAACATTTAATAACTAAGTACCTAGAAAATAATCTAATACAGAGATGATTTGGCATAAACCAAAGAGTTAAAATGCAATAAGTCGGCCCTTGCCACACATTAAGTGGCATAAAGTGTTATATTATTATTGTTAAGAGTTACTCCATGGAAATTCTTGGAAGTAGGACTTTTATGTATCTTAAACCATTTTCGCGGTGACCTATTTTAGAATGTAATTTATTCAGTCAACGTTTCACACCATAGCACTGTCAGTTTATGTTCAGGTTTCCTCATGGGGGTTTCGGGGGTTTCCTTCGCCAGAGTTATGGATACATAGTGCACGTACATTTTTCGAAAATTCAAAGATTCCTGTCAGCCTCGGCAGCTCGGTGGCGCGATGGATCGACGTGCGATCGTGCACACTAAGCACTCCAATCTGTCGTATGCCTGTGTCATGCCTATACTAAGCTGTTCACGATGCTTCGAATAATTAAAATTAAAACCTAATTAGCATAAATCGCATTGCATTCCTACAGCCCGTCAGACAAATGATGCTTACACGTTGCTTTGACGTTTCCGTTTGTAAAGTGAATATTATCTTTATTGCTCTCATTTACTCACAAAAAACTTTTCAGTTATCTTTTCAGCGAATATCAGAACCCATAATCAGATTTGCATAACTAAAGATCTTAATGATCAGATCGTGTGTTGACTAAGGTTCGGAAACAATGAATGTTTATAATGTCAACAACATTCTTTACTTAGTACCTACATCATTTTGTATTTCAGTGGAACTGGTGACCGACGCTGTAAGTCTTTGTGCGAATAGGGCTATCTATTATTAAAAGGGAAAACGATGCTGGCAAGCGGCGAATTGGGCGAAATATTTGTATCTGGAGTAGAGTTGTAAGATGCCGTTTTTTTCACTTTGATACTGATTTATTTCACTTAGGTACCGTAAAAAACGGAAAGATTCTAAAAGTTTTTTCAAATGATATACTTGCTCTTTTCGCGTTTCACGCTCTTTCGTCTCCTGTCGCCGCCGCCGGTGCATTGGAGGCATGCACGGTTCCTTCAACCTGTTAAACTTTATTAATTGTAATTTGTAAATAATTATTACGTTTAGTGCTTACGTAAATTATTACCTACGCTTATATACATTATGCTATTACGCTATGTAAGCTTTTTTTACATAACATCGTTGTCGAAAACATATCGTGAAGAAATCTGTATACTAATTCACACTTTTTCACCACCTCTGGTTAATAAGTCTATTTCAACAAAAAATGGCGGGTTAAAGTAGTATTTCTCGTAGGTACATTTGCCAGAAGTTAACTCGCAGCTAGATTGTAGCCGAAGGTGGTGAAATTATATGCTATGATACCATTATACACAATAAATTCAGAATAAACATATATGAAATATGAACATAAACTTGTGAAAGCGCCAATGCCAAGAAAATATGAAAATTATAAATATACAGGGTGTTCGGCACATCGACCGACAAAATTTTTTTGTAGGTAAGTGGGTTCATTTGCAACGTTTTGACCCATGATATCTTCCGTCAGATGTCACGTGGTATCGAGATACGATTTTTTTTCTTTAATTTTGAAAATTACCAAAATTGAAGCTATAAACCCTTGTAACTTTTTTGTTTATGATTGTATCAGCACGAAATAAAATTTAATGAATTTTACGATGTATGTTTGTGTTAGAAAAAAAAAATTATTTGATGAAGTTAATACCATGAAAAGGTTTTATGACCTCCCAAGGTCCCGAGAACGAGTAAAAATGTGACAGAATCTTAATTTCTTAATTCATAAAAAAAAAAAACTAACATCAATTGAGTGCTTCATTTTCTTTTAAAAAGTTCGCTAGTTTACGCCCTTTCCAACGGTATACCACATGTCATACAAATAATTCACTATGTGGTCAAAATTAGGCACAGAGACAGAACAGAACGACAACACGGGCACTAATCGGTGGTCGCTTCCCGTATTGAGAGCGTTTTCAGGAGCATTTTCAAATTTAGAACATGTATAATGCGCGGGGCGGATCTCGGCGTGTCGCCGCCGCAGCGGTTCGTCGGTGTTCTCCCTCGCACCCGCACCGTACTTGTATAGTATATTCGCGTGGCGGGTCGCCCGCTGCGGCGACGACACGCCGAGATCCGTCCCGCGCTTTATACCGGTCGCGCGGGCACTCTTGCAAATTAATAATGTTGAAAATCAAGACTTTTTTAACATCAATAATTTCCCAAACAGTAATATAAAGCATTTGATCAATAAAATACGTGAACATTCTCGAACAGGGAGTGTATTATATATAAGCCGTTTACTTCGGCAAGGCTTGTCAACCGACAAGCGCAATTGATTAGTACTTCAATTGTCTTAGATTTTTTATCAATAGCGAGTGAACGTAGAACGACGGTACTTATGTATTACGTGGAAAGATTGCATTCTGCAGTGGCTCGGACACTCGAGATGATACAATGAGTACCTACTACCTACTGTTGTCGAAGACTCCGCGCCGTGGAGAAACGAACGGGAAGTAAGCTGATATAATAAGCTCGGCTAATTAACTGGCTAACGGTATCAGCTGTCTACTCGCTTGGTGAACCTTTTAAGGGTTCCGTACCTCAAAAGGAAAAACCCTTATAGGGTCACTTTGTTGTCCGTCGGTCATATGCACTTCCACGCATATACATAGCTGGTGAAAACAAAAGCTACGGCTAGTACAAAATGCTGAGGCCCTGGGCACAGGCTGTGGTTGGATAGGGAGCGGACCCCCGTGGCAGTGAAGGCTTCACTGGGTGGTGGCTCGGATCGGCTGGGGAAAGGTCACAGTCTGTGTTTCCCATGGGATTTTTTCGGAAGAACGGTACAGCTATGGGGCCTCGATCTGGCATACATGATCACTGTGCTCGCAAGAGTGCCGGGATAGACGTCTGGCCGGAAGGCTGGTATTTCCGGACGTCTATAAACAAAAAGTAAGCGAAAGCGAAACACATAAATGATAGTATCGACTTGTCCGTCGGTCTGTCCGTCTGCCATTGCCCTGTCTGTGCGTCACCCTTTTTCGCAGAGTGCAAACTCTAAAGAAAACAACAAATAGTAAAAACCGGCCAATTCCATATTATGGTGATATCCTCGGTGCGCTAGTCCGACTCGCATTTGGCCGTTTTTTTGAATGAAAATTTGAGTTTTATTTATTGATTGGTGAAAGCTATAATATAATTATGCAATCGTATCTTATAAATTTTTATTTCAATTCTGATTTAATGTAAAACTGTAGGTCCCTTCCCTTCATACCTTAATAGGTGGTAGGCTTTAAACCGCCCGGGTTGATACCACTTCACTTAATGAAAGGTCGCTTGAAGCGTCTATGTAAATAGATCGTCTTTACTGTCCAGTTCAGTGTAGCCGGCACGACCAAAGGGAAGCACTGACATGGCGCCTAGTTCACCAAGGAGTTATGGGTGGTATCAGGCATGTTGTAGGTGATGTAGCCAACCGTCTCAGTTTTCATAAAAAAAACACCACAAAAAACCTAGTACTACGATCACTGTAATACTAAACGATCGAGTAGTGGCACCAAGTTCACCTGGTGTTATGGGCTGACATCACGGATGTTGTAGGTGATGTAGCCAACCGCGTCAGTTTCCATAAAAAAAGATCATTTTTACTTCAGTACCTGTGGTTATACATTTTCTTTACATACATAACGTCGCGCCCGTTTCTCAGTGGGGTAGGCAGAGACAGCGGATCTCCACGTTTTTTTTTCTATGCAATAAATAATATTTTCTATATAAACCAATACGTACTGATTTGTGCGGTTAATTCTTACGCTGAATATAGGTACTAATATTAACTTCAAGGTGCAAAATATCTGAGTTCTACATAGATAGATTGTCGATGAGTGGAATATCTGAAAGTTATTTACATTTAAGTACTAGAGTGCATACATTCATACGTCAATAGTTATGTGGACGATGCAGATTGTGAAACTTGAATGCTAGATAAGTGTCTATTCTGTCGTCATTTAGCACGGCATCTTGTCCTTTATCTCTGATGATTAATTCTAAATCAATATAGAAACCGATTGACTTAAAAAAAAGCCACAGTTGCACTCCGGGAGTGCCGGCAGAAGTGAAAACTTTTTTTATTTCCGAAAATAATTCTTAGGTGGTTATAAAAAAAACTAAATACCCTAAAAAAATTTAAACACCGTAACATTGCTTAAAAAAGAAAACAAAAGAAAAAAAAATTTAGGGATTCGAACCCATGGTCAAAAAATACAAATCCTACATTCTTACCATTGAGCCACGAAATCACATAAACGACCAAACTAACATCGGATTCCCTTGATTCGCTTTCGGCGTTACTGTCATTGAGAGACGAACAGAATTGATCCCGAGCTATCGTAACTTAACCCTTAATGCAATGACTTAAGGTTGCATTTTAAATAATAAAAATAAATCTGTCGCTTTTCGAGATCTGTCGCGAGTCTAACATTTTAACCCACCTAAAAAGTGCCAAGCGCCGCTAAAGAAGTTTTCACTTCAAAAAAATCTATGTAGAAATCAGAACAATTTTAGTACATAAATAAATACGATACAATACATACGAACATACAAAGTCATACATACATTGCATAAATGACACCCGAGAACGTCACGGAAGAACGAAAAGGATTGGTGGTCCTGTGCGTAAGCATTGTACGTTTATGATTGTAAAATTAAATACAATTAACCTAACCAATAGGGAAATTTTAAGTTGGCTATTGAGGTGATTCATTATAATTAATCGTTTGTTCCACGTATGAGCGGGATAGCCTATCCTAGTGGGCTTTCCTTGACTATTACGCTATTACAGAACAGTCACACACGCACACAAATAAAATATAAACGTAAAAGGTTTTTTTTGTGAATTTTCCAAACAGGAGTACAAAGTATTAATGCTTCTTATCCAATTACAGATTTGGTCAAGGATTACGTTTTTTTTACACGAATTGCAACGAATGGCATGGGCCAACATTTCATCCATTTGTAAGTTCTACCGGTGCCCGTAGTCATTCGGCTTGCGGGGTCGGCCTGACAAGTATGTATGTAAACATAAATACGCCTCTCTTGAAGGACCCGAGACTGTACTTGGAGGGAAATGTACGGGTATCCCAGCTTCTCCCGAGCATTCTAAAGCTTACCGGTTCTGTAGATAAAATACCTACAAAACGTTATATTATGTTTCCTTCAATTCACAAGGTTCTTAAGAAGATGTGTTTCCTTTTCAAATCATGAGTAGGGATCTAGCTCAGAATTGTTTTAACTTAAATTTTTGAGGTGAATTTACTCTGTTATTCCTTCCACGTTTTTAAAGTTATATTTATTAATAATATGTATTATTAATATTTTAGGAATTACGACTTATCATATCAATGAACTTAAGTATTCTAGTGTCGGTTAAGTCCTTCAAAATAAATTTTACTTGACGTCTGAAAACTGATATAATATGTTAATGTTTGAAAACAATGAAAATTATCTCTTAGGACACACTTACTCTGTATCTCGATTCTTTCCAGCCGATCGTGAATCCGTTCCTCGATTTCCAGTGGACTCTGTATGGTGTAGAATATGCTCGCTCCGAGCAGCAGGTATATTATATGCAGCGTCAGCATCGCCGCCAATTGCTTTCTGGACATCATTTTGACTAGGTTTTGTATTAACTTAGTCTTTTAAAATTACGGTAAATTCTCTAGTTATCACAGTTTTAAAAATGCATTTAAAATATTCAAAAATATAATATTGGTTGCGTCAATTTTTATCTTTATGCCCATATTTATATTTTATTTTACAATGTTTGTGGCGTACAGGATCGACGAGCCGCGGAGGAAAAATAACTGCCGCACGTTTAATAGTCGCCGTTTATAAAGTACAGCAGCGTGTGAGGGGTTTCTCAGCGGAATATCATCAACGCAAGTGCGTAGGACAGTGCCAATTTTAATAGGAGCGTCCACGTGTGTTTTGCTAAACATCTCTGTCTTTTGATTGGTTCATTAGGAAGGATAATTGTGTATGGACACAATTAAATTTCTAGCATATTTATGCTTCTCATTGTTATGGTTCTAATTATATTTCTCCTTTCTGGAGTATAATATATTAAATGTTTATACCTATTGATAATTTTCAAAATTTTCACAGATCCAGATTATTGGAATGTAGATTACCATTCTGGTTTTGTTCACACGTTCTCGTTTCGAGCGATCCTTTGCAACTCATTTTCTTAAAGAATCATAGTGTGTCTTGAGAGCTTGTCCCGCGACTTCATAATATTATCGGTCTTCTCGAAAAAAAATCACTGTTTTTCTTATAAGTCTTCAAAATTGTAAACTGGTTCACTCAAATATTTTTTATCGTAGGTTAAGATCACTTCCTTATTGTCTCTTGTTTCAACTAATTTCCCGGGTCAGTGAAAAAAAAAGATGGCGCCAATTTGTTGGGCGCGTTTTTCCGCCTGCGTGCGGCGGCTGCGCCCGCGCGTCGAACTGATCGATGGTCGATTTCCCGAGCGAGTGGGCGTGTGGCGCCCGCGCACGCGAATTATACAATGCGCGTGCTTGCATCCTTTTTCTGTACGTGTGTCTGCTTCAAATGACAGTCGTAAAGGATAATGTGTAAGGTTATTAGGCCGCTGAGAATGAAAGCGCAGATGACGCAGGGAGCCGCGCAGAGATAATGAAGAGAATCTGGTAATACTGTGAGTTTTAGATAAAGTTTGCAAACAGATAAAGCTTACATCATATCTGCTCTGATGTACATTTTAATGGAAGACATATATATTGTTTTGTACCACACAGTACCCACAAGGGCTTTAGCTAGTTGTAAATAGTCGAGGACAGGTTAGTAGTTTAAGGGCCCATTTCTCATGCGAGATAATTCAGGTTTGTGTTTTCTTTTCGCATCACTTCGGTGAAGAAAAACACAACGAGGAAATCCTAACTGACAACTTAATGAAAACCAATAATTATTCTATAATAAATAACCTATTGGGCTTGGCTACATTATCTGTTAGATTTACGATTTTAGTCCAATACATTGTGCACATACCTACCGCGAGACTAGGTGCCGTACCGTCTTCCTTCTTATATATTCCTGTTTGTGATTTCTTGTTGTGACATTCATTAGACATACATAGACATGAGAGATTACTCAGAGTTTATGGGGTTCATTGTTTATGACAAAACTTACTATTGAGCATAGTCCTCTCGTCGCGTTCCCATTGTCTTTGGCGCTGCTCTATGGGATACTCGATGGCGTGGAAGATGCTGGCTCCCACCAACAGGTACACTATGTGTAAGGTCAACATGGCCGTGAACTGCTTTTTGGACATCATCTTGATTAGAATTCTTGATTATCACCTTGGCAAGTATTAATCTTTCAAAATTGGCGCTTCTTCTAATTTTCAAGTTATCGCTTTGTAACGTAGGTAGAAAATTAAAACTTGAATCGTAACGATTTTCTAATGCTCTTGCAATTAATATCATTCGTTGGCGCACACAATGTTGGTTATTCCTAGACCGGTAAATCTTTGAGTTTTATAGGAATGTCGAAATTACAGCGTTTCTGCAACTTCACTGACTGGAGCAACGTTTTCAAAACTCCAGTACTCCTAAGATCAGCCAGTTGTCCTGCAGCTTACTGAAGAATGCGTTTACAATAATTGTAAGTACACCTTTCACCGGTTCAAACACACTTTTCACCTTCTTGAACGCACCTTTCACCAACATGCATTTACTCTCAAATTCACCACTTCACCAGCACTATTTTCATAAATAGACCGATCGCACACTTTTAACATTTTCACTATTGGCTATAAAGTCATTGTGAAGTAAACTAATAAATATTCGTCTTTTGTTTCAGACTCCATAATGCCGCGCCCTTTTTATTTACTAAAGAGGCGCGACGTCTTTAGTGAGCGTACGCAAGTCAATTAGCGATGCGCAAGATTGCATCTCGGCTTTATATCTTGGCGTTAGCATCGAGAGTACATTTGACAGGTGACATACCGGATTAGCTCTTAAATCCGAGTGTAATCTTAACTGTTAGGTAATGCGTCGGAGATAAAGTAGTGTCAATCTTGCCGGATTGTGTCTCATCTGTGAGAAATTCCTACTCGGGCTTACTTGTATACGTAGGAATGTAAGTAAACATACCTAACAAACAAGTTGTAATATAGTCGCGAAAGTATAAAAGTAAGTATCCGTAAGGACGAGATGCCGTGCTAAGGGCGACAGGCTTGCCACCTCTCACCTTGGCACGGTCCTTCCACCGAGTCTTGCAGCAGGTGGGTTCTTGTGCCTTACTTTCTGCTTGATAGTTATCTCGACCGAATACTTTGCTAAATGTGGTGGTCGATGTTTTGTTGCAATTTTCCAGAGTTCCTGCAGAGCAACACCGATTACTCTGCTTACCCTGATTGTCGGGATGTATGTATGTAAGTATACCTATATTACAAAACAGCCTGTGAACTTATTAGAAAACATTTACACATAACATTTCGGAATTTAGTGAAAACATTTAGAGAAGACGCTCATAAACGTAGCAAATGAGATAAAGCGCAAGCGATTTACTCAAAGTTATACGAAACCGTCACATGTGTTTCCCCTGAATATGTGAATAATTATACTGATATTCCATTATCTTAGGCGGTATTTGTGGGCGGGCGCAAAGGTTCCAGCGAGGTGACTGGAAGTAGATAACTGCTTAGGTATCTATGTACCTACATAGTAAGAATTAAATAATATGCGGCTAGGGCCGAAAACTCAAGCGCAGCAAATACAAATCACTGTTGGCAGATTATGTGTTGCTAACTACCTACTTACATTCCACTATATTATCGAATCTCAAACATCCAAAGGTTGACTGTAAGAAATCTCTGTAAGGGATAAGTCCGCCTTTGCACCTTATGTAAATTTTCTAATGTACTTGTTACTGTTTAATGTTTACTGGAGCAATAAAGCATTTTCTATCTATCTACGAGTATCTATTAAATATAGCGGTCGAAACCCTAGGTCCCTGGAGTGCTGATGCAAAGCTGTTTCTGATAAGGTAAGGCGGTGGGCGTATCCAAATTAAAGGCTCGCTCCAGAAGGTGAATATTGTCATCCAAAGAGGAAACTGCAGTCACTTTCTTGGGACCGACTGTAGTTTGTGGGTACTGATTGACACGCTTCAGAAACGTTAGTATTTTTTTATGGAAAATGACACCGGTTTGGTTACATTACCTACTACATCCGTGATGTCAGATCATAACTTCTTTGTGAACTAGGTGCCATGTCATAGTGCTTACCTTCGGTTGTGCCGGCTACACTGAAGGCACGAACTATTTACATAGCCGTTTCAACCGACCTTTCGTTTAGTGCGATTTTACCAACCCGGGCGGGTTAAACCCTACCACCTAGTAAGAAGGGAAGGGACCTACAGTTTTACGAGGAGTCCGAACCACGGTCAGCCTCCAACGGTCGAGCGGTCAGCCATCCAAGTACTGACCGCATCGAGGTGTGCTTATGATCACGACAGTCGACCGACCGCACCACCTAGCTACCTGATTCAATTTAAAATTTTTATAATTTTAAACTTTTTAGTATTTTAGTGATCTCCTACGTTTCAAATTCTCAGAATATAGAAGAAAGAGTAGGTTAGGTATAATATCCAATCCAAAAAGAAAATATGAGAAGAAATAAGTGATACCATTTACTTTCTATATGTTTACAAAATATATATAATGAAAAAATAATAAAACTAAAACTAACAGAAGCCAATCTTTAAATGGCTTACTTAACATAAATAAATCTTTAAAAAATAATTTGGGATAGAGCGGAGTGTGGCCATGGCCACTACTCTTGCCGCAATCCCAACTTGTATAGCCTCAAAAAGGATAGATTTTTAAAGTGCAGAAAATTCTGGAAAGTTAATCCTCGAGGCTGACCTAGCCTAAAAGCCTGGTGACGAAGCCGTGACACAAGTGATGCGTGTAGGATTACCTTCTCAGTCACGAATGAAGCGTTGCCGTGGAAAAATTTGGTCCTTTGAGAATGTACAGTGATAGAACGAACTTAAAAAAGAAATTTCTCTTTTTTTTTTACTCGTTACTTTGACTAAATAGCATGCTTAATAAAAATAGATGATTAATTCCGATTAGATTTTTATGTGGGCAGTTCTTACAGTATGTTAGTTAAATAAAACGAACAAGTAAGTAATATTGAAAAATACATTAAACGCGAAATTTTAATTTCATTAAAACTGCAGGTGCAGTGCAATTAATCACATTCATTTGACAAATCTGCACAATTAAGCGCCTCCCTTTGTTTTAAACAATTTACTGCTTTTTATATCTGAAATTTCCATTTTTTAATGTACTTCCAACATAAAGTTATCATTTGATAGTGAAGATTTTTAATGAACATAGATAAACACATTTTCATTAAATGCACCTTGTAAAAGATAACTAAACTGAAAACATTTTGAATTTAGAAAGTGGCATATTATGTCGAATATCGTTAAAAGAAACCAACACTCAATTGCACTTTTGTTTCTTATTAGTTATTAGTATTATTTTAGTAGTTCTAGAGTTAAGACGGCGCGGCAGCTGTGGCCGGCTACGACAGCAGCGGCGAGAGCGGTATGAGACGCCCCGGGCGCGCATATTAACAAAACAATTGCCTGAAACAGACATTAATAAAATAATGAAATAGCAATTCGATTCTTTTTTTTTAATGTTTAGTGCAAGCTTTTGACAGAAATGTATTTTTGGTGCAAACATAGAAGAAAATGTGACTGTACCATTTTGTTTTCATTCATACTTTTGAAATATGTAAGAAGTAAGGAACCGAGAGGTGCAGATGTTACGCCTTGATGATGCGCGGCTCAGATAAAATGTAATCACGTTAAACAACCTTCACTATCGCCGGGAATTAGACGAGATCTGGATTTAATCCGCTGATAACACGTCACTTGGAGACGAACTCATCTGTCACCAGGCACTCGAAACGCTGGAGACTTTAGGCGTCATGAAAATAAATTCCTACCTACCTAAAAACGGCATTCCGCACATTTTACCGTTTTACCAATATTTTGTCTGTAGCAGACAGAAAATACGTCAGTAATTAACAAGTTTAAGTTTTATAAATGTTTTTATCTTGTGATTTAAAAACATAAGTCCATGTTATAAACATTTTCATTTTATGTTTTTTCTACTATGATTTGAATTCTGCCCCCCCAGTGCTTTCACATTACAACCAGAACGGGCAGAATCTACTGCATTTATATTGCAGATATTTATATTGAAGATTGGAATTATGTTCGTTCGTTCGTCTTTTATGCGATCGTAAACTGGTTATCCGATTACGATACAACTTTGGTGGGTTGTTGTGCGCGCGCCCGCGAAGTATTATAACCAAAAAAAAATCAAATAAAAAAATACGCGAGCGGAGCCGCGGTCAAAAGCTAGTATACAATAAAAATAGCATTGTAAACTATACAAGTATAATATAATCTCTACATAGTATAAAATAAAGTCGCTTTCCGCCTCTGTCTGTATATATATTCGTTCTTAGGGTTATGATGAAAAAGCCGTTCAGATATCCGACTCACACATTGCTCAAGGAGTGCAATGTGCTAAGCGTGCGCAAGTTGTTCATAGCAAAACTATTACAATCTCAATACCGCTCAAACCACAAAAGAGGAATTGAACAACCTGCGCACCACCATAACACGCGAGAAGGGCGCCGTGCCGTCCCGGTGGTGCCTTCAACTAGAACCTGGTTCTCCAACCGTTTTGCTTGGTTTCTTGAACCTTATGTCTACAATAAAATGAGCAAGGAAATAAAGGTCGATGATATGGGAAAACGTGATTTTAACAAACACATATTTGAATGGCTTTTATTGAAAGATTACACTGAAACTGAAAACATTCTGACTATCATGCGATAAATAAATATATAAATTGCGTAAAACCGTGCATGCACACGACACACCTGCACTCACACACACACACACACCCTCTCTCGCACGAATGCACACTTACATATACACATATACACAAACACTGACCATCCTACTAACTCAACTACTAAAACCTTCTTCTCATTATGCAATATTCCATAAGTAAGTACATATGATTATTCCTTTTAAATAAAATTAAACTCAAGGTAAATTATGTATGTGTAACTGAAGAGCTGTCTATATTATTCTGTTTATGAACTAATGCTCTGCTTCACACATCACAGTCCTAGGACTAGCGTGGAAGCAGAAATTGTAATAAAATGCAATGCTTACGTCTTCTATTTATTAATGTTATTAATGTTAATGTTAATATCCGCTAACTCCTCCTAAACGACGCAACTGATTTTCATGCGGTTTTAAATCTAATCCCGGGATCCGTGGAGACAACCCCAATTTTTCACGGATGGTTTATATGTATAATAAAACTTAATTGTGAAAGAAAGAAAGAAAAGAAAAATATTATTTATTGTCAGTCAATCAATTATACATAGGTTACAAGGTTTCATTATACAAAGAAAAGAAAACATTACAAAAAGAACTTATACACGTAAAACCTAAATTAACAACACAAGTAATGACAATATGGAACCATCTCAGCATGGGCTATAGGTGCACAAGGCGACCTATAGCGCTGTTTTTCAGATGGGCCCAGAGTAGTAAATATAGAAACATAAACACGATACTTTTTTTTATCTACAAACAAAAACTAACACTATAAATAACTACATAAAACAATACATAATAACACATAACAAAAACAGAATAATTACAAAAAGAACAGAAAAAAAAATATATACAGCACAACAGAATAACATAACTAAATGCAACACAGCAATATATACAATTTGAAAGAATTACACAAAATGACATTAGCAGGGGACCGATACAGGCTGATGATGATGATGATGATGATGGTGACATAAAATGAGAGAACATTTAAAATTTTAAATTGGTCACTGGCCTTTTTGTGCCAGCAAGAGTGCAGATTTCACCTTTTTTCTGAATTATGTTATGTAAGTAGAAAAAAACAATATGTTGCAACCAAGTCGCCGAAAAATAAATTTACATGACTTACGTAGGATAAACCATAAGAGATACATAAAAATTATGTACTAGAGAATTGTAGTTCTTCTAAAATCCTAAAGAAAACTCAGCTATGGCATATTTATACGACATCTGTTACGGTTGACTCACTGTAACCATTTCTTTCATTAAAACTTTAATTAAAAATTGCGTTACTTGCGACGCTATATTTTACTCATATTCAGTATAATCCTTATCCAACTAAATATAGTAGTATTCTTGGGTATTAAATTGTCGTTTACAGTATAACATTATAATGAATACTTTAGAAGATATCAAAGGTTAAAACAACCGAAAAAATAATTCACGGACCCGAGTCTCTTGGCCGCCACAGGCCGCCACCCGCCACGGGCTACCGTTAAGTAATCTGGGCTACCGCTCTCCCCGCGCCCCCGCTGCCTATAATAGATACATACTATAAATATTATGAAGAAGATAGATTGCATCCTGGGGACTACCTTTTGTCGAAAAAAAACGGAAGGGGGTGAAATTGGGAAATGACGTTTTGTATGGGGAACCAACCCTTTTCCTATGTTAGGGATATAAAGGGGTAAGCGGTAAGGGGGATGGGCGGTGAAGGTAGATGAGCGGTGATGGAGGGGTAAGGACTGAGGAGGAGGGGCGAGGTTTGAGGGAGAGGGGTGAGGATGGAGGAGAGGTACGATGAAGGCGGGGGAGGGAGAGGTATGGGGTGGAGAGGAGGGACGTAGGGAGAGAGAGATCGAGAAGGTGGAAGGGATTTAGGGTAGGGGAGGTGTGTAAGATGGGGGAAAAGCAGGTGAGGAGAGGGGCGACGAACGAGGGGGAGGGGTAAAGGAGAGAGGGGGAAGCGGCGGGGTAGAGATGGTTGAACGAAGGCTGAGATAGGGAGGGATAGAAGTGACGGGGGAGGGAGGAGGAGCGAGGGGGGAGGGAGGGGCGGTAGGGGAAAGAGGGTAGGGAAGAAGGAGGAGGGGAAAGAGTGGGAAGTAGGAAGAAGGTGGGAGGGGAAGATGAAACGAGCGAGGGGGACGGAGGGAGTGTGGGATTGGAGAACGAGGGGGAGTAAGGGAAAGAGAGAGAGAAGGGAGAGGAGAAGGAGGGAATAAGGGAGAGAGGTAGGCAGATAACGTGGTTAAAGAGGAGGGGTAAGGAGAAGAGCGAGGGGCGGGAGGGGGAGGGAGGGGAAGCGAGGGAGTTAGGGAGAGAGGGAGGGAGAAAGGGTTCAGGTCGAGAGAGAGAGAGAGAGAGAGAGAGAGAGAGAGAGAGAGAGAGAGAGAGAGAGAGAGAACATAAAAGAAGCTATCGTTTATAATTTTTGGGTTTAAATCGGATTTGCTATTAAACTGACTTTACGGCGAGCGAAGCCGCGGGTAAAAGCTAGTTATATATTATAATGTTTATAAGAATGTATTAACAAATTCGCTCATTAGAGAAATTAAATATGTTGGGCAATGACAAAACATTTAATATTATGTAAAAATGGAAAAATGTATATAGGTATTCCTTACACATAATATTTATAACTTCATCTTTGTGCGCTTTTCTTTCGCCTCCTTGACAAGTTGATCTCCTGTACGAAGCCCGTAGGCATTTATCCGGCATTCGCATTTTGCACACAACAGCGATCGGTGGTAATCTTACCCCAAGGAGCTTTGAACCAGCTCGTTGTTCTGTGTCTTACCCCTACGCCGCCTCTAATGCGCGGGGCGTTTCTTTGCTCTGTCAAATTTTCTTTTCTCATGAATAAGAAAATTCTGCCGGTGAAAGAAGAAAAACCACGTGAACTATTCAATGTTGTCGTGTCTGTTTTGTAATTTTTTTTTATGGAAACTTACACGGTTGGCTACATCACCTACAAAATCCGTGATGTCAGTCCATAACACCGGGTGAACTAGGTGCCATGCCAGTGCTTCCCTTTGTAATGCAGTATAAAACAGTTTCGATCAGGAAACTGTTTTTTTATGGTTGACATGGTTGGCTACACAGATCAGTTAGGATTTCTGTGGTTGGCTACATCACCTACTAGTAGTTGCTTTCACGAGTCATGAGCACACTTTTCATTGGTCGGTTTGACGGGACGCTTTGTTATTGGTTCGTCAGTCAGCGTCAGGTCAGTCGACGCTCGTCGCCTATTGGGCTCACACGCGTCGTTGCGATTATGGTAACCCTTCCAGTAGCCAGAACCTCAGTAATTCTGAGCTGCGGGAGGGCTTAGTTTCAGCGACTGAACGCGCAGTTTGATGGATTCAAACTGCCTTTTATGTTAAGTAAAGGCACCTGCAGTGCTGTACAGTTAATAGGTACATAGGTATGAAATTCACTCTGTAATTAATTTTGAAGGGATGTATGTGAACTTGTGAACATCTTATTGTTAATATTCTTAAAATTAAAATGCGCAACGAAAATGCCAATGCGTAATAATGCGACAATATGATATAACTGTTGAAACTACGAGTCATTTTATTGTACTTTCTCAGAATTGCCGCATGTAACATAAAGAAAAAAATATAATAATATTTAGACTGTGATTCAGGTTTATTTACATCTCAGAATTGTTGTTATATGTAGCTGTAAGATAAGAAAGAAACTGTGTACATAAAAGTTGGAAAATGTTACGTTAGTATATAAAAAGTCACTAAAATACTATATCATAAACACCAAGATATGTATAAGCCTGATACAAATTGAACCTTAAATATCGCGAAAGCAGAAAAGAAAAAAGTTGTTGAAAAAAATTATTTGGTTGGTAAATTATTATTACCTATGTCCGCAATTATTAGAATAGGTATGTTGAAAACAAAAAATCAATTTGTAATCGCACTAGCGTACTAGAACCCACATCTTAATTATTCAATAGAATACAAATACGTGGGCAATTTCTATGACCCAGAGGTGAATTCTCGGGTCAGACCACACTACGCGCAATATTCGTGAACGGCCGCGACAAGGCTTCCGTCACAGATCGGTTTATAAATTAACAAATCACGCGAGATTGGCGTTATTTCTTCAGTCAATAAGCCACTTGACACTTTGCCAGTCGATCTGTGTGTCAATAAATGACATATTCCTGTTTACTTAACGATGCAAGGCGAGTCATTGCTTCCATGGTTCGGAATTTCGGACGGTGGTGGTGGAACGAACGAGGCATTACCTCTTTATTAAGGCTCAGCAGAGCCAAAAATTGCTTTGTCCCGATTGTTGGATGGTTGATCCCGTTTCTCGTAAACCACTGTAAGTTTGATGTTCGAAAAAATATATGGCTTTCTACAAGACATACCGCTTCCCATTAAGAAGCTTGAAACGCTATTGGATATATTTGACTCGTTAGAAAACAAATCGCAAAGTATGCTCTCGAAAATTGGAAACCCATGTTTCCGTGACGTTCATCATGTTATAGTCATGTAATTTTGCAAATAGATAAAAAAATACAATCCTCCTTCCCGTTAATAATAATAAATACTGCCCGTATTATTTATTTTATTAAATATTACGCAAACAATAAAATATTTATTGATTCTGCACTTACATCCGCCAAATTCACAGTGGTTTGCGAAAAAGACCGATTTTTGTTACTACTGGGTCTTAAGTACCTACCTATATATTAGGTTCCTATAAATCTAGCAGAAGTTTCGCCTCGGAGACCAATACCTACACTTTATTATACGATCGGTTTGATAAATTGTACACTTTACCACTATCAGAACTTTGTCACAACAATAATTAACTTCCCGCGTTAGGTAGGCCCTAAAATTAAAACCTTTGACTAAAACACTATAGCTACGGCTCTATGTAGAAAATGTAATTGTTATATTGTAAACGTCTCAAAGTGGGAGTCCGAATTTCGAGGAACCATTTGCAGGCGCAGTAATCATATACACATATACACATATATATATATGATTAAATAATACACAATAGGTAATATTTAATCATATCACATTTTTCTCAAAGGAAAATAATCTCAATCAGCAATTTATTTCAATTTAATCCCCCTCTCACACCACCCTCCAAAATATGTGTGAAGTTAATATAATAAAGAATGAGTGGATGTCCAAGTCAATCGAAAGTTCGGAAGATGATTCCCCTTAAGTCTTGTCATAATCTGAAAAGCGCAATCGATTTTCCTAGATCAAAGAGATCACAAGATCACTTCAAAGGACCGTAGATGTCGAGTGCTCCAGCCAGACTGACGCGACGTCCTTAGCCCCGAAGTTAGCAACTTGCCCTCGTCTTTGCTGTTTGACATTCAGCGCGTGCGCCATTGTCTCGCCCAAACCAAAGCCATGTTAATTGTAGCTGCACACTTCATTAGCCCGACGATCTGCATATAAAATACTATCATTCATATCAGAAGGATTCGTGCGAAAAGTTGATCTTTTCTGAAAGAACGGGCGGCATGACACGTTTCACCCAAGGAATGGCAAAAGGACGGAAGTCGAGTGTCTGGGACCCTGTACTAAGTTCAGCTGCTGAAAACCAAAACCCGCTAAGCTGCGAAAAGGAGTTGGGTTTGATTTAGAGGTGGTGTGGTATACTTCTCTGACGATTAAGGTCGATTGATTGAAATGTCCGTCCGTACCGTACTAAACCTTAAAACAGTTCCGTTTAACCGAACAAGAACACGTCGACAAGATTATGGGTTGATTTGGGATCATGCACCTAAATATGGGTAGGTAATGCACTAAAACACAAGACTAGGTACTTCAATCGACTAGGTATTGACGTTCGTTTTGTCGAGTTAGCATATTGAATGAAATGTATGGCCTACCTAGGTACTTGGGAACGACTATAGGAAAGTTAACGTGCATGTATAAATTATGATATCAAACAGTTTTTTAACCGTTTAGCTAGGCGGTTCGGACTGATTATTCAGTATTGTTCTAGATTTTAGCGCAATTTGTATTTGATTGAATTAATATTTTATTAGACACTCGTGAAATATCCTTGGAGTTAAGTTTAGACGCAAACCAGCCACTGCGGATAATAGGTAAGTACCTACAATCATATTATTACATTTAGTCAATACGGAAGGAAATTGTTACCTACCTTTTTATATCAGCAACTTTGTAACTGGATCTGTGGAAGAAACATTTAGGATATTTAGGTACCTATCTGAAATGTCGAAATAAATATTTGAAAGAGTCAATCTAGTGTCACCACAGAACAGAGATCGGCGGCCGGACGCGGTTTCTTGATCTGTGAGTGTGACCGAAAGGAGATGACGTTTTTGTTAGAATGTTTTCATTTTACGAAGGCACGAGGGGTACGAGGTAGGAAGTGGTGCGAAAGGCGACCGCGCGGAGCTCAGTAGAGAGAGAACTAACTCGATTCCAGCAGGTCTATTCTTGTAAATTCTGACAGCGGAATCAGCGCTGTTGTGGCGCTGAGAGCCACTTACCAAAGCGGCTCTCAGCGCCACATCAGCGCTGATTCCGCTGTCAGAATTTACAAGAATAGACCTGCAGGTCGTTACACACGTTCTACACGTCTCCGCGTCGCTCCGTCGAATCGAGTCGTTCCCTACTGAGCTCCGCGCGGTCTCACACCACTTCCTACCTCATACCCCTCGTGCCTTCGTAAAATGAAAACACTCTACTCACTTAGGTTGGTGATTGAAAGTATTTGAACGTTGAATTTAGTTAAAAATTGCGCATGCACATACAATCGGCTCCGAAAATGGAGGCAAAATTAGAATCTTGTCACAAAGCGCTCGCTCGCTTCGTGAAATGTTATGACGAGCAGCGCGCAGCTACATAGTTGATGAGTACGACAAAGTGTTACAGATCTTATATAATTTCTAGACACGGCGGTACCATCACGCCGGCTCCACTAAGATCTTGGCTCCTTATTGAATGCCAAATAAATTAACACTGTGCGCAGGCAGACACATGTAATGAAAGATAGTCACCTCGTGCGCTATAATGAGCTTGGTCAGTCACGAATTCTGACAAAGAGGTTCATTGTTGAGATTTTGTCGAATTTACACTTCGGTACAGTTCGTCTATGTGCCGTGACAAGGTCCCCTGACAACGATAAAGTACAGAACACTTCACAAAGATGACCTACCCAGGTGTTGGAGCGTTCAAAGTTAAAGTGGAAGATTTGTGATTAGGTGGTTGAATTTGTCATCATCGCAGCAGCGGTTTGTCGTGTACACACTTCAGGGCATATGAATAAGTCATAAAAAAGTCTTTAAAATGATTTTAGGTCCATAAACACCGTGGGTGACTGTCCTAGCTCATTATCAGCTATAATCTCATATAATATGTACTTCAGGAATTGTAAACGGTTATCCTTTGCCAACGCTAAGGGCCATTCGATATTTGAATTTAGTAGTTTTTATAAGACTAATCTTATCCGAATACTTTGCGATACGTGGGGGTTGGTGCTGTGCTGTAATTTACCAGAGTCCTTTGCAGCACAAGTCAAACACCAATTACTCTGCTTAACCCGATTGTCGGGATATAGCGTGTGGTAACTATGTATGTACATAAATGTCGTTTTTAGAAGTAACGGAAAATAAAAAAAAGAGGTTTAGTCAACATAAATTTCCTAGAAATAATGAGGAATTTACCGTTTGCCAATCAATAAAGGCCAAGGCACTCCATGTTCTAGGCCACACTCGTAAATGCTCTTCAATCGTGCACTGAAATCCCGATGACAGGAATATGCCGATGACCAATGTCAAGGATTTTCCGGAAGCCTAGAGCAGAATAATTAATGAGATGTGGTTAGAATAGGAAGGGATTATAGTGAGTGGGCATGTAACGTAGGTAATCACCAAGATTTTCTGTAATACCAGTTAAATAACATTAATATATACACTTACTTTAAATTGCTTAAATATAGATAGGTAGGTACACTCTATCGGCAACCTTATATGATTTATTCACATAGGTAACAAAATTTTAAGTAATAGCTAACCATAGTAATAGTAATAGTAGCCATAGGAATAAGATTACTTATAGATAAATACTTATCCATGATTGAAATTACTCAATTAAATTACTGAAATAATATTTGAAACAAATAATACGAAAAGTGTAAATCGGGAGGGATCCCGTTCCCGCTCCATCATCAATACATGTTACTGTCCCTCCATACAAAAGTGAAAGAGAGAGGAGGTTTGAGATAGGCTAATGTTAGAAACATAGAAGAATGATAATTGGCACATTATTATTTGTCTTTTTCTGGTTTGCACTTACCTCGGCCCGCATTTCCTCACTTCGCGCCTCACGCTACACCCGCCGACACCTAGCCTTGGTGGAAATGCTAGGCGTCAGCGGGTGTAGTGTGTGTGAGGCAGTGTGTGAGGCGCGAAGTGAGGAAGCGCGGGCCGAGGTAGGTGCAAACCAGAAACATACGACTACTTAGTACATTTACAGCAGTAGGTACTTAATACAAAATGTACATTATTGCTGGAAACCCATCAGGTTGCCAATGCTTCTTATTAGTTCTTCTAGATATGTCCTTGTCAAACTTTACGCTCACTAGTAATGTAAAATACTTAGGGATGTGCTTACTTTGACTACACACACATTCAAAGCGCTCTGCGCTCTCTAAAAATATTCCTCTACACGCTGGCCAAAGCTTTCGCCTAAACGTCCAGCCAGGCCACAGCATTGGCCAAGGTATATTCGGGGAAATTTGTCGATTTGGTAGGTATTGAGCGTTGGCCAACGTATTCGCCAACGCTCAAATACCTACCAAATCAATAATATCTACATGTTGGCCAATGAGGGCTGGCCTTGAATGAAATGCTTCCATGTCTGGCAGTGCTGCCAGATGCCCCGCTTTCCCGTACACCTTTTCTAAATAAATCCGCTTTCCGCTTTCGGCTAACGTGGCCCTGCTTTTGTTGCGTTCTCTTTAAGGACTCACAAGGAGGTATATTTCTAAAGTCTAGTATGCGAGTTCCTCTGATCGGTCGTTCTCAACTTTGGCGGGAAATATAAATTTCGGAATTATTTCCGAAAATAAAGTTTTCATATGTGGTTATAAAAAAAAATAACCATAAACTAATATTAATAAACACACCCTAACATTGCTTAAAAAAGAGTAAAACAAAACAAATTTTGACAAAAGGGACACGAACCCATGGCCGAGATCGAAAAAATAAAAACGCTACACTCTACCACTGAGCCACCAAAGTACATATGCGACCAAACGAATATTGGATTCAGTAGGTTCGCTGGGGTGCCGCCCCGGAGGCGGAGCCAGATTCGTCTCTCCATCTCCACCAATCAGAGCAACTCGCATACTAGACTTTGGAAATATGCCACCGGGAGCATTGGTTTCGCAAACGAGCGTTTGCCTGTATAGCAAACTCGAGCACATTCTTTCTCTATTCTAACATTTGGTGAATATCTACTAATATCGGCCATTCGCTGTGCAACTTTATGTTTGTTTCCCGAATATGCGTTGGAGGGGTAGCGCTTACGGATGCAGGGGACGCAAGAGGTCAAGTTGAAGGTACGTAATCTCGTCGCGTCTCTACTATATTATAATAACTCTATGCTAGCTCAGCCCTGAAGCCATTTACCGTGATGGGATAGAGCCTATAGTAAGCCTAAAGAATAAAATTTACATTTTAAGATGGAAGTTTCTATTCGTAGAAACTATACCTGCATGCAGGTATACCTACGAATAGCCCTGTCCGATCGGGAATGTCAAACCAACTCCCATAGTGCAGTTTGTACCTACGAATACCTCATACCTACGAATAGCACTATCCCGCCCGCCTGGTAGGTCTGTTCGTAGGAAATCAAATAGGACACTCCCAGTTCTCTGTTTGGCATACCTACGAGTTCTTAGTTAATAATCTATGTTTGGCGTACCTACGAATAGCCCTTTCCTTCCTTGGATATTGAGATTGGCTCCAAAGGACTTTGTATCCAAAGCTCGAGTTTATAAAAAACTATAGATAATGCCGGAAGACCTGGTATCCAAGATAATAATAAAAAAAAGCGCAGCCGATGACGTCTAGCTGCTGTCACGTCACCTTGACATTAGCAGTTGACTGACGTTCAACTTCATTTTCTTTCATTCGACAGATTCGACTTTGATTCATCTTCCTTTCTTCGATCCGGTTTCTGGTTTCTCTTTTAGACAAATCAAGCGAAGCCAAGCATCACCACCGCTTCACTATGGACGATCTAAGCAAGCGACTTGCGGCCGACATATTCCTGCGTGAGCCAGCTGATCCTAGAATCAAGTAAGACATGATCCTAGATTAATGTAAAGTAAATGTTTGAGCCACGACTCGTGGCTCAAACATTTACTTTCTCGCCAGCACTCTTTCAATCTGGGCCTTACGTCCATCTAGATAGATATATCAGACCTGTTCCAAGACAAATTTGTCATCGCGTAATCTAGGAAATGTGTTCCCTCTACTTCTAATGTTATCACTATGTATGGTCCATTCCCATGGATAATCCAAACTTATTTGTATGATTTTCCATCGTATTGCTATTTTCGGACAATCATTTGCGTGAGAGGCTGAACAATATTTTATTGCTAAAATAAGCTTCTTACACCTGTTACCCATAGCTACTTCATATTTTGCATTTGGTTGCAATAATATTGTGCAATCACAATTAAGCGCTCAAGCGTAGGTATCCACATTGAGGATACCCATCGCGACCGACTTTTGGCATTGAATTACACACTATGTGAATATTGGGATAAGACTCATTCATTATACTTTTAAATACAAAATCTACTTTATCTGAGTCACTTTGGTTCCATCCTAGACCAAATATGAAAGGTTTCCTCAGTTGTTTTCGAGAATTCATTCTTCACTGGTTTAATTTTAGTCATTCACAGATCATTATTATAAATTTTCATCAAATATAAAAAATAAATAATAACAACTAAATAATTAAAACCTAACTAACAATGTATAACATTGACAAAATTAACCTAATAAATAAAAAAAATTGAGAATTGTTGTCGAACGCCATGTTTGCGCGCTAATTCGCGCCGCCTCCGTTCATCTCACAATTTGGAATCAAAACAAAGGTTAGTAAGCTGTAAGGTAAAGATAACTTTGTAGGAAATTTTGTAACAAATACAACTATGTAACATTTGTGTTGTGTGGTGTTCGTATATTTTTACGTTCACGTAAACGTTCGTTACGCAATATGACAAACATAAGAATTAAGTTTTTTTCTGACTGCAAGAAGGCGTGTTTATAACCATCTAGCGACCTATCTTTCCAATAACAATAATTGACTGAAATAGCTATAGACGAAAATGGATGGCTATATTATCTATATTAACTTCGGGTCCGGCACGGTACCAACGGCAGCCTAAGGTTTAATTTTAAAAGTTTTTCTTTATAATTTGTTTAACAAAGTTTTTACAGTAAATACATTTTTTCTTAACCCTTCATATTGATATTGACTCGTGATCATTGCAGGCAGAGTAAGCCCGAACCGAAGGATGAAGTGACGCCGTCTCTGCGCGTGGAGATGCAGACTCTGCGGTTAAGCTCCGATTCACAGAAGATGGTCCTCGACACGCTCCGTTTCATACACGGCCCTGACTTCAAGCTCGGCGAAGCTAGTGTTTACAAGGTCAGTTTTCAGTTGTAGCATACAGTGGCGAAGGGATTAATTTATTGCACAGCACAAAAAATTAATATATTATTCAATAAATTATAATTATCCTAGTTAATCATCCACCTAAGCTTGATATTATTCTGAAATAATAAAAAAAAAATCAAATTTACTGCTTCTGTATCAATTAAGCTTGTGTTGCCCATTTGAGTTTTTGGCCTTCGCCGTGGAAACCTTGGAGTGTGGTTGCCTGGCACAAAATGCTTTTCTGATCAAGCTGATCAGAAAAGCATTTTGCGCCATGCGGCAAGCTTTTGATGGAAAAGTGGGGCTACCACTGTGCCAAATCCTTTTTTCACCAGAGATTCAGAGGATCAATGGGGCTATAGTGTTTTTGGGTACGGTGGGGTAGTTGGTGGAGATGGACGAAATTTATTTTATTTAATATTAATTTTAGTTTAATTCTAATTTTTCGAATATATGTTTACTGAATTTAATTTATGTATAACCGGTGATATCTCCACGAAGCCATTTGTGCTTTGGACTGTTTGAGTAATTACACTACAATATTCTGATTAATTTATGTTCTAATGTGACCACACATTATTCAGGATAAAGGCTCGAACCTCGGGAACCGCTACTGGATGGAGAGAGGTAACCTGGTGGTGCGGGGAGGCTGCGATTACTCCAGTTTAGCCAAACCGGACATGCTAACCTCCGAAGCCAAGCTGAGAGCCTTTGCTCTGCGAAAGTTGGAAGGGTAAGTTTTGATTTTATGCTTTAATTAAAACAAACAAATTATGTTGACCTGAGTTATTTGGTTATTTTGCACACATGTTCGGCGCCTAAAGATTGCATACATGCCATGCCAGTACAGTAACACCATTGTTTACTTATCTATAAAACATTAAAATTTTCAGTTACGGATTCCACAAACCGCACTGCGCAGAGGCACTCGATGTCACTGGAGAAGATATCAACAAAGCCCTACATGTCCTCTATTCTAAATATTTCCAACTTGACATAGAAAATAAACCTCCCGATGTACCCACTGAAAATGAGCTAAAGGAACTTCGAGATGACGAAAGGGCAGTCCTAGAATCAATATACGACAGTAGCTTTCAAGCAAAGGACAGCAAAATATGGAATGTGAAACTGCAGCTGGACTATCTAATAAAATTATACGCTAAAACCGACGTAAAACCAACAAAACAAAAAGAAAACATCAATTATAACAATAGATACAATAATTTTAAAACGAAAAAGAAAGAAACCTGCAGGAATTTTAAGAAGGGCTCTTGCACTTATGGCGATAAATGCAGGTTCTCACACGAGATCGTTAAACCAGATGAAATTATTGAAAATGTAGATAGCAACAAAGTAAATTTTGAGCTTGAAATTCGGTTTCCGGACGAATCCGTTTACCCCTATGAGACTCCATTATTTGTATTAAAAACTGAGGCCCCAACAGAAAGAATCCCAGATCTGACTTGTCTGAAAGTGACAGCCCGGTTACTGGAGGAAGCGAAGGTCTTAGCTCAAGACGGAGTCCCTAGCATATATTCTGTGGTAGAGCTTTTAAACAATGAAGAGGATATAGTAAATTTTTTAAAATTCGACACCACAAAATTCCCAGATATATCGGACATGCTGTTCCCTCAGTTGTTAGAAAATTCGGTAGAGAATAAAGAAATTCTGCCATCTCATTACAAGAAGGGGCAAGCGAAAAATTCTAAGATGAATAGCAATTTTGATTTGATGTTGAAGGACAATTTGGAAATAGCAAAACGTTTTTTGGAACGGACAGACAATAGTAATTACAAAAGGATGTTAGCGACTAGAAAAAAGTTGCCAGCATGGTCGAAAAGAATGGAGATTCTTAACACAATACAAAAATCTCAGGTAACTAATGCTTCTATCATCTTACCCAAGTTTGTTTGAAATAAAAGCTAAACTTCTGCAAACAATACCTCAAAGATGAAGTAGATAGTCTATCTATCTTATCTTTAATGCCAATTCTAGTACAAAATCAAACCATTCATATGTGAATACATTTTGAAAAAAAAAGTTTTCGAAATGTACTACTAGAATCTTACTCTCTTGGAAGTTTCTCTGGAAGTCACAAAATAGTCTCAACAATGTCTCAACATGTACACAATTTTTAATTATCAGGTGACAGTAATAAGCGGTGAAACTGGTTGCGGTAAAAGCACACAAGTACCCCAGTACATCCTGGACAACTGGCTCGAGAATGTAGGGAGTCAAAACGGCAAGCCACACGCGGACATCATCTGCACTCAACCGCGCAGGATATCGGCCATCGGTGTCGCAGACAGGGTTGCCGATGAGAGGATAGAGAAGACTGGAGCTACTGTGGGTTATCAGGTATTAAACTATTATCGTATGGATTTGTTCGACTTTTGGATAATGGAAAATCATGGGTTACCTTTTACCTTTTTGGCCCAAAAAAATTATAGAAATGAAGGTAATTGTGGTAATGCCAAGCGCATGTATAGAAGACGCATGCATGAAGAACATTATGGGAGTGGAAGAGGCAGCAGAGGTGTCAGGATCGTGGCACGTGGAGATCCGTTGTCTCTGCCTACCCCATCGGGAAACAGGCGTGCCGCTATGTATGTATGTATTTATAGAAGGTCTTAAAATTTTGCATGTTTTTATCTTATAAACAATTTTAAGTTTATTCAGGTACTTTCAAACTTTTTTTTTTATAATCGCACTCAGCACACCACACGCAATATTTGATTAAATACTAACAAACAATTTATTAATAACATAACCCTAAACCAATTAATAAAGTAATAATTAACTAAAAGTTAAACTAATCTAAATTATAAAAAAATTACCTACGCTAATATTATAAAGAGGTGAAATTTGTAAGTTTGGATACATACATAGCGTCATGCCTGTTTCCCGGTAGGGTAGGCAGAGACAATGGATTTCCACGTGCCATGATCCTGACACCTCTGCCGCCTCTTCCACTCCCATAATGTTTGTTGTTTTAGGAGGTAATCTCCGAAAATACTCATCCGATTTTCAAAATTCTTTGACCAATATTTGACCTTCAGGACCTTGTATAATAAATTACCTATGTAAAATGCTGCTGCATACAGATTGCTACAGTTTGAGAGCAAAGTAAATAAACAAATTGTAACAGTACAAAATTTTATGTAAAGAGCCATCGTCAGATTTTTAGTATCATAATAAAAATTCCAGATCCGTCTAGAAAGTAAAGTATCGACCAAAACTCGCCTCACATTCTGCACGACCGGTATACTCCTGCGACGACTTGAGTACGATCCTCAGCTGAAGTCGGTGACTCACGTGATTGTGGACGAGGTCCATGAGAGGACGGAGGAGAGTGACTTTCTGCTGCTCATTCTGCGCGACTTGATGAAAGTGAGGAAGGACTTGACGGTCATATTGATGAGTGCAACGTTGAACGCGGAATTGTTTTCCAATTATTTCGGGAGTGCGCCCGTTTTGGAGATCCCGGGTCAGTTGGAATTTTTCTTTTTGCCAATTTTTGCCAAATTTGTTCAAACAATTAATCCAAATAAACCTGTAATAGTGCTTGAAAAAAAAACAAGTTACCTAATTATTTTGATGAATTTTTAATAATATGTAATCTTTCACAGGCAGAACCTTCCCAGTGGAGCAGCTATTCTTGGAAGAAATTATGGAAATTACTAACTACGTTCTTGAAGAAAACGGACCTTTTGCTAGAAAAGTGAAGAAAGGTATTGTTCATAATTTATTAAAACTCACATGCCCATTCATATATAGGTCCTTTACATTGCCTTATTAGATGGTTGAATGGTTTAACCCAAGGCTGCCTAAATCCAGGCCCGCCGACCCTTTTGAATTTGCATGCCGACAGCGGTCGGCTGCCAATACCGCCAGCCCTGATCGGTCGTATGTGGAACATGTACAAAGAATTAAAAATTTTTGGTAAAAAATCCTTAGACGGGCAATCGTTTTGATATTATTGCGTCATCCCCCAGGAAGCTTTATGTGCCAAAGATATGAAGTTTGATGATGCTATTGATTCTGTAGTACGCTGTAGTATTATTATATTCGGGCGGGCCAGAGCGCTTTATCGAAGACAATTCAGAATTTTATTTCACGACGAAATAAGTAAATACGGGGAGTCTATTTATAGGGGGGAGTTACATCTGTACTGTGTTGCCTGTTGGTTAAGGGTTAAATGCTGAAACATTTCCTTCTTTTGGGGGTACAGGTCTTGGAATTTCAATCCAGAAGGGTTAACTTTGAATGAAGGTTAAATGATACGAAAATATGAAATTTTTTTGTTTTTTACATCCAGTTCAGTATAAACGACACGGTTAAAAGGAAGCAGTGACACCACGAGCTTAGTAGGACCTGCTAGTCGTGATGTACCCACTACTATACTCTATTCACTGAGTCGACCTAGTATGGCGCTCTCTCTGTCCCACATTGGCATACAAATGATAAGGACGAAAAATGAGAAGGCCCCGCCCACGGGCGCATGCATGTACGTGATTGGATGCATGCGGGCTATGCATCCAATCACGTGCAAGGCCATATCTCCAGTACTAGGTCGAGTCGGCGAATAGAGTATAGTAGGCTGCACCTTCTAAGTAAGTGGTTCCATAAAAAATATTCTTTATTTTATAAAATGAATCCTTAAAATTCCCAGGTGACAAGCGTCAAGGTTACGAGATGGAGCTGGAAACATGTGACCTACAGGCTGAATCAAATGCGCCACCGAAAGACTCGATACGGGACGAGAACCTCAGTATAGCCCAGATGGTCGCTCGGTATCCCAGCCAGTCGAAACTCGTCTGCAAGAATCTTTATCTCATGGATGCGGAAAAGGTAAAATGTGGAAATGTTTTTTTATAGATTTTTCTGTATCCTATTCTTGAACAAATGTATTTTCTTTCTGTCTTCCTTTCTTTCAATTATGAATATGTATTTAACAAATTGAGAACTTCATTCTTTTTTTATTTCTGCAACCATTTCTCCTCCACAAATGACAAATCTATACTGGAATAAAAAATGTGCCCTGAGATGATATACCAAAGGTTATATTGTCAAATAAGAGTTAAATCATATTTACCACAATCTTGTAAAATATCATGTTAGATGTTTCATACATTCTATATGAATTAATTTTGCAGATAAATCTAGAATTGATAGAGCATGTCCTGCTGTACTTGGTGGAAGGGGACCACAAGTGGCCCCGAGAGGGCGCCATATTGATTTTCCTGCCCGGTATCGGTGAGATCATGTCCCTGCACGACCAGCTCAGTGAGAGCAAGACCTTTAGTCCCAAGTAAGTATATATTTTAAACTCACACCAATTTCTGGTAGTAAGGTGGGCAGCAGGTGGTCAGACGTATTAATCTCAAGGTACATGGTTCGAATCCGGCGGATGTGCACAAATAATTTTTTCCTGTTTGATAAAAGGTGCATACCTGCTGCTTCACTGTTTGGAACCGGTCTTAAACTGTAGAGAAAGGGATACCCTTGGCCCTTACTAGGCGATAGGCTCAAATTGTAGCCCACTGGATCGACATCACCGTACTGGGCGAAACCTTTTCTCCCTTTAACTTTTTGTTTTCGCCTTCAACATTTATTCTGTTCTGATCTTTTACAGAACTGGCAATTATATGCTTGTACCGCTACATTCGACTCTATCGAGCGAGGAACAGTCTATGGTGTTCAGTAAGACTAAGCCAGGCGTCAGGAAAATAGTTCTCTCCACAAACATCGCTGAGACTTCAGTCACCATAGACGACTGCGTATTCGTTATAGACTGCGGAAAGATGAAGGAGAAAAGGTGATTATGTCTATAGGTGCCATATTATTTACTGTAACCCTTTTTAGAGTTTTGTACCGTACGGGTACGGAAGCCTTTTACTAAGCCTATGTCGTCCGTCCGTCCATTTTACCTTTATTTTGAACCGTAATAGGTAGCCAGTTAAACTTCATAACTTCACAAAATATGTGTTATTATGGCGTGACCTAAGAAATAAAAAAAAAAATCTAAGAGTAAAAAATTAAGAGAGAAACATGTTTTTTCAAAGTTTTTTTGTTTAGCTCTATTGTAAAAATGGTAATACAGACAAGCATCAAACTTGTTGTGTTATAGTGTAAACTATAAAACAATAAATAATAAATACTGGCCAAATGTGAGCCAGGCGCTCTAAAGGATCCCGAACTAAATGAAAGAAAACATATTTTTTTTTACATAACACAATTATATTGTGTGGTGTATAAATATCACATGTCACAATAAAATACATTTGAATTTGAATTTGGTGGTATGGAACCCTCGGTGCGCGAGTCCAACTCGCACTTGGCCGATTTTTATGGAGCTGATTGATACAATATCACTATCGCCTTTCCATCTTCGCATTATATACAATGGGAAGGGATTGATTGATCTACTGCACGCATGCATACAAATTAGTTCAGTAGTTATTAAAATACAGAACTGCAAAAATTAGAAATATATTCTTTTTGTCCAATCTTTCCAAGCATTTTTCAAAAGGGGCGTTAAGATTTTACTTTCAAGCTGTCATCTATGCATTTTAAAACAATTCAGTAGCTCAGTGGCATCTATAATTAAATATTCTGCATAAGTATACATTACCACATACCTTTCATGAAGAACTTTACAAACTCATAGCCCATTTTACTCAAAGAAATACCTATGTGAAAAGACCATTCTAGTTCTTTGTTTTCACAATGTCAAATCTAATTACAGATTCGACTCAAACCGTAACATGGAGTCTCTAGACCTCGTGTGGGTATCCAAGGCAAACGCAAAGCAACGCAAAGGCCGCGCGGGCCGAGTCATGCCTGGTGTGTGCGTGCATCTGTTCACGTCTCACCGGTATGAGAGGCACATGCTGGAACAACCGGTCCCTGAGATACACCGGATACCGCTGGAGCAACTGCTACTCAATATTAAGATACTGCCGCTGTTCAATAAGATGAATGTGCATGAAGTGTTGGGTGAGTTTGTTTTATCTATTCTAAAATAGAATCAGTTTAGCGAGTAGCTTAGTTGTCAAGGCATCTGTGTCTAATGTGGTAGGTCCATTTAACTCTTGAATGTAAACTGATTAGCTTCTTAAATTTTTCGAAGAATTCACTTGCATATATAATTTCTTTTATATGTTAGTACTAAGCATGTACTCGCTTTTTATATTTCTTCTTTAGATAAATGCAAAGCCGAAAATGAACAGAAAAAATCCTGGTCGGGGGACATATTTTTTCTCTTAATTTTCGGCTTATAAGGCTCTATTAAGAAGAAATAATTTACTTGCACTCTTGTCACTTTGGTGAAGGTGAATACCGTGAGGAAGCCTGTACACAAACAATGCTACTGCATTATATTCTGCCATAAGTTTCCTACTCTGTCATGAGTGTAAGTGTCGCACTGCAAAGGTGTGGAATGGGTTTCCGGGGAATATCTTTCCCTATTCCTACAATCCACGCATATTTAAATTGTGGGTTAATAGCCTCTCCCAGCGACATTTGTCCACCTTCAAGCCGGACTGACACCTCCTCGGGGGTGAAATTGGCTGCGCTTGAGGCTCTGACCCCGAGCAAAGCCACGCAGTTCGGCAGATAAAAAAAAATTTGTGCATCTTTGTGCTATAGAAAATTATTCCCAGCTTGCAAGGAACACCTTTTCTTTAATGCCATTTTCATCTGCAGGTTCAACGATAGAGCCACCTTCAGAGAGCAATATAGACGGCGCACTCGCTCGCCTCCAAGATGTAGGAGCGCTGGACAAGCAGTTTGATCTCACCGCCCTGGGCAAGCATCTGGCGACTCTGCCGGTGGACGTGAGGATCGGCAAACTGATGCTGTTTGGGGCTATATTCTGCTGTGTCGACTCGGCGCTTACTATGGCAGCTTGCCTCAGCTATAAAAACCCATTTGTAGCACCATTTGGGAAGAAGGTATAAAAAATTAAATTCACCAAGGGTTCCCTAAGAGATAATTTTTTTTATGGAAACTGACATCTGCTACACCAGTGATGTCAATCTGTCTGACTTTGTTCGTTCTGGCTACACCGAACTGGCTGGAAAACATAAACTATTTTCATAGCCATTTCGACCAACACCTGAAAAGAGGGATCTAAGCAAGATGCTAAGAAGCTCAACAGAAGTTTTTGTACAATCTGTAGTATCCACAGAGCATAAAATGCGCGCGCCCCTCCTCGAGGCGCCCTGAGCGCGATTTCTCTACAACGCCGTTGAAGCCTGTGGGCGTGGCCTATGACTTACATAATATGCACATGTTGTTGTTGTTTGTTGTTTGCTGCCCAGCCTCTTGGGAAGGCGGGTGGGCCATTCTCCGCACTGAGACCTCAAAACGGTCCGTTGTACGTTGGCGCTCGGGTAGTGTTACTCCAGCCACCCGAGCTCTTTCATGAAGTGGAGCACTCTTCTTGGACGCTTCCACACTCCATGGGCAGTTCCCACGTTCCCAAGAAACTGCAGTCGTACTTCTGCCACCACCGGGCACTCCAGGAGCACGTGGGTGGCTGATTCGTCCTCCACCATGCAGCCATGCATAATATGCACATATTATGTGTGTTGTGCGTGTGCATTTGTTTTGTGCGTGTGCCTAACTTGCTCCTCTTTGTGTGTAGTGTCGATACTAGCACACACACACACATACGAAGCGCTAGCAGCACTGCGTGTAGTTTTTGGGTTTCAAATATTATCGCTTAGGGCGTCTCTAGTAGGGGGCGCGCGCGGTAGGTATTTGATGCTCTGTGGTAGTATCTGATAAATCTGATTGACTATTTTCGTATTTTCCACAGACAACCAATGGCCCAAAATAATATAGTCAAAATAAAAACGCCTTTACTTGCGGTCTTTTGTGTAGCTATGTGGCTCGAAATTTCATAATAAACGTCTGGCCCAACTTCCTGAGCACTGTTGATGGAAAATTAATTAATAATTCAAGCTCCACGCAGCGCCTGCATTTGATGGTCTCATTGGATTGTGTTGTATTTCTGTAGGCGGAAGCTGACGCCAAGAGAAGAGAGTTTGCATGTGGGAACAGCGATCAACTCACCACTTTGAGAGCTTATAGGGTATGTTTTTTTATACATGTAATTTCGTACAGAGGACACAACATAATATTTGAAACATATGAAACACTCCCTGCCCTGTAGTGGACAAAGAGTATTTTTGATGCCGTAACCCTTTCACTCTCACATATGAATAAATTTGTGAACTAATATGCATCCTCCTGAGTCACTATTCTAGTGTTTTGTTTTTATTGGTGGATTGTTCTGTCAGTGCCATTGCACCACCAAAATGCATCTTTATTATTAATTATTCACTCGCTAGTCCCAACCTCGATTGACACCATTCAGTGAAGCCATCGCAAGCTTTTCGACACTTTCCTATTTATTTATTTGGAATTCGTATCGCCTATCGAGCGCGGGCTGTGGTGGTTCTCCGCGTCCTAGTCATCACTGACTAGGTGAAGAGGGCTCGCCGCGAGCTGAAACGTAAAGCATGCTGGAGAACTGTAGAATGGCCGCTCGCTAGTCCCGACCTCGATTGGCACCCTCCTCTACTGCCAATGGGTCCAGATGTTAGGTAAAGCTATCACAAGCCTATCAGATGGATGATTGCCGTAGTTCAAACTTTGTTAAAACTATGTTGTTGTTGTTGTTTGGTTTGGGGTTGGCTCTAGGCCGGCAAACTAATCCCGCTTGGTTGGGGACCTTCGTGCAAAACCCCGCAATCTCCAGCTACCCCAGCCAGCGTATGTCTTCCATGAAAGCCACAAGTCGACCGGGGTGTCTGCAGACCGCCGCCCTTAGTCGCCTTTTACGACATACACGGGGAGAGATGCAGTGGGGCTATTCTTTTAGAGTACCGGCCCCACACGGTACCTGAATTGGAATACCCCACGGAACTGAATGTTTATTATGAGATGGATGATTGCCGTAGTTCAAACTTTGTTAAAACTATTTAAACATCACCTAAGCAATAGGAGAAAATTGTTCATACTGGATGCCATGTTTACAGAAATGGCAGCGAGCGTTTAAGCACAGTCGCCACGCAGCTGTTGTGTTCGCAAACGAGAATTTCCTCTCCAATAAAACCCTGCTCATGTTGGCCGACATCAAGCATCAACTGCTCGGACTGTTGGCGGCGATCGGCTTTGTACCGGACATGCCCGATCTGAGGAAGAAGATGGGAAAAGACTCGGTCTTCAATTTGACTGGCCCAGAGGTAGGATAATGGGTTTTAACCTTACCTTTATAAGTGAAATCTAATATTTCAGTCTTATTTTTCATACTAACATCAAGGGGAATGGGTTGGCTCCGAGAGAAAAAAAATAATATCTGGCTCTCAAAGGCAATAACTAACTAACTTATTATTGTGAGAAAATGCTAACTAGATGGATAAAAATATAGGAAATAATTTATTGCTCCAAAACATTTTACAGAAACATACACAATTTAAAATTCGAATGTGGTGCAAAGGCGGACTTAGCCCTTACAGAGATTTCTACCAGTCAACCTTTGGTAATGATAATAAAGTTCTGGTCTCTCATATGTAGTTATTTCCTAAGGAAATCTAAAGAACATAATAGTAGGTATTATTATTTTGCATAAAGTTAATTAAAGTGTTGAAACTACTTCTAAGATCACTATAATTATTTCTAACATTTTCGTTTTATTTTCAGTTGAACCTGAACGGTGAAAATGACAGATTGCTGGCGGCCATCTTGTGTGCAGCTCTCTACCCAAATGTTGTCAAAGTAAGTAAAGCCTGTCGTAATTTTTCATATATAAAATGTGACGAAAAGTTGCGTTGAGACAGCAAAAAGTGATGTTTATATTGATTTTCTATATTGGTTGCTTGCCTCTTCTAACTAGACAATAATGGCATGGCCACTGCACGACAGCACCACTTCACTGCAGCAAATGTATGAAAATAGCCGCTGACAACGGTTACAAAATGCTACTGCCGTATTTCATACATTTGCTACTGTGCTGTTGTGCTGTAGTTCTGTTGTTGTCGTGCCGTTATCATCTAGTGTGCCAGCAGCCAATGACTTTGTGAAGAAGACAATTTTGTTTTCTGTTGGGTTTTAGGTATTAACACCTGAGAAATCCTTCCACGTTTCCGCCGGTGGCGCAGTGCCACGTCAACCCTTACCCGAGGAGTTGAGGTTCAAGACCAAGTCGGACGGTTTCGTGGCCCTCCACCCTTCGTCGGTGAACGCTCTGGTCGGGCACTATGCCAGCCCCTACTTGGCGTATCAGGAGAAAGTGAAGACTTCTAGGGTCTTCATTAGGGAGTGTTCGATGGTGCCACAGTTGCCGTTGGTGCTGTTTTCTGGTGAGTGATTTGCTTTTCTCTTTAGTTTGCTTATAAGCCGGACTGAAGTTTCCACAGAGGTGAAATTGGCTGTGCCTCTACAACCTCGACTACAACCTCGAGGTCAGCCACCCAATTCAGATTAATAAAAAGACATAGGAAGAGCGACACCGTTTCGCCGGATTATATTATGTGGCTAACTATGCTTATGGACAATCAATAGTGCGTGGGTTTGCAAATGCAATGCTGGCTTGGCAAGTGCCTTTTTAGGGTTTCATAGCCAGCGATGCTGGCAGGGACCCTTATGAAATTGTTCAGTTGTCTGTCTATCACACGTGCTGTCCGAGGTGATTACTCTAGAACCGAAGACTCAATAAATCTAATATTTTTTTTATTACTTTATTTAGTCCGTACGGAATGAAATCTATTTTCAAGTTTATATATCAAATGTTTGTGAGCAATCCTCTCTTCCACGAAGGCCACTAGGTGACCAATTTTGTGAATTGTGAATGTTATTTCAAGGAAGAAGACATTTTTTGGAATAATTTTATTAATGTTAATTGTTTTTTTTCAAGGTCGCCAGTTGGCTGTGGAGCTGCACAATGGAACGTTTGTTGTGTCACTGGAAGATGGATGGATCATGTTCCAAGTCGAAGGTCATGAGGTGAGAAACATCTAGAATCTGGATTATTAATGGAGGATTTTCATGAAATGTTCATATCAAGCGAAACTATTAAAAGTCAATGTCACTTTAATCACCAATAACGTTATCGTCTGATTTATTCATCTATGCCTGCGAAAGGTAGATTTTAATTAAATATTCTGTTACCAGGTGGCTGAGATGTTGAAGACGATCAGAATAGAGTTGATACATCTTCTGGAAGAGAAGATCAACGACCCATGCCTCAACTTGCTTCACCACGAGAAGGGCAATCGCATCATAAAGACCATCGTTCAGATTATTTCGAAAGATTAATTTTTGTGATTTCTCTGCGTCATTGATTCGCAATAACAAACAATTAAGCGTATCTTTTCGACATTATTTATTAGAAGTGATTTAACCGCTCACGCATCGCCTTTCCAAAATATATCAAATTTACCATGGTTGTAATTGTAAAAAAAATTCCTACAAAGTTATATACCTTACAGTGCACTCACCTTTGTTGTGATTCCAAATTGTGAGTGTTGTACATTGCACGTATGAGGTATTTTGTTCTTCACATGTATGAGGTATTTTGTTTCGATTTCACACACTCGCGAATGGATAAAAACGTCCAATAATAGCACATTCACTTCATAAAAATTGGAACACGACGTTTCGGTAATGTCGGTAAATTTGGTAATGAGTTACACAGTCGTACATTCTGGTGTAGGTTGTTGCCTATTTCATACATTTTGTGTTGACAATAACTAATTTTATACACAAATGTACATACATAACTTGATACTACTGTAAAAATTTGAGCTAGCTACTCGACATGATGTGATTCTGATGACTACTAATATTTAAATAAAATACATGTGTATTTTTTCGAAAAAACATTTTTTCTTTTTTACTCTTACGTAGATTGTTATTAGTTGACTGAAAACAATATTTTTTATAGTATTTTAGCTGAGGTCATGGCTTATAGTTCGTTTTTATCAACCGTTCACTTTGAAAGAATGTGTGAAATGCGAAGAGTGCACCCTCCGCTCCCCGCTGCCACCGCAAACGCCTGTCAGTACGGCGAAGGCTAGACTAGCGAGGAGTGGAGTGTGAGCGCTTCACATTCCACACATTCTTTCAAAGTCAACGGGTGATAAAACTTCTAATACGTATTTAATAAAAAAATGGGGGAAAAAAACTTATTAGTTTTTTTTCCTATTACTTTTAAACTTATTACTTTTAAACCAAAGTGCGGTTAAGGGCTCCAAAATATGACAAAACATGTTTTTTTAATATAAATTGTAATGCAATACTAATAAGGTAAGGTTCACATTTCCCCCTCATCCGAATCATCAATGTCTGCGAGGGCTTGCTTCGCCTGTCTCTCGGCCTCAGTCGCAGCAGCGGGAGGAACCATCTCGTGTCGTCCCTGCGTGTGGGCCCCCACCCACGAGAGCTCCAGCTCAAACTGCTTGTCTTTCAGCTCGTCGTGCACTAGGTAGATTCTGCAAGTAAGTATGTATGATCGTTAAGCAAATGAAAGCTAAAAAAGTTGAAAAAATCATATAAAACACCTTATACCTTTTCAATTGAAATGTTATTTTTAAGACTTTTTTTTAATGTATACCGGTATGGGTGGCTAAGTCGGAGGGTACATGCTCCGACCAGTCAATATATCACCTTCGAGAAGGTAGGTGCCATACCGGACACTTCCCTGGTTTGCTGGCTATACTGGACTAGAGGAGAATACACCGAGGCTGTTATGTGGTCATCTTACATCCAGTTACGGTGGTACCAAATCAGGCGCGGCTACAATTTGACCCTACCACCTAGTAAGGGGCAAGAGAAGGGACTTACAGTTTTACACCGGTTCCGAACGGTGAAGCAGCAGGTGTAGGTATGCATGTAAATTTGTTTGTCTGAAAAAACTAATTGGTACATGCCGACTGGAGGAACCTCGGACCTCTCACAAGAGAAGTTGTTGCCCAAACCACTCGGCCATCCACCAATTCAAAAGCCTAATTTTACTATGAAATTATATATGGCAGATTAGTGACTTTACCCATTGTGAATATTTCTTCACTTGCTATACATATTATTGACCACATCTATTCACAAAAGTGGTAGTTTGGAAAGTTTACTATGGTATCTTCTAATAAATGTAGACATAAAACAATAAGTTTTTCATGTAGTCATGCCATACTGTAGGCAAAAAATTTAAACTAACAAATGTGGTAGATTGGCTAGTTAGGCATCGTTTGGATTTTTTTAATAATTCATTCTAAGTAAATTAGCTAATTAAATAATAATTAAATAAGACTAATTATCATATTATTTTTACACTTTTTGGAATTTTAATGGTGTCAAAGTGAAGTGAAGATGTGAAGTATTTTATACAGCTATATCGACTATCATATTTGAGAAGCTAAGTAACTCGGCCACCATCGACCACGATATGTTTAGTTATCAGTCAAACGTAAGATAGACCATACCGTTTGAACCAAAACATCGTACCACAAACGCAGCTGATTAAAACTGTTTTCATATCAAATTACTACAAACCATAATTTAAGAAAGTGTGTTGTTGAATCTCCAGTAATTTGTTTAGGTATAAATAAATACATGTTAAATTTAAGACAATAATGCAGATCATCCGCTAGCAGAAGTACACTTACATTCTGGCAGCTTCCTTCACCAGGTCAGTCATCGCGATGTCGGCAAGTTTCAGCTTCTCAATCTCTGTCTTGGCGGCTTGCTTGGCCTTGCCCACCGCGCAGCCAAAGTATGACTGAAATCAATAAGACAAGTGAAAATAACTGCATGCAAAGTGTTTGGTCTCTCTGATGATATTGTTATGGTACCCTGCAGTAAAACACGCCCCACACAGGTTTGCCGGTCCATGGAATGAAAATATACGCTAACGCGAATCAGCGGCAAATTTGCATGGGGCGTGTCAGGTCAGAAAATATGGGTCAGTCACCACAGAATAAAAGAAATAAAGCAGAATAAAGCTCAATGTTAGCAATATTACCTTTTTTGTGCTTTAGCCATCTACAACGGGAACGTCATCGTTGATGATTGATAATATTACATTGGCTGGCACCAATATGTTTCATACAGTCTATCATTATTCTTGTTTTGACCCATTAATATGTTCGGTAACGTGTGTTGTTCTGGCGGCCATGAACGGGAGGCAGTGTCTGCAGGTCAAACGACCTTAAACAGTCTGCCGGTGGTCAGTGGTTTCAGGAAGTCGAGGACAGAACAAACTGATACTGTACTCATTTTTAAGTTTCCGGATTAACAGTAGGTGTACTAAAGATTTACATAAGTCGATGTTTCGCCCGCTACGTCACGGGCTTCTTGTTTGACGTCTAGTACAACGGACATCAGACGTCGGCTCCAGGAAATCCCGCAGTTCCTGAAGAAGACCGTGACGTGGCGGGCGAAACGTCGACTTATGTTCACCGACTGTTAATCCGGAAACTTAAAAATGAGTATAATTAATAACACAGTGAACATAAAAACATTAAAAACTGATACTGTCTTGGGAGACCTATAATCCAACAGTGGGCAGCAGCAGGTCGATGAGGAAGAATTTTTGTTGTTTCTACCAGCTGTAAGAAATTTGTGCAATACTTACGAAAGAAACTCCACTAGGGTCAAGCATGAACATCTGCGGTCCGTCGTGCTCGTTCCACGAACTCATCACCGCGGAGCACCCGTATGGTCGTACTGCACTGTACAACGTATACGCATGCATGTACATCGACACGCGCTCGTTGAGGTATTTCAGCGGGACAGGAACCCCGTACTGCGAGCGGTAGCTCGACGCTTCCGAACGCGCCGTCTCAACTATTTGACGTGCGTCCGATATCAGACCGGATACAGCCTGAAATATTTGAATATATTGTCAGTTTTTATTTTATACACGATCAGATATTGGGATGGTCATTCAACACGTATAACAAATTTATATATGAACAAATCTCATACATACATCTTGTCTGTCGTTTGTATGTTTGTCTTTCCGCCTATAACTTGGGAACGGTTGAATTTTAACCAGCGAAGTTGCAGTTCAATAAATTATTTCTTCCCTCATATTACTTACTACTACGTATGTGAATATCATTAAATGGATGTCTCCAAAAATTGGGCTGGTTTGAGAAGAAGTGTTGATTAAGTTTATTGACTCCTTTTTACCGCGAAGCAAAAGGATGTTTATGTTTTTCGAGTGTGTGAATGTATGTCTATTTCTCTGGCACACTGTATTCTACACCGCTTGATGGATTTTAACATAATTATGTAGTGTTGTTGGCAGTGGCGGCTGGTGACCTATGGGACTGGGTGTGCGCACAGCACACCCAGTCCCATAGGTACCTAGCGCACAGTGTGCGCTAACTTACTCGTAGTACTAAACCCAAACGTGAATCTAATGGATACCGAGACGTGATTTTTTATTTTATTTTCATGTCTGAGTTAATTGCCCAAATTATGTAAAAGTATTCTCACTCAACAGATACATAGTTGAAAGACAAAATAAGGTAAGGATAAAAGTGATAAAATCATTAAAATGTAAGTAATAAAAATGTACTCACTTTTAGATTGAAATATCTAGGTATGGTGTTTTGAAGAACACGCCAGCGAATTTATGAAAATTATGAAGAAATCAGTCACACACACACACCACACACACTACAGTTTGATTGGGTAGGTCTAATATTGTTCTATTTATTTCGTTTTTAATATAGTCAACACTGAATCCACTCATTTTTATAACGCACTAGAAACACAACCAGAGTCCTAATTGCTCGAAGAACCAAAGCGACACTTCACTGCGCAGTGGCCACCGAGCACCGAGCCGCGGCCGCCGGGGCGCCTCCGCGCGCGAGGCGTGGCCGGCGCGCGCGCCCGCGCCCGTCGGCCAGCCTTGCCGCGCCGGGCAATGAAGAAACTTCACAATGTACTGTTAACTGACGAAAAGTCGTTCAAACTGCTAAAAAACTGATTTGCAAAACATCCCGGCGCGGCAAAGATATATTACGTACAATATTTCATCTAAGCGGTGGCGGCGCGGCGCGCGGAGCGGCCATCATCGGTCGACGCGACGACGACGGGTCTCGCCCCGAACTGAGATGGCGCGGCGCGGCGCGGCGAGCGATCGATCGGATGATCGCGCGACCAACAACGCCTAGGTCTTTGGGTGATTCCATTTTTGACTTTAAAATAGCGAAATATGCAGTATCATTAATGTTTGTCGTAACATTCGAATATTTTATAAATTACCATTCGAATATGTATCAAATCGATATTCGAATAATTCAAATTATTCAATTGCAAACTCGATCTGTTATATAAATATAAGAAACACCCATATTCCAAAAATGGACTCGCCTGTCGGTTCGTGCTACAGCGTATGTGTAGGTACTTAGCGCTTGTGTGTGTGTGACTTCGACCCAGAGTTTGGATCGCCCCCGCCGCGCCCGCGCCCCCCGCCCGCGCGTGTCTTCGGTCGGGTTTACGATCTCGGCTTACTTCGGCTCATCGTCGGCTGGCTCGGTCGCGACGTGTCGCACGCGCGTCTATCCACAATATACTGTCCTTCTTTTTCCGTCGTGTGTCACACGCAGAAGGCCACACATAATCGTATGAATAGTGTTTTGTTTCACGCGGCGGGGCAGCGGCGTTTGACATTTTCTCATAGTAAACGTTCGCGGTGTTTTGTACTGCACTCGGCGCGGCGAGCTCGGCGGCTATACGTAGTATGTAGTACGTATTACGTACAGCAAAATCGTGCCTTGTTGTCTAGGAAATAGGATCGAATTCAGTTTGATATTTTTACTTCGATCGGTTTCATGGAGAATGTTTAATATTTTAATTTATTTCTTTCTTTCGGGTGAAGGCGTTATGTTTTGTGGTAGTGCGGCGCACGAACGCACTTAAGGGCCAGCCGCCACTGGTTGTTGGATTTGTCTTAATTGTGGGAGCTCCCAAACAGGTGGACCAATTTGAATGCATTTTTTTTATTAGAAAGCTTGTTTATTGTTGGGGTGACATAGCCTATAAATAATGTGAAAATTCTATATGGCAGATGCAGGACCTCAAATTGTCCATAATAAAAACAATTCAAATTTTCAAAACCTATCGAGTGGGGATCAAATGAAAGGAAATGGAAAGGCGAATCCAAAAATATTGATTCGAATATTTCTATCAATATTGAATAGTTTGCTGTATATAAAACTTAAGTCCATCGAGTTCTAGGGCAAAAACCTTAATAAGGACACCCTCATAGAGCCCAAACGGATGAATGGAATTTGATGATTGAGGTGTCAATTGATTCGTAAGAATATCAGCAGTGGCACTGGGCACTTTATAAGTTGCTTGTTTTCATAACTAAAAAGTCTAAAAACAGATGATTAAAAATTAAACAAAAATCTAAGTGCTTAAAAATTTGAAAACGATGCTAGCAAATTAAATTTTATGAAACCCCTCCACTGTTAGCGGCAGCAGTCGGAAACACTTTTTTTAATATTTTTAAAGTAGGCTTTAGGCAAAATAAAAATACAGAATATGCAGTCACAAAGTTTTTTCAAAAAAAAAAAAAAAACTGACACGGTTGGCTACATCACCTACAACATCCGTGATGTCAGCCCATAACACCGGGTGAACTTGGTGCCACGTCAGCGCTTCCCTTCGGTCGTGCCGGCTACACTGAACTGGACGGAAAACTCAAACTATTTACATAGCCGTTTCAACCGACCTTTCATTCAGTGCGGTGGTACAACCCGGGCGGGTTAAACCCTACCACCTAGTAATATAAGAAGTGTCTTATCCCTTAGTCGCAAGTTGCAATAAGTTTGCCTTCTGCATTGTGACAAATGATTACAAACCATTCCGACATGTAGATCGGCATTGAATATCCTCTTGTTGGCACCCGGTTCGTACAGCTTGGATGTCACCAGCTTCTCCACAGCGAGAACGACTCCATCTTTGCCTCGGAGGCCGATGACCGTACCAGAGTTCTCTACGGCCTTCCCGGCATACTCCACTTGGAACACGCGGCCGTCTGGAGAGAACTGCGACGCTGACAGGTCGTACTGGTGGAAATAATAATTGTGATGTTTTAAAGTGTGGGAAGCCATAGGGTTTGCTGTTCAAGTGGCAAAAAAGTAGCGTAATTTTCGGTTAGAGTGGCAGCTATAGGAGGCGCTTCATGCTTAGGTATCATCTATTAGCATCATGCATGTGAAAATGCAGTCATTGAAGTTGGAAGTAAGTACAAACTCTGGATAGTCGGAGGAGTGGTTGGTAATGAGCAACGTCCTAGCCGACATCGTTCCAGGATAGATTTGCATATCATGCGTCAGAATTATGCAATACATATGTACATAAAACTGATAGAATATTATTAACCCTTAGGGTCCATTTTGCGTCCGCATGGACGATACCTCTTACGACCGTTGACTCCCATTGTGTCCGTGTGGACACAGGAATTGTACGCATTAGTTATATGGTCGCAGATTTTTGTCTGGTGCAATTTTTTTTTTTTAAACCGACATGGCTGGTTGTGCCGAGGGACTAATGGTACAGTCGACAGAGCCAAAAACACCTCGCAAAACCACGCTCAGAGAGGTGTTATGCCAGCAGATTTGCGGACTGGTGCTAGGCTGTCTAGCCCGTTGATGATACGATGTTTGAAGTCACCCAAGTTCGGGAAACACGCTCCCCGGATGACAGTTCCCTACCCAAGCGGTGCGACAAAGAAACAATTTTGAAAATCGATGGGGTTCTCAAAAACCCAAAGTCAACAACAAAAGGGTGCTCAGGCTTATTAGAACGAGAGTGAATGTTCGATAGAAGGTTAAGTAAACCCATTTCCTTTGACATTAAAAAGCATACCCCATTGTGACAAAGAAAAAAAATATATTGACAAACTGTCAATTTTAGGTTAGAAAAATTTGGAAAAAAAGTTGAGCATGTTTTGTTTTTTCTGGTGTAAAAGAAAAACGCCTGTGCGTCTAAATAAGTGAGTTCTCACTTGTCTCACATAGTTTTATAGGTAATTTAATTGGCTTTATGTGCCTACAGAGTTAATTGATATGACTTTATTATTTTATTTCATTTCATGTGTTTCAAATATTTGATTTCATGTGAGCGCGCGGCACCGAATCTACGCGCGGAGAAAATGGCATGGTCAAGGGGGTTAAGCATATGAAAGTGTGGGGAGCCTAGGGGATGTTATAATTGCGACAACTACGAAACATAACCTATACGAGCAAAACTTTCGATACTCACCCCGGTACCGATTGAGCTCATCTTGGAGTGATGGTGCACTTCTAGGTAGAAATAGTGGATTTCTCCTTTAAGAAATGTAAAACAGAGTATTAATGTTTTGAAAACAGGCCCGGTAATGTGCAATACAAAGTCGCCGACTCACTCCAACCAACTCTTTTCAATTTGACAGATAGAAATGTCAACTCACCCAGACGCCAGACTGTGACAAACGGTTTTCGATTAAGCTGCGTTCCGTTATTTGCTCTATAGTCGAGCATAGAGTAGTGAAGTGACAAATTTTTGTTTTGTCTATTTCATATTGAAAAACAAAATTATTGCGGCCGATATAATAGTAGTACGTAATATAATTTTCGTTACAATAATTTTGCTACAAAGTTCCACCGAAAAAACTTAGTAACAATATGTATTTTGTATTGGTAAAATTTTGTATGTATTTTTCGATAATGTGACTGGAACATTATCCATATCCATAACGCAGCGACAATCAATGAAATTTTATTAAATTATTGTTACACATTCACCCACCATGCCACTTTGATTTCAAGTTATCTCTATTTCGTCTAGATGGCGCTCTTAAATATTTTTCTAAAATAATATTAATGGGGTGGCTCCATCTGTTGGAGGAGCCAGAATAAAGAACTAAGGCTTCGCAGAAACTATGTAATACCACACCACGGCTAATACCTACAAATTGTTTTATTATACCTATGTACCTACGTACTTATATATATAAGGTGTTTCGTTAGTCATGTCATTAACTTCGGGAGGGTTACATACACACTCAAATAAACACTTTACGTAAGAAAAAAAAAACATTATGTTTATATGTAAAGCATGACGAGGAATATATGAGGGGCCACCTTATTGCGGAATTTCGTTGGAACTAATTTCTTACACTGGCCACAATTATGTTTGATGCTTGATAATCTGTTGTCAATGTCAAAATTGCTTCTGAACTGACATTTAGGTGAAACGTTATGTCATTGTAGTGAGATTGTCATGAATTGGCCGCCGTAATGTACAATTAGGTAATAATTTTTTGTTCTATCAAGGTGTATCTCAAGCACCTATTTACCGAATAGCAAACAAAAGAGGGACGTAAATATTATTCGTTCTGAACAAAAAACACTTTTTGACTTTACAGTAATACGAAACGTTCGAATAAAAATAGCTTAGGTTAAGTTTTTCTGAATTAGAATTTTTATTAAAAAGTTTAGTGTTTCAGCAAGGTCGATTAATATTTTTTTTAATAATTTGTACACTTTGCTTCAGGACATATCTGCAGATACATGGAAAAAATGTTTTGAACATGTAAATGTGAAGGCTAGTTCTTATTACATTGACATCAAAATATATATAAAAGATGCATTAAATTAAAATACATTTTGTATATCTTATTGTGTATTTCAGTGCAAAAGTAAATTTTGAATAAAAACATCGGCCAATTCAATATATGCGTTCTATACTGAATGTTGCTATATAAATCTAAAAAGTGGCTCCATTTTGACAGCTCTCATATATTCCTGGTCAGGCTTTAGGAGCATTTTTTCTCCTAAAAAAAATAATAACATAAGTAGCTGTAAAAACCAATCACAGTGACCTTGTGACTAACTTACAACAAACAGCTGTTCTGCGTTTGAACATAGTACGGTCATTGACCCCGTACAATGCAAGTTACCTACTGTTACACACAGGTTAATGTTTAGGTAGCAAATATGTTTTGTTAAATTTCTCGAAAAGTAATACTATAAACATATAATTTTTTTTGTGTAACTTGTTTATTTGAGTCTGTGCGTAACCCTCCCGAAGAATGACATGACTAACGAAACAAGGTTTTTCAAATATAGCGCCTCGGAATGTTGGCATCTAACTAATCAGTTTTAACAGGCATGCTTGCTGATTCTTCATTACCGGCACAAGTAGTTGTGCATTTCTACATAAATATATTTCCATATTATTACTTCCCTCGCTTATCTCAATCAGGCGCCTAGTCATCTTTCTAACAGGCAGCTTTCTAATTAGGCAGCTTTTTGACAAAGTATCTTTGTGCCTTCCTTTGGTTTTTGTTTTTGTGTGTGTTTTTTTTAATGTAAACCGCCGTGTCGTGGAAGTCGACAGCCAAAAACACCTCTTCTCGCGAAACCACAGTGAGGTGCCATGCCAATATTATTATCATAACATAATTTATCTATTTATTATAGACCCTGCTAAACGTACCACATATAAAATGTGGTGGTCGGTGTTGTGATATAATTCATTAGTTTTTGCAGCGCAACACCGATCACTCTGCTTACCTACACCGATTGTCGCTCATACACATTATACTTACCAGCAGATTACACATACACTGTTATACTTATCAGCAGATTACGCAGCCAACACTTTAGAAGTTCTCTAATATGCTTTCAATCAGAGATACTCCTGTAAACCTCGACCCCTGGGAGCTTTCAATTTGTGCCGAGAGGGAAGCTCGCTGTTTATTTGCTGGCTTCGTATTTAAAGTATTTATTTTAAGCCTTATTGAGCGGGCTGTATTTTATATTTTGGGGATTTGGGAGGGAAATTCCTCACAGAGCGAAATAATAATAATTTAAAATAAGCGTTTTTTTTGTATTTTAATCGCAAGGGCTGGGGAGAGAAGGTCGAGGAAAAATACTATCGAAATATTCTGTAGGTCAATTTACACTGAACATTATTTCCTCTAGCTAGACTCATACATGTGAAGCTAATGAAATTGTCTTGCCCTACCTAAGGTATGGTTTAAGAAAATATTAATGCCAAAATCATGCCCAAAAATATTACAAAGGCAAAAGTCGGTTTAAATTGTTTTATTCTGCATTACCTTGCCAGATAAAATGTTAATACACAAGATTAAGAAGTACCTACGTTACACGGCCGTAAAGACTTCGCTTTATTTATTAGGACTACAAAGTCGGCCTCTGTTTGAAATATCGATCTCCCTCTTGTCTAAGTTATGTATGCGATTTAATCGAAAATCGGTAGACCGATTTGAACGAAAATTTGTTTTTTATTTGCCCGAAATACTCGATATTATTTTGAAGGCTCTAGTTTCCGCCATGAGTAGGTACAAGTTTTAAGCTGCTCACCCCTGCGCTGCCTCTGTTCCGGCGCCCCGCACTGTAAGCCCCGGAGCCGAGGCGCCGCCGCCGCGCCGCCCGCCCGCGTTTCTTTGCACTCGCCGAAATTCGCACTTCGCAATGCTAAGCCATCGATGATTTGCCGACAAGACGCTCTTTGACGACGGAGTCTGTGCAGTGTTGTAGATTGTTTTAAAGATACTTGCTTAGTGAAAAATATTAATATCGTATCTATTTTCGTTTTAAACTTACTGAACGGGATTTCGGAAAGTAACTTGGTTATAATGTAAAATATGTGATTTCTTTTGGAATGGCCACACGTAGGTATATCTAGTGTACATCATCCTATAAATACAATTTGATTTCGACTGGCTTATATAAAAAAGAAAATTATATAGTTTAATAAATATATTACAATAGTTTAAATATATTCAAACAAAACGACAGCATTGATTCTGCGTCTGCGTGCTCTGGTGCGATGCGAGTATATTGTATGCACTGATAAAAGCATAACTTAATTTATAGACCCCAACGAAATTACGTTGTATGGACAACAACCACGATTTTTGTTATTACTTATGTTTAGAAGAATTTTAATTTAAATTTGTTTACGGTGTGAAACGAAACCACAAATAAACCATATTTTGTCGTATTCATAATAGTTTTAGAAGGACATTAATACACAAATTTATTAATATTTTAATAGTATTTTCTAGGTGTTCGTGTGTTTTGTGTAACTTCGCATCTATAGCACCTCAAACAAGAATTAATTCGATGTGTGGCAAGACTTGAACCGTAACACCAGTTTATTTAGTTAGGTCTTTGCCTTAGGTACCTAAGTGTGAGATAATTTTCACTCGCGTGTTAAGCTGTACTTTAGAGGTAGGTTGTTGAAGGGTTAGCTGGGGGTTAGTTCAGTTGGTAAAAGTACAATACGGGTTGAGAAGCATTTTGATTTTCAAAGCATAATTTTTCCAAAGTAGTACACGAGAGCGGTGATCACGTACGTACCTACATATGACAAACACTACTTTTTGCGACAGAGGAGTGTCAAGCTCGTGACACGTGGAGATCCGTTGTCCCTACCCCTTGGGAAACAGAACGAAGTGACGCAAAGTAGACATTACAAATATTAATCATTTGATTTTATTGATTGTATAAGTACGTAATATTATAAAGACACGTATTACCAGTACATTCATTATGTATTATAATTTTTTTATAATTCTCTGTTGGACCTTTCAATATTTTCCAAAACGTCACATCAAGAACGTGGCGTGTAGAAATCCGTGGTCACTGCCTATGCTATGGGCTACAGTCGTGTAATTATGTACATACTCACAGCAACTGATATATTTTTTCATTCACTTTTTTGCTATAAAAACTACGTTCCTATCCCGTTTACAATAAGAAAGCAATACTTATATTTATGCCTAGCTACTTAAGGCATAAATATAATTATTGCTTTCTTATTGTAAACGGGATAGAAACGTAGTGTTTATAGCAAAAAAGTGAATTACGTTCTTAATGACTCTATCGTCGCCACACCGTGCACTAGGGCAGTAATGATATAGGGCTTAGGACAGGGATGGCCAAAGCGTCGCCCGCGGTCGACCGGTCGACCGCGAAGGCTTTTCAGGTAGCGCGCCCGCAGAATATACAAAAATTACGCCCCACACACTTTTTTCATTCATTGGGTTCGAAATTGGAAAATACGGGCGACTAAATTATGGTCTACAATGGTAGATATAATCTACAACATAAATACAGTTTACTTACTTATAGTGAGTATCGTGTGGTGCCGGTACTTAAAAAGAATAGCCCCACTGCATCTCTCCCCGTGCATGTCGTAAAAGGCGACTAAGGGATAAGGACAAGATATCGTGCTAAAGGGCGACGGGTTCGCCACCTCTCACCTTGGCACGGTACTTCCACCGAGTCATGCAGCAGGTGGGTCTTCGTGCCTTACTTTCTGCTTGATCGATTTAATCTTGTTCGAATACTTTGCGAAACGTGGTGGTCGGTGTTGTGATGTAATTTACTAGAGTACTTGCAGCACAACACCGATTACTCTGCTTACCCCGATTGTCGGGTTTCAGCGTGTGTGATATGTATGTGTATGTATTACATAAAGTGACAGTTAGTTACAATAATTTATTGATTCATAAATAATGTGTTTTTTTTATATTCTTCAGTAGACCGCTCACGAATTTTTATTTGTTGGGAAGATCTCAGATGTAAAAAGTTTGGCCACCCCTGGCTTAGGACATGGAATCATACACGCAGAAACTGCATAGCAACATATTTTACATTGTTAACAACGCGTGGTCGGAATGCACACCATTCGTAGCAGACACAAGATCCGTGAGTATTGTATTGTATTGTAAATATTTATTTCACTCAAATATAATATGGGCAAAAGGTAACACTTAATGCCTCTAGGCATTTTCTAACAGAATACATTTGGGATATGATAACTTTACTGCTAGGTGAGTGGCGGAAAGAGATATTATAAGTATTATGATATGATAGATGTACGGGAATAAGGTAGAGTAAATATACTTAGTTTTTACATATTATACATATTTACTAACTCTTGAGATATCGTTTTGGATCAGAGAAATTACGATGACAAAAAGTGATTCTTTAAAAGAAGTGTGAATGGAAGAAGAGAGACGGAGATTGACAGGGAGGGAGCTGGTTCCAAAGACGAGCTGCATCTATCGTGAATAAATCAGAATATGATGTATATCATATAAATGTATAGAATGTATAGATGTATAGAAATAAATCAGACAAGTGTGACAGAGATAGACCTGTCTTGGCTTGAACTCTGGATCTGACTCTGGGTCCGATGATCGAATCCGGCCGATATTTACGAGTACCAATGAGTTTGCTCTGACGGAAAATTTTATGTGCATGTCTACACCTGCCGTTTCACTTCGGAACCGGTGTAAAACTGTAGGTCCTTTCCCTTGCCCCTTGCTAGGTGGTGGGATCAATTTGCAGCCGACTGGGTTGGTACCACCTTACTGAACGTAAGATGCCCGCAGAGTAGCCTCGGCTCTGTTCGCTTCCGTATGGATACAGAACCCTAAAAAGCGTGAAGCCGGGCGGGGCGGGGGACTCACGGTCATCGATCACTCGCGAGCGTCACAGTTATTTATTAGTAAGAATTACTATTACCAAATCGCAATTCAGTCCAGCCCCGAAAATCTTCGGGGTTTATGTATAGATGTTTACGCTTAAAAAGTGCATGCTCCGGGACTCTAAGATGAGTGTATATAAGGGATGTGACTCCCTTCTTATATTACTAGGTGGTAGGGTTTATCTCGCCCGGGTTGATACCACCGCACTGAATGAAAGGTCGGTCGAAACGGCTATGTAAATAGTTTGTGTTTTCCGTCCAGTTCAGTTTAGCCGGCACGACCGAAAGGCAGCACTGACGTGGCACCAAGTTCACCCGGTGTTATGGGCTGACATCACGGATGTTGTAGGTGACGTAGCCAACCGTGTCAGTTTCCATAAAAAAAAAACTAACTATCTGCGATATTTCACTGGCGAGCGTCAGCTGTTACTAGTGTTACTGTTAAGATATTCACTCCAGCCCCGAAAATCCTCGGGGGGTTTTACCCCCATGTTTAATTTTTGCATATTTTCCTTTTATGTCTTCGATAAGTTTATGGCCCTTCTATAGGTAAATAGTTATTTCCACGGCTTAGTTGAGGCATACATACACGTCTGCGCCTCGATAGGTGAGCTTTTATTGGTTAACTGGTCTAGTTTACCCCTATCGGGCACTTGTTAGCCGCACGAACCTAGATTGAGTTCTTCTGGCTTGTGGTAATGTGAAAATAATCCACGGTTGACTTGGCAAGGTGAGTAATATGGATCGAGTACCTACTTATGGAATGGTCTGGTTTGTGTTAATACTCCTGCATGAGAGCTCAATGCTGAATGCATTTTTTTCCAAGCAAGAACCAAGAACACAGCGTTGTTAAAAATGGTAAAAATTTTAAAGTGAAAGTTTTACAATTTTTTTTCTATTTCTACGTTTTTATTAGATAAAAAAAAACTGTTAAAGTTAGATTAGCTTAGTAACGCTTATTACTCGTGTTATTAGTAACCGGACCTAAGGACCAGAGGAAAGCTTTAGGCTAGCCCTAGCCTAGCCTAAAGCTTTCCTCGCAGTTTTTTCACTGTAGGTGTACATCTCTTCACTTCTTCTCTATCCTATCCTTCCTAACCTACATAAACGGCTGCCGTCTGTGTATGTACGTATTGCATGTATATATGTAGGTATGTATGTATGTATGTATGTATTTATGTACAAATGGATGTATGAATGTATGTATGTATTTTCGTTTTTTTTTTATGTAAACTGACACGGTTGGCTACATCACTTACAACATCCGTGATGTCAGCCCATAACACCGGATGTACTTGGTGCCACGTCAGTGCTTCCCTTCGGTCGTGCCGGCTACACTGAACTGGACGGAAAACACAAACTATTTACATAGTCGTTTCGACCGACCTTTCATTCAGTGCGGTGGTACCAACCCGGGCGGGTTAAACCCTACCACCTTTTTTAATGCTTATATAAGTAATGCGTATATAATGCGACATATCTCTGCCAGGTTATAGGCTATATAGCATCACGTCATTATTCATATTATGAGCTTTGCAGTGGGGTCGGAAGTGAACACATTCGGAGAAAATTCGATGATTTCCTATAGAAATCCGATTTGCTATGAAACCGACTTTACCGCGATCGGAGCCGCGGGAACAGCTAGTAACAGGTAAGTACATAACATATAATAATAAAGCGAAAATCTGTAACGGCGCGCCGAGTATCAACCATCCGACATGCTGTCTTAGATATTTTAGCTTATACCTAAGTCGAGAACTACTCAATAAATTCACATAGGGTTTTCACTTCCGTTTACTTCCACATCTCAGGATGGTTATAGGTACGAGTATATAAGCCATAGCGATCGAAACTGTGGGAACATACTATTTTAATCGTAATAAATACGAGTAGAGCGCAAAATATGTAGTAACTAGCTTAGCCTGCGGCTTCGCTTCGCGTGACTTTTTGCTGACAGCTCAGGCCGCCGATCACGTAGCGTTATTATTTATAGCCTAAAACTATCTTGAGAAGTGACAAAATGCAACCGTGAAAACTGTATGTAAATCGATAAAGTGGTTGTCGAGTTATAAGGATATTCATACATTGACGTACGTTAGGAGGCCGTAGAAATGTCGCTTTATTTATTAGGATGTGCCGTCGATTCTATGGTCGCTTATAAGTCGAGAACTACTCAATGAATTCACATGGACTTTTCATTTACGTCTTCTGGCACATTTAAAGATGATATTTCGCCGCGAAGCGAAGCCAGGAAAATGCAACGGAGGAGCATTGCCGAAGAAGTCACTAGAAACTCGGAGAAAATGAGGTGCTTCACATCACAGGCCACGTGCTATCCAGAAAAACAAAGGAACTCCGCGACGTTCTTATTTCAAAAGTTTTGACTTATAGGTGTCGTCCATCACTTTTAAAGGTCTGCTACGAAATTGGGTAGGCCCATTCGTTATGGCAATTCGTGAAGTTTTCGCGTGTGGTCTCTGAAGTATTTTAAACCCCGACAATCTGTAGACATTAGGTTCATTTAACGTCGTTTAGTTTCAAGTTTTCTTTCGCTAGCAGACTAGGTTCATAGCTAAAATATATACCTAAGAGCGTTTTCGAGGTAAATTTTGTGAGTGGTTTGCTGAAATATTTGTACTACCTACCTAGTTTTAGGTTTCCTTACCCCGTACGGAAGCCTATTACTAAGCCTATACGCCGTCTGCCTGTCTGTCGGTCCTAGTGCTGTATCTTTGAAACCGTCATATCTAGCCGGTTGAAATGTTCACAGAATATGTGTTATTATGGCGGATGTAACAACAAATAATAAAAAAAATAGAAAAAATAAACTTCCCATACAAGAAATATTTTTGGAAATATGTATGTACCTAAAATCAATATCTTAACGGTGAACTCTCAGTTAACGTAACGAGAAGTAAATTTGACTTAGCTTGTGACTTTGAGCGGAAGCTGGTGGCGTCGTAAGACCAGCGTAGCTCTACTTGAATAGTAGAGCTACGCTGGTCTTGCCATTATGCGTTAACTGCCGGACATCTGGGGGTGTACCGGCGTTAAGTCACTCGCTAACTCACACAAATACTCGCATATTTCAACCAATAGCCGGGCCGGATGCCTCACCGAACGCCTTCTAATTGGTTGAGTGAGATCGTTTCTCATACTCACATCGGCGAGTTTGTTACGCCGGTACAGGGGCTGGGCGTGTACAAAACGTACGTACAGTTATGTTTTTTTGTCATTTCGTACATTCAAATTTCCATATCAACTGAACTGTCTTCCGGCGACTGTGTTTCCCGAATCCTTTAATCTGGGTTTCTTCAAACGTCATATCAACGGGCTAGACAGCCTAGCAACAGTCCACAAATCTGCTGGCATGGAACCTAACTGAGCGTGGTTTCGCGAGGAGAGGTGATTTTCGCTCTGTCGACTGCACCGTTGGTCTCTCGGCACATCCACCAAAAGTTGGTTTACATAAAAAACAAATATCTACCATTCCACAAACCTACCATACCGATTCCTTAAACCCTGCACTCAACCTCCACAGACACTGCATACGGTCTGCGTAAACCCTTCAAACCGAAACTCCACCAACCCTCCACACAACCTCCACTAACGCTCCACACTGCCTCCACAGACCCTCCACACCGGCTCTACCAACCCTCCGTACTTGCGCTGTATTATAACCTAAACTAACCGCGCCCCAGCCAACATGTCTAGTCCGCCACGTCTGAACCACCTTGGTATGCGCACAATGTCATCTGCGGCGGAACTAAATGCATAAGAAATTCCAAACACGACTGAGGAGAGGGGGACTAATTCCTCTCCTAATATCACACCTTATAACTCCCTCGGGATGGGGGAAATTGGAAATTTTTGATAAAAATGGGGATCGCAGTACGACGGTGTAGTGCAGGGCAATTCTAGACAAGCGTTGAGGTATGAGTATGTTGGCGAATTTTATTAAACATTCAACACGGTGGTGGCGAATTTTAATTAAATGCGTATGCGAAGGTGAAGCTTAGTTTGCTATTTGTTATTGTTTAAGTTCACTAAGTATAAATAATTAGAATTAAAGTTTTAATTAAACACAAAAATTTGCGTATTTTAGGTATAGTTAATTGTAAATATTTGTAAATATGTTTTCCTTGAATACAGTCAGTATTACATAACATAATATGCCTATAATACTATAAAGATATATAGTATATTGAATGAAGTACTTTATTGCTCATAAAGTCATAACATACTTTACAAAAATAAGCACAATACAATATTTACATGAGGTGCCAAGGCGGATTTATCCCTCACAGAGATTTCTTCCAGTAAACCCTGGATGATTGAGAGTCGATTTAAATATAGTGAAATGTAAGTAAGACAAATAATTTATAAAAATAAAAATAAATTTAATGTAAACGGAAACAAAGTTCTAAAGGTGGGACCGCACTTGCAGCAGCAGAGCGGAGAAGGCGGCGGCGGCGGGCGGCGGCGCGGCAGGGCGCGGCATAAAATTGTCCATACGAATTGCTTGCCGCGAATGCGCGCCAGTAATGTGAGGAGTTCCTACAGTGGACTCCCACCTTTAACAAAATATCGACATCTACCGACTAGATCAAGCACATCACTAGCGTGCGAGCTCCCTCAGGTAAAATTTGTAAAATATCTTTGACATTTGTCAGACGATTATCTGCGGTGAGGCGGGCGGGGGAGAGGCGGGGGTGGAGGTTCGCTCGTGCGGGAAATCGAAAATTTATACGTGCGTTTATATTAATTTAGTCCTACATCTTACCCACTACATTCTCAAATTTAGGGGGAAAATATGTCATCATTTTAAAGATTTTTCTGCCGAAGTGACTATTAGAACAGCTGTAAGGCTCGTTATTCGGATGACGAAGAAATAAAGTGACAAAATGAAATGATGCCGAAAATATTATTATATAGCAGAAGGCTATAAGGTGATTCGCAACATTTCCAGAATATTGCACACCTTCGAGGAAAACGTGAGAGAGGTGGGGATAGGGGTCTGTATCCTCCTTGGGATAGGGTATTAAATTTCTCACACGAAAGTATTGACAGAATAGTCATTTTCCCATACTCGATTTATATCAGTTTTGTAAGTATGTGCTCTTTTTTTTTTTGAAAGCGCTACATTTGACGCCGCGCCACCCATAAGGCGTCTAACGACGCCAACGGATATTCGTTCGTACGCGGGGGTTGCGAATGCCATGCCGGCCTGACAGGTGCCTATTCACGCCTCTCTTGAAGGACCCGAGACCACATACTTGGGGGGAAATATGTGGGCAGGGAGAGCGTTCCAGAATTTACCGGTTCTGTAGAGGAAACATCTGCAGAACCGATTGGTACGCATCCGCGGTTAGTCCAGCGTATACGGATGCAATCCCTGCCAGTGTCTGGTATGAATTTCTGTGTCAGAAATTGTGAATTATTTTGTATGGCAGTGCGCCTATATTTTTTTTACTCGTAGTTCCACATGAATAAAATTACCTGTCTCATGACTAGCTAAAATATTGTTCAGTGTACGGTTGCGTGGAAGAAATTGTATTATTCCATAAGTCTCCCTTCTGCACCGCAGAAAACTTGTATGCATTAAGCGGCGTCTCCTGCGAATGTTTTTTTCGAAACAGAAACATCGAAACATTGGGGCGTGGCCATCCACATTTGTATGAAAACCATAAAGAAATAATGTTTTTGTTTCATGTTTTTTGTGTATTGTTTCGAAAAAACATGCGCAGGAGACGCGGGTTTACATCAATGCATTACACTCAACCAACAAAACACTTTCGCTTTGTTATAATTAGGTTAATGTATGTAATTTCAAAAATGTAATTATAGGTGCTTTCCTCATACTTCCAGGCTATTTTAACGCCTAGGTATTTCACAGGGCACGTTCGCCTGGGCGTGTTATATAATTGCTTAATTTTGAGATTAGTAAGCGAAGCGGGGCGACGCGCGGGCGGCGGGGGGCGGAGAGATTTATTGCCAACACTTTGAGAGAATGGCTTTTACTCAAATTAACTGAGACATTGTTGGGGTGCCTTTATATTTTGTTTATTAAAGATTCCGGGGATAAGGCATAGCCGTATCTCAATACACTGAGTCAGGGAAGGGTGCGGGAAGAACACATCCCACTCGGGCTAAAATAGTGACGCAAGTCAACAAAAATTTAAATCTTTATTTAGTTCCGACCAAACTGGTTCGTTCACTTATAAAATCTGATTTATTATAATTTTTTTTATAAACTACCTTTAATAAAAGTAGATAAGGTGTTTCCATAATACAGTGGTACCACGAGTCAGAGTGGTACAGATGCGCATGGAAAAATTATTGCATAATACATATTTTTTGAGACCTTTCCACCAAAACATAAGCAGTTAACATCTGGTTTTCAAAGGTTTTATGGACTGACGTACGTAAGTCTATTGCCCACCATTTAGTGCATGGGACACAAAAGGCGAGTTTAATGCCATGGGGCATTCTTTACGTACTTTTGGGAGTAGCCACAATAGAGGCAGATAATGCAAACGCCACGGGTGTAGTAAGTGGCTACTAGCCAACCATACGTGGGCTGTTCCGAAAATTGTTAGCCACAGAATAAATAAAAAATTTTTTTTCCTGAAACTATTTTGATTTGACGGCTAATTTTAATACAAATCTCCTTGATGAAAATTATTGGCCACCTATGTGTAGTTCTTTTTTTAAATATTTTTAACGGTTATCCGTCACTCATATTTTATTTGCAACAATGGACGTCTCGCGAGAAGCTTTTCGTGTTATGATTTTCTATGCTTATAAACTAGGGTTAACCTTCAAGGAATCTCACGAAAATTTGCAAGCTGCTTTTAGGGAGTCTGCTCCTGCGTTAGCAATTGGTTACTTATTGGTTTCGTGAATTTAAACGTGGTCGAGAGAACCTAAACGATGACCCTAGACCCGGCCGACCATCAACTGCAGTCACTCATGAAAACGTCATCAGGGTAGAGTGGCTATTGCGGGAGAATAGACACATTACACATCGGGAGATTCAGGCTGAACTGAAGATTGGTATTGCGAAGTTTGTCTGCCTCAAGCTTTCGGGGAGTTGAATAGCGAGCGCCCAAGGAGCGGCGTCCGTGGCATTCTTTTTCACCAAGATAACGCGCCCGCTCACACACCGGTAGAAACATGGACTATTTGACAACTTCGGGGGTACAAAGGTTATCCCATCCTCCGTACAGCCCAGATTTAGCTCCATGCGATTTTTTTTTTATTTCCGACGGTAAAAAAAATGCTTCGCGGGCGAAAATTCAACACTGCAGACGAGGCCGTCGAGAATTTCGGCCGTTATTTTTCGACCTCCCGCAAGATACGTTTTTTAAATGTTTTGAAACCTGGTTCACCCGAATGCATAAGTGAATAGGGATTGGAGGGAAATATTTTGAAAAGCTGTAAATAATTTTTTTTCATATTCTAACTATTTTTCATTTCACTAACAATTTTCGGAACAGCCTATGTATGAGGTCCAAAAAAAAAAAAATTAAGGGTGCACGGAAAGAACGTGCGATATCACAAAAACTTTATTCGTCAGAATAATTTTTTCAAGTTCCAAACTTCGTAGCTTTTTAGTAGGCCCTTTCAGGACCACTTTGATATACATACATAAAAAAAACCTGTTAAGTGAAAATGTTGTTCACACACAGAGGGTTCCGTAATCACATGCTCATTCTTGCACGTATAGCGAGTGCGAGATAAAGTGAACGAATTTGTGTAAATTTTTGAATAGGTTAGTGTATTGTGTTATTTTTATTTATTTTTTTATGGATAAATTGTAAAATTAATATTTGTAAAGCCAGCCTTGCAGCATGGCTGTATACATGTATGTGAAGACTGTATTGTACGCCCATTCAGGCATTTTTCATATTTAAAAAACCCGTAATGGAGACTGCAAATAAAAACTGCAAAAAAACAATAAAGATTTTGATTTTTGATTTTGATTTTGATTTTAAGATATCAACCTAATTACATGTGTTGAAAATTTCAACCGGCTAGCTATTACGGTTCCAAGAAACAGGTTGCCAGTTGAAAAAAATATCAGTTCGTGCTTGACGCAGACTTAGTGCAAGTTACTTCACTTTTCGTGTGGACATTGCAGTTTCTTTCCGAGCACAGGATATTTTTAAATATTTCAAATACTCTGTGACACGTTTTCGGCAATTTTCTCACACTATCCTATAGATCGTCGGACGGCGAATTATTTGCCATCAATAACTAAATTGGCGAAAAAAAAGTATAACACACTTTCTTTCCTTGTCATCAGTGTCATCATCAATAATCAGATGCACCTAACCTAACCTAACCTAATCTCTCGCCAGAGACAAAGAGTTCACCTACCAATCTGCCAACCACCCCGATACCACTTCCCCTACCAAGGGGACAAGAAAGGGGTCAAACAATCACTCTATTTTGCAAAGCAAAAAAGTGCAGTAAATAATGCTTAAATAAGACAGAAAATACCCATCGAATCTTGTTCGTTCCTGGCTGAATAATTTACAAGGAAAGTACATTATCCTGATTGTGTACACGAGGCCCAGTGCTTACGAGGCACAGGCACGACATACAGCCGTTACTTTAATTCTTACACAGGGGGTGCCGACAGTTGCGACCATATTTTATATTTGGTTTCAGCATTTTCAAACACAAAAAACTTCACGTTAGGACAATGTTGCAGAGTAATTTGCAATTCAACAACATTTGATGAACAAAAAATCCTAGATAACCATATTATGAGGTTCCTTAAAAAAGTAAGTATTTAATTTGAGAACATTTTTTTAATAATAAATTAATAAGTTATAAATACCTATAATTTACTTACGGTTAGCGACCCCGGAGGGGGTTTGTAACCTCTATCCGTCAACGGCACAGTGTCAGCACACAGCCCGTTTCCTCCTTCTTTCCAACTTACATTTATTTAGTTTTTGTATATTTTTAATATGTTCTTCATTAGGTTTATTTAATTCTATATAGTTTTATTTAATATGTGATTTATATTTATTTAAAAATAATTATTAATTAAAATAATTAAATAATACAAGCTTTTAAAATTACTTGCCAAGTTATTATTAAAAATTGCGTTTGACATCGCCCCCTCTGTATCAGTGAGTCGCTAACAGAGACTCAATTAATGTCGCATTGCTGATATAATAAATAACCCAAAGATAGAAATATTTAAAATATATACATATCTGGTGAGAGCCCTTGTAAAGACGTACCGTAGACTTTTTACAGCATGTTTCCCATTCTATTTGGAGACGAGCATACATATTAAAAATCATTTGTTTAGATTTTTTTTTTGGATGAAAAATAAAAAATAAATTGTAGAGAGTTTTGACTAATCTATGAAAAAAGTGACCACAGAGAAAAATGATGTATAGTTTTTTTACTCCAAATGACCTGGGGAATGCCCCGGGCCACGGTACGTTTTCATGCACCCCTAATACCCGGTATTTATGAGGAGCATTGTCTGTAACGGATAGACTAAATCAACTCGTTTCATAAACACAGATTTAATTTAACTTCATTTCATTTGCTAGAAAACGCCTGAACCTGGTTTGTGTTACATATAGTTTCACTAATAAAATATGAGAGGATTTCGGTCCCGCCGCCGGGATGATTATAGGTCATCATTACGACTTTTATTCTAACCTGAAGCGCTGCTGAACAAAAACATACATTAGGCCACATAATATATTAAGGCATGCTGGCTTGCAGATGTATGAAAACGATCTATGAAGGAAGTACTACGGACCAACCGATTATGTTGGTCATTTGTTCAAAGAACCGGGAAAATGTGGAATGCACTCCCTGCACACATATTTTCTACCAAGTATAGCCTGAGATTCTTAATAAGGGGCGTAAAACGGCTCCTGTCGCGGCACCGTGTATCACAGAATGTTCATGGGCATCGTTAGACACCTACTTCTAGGTGTCGCGCTTTCCATAAAAAAGAAGCATTTATAAAAAGTCCGCAGTATCAATAACAAAGAGTGTAGTTCAGAAAATTTCACCCAAATCCGACAATGCCGCAAGCAGAGTTGCGGCAAAGCCTGCATAATATTCCACATTGAAGTGAATAAATAAATTTGTAAATATTAAACTAAGCATTTTTTTGTCACGATTATTTAATCAAATCTTGCAAAAATTAAACAATAAATTTCACATTAAATTCTGATTGAATACTGATTTCCTCACAATATTTCACCGAAAAAGAAAACCGCCTGAAAGTCGAGTGGCAATTGGTGTAAGTATAGTAAAGGGCTATTTGCGTCTACCGCCTCTGTCACGCTTCAACTTTATTAATTGAGACATTTTCCAGGCGAGCGGCGATATCCACCACCGATTACTTCCATTACAGCGCTAATTTATTGCCCAACAAAACAAATTTTGCTATTTAAGAACTTTGAAACATTTATTACCATAGTGTAAATTTATACTATTTCACCTACTTTTAATCTGTTGTGTTGGTAAATCGTGCATAGTGGCTAGTTTAAGAGTTAAGGAGTCGGAAGTCGGATGTTCAAATCCATTCAAGTCACTGGTCTCGTTTGATTTTTTTTTTTAATCTTTATTTTATAGGGGCTTTGGTGCACACAGTGACCATGCCAGCCCCATTCTCGTTTGAAAGTCAAATAAGCAATTTTTCAATTTTCAATTTTTTTTTGTTTAAATCCTTCATTCTGCCTGCATTCATTACACGTACTCGCAAATGTATGAGGGGGTCGGGATAGAAAATAATGTGTGTGTGTGTGTGAGTGTGAGGGTACGTGTGTGTGTGTGTGTGTACATATTGAGTATTTGTAAAGTCTCCAAAGACACAGAAGTGCCTCATTTATTCTCTAGACTTGTGCATTCTCGAGTCAGTGACACCAGACAGATTTCTCAAACACAATATTCCCTGGTGAAACCCTCTCGCAGCAACAAATATGTGAATTCACCAAAAGCGTCACGTCACATCACAACGAGTGCACTCCTAGAAAATGTTCTCAAACGCATCACGCTATTCCCTAAGGCCACTTGTTCGAGAATCCCGGTCTCACGTTTCGGCCAACGTCGAAGGACCAGAGGTTTTACGTAAACGCGCGCGTTCCTCTAAACCCAAGATGGCACTCGGGCTATATTCAAAAGACATTGCTATTCTAAGCGCGACCGGCCGCTTTTGTAAGACGCTACTGGAGCAGGTTTTTAAAAAGCTGAGAGAGGTAACAAACTAACTAGAGATGGCGCGGCTTCCGAACCTTAATTTATGCCGGCAGCGGGACGTAGCCGGCATTTAGAAAATAAATTACCATAATACCGAAGCTTTTTAGGATTTTCTGTAACCTGGCAACAACATGCCGCCTGAGAGCTTATCAGGAGTTAGCACTTACAGCTTCCTGCTACTTGCTGGTTCTGGTTCGCTTGGAGTTATAACTAACACTATAACGACATTCAGCTGATATGTGCTATTCATCATGACATTTCTTAGTGTCATCAACTCATCATCGTCGACATATTGGGCCTCGCCCTTTATGAGTGAATTTCTCCTTTTGAAATTTGAATTTCACGCTAGCGAAACCGAGGAAAAGCTATTAACGTACTTATCGCTCTCTGTTCCTACAGAGGGAATTGAAAGCCCATCCTGATTGGTACAACTGAATGAAACGGATCGAAACGAAGCAAATTTTTGTGTAGTTCTCTAGTGCAGTGTAATCGGTGGAAATTCCGGCAGAAACATGGTTTAATGTGATGACAACGTGAATCGAGCAGGTGAACGACATGTTATATATAAATCTATATCTCGATGTTCATGACATAAGCGCGGTCTAATAAAAGATCGAGTTGCGGTGCCAAGTTCTTTTACGGGCCTCATTTTTCCAGTTTTTAGAGGCGCACAAAACACACAAAGGAGCAGGTAATTTCGAGCACGGCTATTAAATTTTAAATTTCCATTCTCGTCGCTTTCAGTGCTCCTGCACGGAGCGCCAGGAGCTAGCGGTTGATAAGGAGACGTTGCCCTGTCCGGAGCTACGTGCTGCCTTCCATTTTACCTACTCGTGGCTGCTTCTGTGATACCTAGTGCACACTAGGTAAGTACGTTATAAAACGTACAATATGTACGTGGCAGATTTCTCATCATATTAAATATTCAAGGGAAAATTATGAGTTTTCTTTTCATTTACTTTTTTATGTAAACCGGTATGAGCTGAGTCAGAGGGGCTAGAGCACACTCTCCGGCCAGCCAATATCACCTCTGAGAAGGTAGGTGCCATACTGGAGGGAGACTTCCCTTTTGATTGCTGGCTATACTAGACTTAGGCCCACTTGCACCAACACGAATTTAACTATAAACCAGTTTAACTCGTTAAGCTAGCACCCGTTGTATGTGGGAACCGCGTTTAAACCGCGTTTAAATCCATAACTCGCTACTTAACTCTAAACTCGTGTTGGTGCAAGTGGGCCTTAGAGGAGACTTTGATTTTGAATTAGACTTTGCAGCTAGTCCACGATTTCAATCTAGTGACATTTCGAAAATGTTCCGCCTATTCGCGTAGTAGTCGTAATAGATAGTAATAGCAACGTCAACATGATATTTATCAAAAATAAAAATATAAATTAAATATAGCATTAAGTCCGTCTGTAGCACCGAAAAAAAAATATAACGAATTTCCGCATATTTTCGTGTAGATTTCAGATTCGATAATACCAGCGGATTAGAACAGTATCATTTTCAATTTCCCAAAGCCTAAAACGACGCAGAAAAGAGTGCCAATATATCTGGGAAGAGCTCTGCCTACTTGCCAGTATTACGCGGCTCAAAGAAAGCCTACTCATGTCAGGAGCCTACAAATCGAGGTCGGAGCCTGTAGACAAACACACTCAGGGCGAGCGCAAACACAACTGATTCCGGGGCTAGTCGAGCGGTTCCGCGGGGCGAGAGGGGTGGGCGGAAGGGAGAAGAAGGGATGGAGGGGGCGAGCGAAGAGGTAATAATGATGGAAGACGTGACCGGTGGTCTAGTATTGTGTAAGGCGAGAGTTGTATTTTGGTGGGCGCCTCCTGTTTTGGTAGAGAGAACGATTCATACGGACATGTTAAATTGGGTTGGGTTTACCACTCAATAACCTAACCCGTCCATATTGAGGAAGAACAATGACAACCAATTCATGATCTGCGACTTCAGTATCTCATTAAATTAACAGGACTTTAAATTAAATAAATTGTTTTCCTTAAATTATCTGGACATTAATGGGACTTGTCGCACGTTCAATAAAAACTCAATTTAGAAGTAGAAGTGAGCGAGGCCGCAGGCAAAGGCACACAATAAAATAAAATAATACAATATTCAAACTTTTAAATACAATTCCATATAATTGGTCTGCTTACTCCGATTGTCGGGATACAGCGTGTGGTATGTATGTACAAAATTACTAACATGATTTATTAATTGATTTTTTTAAGTCATACAATTGTACAAAAGATAAAAATTCAGCTTTTGTATGAAAGCTGGCATGGCTGGCTACATCATCCATCAATCAGCTATGTTAGGCCGTGATGTCAGCCCATTACACATTGTTCCTGTCGGAACTAGATACCATGCTAGTTCTTCCCTCTGATCGTATCCGTTCATTATTGCTAAATTGACCCGTTGGTTGGTTGGACATTTCCAATTTAATGCTAATAGTGTAATGCATGCCCCTGTCTATTTCACGAAATTCGAGTATGAGATTCATCCTTCTTTCATCACTGACTATCAAAATAGTCGCTGGCTCTTACATAATATATTGGCCGACCTTTGAGGCTTTGGAGAAAAGGATGCGTCGATTGGGTAAATAAATCTTGGGTTCGCTCGCTCTGTTCTATACCTACCATCACGGCTGACGTAATGTTTGGAAACGTGATCGAACAACCGTTTCAAATTAGAAAAGGATTATAAATATTTTGCAAACTTTTGCGATGTTCAAAAGCAGCTTACAACTTCAATGTCAATGAACATTGCTTGCGTTAATAATAGTTAGTACCCGAGTGACCGAGCTTAGCTCGACGTCTACACCTACTCGTATCTAGATAAACTTGAAAAAAAAAACATTATCTAAATACAAAATTTCGTCCAAATCGTTGGAGCCGTTTACGAGAAACCAATTAGGTATATATTTATACATTCATTATGTATACATGTTTAGTTCACTTAAAGTAATATGATAAATCAAAGCCTCGTCTTCTTCTTCTTTGTCATCTTTGTCAGACTCGGTAGCTCAGTGGTGCGGTCGGTCGACTGGTTGTTAAGCAACGCTGAGCGCGGTCAGTACTTGGATGGGTGACCGCTCGACCGTTGGAGGCTGACCGTGATTCGGATTCCCCGTTAATCTGTAGGTCCCTTCCCTTCTTATCTTACTAGGTGGTAGGGTTTATCCTGGCCGGGTTGGTACTACCGCACTGAGATAAACGTCGGTCGAAACGGCTATGTAGGTAAATAGTTCGTGTTTTCCGTCCAGTTCAGTGTAGCCGACATGAAATGAAGGGAAGCACTGACATGACACCTAGTTCACCCGGTGTTATGGGCTGATATCACGGATGTTGTAGGTGATGTAGCCAACCGTGTAATTTTCCATAAAAAAAAGCAGAGGAACAAATCAAGAACGAAAAATGCCCTGGTAGTTGTGGGAATACCGGTAGAATAGACATGGAATCATCCCAGCCTACTACCTATGGGCAGCCATAGGTGGAAGGGGGCCGAGTGACTATCACAATAAAAAAAAAAAAAAAATAAAAAAAAAAACTGAAACTAAAACTCCCGTCGAGACCTATCATTTCCTCCAGCGAATGAGTAGTCTGGGATCAGTAGTTTCAGAGAAATGCCCTAAAAATTATATCTCGTCGAGACTTATCATTTTCTAGATGGGAATGAGTAGGCTGGGATCAGTAGTTTTTTAGATATCCCCTCTCGAAGTCTTTTTCCTTTTTTTATCGAAACGGTTGAACCGATTTTGAAAAAAAAAACATTATTTCAGAAAGAGAAATTTTTTTTTACTGACGGAAACAAATTTAAAGTCGATCCGACCAGTAGTTTAAGAGGTATAGGAGGCCTCACGCACTTTATGTACTTGCGCGCGCTAACTACCTACCGCCCGGCGGGCCGCGCCGCCCCGCCCGGGGCGGTCTAATTCAGTAGTAATTCGTCAGCCGCGCGAAACATACCTACACGCTCGCCCACGCTAACGCGCGCAGAAGCAAAGCAATAATACACTTTACACTCGACCGTTTAGGTACATTTTCGCACGCACCGATTGGCGACGTGAAGTAGTGGCGACCGACACTTTTTCTATGGAGTGATTTAACTGTTAAGAAGTAACTATTAAGTAATCTGTGGTATAGGTATTTATTGATTTTCGAAGCCTTTTTTGTAAAGGCTATGTATGATGTCACCAATTATTGATATTATTCATTGACGTTGCCATAGGTGGAAGGCCAAGTGACTCTATCACCTGACACCTGGTTTGCTGGGATTGGTTAAGTGGTTCGTGAGATAGTGATATGCCGAAAGTACATTAAAGACGGCCGATTTTTGCAAAGGCACATTCCATATCAAAAGTGAGAGCGAATAAGAAAATCAAGATGGCTGACGATCTGTCATAAAAAAAGGCGTCGTCGTGCGTTTTCGTCACGTTCTCTTCGATAAATACATCATGATTATTCATTACTGTAGCACTATAACACACAAAGTTGTTAATTAATTATTGTTCACGAATGATGGAGAAAAGAGCCACCACTCATGATTATTTTTAATGCTATCGTCACTGCGCAAGCTTCTTATCGCGATATGCACACCACCGTGTCATCGCGCTTGACAAAATGACGATTGAATAGTAAGTTTCGACCCGGTGTTTCTATTTTGGTTCGCACGCCGCCTCGAAGTACCGCCGACCGTACAGGAAACAAGGTTTCCTGTAAAAAAAAAATTGGCGGAGAAGACATAATTATGATTATCTGTAATTTTCATCTTCTCCACAGCTGAAAATATGGTACAATACCCATATTGAACTTTCACACGCATTTTCTAGACTATTCGGTGCGTGGTTTCACAAATTCTCCTTTATCCCTGCGTTGAAGTATCGCAGTGCTATAAATTATGTGCCTACACAGGCTCTAAGGAAGAAATATTTTTTGTGTTACGCGTTCCATTTGTGAAGTATTTTGAAGTACAAAACGCTGCATAAAGCAGTAACGCGCGTTCCTACTCCATGAATTATGTAGAGCGAGTCCTACGCGTCGCGTGAGACAGGGCTTCGCTCGTGTTGCAATATTTGTTTCAACATAGATGACGATGTTCACGGGTGGTGCGTTAAATATCTAAACAGGGGTTAGAAAATTCTATGAATGTGAGTCAACTTTTTGAATATACTTTACGATTAAGATTTTTTTAAGTTTGTTACATACAAATAGGTAGTAAATACGAGCAACGCAAATACCATAACAAACTATTTCAAAGGACCTTGTCAGCCTCGAGAGCTCAGTGGTGCAGTCAACTGTCGAACGCTGGGTGCGGTCAGTACTTGGATGGGTGACCGCTGACCGTTGGAGGCTGACCGAGGTTGGGATTCCTCGTAAAACTGTAGGTCCCTTCTCTCCTAATCTTACTTGGTGGTAGGGTTTAACCCACCCGGGTTGGTACCACCGCACTGAATGAAACGTCGGTCGAAACGGCTATGTAAATAGTTTGTGTTTTCCGACCAGTTCAGTCTAGCCGGCACGATCAAAGGGGGATGGCACCTAGTTCACCCGTTGTTATGGGCTGACATCACGGATGTTGTAGGTGATGTAGCCAACCGTGTCAGTTTCCATAAAAAAATAACAAAAAAACCTGTCAAAAACCGTGTTTGATTTAATTGCATTTGTACCTATAAGTTAAAATTGACACTGTTTTATTTCGAGGTGGATATTATTCAGGTGCGCTTTTTAAATGTTTTTGGTTTAGGAGTTTTCACATTTTCTGCTTCGTAGGTAATGAAGAATCTGAAACGTAATTAATTATATTACTAATTTATCGGATTCTATATTCGCCTACAATTAACCCAAAATGATTGTTATGTGTTTATATACACCACGGGCGTAGCCAGGTTTCGTTTTCGGGAGGGGTTTTAGAAAAAAAATCAACGCGAATTATTTTGCTGAAAATCAGCGCGCAGTTAACTGCGTATCAGCTGAGCGGTTTCCGGTTCACCGTCCTCATGTGTAATTCGGTACCTATGTAAATATTATTGTGTTTTACTGTTAAATGGACTGTGAATAAATACATTTCTTTCTTTCTTTCTTTCTTTCTTTTACAACATTTATTTTACATCATTCATTAAAAAAAAAAAGTAATCTCCTATTTTGCCTTAATTTAGGTCCCACTAATCAGAGCTATGTCTGAATGCTGAAAATATAAGTTTAGGTTCCCCCCCCCCCCCCCCCCCCCCCCCCTTGGCTACGCCCGTGATATACACCGTCTCCAACTCTCCACCTTGCGTCACGACAAGGTATAATAATTCAAACACATAATACAAACTATTCCCAACAGGTTACACTCGCGACGAAGTGACTGCTACATATTTATCAGGCATTTACCATTATCTTCAGCAGCGCGAGAAAATATCCTCGGCATTATTCTTATTTATGGAAATTGTGCTTTCGAGCGTGAGCGGGTCCGATATTCGGATGTACCCCCATCCGGTAAGTGCGCGTCACATTCTCATACACTTGACCAAACAACATCAATTCCCTATTGTACTACTACTGCAGTGTGTGTATTGTGTAAATACAAGTTATCTTATTATCGCGACCACTTTGAATTTCAACCTTTCGCCGTAGAAACTTTGGGGCCGTGGTCGCCAGACACCAAAACATTCTCGGATAAATTGGGAAAACTTTTAGTAGATAAATCTGGTGACCGCCGTGCCAAAGGTTTCTTTGTTCGGCGAATCGCCATTGAGATCTTGGCACTTGCACCGGTGCAGCGACTCTGTCAAATTTTAATGAAATATTTTATTTATAGGTAGTTTTAATTTTTATTTATTTATTTATTTTTTAGGTTTAGTTTATAAGTTATTTTAGTTTAGTTAACATATTTCTTAATTTTAGTTTAATTTTATTGTATTAGGTTATTTTGATTAATTTAAATAAAATTGGATATGTAAACAGAAAGAAAGAAAGAAATCTTTTATTGTATAAATAAAGAGTTTTCACATACAATGCATAGGATAGGAACAACTTAAACTAGAGTTAATTACTATTGCTTATAATTGTACGTAATTTCTAGAGGTGCCCTGTTTCCCCTTTTAGGATTCCCTGTGCTATGGGAAACAGGGCCCATCGTTCGGTTAGATAAAGAGAAGAAAGACAATATAGCACATAATACTTAATAGGTGCTATCGTATAAATAATAGCACGTACCTAACTGCACACTGGGCGAGGGAGAGGGCAGGCAGTGTGGACTGCGCTGTTCACTCCCCTCACCGGACATCACACCAGGCCAGGGTAAACAGTATCGGCACGGCCGAAGGGAAGCACTGACGTGGCACCAAGTTCACCCGGTGTTATGGGCTGACATCAAGGATGTTGTAGGTGATGTAGCCAACCGTGTCAGTTTCCATAAAAACAAAAAAAATCTGATACATATCTTATTATGCTCTCTATTGTTGTTTTGAGGATCGAGCTTTATAAAATCGGTCAGGTGTCTGTTCATCCATCCATCCATCCCTCCGTCCGTCCGTCGTCCGTCCTCCAGTGAACCTCAATAAATCTAAAAAAAACATGAAGAAATCCTTACGGCATGTAAACTATTTTGAAATTTATATCCGATACGGTTATTAAGAAAATATTCCAATGGACTACGGCGCGGGTTATCAGGATTTTTTATTTTAGAAGTTGGTTTTTAACACTGACAATATTGAGTGTGCCTAAATGGACCGGTACGGTTCCCAGCGAAATTCACTTCCCCTCACGAAACAACGTTTAGTGTGAAAAGTAGATTGGCGGTCGGCAAACACTTCTTAATTAATAACAAGTTATATGCAACATATCCGTCATTAGGTCACGACCTATAGCAGTCTTGTAAGTTTTAATCGAATTATCGTGCTTACAAAAGGAACTAGATTGAAGGAATTAGCAATATTCAACAAACACGCGTTGTTCCGGTCGTCCTGATTCGGTCTGCATTGGGCGTGCGACGACGACGACGCCCCGGATCCGGGCGGGCCGCCGCCGACGTGCATCAATGCCGCAGGCTTTAACGCAAAGCCTGCGCCACAGAGACGGCTGGGAGAAGGCGGCCGCCGATCTCTGTTCTGTGGGCCTATAGGAACAAGTAAGCATGCATTTTGAGTGGAATAGGGTTGGGAGACCATAGGCATTTTATGGAAGCTGTGATGGTTGACTACACTGAATGAGTTATAGCCACAAAATTGACTAAAATAGATGTTTTGATTATTCGGGCTTATATTTATTAGCATTTAATATTTTGCGTGAAAAGACGATACGTCAGCTTCCGAACACTTATCAAAACTTGAATAAATGCTAAGGCAGCCGCCTTTAATCGCAAGAACTTTCTTAACATCTCAAAAGATGGCGCCAGTAAAATGTTGCTTGTAAAAAATCCTAGACATGATCGGCGCGCGATCATAAAGGCACCAGATTTAAAATTTTGAAGAAAGGTAGGGGTGGCACAATCTAACCCCTGGGGGCACAAATTCACTGTTTTTCGGTATATATTGTGTAACTTTTAGGAAATAGGAGTGGTACAGTTGTAAATATTTAGTTTCGTTTTTCCTTTCCTGAAATGGGGTGCTTAAAAGTGCCAATCTAAAACATAAACGTAATTACAACCGGGGCGATGACGTCGCTTTACTTAAATAATAAAAATATATTTTGTTCGCTGCGTATTTTTCGTTCTATTTAACGAGAGGGAAAATAATTTGCGAGGTTGTTTACAGCCGAAGTGCCTTCTGCATCCGAGGAATATTAATCCCCTGTACAAATACCAATCCTTGGATTTAGTACAGCCCGTGTAGTTGATCTTAACAGCTGTTGTCTTCGCATTATGTATGTATACGTTTTTACGTAGTTTCAACTTATGTTAGTTTTAAATGTTAGTATTTAAAATTGCGTAAATTTTAATTTTAAATTATTTTGGAATGAATAAACCTATCCCTCTTTCATAGTAGCAAGACTTGATTTACAAGACCGTCGTCTAAATTTCGAGTGAAAATATTGACTTAAAACATTAAGAGTTCCATACGTCAAATGACGAACCTTAATTCTCTTGTCTGTCTGCCCTGAAGTCCATTGAAAAGAATCAATTCTTTGAAGTATAATATAGAGTTATCATATAAGCATTCGCAGCCCCCGTTCTAAAACGAATGCTTTTGGGCGTCGTCGGCTCAACAATCCATGCTGAGGGCGCCAAGCGTCTCGCGTATCAATAAAAAAAAAAAACTACAATATCAGAACAGTGTTTTACTGTAATAGAATATTCCACAAACTTACCAAGTCAAAGTCCCATCCTGTTATGATGAAGAAAGTGTCAAGATAATGTTGGCGTACTCTAAACGAAAATGATTTAATCTTGACAAAGCATAAAATGTGATTGAGGGGAATTTCCGCGTTTTGTTGGGAAAGACTTGCTCAAAATATTCAAAGAAGAAAAAAATAAGCTCGAATAAATCTATTAAATTCATTAAAATGTTTATTTTAATTATTAATAATATATTTTAGTACTATAAAGTACAAACCATACGTCGCGATTCTTGCCAAATAAGATTTAAAATTCTTTAATAATTCTTGAGTTGACAGATTTCTTTTAATTAGACACTTAAGGTGAATACATTTTTGGACCGTTGACAAATCTCCATAAATGCAGATAAATCAGGGTCTATAACTCTGTTCGCTTATAACTAGAGAATAGCTCAATTATTTAATTTACTGCTTAAAATCACATAAATATAGGTGTCTTTAACGAGGGGCTTAGGTAAAATAAAATAAAGCATTGGTGAACATTCCAAAATACAGTATTACTAGAATAGAATATTTTAAGAATATAAATTTATTTATATTAAATATAGATATACATTAAAAAATTTAAATAGCAACAGCTCGTAAAAGCACACATACCACTAGAAGTTATTTCTTCCGGTCAACCTTTAGATACTTCGCGAGCTCCTCAACTAATACATGCTTTATCGACCATGCACCTTAACATATTTTTCGTAAAATGAAGAGCTCAAAATGCAACTTATTTTTTGTGCTACATCCCGCGCCGCCGATTAGTCAACAGATGACGTCACCAGCAGTAATTAGTGACCACCCGCATCGTCGCAGCGCGCGGCGTGCGGTGTCACGGAACGTGACAGATGCAAGTGAAGACGATTGATGGAAAGAGAGAGAGAGATGTGTATTTTCATGTTTATTATAATTGTGCGTATTTTTGTTCAGAGAAAAGTAAAGTTACAAAAATGTATTTTTATTATATGTGTTGTGCAGAGTTTTCTGTAGTTTATAAGCCGAAATTATTGCAGCTTTATACGAGTATTTATTCCAGTAAATATTTCGTTGGTAAGGGTACAAAGCAACGAGAGTACAAAGAGTACAGCTTTACTTATTCCCCATTAGAATATAAATTACACTGTTTTTCTTTTGAGTTGAAGGCGCACTCATTGTAGAACGTTTAACCTACTCAGTCATCCATAATTGTGTGTAACAAAGGTGTGTAATATGTTTGCGTGATTATTGCATAGATATCCTCACCATGTTTTTCTTCACCGGAGTGTCTTTGCGAATCTGAAAAACTTATCGCTACCCAAGTGGGTGTTTCAAACGTGTTCTGTTTTCAGGCAACCCAACAAACAAAAGAACTCTGAATTGTATAGTGGGTACTTAGAGTGGATTAGTACTATAGCGCACAGACCAAAACATCACAAACAACAATAAAGCATACTCGCGTTAACGTCGGATCGATGAGCGCTCGTAGGCGATAAATTAATCCTCGTTATAGTATTACCGACGACACTGCTCCCGCGCCGGAGGCGTGTGGGACGCTGGTCGTGGAATACTGCTTCACGTATTGTGCCTTCCGTCGTATTCTCAGTATTTTCAATAGTGATATGTTGAGTTTCGTTGCTGGTATTCTCGCATGTTAGTAAATCGAGTTAAAATATTAATATCTACGGCGTTACCTTAGCAATGAAACTTGTTTGCGAAGCTTCACTTTTGAAGATGGGAATAGCTCCACTGAATTGGGATGTAAAGACATAATATCGATACCTCGATAATGGTACCTCACTAATATTCAAATTATGTATGTCTGACTGTTTGTTACTCTTGAACATCTCATGCAGGCTTCCTTGAGTCCTGGAACTAACGCATCGTATGGTGGTAACTGAGGCTCGATTATGAATTTTGTTTTAACATTTCGTTGCGTAGGTACAAGTAAGTCAATATTTCTATAGTGAAAAGTTACGACGCCTCCAGCGGGCCAGTTGGTACTAAAATTGTTATACAAATATTTACTTGAGCAAGTTACTTGTGTGCAAAGAAATGAAAATGTCAATCGAGATTCAGAAATGTGGACCTAGCCTATAGCCTCACCTTATATAAATACAGGCAACCTTTCAAGGAACCCAAGTGCACGTAAGTTCGACGAATTGATGTCCTTCTATATTTTTTGCAGAGAGTTTGTATTATGTTATGTAGGAGCGCAGCGACGTAATACAAACTCTTTTGAGTTTTTGATTATTTGTCGGACACTATGTAACAGCGCCATCTTTGAACGGACGTCAACTATAATTTGACGTTGAATCAGCGAAATAATTTTCAGGCCAGTAAATACTCAAAGAAATCTCATAAAGAAGTGGCCGGTAACGAAGCGGCTATAAACTGAAGCGCACCTGCTTTTTTATACGAAGCCGCCGAATGAAATTTGCGCTGAGCGATTCTTTCGGTTTTATCACACTTTCCTACTTCTTTTTACTTCCTTCTGCGAGTTTCGGCTGGAAACCGTTAATCTTTTCTTAACGTTTCGTAATACAAATATTATGGGTGTGGAAGCCGGTGTCCTTCAACATTGTTAAGGAGAATATCAGTTGTATATAGATTAGTGATTTGGGAATGAATTATATTTTTGTTTACAAAAATTATAGAGGCTTTGTCCGCATTTCAGTGTTTTTTTCAAGACTTGCATGCTTGCAGTACAGTAAACACATTACTAAGTTTTAAAGTTTTCATGTAAATTCATACACCAATTCATACACCAATAATTTTCTACCCATATAAATACATTTTGTCAGTACTGTCAGTACGTACATAACTTGGTAATAATTTGTATGTACGTTTTCCCGTAAATTATGTTGTGCACGAAGCATATTGTATGCAATGTCAGTTCCTCAGAATTTATGCGGTCATTCGCTAATGTCCATTCGTTCATTAAGGTAATAATTGCTAGACAACGCCTCTAATTTTTTTTTTTACATTCAGTTACCTCCGAAGTACTTGGTGTCGTCGTACCCTCGCTCGGTCGTACCACTTGGCGGACAGTTTTCTCACACTCCGTTCCATTCAAGGACAGCCAGTAAAGAATCCATTTACTTCAACAGTCGTCGTCTTGGCGGCTGACGTGCTCAGCCCATAGCCGATGTTCAATATCGACTACTTTGGTGCGTCGTCATTTACAACTATAGCAGTCCCTTACTCTTGAATTCTTGAGAAAAGAGCTGTGTACCGCCTTGGTCGCATCGCGAGAGGTACAGCTGCGGTTCTCTCGTCAACTTTTATGAATTATAAAGTTCATGTAGTCATTTATTAGATATATTATATTACAGCCTCCAATATGCTTTATTAAAAGTAGATTGTACGCACTATGATTCCGTGTTCAAGTTTTTTTTAATGGAAACTGACACTGCTGGTTACATCACCTACTATATCCGTGATGTCAGCCCATAACACCTTGGTGAACGAGGTGCCATGTCAGTGTTTCCCTTAGATCGTGCCTGCTAGTGTAGCAGTTAGTGTAGTAGTAGTTACTACTTATACTTACTTTTGGCACCATTTCTGCTTCAAAATTAAAAACTATTATTGCATATAATTAGTACATGGGTTATACTTAATACCTTTGAAATTTTCTGCCACCCTATTTACCCGACTGAGAGAAGCAAAAAGTAGGGTAATGTTTTTTAAAAAATATCTCAACTCAGAAACTAGGGATGCAGAGGAGGGAGAAGAGGTTTAGTATTTTAGGAGATTATTATTAGTGTCTGTCAAGCTCAGAGTGAGCGTGTGGTTTGATGCTATGGAAATATTTTATTCATTGCGTCGATATTTTTTTTTAAGTTTATATAACTTAGTGCAGTGAAAATGCTTTCAAAATAATTTCCATCAGTTCATTATTCTTGGTGTCATTAATTTAAGCTACGAATTCACTCGACTCATTAACGTAAGTTAGGTACAATTCTATTACAATTGATCCTCAGAGCTTAGGGTTTCGATGCCGAGCTTCACGAATAACGCCCATGAGGCTTGAACAATAGGGTACTAGAGCGAACGCTCTTAGATCACCGGGAAATCCATTCCACGTTAGTTAAGAGCAAATTAAGGCGACGAGTGCCGCTAACATAATAAGTTTTATTGTGAATTAGTAAATAGGCAAAATAAAAAAAAACTAAATGTTAAGTTTGTTTTTAGGTTTCCGTACCCCGTACGGAATCCGTTGTTCGTTGATGGAGTTTTAGGTTGACGTTTCGGGCCAAACCAGAGCCGACTGTCATTGTCTCCCTCTATGGAGACAAGCCATGCTGCATCGTCATAGCCCCACTGCGACGTTGCTATCGCTTACTCGCTCTCGCTTGCCTACCGATGACAGGAGCGAGAGAGAAACATGAAATCGCTCACCCTTCATCGGGCGACCGACGAAATCTTCTTTTTCTCTCTCGCTCCTGTCATCGGTAGGCAAGCGTGAGCGAGTAAGCGATAGCAACGTCGCAGTGGGGCTATGACGATGCAGCATGGCTTGGTCTCCGTAGAGGGAGACAATGATAGTCGGCTATGGCCAAACCCATTGCATAATGTTCTTGGGTACTCTGCCGCGTGACGGTTGACAGTTCTGCCGTTCGCGTTGGATTTAAACATTATGTTCACGGATACGAAGTATTGTCGTACTTGGAATAGAGCTACTGGAAATCTCCCCATCGGATCCACCTCTCCAAATAACTCAGGTTTATTACGAACTCTAATTGCGCAGTCGACCCACATTCTAGCACAACAGAACGGCGGCGGCACGTTTGTTTTTCTGCTCTAAGTAACCGTTAACGATATGCAATCTTTCACGTCACCTGCAGGAAGCAAGAAGCCCATAAAAGCACTCAAAGAAGCTGCAGACGACCTCAGCAAGTAACTTTTGTGCTTGTAATAATGTTTTGGCTCGTCTCAGTAGAAGTTTGTATTGTTCAGAATCAAGCTTGATAATACGCAATATAATATGTACTTTATACTAATAAATAAAGCGGAAAATCTGTAACGACCCTTTGTGCCGGCGCCGCGGTCGTCACACTCTATGTTTGCTTATAAGTCCAGACTACTCAATCAGTTCACTTGGGGTTTTCACTGACGTGTTCAGGCACATCTAAGGGTCACGAAGCCGTGGGAATATAAATTTTTTACAGAATTTCATTTAGAATTAAAATATTTCACTCAACGTTCATCGAAGGATTTGAGATTGAAAACTATTCTCTAATTCTCCTCTATCACTTAAAACAGATATTGCTGTCGTGAAAAACTGTCAACTTCAATCAGAACTGTTATTTTTTCTTACAAGAACCATGTTAACTTGAACTAAACTAACAATTTTATGACGAAATGCTAGACTTGTCTGTCATGTTTAAATTACGATTTTACTTATGGGATATTGAATGTATGAACGCGAGTAAATTCATGAAAAATGTTACGCAAGCTCCTTGCTCGAGTCGGATCGAGTCTGCGACCGGATAGCGCGTGCGGTCGCGCGACCCGGTCGCGATGTGGACCGCAGGCTGTTAGTGGAACGCAGAGGTGACCCACAAAAGCGGCTTGCCAAAAAAGTTTGCTTTGAATTTAACTAAATCTCTCCCCAAACATTACAGGTGAAATATAGTAAATGAAGATGGGACGAAAAGGCTAAATCGTGATACGCCGAACGTATGCCCGTATACAGGATGCTTGTGTTTGCCGTTTTGCAGAGGTAAATATTGGAGTGTCAATACATGGAATTGTTTTTATTTCGGAGGGGAGTTTTGGTAGTAGGAGTTCTGACATTCCTTATTCCGGTTTTGGTAGAGTTAGAGCGTGCCTCGAATACGTTTATTGTTTTCAAATAATTGATTATTCAGTGTTTGGAAATGCAATGAAGGTACGATTATGGACACTTGTAGTTTCTTTTTCGTCGAAATATTTCACTTGGTTAGAACATCGAACTTTGTGGGTTGAGGGAAAGCTATTTGTATCATAGGGCTTTAGTTAAATTTTTGACACTTTAAAGAAGGTACGTTTTTATTCTAAGTATTTTTTATTTCACAAATTATCTGAGTGCACAGTATTATTTCTGTTTCATTTCAGGCGTAATGTTCCTAAGTATTTTAGCACATTTCTAAAATATTTGGAAATAAAAATCCATAGCTACAACATTTCCCAAATACGATTAAAAATGCATCTGTTCAAATACTTTCAGTATAACTCGTAGTACGTACATAAAATATTATAGAAAATCTCATTACGTAAAAATCACTCTGCTATGCTATAGCCCACCATCATCTGAACAGGGAAACCTTTCGAGACACTAAAAAAGTTCGCCGGCTGAGCAGAATTCGTACAGGTTTTGGGCGCGAGGCAGCATCCTGCCTGACTCTTGCAAGAAAAAGTTCTCATTACACAGCCGCACTTGTGTGCAGAAATATGAAATGTATTTTTCCTCGTACCCTTCTTCGCTTTCAGGGTTCCGTACGAACAATCTGTGATATTGGTTTCGCTGCAATGTCTATTTGTATGTCTGTCAGGCGTTAAGCAAAAATATGGTTATAATATTTATAAAGAACTGTAAATATTTTTCAATACAATGTTTTATTGAGTGCAATACGAATTTCATTAATTTAAACACTTCGGCCCACAAATTTGTCGGTTTTTTTTTAAATTACATTTATAAAAATATGTAATACGCAATTCTGGAAATTCTTAAATGATTATTCCTTTAACACGGCCGAATAAAACGCAAATTAACCCTCTCTGTAACTTTAGAGTACAGAGGCGGTAAGCTCTGCCTGGTGTACTCTCCCTGTCGATGTATTTCTCCCCAAGTACAGTCGTGGGTCCTTCGAGATGGGCGTAAATATGCATCTGTCAGGCCGGCTCGGCATTAGCACCAGCACTTATATGTAAATAGGCGGAAGGGTGTCGCGCTCGCGCTTCGTATATAAAAAGAACTTCAGTATTTCAAGAGTTACAATAATTCTCCACGGAACCCTTTATGTGCAAACGTAGTTCGTACTTGACCGATTTTTTCCGCCTCTCGTCGCGCTCGCCGCCGCCATATTGTTTCAGCCTGTGATTAAAGTCTGGGAAAGCTTTCACTGACGATTCGCGACTCAAATGTGGATATTTTTGTCATGTTTTTTGGGCTAACTTTTTTTTTAAATGCTGCCTCGTTCGTTGCGCCATTTGCGAAATGGAAGTTTGTTTAAGGATCGTGCCATATTGTGTAGGCAGCGATGTGCCCACTCTACTAATGGTGTCGGGGGATATTTTATTCGACTCGCCACAGAGCGGTATGCAGTAGTCGATAATTTCATTACAGTGTCCGTTGAAACTATTTAATTTTTTTTGTATTAAAACCAGTATTATGACTGTTACGAGGAACTATCACTAGAGGTACCCAAACAGACAAATCCACCCAACCTTGCGAAACCACGCTCAGTGAGACCCATACCAGCAAATTTGCGAACTATAGAAGTTTGGGACTCCCATGTTGAGACACTGATACTGAAACTGCGACAGAGGAACGATTTTGAGAAACGATGTGTCCTCAAAGAGCAAATGTTAACAAAAAAGGCTGTTCAGTTTCTCTGTGACGAGTGCTGCGCAGATAGGTTGGATGGCAAGGCATAAGGGATGCAAGTTCCTCCGAGTAGCGTCCGTGATAGTAACGTGTAGAACAGACTGAGTACGCATGTATACGACTTCAAATTTTCAAGTTGAACATTCTAGTTAAATATTTATTTTGGCTTGTCAAATATTTCAAAAGATAGAAAAATCATTGTAGAAGGTAGGTATAAAGGTTAGAAAAAATTAATAGAGTCCATCTCTATCAGAAGAGGAACGTGAGCTGTTGAGTTGGTGCTATAATGAGATTCTTTTTCACCTCGATATGAGTCTAAAACTAGGTTGTAGGCTCATATTGTAGCCGACTGGGTTGGTACCACCGTACTGGATGTAAGGTGGCCGCATAGCAGCCTCGGTTGTGTTCTCCTCTAGTCCAGTATAGCCAGCAATCCACGGAAATCCGGTATGGCGCCTACCTTCTCGGAGGTGATATTGGCTAGTCAGAGCATGTGCTTTGGCCCCTCTGACTCAGCCACACATACCGGATTACATAAAAAAAAAACAAAACGAGTAGCATAAAATGAATAGTTGACTAACTAGTGAACAGATTTTTTTTTTAATTTTGAGAAAAGTTCGGAGAAAGTCGGCGAGTGTAAGCGAGAGAGAGAGAAAAAAAAAAGAGAAAACATGTCCCTTATCAGACTACAACATAATGCCCGTTCCATACTATCTATATTTCTCTACATTCTGTGTTTAAATGGATTAATTTACTTCCAGTGTTTTTTAGCAAAATACCAGTTACCATAATTTTAAACAGCAAGAATGCAGGCGAGTTTATTTTCTGAAATGTTAATTAATTTGTCAGATTCCTATCCCGCTCATCTTGTATGCGCGACGGAGTCGGCGCGGTTGCCTCGGGTGTCTCGGGGGTGCACTGGGGGTGCCCTAGGGGGTGGGGCGCGGGGTGCGGGAGTAACCTCCACAACTTTCTCCGCTGATTTTCCATAAAAAGCGCTAACATAGAGTAAGGCCATTGACTTGAGCGAAGAAGAGCCACTGAAGTAGGCACCTCCGCAGTGCCCCTGTCAAGTTCGAGCGAAACTGCTGCAATACCGGGTGACCGCTCGACTGTTGCAAGATGACCGTAATTCGAATTCCACGTAAAACTATAGGTCCCTTCCCGTCTTACCATGCTAGGTGGTAGCGTTTATTCCGCCCGGATTGGTACCACCGCACTGAATGAAACGTCAGTCGAAACGAGTATGTAAATAGTTCGTTTTTTTCGTCCAGTTCAGTGTAGCCGACATGAAATTAAGGGAAGCACTAACATGGCACCTTGTTCACCCGGTGTTATGAATAAATAAAAAACAACTTTACGGGAATATATACAGGGTGGCCCAGTTATAGTGGTCCAAAAATTTTTTTAGATAGGGGTCGTCATGTTGACTAATTTAAAAAAAGCGTTAGTGCCGCGAAAATCAATAGTTTAGAAGTTATGATTTTTTTTTACTTTTTTTGAAATTTCTCTATTTTAGTCACATAAACCGCTCTAGTTGGATATCTATTCCACAAAATTGAATAAAATTTGGTATGGAAGTAGAGGAGACATGTAGCTAGTACGTAATGAATAGTTTTTAGGTTTACTCCTAGACTGTACTGTTGCTATAGCCCTTTCAGTGAATTTTTGTTCAGTTTTCATTAAAACTTATACATTTTTGAAAAATCACTGTGAACAAAAAAAGTACTACCGGAAATTTGCCTATGCCCTTAAAAACTACCTATACATATCAAAATTCTCCAGACCAAAAATTTTTGTGGTGTTACAATTGTAACATATTCAAAATTAACATCATTTGTACAAAGTCCTACAATAAAAAGTGACGATTACCTTAATTTTTAAAATCTTATTTTTTAAAAACATTACTAAACAGTTTTTTTATGTGTAGATTAGCGGTGTTAGAGACAGGTTTGTGAATAATGTGAAATTTTAGTTGAACTAACGTTGATAACTAACTAATTACTATGGTATGCAAGCTAAAAATAATTAAGTGTAAGGTGGAAGGGGCGCGGGGTAGAAAAGGTAATGTGAGTGTCTACCGAGGTGTCTACTCTACACTCTTCACTGCACCGTGGGCGGAAAGGTTCTGCTCAATATTAAATATAGTCTGTTTATTAGAGAACGTGATATAAACGTGTAACCCTTTACATGTACCCGCCATCGACTCGGACATCGGTGGTCTCCGCATACAAACGACAATGCTCAATTTCTCTTCTCGTTGAAAGTATGTAGTTTGAAAAATTACCTATTCCTAGCTGATAACGTCTACTCAGTACATACATACATATCACACGCTATATCCCGACAATAGAGGTAAGCAGAGTAATCGGTGTTGTGCTGCAAGCACTCTTGTATATTACAGCGCAACATCGACCACCACGTTTAGCAAATTCGGACAAGATAACTATACATAAACCTGCTGCATGACTCGGTGGAAGGACCGTGCCAAGGTGAGAGGTGGCTATCCCGTCGCCCTTTAGCACGGCATCGTGTCCTTATCCCTTAGGCGCCTTGTACGACATGCACGGGAAGAGATACAGTGGGGCTATTCTTATTAAGTACCGGCCCCACACGGTCTAATTATTAGTGTTAAACTTATCTTGAAACTATCCCACAACAGAGCAAGACATAAACACGCAAGAAAAGAACAAGGAGCGCCGCTGTGTAGTTTCTTCCAGCCATCTTGTTGTTCGAGGTCGCGGCGCGTTGTATTTCGCACAGATAACGTCATGATATCAACCGCTCGTTCTAAATGCAAATCTACTCGCCGCCCTCGCCCCCGCGCCGCCCCCGCGCCGCCCCCGCGCCGCCCCCGAGGTGAAACGTCTCCCTAATTTTTGCGGGAAGAAATTTCGCTGCAAAATAACTGCTTTGAGGTAACTTATGTGAGGCGTAATTTTTATTTAAAAGCAGGCCGTTAGAGTTTTTGCGCAGAAGCGTCTTTTTATATTTACGAGTGTGTGGACTGCTGACGGGTCATAGGTATAAAATAATAGACCGAAGGGTTATTTGCTGAAGGTTATACAGGTTGCTTGTCCACTTTATAGGTCACTTTATAGGCAGTCACAGTAGTGACCAGCGACCTAAAAATGGTAGCCGGGAGTAGTGGGTGAATGAGAAGAGCGGAAAACCGCGTGTGGTGGCGTGCTATGTGAGAGGTATATGTCCAGCAGTAGATCGATGCGAGCTGATGATGATGACGATGATGATGATGATGATATCTACGTATATTTGAAAAATAATGTAATGTATTGAAATTTGTTATTTTAAATTTATTCTAATTTAATTTTTTTATGGAAACTTTGTTGGCCACAATACTCGTGATGTCAGCCCACAACTCCTTGGTGAACTTCCCTTTTGTCGTGTCGGGTACACCGAACAGAACAGAAAACACGAACCGTATAACATTGCCGCTTCGACCGACCTTTAATTCAGTGTGGTGGTAGCAATCCGGGCGAGTTAAACCTGTTAGGGTTTAATCCGTAAGCTAGCCGAGTAAGGCGAGAAGGGAAGGTGACTACAGTTTGGAAAGATGAAATAGTTACATGTATAACAATCAACTGTTTGGCTGACCGGAAGGATTTCCATTCTACGATAAGACCGTCTTCTCTGTGCAAAACTGGATGTAATTTTAAAATATCAACATAAATTTATATATTGTGTTGATAGAAACAACAAACTATTTATATTGAAAGCAGGAATTATTCTAATGACAAAATACTGAACCTAGATTTTACAAAAACAAAAAAAGTCTGCCACTACTACAAAGAAGTTAGGCACAAAACCCCAGCAGCAATCGATTGTTCTCAACTATAAACGCATGCAAAGTGCACGTGCATAAAGACGGCTGCGCAAGTATGGAGTGCGCGTGCGGGCGAGTGGGCCGATATGTATCGCTAACAAAGCGCTCCTTTGTACCGAGCTCCTTTGCTTTGCCGAATTCTATGCCATACTCTTCTAGCGTACTCTCTTAGCGGAGCTGCGGTGGCGGTTTCCGTTTACACACAGGAATTTTGCTCGCGTATGCTTCCTTTCGTGGAATTGTCTTCGTGGATGGAAATAAGTACCCAGGCGGGCCATCAACTCGCGCCGTGGCGAGAGAAAAGTCTAAAAATATCTGTCATTTATTTATTAGGAAACAAGTACAGCTCCCGGCAGCAAATAATGCGTATCGAGCTTTAGAAAGAGACAATCCGGTTGTAGAGCCTGTCGTCCCTGTCGCACAGAGACGTGCGAGTTCGTGCGACAGAGACGAAGCTCTTCAACCGGATGGTTTAAAGCTCGACATGCATTATTTGCTGCTAAGAACTGTAGGTAGGTTAGCACATTGGTAATTAAGATAAAAAATTAATAGCATACTTTGTACTGATAACTAACTAATTACTATGGTATGCAAGCTAAAAATAATTAAGTGTAAGGTGGAAGGGGCGCGGGGTAGGAAAGGTAATGTGAGTGTCTACCGAGGTGTCTACTCTACACTCTTTACTTCACCGTGGGCGGAAAGAGAAGCATGGGTAGGCTACTGTAAGCCGACTACGAGTGCCCAATACGCTGGCAGCGTTGCCCCTTTGAATGGCTAGGAAGCCATATTCACTGAAAGAAGAATAAATTTTTCTTTTTTTTTATTGATACGCGAGAAACTTGGCGCCGTCATCATGGATTGTTGAGCCGACGATGCCCAAAAGCATTCGGCGCATCGGTCACCAGACTTATCGTTAAAAAAATACAATTAGAGATTTAATTACCTGTAAATATATCGTCACCGTATTTAGCGTATAATCTGCCTTTTTTCATAAAACTTTGCTGTTGCTGCTAGTTGGCTGCATCAACTACGACACCCGTGATGTCAGAACATAACAGTTTTGTGAACTAGGTGCCGTGTCGGTGCCTCCCTTTGGAAGTGCCGGCTACGCTGAAGTGGGCGGAAAACACAAAGTATTTACATAGCCTCAGTGCGGTGATAACAATCCGATGGATTAAATAAGGCATGGAAAGGCATCTTCTGTCGGCTTGTGACGTAGCGTTGTTCCTCGTGTACTTTATATTTCCTATTTGTCGGGAACGCTATAGTCCAGGAAACGAGGAAATTCCTTGTATGGGCTCTTCGGACTAATTCCTCTGTCGCTGAAACTTTGCAGTGTGATAGAGTAGGGTTTCAAATATACGTTTGACAAATTATCTAGGATTTTTGATGTTTGGAAGTTAGGTATTAAAATGAATGAATGCCTAAAAATGAAAATCGCTTATAACTGCTGATGAAAAATTGCTCCGTCCGAAATTCCTTCGGTATATGATATTATATATTAATAAGAGTATATATTAACATTATCTAGGAAAATTTCGATTTCGAATAGGCAGAAATTTGAAAATATCTATTTTGTATCACAACTTCTTCAGAAAAATTGCTCTGTCAATTTTTATTGTTTTATATGTCTTAATTTATTTAAATATATCGCTTTTGACAATTATCTAGGAAATTTTCTATATCGATCACACCTTTACAGATTTTCGGCAATAATTCGCTGTGAAAAATTGCTCCGTCCGAAATTCTTTCGGAATATGATATTATATATTAATAAGAGTATACATACAACATTATCTAGGAAAATTTCGATTTCGAATAGGCAGAAATTTGAAAATACCTATTTTGTATCACAACTTCTTCAGAAAAATTGACCATATAAATGCCAAAAGGCAGCAACCCACAAATTGGTTAAAAATGAGTTAAATATACCAATCGAGAGCTAATCACCCCTCTATTTTTTGCAGAAAAGACCCAGGCAGGCTACTTGGTATGATACTAATAGGTTTCTATACATTCGTCTAAGAACCATCCGCCCAATTGAGGTATATCGCAACAGCAGAAAAGAATTATGCTACTTGGTACTAGCTAACTGGTCGGATTTTTTTTTGCGTAAAAGATCCAAGCGAGATGGACTTTTTTGTTTTTAATGAAGTACGCTAAAAGTATTTATCAAAACAGAGCCAAGATATCTGGTTCTTTTTGGCATTATATAATAAAAACAAACTGTATATCGCAAAGTGGAACCAATTTATGTGGTTCTTTTTGGCATTTATAATAAAAACAAACGGTATATTGCAAAAATGGAATCAATTTATGTGGTTGGTTTGCCTTTGGGGACCTATAGTGAATCTTATTTCATTGGAAATAAGAGTTCTTTTTCTAAAAATAAAATCAAACATGTCTACGTTCTATGAAACAGAACGCCTAATAATAAATAAGTTCAGTTCACTACCGCGACGAATGTGTCAGTTCACGACCGCGAAGTAAAGTAAATTGCTGTTTTCGACGTGGCTCAATGTACCTACTACGTAGTGATCGCGACATATCGTCAGAGTAGTTCGACGTCGTCGTCCAAGCAGGTGCCTACGCCGCGCCGCCTAACGTAACCATTGAAGATAGAATAGAATAGAATAGAATATTTATTTGTATAACATATACAAGTCACAAACTAATATTCACACATTTTAAAATTTTTCTATTTAGAAAATAAAATAATATGAAACATAATAAATGAATCCTATTAAAATTAAAATTATTAATAATAGAAATCCAATATAAAAGTCACACGTGCCTCCTGGGTGGTGCCAAATGAACAGCAATCAGCGTGTGGGAGATCTTCGGATCGGCTGGGTTCGCCACCACACCCCGGGAGAAACAATTACACCGGCATAACAGTTCGCTGTGTTCCGGTGTACTTCCCGGGGACCCAGTAGCAGGTGGGGTTGGCTGTGGTGAGGAGTAGGCCATTGATCCCGACGCGGATTCGCTGTTCAGAGGTGACGCTATTCCGCTGGCCGCCCGCCGGGTAGTACAGGAGCCCAATCGCGTCTAACCAACGCGAGAGGCTGCCCCGGTCAACCGGCGCATAATCCCGGAGTGGTCCGTCGTGCCGGTTGGTGACCGGAGTAGGGGGTCCGGCGGCCACTTCCGGGGGGGACGGGGGGCCTTTCCGTCTTCCTTGTCGGCGCAACACTACCCTGAGTAGTAAGCGATGAAGCTAGGGTCCACGCTTTGCCCGTGAATCACCACAGCCACCCTTTCATGCTCTTTCCCTCCCTCTTACAAAAATCATGGCAGCGAAAAAAAAGGAAAAAAAGGTTCAATCAGCGGTGCACACCCTTACACCACTATTTAGCGTTGACTCGACCAACGTGCGGGGGTTGCATACCAATTTGAATGCCGTCCATCACCACCTGGAGACGAAGAAGCCGGCCTTGCTTTTCCTGACGGAATCACAAATATATCGACCTGCACTACCCCGGCTACACCCTGGAAGAAGCCTTCCGGTCGCGAGCCGGGGTTTGCTTGTTTGTCAGGGCAGATATTTGCTGTCGTCGCCTGCGCTGCCTTGAGGACTCCGAGCTATCAGTACTTTGGGTCCACGAGGATCTGGGAACGGTCTCGCGGGTGTACGCCTGTCTGTACAGGTCGCACTCTGGTGATGCAGAGACAGCTCGGTTATTTGAGTACCTGAGTGGAGCGGCAGACAAAGTCCAAGAGCGGTTCCCTACCGCGGATTTGGTTCTTCTTGGAGACTTCAATGCCCATCACGAGGCATGGCTGGGTGTACTGAACAAGGTGCGACGGTACTTCACGCCGGGCCAAAAACTGACGTTGTACAAAACACAGGTTAGGTCCTGCTTGGAGTACTGCTCGCACTTGTGGGATGGCTCAGCTAAATACCAGCTTGCGCCGCTAGACTCAATCCAGCGTCGTGCCGTGCGACTGGTGGGTGACCCCGTGGTGTCCCGCGACTTAGAACCACTGCAACTCCGTAGGGACGTCGGCTCCCTGAGTGTGTTCTATCGTTTATTTCATGGGGAGTGTTCGGAGGAGCTGTTTAACGCGATTCCGTCGTCCCCATTCCACCTCCGCACTACGCGTACTGGGCAGGGGATGCACCCCTATTCAATCGACCTACCACGCATGCGCCACCAACCGGTTCTGTAGGTCTTTTATTCACAGAACCGGGAAAATGTGGAACGCACTCCCTGCCTATCTATTTCCTCCCAAGTACAGCCTAGGGTTTTTTAAAAGGGGCGTGAAAAGGCTCCTGTCAGGCCGGCATGACATTTGCAATCCCCGTGCATCACAGAATGTCCATGGGCATCGTTAGACACCTACTTGTAGGTGTAACGATGCCACAAGTCGCGCTATCGATAAAAAAAAATGGCTAGGCTCCAGGAGAACTGACTTTGCGGGGAGAGCCGCCTACGACTTCGCTCTGACGCATGACCTGTCTCATCTGGTAGACCAGCCCACCAGGCTGCCAGATATAGACGGTCATGAACCCTCTCTGCTGGATCTTCTGCTGACAACGAACCCCACTGGATATAAGGTCGCAGTAAGAGCCCCGCTGGGTTCCTCTGATCATTGTTTAGTGGGATCCACGGTGCCATCTTCGCCTCCTCAGTCCCGTAATGGAGGAACGCGTCGAATTTGGCACTACGCGTCAGCAGATTGGGATGGGATGCGAGAACACTTCGCATCCTACCCTTGGAGAGAGATCTGCTTCAGTTCGGGCGATTCGTCGCAATGCGCTAATACCGTTGCCGAGGTGGTTCTGGGGGCAATGGAAATGTTTATTCGCAGCGCCTCTGTCTACCTCTACTACCTCTAATGGTCTACAACACCATTTTGGGTAATTTTACAGGAGAGCGAAAAAACTGATTGATGAAAAATGAAACAACTCCCAGATGAAATTCAAATTCACTATTTTACACTTTCGGAAAATCGTCCTACTCCACTACCAAATTATGTGAAGGTTATATTGCTTACAATCGTAAGCACGGTCAAAAATAATACTTTATAGTGATAGATCTACTTACCGAGTACTCAATGCACACACAACAATGTCACAGTAATATTAGAATTTTTAAGAATATTTTACTATGCTACAAACGCACAGCTCTGTCACCAACAGCGAAGTTGTCACAATTTCGGTGTTGCAACCAATATGGGATGGAGTTGCAATATATTTGTGCGGTCTGTATTTTCTGAAACTTAGGATTTTCGGAGTTGATAGCTTTGCAAGAATATAGATAATATTTAGACCAATAAAACGACATCAAAATGTCCATACCCCCCAAAAATGGAGTTGTCCGATTTGCAGATTAAGCCATCGAAAAGGGTTATTGCCAGGGCCAAATTTGACCACATCGGCAGAATCGGCGATAGACTGAACCAGCACCCAACTGGGAGCCGTGAGTTCTGGTCTCTCGCCAAATCTGTCGAGTCAAATTTCTGCCGCTCCTCTCTTCCACCTCTGCAGTGTCCTGGAGGCTCACTTGCCCACTCCGCAAACGAGATAGCCGACTTACTGGTATCTCTCTTTGCGGGGAACTCCAACCTGGACGATGGGGGTGCCACTCCCCCATCCATACCTAGGTGCGAGAACTCCATGCCGGAAGTGCAGTTTCGACAACGGACTGTACGGGCGGAGCTTCTCTCCCTAGACGTCAGGAAGGCGAGTGGGCCGGATAGGATTCCTGCATTAGTGTTGAAAAGGTGTGCTCCCGAGCTGGTCCCAGTGCTGACGCGCCTATTCCGTCTCTCCTACTCCAATGGCCGTGTGCCGGCGGCCTGGAAATCTGCGTTTGTGCAAGCGGTCCCTAAAAAGGGTGACCGCTCAAACCCGTCAAACTACCGACCTATAGCGATTACCTCCCTTCTCTGTAAGGTGATGGAGCGCATTATCAATACGCAGCTCATGAAGTACCTGGAGACGAATGACCTCATCAGCGATCGGCAATACGGCTTCCGGCCAAAACGATTTTTTTTTTATGGAAACTGACACGGTTGGCTACATCACCCACAACGTCCGTGATGTCAGCCCATAACACCGGGTGAACTAGGTGCCATGTCAGTGCTTCCCCCTTTGATCGTGCCGGCTACACTGAACTGGTCGGAAAACACAAACTATTTACATAGCCGTTTTGACCGACGTTTCATTCAGTGCGGTGGTACCAACCCGGGCGGGTTAAACCCTACCACCAAGTAAGATTAGGAGGAAAGGGACCTACAGTTTTACGAGGAATCCGAACCTCGGTCAGCCTCCAACGGTCAGCGGTCACCCATCCAAGTACTGACCGCGCCCAGCGTTGCTTAACATTCAATAGCGAATCTGCTGGTGATCTCCTAGCGTACGTCACTCACCTTTGGGGGGAATCGCTTGAAGGTCATGGTGAATCCTTGGCAATTGGCCTTAATATTGCCAAGGCATTTGATCGGGTTTGGCACAAGTCGCTCTTGGGCAAATTGCCGGCTTACGGACTTCCTTCTGGCCTCTGTGACTGGTAGTGTAGGAAACCAAGAGGGTGGACCCCCGCATAAATTCCTCAGTCAAATTTGACTTTACAGTACGATGAAGTATCATGAATTAAACCTATTTTAAAGAAATTAGGAGATATAAAAAAATTTAAAATTGACAGAGTAATTTTTATAGGTATTTTAAAATTTCTGCCTGTTCGAAATCGAAATTTTCCTAGATAATGTTATATATATACTCTTATTAATATATAATATCATATTCCGAAGGAATTTTGGACGGAGCAATTTTTCACAGCGAATTATTGCCGAAAATTTGTAAAGGTGTGATCGATAAGGAAAATTTCCTAGATAATTGTCAAAAGCGATATATTTAAATAAATTAAGACATATAATAAAATAAAAATTGACAGAGCAATTTTTCTGAAGAAGTTGTGATACAAAATAGGTATTTTCAAATTTCTGCCTATTCGAAATCGAAATTTTCATAGATAATGTTATATATATAATCTTATTAATATATAATATCATATACCGAAGGAATTTCGGACGGAGCAATTTTTCACCAGCAGTTATAAGCGATTTTCATGTTTAGGTATAAATACCTAACTTCCAAATATAAAAAATCCTAGATAATTTGTCAAACGTGTATTTTAAACCCTACTTTATCACACTGCAAAGTTTCAGCGACAGAGGAATTACGTCGAGTGGAAATGCTTTATTGATTGGACTACTATCAAGGGTACTTTCTTAGATGGAGATTGAATAAAAGAGTGGTTACCTAAGTGATGTATTTATTTACTTATTTCTTTAGACCTATTATTACTTTCTTGAGTGTATTCTCTCTAAATTTCTTGCCTTGCTGAAAAGGTAAGAAATCTCTGCAAGGGATAATTCCGCATTTGCACTTCATTTATTTATTTCACGTAAATTATCGTGCTGGGTTCTGTAACAATATGCTTTTGGAGCAATAAAGAATTTACGTATCCTTCTATATAAAATGCGTTCAAATATATGACAATTTTGGGTATTTATTTCTATGTCTCCCTATATGTCTGTCTGCACCATTCGTGCATCCTAGTACACACTAGGCTATAAAAGGATTTAAATTGTGTAGTATTATTTTTACTTGCGGTTAAAAGAAATTGGAAGAAACCAATATATTAACATTTTGTGGGAACACATCTTCGCGAGCGGACTCCTTCTTGTGAAATTTCAAGTCAATTCGCTAATATAATTTTTCAGGGTAACAACCTCGAGATCAGGGCAACAAAACATTGTGACTTGCGAAGTTTGTTTGTCAGTTCTTCTTCGCATTGAATTTAGAACTGGCGGAATTTTCGACATGTCCAAGCGTAGGTTACCTACTTATGAATGATGAAATTATACAATAAGCAACACTAAACATAGAGAAGGATTCTCAAGTACCTAGAACACATACTGATCGATAACATCTAAATTAAAATAAAGAATTAGGTATCATAAATGCACAGACCTTTTATCTAATAACATTCTAATTAACTAAGCCGAAGGAGCACTATTTCATAACATATAAATGGTAATACATACATTAAGTAAAAAAATAACAAAACCTTATGCACATCAACATTATCCTCATCGATATTTCTAGAAATGAAAGCTAATACCAGCTCGAGCGTAGAGGCACTCGCTGTAAGCCGTACCTCTCGAAGGCAATCGCTATTATCAGAACAAATACTGGCATAAAACAGAAAAAAGTTCAATTGCGCATAAGTAGTCATTACGTGAGGACTTTTTGCTTTTTGTATTAGCATTCTCGTCTCATATTGCACTCGAGTAGGTCGAGAGGGGTTGCATAAAGGTTTGCGAAGGTACTGCATTTTCAATTTGCATTATCGCAACTGGCTTCTCGTTTGAAAGCCGATATGCCGTCGGATGTAGGGCTCGCGTGTTGACAAATGATTGATGGATTTGTTAAGCGTTTGATTTAATTTTAGATGATTGTGAAAAGTACTCACTTTTAGCAATGTGCTCGATATTTAAGGCATAGATTGAAATTGACGAAATAAAAAACCGTTTAAAAAAAATAGCAAACTGCAAACTGAGCAAATATACAAATTGTTTAGTTACTATGATGCTTCGTCAGAATAGTCACATGCTACATTTTCAAAATCGTTGCACGTAAAATTTTGATTATTTATTTCATTTTAGTAATGTAATTTTAGTTATGTTCATTTATGTAATATTAAGATTTATTATTTTAATAAAAATTACATAATCTTACAAATACATTGCACATTTAATTAAACATTTCAAAACATTCATTTTTAGGGTTCCGTATCCGGTACGGGACCCTATTACTAAGCCTACGTCGTCGTCTGTCTGTCTGTCTATCTGTCTGTCCGAGGGCTGTATCTCTTGAACCGTAATAGGTAGCCCGTTGAAATTTTCACAGAATATGTGTTATTATTGCAAATAGAACCAAATAAGAAAATTAAGAAAAAGTAAAAAAATCACGGGGGTTCCCATAGAAGAAACTAAAAAGTGTATGCCATCTACCAAAAAGAGTATGAAGTATTTTAACTAATGTGAAGTATTTCATAAACACGCCATAGACGGCGTGAGCGGCATGAGTGGCGCTGACCATGACAGGGCAATACGGAACCCTCGGTGCGCGAGTTCGACTCGCACTTGGCAGGTTTTCATTATACAGACTGTTCGCAGTAAGGAATGGACTACTGAATGGGTGTTTGTGTACGTGAAACTGAATAAATAACGTTTGCTTTAAGACTTTTTGTTTTGAAGACAAAAAAATGAATACCTATATTTTCCCTTTCGGCCGCCTACGTAATCGGACTTTCGTAACTGGTTTCGATGAATTTCAAAATAGGTAATACAAATTCGTAAAGCATAAGTTATGCAGATTCATGTACACAATTAAATGTTACATAATCTTACTGCGGACAGCCTGTATAACAAAGGTGCGTTTTCCTATTTTATAACACTCAAAATATTCAAACATCCTCTTATAAATTGACTTCCGGCTCCGCTCGCGTTCCGACCAGCTAGACAAGTGCCGGGAAACTGTGAGGAACTTTCCTAATTAGGTGCCTAGAGATGTACCTACTCTCTTCGTTAATTGTTGTTAATACAATCTCCAGCCACAGGCGAGGGCGTGATCCTGAGATCAGTCCGTAGATGCTATTATCTATCATAGAAAATCATATACTGTTTGAGTGGACATATGTGTCTGCGTCTCCGTTTTTAGGGTTCCATATTCAGCGTCGCCGGCAGAGACTCTCAAAAATCGGTTAGGTGTCTGTTCATCCGACTCTCCGTCCGTCCGTCCGTCCGTCCGTCCGTCCGTCCGTCCGTCCGTCCGTCCGTCCGTCCGTCCGTCCGTCCGTCCGTCCGCCCGTCCGGTCGCCCGCCCATCCATCTGTCCGTCACAGCATGTAGCTCCTAAACGCTATCTTCTTGGAACTTATGATGATTATAGATTCCCGAGAGGTAGGTAAGGAATTTTATGCGTGAAGAATGGCAGGGGCGCTCAACTTTAATTAATAGGGGCCGCCAAAACTAACTTGAAAATAACAATATTTTTCAACAGGTCTAGTAGTACAGCAATGAAAAAGTCTTCCAAATCCTAGGCTACTACTATTTTTTCAAAGAAAAATTCTTTAATGTATAAAAAGTTACTAGTACTCCGAGGAATCGGTGTTTGTGGAAATTAATTTATTATAGAATTTGTATAGAATTTTAATATTATACATTTGTATAATATTACTCGCCTAGTATAGTTTTCACAAAATGTGAATCTCCATAAAAATTCTATACAAATTCTATAATAAATTAATTTCCACAAATACCGATTCATCGGAGCTCGCGCGTGGACTGTAAATTTGCTCTGTCCGAGGCGATTATCCTAAAACGAAGAAGTGCTTAACAATTATAGAAACAAAATATTCAAGTACTACATTCAGTGCTTACGGCATGAAAACTATTTTGAAGTTTGTATCTTAAAAAATTATAGAGAAAATCACAATCTTCTGAGCGTAGAAACATTTCACGAGCGGTGCGGGGCGGCGCGGCGGCTGCGCGGGGCGCGCGGGGTAAACTGGCAGTAATACCGACCACGAAGTAACCGCGCATGCAATCTTTATGCCTGCAAGAAGGGAATAGCTACGGAACTATCTGCGTGTAAAGTTGTGTATACATATATTTTTTAGGTTTCCGTATCCCGTACGGCAGCCTATTACTAAGCTTACGCTGTCTGTCTGTCTGTCCGTCCGTCCGTCCGTCTGTAGATCACAGTTTATATAATAGCTACATAATACCTAAATATATACATACATACTTGTCCATTCGGAATTAAAGGATTTTTTAGCTTTTGACTTCACACTGACGGAGAGGGTTGACGGGACTGACAAGGTTAAGGCTGTTATGTCTGTAGTCATGGATGCGTTGTGTAGTGTAAGTTTTCCAACTTTGTCAAGTTACCTAAAAAACGTATCTCTAGACACATCTTTGGATCTTCAGTCATCTGCTGTTGAGCGCAGTGTTAATCTAACTAGTGCAAGGGATGCACATATTTCACGGCGCGGAAGGCGGGGGTGCAGAGGGGGTGGCGGCGTGGCAGCCTCGTCTATTAGATGTAATGTAATTTAGAATATAGAAACAGCGCACAGGAGCTGGGAGTAGACTGGCGGCTATGCATGAAGCTTGTAGGGCTACAAGAGTGTTAAGTGCGGTATCTTGTTATGTTTTAGCCAAAGTTTTTTTTTTTATTTTTTTTTTTTTATGGAACCTGACACGGTTGGCTACATCACCTACAACATCCGTGATGTCAGCCCATAACACAGGGTGAACTAGGTGCCACGTCAGTGCTTCTCTTCATTTCATGTCGGCTACACTGAATTGGACGGAAAACGCGAACTATTTACATAGCCGTTTCGACCGATGTTTCGTTCAGTGCGGTGGTACCAACCCGGCCGGGATAAACCCTACCACCTAGTAAGGTAAGAAGGGAAGGGACCTACAGTTTAACGTGCAATCCGAACCACGGTCTGCCTCCAACGGTCGAGCGGTCACCGGCCAAGGACTGACCGCACTCAGCGTTGCTTAACAACAGTCGACTGACCGCACCACTGAGCTACCGAGGCTGACGAATTTCCTTATCCCTTAGTCGACTTTTACGACATGCGACGGGGAGAGATGCAGTGGATGCAGAATAGAAATGTTCTTTACTGCTTTCTAATCTAATCTTTAAAATCCAGCGGGGTAATGCTGCCAGTGTTCTGGGCGTTTGAAAACGCCCCTTTTGATATATATTTTAATGCTTGTTAGGTAGGTTTTAATTCTTTAGTTGTTTGTATTACTTTTTTATATTTTATTGATTAAAGAAAATGACATAAGAGGCGGACTTATTACGTAAGACAATATCTGCCAGTAAACCTGACTGCGTTTACATACACCACTTTGTCGTTTGAGTTTGATGAGTACATTTCCGTTATGAATACGATTTTTTTTTTATGGACACAGATGGTTGGCTTCATCATCTACAAACCCGCCCACAACACCTTGGTAAACTCGGTGCCAAGTCAGTGTTTACCTTTGGTCGTGTCGGCTACACTGAACTAGACGGAAAAAACGAACTATTTACATAATCGTTTCACCAGACTTTGTTTTCCGTGCAGTTCAGTTAGCCGAAATGAAATGAGGGGAAGCATTGACATCGCATCTAGTTCACCCGGTGTTATGGGCTGACGTCACGGCTGTTGTAGGTGATGTAGCCAACCGTGTCAGTTTCCATTAAAAAAAACCTTTCATTCAGTGTTGTGGTAAAAACCTGGACGGATTAAGCCCTACTACCTAGCAAGGAAAGAATAAAATCAAATTAAAAAACGTTTATTGCACATAAAACCGTACAGAAGGTAGTAGGTACCCTTTTTACATATAAAAACCAGGGTAGGTGCAACAAAACATAGTCTTACATAATAGAAAAATAGAAAAACAAAGATTTATATAAAACATACGTGTAATAACCATATAGTAACCATAGTAAATAGTAAATATAAATAAGCATATACAAAATAAAACTCAGACAATACATGTTATGAATTTACTAAAAAAAACCGATGAACTCCGAAACAGAAGGAGATGAGGTTTAGGGTTTGAGGAGATGGTCTTTCAAGAGCACTCTGAAGAAGGGAAGGGACTTACGTGAAAACCGCCCTACGGTCAGCCTCAACGCTCACAGTCGCCTATCTAAGTTCTGACCGCGCTCAGGTGTTCTTACGATCGCAAACAGCGGCAGTCGATCGATCGCACCACTGAACTACCGAGGCTAGCGAGTTTCTACAGAGATGCTAATTCCTCTCTCTTAAGCTGTTTAGACAGTCCCTTTCGGATTATCCACATCTACAATGCTTGTCACATTGTGTTACATTTTTAATTTGCTTAATGGTAATATCAAAGGTGGCTTTTTCATCAACTTATGCAAAATGAAAAATTAAAATTCGAGAAAGTTCGACTTCTCTGGAAGTTACTTCAGGTTTTTCTGTTCGTCGTTAACCATTTACCCCGTTATGTAAATATCTGTATAAATAGCGCCGGGAGTCAACTTTGCTCAGGAGGAATAATTGAAAATTTTCCGACAATTTTCCTCCAATCTGCAAGCTGCAGACAATCTTGATAAAAAATAGCTAAATACTGAAAATCGTGAATTTTCCGTTATTATTTTACTCACGTATACCGAGTATTAACTTTAACTGCAAGCTTTTGCTAGGAGTGGTGTTGCTGGTGGGCTGTCTGCTCTTTCAATGAACTTATGAGCCAGAAGTGCCGGCTTTTTATAAAAAAATTATGCGTGAAAAACACACTTTAATTGTAATGGTTTTGTACGAGTATGTAAATGCATAATCGGAATTTAATTAATTTTAAAATTCAAGGGCATTCCCGTATCTCGTAATTTATTGTTTATAGGAGCGCTGCATCGTCAACTAAGCCGTGACCACACATAACCCTCCTTTCTTTAGGCTTCGCCGTAGTCGGGTATAAAAATAAATGCAACAGGCTGACCGACAGACGTTAAATTAGCGCGCTTTCTGGCTTTGCTTTGCTCTTCTTTTTTTCGTACATACACGAGTAGTTCGTTTCGAAAACGTCGCTCGAACATAAATTATTTACTCTTTGGTTTGATACAAACTCTTTGGCTCGAACAAATCTAATTGGAAATTATGACTTCAGTGCTGCCAACTAAAGCATTTTATGGCCATATTTAGGACCAAATCTTGTAGTCCGGTCGCCCGTAGAACATTCTGTAGCACTGTAGCAGTTTGTGACAGAAGCAGTGGTATTATGTAAAACAAAATGCAAACATATCGTATAAGTTTCATGTTGCCACTGGAGTAATGCATCGCTTTAAGGTCTTTGCTTACGGTGACGCTTGGTCCGGGTCGCCTCTCTCCCTAAAATATGGTTGAGGGAAGCGATGGCTGGCCCTGGCGTGATGCTCGTGAACGGGTGCTGTTCGTGGAGACTGGCCTGCTCCAATTGGTAACATTGTATATTTTATATGTTAGGCGTATATTTTTAAAAGGAACTATAGTATCTGTCATGAACTGTTACATTTGTCGCAGATTTATATTTTTCATCACATTACTTTTTGGTCTTTGAGATTTGTACTACCTCGTATTATCACTGGTATAAACTGAAAATGCTACAAACATGTTCACTTGAGATTCTGACTGCATACAAATTTTGAATCTTGACAGGGTACAACCTGTACCTTAATTTATACTGCTGACGCATGCTGAATATTAATTTGACTAATTGATACATTAAGTATCAAGTTTATTTAGCACGCATACTAAAATATTACCTTGACTAATTGATACATTAAGTATCAAATTTATTTATTTTATTTTTTGACATTGTACTACAATGTGGTATGAATATTTATAACTGACATGACTTGATACGATATGTATCAACAATTTCTGACAAAGGCTCTATACACCTGATTTTATCTATACTTTTACTTTAACTTTTGATTTTATGTGGTCAGAATTATCAAGCTTAAATTATAGTTATTCTAGCTCTCAAACTATATCTTAACACTGTAAGCGGTGTCTGTTGTGTAGCTAGTCACAATGTATTGTAATTGAAGACGTTAAAAAAAGAACCCTGCGAAGTTTCTTGCCGGCTCTTCTTTGTGGGTGTAATCGAACCGGATTGTAAAAACTAACAGGACAAATTCCAGCGTAGTGTACTACCTTACGAATGATGAATAAAGAATAAAGAATAAAGAATAAAGAATTCATATTACCAAAAAGGTTACCGCTTGGCTTAGTGAAATTGTTATAAATTATGGCATTTTAAACACAAAAACCCAAGTCTTAAAGATCGCGAATGGGCGCAACCGTATTCGGTGACAAGTCGAAAATCGCCAAAAATGTCGGTAAATTACTTTTTGAGGTTACCGATTCTTTTCACTATAGTTATGTTCTCCAGCTTATTTCAATTACCACACGTCATCGTAAGACCATGGCAAGTGGGCATACACTGGTTTAAGACCACATGAAGTCAGCCGATTTTGACGTTAAATTACTTTTTGAGGTTACCGCTTCAAATTTATACAGCAGCTAATAGACCCTCTGTACAAACCACATACTCATTTTAAGACCCTTTCTGTGGGCGCTTTAGATTTTAAGACCCATTTTGTCGGTGAAGAAAAATTTAAAAAAATTGTATTAAAGTACGTAAATACATACATAATGTACATACCACACGCTGTATTCCGACAATCAGGGTAAGCAGAGTAATCGGCGTTGTGCTGCAAGTACACCTATAAGTCCTGTCGCCCGTAGAACATTCATATTACCAAAAAGGTTACCGCTTGGCTATGTGAAATTGTTATAAATTACGCTATTTTAAACACAAAAGCCCAAATCTGAAAGATCGCAAATGGGCGCAACCATATTCGGTGACAAGTCGAAAATTTCCAAAAATTTCAGTAATTTACTTTTCGAGGTTACCGCTTCTTTTCACTGTAGTTATGTTCTCCAGCTTATTTCAATTACCACACGTCATCGTAAGACCATGGCAAGTGGGCATACACTGATTTAAGACCACATGAAGTCAGCCGCTTTTGACGATAATTTACTTTTTGAGGTTACCGCTTCAAATTTATACAGCAGCTAATAGACCCTCTGTACAAACCACATACTCATTTTAAGACCCTTTCTGTGGGCGCTTTAGATTTTAAGACCCATTTTGTCGGTGAAGAAAAATTTAAAAAAATTGTATTAAAGTACGTAAATACATACATAATGTACATACCACACGCTGTATTCCGACAATCAGGGTAAGCAGAGTAATCGGCGTTGTGCTGCAAGTACACCTATAAGTCCTGTCGCCCGTAGAACATTCATATTACCAAAAAGGTTACCGCTTGGCTATGTGAAATTGTTATAAATTACGCCATTTTAAACACAAAAGCCCAAATCTGAAAGATCGCAAATGGGCGCAACCATATTCGGTGACAAGTCGAAAATTTCCAAAAATTTCAGTAATTTACTTTTCGAGGTTACCGCTTCTTTTCACTGTAGTTATGTTCTCCAGCTTATTTCAATTACCACACGTCATCGTAAGACCATGGCAAGTGGGCATACACTGATTTAAGACCACATGAAGTCAGCCGCTTTTGACGATAATTTACTTTTTGAGGTTACCGCTTCAAATTTATACAGCAGCTAATAGACCCTCTGTACAAACCACATACTCATTTTAAGACCCTTTCTGTGGGCGCTTTAGATTTTAAGACCCATTTTGTCGGTGAAGAAAAATTTAAAAAAATTGTATTAAAGTACGTAAATACATACATAATGTACATACCACACGCTGTATTCCGACAATCAGGGTAAGCAGAGTAATCGGCGTTGTGCTGCAAGTACACCTATAAGTCCTGTCGCCCGTAGAACATTCATATTACCAAAAAGGTTACCGCTTGGCTATGTGAAATTGTTATAAATTACGCCATTTTAAACACAAAAGCCCAAATCTGAAAGATCGCAAATGGGCGCAACCATATTCGGTGACAAGTCGAAAATTTCCAAAAATTTCAGTAATTTACTTTTCGAGGTTACCGCTTCTTTTCACTGTAGTTATGTTCTCCAGCTTATTTCAATTACCACACGTCATCGTAAGACCATGGCAAGTGGGCATACACTGATTTAAGACCACATGAAGTCAGCCGCTTTTGACGATAATTTACTTTTTGAGGTTACCGCTTCAAATTTATACAGCAGCTAATAGACCCAGGACGCAAAGATGCAGGTTAGTTAGAATAGAATGCCTCGCGGCATTAAGCTCGCCTGTTGTACCTAATTTTGATAAATTGGTGTTCAATAAAGAATACATACATACATATACATACATACAAGTCCTGTCGCCCGTAGAACATTCATATTACCAAAAAGGTTACCGCTTGGCTATGTGAAATTGTTATAAATTACGCCATTTTAAACACAAAAGCCCAAATCTGAAAGATCGCAAATGGGCGCAACCATATTCGGTGACAAGTCGAAAATTTCCAAAAATTTCAGTAATTTACTTTTCGAGGTTACCGCTTCTTTTCACTGTAGTTATGTTCTCCGGCTTATTTCAATTACCACACGTCATCGTAAGACCATGGCAAGTGGGCATACACTGATTTAAGACCACATGAAGTCAGCCGCTTTTGACGATAATTTACTTTTTGAGGTTACCGCTTCAAATTTATACAGCAGCTAATAGACCCTCTGTACAAACCACATACCCATTTTAAGACCCTTTCTGTGGGCTCTTTAGATTTTAAGACCCATTTTGTCGGCGAAGAAAAATAAAAAAAAATGGTATTAAAGTACGTAAATACATGCATAATGTACATACCACACGCTGCATTCCGACAATCAGGGTAAGCAGAGTAATCGGCGTTGTGCTGCAAGTACACCTAGTCCTGTCGCCCGTAGAACATTCATATTACCAAAAAGGTTACCGCTTGGCTATGTGAAATTGTTATAAATTACGCCATTTTAAATACTAAAACCCAAATCTGAAAGATCGCAAATGGGCGCAACCATATTCGGTGACAAGTCAAAAATCTCCAAAAATGTCAGTAATTTACTTTTCGAGGTTACCGCTTCTTCTCACTATAGTTATAATCTGCAGCTTATTTCAATTACCACACGTCATCGTAAGACCATGGCAAGTGGGCATACACTGATTTAAGACCACATGAATTCAGCCGATTTTTAAGATAATTTACTTTTTGAGGTTATCGCTTCAAATTTATACAGCAGCTAATAGACCCTCTGTACAAACCACATACCCATTTTAAGACCCTTTCTGTGGGCGCTTTAGATTTTAAGACCCATTTTGTCGGCGAAGAATAATTTAAAAAAATGGTATTAAAGTACGTAAATACATACATAATGTACATACCACACGCTGCATTTCGACAATCGGGGTGAGCAGAGTAATCGGCGTTGTCCTGCAAGTACACCTAATCCTCTCGCCCGTAGAACATTCATATTACCAAAAAGGTTACCACTTGGCTATGTGAAATTGTTATAAATTACGCCATTTTAAACACAAAAACCCAAGTCTGAAAGATCGCAAATGGGGGCAACCATATTCGGTGACCAGTCAAAAATCTCCAAAAATGTCAGTAATTTACTTTTCGAGGTTACCGCTTCTTTTCACTATAGTTATAATCTGCAGCTTATTTCAATTACCACACGTCATCGTAAGACCATGGCATGTGGACATACACTGATTTAAGACCAGATGAAGTCAGACGATTTTGACGATAATTTACTTTTTGAGGTTACTGCTTCAAATTTATGTAGCAGTTAATAAACCCTCTGTCCAAACCACATACCTATTTTCAGACTCTTTCTGTGGGCGCTTTAGATTTTAAGACCTATTTTGTCGGCAAAGAAAACTTAAAAAAAATGGTATTAAAATACGTACATACATAAATATGTACTGTCGTTCAGTTGATTGTGTTGCACAACGGTACCACCGATTAATGTACATAATATGTATGTTTATTATATACATATATATGCTTATTAAAATATTTATGTAGTATTCTTATGTAGTGTATCATACATATTTCTTTACAGTCTAACACATTGCCACTAGCTATTCTTGTTCGCCTGCATGTACTTCTCCCACATCCCAAAGGTTAGTTAGAATAGAATGTCTCGCGGCATTAAGCTCGCCTGTTGTACCTAATTTTTATAAATTGGTGTTCAATAAAGAATATTATACATATACATGCACATACCATACGCTGTATTCCGACAATCCGGGTAAGAAGAGTAATGGGCGTTGTGCTGCAAGAACACCGATAAAATATAGCTCAACACCGAAGGTTTAGCAAAGTAATCGAACAAGATAACGATCGAGCAGCAAGTAAGCACAAAAACCCACCTGCTGCATGATGGAAGGACCGTGCCAGGGTAAGAGGTGCCTACCCTGTCGCCCTTGAGCACGGCATCTTGCCCTTATCCCTTTTACGACATGCACGGGGAGAGATGCAGTGGAGCTGGTATAAACGTTCTGTTATAAACCTTGTATTTATACTATATTGTATTACCATGCAATAGAATACAGGAGCACTACAACGTTCGTCATTCATCTCGCCACCCGCGCTCATGCGGAAATTACTGCAATGCAACGTCGCATTATCGCACTTTACCTAAAACTACGTCGTAGATTTTTGCGATGCGACGTCGCACCGTCAGTCGCACCGCGCATCGCACGCGTACTCCGCCCGAAGTGATGTAAATTTAGTGAAACTAGATGCCGCCGACCTTTGTAAGTTTTACTCACGGTTAAATAATGTGTAATTTTATCTAACAATGAGTGGAAAGACATGTCGGTGCAGGTTCGCAAGCTGGAACTATTATAAATTTTACAGAAAAATCTTTGAATAAGTGTAAAAAGTGTTTGTCCAACCAAATATTATAGAAGAATTCGTTTGCCAGACGATGTGTCGTCAGAAATTGGTTAGCTTATTCGTATAAGTTCATATTTTACAAAGAAACTAAGTTTACTCGTATTTATACAAATATGTAAAACTCAAATTTTAGGAATTTCGAACGAGCTCTCCTAACGAACGGACCGCGGCGGGGGCGGCGGCGCGGCGAGTCACGACGCTTCTTAACAAAACAAAAACTAAGCTCTAATCTAAAATGTTCTACGGGCGACAGGACTAGGTGTACTTGCAGCACAACGCCGATTACTCTGCTTACCCTGATTGCCGGAATGCAGCGTGTGGTATGTACATTATGTATGTATTTACGTACTTTAATACCATTTTTTGAAATTTTTCTTCGCCGACAAAATGGGTCTTAAAATCTAAAGCGCCCACAGAAAGGGTCTTAAAATGGGTATGTGGTTTGTACAGAGGGTCTATTAGGTGCTGTATAAATTTGAAGCGGTAACCTCAAAAAGTAAATTATCGTCAAAATCGGCTAACTTCATGTGGTCTTAAATCAGTGTATGCCGACTTGCCATGGTCTTACGATGACGTGTGGTAATAGAAATAAGCTGGAGAACATAACTACAGTGAAAAGAAGCGGTAACCTCGAAAAGTAAATTACTGACATTTTTGGAGATTTTCGACTTGTCACCGAATATGGTTGCGCCCATTTGCGATCTTTCAGATTTGGGTTTTCGTGTTTAAAATGGCGTAATTTATAACAATTTCACATAGCCAAGCGGTAACCTTTTTGGTAATATGAATGTTCTACGGGCGAGAGGACTAGGTGTACTTGCAGCACAACGCCGATTACTCTGCTTACCCTGTTTGTCGGAATGCAGCGTGTGGTATGTACAGTATTTACGTACTTTAATACCATTTTTTTTATTTTTCTTCGCCGACAAAATGGGTCTTAAAATCTAAAGCGCCCACAGAAAGGGTCTTAAAATGGGTATGTGGTTTGTACAGAGGGTCTATTAGCTGCTGTATAAATTTGAAGCGGTAACCTCAAAAAGTAAATTATCGTCAAAATCGGCTGCCTTCATGTGGTCTTAAATCAGTGTATGCCCACTTGCCATGGTCTTACGATGACGTGTGGTAATTGAAATAAGCTGGAAAACATAACTACAGTGAAAAGAAGCTGTAACCTCGAAAAGTAAATTACTGAAATTTTTGAAAATTTTCGACTTGTCACCGAATATGGTTGTGCCCATTTGCGATTTTTCAGATTTGGGCTTTTGTGTTAAAAATGGCGTAATTTATAACAATTTCACATAGCCAAGCGGTAACCTTTTTGGTAATATGAAATGTTCTACGGGCGACAGGACTTATAGGTGTACTTGCAGCACAACGCCGATTACTCTGCTTACCCTGATTGACGGAATACAGCGTGTGGTATGTACATTATGTATGTATTTACGTACTTTAATACAATTTTTTGATATTTTTCTTCGCCGACAAAATGGGTCTTAAAATCTAAAGCGCCCACAGAAAGGGTCTTAAAATGGGTATGTGGTTTGTGCAAAGGGTTTATTAGCTGCTGTATGAATTTGAAGCGGTAACCTCAAAAAGTAATTTAACGTCAAAATCGGCTGACTTCGTGTGGTCTTAAACCAGTGTATGCCCACTTGCCATGGTCTTACGATGACGTGTGTTAATTGAAATAAGCTGGAGAACATAACTATAGTGAAAAGAATCGGTAACCTCAAAAAGTAATTTACCGACATTTTTGGCGATTTTCGACTTGTCACCGAATACGGTTGCGCCCATTCGCGATCTTTAAGACTTGGGTTTTTGTGTTTAAAATACCGTAATTTATAACAATTTCACTAAGCCAAGCGGTAACCTTTTTGGTAATATGAATGTTCTACGGGCGACCGGACTATTGGTAACCTTGCTAAATGTATATGAAAGGACAACGCCTTTTTACCCGACTACGGCGAGGCGAGTTTGTATTTTACTGTGGGTATGAAAGCCGCTTCTGTCTTCAATGAACATCAATTTAGTTAAGTACACGATTTTATACTTCGTATTAATAATATACGTTTTGCGTAGTTTTACGTACCTACCTATTAATTATTCTGTGATTTTACTCACTTGGCTAGCGGGTAAACGCCAAGAGATCTCGAAAACTCGTATTTTGAGGTTTTTCTGCATTTTATATTTCCCGCGAGTGTGTGTGGCAAGTGATTGATTGCCCTGAATTATACCTCCTCGGCGTAGTTCATGCGCTCGTGCCTCACGCAGTCGTATTGAAGGAATTGAACCTGAATATCGAAACAAGTATCAATTATGTAACGAATTGATGAATAAAAATATTTTTCTCGTTTGGACAATAAACACTTATTCCAAAAATATTAGGTTTTTTTAATTTTAATTTGCAAATGTGTTCATAGTCTAGAACTGCCTTTCTCTTTAGCGGTTTCGAAAAAAAGGTATCCTCTTTTATTGAGATAATTTAAAAATAACGGATAAAATAAAATTCTGAGTTCTTTAGATATTTCCATCTACCTTCCTTTTTATGAAAACAAACACAGGGAATAAGATTTTTTGAATTTGGTAATTTGTCTACCAATTTAAAAAAAAAAACTGGGTTGTCTGTCAGTATATGATACGATCGAAAATTTTCAAAAGTAGTAGAACGCAACTGGAATCATGGCAACCCGTTGATGTCAACAATATACGGAAGTTTATTTTTCACACACACACATCCGTAATTTCCGTTCTCGAATTTCATCATCCAGGTCCCTAGTAGTATTATATTCTTTGGTGGTCTGTGAGTGGTTGGTGGTACCTAGTCGGCTGCAATAATAATTATTATTGTAGGCTCAAATTATTTGAGCCTACCACCTAGAAAGGGGCAAGAAATAACTAGGGATATTCTACGCCACTATGACAGACAGAAGTCAGAACTTGGATTGATAACTGTTTGACCGTTGAGACCTTCGTTGAGACTGACGGGGTAAGGACGGGGTGGTTCGAAAAAATAAAATTTGTTGGTCACTTCACTTCCATTTTATCTTACTATAACTTAGTATTATCAAAACCTCCTGTCCGGTTGGGCAATAAAGTTTTATGGCTTTGCGCCATGGCGCCGTGCGCAGATTCGCTTCCCTAAGCCATATAACATTATTGCCCAACCGGACACGAGGTTTTGATAATACGGTGGTAGTTTTTATCACCGCACCGAATGGAAGATCGGTAGAAGCGGTAAGGTTTGTGTAAAGTGGGTGTTGGCAGTACTAGGCAGTGGCAAACATTATTGTAATCTAGACCAGTGTTGCCAGATCAAGGTTTTAAAAAATTCGTATAGGTAATTGGAAAATCTGTATAAATGTGTTTTCTTCTATGAAAAGTTTTATAGAAAATCCGTACTCCATACAAATCTTCTTGCGTGAAAATCCGTATAAATGATAAATTTGTATGTAAACTCAGGTGTATCCATGAACCTACTACCCAAAGGGACCGCGCACTGGTGTGAGAAGAAACGGTCAAAGCGAGAGGCACGTACTTTAGTCCTTTGTCCCTTTCTAGTGTTGACATTGATGACGATTCACCAGTTGTAAACTTATGTTCTCCTGGTACCTACCTACTTAAATAGATAGTTTATTTAAGTTTATGCCCTGCGCAAACAAAAAAAAAAACTAATCAGGGAAACATGTAATTTGCCATACTTTAGGCATAAAAAAATGAAATAAATAAAATAAAAAAAAACATAAAAAATCGTATCTGAAATGAAAAGGGTGACCATACATACATAAGTACATACAAGTTTGAAGTGATCGATGGCAAAGATTTTTTTTTATGGAAACTGACTGACACGGTTGGATACATGACCTACAACATCCGTGATGTCAGCCCATAACACCGGGTGAACTAGGTGCCTTGTCAGTGTTTCCCTTCGGTCGTGCCGGGTACACTGAAAACACAAACTACATAACATAAGTTTACAACTGGTGAATCGTCATCAATGTCAACACTAGAAAGGGACAAAGGACTAAAGTACGTGCCTCTCGCTTTGACCGTTTCTTCTCACAGCAGTGCGCGGTCCCTTTGGGTAGTAGGTTCATGGGTATATCTTACATTGAAAATTCGTATAAATACGGATGAATCCGTATATATGGCAACGCTGATCTAGACTAAATGGACGTAAAAAAAGTATCCAGCGAAGTTTCTTGCCAGTTCTTCTTCGCTGTGATAATCGAACTGGCAAAATGCTATTTTTAAATGTTAAAATATGACGAATGCGAGTGCAGTCTATGGATGATTCCATTACACCTAAAAATGATTAGACGCAATTGTATAATAATTTTATAATCCAAATATAAAGAAAAGACCGCCACGAGTCTCTAGCAATATTACGATATCGACCTGGCAACACTGGCTGGCTGGCGGGCGCCATATTTGCTTTGGTTTGTGGCGGCGATTGGCTTTTGAGGTTATCCGGCTCTGTTCTGTAGTCCATTCGTTCCGTTTAGAACACTTAAAAAATGTTAACGTTCCTGCTCGGATTAGTGGCACCACGATTCAGTGAGGTGGTACTAATCCGAGCAGTAATGACTTATTAAAGAAGGAAGAGTACGAGAAAGAGAATTTTCACGTTATTCATTATCTTTGCTGATTGATGACATATAATTTTTACCCGACTACGATGAAGCCAAACGGAAGGAATATGAGTTATTTAGTGTGTTATGTACGAGTATGTAAGTGACTGCCAATGTTCTACTCTACTGCTTAAAGTACAGGACCGATTTTAATGAAGGCGCGTTAGATTAGTCTCACTAACAATAGTGCCGATTAAAAATATAAAGTGTCAAGTAGAAATTCAAAATGACGACAAAACTATACATTCTGAAAAATGGGGTACAATTTTATGTTTAGAACTAAAAATTATTAATAAAAAATATAGGTAAATAAAATGTTTATAAAACCCGACTACGAAAAACGAAGGGAACAAGAAATTGTAATCTCAAAAGCCCGACTACCAAGGATAAAATGTCTTTTGTTTCCTTCGTTTTTGCAGTCAGATTTTATAAAATAATTATTTTGATTTTTATAAGAACTGAATTTATCTTACAAACTCGCCATTTACCTGAGACCTCTACTGACTTGGTGTTTTTACTTCGCCTCAGTATAGTGAACGAGATTGCTCTCGTTTCGCTTTCAATTCCATACTCGTACATAGCAATGAATCAAACAGTTGGTGATTACGTCGAACAAGCGATGTAATGAGTGTTCCCACAGCTAATTGATGGTGGACATGGGAGTTATAAACTACCGATCCAGGGGGTTAGTCGTGATGACTCCTGCTGTCTCAATACACACATTGAAAATACTAAACTATAGACTTAATTGATTTAAAGTACCTCTAATTGCAATAATATTGCGTGCAAAACGAACGTTTAATTAATTGAGTTGTTTGAGCTGATAGAGAAATTGCATTGAAATAAAAATAAGGTAAAAAGTAGAGAATCATGCTAGTTATGTAATAAATTAGACTTAAATATCGAATTGTTGGATTTGAGTAAAGGATTAAATATATTCACAGTAAAAATACACCTATAAGTCATCGGCACCATGTGTGTAAAAAAAACCTGGGCACCTTGGTCTGTAGATGCTTCGATCAGCTATAATTAGTGTTGTCAGTTCTTCTTCGCATTGAATTTAGAACTGGAGGAATTTTCGACATGTCCAAGCGTAGTTTATCTACCTATGGATGAAATTATACAATAAACAATAGAAATGTCACTTTATCTGACAAATAAATGTTGGACGAGACCTCAACGGTGTCATAAATCAAAGAAAATCCCTCGTTCGTCACACATAACGACTAGAGTACTTCAAAATAAATTGGCAACATAGATTGGCGAGCACTTCTCAGTAAAGTTTATCTCAAATAGATCAGCAGAGTGCGATGCGAAGATAACTTTGTAGAAGTAGAACTTTACGAGTTTAAAAATAAAAATGTTACATTGGAGAACGGAAGAAAGGCTCTCTTCTTTAATTGCAATCCGATCTATTGCAATTCCTGCAACACAAAGAACATACGCGGTGTAAAAGTGCGGTTGGTGTGTGTGTTATCTATCTATCACTCTTACACCGCACAGGTATTTTTATTAGGTTCTCTTTATTCGAGGCGACGAAGACTTTAAGACGTAGGATTTTCACTTAGGTTTCCCTGTAAACTCAAGAGAGGCCCTATATTCCCTACTTTTTTTGAAATTTTAGACTCAGTAGTTTCGGAGATAAGGGGGGGGGGGGGGGGGAGAATGCTTGATTTTTTAATATTTTCTTTAATAGTTTTTAAAATTTGAAATTTATAAAAACATATATATTTGTATTCCTTATAACGAATCCTTTTCAACTATATGCCACCTAATGCATTTATAATAATTTTTTTTTCACTTTCTAATTTGCAAAACTTACCCCCAACATCAAAATTATTTCGTTTACGCTATACGGCCGATATTGGGTCATCAAACTCTATCCGCCTACTGTCCAGTAGATTTGGAGAAAATAAGCTGTGACAGACGGACAGACAGACAGACACAAGAGTGATCCTATCAGGGCTCCGTTTTTTTTCCTCTTTTGAGGTACAGAACCCTAAAAATGGGTCATTACGTAAAGTCACAATATTTTGTGCCTCCATGTGGGTTACTCGAGAATATTAATTAATTACAAACATTTTGTGTGCTACGAGGTAGTTCTTATTCGTTGCAGCAACAGAGCGGAGTGAGGTACTGCAACATGGCGCGCAACCTATATTGGATGTAATTCTCAGAGCCATTTTTACCATATCATAACATTGTCAATATAAACGATTCTTTTGCTTTATTATATGTAGGGCAATAAACGACAATGTGTCTGGGAGCAGTTCACAAGTTCCGGCAAGTGTTACGGGCCGAGGTACGCTTTATCACTCTACTGACATCAGCGTTATCGGGCCCGTAACACCGGATATAGGGCCCGTAACGACCTACAGACATTGTCGAATGTTGGGACCGGGGCCCGGCGCGGTGGAGGCGGCGCGGCGCGCCGCCCGCGTGCCAGGGCCGGAGTCAGTGGTCACTTGTGGTCTATCATGTCATGATTGACATAATAATTATGTCAACCCGATGTCAACTTAAAATATTATGAAAGAAATCGAAATTTCCTTATGTTTGTTTGTGGGGCTGTATGGCACAAGCGACCGCCAGCATTACACTTTACATCAATTTCATATTGCATTAAGCTCACGTATTGCATCCAAATTTTTCTTGTAAAATTTGGATAAGGAATACTTTATTATTTGTTTCCGTAGTTTCAGAATTGTAAATTATAACAATTTTCTTACATCTCAGTCTAAGTAAACAATTTTATTATTAATTGTGAAATATATATTTTTAATTGTGAAATTAAAAGCTTATAGCAAGAAAATTGCGTGCAAAAAGGCAATATAAATGTTAAATGTTCGTCGATATTTCTCGTCTGATCGGACCACTAGCTTAGGTCGCGACCCCTGCCGGCAGGTGCGACTTATCGCCGCATCCGGATCGTCCCGAGCGCACTCAAATCTCACTACGCCTCTTGTGCGGAGGGCCGGCGCGGCGGCGGCGGCAGCGCGGCGGAGGTGGCGCAGCTGATTCCCCGACATAAAGGACCGAGGCCATGACGCCTGAGGGATTTTAATATTTCGGGTTTATATTTGGGATTCCTGTTAATAAACGAGTATCTGTATTTGCTGAATTTTGTATTATTCATATCACTATATTATGTATGCTAGTAGGTGTGTGTTGTAGAATTTCAACATGTTCAGTTGATGAAATAAAGCAGGTGGAGAGGATTGTGTGTGAAACTGAATAAAACACGTTTAACTTCTTGACCCCAATAACTTTAAAACAATTTAAAAGGAATTGTTTTCCTATGAAAACAATAAAACTGTAGACCCCTTCCCCTCTTACCTTACTAGGTGGTAGGGTTTATCCCGCCAGGGTTGATACCACCGCACTGAATGAAACGTCGTCGGTCGAAATGGCTATGTAAATTAGTAGTTCGTGTTTTCCGTCCAGTTCAGTGTAGCCGACCTTATGAAGGGAAGTACTGACATTGTGCAGAATAACCTGATTTTGAATAGTAGCGCAGAAATGTGTAACCAGTTTCACTATCGATTACAGATAAATACACATCAATAGACTCAACTGACTTTGTCTCATAAATTTTTCCAAAGAAATCTGATTATATCTCGTGTTTCAATACTGAGGACTTCGTCAGTGACTTTGAAATGTTCTTTTGTACTGCTTTCCCAGTAGAGATAGCGCCAACTAATTAGCTCCCAACGAACGAGACTTAAGAACGATAGATCAATCAAACTCACTTTAGCCCTAAAACGTAAGGAAACTCCACAGTCGCTTGGTCTTCGAACTCTGAAAGTGCAAAAAGTGAAATGCTCCAGGCGTCTTATCCAACCTTTACTAATTACCTTCAACCCTGACCGAAAACGCCCACCTTGCATCTCGCTTTCTCTCAGCAGACGGCTGTAGTGCTGTCTCCTTCGCACTCACATCTGGCCGCCAGCGCAGACTGATAGATTGGTTATTTGTACGAATCTTCGTGTCCGATTCGATCAGATTAAAATATCGTGATCACATTAGCGCGGGCGCGGTTTGCACGCGAGAGTTTTTTGTTTTACGTTTTATTTTTCAAATTAAGAAAACGTACGTACACATTTTTAGGGTTTAGTGTGCAAAAATGGTTCAAAGGTCATTATTTCAATGCATATAAATACTCATATAGTAATATATATATATAATTTGGGTTTTTAAATTACCGTGGTTGTTAGACATTATTTTTAAAACAAAACAGCTTTAAAGCTCGTTAATCAGCTCGTAAAGAACCGTGAGTAAAGGCTGTTTTGTTTTAAAAATAATATATATAATTTGTTCTACAAAATGATAATCATAATTTAATTATTTATTTATTGTTTACACTTAATTTTGATAAATTTAACCACCTCTTGTAACATAGTCTAGTATATTTCTGTATAAAATATTTACTACCCTTTAAAGTATTTCTATATAACTATGTAATATTTGGTTAGATAGTTATAGTTTCGTTTCTTAATATTATTGTATATTTTCTTTGCATTTCTTAAATATAACTAAATATTTTATACCCGAAGAAAATTTAAAAGTAAAAAAAACCCCTTCCGCTTCAGTCAGTCGCATATGAATAAAGCCGCCGTGTGAGTTCGCCCCTCAGTTTGATTTCGAGACGCATATTTTTTCGTCGATGGTTAAAACATGAAGGTTACGCCAATAGGATCGCGAGAGAATACCGCAGGGAATCGTGATTCTGTGAAATAAGAAAACTTTTTGTCTGAGACATGTTAAGGTTTTTAGGACGTGCTGGATGCAATTGTCCTGTTCTTTAGAACTCGTTCTCCGATCTGAGACCATATTATTCAGTAAATTGTACGTGGATGTAATCTTATTGTGTTCGCTACGTTAGAGAAGAATCAAGGTTCAGATTTTAATTGATGTGAATGAGTTAGATGAAGTTGTAGATGAGAGAATTTATTGATTTCAATATCTTGAGAAATCGACTGGATTGTATGTACTGTCAAGCGGCGGGTGGCCGAGCGGTTTGGGCATCGGCTTCTCATGCGAGAGGTCCGAGGTTCGAATCCGGTCGGCGTGTACCAATGAGTTTTTTCGGACGAAAATATTTACGTGCATACGTACACCTGCTGCTTCACCGTTCGGAACCGGTCTAAAACTGTAGGTCCCTTCCCTTGCCCCTTACTAGGTGGTAGGCTCAAAATGTAGCCGACTGGGTTGCTACCACCGTACTGGATGTAAGATGGCCGCATAACAGCCTCGGTTGTGTTCTCCTCTAGTCCATAGTATACCCAGCAATCCAGGGAAGTCTCCGGTATGGCACCTACCTTCTCGGAGGTTATATTGGCTAGTCAGAGCATGTACTTTGGCCCCTCTGACTCAGCCACCCATACCGGATTACATAAAAAAAAATGTAGGCATAAACCTTAATTATTAAATGATGTAGTATTCTAGCAGTTCGTAATGCTAGTTTAAGATCACTAGAAGCAAGTTTAATGCCCACTTGCACCAACACGAGTTTAGAGTTAAGTAGCGAGTTATGGATTTAAACGCGGTTCAAACGCGGTTCCCACATACAACGGGTGCTAGTTTAACGAGTTAAACTGGTTTATAGTTAAATTCGTGTTGGTGCAAGTGGGCCTTAGTGACACAAAAATTGTCTCGTTCTTTCTTTAGCTACTTTGTAACCGGTTTAAAACCGCCGTATTAGACGGAAGATGACCGCCTAGCAGACTCGTGTGTGTTCTCCTCTAGTCCAGTTTATATAGCGAAATTCAAAGGAAAGTAATGCTTCGGGTATCGCACGCATGGCTTGTTGGAGCATGTGATCTGGCCGCTCTGACTCATCCACCCACTTTAAGTTCAAATATGACGATTAATACGCACGTAAAATTTACAGCAAAAATAGGTTATTCAAACAATATTTTCGTAGCGCTACCTGCAGTGTTCGAAGGTGAGCACAACTGAGAATTAATAAAGGTTTTACCTCTCTAATTCCGATAATTACATATCCATAAAATATCTTACAATCGTAAGTGAGCAGCCGTAGAGTATTACTAAATCACAAAGTGAAAAGACCACTTTAAAATTTCCTTGAACCCTTAAAGCATTCGCTTGCCCTTAACCCGGACCCAACGGTTATTTAACCTTATCAGATCGTCAGGGGAAGGGCCCCGGACTCGCTCCACGAAATTAAAGGCACAGAGACGGTCCTCTGATAGCGCTAGGCTTAATCCTGAAGAATGAGGAGTCAGGTCGGATTAGTGGGAATCTGGAGACAGATAGTGAGCTCTAATTTTTTTAGTTGGGCAGACAGAATGTGGGTCAAGCAATTTTTTTTATATGAAAATCAACATGGATGGCTTTGCGCAGGGACCAATGGTGCAGTCGACAGAGCCAAAAACACCTCTCCTCGCGAGACCACGCCAGAGAGGCGCCATGCCAGCAGATTTTCTGAGTGTTGCTAGGCTGACTCGCCGGAAGACATTTCCACACCCTGGCGGCGGCGGTGCGACAAAGAAACGATTTTGAGAATCCATGGGTTCACAAAAGCCCCAATGTCAACGACAAAACGGTGTTCAGTTACTCTGCGATTAGTGCTGCGGAGATAGGCTGGATGGCAAGGAATAAGGGATGCAAGTCGCAGCGTCCGTAGAACAGACTTAGTGATAATATGTTCTAGAAAACGTAATTATAAGTTAAGACCTTTACATCGACTGATGTTTCTGTTGATATACACCATCAGAAAAGAAGATATGTTAGGTCTATAAATTGTTTGTGTTATGTGCAGATACTAAGAGCCATAGTGATTTAAAAGTTATTATTAGCAAATTCTTCTAACACAAATATTCAGCGCTGTAAAATTAAATTCGAGGAACACAATTTACGTTTCAGCCGGAACTCTAAAGCAAGTTTTATGTGAATTTTATTCAACAATATCTCCGCTCAAAAATGGGTTAAAAGTCGCAAATATTCACACACTGCCTTGTATTTCGTGCGACATAAATAACGTTCGTGCGCGTTCAAGAGTGGCAAAATAAAATGTAATTTGGGCCATTTCAGTAAGCGATTCTGCAGATAGGGCATTATTTTCGAGTTAAATAGATTCAATGTGACTTGTTAAGTTTAATAGTGAAATTATCTTAGTTGCAGACTCACGGTCGAGAATCACATCCTGCTGTTTACGTGTAAACATCTATACCGCTAGGATTTCAGGGCTGGAGTGAATTGACTTTTGGTAACACAATGCGTCACGTACGCGAATGGCGTTTATGCATCATCCGTCTCAACAGCCTCGGAACCAAAAAAAAATAATTTACGAGCTCGGTATATCATGGTTTACTTTAAGGCGTTTTAACAGACGCGACCTATGGGACTGAGTCACATCATCTTCGGGATGGTTGCTGCTCCGCTTCAAACAGAGCATAATAACAGTGTCTTCCTGCAATTACAGGTCAAAACTGACCTCCCCGAATAAAACTTAGAAAATATTGGAAAATATAGTGAAAGCTAACCGTAGTACAAATTGTTCGTTAATGTGATCAATGTGAATCACTTACGACCTACGATGGTCCAAAAACCTGCTGTGAACTGTCAGGCAGATGACACTATAAGTGACTCATCATGGTCACTATCACGGAATAAAGAATAGGCCACGGCTTGGAAGATGGCGCGGCGACGGCATCTTCAAAGCCGACGCAGATCCAACATAAAAGAATAGCCCCACTGCATCTCTTCCCGTGCATGTTGTAAAAGGCTACAGGATAGCCACCTCTCACCTTGGCACGGTCCTTCCACCGATTCGTGCAGCAGGTGGGTCTTCGTGCCTTACGTGCTGCTTAATAGTTTATTATGTCCGAATTATTTGCGAAACGTGGTGGTCTTTGTTGTGCTATATTTTAACAGAATCCTTGCAGTACAACACCGATTACTCTGCTTACCCCGATTGTCGGGATAGAGCGTGCGGTATGTATGTACATATGTATCCAACATAAAAGATCTCATCAACTTTGTAAAAATTTACATATAATCACTATACAACAGTTTCTCAACGTACGCTAGACTTATGTCCATTAAAGTATTTGATAATGAGATGAGACTCTACTGCTTTGAATGTTTTCTTAAGAAATTAAGAGCTATCCAGAGCATTGTCTGGCATCGTTCATGGCTCGTGATGCGAGCTGGGAACATCGACAGCGCGGATGGATGTTATAAATTTAATTGCGCGTGCCAGAGCTTTTTATGAACCAATTTTTCTGGTCGCCTGCCGGTTAAAATGGCTATTTCGATTGTGTGGCTTCCCCGCGTGACCTTTCATTTCAGAGGTTTCGGAAGTAGTTAACCTTGGAATGAAAGCCGTACAAGTTTTAGTGATTTTTAAATAGTTACTCTAGGGTCCGGTTTATAACGTTGATACCGCGTTCATTCATAAAAAAGGTTTTTACAAACATATCACTTGGTACTCTAACATAGAACCCTAGTTAGTACTTCTTCATTTCACAAATTCAGCTAGTGCTTCTTCACTTCCAAACCGACTTTATCAGTGGTGACTTTTTAGGTATAGAATATTAACATACGTAAAATATTTTGTCATACCTGTGCATCTGATCCCGGGATCCGTGGAGACAACCCCGTGCGTGGTTAATATCAACAATAAACGAATGAAAATGAAAATGAAAATACATATGTGAACATGTTTTAATGTTATGTATCATGTGTTGACAGGGCGTGAACAGGATTTTGATCTGGGGCGGGGCAGGCAAGGGAAAACAAATATGTGCATGCTATAAAAACATATATTTATTACTGGCTATCCTGTCGCCCTTTAGCACGACATCTCGTCCTTATCCCTTAGTCGCCTTTTACGAAATGTACAGGGAGAGATGCTGTGGGGCCATTCTTTTTAAGTACTGGCCCTACACAGTACAATTTTCTACTACCGTACTTGTATAAATTATTTGACTCGCTATTTACTCAGCCAGATGACGTATACTGGGGAAATTCCTATGGAAGTCCTTTGAAGAGTGAGTGTGATAAGGTCTCGGAAACTTTGGAAGGCTGTATTCAGTAAGTTGGCCAATTAGGTAGCTAAATTCTCCCTAGTACGGACATAGGATTATTACTTGTTACAAGGTCGGATAGAAGATACAGCCTTATGAATCAAAATGTATATTTACAAATACATGTGAAGCGTTATTTATATGTACCCGTTTTAATTTGAATTAAATATTGACACACATTTCAAGAGGCCGTTTAAGAACACTAGGTTTGCAAGATTTGGTTAGGAAAATTATCTAATTTAAAACGTTAGGCAAACTATCAAATTACTCACTAAGCTATCATACTCTCTCTTATGCTCTCACAATGTTTAACAATCGAATTTCAGATACCACAAAAGTTGCCGCCTTAATGGTGATATTTTTTGTGTCAGCTAATGAATCATATGTCAGCACTCTGTGGCACTCTTAGAACATCTAAACCCTGAGGTGTAACTATTTACAGATACATTTTAGTGGGTAATTGTCTTACGAATCTCCAAATACCGTTTTTTTTTCTTTTAAAGGGACGGTAATATAAGCGAAATAGATTGATTTCATTCGATCGCAATAAGAAGTTTTACTATCTCGAAGAAATTCAATAAGACTTAGTTCCGAGTGAAAGAAGAATTTTAATCGACTTGGCGGTTTTCACGTCTCACGGGTCAAAGGCTGTGCGGAATCTTCCGAGATAGCATCGGCAGCAAGGAGTTCAAAAGTGCAGAGGGCATCAACTGGAGGCATTCACGTTTTATTAAAGGGGGCGCAAAAACTCAATATGATATTATATGATGGCTGTCCCCGTCACAATGGTGACCTAGCTTAAATTGATCAATACGCCGCCAACTCAAGTTAATGGCGTGTTTATGGATTATGTTGAGGGCGAAGTAAGTTAGGTTTAATCAACCGAACGACAAACAATGACAGTTCTATAGTATTGAATTCATTGATCGGGAGTTATCTTGGTCGGTTTATTTATGAAATTGCATGCGTGACCTTGTTTCCGATTCGATTTATTTCCGGTTTTGTTTTGTTTCGAGTTAGGTACGCTCTACGACATTGGGATCTCATTCTGCGGACATTGTGCAATGGCGAAGAGGAAGATCGACACAAAATACTGTATATTGTATTGCCTACGTAACGAAAAATATATAAGGTTGTATGTTCGGTTCTTCTTTATAGATTGCATTACTGAATTGAACAGGGCGACACAAAAAAAATATCTACGATAAAAGTATGTATTAGACAGTGCAGTGTTTGCTCATAACTTTCATCATCATCATCATCATCAGCCTGTATCAGTCCACTGCTGGACATAGGCCTCTCCCAAGGCACGCCACCACACGCGGTCTTCCGCTCTTCTCATCCATCCACTCCCGGCTACCTTTTTTAGGTCATCTGTCCACCATAACTTTGCTCGCATACAAAATACATACTTTCAAATATCATTGATAGTTCAAACTCGTACATTGCCAAACTAGTTTAAAGGACGCACATCATCAGAATATTGTAACAGCAGGAATTTCTACAATAAATCAGCTTGTTTGTTAGTTTGAACGTTCGAATGAAACTGAAGGTTTATTAAATTAACGCTCGACTAAGCCTGTATGGCTTCACGGGTGTGTTAAAGAGAAATCTGACCTTTAGTTCCTTAAGCTTAGGTAATAGGGCTTTAAACATTCTTAATGCGATTTGGTGTTATAATCTTTCAAGCAGCCCCACTCATGGCAGTGAATTATACTTATCGAAATAATAATATATTATCGAGAAATATTTTGCCGTTTACGCCAACACAGACATACCAAGTAGGTAAGCCACCAAAAAGTCCACTTACATACATACATACATACATAGCGTCACACCTGTTTCCCGGTGGGGTTGGCAGATCCAACGGATCTCCACGTGCCATGATCCTGACAACAAGACAAGTCCACTTATATTCATCTTAAAGACACTTACGATAAAAATCACTTGAGCCGACGACGGTGAAATGCTCTCATTAGAATCCTAAGCTGATTTAAAGTTAAGTCTAAGGCCATTTAATTTCCTTACAGGCACTTAAGAATTATTTTGGTACCCACATACTACTGGAAATGCAATTTGTACCGTGTGGGGTCGGTACTTAAAAAGAATAGCCCCACTGCATCTCTCCCCGTCGCATGTCGTAAAAGTCGACTAAGGGATAAGAAAATTCGTCAGCCTCGGTAGCTCAGTGGCGCGGTTGGTTAGTCAACTGTTATTAAGCAACGCTGAGCGCGGTCAGTGATTGGATGGGTGACCGCTCGACCGTTGGAGGCTGACCGTGGTTCGGATTCCACGTTAAACTGTAGGTCCCTTCCCTTCTTACCTTACTAGGTGGTAGGGTTTATCCCGGCCGGGTTGGTACCACCGGACTGAACGAAACGTCGGTCGAAACGGCTATGTAAATAGTTCGTGTTTTCCGTCCAGTTTAGTGTAGCCGACATGAAATGAAGGGAAGCACTGACATGGCACCTAGTTCATCCTGTGTTATGGGCTGACATCACGGATGTTGTAGGTGATGTAGCCAACCGTGTCAGGTTCCATAAAAAAAAAAAAAAAAAAAAAAAAAAAAAAAATTGATGTACCTATATTAGCACTCAGAGAACCGAACAGGCAGACAGATAGACAAACATACAGCAAACGTTGACCATTTTTAACCCCCGACGAAAAGCAGGGGTGTTCTAAGTTTGACACCTCCGTCAGTCTGACTGACGGAGGTGTCAAACCTGACTGAAACTGTAGGTCCCTTCCCTTCTTACCTTTACTACCACCGCACTGAATGAAACGTCGTCGGTTGCAAACGGCTATGTAAATAGTTCCTATTTTCCGTCCAGTTCAGTGTGTAGCCGACATGAAATGAAGGGAAGCACTGACATGGCACCTATTCACCCGGTTTTATGGGCTGACATCACGGATGTTGTAGGTGATGTAGCCAACCGTGTTAGTTTCGATACAAAAAAAACCCCAACCCCTTAAAAATTCAAAAATAATTTACGTTTAGTTACTCAAAGGAATCGGGGGACCGCTAAATAAATAAAAAAATATAATAACTCAAGAGCTGCGCGGGTACCTATTTACTTAGCGGACCACCGAAAATTACTTTTGACTTTTTAAGGGGTCGGGGGTTTATTTAATTTGTAATTTAACTTTTTATATTATGTAAAGGTACTTGATGCAGGATTAGGACAGCAATCTCAAAATGTGATACTACTAGCAGACTAGGCCACAATCCAGTGTCGCCCAGCACTCAATTCGGCTCCATGAGGCGTAGTCGCGGTTAGCTTAGAGGCGGTTTACAACGTTGTGGACTTTCTTCAAGATAATCCAATTACACAGCGCACACCGAAACATGCTGCTCTAATTGAATATGTTCGAGAGGCGCTTGTTCGACTCGTGTTTCGGACTAGGCTTTGGAGCAAACGCCGAATTTAAGTGGTTGGCAGCTACATATTAGTGTAGACGTTTTTAGAGGTTTCAGGTGTATCGTGTTTTGGGAAGACATTGTGAATATACAGTTTGTATATAAGTACATGTTTTTCGCCCAGTACAGTGTATCCGGCACGACGAAAGGAAAGCACGGACATGACACCTGTTTCGACAGGAAGTAGGAACACCGTGTAATCGTCTGACAAACAAACATTCAATCATTTTAGGTTTGATAATAAATGGCAAAGAAATTAAAACTATACCTATCAGATTAAAATTATCTAAACTAAAACAAAACAAACAAATTTTTAAAATAATTAACATCTCAAGAGACTGCCACTATACATTTTAATAAATATAAAAATTGTTTATTTGAATCGGCTTTCCTTGTAACGATGATGTATCTATATTATATAGAATTGAGGTTTCGTTCGAATTCACGAAAACTGAATTTCGGTGTTTAATGTTCCCTTGTTTGTTTCTGTTCTGTGTTTTATTTTGCATACAATCTCGTCTAGATTCTCTACGTCGTCGCGCTGCCGGCCGACATGGCACCTCACAACAACAGGAAGTAACACGATGTAGCACCTTCTAGAAGATACGATGTAGAAGTATCTCAAAAGTAACCACGCCCCCCTTCATTTGCGGTTCAGCATGCAATCTATACTGGTCTTCCGAGACCTCCCCAACCATACCAAACTAATTAAAACCACGTACCTATACCGCGACTCATATCAGCCATATTGAATATCGCCGAGGTGTGTCTGCCATGAGACCTATGTAACTCGACACCGGATGAAAGCCAGCACAGGCGGACCAATCCGCTGCGAGTTCTCATTGGTGGGTCCTCTACAGCGGCGAGCTATCGTTTCACGGTGTTCGGTTTCATGGCGACAGGTTACTTGAAGCTGTGGCATTTAGTTATACTTAATAGGTGCGTACAACCCATGTAACCTGTCTGAGTTTAAACTATATGTGGTAAGGTGAAAAATAGAAAGTTTTTTTAGAGTAAACATATTTTATTTATTTGAGAAACAATGTTATAGAAAGCATAAAAATTACTAAAATGAAAATTATGTGAATAATACTCGTACATTGGCAATCAAACAAAAAATTATGCCACGTTAAAATTAATTTAAACTAAAATTCTTCCCGTAAACAAGTCACCATAACGTGCATAACACTTTATATTTAAAATGACGTGGGTTGAAAAAAATATATATTATACAATTGATTAGCTTTTAAGGAAAATCTGTAATTGGCGAAAATGATTACTGTACACTGATCAGTGACCACTTATTGTATTACTTAAAGAAAAACATTACTTACAAATAAAACACATTTAAGTTTCATATAAGTAATAAATTTTTCGTATGTAACACCGTCTATAATCAGAGAAATAAAGAGGGATGTTTTGCATGCACCCCCTGAATCGAAGTTATCCCACTCGTAAGGGGAGCTCTTTTCAGAGGATACATACCTACCTACATGTTCAGTAAGATTGCAGAAGCCGCGTTACCCTCTATTGACATACGTAATCCACAGCATGCATGGATGAAAATATTGCATTGAGAACATCCGTACATACAAACCAGCTATATTTTATTTTACATACATTCACAATCGTTAGCTTAAAAAAATAAGCGTTGTTACCCTTCGTGAACACACGGCTGTAATTGAATGGCCAACGAAACATGACTAAATACGGCTCAAACACATTTCCAAAACAATTATAACATTTTGAAAACACACTGTGCAAAAAAATTCACCGCGCGCAGCGAGATCAGTAAAGCGGCCCGCGGCTAAAGGTTTCAGGACCTTGCGCCTGGCTAGACTTGTCGATGGGTCCTCTTTTTTAGGGTTCCATGTCCGGTACGGGACCCTATTACTAAGCCTATGCCGACTGTCTGTCTGTCCGAAAGCTTTATCTCTTGAACCGTAATAGGTAGCCCGTTGAAATTTTCACAGAATATGTGTTATTATAACCGATATAAAAAAAAAAAAAAAAATTACCGACCAAGTGCTAGTCGAACTCGCGCACCGAGGGTTCCGTATCGCCATGTTATGGTCAGCGCCGCTCACGCCACGCTATGGCGTGTTTATGAAATGCTTTATATTAGTTAAAATGCTTCATAGTCTTTTCGGTAGATGGCGCGCATACACTTTTTAGTTTCTTATATGGGATTTAATTTTTATTATTTGTTGTTATATCGGCAATAATAAGACATATTCAGTGAAAATTTCAACGGGCTACCTATGTTGTTGTTGTTTTGGTTTGGGGTTGGCTCTAGGCCTGCAAACTAATCCCGCTTGGTTGGGGACCTTCGTGCAAAACCCCGCAGTCTCCAGCTACCCCAGCCAGCCTATGTCTTCCATGGAAGCCACAAGTCGACCGGGGTGTCTGCAGGCCGCTTATCGCTTAGTCGCCGGGCTACCTATTACGGTTCAAGAGATACAGCCCTCAGACAGACAGACAGACAGACGGCGTAGGCTTAGTAATAGGATCCCGTACCGGATACGGAACCATAAAAATAAGAAAAAGTTTGGCCATTCAGCGGGGTAACGTTGCTTCCGTCCGCGGGAATGCGGTCACAGTCCCTATGGAAGAGCTTTTTATTTTAATTTAGATAATATTTTTAATAATATTATTGTAATTATGTTTTAATAAAGAATTGATATCATAAAAAAATTTCTACATATTTACAGAAAAGCACCACGGATCATGATAACTTATTTATTACTTCATACTGGTTCGGCCAGGCGCACGCACACGACAGACAAAGCTGAAAAAAAACCGTAAAGGGATCTGCAGGGATCATGTTGTAATAAAATTCGCGTACGTCGGATATTTTATTTCGGCTCGCGAGCTAAAAACGTATAAACATGGGAAAGATCATAAATTCCTTTGACATGTTAATCCAGTGCTGGGCTCGACGAAGGGTGCCTTTGTGGGGTCCGGAGGAACAGCCTCCGAGCCCGCCTAACTTTGGGCTCGCCAATCGATTATTAAAATCACTTGATTCCTTGGAATTTCCGAGGTAGTTGAAATATTTCTTTCCTTTCTTCCTTCGTTCGGGCAACGCGATCTTTTTGTTCTTGCTTTGAATTTTAAACGTCTTATTAATAAAATGTGTTGAACAAAAATGTAATGCCTTTATTAATCTTATTGGAGATTAATTTCCTTTGAAAAAGGTCAAAAACTCAAGTTAGTTTCAAATTTGCGGTTGAAATAATTTTGAACACTTTTTGAAAAACATTGGTTACAATATTTTTTCTGACGGTTAACTCGTGTCAACCATATGAGAAATGTAACTTTAACCGACATATAAATGTTAGCTGTTAATTAACCGGAGGTAGGAAGAAGGAGAAAGAAGAAGGAAATCGCATGTGAATCGGTTGACCTATGCGATAAATTGTCAGCAAACATTCACATAAATACTCAAGATATTGAAAATAACACAAGTTCGAGAGTAGACATAAAAACTATTTGAAAAAATATAAAAACCGCCTTCAAAAATGTATGAAATAAAAAAATAAAAATCGAACCCTAGAGTTGAAGGCGGTCGGTTATTTTTGCTTGCTTTAGCACCACCGCCTTCAACTCTAGGGTTCGATTTTTATTTTTTTATTTCATACATTTTTGAAGGCGGTTTTTATATATTTTTTTGAATAGTTTTTTATTTCACAGTTTTTTTAGTAATGTTTATTTGCTATTAATGTACTCGGCGGAATCGCTCGGCCTTCGGCCTGGCTTTCCAATCCGATCTTGACAAAAAAAAAATTAGACCTTGGAGCTAGACTGAACCGAACACAAAAAGAATCATCGAAATCGGTTCACAATTGGGGAAGATATTGCTGAACAAACATAAACAAAAAATACATACAGCCGAACATAGAACTTCCTCCTTTTTTTAATGTCGGTTAAATATAATACAAGAGGGAACGAGATTAAAAAAAACTTCACGCGAAATAAACCTCTTCTATGAATTCCAGTACAGAAAGAAGTCGCCGCGATTTTCAATCCGCTTTGAATCCCCAACTCCATGCTTTGAAAGCTATAAGCCATATGAGTCGTGCGTTTCAAACAATTCCGTTAGCAGAAATGAAGTGCCTCTACGAATAGCGCGGCTGTCTAAAAGCCTTCCAATTTACTTTGTAACGTTTCCTCGTAGATATTGTCAGGTCGTTTACTCTAAAGGGGTTCGCGGAGATAAAACTTACCGGATGTAGGTGCTCTGAATAGATAACTTAGGCTAAGTACTTCAGTCTATGCTAGGGTAGGGTTAGTGTGTACTCGACGCGCGAGTGTAGAGAAAACAAAGAAATACGAGAGCGAGTGCGATTGGTCGGAACGCACCCCTTTCCCCGGTCGTTCCTTTTGCAAAATGGAAAAACTTGCAGCCCCCTATTATTATAGTGCGGTAGTCATGTATGGGTGTACCTAAGCTAATGATTGTATGTGGTAGGCGCCTACGGTTAGATAGATAGATAGAAAATTCTTTATTGTTCCAGTAAACATTAAACAGTAACAAATACATTAGAAAATTTACATAAGGTGCAAAGGCGGACTTATCCCTTACAGAGATTTCTCACAGTCAACCTTTGGACGTTTGAGATTCGATAATATAGTGGAATGTAAGTAGGTAGTAGCAAAAGAGTTGAGCGTGAGAATTGAAGATAAAATAAAAATAAGAATACTTATTAACAATACATATAAGTACATGCTAGTAAAATATAAGCCATACAGGTGTTAATACATATAAATTACTAAATATATAGAATATTATATACAAATAAATATACATACATACATACTTGTCCATCCAGGTATGAAACAAAAGTTGTTCTTTGTTTTTTAGGTTTTCACTTCACATTGACGTTCTTATACAGGAAGTTCCGGTTCGATCGGATTTGCTTACTACCACGGAATTTCTCGTTGAATAAGGTTCAAACAAGTTTAGTAATTATTTTTTTCTTGTACTCATAATACGCAGTACGTAGACATCTCATTCACGGACAGGATATAGCTTTCAGCTACATTTAGCCGAAGGTGGTGAAAACGGCCGCCAGTGGGGTAAAAAGAAGAGTTGAATGAGTGAGCGCACGCGGTGTCGGTATGGGGGTGGGCTGTGGGAGGTGAAGTTGGGCCGTGGTTTCAGTTCTTATGTTTCAATTTCATCAGCTTACGTTCCCCTGAAGATAATCTGAAGAGTAATCTGCGGTAATCTTGCTCTTCCACTGCGACTGTGACGGCTGACTTAAGAGTGAACCGGACATATGATAATTCGATGAGATATCTTTACTCAGTCGGAGTATTTTGGGTGAAAATTTTCCTAATACATATTGGCTTTTCACTGTCAATGCAGGACGACTTTTAAATAATTACATACTATGATATCTAGAAGTATTTTGATATCTAGGAACTTTCTTTTTTCAAGAATATATTATTTACAATACGAACAGTATAAAGTGTACATAACACTTTAAAAATAAACTAAACCAAATTATATAAAATGTAACTAAATAAATTAAAAGTGGAAAAAAAGAAGGGGGGAAATAATTAGATGACCAAATAGAATATCTCATCCAGCACTAGCGTCTCACCCACCGAATTTGAGATACATATTCCTGTTGTTAACTTGTTTCGTATAAGAACTCTTAATTAGTGATGGTAATGTCCAGCTATGGTACTAATTTTATCAGTTTTATAATACCTACATAGTACAATAATCACGGCTTAGTGCTTGTTTACTTAAAAACTGCATTCATTGTTATTTCTCATTACATATTATCTTACATTACAATTCGTTTCTCTTTCTTGCAATGCAATCAAAATGTTCTTCCTTTAAACCATTAATTAGGTAATTTTGTTGTAAAATTACTTATATTGCTTGTATCTGTCATAGTCTTTCACATTGTACAAGTAATACTAGGTACTAAATAGTTTCCAACTGTAAAGATGTTGATTCTATAATAAATAAATAAAATAAAATCATCTAAGTGTATGTGCGTGTTTTTTTAGGTACCCTAAGTACTAGTTTCTCTACGTCTTTGCGTAAATGTTTAAAAGTATATATTAAATTCTCCAAGCTCTATTTAGCTCGTAAGCCCATATCCCTCGCCGCGCATGCCCGGGGCGAAGTATCTAATACTAGGTATTTATTACACACTGGTCTTATGCGACGCTTGCATTCTATCTTCAGACCCACCGACGACGACGGCGCGGCGACGGAGTAGAGTATACCTAGGCATCTACTCATCAGTTAGATTAACATTGTTTACATATGGAAAATAAAGTGTTTTCACATGTTTCCCCATTTTTATTTATGTTTCTATTTCTTTTGTACAAAATTCGAATATAATTTACGGGTGTATTTTGTAATTTTTTTTTTAAATAAACTGTTATTATTTAGGTAAGGAATTTATATAAGTATCTCCGCTAAAAACGGGTTGAATCAAAGATTAAAAAAAAATGGGAGCCATTAACAAGAACAAAAAGAAAGATCAACAGCATTAATTGAAACAAACACTATAAGAAACAATAACAAGGAAACATATACTTAGGTAGTCTAAGAAAAACCGAAGAACACTATAGCTACCGATTAATAATATAGCTACGACATAACCAACAATCAGAGTAGTGTACATGAGCAAGACTAAACATACATAGTTGACAATAAGCTTCCTTACATAAGCAAAGCTTACATTTTCCGGCGACAAATCAAGGCACAGCCCTTTTGAAGTACACCCATGCTCGGCACGTGCATAACAGACTCACACACATCCACAGCACACATACGTCTAATTTGAGGGTCGACAATCATTGTTCTACCACTCAGATTAATTGCACTCTGTTTTATTATAACGAGAATGCACCCGGGCGAGAGAGTCGGCCATGTTGGGAAAGGAAAAAAAAAACAACATGGCGTCATCAGCACAGCTCTCGAGGCCCTAACTCCACGCGGCCGTTTTCCATTTTCGAATTTCGACGACCTGCGTAAGAGGGCGACCCAGACTGTAAATTGTCGTTTTTGATTGAACTCCCACGGATAGTTCTGTGAAGTTCTCATATAATTTGAGTTGAGTAGGTTTTTAGGGTTCCGGATCCATACGGAAGTCCATTAATAAGCCTACGCCGCGCCGTCTGTCTATCTGTCTATCTGTCTGTCTGTCCGTCCATCCGTCCGAGGGCAGTATTTTTGAATCGTGATAGGTAGCCGGTTGAAATTTTCACAGAATATGTGAATATTATGGACACACTATGGCGGATGTGCCAACAAATATTAAAAAAGTAAACAATAAGCTTGGTCCCCACCCCATACAGGAAACGTGCTAAGAATCAATTAGTACATATTCACGCTGCGAAATAATCGATGGCGCCATAGGTAGTTTGCATCGCATACAGACAAAATATAGACGGATGGGTATGGGTTTTGACAGGTGGTGTGGCGGATCTACGGAAACCTCCGTCCGTGCATGAGTAAAACTCGCGCACTAAAATTTTTTTTTCAGTGTACGAGTATGCTACCTAAATATTTGAATTTGGAACTTGTAGGCCCTAGACGACACTGGACCACTAGACGACACTGGAGACTGGACCACTAGATGACACGACTTTTCCTCTAATCTGAGACCGCACTCTCGCGACACTGCGCTGCAGCGGAGCGACGCGGCACAGCGCGGCGGAGGCGCACCAAAATATTCTTTGTATGAAATTGGATGAAGTAAACCGCACTGCGCGGCAGCGGCACAGTGCGGAGCAGCCAGCGATTCAGAAGTATTGAAAATTTTGTGCCGTGCCGATTCGTTGCAGCGTCTGCGCTCTCACCGCTAGAATAAGTTTTGCATGGAACGATCGAACATCCACCTTTTATCCATTTATTGCATTCTTAGAATTATCTTGTCTCAATCAGACCGAAACTCTGGCAAGGCATTTACGCAGTGGGGCATCACAAATAACTACATCAAGCTTAGACACGAAATTGGAGACGTCCACATCATAATATTGTCATTAAAATTGTGTCAGACGACTTTTAAACACACGTGTTGTTAAAATTAAATAAGACATGAGAAACATAACAGAGTTGTTACATCTTTGTGTTGTATCTTTTATAATGACTTTTCACGAGACATTCCTACTATCCCTTTGCACTATTTGACAGGGGGACCAAACGTAAGAGAACTTTGCAAAAAGGTATACAAAAGTTCGTGTACTTGATACGGATGTCTGAAAGTCAGACAAGAAGCGCTCGAGCGTTCGTGTGGGGTTCTCAGGGTGCTCCAGGGACGGCTTTGTGTATTTCACTCTAATTACAGGACGCCAGGGGCTTCTCCGACGTTCTACATGCTATAGTGTGTTATGGCTGGTCAAAATTTGATCCCAAGAGGCAACTGGCCCAGAATATTGAACTTAATATTATCACAAAATGTTAGATGTGATCAAAATGAAATTTTAGCTTAGGTCTGTAGTTCGTAAAAGTCTTGGGACAAGGAACGAGGACGCCAGATACTTAAATAACTTCTTGAGCGCTTTAAGTAATCAGGAGACGAACCACTGTAAAAGCTGTTTGTTATAAAATAGAAAATCGTGTAGGTGACGCCACATGATTTATTTAAGTGGTCGCTTGTGACGTAGATATTTGTAAATCTTTCAGTATTACGACCAGAACCCGTACAAATTTGTAGGCAGTGAAAAACATATTATAGGTTAACATACATATTGAAAATATTAGGAATAGTAAACATAATTTGTTAGCGAAACGTAGCCACCTAATAATTCTCGGAATCTATCAGGCGCGCGCCCGTACACGAATATATAGCAATTTGCTTAAATAAACAATTCACATTCTACCCGCGAATCCGATCTTATTTTGTTTGTCGTTTTTCCCGCCATTTTAATACAACGTTACTGGTTCGACGCCGCGAGATCCGGCTAATGATCCAGACGTGACGGTAACATCAAATTGTTTGTAAAATATAAAAAAATTCAGCACTTTGTAATAGAGAAAATATAGTGTGTGTGTAATTATTATTTTTTATTTCCTTGTACGAGATTTACTAAAAACTACTAATCAGGATTGCATGGCAATTATTCCATTCGATTCAGCAACACTTTGATATCGTTTAAGGATACATATTATCACGCTATCTGCTTGGGCTGCTGAGCAGTGGCTCTAATTGTGAGAGTAGGCAATCCATGCAAATGTGACTTACTTTGTCCTTTTAGAATTTCATCCGCGCGAAGTCGCGGGAAAAAGCTAGTAAATAATAAGACCTCATAAGTAAACGGTTTTTATGTGTAACGGGCTTCCGGGGAATAACTTTCCCTATTGCTGCAATCCACGGATCTACAAATCGCGGGTTAATAGCCTTTCCCCAGCGACATTGGTCCGCCTTCAAGGCGAACTGGCTCCTCCTCGGGGGTGAAATTGGCTGCGCCTGAGTCTTCGACCTAGGGTCTTCACCCAGTTCGGAGGCAATAAAGAAAACACAATTCTGAGTTTTTAAAAATGATGACTGTGTGTGGTGCATTTGTAATTTATTTACTACAAGTAAAATATTCGTAAGCTCAAATAAAAAATTAACATTTTTGAGAAATATTTGTTTCTGGGTTTCCTACCTATCCCATTCCCCTCGCATATCTTCTGGAAACTCTTCGCACGTTCTCGTGAAAACTCTTCCGCCTGCTCCATACACCCAAGAAGATAAAATAAAACAAAGCGTATAAAAAACAAGGAACTGATCTTATACACGCCGCCGCTTTTAGCTTGTTGGCTCATGATTTGAAATAGAGCCTGTATGATTGCTTTACAAATATTTCAGAATGAGAATACAACATAATATCAAAATTACGCTGCCAGCGTATTGGGCATGACTGTGGGAGAGTCGGCTGAATTGGATGAAATATTTTACTTACAGTTGCGTGCCCCCCCTTTCTCTATCGTTTCCTCCCTCTTTCCACTTTACACCTAATTAGTTTTAGTATATTTTAATATGTTCTTCATTAGGTTAATTTAATTCCAATTATGTAGTTTTATTTTTGTTTCCTTGTATGTACCGGTGTCTGTGTTTTTTCAAATAGAATTTCAAAATTGTGTTTAATGGAATACACTCATATTGTACATAGAGAGATAGAAAATTATTTATTGCTCCACAAATATTTCACAAGAAAAACATTATGAATATATGAGGTGCAAAGGCGGACTTATCCCTTGAAGAGATTTCTTAAAGCCAACCTTTAGGTGTTTGAAATGTGTAAAAAATGGAATGTAGGTAGTAGCAATGATAAAATGTGAAATGTTTTTATTTAAAAATATAAGTTCATGAAACCTGAAAAACATAATTATATTTGTATAAGTAAGAATTTATACTTTACGTAAGAATAAATATAAATTAGGAGACAATAATTGTATATTCCAACCGCGGACCTCTCGCATGAGAAGCCGCTGCCCAAACCACTCGGCCACCCGCCGATTTTTATAAAGATGTCCTTTAATTTCATAAAACACAAATAATGTTGGGGAGAGAGAGTTGCAGTAAATAACATGGGTATTATTTATTAGCAAAGTATTCAATATATTCCGACTTCATAATTATTCTTAAATCAAAACAAACGTGCAGTTCGCATAATAAAGTTTTATGGCTTAGTGAAGGGAATCTCCCTTCACTAAGCCATAAAATTTTGTTGTGCGAGCTGCACGTTTGTTTTGATTTGACTATAGTATTACTTTATTTTAATTTGGATGAGGAACATATAAATGAAAACAAAACACTAACTAAATAACTAAAAAACAAAAACCACTTTTGTTTCATACTTACCTGGATGGACAAGTATGTATGTATGTATATTTATTTGTATATAATATTCTATATATTTAGTAATTTATATGTATTAAACATGTATGGCTTATATTTTACTAGCATGTACATAGATGTATGTATTAATAAGTATTCTTATTATTATTTTTATCTTCAATTGTCACGGAACTCTTTTGCTACTACCTACTTACATTCCACTATATTATCGAATCTCAAACATCCAAAGGTTGACTGTAAGAAATATCTGTAAGGGATAAGTCCGCCTTTGCACCTTATGTAAATTTTCCAATGTATTTGTTACTGTTTAATGTTTACTGGAGCAATAAAGAATTTTCTATCCATCTATCTATCTAAATGTTGACTGCATAAAAATCGACAAAATGCACATTAGGTGTCTGTGCGTATTTCATTGTTCATGGTTGAGAGAGAGAGGACTGATTATAATTTTATATTTTTAGTGTGCAATAAATAAATGGTAAGCATTGGAATAATTATAAGAATTTGCACATATTATTAGGTATTGATTAATGTTCCAAGTGTAGGAAGACTTGGGTTAAAAATCCAAGTGGAAAACTCTGCATTACCCACATACATATAAGGTAAGTAGTGTAATGTAAAACATATTTCTTTCTTATCATTACATAGTGCGACGTTTTCTTAGAAAAAGAGCCGCAGTAGGGACCCATATGATAAGCAGTAATTTACAATAATAGCCTCAGCAGGATTGACTAAATTGTCAAATTATACTATTTACAAAGTATGTTTAATTTACAGGCTATAATAATATTAAAGAAAATTGAAAACCTATTGACGACCTGGTTGCTGCAAACGGAACGTACCACAGATTGTGCTTCAGGAACCTGTTTATGTCACCACTTGCTACTGGGAATAAGAGAGGGTATCGTCCAGCCAGTAATACTGAAGAAGCGATGGAGTGTGTGTATGATTACCTATTGGAAAAGAGTCTGGACGATACCCTCTCTTATTCCTAGTAGCAAGTGGTTTAACAGGTTCCTGTAGCACAATCTGTACTACGTCCCGTCTGCAGCAACCAGGTCGTCAATGGCGAGGAGGCGCTCCTCAATGGCCCTTCCCCAATCGTCACCTCGGCGTTTAGCTGCATCTAAAACAGTTTTCCTCATGCCCAACTTCTCAACTGTATGGACTACATTTCTTCTTTCCAAGGGCAGTTTGCTTTGTTGCTGGAAAAATTCTTCAGTGATAGCATCACCACACAAAAAGCAAATCCCTCTCAAGGTAGTAGTCTTCGCTTGGGAAGCAGAATCCCCTCCTCGACGAACTGAGGCTCCAACGTTACACACAGCTGTATATCTCTTCCTGCAAGCATCATGAACACTGTCATGGTTGCAATTTTGGAGGAAATTTTTATTTTCTGTGAGACCACGTTTTTGACTCACTTCAATTAGTGTTCGAATTCCTCGTTCTTTGATTATGACAACAGAACCTGTGTCGAGGTCCTCACGACACACGAAACACACGCCCGAATGGATAGACATTTCGCAACACACGGAGAGCTGCCCTGGAAGGGCCGGGCGTCCGAAAATAGCATTCCTTGCAAGATTAGCAGATCTTCACGATCCAAAAAGAATGTTATTGCCACGGTTCCCAATTGTTTCTGTAACAAAAAACATGTAAAATTATTGTAACTGTGTGAGAACAGTTTATTTGCATTTATCCACTTATGACTGTTTTTGGTTATTTGCCTTTTTTGAGAGAACCGCTGGGCTGACAGGTACGAGTTTGATTTCAAATAAAAGCTAATTAAATTTACTACAACTTCATTTCACATAAATTTGATGTGGGAGACGTATTTTAGAAGATATTTCACAAATTAAGTGACCATTTCGACAAAAATTCACATTTTGAAAAAAAAAAATCCTATTTTTGAAGAACTGTATCTTGGGAACCAATAGCTCTATAGAGCTCACCTTGGTCTCAAATTGTAGCAAATTTAGCCTACTTTAAAACTATGTAGAATGACTATACCGGTCAGACCCTTCCTTCACTGAGATATTGAGCAAAAACTGAAAAAAGTCCGAAAATTTCATGGTTTTTGGGTACACCGCCGCTCGCACAGGACTTTGGAAATTGCAAATCTGGTTTTTTAATATTCGTTTAAGTCCTAACAACATATAAAAAATTCAGAAAGACACGACCTTTTGTAAGCACGGATGCACTGCAAAACCAATTGGTACACATCTGCAGTAAGTACCAATAAATATTCTTCTACCGAAACCAGTTACCAACAAAGAATAAATATTCCTCTACCGCAACCAGTTACGAAACTCGGTTACGTACGCGGCCGGAAGGGTAAGTTCAGCGTGTAGAGATGCAATCCCTGCCCAGTTTATTATGGAATGTTGTGCCCAGGTAGAAATTGTCAGCCTCGAAATCTCGATGGTCCGCCGAAGCGGCTATGTAAATAAATCGTTTGTGTTTTCCGCCGAGTTCAATGTAGCCGGTACGACCAAAGGGAAGCACTGGAAAGGCACCTAGCTCATTCAGGTGTTATGTGCTGGGTATCACGGGCGTTGTACGTGGAGAAGCCAAACATGTCTGTTTCCTTAAAAAATTTAAATGTCGGACAAAATGTATTGAGAGTTTTAGTTTTATTCTTGGAGGAAAGAAACTAGCTAGCGTGTGCGTCATAGCTCGATGGTTTTATTTAATTTTGCTTTGTGTCTATTGCAATTAATCAATATTCACAGGAAGTTTTATCAAAATGTGGTACCATATTATCACAAATGAACAATAAATAATTGTTGTGTTAGTCTGTTTAATGTCTGCGTAAGAATTTATTAGTTTAAAATTAACTATGTGAAGTGCGGTTCAGGGTTCTACCAAAATGAGTATGGACGATATCGGTACGAATAACGATCACCACGTACACCACGATCCTTCTTGAAGAGCTGGCGAGGAAAATTCGAGTAACCCAAAAATGTGTGTTCTACTTTTTATGTCAACTTTTCCACATATCGTAGTAGCGCGCGTGTACCCAACGTGCCTCATCATCCCGCGCAGCGGAAAGATCGTATCTGCCTCAGGTTGCTTTGTGTGGGATGGGATACTTTTTGTAGGCTCGCGAAAGGCGTCTCAAGTGTGCCTCGCAAGTAGGCGTCGCAACGCTAGCACCAAAAAATCCACGATAACACCCTTCCCTGGTGTCAGCTTGAGCGCAATTCAAATTGCGCTTGCACAAAAAATAAAAAATAAAAAACCCGACTACTAACAAAAATTTAGTAAACAAAGAAAGACCTATACAAAATGCTATAGTCGGGTGGTTTTTGTATTCGAATTCTTCTAAAACTTTGAGCTATGTATGGCATTTTAACAAAATAGAAAAAAAAATCACCCCATACACTTCGAATTTATCGCTACAAAATGTATGGAGATCGTTACTTTTTTTTTATTAAAAAAAGTTCCCTAGAGAACCCCCCTTTTTTTCGTAGTAATTGCTGAATCCCATTCATTTATGTTTGCATAGAACTCGAGAACGGCTGAACCAATTTATGTGCAGTTTTCACCCACGCAATCCCACATATTTCCGATAAGTCATGCGCTATAACATCATGCTATCTTAAATAAGGAATGACCGCTAGGTTTGGAAGTGATCAAATTCGGTGACGAGTTCTGAAATGCTCCTGGCAAGATCCACGACATAGTTCTTTTAGGAGCATAATATGTTGCAATGAACCAACCATGTATCCTGAGCCAAAAGATGGTGTAGCCAACCATGCCAAGAAACATAAAAAAATACAATTTACGATTAGTATCAGTTCGACAAAGGCCTTATTGTCTAGCGCCGACATGCGACACGCGAGGGGAGTGATTGTCACCGACGTGTATCGAGCGAGTTAACGGCTCCAATAAAACAGAATTCGCGTTCGCGTGTCTGTCTGTCTGTCACGGACGAGCTTCATGTCGCTTTTCGATCGGGCTGGCAGTTTGATGAACATCGTGAGAAACGTTTTCGTACAGTTGTGCGTTTTCTCAAATGTATCTCTTCCTTCTCTATTAAAAAAACAATGTTTACTATGTCTGACTGTCGTCTTCTATAGGTCACTTATCAAGTTATAATGTTTAATGAAGGTGACTAGACCATCCGCCAAGGTCAAGACTATTGTCCAAAATTCAAACATGCTAAATTTAATCGCTAGAAATAAATCGACGTTTAATTTTCTACAACCAAAATGGTTAAATAGGATATTAAATAGGTGTTGAGTGTGTTTAGTGTAACATTCAATATAACAAATTCTAATCATACTTCTTCTAGTTCATAGGTATATCTATTGGGCTGTAATTAATAATTCAGTCATTCAATAATTTCCCTTGGCTTCGGCAGAGACGGGGCTTCGGCTTTTTTTGTAGGTTTTCTTAATATAAATTTTAGATTAGTTTTAGTTTTAGTTTATTAGTTATTTCGTTTTTAATATTTCTTTCAATAAATGTATGTTCATCTTTTGTGAAAAATAATATAATCTCAACGATAAGGAAAACCCACAGCTCAGAGCAAGCGTGCCCAAAATCCGAACTCGATAACAGAGGCTTTGGCGTGGATAAATCCGAGCAAAAGCCAACCGCAGGCAAACACCGTATCCTGCAATCAACATCGTATTGCTTATTGCTGCCTGTCTGCGGCTGATATCCAGAATTACTGGCAGACGGCTCCCTGGGCACTCGTTAGTTCCTGTGTCCCATCTCCTCTGAACTGCCTCGATCGGAGCCGTGCGATAAGTCAAAAGTTTCACAAGTATTGAATCTTCGTTCCTAGTTGATCTGTTCGAATAAATGCATTTGTTTGCCAGACTATACGTGCATACCTATCAATACACTTGCTGCTTCACTATTCGGAATCTATGTAAAAATGTAGGTCCCTTCCCTTGTCCCTTACTAGTTGGTACTGGTGGTAGGCTCAAACTGCAGTCGACTGAGTTGATACCACCGTACTGCATGTAAGATGGCCGCATATCAGCGGCGGCTATGTTCTCCTCTGGTTCAGCATAGCCAGCAATTTAAAGGTAAATCTCCGGTATGGGACCTTCTTCGAGTTGATATTCGCTGGTGCTTTCTCTGCCACCCATACCGAACTGAGTAAAGATTTGTTTAGCCTAACTTTACAATTATGATGTAAAATTGTATCAATTCATATGACTTGTTATAATCATTGTTTGCAGTCTATGTCGCCGTGAATCGATAACTTTTTTCTAGTACTTAGTAACATTTAATTTTGCGCCCAGGCGAAGTAAACATGAATGGACTGGACTTGGACTGTATCTACAAGGTGGTAGGGGCAGTAATAAGCTCTCCTTTATATAAATGTATTTCCCCATTCCTGACTAGCCCTACGCAATGTAGAGTGTGTATGAAAATAAAGCATATTAATTAGCTAGAGTGTAGAGGACGGATACCACTAATGTATGTGTATTTATTTGATTTAATAAACGTTTGAATTGAATTTGAATTTTGAATTGTACCGAAACGTCTGTAGTCGTCGGAGACAGAAGTCCCGGTCAAAGCTAAGGAACCGACCGAAGCATCAACGGAAAGAACGACAATGTCTATTGCCTTTTTCAAATTTACTTTATTCTTCTAAATAATATAAATCAGCAACGCTCCTTGGTTTATGACTAATAAAGAAATCCACAACCTACTCGAGGTTCCTACAATCAGTGAGGAAGCTAAATGTGTCATAAAAAGGTATAAAACCCGGCTCTCACTCCATCCCAACATCCTAGCTTCAACACTGACCCAACCCGCAAAGAAGAGGCGCCTGCGGCGAAAACACATCTTGGACCTGGAGAACTAGAAATCTGGGACAGCGGCAAGGGAAGAAATTGGACTCACTGGAGACCGATTCTGAAAGTCATAAAAAAACAGAAAACCAAAAAACCTGCTTATAGTAAGAAAAACTGATTGCAGGTAGCAAGAGAGGAACAAAAAAAAAAAAAAAAAAAATAATATAAACAATTTTATAATCAATCAGTATGTTCCAAACGATTGTCAGATTGTACTTTCTGAATAATTAGAGTTTAACATAATTACAATTATATGCCTAAATACATCTTGTTAATCAATTTTTTTTCATTCTGTTTGTCTGTTTTAAAAATACTAACATATACTACATAGATTAGCTTAATCTATTGTACTAATAAGTTTATAATAATTAATAACATTTTAAGTATTTCTACTGTTTGTAACATCAACATAATAATGTATCCCTGTAAGCGAATGTGTAAAAGAATAAAGATTTTATAAACCGAAAAAAAATATCAGATAAAGGCACGATCGAATTATCAATATTCGAATTTAAATTGTTAAATTCGAAATTTACGATCGATATCGTCTGAGATTCGTATAGTTGACATTTCACCCAAACTCTGTGCTGATACTGCTGGCTTCTGTGTCGGTTCGGCTATGATCGTAACGGTATTGCGACGTATCGAGAGGCGCTGCTTGCACATTTAGTCCAACAGAAATTAGTGGAACCTTATCACACTCACTAACTCGGTCCGACCCACCAAAACACTACGCAAGAAGAGCGAATGCTCTTAAAACAGGATTCTAACAGCCTATCTAGATTTCCGAGCCGGTTGTACACAAGGCTGGTAATGTTTTACATTTTACAGCAGTTAAGTATGGTGTATGGCGTTGTCCCACGCGCGATGAATATGATTTGTATCGTTTTATGAAAGGTGCAGTCTTCATGGAATTATTAATATTATTTTAAGTGCATTTCCCTCTCCAGGTCTCATAAAAGTGACGCAAAATACTACATTCTAATACCTACCATTTTGAACTTGCTGCTTCTTTGAAGTCTAATTAAAAATGCACAGCACAGCAGGGATTTAAAACCGTCTATTCCTAAAGAAATCTTTTAATATTTTCAACGGCGGTACGATGTTACAAAAATAAAATAAATGCGATTTAAGTCATTTGATTAAAATTGATGAAACAGCACTCTCATCACGTTTTTAATAAAGCGTCCAGTTAATCTAAAAAAAATGTAATATCCATAAATCAGGTTCGCTTAAATCTGTCAGGAGCGGCTCCGGCGTTCGAGTAATCCATCCGAAGTAAAAAAGGTTGTATTAAATATAGAGCGGGCGGGAAGTTAATCCGGAACCATTTGTTTGTGCTAATCCACCGTGCCGCCCCCGCCCGCCTACGCCCGCCCCGCCACGCGACGCCATCGCGGCTAGTCGTCGGCCCGCGAGACCCTCCGATTTGCACCCCATCAAACGAACTGGCATTGCGCGACGCTGTACTGAGGAGGCTGCGACTGAAGGGTCGGACTCTGTACCAAACAATATTTTGGATATTTTTTTCGGGATAACGGTAAATGGATGGCTGAATCGGAAGGCCAAAGCATATACTCGTGGTGCCATACCGGAGACTTCCCTTTGAACTGCTGGCTATTATAATGGACTACAGGAGAACACAGCTGAGGCTGCTATGCAGCCATCTTACATCCAGCACAGTGGTAATAACCCAGTCGGATAGAGTTTGAACCTACCACCTAGTAAGGGTCAAGGAAAGGGACCTACAGTTTTACACCGGTTCCGAACTGTGAAGTAGCAGTGGGCAAAATTGTGCAAAATTTCGTATGCACGTAAATTTTTCGTCAGAAAAAACTCATTATTACACGCCCCGTCTAAATGCGAACCTCGGACCTCTCGCAAGAAAAGCCGACCCGCGGACCACTAGGCCACCCGCCACTTTGCGCAATTGGCTTCATTGCTTCCTAATAGAAACCATATGAAAATCAATATAGATGTGGGAGAGCTGACTCGGTGTGTCAGAACTGTTGAATGGGGACACCGATTGGTTCCACCAAATTCCACCGCCTGATTGGCGATCACAAGCTCACGGAATGCTCTGAACAATTTTACATACATATTTACTAACTCTAAACATAGAAGACATCGTTTTGAATCACAAAGGTTTCGAGAACAGGTGTTCCTTTAAAATAATTTTGAAAGTTCTCAAATCCTATCGTTTTTCAAATCGTTCCTGCTTCATACGGCGGAAACCTGGAATGGTCTTTCGGTGAGTGTGTTCCCTAGCTCAAGTGACCACGTGTGGGGGTCTTCAAAAGGCTTGACAATAAATGGACGACAACCTTTCTAGTTTGCTTTGTCGCTGGCATTACACCTCACTGAGGATATTGGCTGCGGCATATTGCCCGAAGGACTCCTGGGCGTGGTCACGGTGCCATTTTTCTTATAAAAAAACATATGAAGTATATGTCTATACAAAAGTCCGTGTTTTTACAAAAGTCCGTGTTTTTATAAAAGTCGTGTCGAGTAATGTAGTGGAATGGCACCCAATTCCAGCAGGATATGATTTTAGTGGCTGATATCATAAAATCATGTGAATGTATGAAAGTGAAATGAAAATGCACTGCATTTTAGTTTCACTTTCATCCATCGTTGTAGCGCGACCCGTACCTGTAACCCTCGAACTGCGCTCGCCGCTGCGCCTGCTCCAGGCAGTGTAACAATAGTAACAAACGACTGTTAGGCTATTATATTATGGACCTATACATATTTATACCTTGTTGGAAAGGTTAAGGTACTTTCCATCTGACTTTTACTTTGTGACATGGAATTCATATGTAATGTCTTGCCCGTGCCATTTGCAAAAATCTACCGTCATTTTTAATGTACGTACTTTCGGCATACCACTATCTCACGAACCGCTCAACCAATTCCAGCAAACCAGGTGTCAGGTGATAGAGTCACTCGGCCGCCTTCCATCTAAAGCAACGTCAATGAATAATATAAACAATTTGATGACGTCATAGCCTATACAAAAAAGGCTTCGAAAATCAATAAATGCCCCTAAACTACTGTTCGGATCGACTTGAAATTTGTTTCCTTCCGTAAATAAAATTTTCTCTTTCTTAATTAATGTGTTTTTCTAAATCGGTTCAACGGTTTCGAAAAAAAAAAGGAAAAAGACTTCGGAGTCGGAAAAGAGAGGGCATTTCTCGGAAACTACTGATCCCAGCTTACGCATTCCCATAAGGAAAATGATAAGTCTCGACGAGATACAACTTTATTTTTTTTAAGGCATATCTCTGAAATTACTGATCCCAGACTACTCAACCCCTGGAGGAAATGATAGGTCTCGACGAGAGTAAATTTTTTTTTTTTATTATAAAAATTTTTTTAAATATTATTTTTTTTTTATTTTTTTTTGGCATTTACACTCTCTGTACTTGCGCGATTATTATAATGTCTGCCCATGATTCCATGTCTATGTCTACCGGTAGTTCCACGACTACCAGGGCATTTTTTTCTTGTGGAGGTATTTTTAAATTTTAGTTTTAGTATATTATATACTTTTATATTAGCTGTACCTACATATATTTTGATATAAACTACGTACATCTATCAATCATCAAAAGCTTGCAATGTAGCATGTCCACAGTTCTCATCTTATTGGGCACGTCCGGGCTCGGCGCAGTCGTGAATTCGACACTCCGCACACGGCACTTTATTGCTTTTTCCTGCGGCGATAATATTTGTTCAGGCAGAGCTTACTCTACCTACCACACGTCACATATAAGACGCCACACAACAAACACTATTTAGAGGTTCTAGACGAATCTGGCCCAGGTACAGATGTAAAATTACATGAATGACAACATCCTTTCTAAGACTAAACACCATTTAGTGATGCCATTAGCGAAATATTAAATAGAAATATGATAGATCAAATCAGACAAAACAATGAACAAAAATCTTATGAAACGTTATGTACGAATTTAAGAAACTAATAAAGAAATTAAAATCAAATATCACTATAAGCAATTAAAATAAATAGTTCAAAAATAATAAACTCAACTATTCAAAGCAAATAAAAGTCGTACCCGCAAAGAGCCCTCGTCGTTTCCCATTTCGATCCGACCGTAAAATTTAATTAAACCGCCAGAAGGGGGAAAGTTGCAAAATGAAAGTGCAGCAAATACTGTAGTGGCGATAACGGGCGAATTGTTTCGAAATTTCCAAATTCAGCACCGCTCCTATAAATTCTGCCCCCCGCCATATATTACCTCCCTATTCCCCTGGATTTGTGCTTATTTATTGCCCCCTCAATAATGCTGTGCTTTAAACACGAAGCGCGAGGCACTAGTGCAGACATCGACTCTTCTCGGGGTGTAAATAATCGGATTTTGAGCTCCAGTAGAAATGTTCTTAAAGGATGTTGGGCTCGGCTTAGCAGGGGAGCAGCAAGATAGGAGTATTTATCAAGGTGCCGAGGCGTAGGCTTTTACGAATGGAATTGTTGTTGCCCTTGCTGCCGTCTTAACATTGACACAATCTTTGTAGATATACGTATATTACAATAATGATGAGCAGTAAAATTGCAGAATTACTGATAATACTGATCCTGTTTTTACAACTTTGTTTTGAAAAGTTCCAAAGAAACTCAACTCACGCATTGGAATGTATATTTTAGGCTTAACACGATTTCTAGCTCATAACATTATATAACGCTGACAAAGCTACCAAAGTTTATCTTCATTCCGACACACAACATTGTATCCCAAGTAAATCCTTTTTGTTTTCAGAAAAAAATCTCTAGTGCCTGGTCCTAAATCTTGCCAATTTATTATGTTGAAAACGTAATATCTAGCAGGGGCTTAGGACGAACGCGGAAAAAGGGATGGACAAAAAATGCTTACTCAAACCAAATATCAGGGGAAGACCAAACCCGCAAAAGTTGAGCAATCGGCTGCGAGGACGTGGTAATGTGTTCTATTAGAACTGGATTTTTTTATTTTCATAAGAATGCTCTTAGCTCAACCTCGGTAACTCGGTGGTGCGTCGGTCTTCGAAGTGCACACTTGATTTTGCATGGGTGACCGTCCGACCGTTGATACTGGCCGTATTCGGAATCTACGCAAAACTGTAGGTCCATTCCACCTTACTAGGTGGTAGGCACAGAGCAGCGATCAACGGCGATTTCTTCCTCTGTGGTGTATATACACGCTCTTATTGGTACAACCGCACTGAATGACCAAATCATCACCAAATGGAAGCACTGCGACGGCACATAGTTAACCAAGGTGTAATGAGCGGTAGTAGGCTGTAGTAGACGATGCGGCCAACCGATTCGGAAAAAAGGTAAATTCAATACGGGGCAGCATATAATAAATTGAAGGTCTTACCAGCACTTTGATAAAGTACCTATTTATATTATGTAAGCACGAAGAGAGAACCAATATTCTTATCGTTCACACTAATGAATATTAGCGTCAATTCGGATTATCTCTTACAAGCATGGACAGCAACACTCGTTGGTAATCAATTCAATAAATAAATTATGTTTGCTTTTGCGACTAAGGCAGTCATAGCGTTACATTTATGTATTCAGAAAAATTGGGAAAAATATTAGTCAGCATTCTGCCTTGGGTAACCCTGAGAGAAAATTAGCTTTGTCAGAATGAATTATTGATGCATAATTATGAGGTTTGGGTTAGAACAAAACACATAATTAAGAGTCAAAAGTTATTTTTTTTTATAAAGAAATAATCTAATGCTTTTTAAATCGGCTCTTTGTTTCATGAAGTACGAGTACTAACTTCATGAAAGTTTTGGAAAAATTGTTTAGCTTCCTACAGAAAGTGTTTGCTTAACGCACAAAGAAATACAATTTAATGTACATATTTTCAGGTCTCTTAAATCTTTCCAAGGAGTCATATAAAATAGCAGTCGTGTAGAGTCGAAGCGAGAGAAGTTGGCATTGTGCTCCACAAAGCCCTCGCTTATCGACACCGGCACTCCGCGTTATTCAATAACAGTGTCCTGGCGACGAGACGACTCGCACCCTTACTTCTTTACCGACACTATGAATACGCTTCTTATACGTATAGACAGGAATACTATGGAGTCGAATACTATAGACAGGAATATTTGGCTGGATAGCGGTAAATATTTCGGTTCGTGAGTTGTGTAAGTTGAAATACTTCAAAGCGTGTAGCACGCAGTGGGTGTTTCTATGGTACATGTTTTGATAGTAGAGTTGCTGAATGTTATAAAGAATAAAAATAAAACAACCTTACCTGTCTACAATTCAGCCATGACAAGGTATTCGTATAAGTTGATAAAATGATAATCCGCAGGAACGTTGGATCTTTGTGTGTTCTATCGCCTGTACCACGGAGAGTGTTCCAAGGAGCTGCACGATGCGATCTCTCCATCCCCATTCTACCAACGTTCCAGGCGCAACAGGTTGGGAATGCGTCCACATACTGTCGATATCCTCCACTTAGGACAAATCGATCCTGTAAATTCTTTATTTACAGGGTTGCCAACATGTGGAATGCACTCCCACCTGCATCCCTTCCTCTAATGTACAGTCTGGGATTCTTCAAACATAATGTGAAGGTGCACCTAGCCGGCCGCCATGGTATTTGCAGCCCCCGTAAATATCCAAATGCCCGTGGACACCGTCGGACTACACCTCTGCGTAGTCTGGCGAGCGACATACGTCGTGCTTCCCATAAAAAACATTGCTAATACTGATTACATTATAGTAAGTATATTTTAAACCAAATTCTTCAAGTAAACGTTAGTATTTATGTAGATTATTATAATTTTAAATGCTTTACTCACGGTCGCTCTAGAGCTGTGTCGTTCGATGTTTGGGGCCAAACGGTCTAGGTCGACCGTCGTCGCACCGGTAGAACTCATGACGATGGGCCATGCGTTTGGTCCGAAACGTCGGCGTCGTGCAACACAGCTTCAAAACGAACTTGAGTAAAGCAGTTATAATTATATTAATGTACCATGGTAATTTTTTTTATGTCCTTTTAAATATGTTGTAATAGTGTGGTTGACCGGCAGAGATTGCCTTAGGCAATAAGTCCGCCATTTGTTATATAGAATTTATATTAAACAATAAATCATATTAAATAAATAAAATTTTATTAATATAAATTTGACAGTAATAAATTAAAATTATTAAATAAACTTAAACTACCTATCAAATAAAATAAAAAACTATAACTAAAAACTACTAAAAACTAAAAACTAACTACAAAATAAAATATAAACCTATAACCAATACAAAACTTAATAACCCTCCTCCAGGTGTGACGATGTGGGCACTGTACCGAGGACGCTAGCGGCGTTGCCTCGTTGGATACGCTGTCTCAGGAACTCGAGCGAATGTTGTTCTCCTGAAGCAGCGTACAGGGACATCCCGATGTCTTTCGCGAGCCGCTTTGCCTCCTCAGACCATGCCCCCATCGTCTCCACCGAAAATGCGGCGAAGATGTGCTGGTGTGCCACCGAATTGTACTAGTGTGTTTGTGGCGGGCTGCAGTTTCAGCGGCTGCGCCGGCGCGCTTCGAGCATGCCTTAACGTGACTGCTGCACAGAGTATCGGCGCAGGTAGCATCCCACACCAGTGACTTTCCCTCATGCCACGGGATGATGGTCTTGCCATCTGGACGCTTACCATCGTCCCGGAACAGGCCCACTGGCTCCAGAGTTGAGGGAAAGCCGGCCATAAATAAAATAAATAAATATTTTTTCTTATGTAAACCAACATGTGTGCCTTTGCTAATGGACCAATGGTGAAGTCGACAGGGCCAAAACACCTCTTTTTTTATGGAAGCTGACACGGTTGGCTACATCACTTACAACATCCGTGATGTCAGCCCATAACACCGGGTGAACTAGATGTCGTGTCAGTGCTTCCCTTCATTTCATGTCGGCTACACTGAACTGGACGGAAAACACGAACTATTTACATAGCCGTTTTTACCTACGTTTCATTCAGTGCGGTGGTACCAACCCGGGCGGGATAAACCTTACCAACTAGTAAATGTCGTTGTAAACCTATCCTCGCAATAAACAATTTCAGTATTTAGTGCAAAATTTTGCACAACAGTTCTCCAACTAAACGTCTCGACGTCTTTCTCTGTACCGCCGAGTCTTACAGCAGCGTCTTATAACGCCCCTGCAGACAGGCACTGCCGCGAGCAATCGCCGAAATTGCGCTGCCTCACAATAAATAGTCTTTATTCCAACCCGCTGCCGCCCTCGCCGCGCCGCCCCTCCGAGCAGCATACTCCGCCGCCTGCGACAATAGATAAAGCAAACTCACTAATTAAGTTTACCTGGAAGTGCCTCATTTCTTATTTAATTACTTCCGATGGGATAAGTGCGTTCATAGCTTCAGACGTGTCTCGTTGGAAGTTGTGCCGCGCCGCCGAATGTTAGAGCGTGGGTGTAAGGACTTACTTATTTATACTATACTAGAAGAATTAGTAACTTCGATGAAAATACATAGAATATTGAATATATAATAAATATGTATTGGCCCATAAAATGTTTCGTGTAGAAAACACAGGAAATAAGTTCTTCTTGCGCGTGTGCGATTGCTTCTTCGTGCCCCGCCCGCCCCGCCCGCACAAGGTGTCTCGTATCGCCACGACGACGCTGCTTACCCCGCGCGCCCCTCCCCCCCGTCCCGCGCCGCCCCACCGCCGGCGGCCCCGCCGCAAGACTTTTCATGAGAATGCCGTTTTCTCTATAACCGTTTAAGATAAATACTTAATAATCGTTTTCATGCTAAGGACAAAATGGTCTAATTTTTTTAGGGTTCCGTATCCGGTACGGGACCCTATTACAAGGCCTACGCCGCCGTCTGTCTGTCTGTCTGTCTCTCCGTCCGTCCGTCCGTCTCTCTGTCTGAGGGCTGTATCTCTTGAACCGTAACGCTGAAATTTTCACAGAATATGTGTTATTATGGCCGATATAACAACAGATAATACAAAATATAAGAAAAAGTAAAAAATTCACGGGGGTTCCCATAGAAGAAACCAAAAAGTGTATGCGCGCGCGCCATCTACCGAATAGAGTGTGAAGCATTTGCACTAATCATGACATTTATCTAATATTAAGCATTTCGTAACGAGCCATAGATGGCGTGAGTGGCTAACCATGACATGGCGATAAGGAACCCTCGGTGCGCGAGTTCGACTCGCACTTGGCCGGTTAGATTTATTGAACTTTACATACACACCACACGCTGTACCCCGACAATCGGGATAAGCAGAGTAATCGGTGTTGTGCTGCAAGGACTCTGGTAAACACCGACCAACACGTTTAGCAAAGTATTCGGACAAGATAACTATAATATCAAAGAGCAAGTAAGACACGAATACCCACCTGCTTTACGTTCTGGAATAATCGCCTCGGGCTTTTTATATAATTAAACATATAAAAAAATATATAATCTAGGCTTTGAAAGAAGATAATTTAGGCTTTTTAACCATTTAGGCTTTTTATACTCGATCAGTATATTTTTTTCATCTTAGCTTTTGCTAACCCTATTAATTAAAGTTGAGGACATTGGCATTGCTTACAAATGTTTTTTTTAACTCCCGGGGATCTATAAATACAAAGTTTTAAGAAGATAAGATACCTGGAACGGTTTAGGAGTTACATGACGGACAGACAAACGGACAGACAAACACCTGACGGATTATAAGGATCCCTGCTAGCGTCTCTTGCTAAAGCTTGCTTGAGCCCCAAAAACGGGTTTATATGTTAGAGACGCTTGTAAGATATAGGTCCCGAGGTACATTAGTAGTGACTAGTAAAGCTAGCTCGTTTTTCGATCGCTGCATTATGTATTTTCGATTATGGACATCGCCCCAAAGACCCAACGCTGAACGACGAGTTTTCATTAACATTTTCATGTATAACATGATTCGCATTTCCATAAAAGCGGAAAATAATAAATAATTTAAATATCCAATTTAATGATAATTATTTTTCAAGAATGGAATTTCATTTGGCGCCAGAGTCGGTTGTTATCCGCAAAGAAAATCGCTTCAAAAAGAAATCGTTGGAAAGAAAGAGGAATTCCTCAAAGGAGAACTTTTTCAAAGCGTCAGCGATTTTAAATATTCACCTCGGACATTCCCTCCCGATAGGCGTGGAGCTTTGAAGAGTGTACTGTGTATTCTTTATTACGAAGCTTCTTAATCTTTTTCTCTAAAAACAAACTGGCTCACGTTTCATGAGAACCCTTTAACGATAAATCTACAGGATCTTTATCTAATGCACTAATAGTATAACAAATAATAATCTCAGATATTGGGTTTATTTTGCTCGTATTTTTTTAAGCCATACCAACACTGCTATTCAATAAATTGTTCTTTGCATTGCATACCTGCTTACAATTTTTTTTATTTATTTTATTTTATCTTCAACATTTGGGAAAACATACAGTTCAACTTATTTTACTAAATAAGGTACGATATAGTACTTAATCTAAATACCTAGACCGGTAAAGTTTCCACATTTACACATACCTATAGGTACATAACTTATCAACTAAAACTGCATAATGGAATAAATTTAGAAATAAAGTTAAATAAATTATAAATAAACAAATTTGAAAGTGAATAAAGTATAAGAAAAAATAGTACCAATGAACAATTAATCGGCTCTCAACATCCAAAGGTTTACTGGAAGAAATCTTTTTAAGTAGAGATAAGTCCGCCTTTGCACCTCATGTAAATATTATATTGGGCTTGTTTCTGTTAAATGTTTTTGAAGGAATAAATTTTTTTATATTTATATATATGTCAACAGAATATGGTACTTAGTTACTTACCATTGCCATTTTGCCATTAATTTTAAAATGTTCATACAGTATATTGATTGAATCGATTCAGCTCCTATGCTACGACAGGTAATATCTTAAACGAGCCTGAATATTTTATTTTCGGTTCAGCATGTATCTGCTATTGAGGTGGAAATTTTACTCAAATGCGTGGAAAGCGGATTTTTATCGCGATATCATTTTATTGCGCCATTTTCCGAGAGAAAACACACTGAAACATAAATATAATGCTGTCGGCTGAGTTCCTATGTGAGTCTGCCGTTGTTCTACTTAGAACATAGCTGTTTATACATGCAATGGTATGTTATGTAAATTTTATATAACGCATACGAGCAGCTGCAGTATAATATAATCAATATTTTAATTGACACATAATATTTTACTCATATTCATCCGTTTATTTCCACATTTCTTTTTATATAAATTTTAATTCATATTTATTTGATATAATTATAAAACAAATATACCTATTACCAAATTAATACAAATAGAATAAAATATTTAAGAAACGGTATTACCGCCGGCGGCGGGAGACAATCCTCCAAGCGCGCCGGCGGGTGCAGGCCGTGGCTACGGAGCTCTCCGAGACGACGCGAGACTACGAGCTAGCTTCGAGCGATGGGTGGTGGTACTGTACACGTAGGCCACCACCACCCCCATCTCGGAGAGCTCCGTATCCGTATAAACATATTATTATGATCTTTTTATTCACACATTTCATTTTATAAAAATTTTACATCTTTAAAAAATTAAAATTTAACATTTATACAAAACAAACGGAATCTACCGATGGTCGGGCCCCAGGGAGAGAAACCTCCGGACAATGCGTGCAGTGTCGAGCAGGCCTGCTTTTTGGATCTGGTCCTTGACCCAACCACTCAGCGAGAGCCTCTCAAGGTGGTCATCGAGGCTCTTCGCTATCAGCCCATGCACTAATATGAATATGGGCACAAAGACCGTCGAGTCGGGCCACATTTTAGTAACCTCAAAGGATCATGATATTTAAGCATCTTCTCTGCTTCCTTATCATGCGCCACGGTGATATCGACGAGCGTTGCGCGCCTCGCGTCACGGTCCACTATCACAATATCTGGTATATTCGCGAGAATAGTCCTGTCTTTATTTATCATCTTTATTATTATAAAATTCTATTCTAAAATAAACGAACCGACTTGCATATACGTGGGCTGTTCCGAAAATTGTTAGCCACAGAATAAATACAATTTTTTTTTCTGAAACTATTTTGATTTGACGGCTAATTTAAATACAAATCTCCTTGATGAAAATTATTGGCCACCTATGTGTAGTTCTTTTTTTAAATATTTTTAACGGTTAGCCGTCACTCATATTTTATTTGCAACAATGGACGTCTCGCGAGAAGCTTTTCGTGTTATGATTTTCTATGCTTATAAACGAGGGTTAACCTTCAAGAATTCTCACGAAAATTTGCAAGCTGCTTTTGGGGAGTCTGCTCCTGCGTTAGCAACAGTTACTTATTGGTTTCGTGAATTTAAACGTGGTCGAGAGAACCTAAACGATGACCCCAGACCCGGCCGACCATCAACTGCAGTCACTCATGAAAACGTCATCAGGGTAGAGTGGCTATTGCGGGAGATTAGACACATTACACATCGGGAGATTCAGGCTGAACTGAAGATTGGTATTGCGAAGTTTGTCTGCCTCAAGCTTTCGGGGAGTTGAATAGCGAGCGCCCAAGGAGCGGCGTCCGTGGCATTCTTTTTCACCAAGATAACGCGCCCGCTCACACACCGGTAGAAACATGGACTATTTGACAACTTCGGGGGTACAAAGGTTATCCCATCCTCCGTACAGCCCAGATTTAGCTCCATGCGATTTTTTTTTATTTCCCACGGTAAAAAAAATGCTTCGCGGGCGAAAATTCAACACTGCAGACGAGGCCGTCGAAGAATTTCGGAATTATTTTTCGACCTCCCGCAAGATACGTTTTTTAAATGTTTTGAAACCTGGTTCACCCGAATGAATAAGTGCATAGGGATTGGAGGGAAATATTTTGAAAAGCTGTAAATAATTTTTTTTCATATTCTAACTATTTTTCATTTCTCTAAAAATTGTCGGAACAGCCTATGTAGTTGTTACTTATTATTAAATTTAACCTAATGACTGAATATGGGGTACTATTACGATATTTTAGTACCAATCATCCTTCAGTCCTGTACCATCAGTCCTTAATCATTTATTTAATTCAAACTTCGGTGATTTGTTTTTTTTTTATGTTGATGAAATCTATTTTATTTAAACTAATTAAATATTCGAATACAAACTTGGTGCCTTTTGGTACTACCTATATAGGAAATAGTAATTACGTATGCACAAAAGCCACCGGTCTAGGCAGCTCCTTCCTACGTATAACTGTTGAATTACACATCTGTTTGCTTTGGCCACGTACTGCCTAAGACCCTGCTTCGATACGCAAACATGAATAGTGTATTAGAAATCCGATTATATTAAATTTCAGATAGGTGCATCAGAGGGTTTCATTTTTAAGGAACCTGACTTAATTGGCTTCATAACCTGCTTATCCGGTGATGCCATATCATGGACCTTGTAAAACTAGATGCCACGTCAGCGCTTCCGTTTGGTCGTGCTTGCTACACTCAACTAACTGATCGGAAAAATTTAATTTATTCTAGTCAACCTTGTATACAAGAGCGCATTATAATGGTTAGTATACCGTTTACTTTTGCCGAAATTGAACGTGAGTTCTACCGACGAGTGAGTCTAGGGACCAAACATCAGTGCGCCTCCCGTCTAAATCCTTACTGCGTGAGTTTTTGCCGTAGTGCCGTAGGAGGCGCATTCAATGCAATGTAACCATGGCAACTAAAAAGCGCCGCCGCTGAGCATCGCGTTCGATTGGCCGTCGCTCCCTTTCCGAATATCTCAGTTTAATTCTGTATTCTCTCGATTTTTGTCACACTCGGAATCAATATTGCAATAAGACGCTATGTTGCGTCTTGAGGTTCTGTTGTCGGTGGTAAATTCGTACGTAAATTCTGCGAAAATATTAAACACTTATTTGTGTTCACCCGGGATTCGAACCTCCGGCCTTGCACACGAAAAGCCGGTCCCGTAACCACTTCCGGAATGGCACGTTCATATATAGCCAGAGGCTGCGACGCGAGCCGAGAGTGGCCGCCGTTAGTGTAGGTGTTAATGTTGGCAAGTAGGGTTGCGTGGTGGAAGATGTTGATAATTATTCCGAGACACGGTCCAATAACACGGCTGCTGACGGGACCGCAGCCCCACGGAACCCTCCTCGCCCACGATATATGCAAATGAAGACAAGCCTTAATTGAGGCTGTGTCGCGGAGAGTTTCGGGACTCGGTGCTTTACCGTATTTATCCAGGTCTTGGTCTTGTGAAAAAATTAACAGTGTTTCTGTCACGCACCTCCATGCTGTCACGTTGCAAAATTACTGGCACGTTATAAAATTCAAATTTAGAATGTTAAATAAAATGGAAAGAAAATAGTTCTGCGAGTGGAGATTCAGTTTTGTTTTTTCGCGAAAGATTAAAATACAGCCTTGCTGGAAAGTGGGCGAAAAATTGGATTCTGATGGCTTTACTTGTTCGTGTTTTGGTTTTTGGAGCCTACGCCTCACCTTATTAGGCCCATTGGTACCACGGCACTGAATGAACGATCGGTCAAAGCGACCATGTTATGCACGTTTGTGTTTTCCGTCCAGTTCAGTGTAGCCGGCACGACCTAAAAGATGCACTGACATGGCACCTAGTTCACCGAGGCGTTATGGGCTGACATCGCTGCTGTAGTGGGTGACGTAGCCGACCATGTCAGATTTCATAAAAAAAAGTTCGAACGAAACAGCTAAGTATGATAAATAATTTGTATTCCGCTCAGATCAATCTAAGTACCAGCACGAATAAAAGCGAAGAGAAGCTAAATACTGGCACGACACCGAGTCCCAGCATAAACTAAACAAGAAATGTAGTCAACCATTCCCAGGTTACACAAAAACACTCACATGTTTTGACGTGATGACGTCACGTCTTATAAATTGATGAACACCGGCTGCACACACGAAAAAGTGTCACGTTCCATCTGAGCCTGTGTGTGCAAGCGAGAGCGCGTAACAAGCGATAGAGAGGCACAATCGGTATAGTCAAAGTTACCATGGAAACGTCTTAAGAAGTAAAACTGTCAAGATCAGACAACAGAAGTTTATTGATGGCCAGTCACAAGATGATTAATCTTTTTATTGGCTATTTCCAATTTTTTTTTTTTTTTTTTTATGGAACCTGACACGGTTGGCTACATCACCTACAACACCCGTGATGTCAGCCCATAGCACAGGGTGAACTAGGTGCCATGTCAGTGCTTCCCTTCATTTCATGTCGGCTACACTAAACTAGACGGAAAACACGAACTATTTACATAGCCGTTTCGACCGACGTTTCGTTCAGTGCGGTGGTACCAACCCGGCCGGGATAAACCCTACCACCTAGTAAGGTAAGAAGGGAAGGGACCTACAGTTTAACGTGGAATCCGAACCACGGTCAGCCTCCAACGGTCGAGCGGTCACCCATCCAATCACTGACCGCGCTCAGCGTTGCTTAATAACAGTTGACTAACCAACCGCGCCACTGAGCTACCGAGGCTGACGAATTTTCTTATCCCTTAATCGACTTTTACGACATGCGACGGGGAGAGATGCAGTGGGGCTATTCTTTTTAAGTACCGACCCCACACGGTACACTTATTACTGATCTTCACAATTACTGTTCTTTGCTCTATGTACTACGATTATTCCACGTCATCACGTAAAACTATCGTCCGTAAACCGCTTTTACAGACAATCAATTTTTTACTGTACAGCATTATCCAAAACTGTTCGAATTCTCAAACTGCCCGCGACTCGCCCACAGGGTAGGCAGGAGACCCCAATCGAGCGGATTCACACGTTCAGGGGAGCGATGAAGGGGGATAGTCCTCACACATATAAATATCCTTATCTACAACAATTTACTAAACCGGTCCGTATAGATAACACCGGCAGTCCGCACAGGTAAGGGTACCTCATTAACTGGAAACTTGGTACAATTTGAATATGTAGTCTTCTGCGGCCGCTTAAAGCGGCCCGCTTCGCTTTATATGTGCGACGATAATGAAAACGTTCATTATTATATAATTATAAAAAAACAATGTTAAACGAAAAATGTAGAAGAAATCCTAACAATCCGTCAAGTGTGAGTTTTACTCAAGCACGGAGGGTTCCGTAGATCCGCTATACCATACCTGTCAAAAACCTATATCCGTCTATCTTTTGTCTGTCTGCGATGAAAACTACCTATGGCGCCATCTATTATTTAGTAACGTGAATCTGTACTAATCGATTCTTAGCACGTTTCCTATATGGGGACCACCCTTATTTTTTACTTTTAACTATTTTTATTTATTATTTGATGGCATATCCGCCATAATAAATAACACATATTCTGTGAAATTTCAACCGGGGCGGCGGCCTCATTACGGCTTATTGTTATAATTGCTCACAAATTACCAGCAAGCGTATCTAAGGTTTCCAAGTTTAAGTGCGATCAAACATTACTCCAAAAAAGGTTGTTTCTTTGAAAATATTCAATGTCCTCTTCTGCTGTCTTGACAATTCCTGGTTAACAATACTTTTGTGAGTTCCAAGTGCAAAGTGCATGCCATTTGTTTTAATAACATTGAGTAAACGATTATTACAATTAAACCAACTGTTTAAAGAATGTATTACAGGTGTAAAGGAATGTAAAACACCTAATTCAGCAATTTGTTGTATGTCTTTATTATAACTTATATTTGCCGTATAATATATTATTCGTATTTTTGTCAGCGTTCTAATTTTGGTGTAACTCTGTAGGTAGAGTTTACTGTTTGATGTTTCATAACTTACTCTATAACAAACTACTAACTAGTGTACCTACAAGAACCACACTTCGTCAAGCATTCAATGTCTGATGGGAAGTTTGTCGCTAACTACCCACAATCTATGTGAACTTTGTGAGTGCGGTGGAGTCTTGTCTAGTCTTTAGGCAGAAGTAGGTCGAGCCCCGATATTGATGAGAAGATTTCACGAGGAGTTTGAATTATGTACTGATTGTCCTTGTCTTATTTCGAATGTCGATGTTGAATAAAATTTAATGCAAATGTTTTTTGTTACCATGGTTCTCCTGCAAAGAATTTGATAGCGAGCTAGATATCCATACTCGTCGGTAAAAAAATTACACAATGATACTTTAGGTTGATACTCTAGGAGATTTTCTTTCGAAATTCTCTCCGTATATGTTTACACGGAAGCGCATCAACCAACACCACTGAATTTCTCATAAATCTTCCTCAACGCCTCTTATGTTGGAGAGAAAACTATTTGTTATCTCGCCCAATTTAGTCTGTCGTCTCTGCCAGTTCCCACCTCAGGCTCCCGTGGAAGTAATTAGGATCAGTTTGTGGCTCCCGTCGGGGGTTCCCAGAGGGCGCTGCGGGGGCAATTGGTGGGGCACTGCGGGGGCAGTTCGTGGGACACCGGGGAACGCTTCATGGGACGAGAGGGGGCGTCTCGTCGAGGTGGCAAATACGTCTACGGGGGGGGGCAGGAGAGGGGCAAATGATGAGGTGTCTTTAGCGGTCAGAGGGTGGCACACTGGGGGACACGGGACGTGAGAGAGAGTTATTCTCTGCTTCTTTATTATATTTCGCTTTCTGAGTGTCTATAGGCGTTTAGATGAAATTTATTTACTAGGATAGTTTTATTATATTTTCCCGTAATTTCTTTTTAAGATGATTTTAATTGTTTTTTATATATTCCTATTTAATAAAATTATACCAGTACCTAGGAGATTTTCTTAGGTATTAAATGCACTGTGAAGTGAAGTGACCGTTTTGTAGCTAAGTTTTTGATCGTTCTATAAATTGTACCAATAATCTTCTACCCTTCTAGGGAAAGATAATTTTTCTAGATTATTCCTTTAACAACTAGTAAAAATTTCATAAATAGAGCACGAATTGAAGAACAGAGAAGTGGAAACTGAAACGATTTACTTTGCATGCATTTTTCAGCAATGTAATGTGGAATTACGTTAAGGCGATCATCTACGATCACAATATTTCTCCGAGGGGTTAAGCGGTGATCCAAAACTATATGCGAAAAAATACGACCACGCCATACGAATATTAAGATAGTCAAAAAAGCTTGCCATTATCCGAAGTTATTGAATTTTTTCAGCTTGAACACGATACCTACTCGCATAGTAGGTACCTACAGATATTTCAACATGTCATTCAATAAGCAAGAATAGACTAGGAATAGTACGGTTGGTTGGGGGTCCAGTAACAGGGTAAGACGAGTTCGACCAAGTCTGTGCCAGCCAGTATGCAAGAACAACTTCCCTGCAGACGTGTGACAACTATAATTAAATTGTTGCTCTGCGGCTGCGCTCAATTACGGTAAGATGAAATGTTAGCTTATTTACTCCGTGGGGTGCTTTAATCACGAAACTGATTGAGGTCGAGTGATGTGGTGAGTGGTGAGTAGGTGTCTAACGATGCCCATGGACATTCTGTGATGCGCGGGGATTGCGAATGCCATGCCTGCCTGACAGGAGCCTTTTCACGCCCCTTTTGAAAAAAACCAGGCTGTACTTGGGAGGAAATGGATGGGCAGGGAGTGCATTCCACATTTTCCCGGTTCTGTGAATAAAAGACCTACAGCACCGCTTGGTTCTGTACATAACCTCAAGCTACATCTCAATTTCGTCACAAAATCAAGTAGGTACTTTACAGAGTGTAGCAGTGCCGGACTTTGACTTTCGCCGCCCGCGTAAAAAATAAATAATATAGGATAGGAGTATTACTGAGTCGCAATGGGGAATTAAAACCTTTACCCAAATAAATAATAAAATGATATTTAGCATTTAATAGATCGAAAACTATCCCCAAGTGACTCGCTTGAGTATTGCGTCCATAATCGCGCACTAACTTGACGGCTTACGCTGTATCAAAGTGCAAGTGTTACTTGTAATATTCTTTAGCGTCTTCGGAAATGTGCCGCCCCCTGAAGTTTGCCGCCCCTAGGCCGTGGCCTATACGGCCTAATGGGAAATCCAGGACTGGAGTGTAGACTCCTATAACACAATGAGGAATGTACGGTTTTCGTGTAGGTAGGCAGCGAGCAGAGCGCGAGACGTTGAGGTGAGTTCGCGGTCCTCACGCAAGGTTAAACATAACAGAATCGAGTGAACCCAATTAGGCTGTATGTTTAGGTCGGGTCGTATTGTGACAGGTAATGACATAATTTGGTTAATGTCATTACTCGCAGGGTGCCGCGGTAGACGCGGTAACGAGGTGCAAATATGTATTGTGCGAGAAACTCCTACAACTGCGCACAGTCGCTTCGGCGAACTTGGAACGATGTGTTAATTAATACAGTTTGAATAAGTTAAGAGGACAGTCAATGTGTCGATTCAGCGTTTATGAGAATTTGGTAAATTTCCATACATTGAGTATTCATAGGAGAATTCTGTGCCTTCTTGTTAGGCAGCAATCATTAATGTTGTGTTGTTGAATTCTGTAGTGATGTCTACAATGAGCCAATATTTGAAGACCACATTCTAAATAATGTTGTGGGAATCTACTGAGAATGATAAATGTAATTATTTAAAAAAATAAAAATAAAACTTAATCCTCATACATTTTGGCGGTAACCCAAAATATGGACAGTTAATATCTGCGGCACGGCGGCACGCGCCCCCCCGCCAAGTTCGAGAGCCGACGCACTGCTGCTCTACTTTATTGGAAGCAACACGGTTTCTTTATTTGGAAAAAATATAATTAGAATATGGTGTTAATTTTGATTGCATATTTTATCGAACCGGATAGAACAAATTGTGACAAGTTCGAGAGCAGTCTAACTGCCATATGAATGATCAATAAACAATACAATACAATACAATACAATACAATTACGAATATGTATAATAATGTATAATAATATCCCTTAATGAGAGAGTAAACTCTATTTAGTGACCTACATTCCAGGGCTCTACGAAATGTTTTGTTAGAGTAGTTAATAAAATTCGCTGTACATATTTTCCCGCAGTGTACCTGAGTAAAAGTTCACTTGACATTCGCGAGTAGGCGGTCATGTTCCACGCTAATGAAGTAACTGACGTCTCCAGGTCATGTAGCTTTAATTAAGGACATCCAGGTGACGACGTCGGCACGAAACTGCCGCCGGCGCCGGTACCCATGTCTACGGTTAATGTATTTTACTGTTATAAGGTTCTATATTAGGTTCTTCGTTATTTATGTCAAAAATTTCAGGAGGGTTACATACGCACTCAAATAAACACATTACGTAAGAAAGAAACATATGTTTATAGGAGCATTTTTTCTCCTAACAAAAAAATAAAATCAAATAAGTAGCTGTAAAAACCAACCATAGTGACCTTGTGACTTACTTACCACAAACAGCTGTTCTGCGTTTGAACATAGTACGGTCATTGATCCCGTACAATTTCTCGAACAGTAATGCTAAAAACATAGAATTTTTTTTTTGCGAAACGTGTTTATTTGAATGGCTATGTAACCCTCCCCAATTTTTTTACATAAATAACGAAGCACCTTATATGTATTCTGTGTTTGTTCGAAACTCTTCTAAATGGCGTAGGCAGAGACGACGGACTGCCGCAGTCTTGGCACGCCTCTCCCATATTCATAATGTGTTTCATGCATGCTCGTCGATTGGGAACTGTCTTCCGGCGAGTGTGTTTCTCGAATCATTTAAACGTCATATCAATAAACTAGACAGCCCAGCAAGAACAGTTCGCAAATCGAACAGTATGCATCCCTATACGCTGGACTTCCCGCGCTCGCATACTAACCCGTCCTGGAGATCTTTCCTCTACAGAACCGGTCAACTCTGGAACGCTCTCCCTGCCCATATATTTCCCCCCAAGTACAGCCTCGAGTTCTTCAAGAGAAACGTGAATAGGCACCTGTCAGGCGGGCATGGCATTCGCAACCCCCGCATACGACCGAATGTCCATGGGCGTCGTTAGACATCTTATGGGTGGCTGGGCGCCACATGTCGCGCTTTCTATAAAAAAAAATCTGCTGGAATGACATCTCACTGAGCGTGGCTTCGCGAGGAGAGGTGAATTTGGCTCCGTCGACGGCACCATTAGTCCCTCGACACAGCCACCCATGCTGGTTTTTATAAAAGTAAAAAAAGGAGAAGCTAAGGGAAGGTGTTTATAGATTTGCATAAGGCCTGAAACATGGAGCGGAATAAAAAAATAATTTATCAGAGAATTCGAACGAAAGTGGTGCACGTCGACTGGTATTGTCGCCATTCAAAAACTTAATTAAAATTTGAATTCGGTTGAGGTCGGACATGTGCGCAAAAAGGGTACGGCAGACGTATGTCAGGCAGGATCGTGGCACGTGAAGATTCGTTGCCTCTTTTTACCCCACTGGGAAACAGGCGTGGCGATATGTACGTATGTTGATTTGTCACAAACAAAACATGAAAATGTTGACGGCCGCACTATGAATCTTGCTCCAAATTCCAACAGCAACAAATCCAACAATACCGAAAGGAATGTCCTAACAGTTTGTTGGAACAACTGACGTAGGAGACGAGTGGAGCGCGTGGCGTCCGCCTCAGTAGCGGGAGTCGCAACAGTGTCGTCAGCTGCTAGATGTCGTCGGCTGTTAGCGACTGTGACGATAATCGCAAGCGATACCACCGTCTCGCAGAGCGACCATTTCACTAAGATGACGGTCATATTAGTATGAAAGAGTTTTTAATGTTTTTGTTTTTTTTTTTTAACTTGGTGGCTTTGCTCATGGTCGGAGTTTCAAGCACAGTCAACTACCTTCACCCCGTTCATTGACGAGTCTGGGGAGCGCTGTGCCCGGGCGCATTTCAAGCAGCGGATCAGCCTGGCGATCTAGCTAGAGGGAGAACGCCCGCATCAGTCGTGGGGACCATTAGCATGAGCCCCACGACTGACTGACGTTAGATTTATTTTTATAGTTAATTTAGTTATTTTCAGGTTTTCATTTAATTATTTTTAAGAATTTTATTTCAAATAAAGTATTATGATATGACCCTCCTCCCCGAGGATGTGCCAGTCCAGCAAAGTCAAAATAAAACGGTTAGAAATAATAATTTAAAAACTTAAAAAAAAATATTATAAAAACTATTTCAATAACTAGAGTTTCCCGTTTAGTCAGATTTGAATGAGTGAAGGTTTCTGAACTGTACTTATAGTTAGATGTCTACAATGACTTTTTTTATAGAACTAGTCTATTGCTATAATTTCTTTATATGTTATTCTCGTACACCACAAGTGTGCACGTTGATTTACAAGTATGAAGAGTTGTACGAGTATTTCCACGGTTTTTAATAATAATAATAAACCATTTATTGAGTGTGATAAACATTTGCATACAGAGCAGTAATACTTAGTCTAACTTAATACATTTATTTACATGATTTATGTTGTTGCTGACTGGTGTAACGGTGATTACATACGAGCAATCTCTTACCCCCTTCCTAAGTGATATAATCTGCTTATTTGACATCTCTTTTGCGGTCAGACTTCATTTAGTGGCAGAAATTAACAATACAAAATTTACAATTATGAAACAATAAAATATAAATATAAGTATGAATAAAATATTTGAATTTGAATTTTGAATTTGAAACAGCAAGACTAACATAACAAAAAAAAAACCAACAAACTACACAATTTATTCAGGTACTTGGAGAAGTATATAATACATACTTAGACAGCATTAACCATCCCGACATAGTTACAGCAGTTTTTATTAATGAAAAAAACTAATTTGAGACAAAGGAAGGAAATGTACGTATCCTCGTATGTATACTGACAAAATGATTGCCACACAACAATATGTTGTCACTCAAATATACATATATTTACTTTAAAGGTAGATAACAAAAAAGTATAGACAGAACGCAGCAAGCAATACAGTGAGGCATCAAAACTATACCTCGCCGTGTACATACAAGGCTACACGCACACGCACGCCAAACTACTAAACCTCGCAATTAACCAATCAAAAAGTTAAATTACAAATTTAAAAAACCCCCGACTCTTAAAAAGTCAAAAATAATTTCCGTTTACTTACTTAAAGGAGTCGGTGGACCGCTAAGTAAATTCCCGCGCAACTCTTGAGTCTTTATATTTAATTTACTTAGCGGTCCCCCGACTCCTTTAAGTAAGTAAACGGAAATTATTTTTGACTTTTTAAGAGTCGGGGGTTTTTTAAATTTGTAATTTAACTTTTATTTCAAGCTTTTTAAAAAAAACCGTATGCAAATTGGTCCACTTTTTAAGAGAATTATTTTTTTTATTACTTAATTACTTTATTACTTGATTACAAACATAGCTAAGAACCATCCCGATTAAACAAGCTTCCTAATAAAAAAAACCGCATCCAAATCGGTCCACCCGTTTGGGAGCTACGATGCCACAGACAGACACACACACACACACACACACACACACACACACACGTCAAACTTATAACACCCCTCCGTTTTTTCGTCGGGGGTTAAAAATATCGACAACGAGTGTTGCTATTAGTGTCATATTTTTTTCGATTATTGGGTATGTAAGATTACACGCAACGTAGCGTTACTTGTTTGTTGTAAATTGTTTTCCGCCATTTTTTATACTACCCCAAATATAAATACGATTTTATTACTATTTCTATTTTTATTTACAAAACAATACACAATTTGTTAACGTTATTTTTATAATACTGGTGTACTGGGACCATAACATTGTAATACTGGTCTACTACCACATGTAAAAAACTGGCCTCAACAGCATTGACTTTTTTAATGGTATAAAGTAGAGAATAACTCGTCTCAATGTGAACGCAGTGTTACACGGCGTCGCCAGAAGGACGCCTAATTCCGGACGCGTTGTTTTTGTCGTTCTCATTATAAATAAAGAATTATCTTGGGTGGTCCGCACGCGGACGCTGGCGACGAGAAATTATACAGATTAGAATATATTACAATTTAAGAAAGTATCTCAGAAACATCTTTCGACGAGACGCCCAGCCGTTTAGATTAACATCCTCAGGTCGTTTTCTTTGTTAGCCACAGGAAAAATATGTTTATTTTAATACACATCTGTGAATATTATTAGTTGGTTATTTAATATTAGGATTAATACTGGTATTTTATAGAATGAATTTCTGTTAGTTACATCAATATGGAAATGAGATACCTACCTAACAGTCGTTAGTTCTAATTTCTTTAAGATTTGAATATTGAAAACTGGTTATACATTTTTTAGATATCTAGACTCCCTGCTTTGATAGTGCAATGTGTAGTCATAAGTCATCCGTTTCGTAACGCAGATTGTAAATGCTTTTGAGTTCCCACTAAATAGTTAAATTTAAATTCAACGATGTAGAGTTTCCACATTGTCAGAATGTCGGGATGAAAAATTACAAAAAAGCTTTTCACAAAATGTACATCGTTACCAAATTACCACGCGACGTGTACATTTTGGAAAGATGCCATAAAGAGATAATTTTCATATTTTTCCTCTAGTCAAATGATTGAAATGTGTTAAAAGATTTGAAGTGAGGAAATTAAGTTCAGAACTTCTATTGTGAGATTCTAAAGGGAGTGAAATGAAATGAAATTATACTTTATTGTACACCATTATATAAAAAGGGCCACAAAAGGCGAGTTTAAAATGCCGTGCGGCATTCCTTACGAACTAACATTTGAGATGTGGAGAACGCGTAGGGGCGGACGCGGCAGTTTTAAAGAAAGGACAGTAACTGGTATGAAAATATACATAAATACATAACTTACATGTAGAAATTGTACCTACATGGTTTTCTTTTTTATGGAAACTGACACGGTTGGCTACATCACCTACGCAACATCCGTGATGTCAGCCCATAACACCGGGTGATCTAGGTGCCATGTCGGTGCTTCCCTATTCATTTCATGTCGGCTACACTGAACTGGACGGATATACATAACCAATACATATACTTACATATACATAATTATATGTATAGGTAAATTAAGAAGAGTAAATATTGAGAGTGCGGTGATGTGAAAATATAAAAAAAACAGTCGAATTGAGAACCTCCTCCTTTTTTTGAAGTCGGTTAAAAAAAAAAAAGACAACAAATTACATTAATATCTTATACAAAACAATAAATGATGGTCAGACGATTGGATTGTTATAATTTGCATTTAACTTACTAATATAATATTGACGTATTCTAGATAAATGGACATATGCATCAGAAGGTTCACAAAAAGCGCGTTGATAAAGATAAGGGAGTTCATAAGTGTGATTGAAATAGACATAGGTACTTATATTTGTAATTTCGTCTTCACACCATTAATTAATTCATTCATTTTCACATGCTCAACAAGTTGATAGCCATCTTCTCGAACCTTGCCGACTCAGTATTATTTATTTTATACAAGCCTTCGAGGGAAAATAGAAGCGTGCCTAACCGCTCCCTCTCAAATTTGTCGCACGAAAGTGCTATACTCCACAACTCAGTTCTGTATGTAGCTGACATTAATTTGGTGTGTCAAAATTTGTGAATAATGCAATTGTGCAGTTAAACGGCGCGTTATAGCGTGAGCCCAGATGAGCCGTGCCGCGCCGTCCACGTAGACCCCGGCTCGTCTTGATTCGAACGCAAGCCTATTTGTTTACACGGCGGGCTCGGATCACAACAACCATCAACAACTAACTTATGGATCGTGCGAACTTTGCCGAGCCGCGCCGACTTGTTTCGAGCCATGCTGGTGAAATGGCACGCGGCGAGGCGCATCGCGCCGCGTGCCGAGCCTCGCGCGGCTCGCTCGCGCTATCACGCTCGTTTAACTGCTCCTTTATAATATGCGACCGCGCCTCTGACCTTTTAATTTCGGTTAAGCTCTTATTAATTTATGACTCAAATTAACCCTAACGTACACACCTGATCTATTTCTTGGTATAAATAACCTATTCCTGAATTAAATTGGCGTGACAGTCATTTAGATTCAAATGTGAACCGTAACAGTCTGGAGCGTTCCCAATATGCGAAGTTTTCGCGCAGCGCAAACAATTCCGCGAAACGTTGCGCGTTGTACTTGTCACATCCAATCGCGAGTGCGCGGTGCGCTCCTCACCGCTATTCCGGCCCTTTTACACGGAGCGACAAGCGATTGAGCTGGACCGCTTACAAGTTCTATAACTTGTAACTTGTAGCGCCCTCCAGACAGAAGTTTGGTGATTTTAATCAACCGATTTATGAAAAGTCTGACTGAAGCCTTTATAGTATTAGGACAGAAAGGATAACGGCGATGTCCTTGGTTGAGGAACCTACATTGAGGACGAGGCCGAAGACCGAGCTGCATAGACTTAGTAGGATTGTTCGTTTTTGGGAAACTCCTTGAGGTCGAAGTCCGAGTTTCGTAGACAAAACGTTCTATAAAGTTCAGGAAGGCGTTTATATGTTTTTGTTTGTTGTGCCGGCCGACCGCTTGATATCGCATCTATAAAGTACCTACCTAGGAACGTGAGGGCATATTTATGGCATTTTTGTTCTGCACAGGGAGTTAATTCGTATGAACCAAATAACGTGACATTTCGTTAGCTCGGGTTATAATTTGCTGATATCCACTCCCCATAGTCCTCTTGTACATATTATATTTTGTCTATGAGATTGGACGTCTTTTCTGACTAGCCTAGATGTCAGTCTTACTTGTCAGATGCATTTGTCCACTCACGGGACGGCTCTGAGAGATCCAGCCTGCAGCGCAGCGTGTCGCGCCGTGGCGTGCCGTCGTCGTCGCGCCCCTGTCTCCCGCAATAAGTTCCAAATCGAATGTGATGCGCCCGTGCGCCACATGTGCCGCCTGCCCCCGCGCCGCGCCGCCGCCACCGCCCGTGCGAAATCGTTCCATTTTGAGAACATTTAAATTTTGGAACTGTCTCAGAATATGTGATCGGAATATTAGTAGTTATGTGATCGGAAATTTACTAGTCATCATAGAGGCGAACGAATAGACAGGATGGTAAATAGCTTGTTATGACATACCTATCACGTACTCCGACTCAACGAATTTAAAGTATCGTAGTAAAGTAGAATGTCGTTGCTCCGACTGCGTACTCTGAGATCACGTACCTAATTACTTTTTTATTGTAACAGGTTTGGGTGCTTAACTCCAGATTGAACTATTCTTGTTCGCCTGCATGCACTTTTCCCACATCCCAAAGGTTGGTTAGAATGGAATGCCTCACGGCATTAAGCTCGCCTGTTGTGCCTAATATGTATTCATTGGTGTTCAATAAGTAATATATACATACATACATGTGTCGGACACTGCCAAAATCACTACCAAAAAGGTGCCAGTCCGGCCTGTAGGTGCACTATAAAGTATTTTGGAAAGGACATATTAAATCCGAGATTTGAAGATGCGTGGATCACAGGAGTAGGGAAAAATGTTCCCCGAAAACCGGTTCTACATACACCTTAAATGTTAACAGTTTATAGAAGAAATAGGGTAGAAACACCTTCGTAGCTTTATCTCGCAGGTTGATTGAAGACAACGTGATGTCAAGAACATTTTTTGCCTCCTTGAAATAAGTTTTATGAAAATTAATTTTATATTCTTACAAGAAAAAATGTGTTGTTATTTTCTAAACATTTTTTTCTCTTTGAACGTTATTTGCGAACTTTACGAGAAGAAAATAAAGGAATGCTCGCAGCACGTTTCAAGTTTTGCTTTGCTTCGTTAATATTGAAATAAAAGGGTTTGGAAAAATCTTAAGAAAGAATAAAACTGCTAAAACAATCCGCTCGTAGAGTTGAACAAACGAAATAAAGCAAAAAGTTATTCAATATTGATTACAGTTGTGTTTATGTATTTCAAGCTGAAAATCACAAACTCACAAAGTTATTTTTTTCAATTCTATATATTTTATGAGCTGGTGTGGTATTAGGTATCTATATTATTGTCTGAATTGAATACGAATGAAGGAATACGTGATATATTAAATTACAGAATAAAATTTTCACCTGTGTAGAGATTTGTTAAAATAATTATATCCAAAAGCAATTGCGATCTCATTTTGTCTCTAAGCCATTTAGATTTAAGTATAATTTTTTATTAGGTATATTTAATTCATTTCCTCATATCCATAAAGCCGAATAATAAGTACATATGGAATGTTAACACAAATGTCGTAGGTACAGTTCTCAAAATGACAGATATTTATAGATTTGAGTAACAACTTTCGGGAGACGAGGGTTGTTCTGAATTTAACATTACCGCAAATTGCATTACATATTACTGCAAGTGATCTAATACAGGAGTTGCAACGTTTGACGATAAATCAAAAAGCAAATATCGGTCGATCCCGCAATTTGTATAAAACAATCTTTATACATATGTACATACGTAATACATATTTCAATATTTAAATAAATATAGCAAACGAAATATTATGTAGGTATCTAAGCAAAATATGATACTATCAATAACATCAGAGGAAAGTACATTTTTAAAATAATCCCTTACAGTCAATATTCACTTAGACACTTCAGTAAATTAAGTTTAATTTTACGCGGTAGAGCGGGACAGACAGACATTCGCAAAGTCCTGTATTTATTTCTAGGAAACATTCTGTTTTAAGTAATTTATGCCGACATTCACATACACTGAGTGTTTATGGAAAACATTTAGAAACTTACTCTTCATCTTCATACAAAAATGCCTGCTCTCATTTACTTCAGACTTCGGTTAGATCAAAGAGCTTAAAAGCTGTGTTTAATAATATAGGACGACGTTGGTACAATTTTTCTTGTGTACACTACTCAATTGGAACGTTTTTAGGTTTCCGTATCCCGTACAGAAGTCTATTACTAAGCCTACGCCGCCGTCTGTCTGTCTGTCCGTCCTACTGCTGTAGGTATCTTTGGAACCGTAATAGGTAGCCAGTTGAAATTTTCACAGAATATGTGTTTTTTATGGTGGATATAACAACAAATAATAAAATATAGAAAAGGTCAAACATTAAGGGGGGTCCCCATATAAGAAACGTGTTTTTTTTCATAGTATTTATTTGTGGTGCGGAAACCTAGGTCAACGAAGTGACTATTTTAGTAATCTGTGCCTAGGTGCGCGAGTTCGACTCGCACTTGGCCGTTTTTTATATATTATATGCCTTTAATATTTGTCTACGTTTGCTAGAATTGGACCTTGTGTTCACGATATCCATGTAAATAATTATAGATGATTTATTTCTAAGTTCTAATTTATTTATAAATATAAACAATTTATATAACGTATTTATTAAGTGAGCCGAGATAGAGTTATAGGCGCAGCTTGTGTCGCTGCCACTTGCATTGCCGCAGATTTTAAGCCAAACCTAGTAACAATAAGTAACAACAATCTAAATATATACGTATTTATGTGCATGATAAACCAAATTAATTGAACGCTTAATTCACAATTCATGTATTTAAATTGTGATTATGTTCGTGCTTTTTCTTGAGATACCACTTTCATTGAAGTTGTAAGAAGGATGCCAAAGATAATTTAATGTTTAAATATAAATAAACAATGAATACCAATTGTTTGTTAGTTTAATATAAGTACCTGGGCGACTGAGCTTTGCTCGGCGACTTATCTAGATAAACTTGAAAAAAAAAAAACATTATCTAAATACAAAATGTCATCCAAATCGTTAGAGCCGTTTCCGAGAAACCAATTATAATATATAAGTTTAGCTCACTTAAAGTAATAAGATAGGTTTATATTTTATGTTATTTAATATAGGTTTTATTGATATAGTTAATGTGATTTAAATATATTATAGACTCTATAATATATTTAAATCACATGAAATAGCTATAATCTAATCTATAATATAGAGGTTCTGATCCTCTATAATAGCATTGTTCATACAATGCTACGAGTATTTCAACAAATATAAAGTTGACTCTGTAAGTTTCACCAGTTCACCCGCACGATGCTGATTTGAAGGACATCCACCGTCCGTGGCGGCACATAAAATGCGCCGCTGCAGCTCCTCCGCCCGAACCAATCTCCCGGACTACGAGCGATCAATCAGAGGCAGATGGAGGTTTCAATCTCTCTGAGTGTAGCAGAGAAGTTATTGTGCTAGAGATCGATAGCACCGTGCGCAGAGTGAGGCCGGACTCAATCGACATTTCGTTGCGACGACTTCATAGACGCCACTAGAAACGGTGTAAAATATTTCAAATTTGCGAGGACCTTCGATCATACATAACCCTTAGACTCCTATGGGGTAATTTTATATCCCAAAAAGTTTACAAAAATTCCTCTGTATGTATTTCATACCCAATCTCTATGAAATTTAAGCCATTCCGTAGTTTATGAACAATGCTATCATATTGGAGTGTTGGTAGCATGATCTGCACCTAACTTTACACATCATTCGGCCGTCAAAGTGACTAAGGACGCACGCGTTGTTACTTTTTCGTAAATTTAATTAATTTAATAAAATTTAATTTTACTTCTGTGTGTCATTTTGCCTTTTATTTATAGATTACCCATAACAAAAAAAATTATAATCATAGTGCTAAAATAATTATTTTATTCATAAACTACGCTGGCATATAAAAACCAAGCCCATAAACCACCATGAAAAACCTGAAATCTATGAAAATAGAAGACTGAAAAAATTCAAGTACATCTATTTTTATGTCTACAAAAAGTGTACAAATTTTCATAAAGGTTGCTCTGCTAGTTCCCGAGATCAAATGCAGGGGTCTAAGGGATAACGAGGACCGAAAGTGTTTTGTCAAACTGTAGAATCTCGCCGTTCTTATCTGTGGTGAATTTGATATTGGATTGCAGACAATATTGCAGGGTTTAGAAAGTATCAGTACCACGATTAATCGGCTGGGAAGCTGGTAAAAACACGGCCAAGTGCGAGTCGGACTCGCGCACCGAGGTTTCCGCACCTCCATAAAAACATGTTTCTTGTATGGTGAACCTCCTTATTTTTTTACTTTTAAATTTTGTATTATTTTATTGTTATGTCCGCCAAAATAACACATATTCAGTGAAAATTTCAACCGGCTAGCTATTGCGGTTCCAAAGATATCCGATTCCAAAGGTTCCAGCCATCGGACGGACGTAAGGATGGACAGACAGACAGACAGATGTTGTAGACTAAAAATCACGAAACTCAACAAACGTACGTTTTTAATCATCTATACGTACGTAGATATAACACACTTTAAATTGTTTTAAGCCATAAGAAATAAGTTCCGGCAAATAATCTTGTAAAATGTCCAAGGTAAAGGTAAGATAAAGATAAACCTTGAAGCGTGGTAGGTACCTCTCTCTAACCCCGACCGGCTTACTTACTATAATATTTGTAATATTATTTGTTCAATGACAATTCTGTCAGTACTTATCAAATACAATAAATAATGAAAATTAAAATCGAAGCCAAAACTTTAACTTTGCCTTCGAAACGCCGGAGCTGTCTGAGTTCTAAGAAGACACTTAACCACTCTTTATTCTGAGTTGGTTCAGAACCGGATTATGCGACTTTATTACGAGTCATTACCAGACCGGCCGCCCATTACCGTCATTACATTACGATTGCTTTCGATTACGATTCGTTTACGATTCACTTACGATTACTGATCGTCCGTAAGTCACTTGCGATTGTTTCCATCTCGTTGCAATTTCCGGCCAACAATTGTGTTTTAAATGTTTCCGATTCCCTGTTAAGCCAAATAATTGAAAAGGGTAGAACTGATATTGTCTTACATTGCATGCAATTAACTCCTCCACATTTCAACCTAATCGGGGAGTGCACACAATATGAAGGGAACCCGAATTTATTTATTTATTTATTGGATTTTCGGCATGTTAGATATATTTAAAATACATTTTGGCTTAGGTATACTTAAATAACTTTGTGTCTACACAATAATGGAAGAACACTGCTTTCTTAAAGTAAGTGGATGGACTGATCGTGTCGTCCGTCTCGCTCGCATCGTCCGTCCGCAAGACGGTGAATTGTACCAGGAGTCGAACGGCGGCGGTGGTGCGGAGGAGTCGCTGACCGTAGGTACCTAATTCGCTGCATCACCGTGCTGAGTGTTGAGTGCGCCGCGGCCCCGCGTCGCGAATCAAACGGGTCGACAGATGCATGTAGTACGCATGCATGAGTTCACAAGTGCGGCAGACATGGATTGTTCCCAGTAGTCCCCTCTAGCACTGTCCCCCGGGGTGAGAACTGGGAATTTTCTTCCCAGTTGTCACATCATCATCGTCACCGCCTCGTTCTACTGTTGGACACCGTCACCGTCTCGCCTCGTTCTACTGCTACACACAGATATGTGACTGATATTGACATTTCATGTTAATTTCGTCTTTGTGCACACCATTCATACAGATTTTTCACCTGCTTGACGAGCTTATATTATCTCTTCTTTCCTTTAGAATTCTTTGCAGTTTAGCACAATGCACTGAAACACAAAAGCTTCGATGAAACGAAAACGATAGAACGGTTATACATAATAGGTATATTAATTAACTTTCCACATGATTGAACATGGGATATTGGTTGCTGTAGATTGCTAGCTTGTGAGCGTCCACTTCTGGACATACGCATCTCAAATTTTCCTCCAGTCCTCTCGGCTTTCAGAGGTATGGAACCACTGTTTTTCATTTCGCCGATGTACTTGATGTCGTCGTCCCATCTGGCGGGTGGACTTGTTATTTGTTTTTATTGGTAACACCACAAAAAATTGCCAAAAAATTCTTGGGGGGCAACAATACTAGAAAAAGAAATCTGATTCATTTATGTTAACTTTACTACATAAACAAACCATTGTGATCTAAAAGAAAAAAAAAAGCGGTCAAGTGCGAATAGAACTCACGCAGAGAGGGTTCCGTAGCATTCTGTTTTCCGTGAGAACTTTAAAACTTAGGATTTTCGTTTAGGTTTCCTGGTAAACTATAAGAGGCCCTATATTCCCTATTTTCGGCGAAATTTTAGACTCAGATAATTGGGATGCACGATTTTTTGTATATTTTCTTAAATATCTAAAATTATAAAAATATATATTTGTATTCCTTATAACGAGCCGTTTATGTCACATCCATCATGCACTTGAAAACAAAACTTTTTTCCTTATAATTCCGTATATTTACGCTCTACGTCCGTGATTTGGTCAATAGATATATTTACGAAATTTCAACTTTGTTCGTTCCGATCTTTTCTCTACGCGGTACGGAAACCTAATAATAGGCTTCCGTATGCGGTACGGAAACCTAAAAATCGCCTGTTCTCGACAATTCTATTGTGAATTGACGTTTCTGTACTTAGTAATTTTACATTTATGTACATTTCAGATTTATTGATCGGTATGACCTGCTCGCACATTGTTGTATGTTGCATGGTTGCATGCAACTCGTTCGCGGTCGGCCTGCGACTTGACCCTATTTGTGGGAAGTATTGCATTATAAATAAGTACCTTCATGAGATATTCATTGTTCAACATGATGATCGTGTTAGAGGCATTAGAGATCTGTCAGCACGGTTTCACATTCTCTTTCGTTGTTGTTCGTTGCATTCGTTGTCTTTGTTTAACCGATTGGGTGACACACCACGTTAGGTTTTTTTATTAAAAGCTCGACATGTGGCGCCTTGGCACCCATAAGGTGTCTAACGACGCCAATGGACGTTCGGTCGCATGCGTATGAATAAACGTTTATTATGTTCATTCTCTTTCTCGAGTGAACTATAAATAACTCGTAAGATTCGTGATGAGAAATTCACTAGGTATGACAATATAAGACCCGGACCACGGACAGCTCGATTCCCATAAAAATTGCAGTCGATGCGGAAATAATCAGGTTGACGACAATGGAAGTAAATATCCAGAAACGTTATCGCCATACATTGCATTCCTTTTTTTTTATGGAAACTGACACGGTTGGCTACATCACCTACTACATCAACGATGTCAGCCCATAACACCGGGTGAACTAGGTGCCGTGTCAGTGCTTCCCTTCGGTCGTGCCGGCTAGACAAACCGGACGGAAAACACGAACTGTTTATATAGCCGTTTCAACCGACTTTTCATTCAGTTGCTCCAAGCTCCTTCTAGATATTAGTTTCCACGAGGCTGACCCTTTCCGGGGTCCAATAATCTTAGCGGCCGAGTTCAATAATATCGAGTCGGGAATTAGTGTAGGCCTTTGTGGAGGTCGCATACGATCGCATTTTTTGCTCCCAATATCTCTAATACTTGCGGTGGAAGCGCGGGAGTGGGGGAGGGAGAGGGGTGGGGGGCTGCTATATCCGAGCCTTTTGTCAAATACTGATATCGGCTCGGTGATGCGAATGGGGCAAAAGTGTGGGCTTATCGATATTATGCTTTTGATGTATTCTTCTTAGGGTGCCATCTTCTGACGAAGGTTGGTCACCATTAGAGCGATATTCACCTTCGAGACTGCAGCCCGGAAAAGAGATAGCGTGCTGCGGTTGTACCGTCGTTGCAGATTTTTCAGCCAAGATAAAGTTCCACTGTACAAAGGTCGAGAGTGTCAATTTGACGGAACACACCTCTGCAGTTCAAATTTATTTTTATGACAACATTACCTTATAGATAGGCCCTTCACCAGATATAGGTAATGTAGGTATATAGGCAGAGTGGTCAGATTCTTCAGTATTCATGTTTATGCTTTAACTATTAACGATCTTGTGAGCAGTAAGTAGTATGGGTTAATTATTTGTAAGTTACTATAATATAATACTTATAAAGTACTAACAAAACATTGTGACTTGCGAGGTTTGTTTGTCAGTTCTTCTTCGCATTGATTTTAGAACTGGCGGAATTTTCGACATATCCAATCGTAGGTTACCTACCTATGGATGAAATTATACAATAAACAATACACAATTCACGTTGGTGAAGGAATATTATACCAAGAAAACACGGTGGGGAAAGCTGTACACTAACAATCACAATGTGTTGTCGTGTACAAGAATAGTTGGAAGATACTACATTCTGCAATGAGTCACACTTCTTCAACTCAGAAAAGTTATATGACCAATATAGATTTCTCGAACTATCGAACAGTAGTCAGAGCATGTGGTTAACGTTTGGTAGCGTGAAAACTTTCACACGGCTTTAGCTGACGACAGCACTACGATTTATCGACAACAGAGCGGTGCAGCACTAGAAGTGTCGCCGCAGACGCGATAAGTATTCAGTCTTCGTCCGCAGAGCCGCTGCGCGAGGCCAGGCTACTCAGCGGGCCAACGGCAAGCTAACCCATCCACACCTACTCCTAATCCACAAGTTCTAGAACACAACTATAACGGACAAAAAACTCCAGCAGGGCCGCAGCTGGAGTTTTTGAGGTTACTTATACGTAAAGAAAGCATGTTATGAATAAAATAATGAACGTCTTTAAGCACGTTATGAGAATGGGGAGTCTCAGAAATAACGTTACGTCATCTTCATCGTCGTTGTCAGGGTCATGGTTACGGCATACAAATTATTTTGCATTAGGTATTGTGCAGTGCTGCCTTTGATAGGATCGAGGGGGCAGGGTGAGGGGGGAAGCAGAAACCAACTGACGAAGTTGAAAAATATAGGATTTGATTCGTCTATTTTGTCTAATCGTATCTGGTGGCTCCTCCAGTTCACTATGAAACTTGTGTGTGCCATTTGCGAGTAAATATAAAACATAATAATGAATTATTGTATCTGTATAGATTTCTAAATAAAATGTATTAGTTACAATTTGAATTTAATACGATTTGCGGTCTTGTTTGTTACAATATTTAGGTTGCCTGGCAAGTAGTTAGAAACATTTTCCGACCCCACTATTTGGTGTCCATTTTGCAATATTGTTTCAGCCACATGAGTAGATATATGTTTGCGGTTACACCTCAATGGTTCGCAAAGACAATTATTACAGATTCAAGATAACAATGTATGAATAAAAAGGTTAAAAATATATATTCCGAACGGTAAGGAAATGTTTAATTTATGAATTTATTCTATGTTTTCGAGCTCGTGGGTATTCAGCGAAAACGCGAGCGTTTTCTTAAAATATGTAATATGAGAGGTAGAGAATTTTCGTATACCTAATTCCGTATATTGAATTTAAATATAATGTTATATAAATTGTGAATATAACATAATATGTTTTTTTTATGTAATCCGGTATGGGTCGCTGAGTCGGAGGGGCCAAAGCGCATGCTCCGACCAGCCAATATCACCTCCGAGGAGGTAGGTGCCATACCGGAGACTTCCCTGGATTGCTGGCTATACTGGACTAGAGAAGAACACAACCGAGGCTGCTATGCGGCCATCTTACATCCAGTACGGTGGTACCAACCCAGTCGGCTATACCATAAAAAAAAAAAAAAAAAAATTTGAGCCTACCACCTAGTAAGGGGCATTGACATTAGTTGACATTAATATGTTTCTTCATATGATCTAATTGAAATAATAAACATTAATTTGCATTTACAAAAAATATTTGAATCAACTCTTTCTTAAATATGTTTTTGTTATTTCATTGTTACACACGCACGTGGCGTGTGGCATGTATGTATGTATATTTTAAAAGGCAGTATTTTACACAAAAATATAGTTTTTCCATCATCCACCTTTGCTTACGAAGCACGTAGCCCATTTTTAATTTAGCTTAATGCTTCGTTTTGCATTAAAGTTACCTACTCAAGCTATTCCAATCCTTTCTTTACCCTGAATTCTTGCCAAAGCATCGGCCTCAACTCAACTCGATCCAGTTCAATGGAGGTAAAATTAAGCTGAGCTCCACCTTTAAATCAAAAGAGATTTCTCTGAAGTTACTCTATAATTTCTTCAACTTGTTGAAAGGGCGGTTTGACTTTCATTCGTCCAGCTTTTCCTGGTCGAAGTTCACTTACTACTTGTGGCGAATGAATCGGGTCGGCTCGGAAGAATTACATTATTTATGCCAGTGTTATACCAGCTTGTTAGATCATTTCAATTGTGTTATATGTGACTATTTTCGATGTGATCTGATAGTTCTATTAATATTAATGACGTATAAATAAGCCGAGCTTGAAGAGCCTTTTATAAAGTGTTTTCCACCATACACATACTGACTATAAAACGTACTGATATTTTACATAGGAAAAGCTGTATAGTCGAAATCTTCCAAATTCAGCCAAAAGCCATAAAATATTACAATCTATTGTTTTGCTGGTACCGCCACAGATTACTAAATAGTTACTTCGTGTACCGCCTTGTCAGAGCCGACTGTCATTGTCTCCCTCTACGGAGACAAGCCATGCTGCATCGTCATAGCCCCACTGCGACGTTGCTATCGCTTACTCGCTCTCGCTTGCCTACCGATGACAGGAGTGAGAGAGAAACACGAAGATTGCGACGGTCGCCCGATGAAGGGTGAGCGATTTCATGTTTCTCTCTCGCTCCTGTCATCGGTAGGCAAGCGAGAGCGAGTAAGCGATAGCAACGTCGCAGTGAGGCTATGACGATGCAGCATGGCTTAGAGGGAGACAATGATAGTCGGCTATGGCCTTGTTGATTTGCAGAGGGATATTTTTTTAATTATCCTGAACTTAACTTTACTGCTTATAATGTGCGTCTAAACCCATATATCACATGACTAATATTACCGATAACAGGTTTTTATGACCATTGGCTGGATTTCGAAGATTTCTACTATACAAAGAGTATGACTTAATGAAGCTGTCTGTGCAATAATGAAGCCAATATTGACGAGGTCGTATGGAATAATTTGTACAGTCGATATTCCAAAATGGCTTCTTTGAGTATCATCGCGTAGTCCTAATTATTATGAAAATTATTTCATTCATTTTCCAGCTGAAAATACGCACATCGTTTATTCTTTCATTCCCGCGTACGTCCCAGCCCCATTACAAAAGCGCCTCGGGGAATCGAGATGTGAAGAAAACCAGACAGGCCTTCCGAAACGCCATGCAATTAAAATTGTAAACGATACGCGTATGAAGCTGAACATTGTGATCAGACACAGAACAGCGACCGGCGGCCGTCTTTCTTACTCTTTGGGTCCAGAGAATAATCAAAATCTCATTGGTCTAAAATATTATTAGTCTAATGTTTACCTACTGTATGAAACGCTCTGTCGATGACTCTGCCAAGTGACCTACCCTAACCCTTGGAGTGTACAATAATATTAGTTAGGCTGACTGTACTGACTGACATATTGAAATATAGTGGAGACTCTTCTATTGAAAATATAATCTTCCATTTATTGAAAGAGATTGCTTTAAAAAGTTTTTTGAAGTGAAAACTTCTTTAGCGGCGCTTGGCACTTTTTTAGGTGGGTTAAAAATTTTTAACTCGCGACGTCGCGACATGGCGAGTCATTATTATTTAAAATTTAACCTTAAGTCATTGCATTAAGGGTTATTTTTGAAGTGAAAACTTCTTTAGCGGCGCTTGACATTTATTTCAAAATGAATGTAGGGTTCCGTAACAAATGCATGTCTGTCCGTTCTACTAAATTAACATTTATTTCAAAATGAATGTAGGGTTCCGTAACAAATGCATGTCTGTCCGTTCTACTAAATTTTACAATTATCAACCAAGGTCCTCCGACGGTTATTTTATAATAAAAATAGGGTCCCGTAACACGTTTATGTCTGTCCATTCTACTAAGTTCTGCAAAATGAATGTATGGTTCCGTAACAAATGCATGTCTGTCCGTTCTACTAAATTTAAGATTTATTTCACAATGAATGTAGAGTTTCGTAACAAATTTTACAATTTTCAATCAAGGTCCTCCGACGGTTATTTTATAATAAAACTAGGGTTCCGTAACACGTTTATGTCTGTCCATTCTACTAAGTTCTGCAAAATGAATATAGGGTTCCGTAACAAATGCATGTCTGGCCGTTCTACTAAATTTAACATAAATTTTTTGAATTTTTTTTTTAAGCAATGTTACGGTGTTGTTTTCACTTCTGGCGGCACTCCCGTAGTGCAACTGTGGCTTTTTTATAAAGCGAATCGTGTATTAGTCATCGTCGTTGCCTTTCCGGTGTTTTACTATGTCTAATGGCCTCGGGCAAGTAGTTAAACAAATTGGCCCTAGGAAGATGGAAAATTTCGGGCTTTCCTTTTAAGTCGTGTAATGAGATATTTCCTTACAAGCAGAAGCAGGCAGATTGCCCGGATGCCTCGGCTCAAGTTTTGAGACGTGTTGCGTTTGAAGAATAAAGAAGTACCTACGTACCCACTGAATGAAAAAATATATTCTCTTTCTTTGTAGAGTTTTGAGAAAAGCGCTCTTTGTGGGCGAGCTGCGGTATCCAGGAATAAAATGGAGGGTTGTAAAATTGTTTTTTATTTTCAATCTGCTTTCGTATAAGAGAAGATAAATACACATATACCTATTGAGGTTTGATTTCTTGAAGTTATTATCTGGGTTAATGTAATACACATTGTACATACTGGAATTGAAAATGGAGCATTATACAATCACACTAGGAAAGTGGATAACAACAAACAACTTTTGTTTTTCCAATATAAGTATATTTTAAGCTCGTTTTTCTCGGTTCATATACTGATATGAAAATACTACTTTTATGAAATTACGTGCAAGAAAAAGTTCGTCTCTGTTATAATAAAAAGAGTTTATACTTAATACAAATAAATTCACCTTACCGTGTTAATTTTGTAATGTCCTTCGCAAATGCTTTACCATAGTTTAACACCTTTATTGAAGTTAGAAGTGTGTGCTATATATCTGTGACCGTATCTGCGTACGTATAGAGAACACAAACCGAATACAAACTTTGATTGAGTTAGCTCGCTCTCTGTTCTGTCTTCAGTTCTACTCGACTCTGTTAGATTATATTTGTCGTCACGGTCGACAGTACAACAAAGTTTTGTTTGTTTCGAAATGTTTTAATGTTGACATAAGTAATTTCTGAGTTTGGTGCACCGACTATATGCACTCGCAATGGATAAATGATATGATGATAATTTTAATGGTTTTAGGTTTCCATATCAGTACGGAAGCCTGTTACTAAGCCTACGCAGCCGCCGTCCGTCCGTCTGTTTGTCCAACCTAAAGCGCTGTATCTTTTGAACCGTGAAATTTTCACAGAATGTGTGTTATAATTTATAATGTCGTATACTAATAATGAGAAAAATTTAAAAATTAAGTGGGTCTCCATAAGTGAAAGGAGTGATTGAGTGTTTGCTCTGTCATAAAAACGGTTATTCATACAAATGTCAAATTTTGTTTCATTATAGATTATAGTGCAAACTCTAACTAAAGTAAAACCAAAATTATAAAAACCGACTAATTACGTGGTGGTACGGAAACCTTGGTGCGCGAGTCCGACTCGCTCTTGGCCGTTTTTGTATTTTCGTATTAAGCATACAGATTCACAGCGCTTATGATTTATAAATAGAGGAAAAACATTTTTTTATGGTTTTAACATGAATTTCGGACATACGCTGCGCCCGCATTTAGCCAAACTTGCATTACAACATTATCCATGTCAGAGGTTCTTGAAGTCTCCATCAGGGCTGTCATTTATTAACAGCTGTTCACGCGGGTTCGATTCGCAGCAGAATATCCTATTACCATCCTTAAATGTTACCTACAGAAAACGTCAGTGAATTTTTGAGTAGTTCTCGACTTATAATATAATCGAACACAGAATCGAGCGCCGTTACAGATTTTCCGGTTTATATAAGGTTTTCTTTTGTATCGGGTTACTTGACTATTCAACTCCGTGAATATGCTAGTTTTTGCACGTGAGTATATGACGTTTCGACTTATTCACGCCCATGCTCAAATTCTCTATTTCGATACTATAGTATATATAGTATTCTCTATTCCGCTAATATACATTATTTTCTATTCTGTTACGACATTGGATTCTCTATTCCACAACTATACGTATAGTATTATCTATTCCGCTACTATATAGTATTCTCTATTCCGCTACTAATAGTGTTCTCTGTTCCGCTAATATACAGTATTCTCTATTCTGTTACTAAATAGTATTATCTTTTGCACTAGTATAGGATTATCTATTCCGCTGCTATATAGTATTCTCTATTCCGCTAATATACAGTATTCTCTATTCTGCTACTATATAGTATTCTTTATTCCGCTACTATATAGTATTCTCAATTCCGCTACTATATAGTGTTCTCTATTTTGCGATAGGTACATACTATATATGTACACAGAGTGTCACATTGTGTCGAGGGAGAGGTGCGACAGTAATGGTGACTCTAAGTAACGACAGTACTAGCGCGATTAAGAGTTCGCTGAAGTACCTATGTACGTACGGGGCATGTAAGTACTCGTATATATGTATGTATATGTAATTCACTTGTGTGCCATAAAACACTGCGTTGTTTGAGTGTGTTATAGTTCTCAAAGTCTTTCCGAAAGGCATCCAATGTACTCGTATTACACTGTATACATAAATAATTTCGATGTTTAAACATCAAAACCTATTACATGTCATCATTGTTACAGGTGATATAAAGGCGAAACATCTGCATAGAAAAAAAAAATTGATAATGAAAGTACCAATTTTTTTTATCAAAAGTATTTTACCAATGAAGCGTTTTATATATGCACATTCAAATCGACACCCCATAGTGATGAATAAAACATGACCTTTTCAATAAACATAAATGTAACATAAAATTTAAAAAAGTAATACTAATAACTAAAGAAATAAACCTACCTAACAAACATTAAAATAACTATCAAAAGGGGCATTTTCAAATGTTCCTAGAACACTTGCTGCATTACCCCGCTGGATGGCAAGGCTTACCCTTTCAATTAATAACACTAGGTCTAAACCGACCCCAGACAAGTCCAGCCTAACCCCACATCCGTCCACGTGGCCACAATTTAACTTTGTCTACAAAAAAAAAAAAAAATACTACGTAACTGCCCACATAAATCGCCAGGAGAGCGTGAAGTAATGGCCTCATAGATCGTCACCGTATTTCAACGTTAGGCCGCTTATAAATGCGCTTAACTCTTTACTATGTGCCAAATGAAATAAATAATGCCGAAAGAAGATAAATTATGGGGGATTGTTAACAAAGCGGCGTCGACAACAGTTTTATTGTTTCCGGATTCGCCTCATTGGCTCCGAGTCGAACTCGCGGGAGTGTCTGGCAAGTTGGAGGCGCGGCCATTGACTTAAAACTCTTTTGGGAAATAAACTGGAAGTGTGGTGTAATTGTAGGGAACATTATTTATGGGAATAATTAAAAACTAGGTTTATACTTTATAGGTAGTTCGTTTACGTTTTTGGCCGTGTTTCACTTTGACGGTTAGATACAGACGTCAGAGAGAGTGAACGTCATAGTTGACATAAAATCATTTTTCTTCTTCTCCTTTTTTTCCGACTTGCAACCGCAAGATGTTCAGAGCGGTCCTTGAGCCGTAAATTTGTGTGTTCAATACATTTTGATCTATGGAAACAGAAAATACCACTACTCGCACATAAGTTCTACATTTCGATAAGTGGGGCATTAGAATAATATAATTTTATTAATTCATTATAATTTGTTTAAGGGGCCATGCCTCAGCTGAGTGCACAGTGGAAGAAATCTTGAAAGTTGGTATAGTTCATTGACCACATAGATACTAATTGGCCAGCTCTCAGGTTAAAACTAAGACTTTATAGGATTTACTCATAAACTTTGACTTCCCAGTTTTCCACCAGCAAGTTAACCAAGATATCTTCGACTCGACACCAGCGCCGCCCCTACCGCGGTGCGGCAACACCAACACAAGCGGCGAAACGCAGCGCCACCGCGCGCCGGAATCACAAGTTATAATTTCCTCAGAGATTCGTACCTAATCAAATAATAGAATCTGAAATGTACCCGCGAACAAAACACTGTAACGAGTCGCCAGTCCGAACACGTAGCGGCTCCGGAGTATGACTTACCGACGATAATTCTCCCCAGAGAGTTGTTTTATTTGGATTTTTAAATATTTGAATAGAAGATAAAAGAGACAGTTCCAAAGAACCGCGTAATTACTTTTTTCAGGTAGAGAAGTACCCGGAATTCGCGGTAATGGCGTCGACTAACGAGTTTCAGCGACATGGAAATGGGTGTAATGTTTTGCAATTACGCAACTCTTGATTAGATTTAGCATTTTTACGAGTAAGGAAGGCACAGAAGAAAATTAGACAAATGGTTCGAAAGTACCAAGTAAAATAAATTTAAAAAACATGGATCCAAGTAAAACTTGATAAGCATGCAAAAAAAAATCACAAAATACTTTGTGATATTCCAGTTTTACGTAATGCAATGCAATTACAAAAGGAGGCTATGTAATGCATAAAACAGACTTCGAAATGTGTTGTATTGATTGTATTGTGGCGAGGATAGGGTTATATCCTCGCCTTTCAATGTTCTTTTGCACTTTAAATGCTTCAATACTTTAATGCGCCAGTTCCGGAGCTAAAACAAAACTGCAATGCGCCCACGCACGGTCTCAGCGATTACGGGCACTCAGTCAAACGAGGGCGTGTGCTGAAACCGTAGGAGGTGAAAATAGAAGGACACAAATAAAATCACTTAGTGCCGAGTGGCGCCCCGCAGTGCCGCCATCTACCGACCGCGGCGAACAGTCCAGAGAAATGGTTCACTTCTACTACACTCTAGCTAAGCATCAAAATAAATGAGCGCATAGGCTTGAGTTTTCTGTTTTAGCCAAGAATGTTATTTTTCAGTATTTTTTTTTAATTTTAAATAAATTTCCTTTTATAAACTCTGAGAAGCTTGCGGCAGACGTGTACATCACTTGCCAGCAATATTCTTGTATTTCAATCGCATGCATGCATGCAGTATCGAAGTAACTATTAAGTACGGCGCGAAATGAAGGGAAGCACTGACATAGCACCTAGTTCACCCGGTGTTATGGGCTGACATCACGGATGTTGTAGGTGATGTAGCCAACCGTGTCAGTTTCAATAAAAAAAAAAAAAAAAAAAAAGTAATCTGTGGCAGTATGATATTGATAACCAATTGCAAACCACATCATATTCTTTCAAAACGGTCTACCAACCGACTATTGAAAGTCACCACTGGAAATTTTCATGACATGCAAAAAATACAATTTAACGCAAAGCATGTGACTAGAATAATTAATATCTCGCAGTCGTTAATTTGTCATACACATAGATTAGAATGATATAAATAAGTAAATATAATTTTTTCATTAAAAAAATTATACTTAAGTACGAGTATAAATCGAAGGTTTCACAACAAAGCAGATTGTGAGGGAACCACGATGTACCTAAAGGTAGAGGTAAAGGTGAAGCACTGACGTGGCACCAAGTTCACCCGATGTTATGGGCTGACATCACGGATGTTGTAGGTGATGTAGCCAACCGTGGCAGTTTCAATAATAAAAAAAAAACATATAAGTCGGCGGAGGAAACGCATTTTCGAGAAGTTCATTTTAGATATTTTCAAGCTCACTTCCGCATTATGTATTGTGTCTGAATTGAAAACGCGGTGAATTTAATGTGACTTCCGCGGTCGCAAAAATCCACGAAACAAACTTCCGTAATTTATGTCACGAATAAAAAACGACTAATGGCACTGTTTTAGTGTATCCGGCCCGTTTTCAATATAATTTTAAAAGTGATCATCTCTATTCATTTCAGCAGAGAAAATATCCTAGCAGCTATTCAAAATGACTACGCATTAGTTACAATGTTTCATTATTCAGAATATGAAAAGTTTATCGTTCACATACTTCTGTCTGATCCGATAAAGATCTTTATAAATATTCGTGAATGTATGTAAGTAGGCGTACGTTATTGAGTCACATTTATTTATCAGGATGATTGTACTTCTAGTGTGGAAGATTTTTATAGAGGCACCACACATTTGGCACCCGGAGTTCCGTTGTCTCTGCCTACCCTATTTGGAAACAGGCGTGATATTATTAATGCATTTCCAGCTATTACAGTGTCACCATTTTACCGAGCTTTTGTTGTACCATGTGGGGCCGGTACTAAAAAATTGCCCGACTGCAACCTCTCCGTGCATGTCGTAAAAGGCGACTAAACGATAAGGGCGACAGGACAGCCACCTTTCACCTTGGCACGGTCCTTCACTTGGCACGAGTTGTGCCAAGTGAAGGAATTCGTGCCTTACTTGCTGCTTAATCGTTATCTTGTCCTAATACATTGCTAAACGTGGTGGTAAGTGTTGTTCTGCAATTTACAAGAGTACTTGCAGCACAACACAGATTACTCTGCTTAGCCCGATTGTCGGGATACAGCGTGTAGTATCTATGTATGTATGTATGTAATATTAATACACTTCTAGCTATTAGATTGTCACCATTTTACCGAGCTTTCGTAGCTGACTCAATAGGGCTAAAACCCAGTTACCAACAATAGGGTCGGACGGACTAAATGCGCAGGTGCGTTAAATTAATAGCTCTACACATCAAAATTTGTGTTTGTTCACAAGTTATTTTATTCCCACAGTCGGGGCTCCTACGGAAGAACGTTTACTGAATTAATGAACAGTTCGAAAGGGTCTTTGTTTATGTCTGTCGTCAATTTGACTGATTATTAACACCGTTCTCTAGTGTTAGGTTTTACTTTGTCGATATTTTATGCGGATATTGTAGCGACAGGCAACACTATTTGCTGCGACTGTAAATTATTATTCTATTCTCTGACAGTATTTGCATTGTTATTAACGTTTAATTTCACGCTAAGTACTTAGGAAAGCATAATTGAGAATTATACATAATATTTTCGTCATACTATTTCGCGATATATGGCTCGCACCAAAAAATAAATTATAATAAAACACTGTTTTAGCATAAAGTCTGTATATGCCACCGTATCATTTAAAACATTCCAACGTTTGAAAATGTAGATGGAACATGTCATCGACTCGATGGCGGAAATGGTAACGCGCTGGCGGCTCAAGCCGGAGTTCCAGGTTCGAATCCTGATCGGGACGTATTTTTTTTCTTCATATTCGGCTTTGCATCTATCCGGCGAAGACATGCAACGTGCCTTTCCATCAGAGTCAAAACGAATTCAGCCACCCTTCCGCTTCCAAATTGGCGCTCCCAGTGTTAGGTTAACCGCAAAATTTACGATTTCCAGACGAAGAAAGATATAATTTTCACTCAACTGCATCCATTATGAGTGATTCACGTTTATGCATTACAATAAAAATGCCATAAAATCATTTTTATTGGCCGCTGCCCACACTTTATGCGACATAAATTAAATTAAATTATTCGCTGTTTGTTGAGGCCGACTGTAACTTTTTGTGAAGTTCCACTTTTGGGCAGTTTACGGGCAACGAAAGTGCGCTGACTTCGGGCCTGAAGCTCGATTTCAAGTTGTCGAGTTATCAAGACGAACGAAACATCTCGTGTGTCTCACTGACATGTCAAGGGCGGCAATACCAAAAATCTGGTTCTTAATCTGGTTCTTATGGTATTACAGTGGTTTGCGTGTAAAACAACAGTTTTACACGCAAACGCGTTAGAAAAAAAATTCTTTTTATAAGAAAACTGCATCCTCTTAAAAGTAAATTGCAATGTATACTCTAGAAAATTAATTTCTGAACTGTCGTTAAACATGTTGTAGTCATGTAATTTTGCAAAATAGTCCTAAATACACTCTATCCATTAAAAATATTTCATTATTATAGTATTATATGTTCAATTAAATATTTTATATTGATCCTGCACTTTAGGGCGTTATAAACGTTTTTTTGTGAAACCTGACATGATTATGGGTATAATCAACTGTATCAGCCACGATATCACTCTCTTACCCTTTTCCTGGCGGTACAATACCATGCAAGTACAGATTTGGAATCGAGATTCTGGAACCGAGGACAAGAGGCGCTACACAGCGAAGAGTAATAAAGGAATAAATAGGAATAATAGGCGGGACTATAATGTTGGAAGTTGTGGACGAATAAACGTCAGACGTGGCGGGAAGATCAAAGTGCTGGAATTAGTTTAAGTGTGCATGCGTCAAGTGTCACCAAATGCGTCGTGGGCGACTTCCAGTTCCGAGAAAAGTTACATTTCAAACATTTCTACTAATATTTGGTATGGTGCTAAACTAATGATGATACCTAAATACTTTTAGAAGACTGAATTAAAGTTGAACTTATAATGAGACGAACTTGGAGACGAACATACAAATAGTCGTACATGTAATAAATAAATAAATTTGTCAGCCTCGATAGCTCAGTGGTGCAGACAGTCAACTGTCGCTATTGAATGTTAAGCAACGCTGGGTGCGGTCAGTACTTGGATGGGTGACCGCTGACCGTTGGAGGCTGACCGAGGTTCGGATTCCTCGTAAAACTGTAGGTCCCTTCCCTCCTAATCTTACTTGGTGGTAGGGTTTAACCCGCCCGGGTTGGTACCACCGCACTGAATGAAACGTCGGTCAAAACGGCTATGTAAATAGTTTGTGTTTTCCGACCAGTTCAGTGTAGCCGGCACGATCAAAGGGGGAAGCACTGACTTGGCACCTAGTTCACCCGGTGTTATGGGCTGACATCACGGACGTTGTAGGTGAAGTAGCCAACCGTGTCAGTTTCCATAAAAAAAATAAAATAAAATAAAATAAAATAAATGTAACTTAAGCTTCTATTTACTCTTCTATACCGAATCTGACATCTGACCTCAAATCTGAAACGTAATAATATAACCATTCGCGTTAGTATAAACTAACACTGAAAATGCATTCACAACTATGGTCCAGTCTGGTTTTATTCAAGCCTTTTTATCTTCAGTTAACAGCACCTCTGGTCTCGTGGATACTGTCTTACGCCCATCACTCGGTGATGTAGAGACCACGTGCTTGGAAGAGGCGAGAGAGGTGTGGCGGTCTCGATGCCCATGAGAACCTATCCCCGATTGTCTACGTTCACAACGAGCATGGGACGAGCCAATTATAAAGCTTACTCACAGTGTTCTCCTCCTGAATGGCTCCACCGTCGACCGCGCACGTATTTTGGCGGCCTCTGAGACAGAGTCCGGTGCCTGGTTACATGCCTACCCTTCACCTTATCTTGGCACACTCTTAGATAAGGGAACACTGCGCATCGCCTTCTGCCTCCGTTTCAGAATCAGAATATGCGAGCCACATACTTGCATCTGCGGCTCGGCGGTGGGAGAACTGGGACACCACGGTCTGTCCTGCTCTAGGAGTGCCGGGAGGTTGTCTCGCCACGCCAACGTCAACCAGATCATCAAGCGGTCTCTTGCCTCCGTCAATGTACCAAGTAAACTAGAACCACCAGGAGTTTTCCGTGACGACGGCAAGAGGCCAGACGGCATCACTCTTTTGCCGTGGCGGCAGGGGAGAGCCATGATATGGGACGCGACGTGTGCAGACACTCTAGCCCCAAGCCACTTGGAAGGCTCTTCTAGAGCAGCCGGGTATGCCGCAGCAAAGGCGGAACTTGTAAAACATAATAAATACAGTTTAGTCAAAGCAAATTACGAGTTTGTCGCCTTTGCTGTGGAGACTCTTGGAGTTTGGAGCCCAGACGCCAAAAATCTGGTTAAAGAGCTTGGTAAACTGCTCACGGAGGCGTCTGGGGACATCCGCGCGCCAAGCTACCTTAGGCAGAAGATCAGCCTAGCCATTCAGAGGGGGAACGCTGCCTCCGTCATCGGCACAATGCCAATTTCGCCGACGATGGAGGAATATTTTTATTTATAGTTATTTTATTTTTTGTACCTATTAGCTTAAATTATTGTATATTCATGTTTAAATAAAGTATTTTCCATATTATTTAGTTGGAAGACAATATCTTTCTTTATTTAGAACAAAACATAAATCAATTCAAGCTCATGAAAAACAATCTTCTTTTACATCCGACCGATGAAGAAACGGACATAAATATTTTTATCATTAAAATTAATTTGTATTCATATACTTATCCCAGGATTTGAACCCTAAAGCCGATATACCACCAGGCCACCCGCATGCTAAGTCTCCCGCAACCAAGAATAACTTCTTTTCACGACAGGCATTTAGAAAGATAAAGTTATATTCTTTCCAACGCGCCCATAAAGGCTACGTCCGCACAACAGGGCACAAAGCCTTACAAATACTGCTAACCTCTTGTCGCCGTCCACAAAGACAAATTTTACCATAATAACGAAATATGTATTCAAACTACGGTGCCGTAACGTATGGACGATGTCAAAATAATCTCACGCGGAGCGGCATACTCCGCGACACAGCGCTTTGCTGTTTACGTCAAATTATATTGAGTCGTTTTCTATTGACGGAAACATAAATAAATAATAAAAAAAAAAAGGTTTTCTTCCATTCACTTCGGGGTCGTTAGTGCGAGTCGGCTCACATTTGTTGTTTTGCTTTAGAGTTTGCACTATAATTACACCAAGTTTGACGCTTGTATGTACAATTATCGTTTTTACGATAGACCAAAAACAAAAAAAACATCGAAAAACACATTTCTGGTATCCGGAAAAAAGATAGAGTAGACGTAAGGAGAGACGGCATAAGCTTAGTAATAAAGCCTAAAAAGGTCTGAAGTCATAGGCTCGTCATTGTCAGACAACGGCCTCGATTATTATTAAAGCGCATAGCAATGCCCTCGTTTTGTCCGTTCTTTGCCCCTCGGATAAAATTGGTTGACCACAAAATATAATTTTGTTAATGTAACACTACTCGCGCTTACTGACGCAACTTACAAATTGGTATGCGTAGGCGCAGATTGGTGCGATCTTTATATATGTTTCACTGCACGAGTCCGACCACCCACCAGTAAACATGACTCCCGAGTTTGATCATTCCCTTCTCTTCCTTCCACATGTCGGATTGCATAGATGGAAATCACACAAATGTAAATCGTTTGAGCCGTTCCCGCTTATAGTGAACATACATACCTACAAGTACAGTATCCGGCAGTAAGTAATGAACATCGGCCTTTAGAAAGAGACAATCCGGTTGTAGAGCGTCGTCTCTGTCGCTCAAACTCGCACGTATCTGTGCGACAGAAACGACACTCTGCAACCGGATTGTCTCTTTCTAAAGCTCGATGTTCATTACTTACTGTCGGGTACTATACATTATGTATATGGAGACGTTGCATTTAAAAATATGTAGTGATTCAGTGCTGTACGGGCGCCTAATGAAATATAGTTTGTTCTACTCTTGTTCTCTCTCTCTCTCTCTGAGAAGTGTTATTTGTTTGTTATTCTCTAACCAACAACACTTCTCACGAATTCGTCGCGTAACGTGTCGCGAAAGATGTTAATATAACACTATGTGCTCCGATACTATAGCAGTGTCGTACCGGCGGGTTATATTGCACGTATGCTAATTCAACCGACGGACGTAAGAGTAAGATAACAATTCGGTTCAACCCGAACTTCTGTAGGTAACTTTACACTGTGTTTTCAAAGTGCACTCTCGTTTTAGCTCGAACATTTAGCTATTAGCTTTATGCAAACGTTCTGAAGATTAAAACAAGAAGTTCACATTTTCGAAAATTGAATTATTTGGCGAGTGAGAGGAAATATTTAAATCGTTAAATCGTTAAAACAGTTGATTGTAAAGGTTGGTCAAACTTAATATATCTACTTATCTAAGGTTTCTAAAATAGTACACTTTCGCCAAAATTCAAAATTATCACATATTTTTACGTTTAGCAAAAAAATAATAATAATATTTTCATGAACATTAGTTCAAATATGTGATTAGTTTTATAAAGACAAATTGTTCGTAACATATAACTTCTTATGAGACTCAAATATACCTATTTATATCTCCTAAAACTTGATTCTTTCTTTAAAATTAAATCATCATACATTTTCTGTGACCGCGTCTTTTATTCAGAGCTGTAAAATTTTTAGGAATAAATCAAACAAGAAAAGAAGAATAGAAATTTCAATGCATGAGCAATGAAACTTTCCAAGCGAAAATCCCAGCGGATCGGCATAAAACTCCATCCTATTGAAACGTCACTCGCCAACCGGATCATAACTTCCGACAGAAGTTCTGGAATTAGTTCTAGCTTCTAACGACATTGCTGGCGCAGAGACAGAAGCAACGGTTGGCCACGCCAAAACATTCAAAACAATAGAATTGCAATTTCTACGGTGTGGGGCCGGTACTTAAAAATAATAGCCCCACTGCATCACTTCCCGTGCATGTCGTAAAAGGCGACTAAGGGATATGGACGAGATGCTGTGCTAAAGAGCGACAGGATAGCCACCTCTCACCTAGGCGCGCTTCTTCCACCAACTCACGTGGTAGGTGGGTCTTCGTGCCTTACTTGCTGCTTGATAGATATGATATTATCTTGTCAGAATACTTTACGAAACGTGGCGGGCGGTGTTGTGCTGTAATTTACCCTCGAATTTACCAGAGTTCTAGTAGTACAACACAGATTGCTCTACTTACCTCGATTGTCGGCATCCAACTTGTGGTACATTACATACAATTTACATCGTCCACAACATAATCTATGCACACAATTTGTATTTTTCTTCTTCTTCTTAGGGTGAATTTACTAACGAAGATTGGCTACTATTAGGATGGTTTCCACCGTCGAGACTGCATCCCGGAAAAGAGACCGCGTGCTGAGGTTGCACCGCTGGCGCAGATTCTTCAGCCAGGATATGCGGCGCGGCGTCCTCCAGGTCTTCGTTTGCCTCCTTAGATCTTTCCCTGGATAATAAACTGCAGCTCGATATTACTATTAGCATCGCACGACTCAAAACATACGCCTTAATGAATATCACAGATAACGAGTGACAGACGTTTACATTCATATTTGTCAGGTCATCATTCATATTGTTTGGTCAGGTCAGGTCAGGTCAGGTCAGGTCAGGTCAGGTCAGGTCAGGTCAGGTCAGGTCAGGTCAGGTCAGGTCAGGTCAGGTCAGGTCAGGTCAGGTCAGGTCAGGTCAGGCCAGGTCAGGTCAGGTCAGGTCAGGTCAGGCCAGGCCAGGCCAGGTCAGGCCAGGTCAGGTCAGGTCAGGTCAGGTCAGGACAGGTCATGTAAGGTCAGGTCAGGTCAGGTCAGGTCAGGTCAGGTCAGGTCAGGTCAGGTCAGGTCAGGTCAGGTCAGGTCAGGTCAGGTCAGGTCAGGTCAGGTCAGGTCAGGTCAGGTCAGGTCAGGTCAGGTCAGGTCAGGTCAGGTCAGGTGCACAGCATTTAGAATTACTTTTCTTCTGTTCGACGAGTTGATGCCCGTCTATCCTTTTGAATTCTTGGCCAGCGCCAATATTTCTCTTACTTGGTGGCGAATTAGCACCACGGATTAGGGAATTACATATCTATATATGGAAAGTACATAATATTATTATGCTTGTGGAAGTTAATATTTTTTTTTTCGATGTTTCTATACTTCGATCTTCTCGTTCGAGCAATAACATACCTAGATTATATATTCCCTATTATAATATTTAGTTTATAAAATCGTTTTCGACGCAAAATGCTACGCAAAGGCTTGTAAAATGCAAGCCTTCCTCAGATCAGAATGGAATAGGTTTTTTTATGGAAACTGACACGGTTGGCTATATCACCTACAATACCTGTGATGTGTATCTCATAAAACCTTAGTGAACTAGGTCCCATGTCAGTGATTACATTGTCCATTTGGGCCCATCAAGGCATCGAGATATATTACTAGAGGATGGGCTATGAAGAAAGTGTCAAAGAAACCAAGTCACAATAAAAGGTAGGTATGCGGGAATCCGTGCGGGAGCCGATCGGTGAGGGAGACGGGAGTGGGAAAGCGGAGATTGAGGCGGGTGGTGCAACTGCGCATCGGCGTGTCGCGATTTACTAACTCAGTTGCGGCTGGATGGCTTTAACTCGGTGGAACATGGCGCGGTGTCCGAGTACAGAGCTTTTCAACCTTTTTTATGAACTGGCACACTTTTTCATCTACGAAAATTTCACGACACGCCACCATTTTATGTTCATACAGAAAGCATATGAAATTTAGAATAGTAAAAAGTATTGGCGACGTACGACGTGCGTAATGTAGGTACGCTGTATATGTAATTTATCAGTGAAAACTCTCATTTTATCCGAGGATGTCAAAATGTTCTCATTTCTTCCCTGTTAAGTGTTCAATAAATCAGTCAGAAAATGTCATTGTGGATAATCTTTCTAAGTATATAGATAGATGAACAAACGGATCCCTAAATCGAAAAATGCTTTTCACAAACGAAATCCCACACGAGGGGTAGACGTGAAAAAAAAATTCATCCCCACTTTACGTGTAGGGGAGGCACCCTAAAAAATAATTATTTCAAAATTTTTATTTTACCACTTTGTCGGCGTTATTAATATGTATACGCATACCAACTTACAACGTTCTAGTACTAAGGGTCTCTGAGCTAAGCCGCGGACAGACAGACGGACGGACGGACATGGCGAAACTATAAGGGTTCCTTGTTGACTACGGAACCTTAAAAATTATGCTTGCTCTTTTCTTCCGCTGTTTTCATGCTAATTTTGAACGAGTTACTTAGAATTCGCGGTACACCCGGTTGTCACTCGCGGCACACCGGTGGTTGAAAACCCCTGCTCTAGTAGAACTACATATTTAATAATATCTCGATGTATCGAGGTGGTGAGAGATCGAGACACAAGACAAGTGGCATGGTTTGACAGCTCATTGGGTACTTCTAGTAGAGCGCGCGGGATTCGATGTTCAGCGGTGACCACCTTACACATCAGATAAGGTTTCACGATCACGACCTGTCTCCATCGAACACCGAGGGTGTGAAAGAGACATATCTATCGCAAAATATCGTCGAGTAATCGGAATGTTCCAGTTCAATTCGTAGTGAAACCTCACTCTGGGACGCCGGAAAATCGTAAAACTACCGACACAAGACCCATAAAGCAGACGCCACGCAGAATAAAGTAACTTTTATCCCAGCCAATCATTACGTTTCCCCATATCGTTGCCGGACGATAAAATATATTTACAATCACAATAAAGGCGAGACATTCGCTCCATATGCACGATTATTATTCTTGCTCGCGCACATTGTGAGGCGAGTTGCGAGCACTTCTGTCGAGTAAAATTTTTATATTTGTGACTGTGCCGCTGTTTCACGACTGGTAGCAAATGTTCCGCGGACGCTAGACATTGTAGGTATGCTGTACACTTGCACTGACTTATTTACATGTCGGTGGCATGTTAATGTTTCGGTGGAAGCTCTCCTAAATAAAAAAATATATGTATCCGTAGCTTGTCCGTTTGCGTAGGAGTGAATTTACTTTGACTTGTTTGCTTAAAAGCGTATGTACATTAGCAATTTAGGCCGGCATGGCTTTCGCAACCCCCGCATTCTACGGAATGTCCATGGACGTCGTTAGACACCTTGTGAGTGACTCGGCGCCACATGTCGCGCTTTCTATGAGAAAAAAATCTTACTTACTCTACACTAGGTAAGTTAGGGATTGCTGTTTTCAATGAAACATATTGAAAATAATTTACATATTGTAAAAAATCTGTCACCTTTCAGAATTCAGAAAACTAAATATATAAAATCTCGTACAAAATAAAATAAATATAAGGATATAAACCTATTCCCAACGAAAAAGTGAAATTATAAAACGAAAACCAGATCAAATTTCCGTTGATGTCCCCAGATAAATATAGTTATGATTTCCAAAACTCCCGGGATCTTCGAATCATAAATCATCGCATGAAATATATTTCTCTACACAAATTTGATTTTTCGCCTATCCATGATCGAACTACAAATGAGGTTCGTAAAAATGTTAGAAAATCTCACTCGATGAAAATACTTTATTCAACGTGCTTTAGGTATGAGTGATTTACGACAGATATAATAAAAGTAGGGCGCCGCAATCAGCCGGTTTATGAAGGTCTATTTACGAGTTGACTTATCGCCTTCAGCCAGCCAGACCGACGCTTTCTGGAGTTCTGTATGTGGCCCCATCATCAAAAATATCATTATGTGTATGTACTTACGTAAGTTAGGGTTTAAAGGGTAAAGGGAAATTCTACTCTTATAGCCAAGTCAAAATAACCTAAGTCCAGATAAAAAAAAATTTTTTTATCCAATTTATGTAAAAAAAATCAAGGAAAGCGCGACATTTGGCATCATTTCACCTACGATTAGGTGTCTAACGATACCCATGGATATTCTGTGATGCACGGGGATTGCGAACGCCATGCCGGCCTGACAAGAGCCTTTTCACGCCCCTTTTGAAAAACCCCAGGCTGTACTTGGGAGGAAATAGATGGGCAGGGAGTGCGTTCCTCATTTACTACACAGTCTAAAGTAAGAGTAGCCAGTCCTGGATTTCCCATTAGGCCGTATAGGCCGTGGCCTAGGGGCGGCAGACTTCAGGGGGCGACACATTTCCGAAGGCGCTAAAGAATATTACAAGTAACACTTGCGCTTTGGTACAGTGTAAGCCGTCAAGTTCGTGCGCGATTATGGACGCAATACTCAAGCAAGTGACTTGTGGATTCAAAGGTTTTAAGTACCCATTGAGATTGAGACTTAGTAATACTCCTATCCTATGTTATTTATGTTTTGCGCGGGCGGCGAAAGTCAAGTTGTCTATACTTAAGAACAGTACAAGTCCGACACTGAGTAGCACAGATCAGAGATTTCTGTGCTGAGTAGCTTATAATAAGAACGTTCAACTACCTAATGAATGCTCAATAAACAATATAGAAGGATTCACATCGAACACTGTCGAGACCGAGACTCATCTTCTGTTTCAGTCACGAATCATTAATTCCAGTGATGACAAAAACATAAATTGTACTAATTCGGAGCTATGTTACTCATTACAAGGCCTTATGGATATTTCATCAAGCTAATGATCACAGACAGAAATTAATGTATCTACAATTTATAGATACTAAGGGACCATGCCATGGCTCAAAACACAGCTGGAGAATTTATCAAAATGATTCATTTATTATTCAGACCTCTTTAAACAATGATGCATCGTCGCCAATATTATTCATACGCAGTATGCTAATGTAGCGCACCTCGCGACCCCAGTCGAGTGATGTAAGCGCTGTAAAGATGTAAATTGATGGCCGTAAAATAGATTTTCCGGGCGGGTGACCGCTCAGCGCTGCGGCGCTGTCTCCGGCGCTAACTGCACGTGACGTAGTGCTCGTTCTGTTGCATTCGTGATGCTGGTTTGAAAATGGAACGCGTTACGAAGCTGTTCAGATGCTGTTCAGTTGCAACGTAGGTTCCAATCAAAATTCAAACAGAGAAATAACGCCTCAGGTTGCGTTATACATTATGCATAAAATAGTTCGTTCTAACCTGAGGCGTACAAATACATTCACGCATGACGATGAGCATAAAATTCAGCGAGTGTAGTAGTGCTTAGGCCATGTATGCATGCATGTCAAGCATTTGTATTAGATAAATGCATTTGTCATTACATACTTTAAGCTTCATATAATAGTACCTTCCCTTAGCGGAAAAAAGGTTTTTTTGATGAAACCAGCAGGAGGTTTTAGTATGTTGTTAAGCATGTTATTCTGACTAAAAAACCATCGGGAGACAATCTCTAACGTGGATGAGTCACCAGTTATGACGTCATCAAGATGGCCGCCACCGCTTTCAAAGTTTTGCGTATATAACAAAAAGTATGTAAGATACAAGCATGTGTGGGGTGTCATAAAAAGCACAATTAAATGCACTATAATATTGTTCTTACATTTGACCTTGTAAATACCATAGTTTGTGAGAAATTTAAGTTTTAGTAAAATTTTCACAAAAAAATTATGTTTTTTTTTAATATATCAACTTAACTAGTAACTTTACAGTAAAACATTCTATGTAGATATAAATGCTACATTAATAAGCTATAAAGCGCCATTAAGATTTTGAGAATCGGTTCATAAAAAAGCAAAATACATTGGTTTTATCCCATAACGGAAGTCACCACCAAAAGTCGGATGACTGTTTCAATACAATTTACAAGGCAAATTACGAATATAGGTAACTTATTATGGGTAACTTGTCAAAAACTATTTTGATAAAACTATATTTTCAAAAAGAGAAATATGATTTTTAAAACAAAAAAAAATTTTTTTTTATTACTTTTTTTAAATTGACTTTGGGTCTACGTCTAACTTTTATTGTGGAGGTCTGCCCTGCATTATTAAATCGAAATTTTATTTAAATAAAAGGTACGCATTATGAAAAGAAATATTTATTTTTAACATTGGAAATGTTTAATGGATCGATTTTGCGTTATACACCAAAATGCTTATAACTTTGTTGATAAAAGGGTTACAACATTGGAAATGTTTAATGGATCGATTTTGCGTTATACACAAAAATGCTTATAACTTTGTTGATATAAAGGTTACGAGGGTCAGTGAAGACTCAATCGACGCAGAATTTATCAAGACGTATTTGATGATTTGAGATTTTGAAAAGTTCGAAATACTTTTTTGAAAAATCCAAAAAAACAAAAAATTTCGAAAAAAAATCGTGTACATTTTTCGTAATTATTTTTTTAAAAGTTTCAGTTAAAGGTTAGGGCAAAAACGTAAAAAGGACCACCTAGAGAATGAATTGGGCTACTAGAGGGTATTTTTAGTTGTGGTGTGCGACTTATGGTTGATGAGCAGAGCGACCCCAAAGTTCAGCAATTTTTGGAAAATTTGCACTGTTGATACATAAAAATGCTTATAACTTTGTTGATATAAGGGTTACGAGGGACAGTGAAGGCTCAATCGACGCAGAATTTTATCGAGACATATTTGGCAATTTGAGATTTTGAAAAGTTCGAAATACTTTTTTGAAAAATCCAAAAAAACAAAAAATTTCGGAAAAAAATCGTGTAATTTTTTCGTAGTTATTTTTTTTTTAAGTTTCGGTTTAGGGTTAGGGCAAAAAGGTAAAAAGATTCACCTATAAAATGAAATGGGCTACTAGAAGGCTTTTATCTTTTTGCCCTTACCCTTAACCGAAACTTAAAAAATATTAATTACAAAAAATGACATGATTTTTTTCCGAAATTTTTTGGTTTTTTGGATTTTTCAAAAAAAGTATTTCGAAATTTTCAAAATCTCAAATGATCAAATACGTCTCGATAAAATCTGCGTCGATTCAGCCCTCATTGACCCTCGTAACCCTTATATCAACAAAGTTGTAAGGATTTTTGGGTATCAACAGTGCAAATTTTCGAAAAATTGCGTGAAATTTGGGGTCGCACTGCTCATCAACCATAAGTCGCACACCACAACCAAAAATACTTTCTAGTAGCCCAATTCATTCTCTAGGTGTGTCTTTTTACCTTTTTGCCCTAGCCCTTAACTAAAACTTAAAAAAAAATAATTACGAAAAATGACACGATTTTTTGCCGATTTTTTTTGCTCTTTTGTATTTTTCAAAAAAAGTATTGCGAATTTTTCAAAATCTCAAATAATTAAATACGTCTCGATAAATTCTGCGTCGATTGAGCCCTCCTTGACCCTCATAACCCTTATATCAACAAAGTTATAAGCATTTTTATGTTTAAACAGTGCAAATTTTCCAAAAATTGCTGAACTTTGGGGTCGCTCTGCTCATCAACCATAAGTCGCACACCACAACTAAAAATACCCTCTAGTAGCCCAATTCATTCTCTAGGTGGTCCTTTTTACGTTTTTGCCCTAACCTTTAACTGAAACTTTAAAAAAAATAATTACGGAAAATGACACGATTTTTTTCCGAATTATTTTGGTTTTTTGGATTTTTCAAAAAAAGTGTTTCGAAATTTTTAAAATCTCAAATCATCAAATACGTCTCGATAAATTCTGCGTCGATTGAGCCTTCACTGACTCTCGTAACCTTTATATCAACAAAGTTATAAGCATTTTTGTGTATAACGCAAAATCGATCCATTAAACATTTCCAATGTTGTAACCCTTTTATCAACAAAGTTATAAGCATTTTTGTGAATAACGCAAAATCGATCCATTAAACATTTCCAATGTTAAAAATAAATATTTCTTTTCATAATGCGTACCTTTTATTTCAATAAAATTTCTATTTAATAATGCAGGGCAGACCTCCACAATAAAAGTTAGACGTAGACCCAAAGTCAATTTAAAAAAAGTAATAAAAAAAAATTTTTTTTTGTTTTAAAAATCATATTTCTCTTTTTGAAAATATAGTTTTATCAAAATAGTTTTTGACAAGTTACCCATAATAAGTTACCTATATTCGTAATTTGCCTTGTAAATTGTATTGAAACAGTCATCCGACTTTTGGTGGTGACTTCCGTTATGGGATAAAACCAATGTATTTTGCTTTTTTATGAACCGATTCTCAAAATCTTAATGGCATTTTATAGCTGATTAATGTAGCATTTATATCTACATAGAATGTTTTACTGTAAAGTTACTAGTTAAGTTGATATATTAAAAAAAACATAATTTTTTTTTTTTTAATTTTACTAAAACTTAAGTTTCTCACAAACTATGGTATTTACAAGGTCAAATGTAACAACAATATTGTAGTGCATTTAATTGTGCTTTTTATGACACCCCACACATGCTTGTATGTTACATACTTTTTGTTGTATATGCAAAACTTTGAACGCGGTGGCGGCCATCTTGATGACGTCATAACTGGTGACTCATCCACGTTAGAGATTGTCTCCCGATGGTTTTTTAGTCAGAATAACATGCTTAACAACATACTAAAACCTCCTGCTGGTTTCATCAAAAAAACCTTTCGGGCCCAAAATGACGCTAAGGGAAGGTACTATAAGTTTAAAATGAAGGACCAGTACATGGCTATGTACCTAGTTAGGTATATTTCTTTGTACAAAGTAGAGTATAGAATATAACAATACTCGTAGTATATATAGATTATTGTATTGTATTGTTTATTGATCATTCATTATTCATCATATTGCACACAATCCACAGAAAAACAGCACACGAAAGAAACAAAACCAAATTCAGGAGTGCGCAAAGGCGAACTTATCACTACAAGGTGATCTTTTCCAGTCAACCTTTATGAGGGCCATGGAGGAAAAAAGTTTGTGTGATATAGCTCGATGATGAGCGCCTACTCATTTGTAAAAATACATTATATGGAATGATGTAATGTCTTCTTTATTATATACATATTTCTTAGAATGACATATTACGATATGATATAAACTAATATCACTGAGAAAAATGTTATGATGGTGATTGATTACTAAACTTTAGTTAGAGACAATCAAACCGTACCTTAGTAAAATTTTATTAAAGTTTAGTAATCACCATCATAACATATTTCTCAGTGTATATCAATAAAATGTATTATACATATGCACCCTTATAATTAAGAAACTGCCAATGAGCTAAGAAAGTGTCAGCCTCTAATAATATGTTTTCCTATTTTTAAATCGGTCAACTTGTGTGGTCTTTCTTCATAATGCTCGCTCATGTTTGAAACGAAGCTCATGTCTATCCAATTACTAGAGGCTAGGTAAGGTTACCCACGGCCATAGACTAGAAAACAATATATCAAAACTTGCCAGCGAAGAAAAAGATCGGATGTAACCCAAAGAAACTGTTCAACATTAAGGAAGTCGTACGTAGCGTCAAATAAAAAAAATAAGCCGTAGGTACCTCCGCAACAAAAGGGAATTTCGTCGAGATATTTCGTTTACCTTCAAAAACTCAAAGATCACTGACGGCATTACTCACGGCGCATTGGTTCACATTAAAGTATCGGCTTTCTCGAGGCGCGGCCTACACGGGATCATGGTTCGTCCTCGCGGTCACCCACTATCAGCGTCGTTGTTGCCGCGTCGACCGCCATCGTCCGCCATCACACGAGATCGCCGACCTCGCGGTGTTAAATGTAACCGCTTGGCAGTATCAGATTTCGGTCAGGCGTAAGCATTGACATGTCAAAACTTTCGTTTATTTTTTCTCCCTACCACATTTAAGAATTGCCTCTGCCACTAAGGCATTGCTTTGTCTGGTTTAGTTTTAAATTGGTATTTGGAGTTATATGGGTGCTGCAGCAATCAATACAATAACTTCGGGAACACGGCGTCGCTAGACACTTTATGATGGGTGGCCCGCCGCCACATGTCGCGCTTACTATAAAAAAAGTTCGTGGAATCAATAGAAACAAAACATTGTACCTACGACTTTCTGAATTCAGCCTGAATACAAATAATACAGTTTCTGTTCAAAGTAATTCACGAATTTAATGTACAAGTTATCAATGTTTTATAGCGATTTTGCAACGTCTTAAGTACATGTGCACCGCGGTGCATGCTCATTTTTCCTCCAATCGTCCGTGCAGTCGCTCGCTCCGCTTTTATAGTAGACGAAAATGTACAATTTACATCTCGGAAACTAGGCACTTTATAGATCTTTATAGACTTTCTATAGTTGTTTTCTTCATAAAACAAAAGGATTGAACAAGAATATTCGATCTCTTGAGCGTTAAGTGTCACCAAACATGAAGTAGGTACTCTGGCAGACAAGGCACTGACCTTGTTCCGTCTGAAACACGGAGCACCAATCAATTTAACAGATTTAGAACAGAATACAAAACCACAATTGCATACAATATTTTATTTATTTAAGTATTTATTTATTGTATAAATAGCTGTGCCCAAAAGTCCGTATGAAAAAAATTACAAAACAATAAAAACTGTACACGAAAGCTGAAAAAATATAGGAGTTCGAAATGTCGGACTTATCACTATAAATCGAGCTATAAATGGTTTCATCCATTCAACCTTAGGGTGATAAGGAGCGAAGTAAGAAGGTCTCGAATGGACTGGTCACTGTACCAGTATGAGCAGAGTGGCGCAGTGGGAGCGTGCTGAGGTACCCCGATGATTTTTGATGCAGTGAATTGTGATTTCGCCACAGCAACATGCAGTAACACTACTAACAACAGGAACACTAGCATAGAGCGACATACTTTACTAGGTACCCGGCTAAAGCCAAAACCGTATTTAAATGCGGCATCTTGAAATGTCTTTTCTGCTCTCTGTTTGCATTCAGTGAATCAGTGAGAGTGGTAACCCCAAACCCGCCGCTGCGCTGCTGGCGGCGGCGGCAGCACCACCGTTGCGATGATGTGTACCTAGTAAAGTATGTTGCTCTGTACACCGAACTAAATACTAGAAGCGACTACGCCCGATGAAAATTGTTACCTGTCGGTAAACAAGTGTGTGTGCCTTCACATGATTCAGATTCAGATTCAGATATTTATTTCGTCACATGCAATAATTGTCATCATGAATACATTATCAACCGATCGCATTACAAGCCGTCTCATGCTATGAATAAGACGATAAGGTGAGCCATGAAATCAGCTGATTTTACTGAACAAGCTCCTTTGATCGATGACATTTTTATTCGTGAGTGATGTAAGTATGTGAAAGGTTCATTGTTTATTGTTTATTGTATAATTTCATCCATAGGTGGATAACCTACGCTTGGATATGTCGAAAATTACAAACTTCGCAAGTCACAATGTTTTGTTAGTAACTAACAAATAATTAGAGGTTCTTTGAAATTATTATTATACAATAATAAATCTGTAAGGGATGGTGATGGAGTAATAATTAACCCGTACTACCGCTCACAAGAACATTAATATTTACACCATAAAAATTAATACTTAAGAATCTGACCACTCTGCCTATACTATATTACATTAACGATATCTGGTGTGTGCCATCGTGAATTTCGATACTTATGTAAATATATCAAGTCAAATCAACAACAATCCTCTAGTCCAGTATAGCCAGCATTCCAGGAAAGTCTCCGGTATGGCACCTTCTCGGTGGTGATATTGGCTGGTCGGAGCATGTACTTTGGCTCCTCCGACTCAGACATCCATACCAGATACCATAAAGTAAAAATAAAAAATAACAATTAGTAAAAGATCATCTAGTATGTATGTACCTACTATAGATCAGTGGGTCTGTAACAAATCAAATCAAATCATTTATTAATTCAGGCACTTGTCCCATTGCACACACAACAAATTCAAAATACAATAGGATTACATACACACATTAATTATTAAATACACAATAATTATAAAAATATTAAAACAAATACGAATTTAATTAATTAAAATAAAAACAATAAAAAAAATGCATCTTCAGTCATGCATGACGTTCAACAATGACGTTGGCTAGTGAGATGTCGCTAATGTTTACACATCTTGACTGTGAGTCCCGGCACTCACACTTTGTTCGACTATTCGACGAATTTATGCACCTTCTAAATTTTTGAATTCTTTATTATAAACCAGACAAGGACGTGCGGCGGGCATGTAATCCGTCAAAAAATAAATTCATCATCTCAGGATTGTTCCGAAGCTTCGCCTTTTTGTATTTTTGCAGCGATCAAAGTTAATTTGCTCGGCCGACTGTCAACGAGCTTAATGAAAACGTTCAAATCTGTAAATAATACGCTTAGCGGAGCCGCGCGCCCGGCTCTCTGACTTGGGGTCGAGCGCGACGAACACATTCTCGTAATTTAATAAAAAACTTTTTATTTTATTTTATGGAAACTGCCACGGTAGGCCACATCACCTACAATATCCGCGATGTCAGCCCATAACACCGGATGAACTAGATGCCATGTCAGTGCTTCCCTTCACTTCATGTCGGCTACACTGAACTGGACGGAAAACACGAACTATTAGTCGAACCACTTCAATTTATTGACTAATTACCAAATTATATTTAATTATATATTTTTAATAAAATAAACCGGCCAAATGCGAGTCGAACTCGCGCACCGAGGGTTCCGTACCACCACGTGATTGGCCGGTTTTTATTTTGTTGTTTTACTTTGGAGTTTGCACTGTATTAATATACACCAAGTTTAACGCTTGTACGTATTACCGTTTTTACGATAGAGAAAAAAATATTGAGTCCTTCGTATCGTCCCTCACGCCATCTATCGGTGACCATTTTCATACCTTTCGGTTCATACTTTTGTGGTTAAAATGTTACTTAAATGATCATTCGGCAGATGGCGCCGGCTCTTCCACATATTATTATGATAATTATATGAAGACACCCAATTAATTTGTAGGGTTCCACACCTCAAAAAAAAAAGAAAAAAAAAACGGAACCCTTATTGGATCACTTATGTATCTGCCTGCCTGTCTGTGTTCTCCGAATCTACTGCAAAAAAAAGTTGAAATTTGGTACTTTTAATATATAGTTTTGATGGCTCAATTACGAACGTAAAGCGTAAATGAACGAACTTTGATTTTGGGAAAAAAATATTTTATATTTTTTTGGCACACCGCTATAATAACGCATTTCTGTGAAAATTTTAACCAGCTATCTATTATGGTTCAACAGATATAGCCCTGGGACAGACGGCAGCGTAGGCTTAGTAATAGGCTTCCGTGTGGTTACGGAACCCTAACAACCACAAGGCGTGTACAAACATACTAAGTGCAATTGTATGGATAATATTTTTTTAAATACATACAAAGTAATGTTTATTTTAATTATATTTTATTCAAGGCAGAATCACATAGCACTAACTATATAACACAACATAAATATCTACAAGAATCGAAGAGGGAATACATACATTGGTAAGTAGGTATCTATGACACTAAAATACCTAATTATATACATACTTTGAACTATCTATATCATACCTACGATCATACTAAAAAACTAAACTCGGTTTAAAACTCAGAAGAAACATACGGTTGAATGATTTATAAATTTTAACCATAAATTCTGTAAAACCGTACAGTATGACAACATTACGAAATAAACATTCTGCAATTTAACCTACTACTTTATGTTAAAATAAAAAAAATAAAAATTTACTAGCAGAGCGTAGTTTCGATCTACGGACCTCTGGGTTATGGGCCCAGCACGCTTCCACTGCGCCACTCTGCTGATACAAACATAGAGCGAAATAGACTTACTGTATTTTCAAATTAGTAATTATTCATTCAGTGTTCAATATTGCATACTAGTCATGATGTGATTGCATCATCCATACAAAATATGGCAATTTTTTTTGTTTTTGTTTTATTCGAACATTGATGTTTAGTTAAATCACTCCTTAGGATCATGCAAGGCATTACTTTGTGTTCCTGTCTTAATAAGGTGCCATGCTAGGGTCTCTATACATCTTCTTATTCACACTGAACTTAACCAAAGCTTTACTATTTCAGATAGGTAGCTGTTTCTTCAAATTAAAAACTTTAAAGTAGGTAACCCAATAAAAACATTTCTACACTAAATTTTGATAACTTCGTGTATGACACAAATATGTACCTACAGAGGCACCAAAATTAGTCGAGGAGGTGAAGTTAAAGTTCACAAAGATCAAATTACAATGACTTTCCTACCAAAGTCGCACGTGTTTACTCGCGCGTAAGGTCGGTTAACTAAAGCTGGCACGTACACAGTACTCACACCAATGCAATTGCCCGCGTGCGAGTGAGACGTCGCACTGCATACGCATCACGTAAACCCGATCTGTCTCACTCGCACGCGGGCAATTGCATTGGAGTGAGTACTGTGTACGTGCCAGCTTTAGTTAACCGACCTGTACATTCTGTCTGCTGCAAATGGTGTGCGTGCCGACCAATTGTTGGTAACAACATAAAATACAACATATGACGGTGTCGGTTCTACGTACATAATTTATTTATTTATTGTATTTATTTATTTGTACAAAGTCTACTCATGTGTCCGCTACAGCGAAACGTAGCTGAAAACCGTTGCCACGCCTCTAACGTATCGCATCGGTGTTGTCATAGCAAACATCGGCTATCGGCTATCGGCTACCAACCAACCAACCAACCAAAGTATAGGTAGGTAGCGAGCGAGCGAACGAACAGCGTATGCCAGGCAGGCTGACAGACAACTGATATCCGACAACTATTATGCCTTCCCTCTCTCTTTAAGTAAGTCCCCAAATGCAAGAAAGAGCACGTGCGATTCCTTTTAGTTTCACCAAATAAATCTTTTCATGGAAAAATTACCTTTATGGTAGAACCAATAAGGTCGTATTTGGGTTGGAAATCTACGAAGATCTTAGATATTTACGAAATATCTAACGGCGCGGGTGACAACTGACAACTAGAACAGTTGTCAGTTATTTAGATATCAGAACAACCAGTTGTGCCAATCCAGTCAGTTTCAGTTAGTTTTAGTGCCGGCCGATCGAGCCAGTAGCCACTAGCCAGCCACCACAGATTACCGATACACTCGGTGCGGTACGGACGGTGACGGACGGTGCGTGCGGTGCGTTACGGTTTCGGTGGCGGCCGGTGCGGCGCGCAGCGCCGCTGCCCGAGCGGTGCCGCTGCGCGGAGAGATATCCATAGTATCGGTGCGTACGTGCTGCGCTGTGATGTGACTGTGATTTGTGAATAGTGATGTATGCCACACGGTGCGTTCCGGCGTCGCGCCGCGCAGGCACGCCGGACACGCAGAACGTTGAGTTGAGTTACGTAGTTCAGGACAGAAACTTTGTTTATACTTTACTGTGTATTTAAGTGTGTAGGTACAACTCTTCTTTCTTAGTGTGTAGGTTTTTCGTTAATAAACAATGACACAGTGCGTGAACATAGTGTATAAAAAAAAATTGATTAGTGTTAAAATAAATTATGTAAAGACAGAACTTTACTTTTAAAATGTTAAAAAGAAAGGCATCATAATGGCCAACAAAAATGTAATGCTATGTAATGTAATGTAAGCTATGTAAATAGTTCGTGTTTTCCGTCCAGTTTAGTGTAGCCGACATGAAATGAAGGGAAGCACTGACATGGCACCTAGTTCACCCTATGTTATGGGCTGACATCACGGATGTTGTAGGTGATGTAGCCAACCGTGTCAGGTTCCATAAAAAAAAAAAGCAACTTTTTTTTTTTTTTTTTTTTTTTTTTAACTAGGAATCAGAGTTTTTGATACCGATATTTGGCAACGGATATCAATATCGGTATTGAAGACAGATATCGGTTAGATCACGGTTGCCAAAAATTTTTGATAACCCACATGACCGGTACAAACATCTTCATATTCTAACTTAAACCGCTCAATCAAACAACTCTTTCGAGCGAGGGCGAGCAACACAACTGCAGACCCGCTTCAACAACACAACGTGTCTGGAAACCCATCCGTTAGCCGCGTCGACCGGGTGTTACTCACCGCACTGCATTGCATCTGCAGCTGCGGAAGACCTAGGAACGTACCGGACTCGGCAAAACCTCACGTTTTATTCTATTTCTACTAGTGAACCTTACCTTCAACCGCTTCACTACAATACATCTAGAATTTTTAACATTTTAGACTAATTTATTAAACTAATAGAACTGCTAGAATCTGGAAAAGCGAAGTTTTCATAATATGGCTAGTAGGTGGCTAGAAAATAAGACAGTGTGATTAGTGGTATTGTTTTTGAAACTGTAGAATGTTTTTCATCGCATCCGATCTGCTTGGTTGCGCTTGGCTTCAAGCACAGATAAATTTCACCCTTGAGAAAGTGTCAGTCCGGCTTGTAGGCGGACCAAAGTCGCTGGGGAAAGTCTATTTATTAATCCGCGATTTGAAGATCCGTGGAAAAATGGTCCCCAGAAGCCCATTATAACGTATCGCTCTGCAAATTTAACTTTGATAAACGTTTGCCATTCCCATACAATATACTTCACCCCAACCCAATACCTTATTTGGTTTTGACATTGGAAATGTCTTTTCGATCGCTTCAGTATAGGCCCCGATTTCCAAAAAAGTGCGAATTGGCCCTGGTGTCGTGAGTTTTAAGGTTACGTGAATATTTAGAGTCTCAAAAGACGCGTATCGACGATAGCTAGAATATTTTGAAAAAAAATATTTAAATTTTTTTAAAGTTTTTGAGAAAATCGCAAAAAAACGCTTAAAATTGCCGTTTTTAGGGGGTTTAAAAAGGGCACTTTTAAACATATTTCTAAATATATATTTCGAACTTTTATATTTTTATATTGTAGACTGACTAAATATCTGGGGATATTTTTTGAATTGTTTGAAAAAAGTGAAAATTTTGGGAGTTATGATTTTTTTTAATTTTCCATTACGCGAGGATCGTGTCGTCTTTATCTTGCAGTGTGAGTATTTAAAATGGTTTTCGTGTATGCATTATGTTTAATTTATTTTTTTTTTTTTTTCAAAATGGACATATTTCAGTACGAAAAAGCAAGTAAATTATAATAAAATGTTTAAATATGGATATATATTTTTATTGAACACCAATTTATACAAATTAGGCACAATAGGTGAGTTTAATGCCGTGAGGAATTCTATTCTAACTAACCTTTCTATATTATGTACAAGAATAGTTTGTGGCAATGTTTTAAGTAATGCATTAAGATAAACCTACATACTAATCTCTACTTTTTCTCTATCTTCTTCTTCTACTTTTTATAAAAGGGATCGTCTGTCTGTTTGTATGTATGTTTATATGTTTGAGGTAAACTCCGGACCACTGAACAGACTTTGATGTGGTTTGCACCAATGTAAAGATAGTTCTTGAAGCACACTATAGGCTATATACCATCACGAGAAATAGCCTTAGGACTGAGCAGTATCAAAGAAGTTTAGGAAAGTTTAGTATGAAGTTCATACTATGAACGGAATTTAGTGTCGAATGGTTGTTGGTTTGGTAGAAGCGATGTTAGATATAATATACTATAAATATTTAGATACAATTTTGGGAAGAAGATAGATTGCATCCTGGGGACTATCTTTTAACGAATAAAAAAAAAACTGAAAGGGGTGAAATAGGGAATGCAATTATGTTAGGGATATGAAGGGGGAAGGTTTAAGGAGGATTGGTGAAGGGGGAGGGGCGATGATGGAGGGGTGGGGATGGATGGGAGGGACGATAAAGGCGGGCGAGGGAGAGGTGTGGGCTGGGGAGGGACCAGGAGGGGGATAGAAGGAGGACGGTGTGAGGGGCGGGAAGGGAGGGGAGCGAGGTAGGCAGATTGAGCAGGTGGAAGGGATTTAGGGTAGGGGAGGTGTGTAAGATGGGTGGGAAATGAGGGAGGGGGCGTTGAGAAGAGGGGCGACGAACGAGGGGCAGGGGTGAGAGAGGGAGGGGGAAGCGGCGGGGTATAGATGGTTGAACGAGGACTGAGATAGGGAGGGATAGAAGTTTCGGAAGGAGGGAGAGCTAGGGGGAGAAGGGAGCGGTGAATTGGAGGAGAGGGGAGATAGGAAGGGAGGAGCGAGTGAGGCGAGGGAGGAGGGAGGCAGGGGAGGAAGGAGGGAGGGAGGGGAGGGAGGAGGAAGAGGGTAAGGAAGAGGGAGGAAGGGAAAGAGTGAGAGGTAGGAAGGAGGTGGGTGGGGAAGATGAAAGTAGCGAGGGGGGACGGAGGGAGTGCGGATGGGGGAAAGAGGGGGAGTAAGATGGAGCGAGGGAGAAGGGAGAAGGGAAGGAGGGAATTAGGGAGAGAGGTAGGCAGATAACGAGGTTTAAGGGAAGGGAAAAGAGGGGGATGGAGAAGAGCGAGGGCCTGGAGGGGAACGGAGGGGAAGCGAGATAGTTAGGGAGAGAGGGAGGGAGAAAGGGTTCAGGGAGAGAAAGAGATAGAGAGAAAATACAAAAGAAGCGATCGTATATCATATTCTCGTTCAAATCGGATTTCCTATTAAACCGACTTTACCGCGAGCCGCGGGTAAAAGCTAGTGCAATATGTAGCTAGTATGTATGCTAGTAAAAATGTATTTACTTTTCAGTAAGAATAGGAAAAGATTTCTCAAATTTACCTGAAATACAGTCATAGACGTAGTGGGTGTAAATGCACGGGCGGATTATTCCAGAGGCGAGCTTTTATACGTGTGCCGAATACATGTTATAGTGATGCCGAATATCTGTTAGAATCTGGAGTGTGTTCGCTCTTTGAGTTCGTCGCTTCAGCCACACCAGGATGTTTTCACGCCCACAGTCGGCGACACGCTATTTGCTTATATTTGAATACGTCCTAAAAGTCATTTTCAATGTACCCGAAGGTCATGTAATGCACGAGATCTGTGAATTTTTAATAAATTATTGGTTATACCAATAAATTATCTTTGATTTTTTATGGACAACCGGTAATGCGGAAAGGTTCAAAAGAAGTTTAGACACAGCCAATATTTAGGTACCATTATTGACATTTGTCTAACATAACATAACGCACACCATATTCATAACACGAGTGTTGATAAAGATACGTGAGCCTACCTACAGGAATGACAGCTTAATGAGAATTAGCGAAGACACCGACGGCGGACGGTTACATCTTTATCTGTAGGTACTGGTTTTTCATCTTCTCGTGCCTTCGGATTGCCTTGTTGGAGATCTTCCCGGGCTCCCCGTGTCATGTATGTATGTATGTACAGTCATTGACTTATCTGAGTACAGTACTGTATTGAGACAAATATGGGAAAGAGAAAAAATAAATGTGTGCGGAAGAAGCGTCAGACGTGTGAGCCGTGGCATGTGAGATCCATTGTCTCTGCCTACTCCATTGGGAAACAGATGGGATGTCATGTATGTATTAGAAAAATTTAAGAGGTACAGAAGAGAAGATTGTGATGTAGTATTTTGTCATTTTAACGTGAAAGGTTATTCGTCAGGATTTCCTAGCGCGCTATAACTTCTTAACTCTTCGCCGACGAACGCCTTCGTCTCGCGAAACGAAATAAGCCACGCTAAAACAATATCGCGAACGCGCGCAAAATAGATATAAATTCACTTTGACAGCTTTTCGATAACGTTACATGCTGGCTCCCCCGCACTGACGCAGGGACGCCGGCGCCGTGTCCTCCGAATTGAAGAGGGGAAGAATAGTGCAGTTGGCAATACGTACTCCTATTTCTAGACGAGACATGACAACCCTGTGAGATGAGTTCATGAATTAATTTTACTTTTTTTTGAGAGAGTCGGTATTTACGTGATGGCAACTCGTCCATCGGCCTCGACTGTTTGTGACTTCATATATTTTGAGCTGCATTCGATTTGCTATTAAACCGACTTTCCACGCGAACGAAGCCCTAGGCACAGCTGTATTATAACTAACATTACATTTACATAGATGGTTCTCCGCTGCAGGGTGAAGACCCGACTATGAAATTATGATGGTATTGAAATTAATTCCAAAATACTAGTATATAGTAATACTTCTAACCAGCGGTCTTTATGCTCTAGGGATTGGCATATAACCGAATAGGCGGCTGCAGTGCGCCATAGGGGCAGGAGGTCGACCCACTTGGGCACCGGAACTTGGCCTAAAATGCACCAAACTTCACCCCCACTGACGCATTGTTCCATTGTGCGGCGGAGCACGGCTCATTCCTAATTTATACTCGGGCTCGTGACCCGTGATGTATGTGGCTTTACTTGATGGAATTGTTTCCACTTTGGTTATTGTTACACATTATTGTGAGAGGGAAGTTTTATTTTGTAATGCTAACAATAAGCGGAAGAAAAAGTGTTTTAAAATTAAATGAAGCCATGGATCCTTATTTTTAATACAAATATTTTTGTTTTCATTTAATTTAATTTTGGTTCCAGAGAAAATTACTCTTTGTTCTTTTTTAATTATTATTTGCAAAAAACTCGGAATGAATTTGTGGTTTGATTGTGATGTTATGCCTTTTGAAGTAGATTAATGAATTAAATTTAAATTAATGAAAATAATTTATAACATTATATTTTTAAGAAAATACATATATATAAATAATTGTATTTGTTAGTATTTTCTAGAATAGTACCTTTGTTTGAAAGCACACACATGTCTTTGAAGGTCAAACTATCAAGGTTTAGTACAGTAGGTATTTTCACGTTAAAACCAGACTCAACCCTACCGTAGGTTTGATTCGCGACAGAGAACTGGGGTGCCAGTAGAGGGGGCGCTGTTCGAATTAGTCCTAATGAAGATGTCTTGTAGTGTTGGTCTTTTTCAATTATCAAGCAATTACCCGAGTGGCCAGCTCGGCTGCAGAACAATCAACAAAATCAGATGTGGCATTATTTTAACTACATGGGCTTACCTATTTCACTTATATTGTTATTGGGAGTTAGGAAAGAGGGCGCTGCAGTGGCTGATTCATCAAAAATAAATGATGAAACAGAAACACTTTTTGTTTTGGCGAAATTAACCTAAGTGACAAAAATATTTAACCATCCTTTCTCACAAACAAACCAAGAAATATCGAAATCTCTTTTATTTTAATTTTACTTTATTTGCCACCGTCGACTAAAATGCATTGGCCTGTTAACTCCTGTCAATTTGTATGAGAAATGTCAATTTAGTCAACATATAAATGCTAACTGATACTTAATCGGAGGTGGTGAAATTGAGGCTTATAGTTCAATTTCTTATTACAGCCTCATAGGATATACGTTGTAAGGATAGAAAATAACACAAATTATTTATTAACTCATCAAGTTCCAGTTTTATATGTGTAGTTCCTGCAGCATACTGTACCCCCGTCTGTTTTGATATTTTTATTTTAATACTGTATTTTGTAAAAGAGCGTTATAAATTCATTTTTCTATTTTTCTTTTTTATGTTTTCAAGGACGGCACAGAGGTAATAAATATGACTTCAAAGAACGTATATACGCTATCTGCCGCTATGTACCGAGCAAGATAAACAATAAACAAAATACATTAGTATGTAGCCTAAACAAGGAGACAGTAGACGATTCCTCTCAGACGGAGAAGGTACACGCGCATTTACAACGACAGAACTGAACGGTATTACAAATTCTTTCTCAGAAACGTGTCCCGATTAAACATTTCTCCTTCATTCCACTGAGCGTCTCGGCCGGTGCCGCGGGCTCCTTTCTATTATTCAAAATTCCGCTAAGCAAAAATCGTAGAGCTATTCCATTGTACAGATCCTATCTTGAAAGTTTCCATCAGGATTTTTACAAAGTCCACAAGCTAGGCCAATTCAATTAAAACCACCTAAATTAAAAAAAACCGCTTCAGATAAGAAGATTTCAGATTTTTTGTGTGTTTTTCACATGCATTTGTATATAAAGTTCAGATTATACGAGTATGTACCTATTTCTTCCTTGAACAAACGGGTATCTTCCGTTCCGTATTAGCGACTAGGCTCACAATTTCACGGAGTTCTATCTATTATCTTCTATCTAGGATAGACGTATATACTTAAGTCCGATTGCACCAACACAGACTTGATTATCTCTAAAGGGCCGTTAACGACAGCTGAAATTCCTAACTCGATAAGTCTTGTCTATCGAAGTGTTTTCTTTATTTTTAAACGGTTTTATTTAGCTTGACTCCGTATATTTGTTTGTTTCTATCTTTGTTTCAAATCTTGCGACAATTTTTTCAACTACTTCTACTGAACCGATTTTTATGAAACTTAGCACACACATTGAGTTCTCGTGACAATACAATATTATGATAATTTCAACTTGGTAACGAGGGTCTGATGATGGAGTCAGGAGGTGGACAGTGGAACTCTTCAACCGTTACTAGTAACCCCCTCGAGTTTGGGCTCATTTGGTTGGTTTGGACGAGTGTCCCATACTTCTACCAATACACTTGGTGACGAGAGTCTGATGATGAAGTCAAAAGGTGTTCAGTGGAACTTTCAACCGTTACTAGTAACCCCTCGAGTTTAGGCTCGTTTGGTTTGTTTGGACGAGTGTCCTATACTTCTACCAAGACACTTGGTGACAAGGGTCTGATTATGGAGTCAGGAGGTGGACAGTGGAACTCTTCAACCGTTACTAGTAACCCCCTCGAGTTTGGGCTCATTTGGATTATTATACCAAACCAACCAAATGAGCCCAAACTCGAGCGGGTTACTAGCAACGGTTCAAGAGTTCCACTGTACACCTCCTGACTTCATCATCAGACCCTCGTCACCAAGTGTATTGGTAGAAGTATGGGACACTCGTCCAAACCAACCATATGAGCCCAAACTCGAGAGGGTTACTAGTAACGGTTGAAGAGTTCCACTGTCCACCTCCTGACTCCATAATCAGACCCTCGTCACCAAGTGTATTGGTAGAAGTATAGGACACTCGTCCAAACAAACCAAACGAGCCTAAACTCGAGGTACTTCTACCAATACACTTGGTGACGCAGGGTCTGATGATGGAGTCAGGAGGTGTACAGTGGAACTCTTCAACCGTTACTAGTACCCCCTCGAGTTTGGGCTCATTTGGTTTGTTTGGACGAGTGTCCCATACTTCTACCAATACACTTGGTGACGAGGGTCTGATGATGGAGTCAGGAGGTGTACAGTGGAACTCTTCAACCGTTACTAGTAACCCCCTCGAGTTTGGGCTCTTAAGGTTGGTTTGGACGAGTGTCCCATACTTCTACCAATACACTTGGTGACGAGGGTCTGATGATGAAGTCAGGAGGTGTACAGTGGAACTCTTGAACCGTTGCTAGTAACCCCCTCGATTTTGGGCTCATTTGGTTGGTTTGGACAAGTGTCCTATACTTCTACCAATACACTTGGTGACGCAGGGTCTGATGATGGAGTCAGGAGGTGTACAGTGGAACTCTTCAACCGTTACTAGTACCCCCTCGAGTTTGGGCTCATTTGATTTGTTTGGACGAGTGTCCCATACTTCTACCAATACACTTGGTGACGAGGGTCTGATGATGGAGTCAGGAGGTGTACAGTGGAACTCTTCAACCGTTACTAGTAACCCCCTCGAGTTTGGGCTCTTAAGGTTGGTTTGGACGAGTGTCCCATACTTCTACCAATACACTTGGTGACGAGGGTCTGATGATGGAGTCAGGAGGTGTATAGTGGAACTCTTCAACCGTTACTAGTAACCCCCTCGAGTTTGGGCTCATTTGGTTGGTTTGGACGAGTGTCCCATACTTCTACCAATACACTTGGTGACGAGGGTCTGAAGATGGAATCAGGAGGTGTACAGTGGAACTCTTCAACCGTTACTAGTAACCCTCTCGAGTTTGGGCTCATTTGGATTATTTGGACGAATGTCACATACTTGTCGAACGCAAATGTATGAATGAAACAGACATACCATCTGTTCAAATTGATTTTGAAAGGGCCGGCGTACACCTTATCCATCCAAAAGCCATACAGTTACCAGTAAAGTTCAATAATGGAACAGCTGAGAGACGGATGTTACCGATAATTTTGTCATGGGCCTCCACTGTCCATAAAATGCAGGGCAGTACTGTTGACCATGCTGTCGTGTATTTGGGCTCCAGACTATTTGAGGAGGGTCAAGCGTATGTTGCATGGGCTATATATTGAGGAGCTTGATTGTGATAAATTGACAGGTAAGAAACCGTGCAACAAAGATGCAATGAGAGAGTTGGAAAGGATGAGGAGTTTGCGTAATGATACGAGCCAAAAATCAAACTAAAAACGACTAAATAAAAAAATAGGTAAAAAAACTTTTAAGTTAAACGGTTTTATTTAAAAAAAACTAGAAACAAAAAATCTGCTGTACAAAAAACTACAAAATAATAAGGACACAAACCTGGGCCTTCTTAAGATTTTACGTCTGGGTAAGAAATCGTGCAGTGCTGTCTTCTTATGTCGGATGCCAAAGGGCACTTTTTGTCGCTGCGTCAGCGGAATCAGTAATAAATTGAGACTTTTAACAGACTAATATAAAAACGTGGGGCGCATGTTATTACGCATATTATACGTTTGTGGTTTGTGTCCTTATTATTTTGTAGTTTTTTGTACAGCAGATTTTTTGTTTCTAGTTTTTTTTAAATAAAACCGTTTAACTTAAAAGTTTTTTTTCAACATTAAGGAGACAGAGCTGGCACTACATTGTATAAAATTAACGCCTTAAAAGTTCCTAAAATAAATTGACAGACGTACTCTGCACGGCAGATGCTAATATGAATTATTTTTGTTAGAAAAATGCAAAGCGAAAATCATTGGAAAAAATACATCCCGGCCAGGATTCGAACCTGGGTCTTTGGCTTGAGCCGCCAACGCGATAACCAACTACGCCACCGGACCGTTACGTATTATCTCCAAATTTTCGCTCTCTTGCACCTTCATGATGATGTCGCATAATTTTTGCGAACAGTCAACTTGCACGGTTCAATGTTGAACCTTATAAATAATATGAATATAAATAATATGAATTTTCTTAAGTGCAACAAGCACTTAAGAAAAGTCAATGCTACATGGTCAAGAAAGCTAAATGGCCGAATACCCAGACTTAACTTCAAGTCTGCTTAGTATAGTAATGACAACATTTCACCTATGGCGCAACTTACTTTTATCGTAAGCGTCTAATGAATACTTACTGGCTACTTTTTTTTTTTTTTTTTTTTAATTTTACTTACTTACTTTAAGTCTTTGTTGTCAATCGGCCCTTACTTGCTTATCTATAAGTTCAATCACACGAAGGCAATATCAAACTTCATAAAATCTAAAAGGAGTTACTTTGCTCGTTCATCTGAATAACCCTAGTATTACGCATACTGGGTATAGTCATGCGATTAAACAATGGCATTCCGTCGTCGTATAATCTGTAGGTTGTGGAGAATTGTCTATTGTATTATTCGAAAATCCACAAAACAGAGGAGACGAGTCACCGACTGTGACTCAATTTTAATGTTAATTTTGTTTAATTTATTTGATTGAGCATTGGCTGGCAATCAGCTATGCAAATTTTGTACATCTCTAGCGGACTCGATGTGAAAATTAATTGTGTCTGTTAGACTACAAAGATTAGGTTCTTACAACGGAAAACGTACTCTATGACTAAAGAATTACAGTTGACTTTCCTCTGACGTGTTTAGATCCTTTGACCCTCTGTCTATTGTGGAAACTAAAACCGCTACACAAATTTGTACTCTCGTTTAGTGAGCAAAGACCTGATTTCAGAATTTCTAAGCCTTGTAGTTTTCTCCAATTTTAATGAGGTGCCTTTTCGCTTCACTGCGGTAATTCTAATAATTTGCCTTTCTTAAAAAAGAACAAAATTTGGACCACAGACGCCGGCTTGAAAGAACTTTTACGCTGTTAATTATGAAATTATATCCTTACGTCTCCTTTAATATCGGCAGATATTTCGGTAATACTCACGAAACGTGGTGGTGTTGCACTGTAATTTACCAGAGTCCTAGCAGCACAACACATAATATCACTGTGCTTACCGCGATTGTCGGAATAGAGCGTGTGTTATGTTTATGTATGTATGTATGCACATTGAATTAAATTGAAATACATTTAAATTGAATTTTCAAAACATATATATTCAGAAAAAAAAACCAGCCCAGTGCGGATTCAATGCACGAGTATGTACTTAATTCTAAGGCAAATAAAACACGCCACACGTTATAGATATCCATGGAGATCAATAACTCGAGACAGGCCTATCCATAACGGAACATCTTGCCAAGAACCATACGTTCTCGCATCGTGCGTGGCTCGGATCAACGAAACTAGGGTTGATATTGATTCAAATGGACGCGCCGCCGGCGGCAGAGGCGGCGCGGCGGACGGCATACGAGTTTCCCAACTTACCACATTACCAAGAGCTACGGGTAGAGACTATAATGTTAGAAATGTTATCCCTTTCCCACACTTCGTATCTTATTATATGACACCATTTAAAAAGTACTTAGAAGATGTATAGTATAATAAGTATTGCAAGAGCCATACATACGTGCACAAATTTAAATACATTTATACAGGGACTGATGAAGAAATATCCTTTTTAGGGTTCCGTATCCGTCGTACGGGACCCTATTACCAAGCCTACGCAGTCTGTCTGCCTGTCTGTCTATCCTAGGGCTGTATCTCTTAAACCGTAATAGGTAGCCCGTTGAAATTTTCACAGAATGTGTTATTATGGCCGATATAACAAAAAATAATAAAAATAAGAAAAAGTAAAAAAATCACCTTCAAGAAACTAAAAAGTGTATGCGCACCATCTACTGAAAAGAGTATGAAGCATTTTAACTAATACATAGATGGCGTGAGTTGCGCTGACCATGACATGGCGATACGGAACCCTCGGTGCGCGAAGTTCAACTCGTACTTGGCCGGTTTTTTCATCCGACTGCGAACGTATAAATAGGCACATCCAATTCGATAAAACTACACTTAAATTATTTTAGTCGTTTTCTAGTTTACCCGTTACGGATAGACAGGCGATGCCGTTTAAAATAAGAAATATATGAGTGATCATGAAGGAGAGGGACCAGATTTTTTTAACAAAGTCTAACGAGCTAGAGAAGAATTCTGTACGCATTTGCGAAGATATTTGTACTTCTTGGACCAATTAGTTGTGACATAAAAAAATAATAAAAAAAGTAGTTTATTTAACTTTACTACCTAAAAGTTCAAAATACTGTCTGTTCGTTTTTGCACATTTGTGAACAAGACCCACTCGTGCGAGACAAGTCGGGAGACTCGAACTGGTGTATCAATAAATCAAATAAATAAATTTTCCTGAACTTGGTACGCGGTTATATTACTTAAATATTATTTAACGGCATCAATTGCAGGCATGTTACATTAAAAAAGTGTACTACTTTTATTAGAATAAAACTACATTCTTTCTACATTTCTTTCGCAATTTTCCTGCTCTAGTTTCCGATATTACAGTGATAGATGTTTCTACATAAGAAAATAAGTAAATATTTACATACAATTATTTAAATATTTGCATAAATTAAATAAGAATTAAAAGAACGACATTATACTTAGATTTACCCGGGATAAGCGACGCGGAATACGGAGAAATCTTAATGTCTGCCAACAGAGAGACTTGGCCTTTTCCAGTTTTTTTCTAAGCTGGGAATTGAAGCCGAGAGCTCACTCAAAAATATTTGTGTCAACTAAATTTCACTGCAGAAATTTCTTCACCTCTGATATAGGGGCTGAAAATCTCTATTAAGCTTCACAATCCCTTTAGTATTCTGAGCAGTTGCCATATTTTCGCCCTCTCATTTATTCTCATCGCTATTTTGTTTATCTTAGGGCTTAATAGCTTCACTTGACGAGCACAAAAGTTTAGTAATAAGGCCCGGCCTCTCTATAACAAATTGCGGTCGGAATTGATAAAAGTTTCGTCCGTCACTACGTGCCGGGGCCGATCTCGCTTCCTCTCGCTTTCTTTAGGATTCCGAATGTCTCTCACAGGGATATAGTGGACTCTTTCGGTAGGTACCTATATATTTATAGAACTCTTTCGGTTATTGCGTGGCGTGACGCTCCACTGACTGTTTTTATTAGTATTTACATTAGGTTTCATGCGCGGTTTCGCTCCAGTATAAAGTGGAGTTTACTCGCTAAGTCAGATCCTCAGTTACTCTTACGAAAAACCTAATAGTGCTAAAGTGCATCTGATTGTTACTTTTATTTGAGTTTCATAAATTAAAAATATATAACATAAATTAAATATATATAATTATGCATTGTTTTTCCTACAAAGAGAATAGGGCACACTTTTTTTGGGTAATTTTTGAATTAAATTTAATTCAATTAAATTTAATTTAAACGAAGTAATATTAAACTTAAATCAGCAGTATATATGTAATAAGTAAAATTAAAAAAATCAAATCAAAAAACATTTATTGCACAATAAAAGCGTACAGAAGGTAGTACTTAATGCCTATGGCATTTTCCGCCAGCCTACCCTTTTTAAAATATAAAAACCAGGGTAGGTGCAACAAAACATTGTCTTAGCTTAGATAATAGAAAAATAGAAAACAAAGATTTATATATATATATATACATAAAATACATACATATAATAACCATAAAGTAACCATAGTAAATAGTAAATACATATAAGCATATACAAAATAAAACTCAGGCAATACATGTTATTAAATTACACAGAAACCGATGAACTCCGAAACAGAAGAAGATGAGGTTTAGGGTTTGAGGCGATAATCTTTCAAGAGCACTCTGAACGTGTGGATCGATGCACACTGTCGTAAACGAAGAGGAAGTTCGTTCCACATGCGTGCAGCGTGCACTGTGAAAGAGTCAGTGTATAAGACTGAGGAGTGGGACGGGATAGCAAGAACAAGGGTGTCAGAGGACCTTAATGATACACCGTGGGAAGAAAGCATTTGGAAACGGTCTGATAGGTATTTAGGAGCAGCAGGGTCATTCAGTGTGCAGTACAAGAGAGAGAGGACATGGGAATTCCTGCGACGACGAATGTCGAGCCACTGAAGGCTAGATCGGAACTCAGAAATGTGATCATATTTCCGCAGACCGAAAATGTAGCGGATGCACATGTTTAGTAGCCGGTCCAACTTATTCAGCAGCTCTTCATTGACGTCGAGGTAACAGATATCCGCGTAGTCTAGGATAGGGAGGAGAAGAGATTGTACCAACATAGTCTTTGTGCTGATAGGTAGGAAATTCTGCAGACGCTTGAGAGAATGCAAGCTGGCGAACACTTTCCGGCTAACCTCGCCGACTTGTACGTTCCATGATAACGTCTCATCAATATATAGGCCAAGGTTTTTGACCACCTTAACCAGAGGGACTGCGACAGCATTAAATAGAATATGTGGTAAAGATGTTTTGTCAAGTTTGCTTAACAGTTTTGTAGAACCGATAACTATCGCCTGCGTTTTCTGAGGGTTTACCAGTAGACCATATCGCTCAGCCCACGAGAGTACTGAGTCAAGGTCGATGTTCATGAGAGCAAAAGCACTGCCAACATCCTCAACCCTAAAGTGCCTATAGAGCTGCAAGTCGTCAGCGTATAGGTGGTAGCGACACATAAGAGATGCAACGACAGTGTTGATGAAAATAGAGAAAAGAAGGGGAGAAAGTACGCCGCCTTGTGGTACGCCAGCCGTGGTACAACACCAGTCAGAGGAGATATTATCCAAACGAACAGATTGGCAGCGACCATACAGGTAGGAGGAGAACCAGTCAATTACAGGTTGTGAAATGTTAAGGGTTCCAAGTATAGCCAGCATAATGTCAAAATCAACAGAGTTAAAGGCACTGCTGTGCTAAAATATGAAATGCATGAGCAAAGAATTCATTATAGGAGAAAATATGTAAGGATAATGGAATAATGAGTTCACGTAGGTACCTACATATGAAGCTATGTCCTGCGAAAAGGCCCTTTTTTTGATAATTATTTTGATGTGTATTAGGTAGTTTTTAGTTATTTGTACTGTAATAAATACATTTGAAAAAATTAACAAATAAAATATTTAGTACAAATATTTAATGTCCTGCATTGAACCGACACACTCTAAAGATGACAAAGGTTCGTAATATCAGCGTGTATGAATGAATATGTATCACAATTCCGACTCGTAGCACACGACACCGAGTAATCTGAAAAAGAGACGTTTCATCGTGATGTTACAAAATAATCTCGTTTATGAGAGCGGCGATACTAAATCTCTCCAAATGTATGAAACATTCGACTACTCGACAGCCATATTGGGCCGTCCGTAATAAAGAAACGCTCATAAATTGTTCCGAAAATATATTTTTTGTAATAAGGCGTAGGTACTGTGTCCTACACACGCCCTCGCCTCGCGCCTCCCGCGCCGCTTGTTCATATAGAGCCTCCCGCGAGAACCTTTGTCTCGGCAAGTATGCAAATATTATAAAAATATCTCCGAAATTGAGAGTAGCCCACGAGGCGTGTAATCGCTCGTATGTGGAGAGGAAATGAAGTTCCTGGCGCGGTAGGCTCCCCCGATTTGCGTAGACGTACGAATAATATTATTGGAGGAATTTATCGGTACGTTTGATTTTTTAAAATAATATTGCGGTACCATTGTGGAATTGTGAGTACATTTAAATATGTTCCTTTCCCTGGTGAAAACACAGCAAATATTTAAGAGTTTTAATTTTTCCTAAAACTACCCCACTATGCAGTTTTTTCTTATATTTGGCAAGGACTATCCATTTGTATTTATTTAAATTGAATATTTCTACTACTTTAATATTCGTGACTATCTTTTGCTTTGCTCAATTTGCAAAATTTCAAAAGAAGAAGGCGGAGCTCCGTTCGTGTAAACAATAAACCTTCTCGAAGAAAGTAAGTAAGTAAGGGCGAGGCTGAACGCCGAGCTGAGTTGAGGTACACGATATAGTTACTCGAAGAAAGTAAGTCGCTAAGGACGAGATCTATCTAGGACATGAATGCGAACGCAGCTCGGCCTTCGGTATCGCCCTGAGTTACTTACTTTCATCGAGAAGAATATCGTTTACCTGAACCAGGCCTTCGTCACTCGCTCAAGGTCGCGCGTTAAATGCCTACCGCTTGGCGTACCGGTTACTGTACAAGTGAACAGTGGGCTGCGGCGGCGGGCTCCCGCTATCCAGCCAGAGCGAGCGAGCGTGCGCCGCCGCGCATCTACTACGTTTTGTTTCGAATTTAGAAATGTCGAAATCACGTCATTATTGTGCAGCATTTTGATTTATATCTAGTAATTTATTTATTCATATTACTTTATAGGTCATAGATTTAAAATAATATTATAATATTGCCAATAACATTAGTTAGATGACGCCGAACAGCATGGTATGTAGGTATGCCCTAATTCGTATAAGGATAGAAATAGAACATTAATTCATTCTCTGTCTCAATGTGGGTTTTTATTCGTGGTTTTTATACAATAAAAAACACCAATAAAACAATAGGTACATTGTAGATGATCATTAAATTTATTGATCAAACAAAACTATCACTGGAAGGTTGCACGCTTCCATGTGAGAAACTAATTGTGACGCTAACGCATGCATGAATTTGTTCGCATGAATTTGCCGTAGGTAGATATCGTATCGTTGGTAGGTATCATCTTTATTTTATTCCTCACAAAAAGACAGCCCAAAGACACAGCCCTTACACGCGATGAACGACGCGCTTTCGAGATAGAGTTACGCGACAGAAAGAGAAGCGAAATGTAGGTGGTTATCGTGTTTAGGCATGCAGCTCTGTGCGAGTCAATTTGTACTTTATCGCGTCGCCGCAGTGTAGCTATTTCTTTGTGAGTGTTTGTACAGAGAAGCTTCTGTACGGAGTACTCTTTTCTATTCTGTGCCTGAACGCTAGAAGAAGAACGTTAGAAGTCGTCTCCTTCATAGAACACAAGTGTCGCGCAGGTGGACACGAGTTCGAATCCCGAGTACTCGTATTTTTGTATTTTTTTATATGTTATGTTATTCCGGGACATACACTGTCACTATGCGTTTTTTTTTTTATATTTTCAATGTACAGATTTTAGAATTGAATAGAAAATGCTTGTATGTGTACATATAATGCAAAGAATTGTATTACGTCGCTGCAGCGACGTAATACAAACTCTTTGATATAATGATTGAAGGAAGGAATATACTAATTTTGCGTATTAGGTATAATTAAAGCGTTACAATTATTCATACCTAGTTATTTTTAACAAGTGAAGTTAAATAAAAGCTTGTAATAAAAAGACCGAATCTTAAATATGTTTTGCATATGGCTTACGTACCTACATAAAGCTGAATGTTTTAGTTAGATTAGTTAATACTCATTGAGGTTTAGTGTTTCATATGTTTATTTCTTAAAACACAACCTACAACATATATATTACATTGAAAATTTAAACTAAAACTTATTAATAAATGTTATAGTTACTTTACATTTGACGTTTGTGTATATACAACAGAGTACACATCGCAGTGAAATGGTATATATTTTCTACTATGTACTTTCCTATTTTCTAAGCTCTTATACTTACACATGTAGCGGGCCGAGCTAGGAAAGAACATCGCTAATGGTAAAGTTTCGCCAAGAAACTACATACAATTTTATTTTTGCACTCCCCTATGACGCGTGGTATCAACTTTAGCGACGACGTGTAAGATAGGGAAGTTCGAACGGGGAAAAGACTTAGTGGCTTCCACTTTGACGAACTTATAGATTATAAGATGTTTTCGGGGTTTAAGACATGTGGAAATTGCTCTATGCGTCTGTCAATCCTACTTTGATTTTATCTCTGATATAATACGCTTTAAAAATAATTTCGTTACTATTTGTATTGAGTGAACCCTTAGAGTGAGCTCTAAGGGAAGAAAATGAGAAGCCCTAATGAATCAGACTGACATGCTAAACTTCCTGTAGCCGAAAGTCATTTTAGAATACGTCGTCTTAAAAATGCATTGCGGGCTAAATTTGAAAGCTGAATAGTTCGGACGTGTAATGAAATTGAAATGAGAAGAAATATACTTTATTGTACACCATTGGATTGGATAAAATAAAAAGATCACAAAAGGCGAGTTTATTACCTTCATTCTTTACGAACGAACCTCAGGAGAACTCAGGAGAACTAACTTCAGGCGATTCTGAAGAAGAATTTTAGTGTTGGGCATTTTACTTGGGCCATGACGCATGACTAAAGAAAATTCATGTGTAAAGGGTTTTGCACGGTCCTCGTGGAAATCGTCGCGCCAGAAGAAGTAAGACGAAGTCCGTCATTTCGACAAAAGTAACGAGTTGTTAACTCGATTCTGTACTTGCGAGACGAGAGGCCAGCGGTTCAATTCCAAGTGTGACACACTCGAACTTTCTAGAGCGCGAATGCTGTTTGTACAATGTGTACGCTGTGAATCATAATGCCTATGAGCAAGTATGAATTATGCGTCGGTGCCGCGACGCGATTGGTTGATTCGATTTGTCTCGTTTTATCGTGACGTGGAAATACTCTTGAACTTTGATGCATACGCTGGGATTTTTTTCTCTCTGTCTTTATAAATGTGTGTTACATATTATATTATTATGAGAAAAAAAATATCTCCCTTGCTTCCTTTCAATGGGGAGGCGAAGGCGAAGTGAATCTAAGATGACGCCACACCTGCTGGGTACCTATGCACATATAGTAAAATAGTATAATGTGTTGATGTTATATTTATAATTAAAATTTATTCCGTGGAATGCTGATGAACATATTCTAACAAACAAAACATAAAGTGTATTCTATTTTAATTTTGGCGGAGTTAAAAGAAGAATGCGATAAATACGAACTGAGTGCCGAGACGCCACCTGTAGAGGTAAATTGTCAATTTGTCTGCCTACTACTTAAAACTTCTATTCAGTTTATCACAAACAGGCTTACCAACTTACTCACTACTTACTCGCTGGTAAAGTTCGCGCGCTACCACGTTCCTATTTTCTCACTTGGAATCGAACTACAACTCCGTCGAAGCTCTGCCTTGGTTACATGAGCTTGTTTCAGCAGAAATTACTTCTTTGTTTCGTTGTAAAAAGGTGTTGGAGTTCCGAGAATGATGAGAGAAAATAAAGCGACCTCAGA